>JADMNL010000023.1:550229166-551498333 GCA_016271365.2 Neoceratodus forsteri | reverse complement strand
CCTGAATAGGATATTACCCAGGTTTTATTGGCCCTCTATCCACGAGAACATAGCTGAGAATTGTAAAGCATGTGCTGAGTGTCAGAAGGTAGCTCAGGCAGGAAAAAGGGATAGAATACCACTACAACCCATCCCCATTGTGACTAACCCCTTTGACAGGATAGCCATGTATGTAGTGGGCCCCCTGGAAAAAAGCTCCAAGGGTAACAAATTTATACTAGTCATATGTGATTCCACTACCTGCTACCCAGAAGCTATCCCCATGAGAACTGTCACCGCCCCAAGCATAGCAGAGGAGCTAGCAAAGGTATTTAGCCGCATGTGAATCCCCCAGGAAATATTTACTGATTAGGGGAGTAATTTTAATGCACACCTGCTAAAAGAATTGTACCATCTGCTGTGCGTGGTAGCGGTGTGTACTTCCCCATACCACCCACAGACTGATGGCCTCATAGAGAGTTTTAATCAGACATTAAAGAGAATGTTGAGGAAGTATGTAAAAGAAGAGGGTAGAGATTGGGATAGGTACCGCCCTTATTTACTTTTCACTTACAGAGAAATCCCTCAAGCATCCACTGGTTTCTCTTCTTTTTCATTATTGCATGGGAGGAACCCAAGAGGGCCACTGGATGTAGTTAAAGAACACTGGGAAGAAGTGAAGGAGGTGGGACATCTTAATGTCTTAGAGTACATGACTCAGTTATCCAAACGCATGGTGAGGTATATCAAGTTGGCACACCAGAGCTTAGAACAGAAGCAAGACTTGGAGAAAGAAAGATATGACCAGGGTTTGAAGACTAAAACATTTCAGTCAGGACAAAGTGGTGTTATTTCTGCCCTCCACAGAGAACAAACTACTCGTGAAATGGCAGGGCCCCTTCACCATTTTGAGGCAAACAGGAGAAGTGAATTATGAGCTTAGCATGCCAGGAAAGAGCAGGAAAGAGACCCCCCCCCCAGAAAATTTACCATATGAACTTCCTTAGGAAATGGCATGAGAAGCCTAACCCTTCCCTTTATATCCATCTTGAAGTTAGGTAGTCAGAGCTGGAGGTTGCCTGTAAAAGGCTAGAGCTGTCAGGACAGTTGGGGGAGATCCAGATAAATCCTGAATTGGAGCCTCAGCAACAGAAAGATTTGCAGGGGGGCATTACAAGAATTTGAGCCCATATTCACAAACGTCCTGGGGAGGGCCAAAGTACTTGTGCACACCATAACTGCCATGCAAGACAAGCCCATATACCAAAAGCCCTACAGATTGCCCTTCTAAATTACAGATTGTTTGCGAGGCCCTTTTGCACCGTGCATGCCTGCTTTAAGCTGAACCAGCCTAAAATTTCATGGTGATTTGCATATATTTATTTATTTAGGAAATTGGAATTACAACCCTTTGAGTCACAGACTTGTTCCCAAAGGTTCCACGTCAGATAAAACATAGACATTCATACGGTACATACACAGAATAAATGTGGGTAAGCAGTCATACAGAGTATAAGCACAATAAGCACTGGTTAATGCCTATACATTTGGTAGCTAAAACAGGGCAGAGCTATCAAGATATTTACCTAATGAGCGGTTAAGATCTATACAGTTGGTAGCTAAAGCAATGCATGATATGAGCTGGTAGTAAGCCGCCTCAGGGAGGCCTTGTTTTATACATAGTACAATGCATTCATAGTCTAGTGAAACTATAGGGTAACAGAGGGAGGTGAGGAGCCTGTAGGCTAGAAATCATGAGGGCTTTCCACTGCCTGGTCAAGGGCCGGTGTGTGGTCTAGCAGCGTGGTGCAGGATCCACAGATTACCGGTTACACTGGTATTGACGCGAGGAAAGGATATAGGCCCTTAAGGCAGCTGTAAAAGGACCTAGATTGGTGATTGATGTGACAGCCGGAGGGAGGGCATTGTACCAGGATGGAGCTCTAAGGGGGAAGGATCACTGGGCAAGGGTGGTCCTGACCCTAGGCACCTTCCAGGTAGTTTTTTGGGCAGCCCATGTGGACGCTGAGATGGTGGCTGCCTGAAGAGAAGCTATGACACCTATTGGGGTTAAACCCAGGTGGAATTTTTTGATGAAGAGACAGGTCTGGTATAATAGTCTTTCTTCAAGGGAGAGGATATTGGTGAGCGTGTATAAGGTGCAGGTATGTGTATTTCTTTCGGCACCAGAGAGGAGCCGGCAGGCCTTATTGATGACTACTTGTATTTGATGAAGCACTGTAGTGTCTGCGGCAGCATAGATTGTGAGACCATAGTCCACCAGTGATAAGACTGAGGAGGTAATGGCTAGGTGAAGTGCTTCAGATGGCAGGCAATCTTTATGTCTGTAAAGGAGACCAATGCAGATGTTGGTGGCGGAGGTGAGGATTTTTATATGTTTGTGGAATGAGAGGGAAGAGTCAAATGTAATACCTAGATACTTGTACTTTTGGACCTGTCCCAGTGGGATGAGAGAGGCGGGGAGTATTTCCAGGGGGAAATCCTTCGATCTGTTTTGGCGGTGGGCATAGAGCATTGTCTTAGTTTTTTTAGTGTTGACCACCAATCTGTGTTCAACAAACCAGTGTTCAATCTAAGAGAAGGAGTTTTGTCAGGTATGCTGGAGAGAGAGAGAGAGAGCGAATCAGGATGTGCGTCATATAGAACAGCGTCGTCCACATAGAGGAGAAGGTTGCCGGGGCAGGATTTAGGCAGGGCGTTGAGGTAGGTGCTGAATAGCAGGGGATCCAGGATACATCCCTGGGAAACTCTTGAGCGCACAGGCAGCATAGTAGATATGGTATTATTAATTTTAACACATTGGGTTCTAGATGAAAGATAGCTGGAGAACCATGAGAGTGGACAATGAGAGGCCCTAATTTGTTGTAATGTGTTAAGAAGGAGGGGATGAAAAACCATGTTGAAGGCCTTTGAGAGGTCTATAAGCACGGCCCCTGCGAGGTGCCCCTTGTCGAGCATGGAGTGCAGGGAGTTAGTGAATTCTGTGAGGGTGGTCGTGGTGCTATGACCAGCTCCGAAACCATGCTGCTCCCTACATAAGAGGTTGTGTGCGAGGAGGTAGTTAGTGAGCTGATTGGCCATGATCTTTTCAAGGGTTTTAGAGAGTGGGGGGGAGAATTGAAATGGGCCGGTAGTCGTTTGGGAGGGAGCTGTCGCCACATGTCAATATTGGTGTTATCACTGCCGTTTTCCATGAGTTTGGGAACTGACCCAGGTGCAGGGACAGATTTAGAAGGTCCGTGAGTGGGGAGATAACTGAGTCTAGCGCAAGGTATAGGATATGCATATCGAAGGCGTCTTTGCAGTAATTGGAGCTCTGGAGGGCTTTGGACAGGTAGGCTTTTGCTTCTGTAGGGGTAATGACTCTGAGTTTGAAGGTGGGTGGAGGAGCTCAGGCGGTGGGGTAGGCTAAATTGGATCAAAAAAGTTGCTAGGGAGGACGGAGCTGAGATCTGAGAAGGTGGAGTTGAGGCAGTTAGCTGTGTGAAGTGTGTCTGTGGTGGTAGTACCATTAACACTAAGTTGTGGGGGGGGCAGTGGGATTTACCATTAAGCTCCTTCATGTTATCCCAGAACTTTCTTATGCTACCCCAGGAGGTGGCTAGGCGGTTCTGTAGTGCTCCGCCTCGACCTTGTGGATTGCCCAGGTACACCTATTGCGGTCAGCATTATAGGCCTGCCTATCGCTTAGCAAACCGGAGGCAGTGGCACGATGCCAGAGGTTGTCATGCATTTTGAACTGTTGTAGGAGTTCGGGGGTGATCCAGGGGGCACTGCGTTTCTTAGTGGTCACTTTGATGGTCAGTGCTAAAGCATCAAAGGTGGTGGTGAAGTAGTGCAATGCATCACCTATGTGCTGGGCTTGGGAAATAGGGGACCAGTCCCAGTTAATTAGATATTGTTTGAGTCTGGCTATGCCTCCTGGGCATAGTCGATGATGAAAGGTGATATTTCTAGGGACATGGATATGTTGTTCATCCACACTGTCTGGCAGGTATCCTTGCCACTTTAAATCTTGCCGGAAGGTCTTCAAGCTGGCTCCTCCCACCCACCCGGGTGGTAAAACTCGGCCCGCCCCATGACGCCAGATCTTCCTTACCGCTTGAAGCTCAGGTTCTCTCCTTAACGCCTCTGCATATAAGACTGGTTCCCACCCTTCGGTTTTCCGAATTTAAAAGTTTTTGCATTATAGACTTCGGTCTTCATCCCACGCCGCGGCGGACAAATCGACTCCGGTTAGAGATGCCCTCTGCGGGCAGAAGATGTCTCGGACGGATCCGCACTCCACATGTCTATTGTTTAGGCTTGAGCACGACCGCAGGCTTGCGACCTGTGCTCTTCCTTCTCAGCCTACGCTCCTCGAAGACCGTGCTGCCCGCTTACAACTGGGCGCTCTGAGAAACGTTTCCTCCGTGAAGTCAAAAGAGGCCCGGTCGGCGGTTTCGTGGGCGCGGGCTCAAGCGGATCAGCTAGAGCAGATGATCACCTCGAAGAGGAGGCGGGCAGAACATTCTCTCGACTGCTGCATTTATCCCGCCTCCCTGGGTTCCTCTTATACAGCTTCCTTTAAGGAGCTTTGTCTGTCCCTCTCCACTAGAGGAGAGGGACCAATCGTCTGCTGGACCTTCTTCTCGGTCCAAGAAGAAAGACAAGGGTAAGTCCCTCCGTCGACGCTCTTGGGAGCGGGAAAGGTCCCTCTCCCCGAGTTGTCGGCCATCGACTTCGGTCGATCATTCGGCTTCGGCCACTGGTCTCATGGTGTCCCCGTCAGGTCAGTTGACCGAGACTCCCGTCGACGCAGTCGAGATCTTTCTCGACCCGTTGGACGGGTTGTCGACCGGCGAAGCCGAAAATCCTCTCACCGGCTCCCCGGTAGTTGAGATCCTGTGGCTTGCCAGTGCCTCCAGTTCCGGAGCCCTCGGTGAACCCTCTGAGCCGAGGGGAGCCAGTTCCACCCGCCCCTCCCCGCACTGCCCTCGGAAAGGCCGAGGTTCTCGGTCTCGGACTTCTTCGCGGTCCAGCCGATCCCACTGTCATAGGCGGTCTTGGTCCTGGTCTTGGCACCGCGGTAAGCGGCGCCGCCGCTCGTCCTCCTCCTCGGACTAGGGGAGGCTTCGACGTAAGTTACGTCGACGTATACGAGGACCTCATGTGGCAACAGCTCCTTCTGACCGGAACAAGCCGACGACGCCCGCCTTCCCCGCCATTAAGTGGTTGTCACCGGAGTGGTCGAAACAACCCCTCGCCTTACCCGAGGAGCCTGTTCCCAGGCTGGTTGTTCGGCCAAACCAGCTGCTCCACCGATTCGTGGAACCTCCGCCTCCATAGTCGTAGTATTTGGGGTTCGACCAAGAACTCTCGGTTGGCTCCAGGACTGCCCCATAGGCTGTCTGTTACCCTCACTCCCGAACCGACCTCGGCAGGTGGAGGGTGGCTCAGGCCCGAGGTAGCTCTTTGTGGACTCTTCAGAGTCCGGCCAGCGATTCCTCCCCTTTCTCCAGGCGGTAGACTTGGAGTCCTCTGGAGGTCAGTCAATGGGCGATAGCCCTTCGTCTTATTCTGGGATTGCTTCGGCTCATCTTGGAGCTCACGGGATGAAGCTTCGAACCTGTGTTCAGCGGGTCAAGTATCCTCACGGAGATACTGGACCAAGGGATCTCCCACGGAGGTTTTTCCGTGGCCGAGGCCATAGTGGCCCGGCTTGAGCTCTGGCCTGCTTCCTGTCCCGCGCCCGCCAGGATGGCTAGGAAGTATGCGGTCCCTACCGGTTCCTTGTCTGGTTTTTCGGAACACCCCTCAGCCGAGGGGCTAGTTACCGACAGCATTTTCCGGCACGCCGGGAATGCTAGGGACGTGGACAAACCTCCCGACAAGGAGTCCAAGAAATTGGACTATGCCGAGCGCAAAGTCTACGCTTCGTCCTCCCTCGGCCTTCGTCAGGCCAGTTCAGCCGTACTCATGGCACATTTCTCTCATGCCCTGTTGCGCTCCCTGGACGAGGTAGTTCCTCATCTTCCGGCAGACCTGCAGACCACGGTCAGGCAGGTGCAGGACCAGGGCAGGGCAGTGGCCAAACAGCAGCTTCAGACTGCTCTGGACATTGGGGACTCATGTGCCAGGTCAGTAGCGGCCGCAGTGGCTATGCGCCGTCGGGCATGGCTGAGGATATCCACCTTCACTTCAGATACCCAGCACAAGTTGGCGGATGTCCCCTTCCTGGGGACCGACCTCTTCGGCCCTGGGGTGGAAGGTCACCTGCAGAGGATCAAGAAGTCCAATGCTACCTTGGACTCGGTCTCATCCGCACAGAAGGACAAAGGCCGCAGGCCGCAGCCTAAGCCCTTTCGTCCCTCTGCGCCCGCGGCACGTCCGGCCCAGCAACATCAGGGCCAGCAGGCTCGAGCTTGGCATCCCAAACCCAAGCCTCGGCTTCCTCCTCCAGGAAGCAGGGAGGTAAAGGCCCTGGAGGTCCCTCAGCCGGTCCTTCCTCCAAGCCTGCCCAGTGACGGGTTGAGGGGTGTCGCCCCCAACCCCGTCGCCTCACCCCAGGTGCCCCTTGGGGGGGCGGCTCCGCCACTTTCTTTCCGCCTGGTCCGTTATCACCACAGACCGGTGGGTGTTGGAGGTGGTGGGAAAGGGCCTGCCTCTGGAGTTCGAGCAGGCCCCACCCTTCAGAGCCGTCGCACCTCGGGGGGCCTCGGGGTCCGAAGCCTCGCTGTCAGCTCGCCGAGCCGACATCGCTCTCCTCCTCAAGAAGGAGGTGATCAGAGGTTCCTTCGCTTTCGAGCGGAGGGATCCCTTTTCGAGTTCCAAGCCATGCCCTTCGGCTTATCTCCAGCTCCCAGGGTCTTCACCAAATGCATGGCAGTGGTGACAGCATTCCTGCGGTGCCGAGGGGTCCGGGTTTACCCTTACCTGGACAATTGGCTGATAGCAGCCCCCTCCAGACAGGAGGTGGAGCGGTCCAGAGATCTGGCCCTCCAGGTTTGCTCTCAGGTCGGCCTCCTCATCAACGAGGCCAAGTCGGAACTCGAGCCGAAGCAGGTGATTCTTTTCATCGGGGCAGAGCTCGACTCTCTTCGAGCCAGAGCACGGCTCCTTGACAGGCCGAGGTTCTTTTCCTCCTTGCCCAATCATTTCTGGTTGGGCAATTGCGCCTGCCCGGATTTCCTGGGTCTCATGGCGGCCTGTACCAGCGGGTCTGTTGGGCCCGCTGGAACATGTGTCCCTTCAGTGGGGCTGGCTAGCCAGTCGTCCCAACGCCGCGATCCATTGGACCAGCTAGTGACGGTGACCAGGGGATGTGGAACGCTCTCCAGTGGTGGACCGTTCCAGTTCATCTGCAGGAGGGTATCCCATTTGTCCGCCCCGAGCCGATGGTCTCTGTATCGACCGATGCCTCTCTGATGGGCTGGGGTGCCCATCTGGGGGAACACCAAGCGCACGGCCTCTGGTTCCCTCGGGAGTTCCGATGCCACATCAACCTGCTGGAGCTCCGAGGGGTCCGCCTAGCTCTCACCGCCTTTTGCTCCGTTTCTTCGGGGTCAAGTGGTCCGGGTCCAGACGGACAACACCACGACCATGTACTATCTAAACCGCCAGGGCGGGACGCGCTCCATGCTTCTATGCAAGGAAGCTCTCCGCATCTGGTCACTCGTGCGCAGCCTGGAGGTGGATCTCCTAGCCATTCATGTGGCAGGAGCCTCCAACACCCTGGCAGATGCCCTAAGCTGGATAGGGGCTACATCCCACGAGTGGTCTCTCCTGCCGGAGGTAGTACAACATCTATTCTCCCATTGCGGCACACCTCAGGTGGACCTGTTTGCCTCCAGGGAGAATGCGAAGCTGAGGCTGTTCCGTGCCGGCCCCCCTCAGCAGGGATCACTGCAGTGGGATGCCTTCTCGAGGCCGTGGACCCCGGGCCTCTTCTACGCCTTTCCCTCGTTCCCCTTGATGCACAAGGTGCTTCTCAAAGCAAGGAGGGACAAGACGCAGGTGATTCTGATAGCCCCAGACTGGCCCAGTACTGGTACCCAGATCTCCTCAGCCTCAGCTCCAGGCTCCCGAGGCAGCTTCCAGCTCGCCTGGACCTGCTCTCAGTCAATCAGGGGAAGGTATTCCATCCGGACCTTCAATCCCTGCACCTGACAGCCTGGTTCCTGAGCGGCTAGAGTTCCAGGCCTTGGGTCTTTCCGACGAGGTCCTCAACGTAGTTGAGGCGTCCCATAAGGAGTCAACCAGAAAATGCTACGCCTTCAAATGGAAGAGATTTTCCATTTGGTGCCAGGGCAAGGGCCTGGACCCTTCCTCCTGTTCCTTGGTGAGCATATTGGACTACCTTGGTCCCTTTCTCAGCAAGGGCTTAGGTCGACGACCCTTAAGGTGCACCTGGCAGCCATCTCTGCTTACCGGGCGCGGGCCGGGAAGCAGTCGGTGGTGCAGGAGAAGGTGGTCTGGCGCTTTTTCAAAGGCCTTGATCACATTTCCCCTCCAGTGCGAGAACCTCCACCTCCGTGGGATCTACTGCTGGTACTGGCAAAGCTCATGGGCAAGCCATTCGAACCAATGCACAGGTGTGAACTCTCTCACCTGTCGTGGAAGACCGCCTTCTTGGTGGCTATCACGTCAGCCAGAAGGATGGGAGAGCTCCAGGCGCTCTGCATCGAGTCTCCTTACCTGGTCTTCCACAGGGACAAGGTTGTCCTGCACCCCCACCCGAAATTCCTTCTGAAGGTGGTGTCGGAGTTTCACCTTAACCAGGTGTTGAATCTGCCGGTGTTCTACCCCAATCACACCTCGGAGGCTGAATATAGGCTCCATACTCTGGACCCTAGAAGGGTGCTCGCCTACTATAAGGAGCGCACGGCTGAAATTTGGGGAGAGGTTCGCCAGCTGTTTGTCACCTATGCTGAAGCCGCACCTGGCAGACCTTCAGCCAAGTGGACGATAGGCAGGTGGATCACCTCCTGCATAGATCTCTGCTATAAGTTGGCGGGCATGGAGCCTCCCAGAAGGATAAGAGCTCATTCTACCCGCCATACTGCTGCATCGGTGGCTGCTTCCAGGGACGTCCCTATCCAGGAAATCTGCAGGGCTGCTACCTGGAAGTCAGCACACACCTTCATCACCCATTACCACATCGACCTTGAGTCACGCCGGGATGCTGGTTTTGGGGCCTCAGTTCTCCAGTCTCTATTCCCTAGGTAGGGGGTGTGCACCTTGCCTCCCTCCTCCCAGAGAACTGCTAGGAGTCTGCCAGACAGTGTGGATGAACAACATATCCATGTCCCTAGAAATACAGGTTACTCACCTGTAACAGGAGTTCTAGGAATGGTATATGTTGTTCATCCACACGACCCACCGACCTCCCTGCCGGACGACAACCTGAGCTTCCAGCGGCCAGATCTGGCGCCATGGGCGGAGCGAGTTTTACCACCCGGTGGGTGGGAGGAGCCAGCTTGAAGACCTTCCGCAAGATTTAAAGCGGCAAGGATACCTGCCAGACAGTGTGGATGAACAACATATACCATTCCTAGAACTCCTGTTACAGGTGAGTAACCTGTATTTGGTGGTGGTTTAGGTAGCTGACAGGACCAGCTGAGGATGATTGGGGAGTGGTCGCTTAAGGCATTGGGTAGGACACCCAGGTCGGTAATATGGTGGAGATGATTAGTGAACAAGATATCTAGTAGGGTATGGGTTCCATTAGTGGGGTTGGCCCTGGTACGCTAGGATACCAGTTGGGTCATATCTAACACAGCAAAGGTATCTTTGGTGTGTGTTGATGAGCTCACCAGCCAGTTTATGTTGTGATCTCCAACTAGGATTTGTTCCACTTTGTGGGGTGGCTGGCTAGATAGTCAGAGAGTGCTTTACAGGCAGGGGATTGGCTGCAGGGTGGGATGTGGCGACGGTGAGAGTAAGAGGAGCACGATTTGGGTCGGGGAGAGTTTTATTGAGAGGGCTTGGGCACCATGGTCTAGGGAGGGCGCAGGCAGGGCTTGGTAATGCAGTGAGTCATTTACATAGTGGGTACAGCTACCACCTCTCTTGCCGTTATGATCAAGCCTAATGAGAGAGTAGCCAGGAGTAGAGACAAATGAGTCTGGTGTCTTGGCTGACAGCCAGGTTTCTGTTAAAGCCAGAATGTCTGGTTGGTGCTGTGCTGTCCAGCATTGCAGGGTGATATTTTTTTAGGCGGGCTGCAGATATTCATAGCGGCTATTCGAAGCCCCGTGGGTGACTGCAGTTGAGGGGGTGCTGCTGGGCCAGGATTGGGGTGAACATTGCCAGATAGTTGAAGAAGCAAGTCGAAGATCCTGACAAGGACCATGAATTGGTGATGTTTTGCCGGGTAGCGGCAGCTGGCAAGCTTAGAAAGTGATGAGCAGGGAATGGGCAGTTGTGTGAGGGCTGGGATGGCCATGTGGAGGAACAGACAAGGAGGGCTCAAGGCACAGAGAGATGGGTGGAGAGGTAGAGGGGAGGAGTGCGGGGGGGGGCTATGGGGAGAGACAGGGTGACGGAGAGGCTATGAGGGGCGAGGTGCTTCCCCAGCAGCAAAGGTGTGTACATACCAGAGGCAACTTGGGGTTTGTTGCTGAGCAGGGTAAACGTGGTTAGCAACAGTAGTATGGTTAGTTTGTGTGGGTGGGTGTTGTGAGGGAGTACAGTGGTGGTAGATGTGACCATGGGCAGGTATGAGTGGGTCTTGCTGACACCTAACATTGTGGCAGACACAGTGGTGCAGTGGTAGGGTTTCTGCCTTTGGAGTGAAAGATACTTGGTTCTAATCTTGGTATGAATGCCACATTGTATGCCTAGTGATAGTCTGGGAGACGGTGGAAGGGTCACTACAGAGAAGGGTGAAAAGCAGAGAATTTGGGTATGAATGACGCAGGACAGAAGTGTTAGGGGGGAGCAGTGGCAAGAGGACTGCAGCCTACATGTCTTGTTGCCCTCTAGTGGTTTTAGAGTATAATCTGCAAATGGAAAACAGGGTTTTAAATAATTGATTAGCAGTTTTTTCTTGGGATAATGCTAACTGTACAGAAAGTATTTATAGAGGTTTTCTAGAAGTGTTATGTTTGTTAAACACAATGAGGCAAGTGCTATGCATTTTCACAATCTTTTAGCACTTTTATGAGCAAAACGCTAATCAATTTTTGGAGTTAAATAAAACCCTGGAAAAGTAGACACTTTAAACTAAAGAAATTCAGCACTGAGTATAAAACCGACCAGATATCAGAGGCAATACTGGATTAGGGGGAAAAAAAGTTAAATAAGTTGGCCGATGGTAGTGACATAGTCCAGTCAGGAGGAATTTGGAAATGCCTGGCAGGATGAGGAACCAAACAAGGAGCTCGTGTTCCATGGACAGCCAATAAGAACTATGCCAAAATAAAGGCAGTTGTCCTTAGAAATTTACAGAGACAGCCACACAGCCTTGAGTTCCTGGAACGCTGTCCAGGCCATACCTGCTAGCAAGGGCTTGGGGAGTGTGACAGCAGGCTCTTCTTGCTGTGGAGGCATGTAGACCCTCGTCTGAGGTGCTGTAAGCCTAAAGGGCTATGAGGATGCCTGCTAGCAAGGGCTCGGGGAGTGTGGCAGCAGGCTCTTCTTGCCATGATATATACATTCCATGATGCTTTGCATTATGGGGAAATGTATGATGGGTTTCTTTGACACTTGGCTTTATTGACAAATGCCCTTTGGGGTAACCCTTGCTCCAGTGCTTCTGCATTGAGGTTCTTTGTCTTTAGCTTGTTTTGGGGGGTTTCTTTTTTGAGCTCCTCATCACCCAAACACACGAGACCAACATAGGGAATAAAATAATTTTCAGTAAAGAGATAGATCAGTAGATCAGTGGGTCACTAGGTGCTGATTAAGTGGAGAGGAAGGACATGCATACTCTGTTGCTGCAGACTGATGTATAGAAGAAGGTATATGCCATTGTTTAAGGTTATCCCTTGTGTTTTAAATAAACATCACACACAGATTGTGTGTTGAACCTGAAGATCTTACTTCGAGAGGGCTCTTGCAGAAGGTAATTACATATAGGACTGACGCCGGCAGGCGGCAGGACCCCACGGAAAAATTTCTATCTAGCAGTCTCTGGCGAGGGACCGCCCCCACGTCAGGTGACCGCGCCAGGAGACGCTCTAAAAGGGGCGTCTCGATGCCCGCCTTCCAGTTCTTTCCCACTGTTAGCTCGCAGTGCCTCGCGAAAGTTGTTGCTTCGCCAGCCTACGCCCGCCGATTTTACTCAAGTAATTTGTATTTTTTCGATTAACATCAGGTCATCGCCAGTGTATGTCGGCCTCTACACCCTCCGAGCACAAAAATAAGTGCGACTCGTGCGGCATCCAACTACCGCACAAGGACTGCCATTCCCTGTGCCTGTTCTGCCTAGGCCCCGATCACCTGGTCGAGAAGTGCCAGCACTGCCTCAGCTTCAACGCGGCTACCCGGAAAAGGCGGCAGCAATCCCTGGAAGCCCATATTTTGAAGAAAAAGATGAATTCGATGGAGAAGGAGCTCAAAAAACTGAGGCAGGCGTCCACTTCCCCCGAAGGCCATCGGAAGAAGGATAAGGAGAGGCACCGGGATAAGGGCTCACTGCTCTCCCTCGGGAGCCGCCAGGTCACAGGTAGCGCCCCTCCAGGGGACCGCCCCTCGACGGCTGCCTCGGAGGTTTCGAGGGGCGCCGGTCCGCCTGTCCGGGCTCGCGCTGGCCTTCGGGCGCCTCCGGGCACTGGAGGCCTCCGCCCGGTTCGCCGCGAGGCTCGCGGCCTACTGGCATGGGCGACCGGTAAGCCGGGTACGGCTCCTCCGACGTCCACGCGGAGAAGGCCGGTAAGACGCATGACCCTTCGGGGCGGCGCATGGCCACTCTCGCATCGGACCAGGCTGATCCTTCTCCTCGGTCTGCCTCCGGTGAAGGCTCCTCCGGTGCCTGCCGGGAGCTCGCCGTAAAGCCGCAAGTCGGTTCACCCGACGCCTGGTCGGCGACTGAACCGGCAACGGACCTCCCTACATCCGTCGCCTCGCTCCTCCGCAGCCTCGCTGCCGCCCAGGGACCCAGAGTCCCCCAGCCCGACCTCCCGGGATTTTTCCTCCATCCCCGGAGACACTAGGGACCTTCCTCCGCCAGACCGCCCTCCTGTGGGTGCACTGGATCTGATGTCGGCTCTCGGACGCGCCCGACGCCGTACTCTCCAACGCCGGGGCCCCTGATGTTGGCCCCAACGCCGTTCTACCGACCGCCGACATCCTGCTTCCAAATGTCCGCCCACCACCGGGCCCTCCAACTTGGATCCGCCCGTGAGGCCGCCGGCCGGGCTGTCTGCTCCGGCAGCTCCCCCGGCTCCCGGGTATCCTCCATCCTATCCGATGCCGACGTACCCAGGACCACAGTATCCGGCGCCGCAGTACCCAACACCGGTCTTTCCGACGCCACAGTACCCGACGCCACAATACCCGACGCCAGGCTATCCGCAGCCGGGTTTTGGATACTCTCCATATGGGTACAACCCGTATCCTTATCCCCCACCTCCTCCTCCTCCACCGCCCCCACAGCCGCCGGTGGACTTGCAGGAGACTTCTGCTCTCTGGTGGGCTGGAGGCCAAGGCTCAGCTCACCAGGGAGGTCGAGATGCCTACCACGGTGCCGCCCTCAGGTTCCCGTGATGTCCTAGGAGGCGCACACCTCACCACTCCGACTCCAGGGCTCTTCCGCCTGGGTCCACAGAGGGCAGGACATGCTTCCCGAGGGCTCCCCAGGTCCGCTCTCCCTGGTCGGGAAAGGGAGTCTTTTCCTCTTCCTCCTCCTCTTCACCCTCGGACTCCTCGGATTCCTCCGATGGTTGCTCCGAAAGGGATGACGAGCCACGCTCTCCGTCGAAGCCCAGGCCAAGGACTCCTCCGAAGTCTCCTCCGGAAGATCCTTCTTTTACGGAGTTGCTAAGGAAAATCCAGGAGGTTCATCAGTGGCACTCTTTGGAACCAGATCCTCAGCATCTGAAACTCGCTGAACATCTGGATCTTCCCGTGACAGCTCCTACCTTGGTGCCACACTGATAGAGCCTCATGCCGACCTCGCACCACCATATGGAAACAGCCGTCGTTTCAGCCCCACTCCGAGGAAGTCAACAGGCTATATCAGGCTCCCGAGGCGCTGGTTTCCTAGATTCTCACCCTCGGCCGACTCGGTCGTGATTAACACTGCCACGGCCGGTCGGCCAATCCAAAACACCTCAGCTCGTCGCCACCTGACAAAGAACGCCTTCTGACCAGTATGAAAGAAGATCTTTGCTTCCTCCACGCCGGATTAGGGCCCTGAATTATGTCTCGCCATATGGGGACTACCAGAAGGCCATTCTGACTCAGGTGGAAGCTAAATTGGACTCCTTGCCAGATTCCCAAGTCAAGCAGGAGTTGGCTGATCTTGTCCGCCTGCACGCTCGGCCAGTCGACACATGCTTTGTGCGACCTATGATGCAGTGGACACTGCTGGATGGAGCTCAGCTACTGCAGAGGCCTACGCCGTCATGCTTGGCCCAGCGTGTCAGGTTGGTCCCAGAAGTGCAATCCGCTATCCAGGCGCGCTCCGGGTTGGTAAGCTGGCATGATGTCAAGGGACATCATCACTGATTTTCAGGGAAGGGATGGCACTGAAGTCTGTTGACTCCATGTACCGCCCCCATCAGCAGCAGCACCATCCTTTTCGCAGGTGGAATCGGCCCAAGGCGAAACCCCAGGGAGGGCGGGCCATGAAATGCCGGGCTCCCACAGCTGCTAAGCCCCTCCCGCCCAAAAAAGCAGCGGGTGCTTCAGCTGCGGCACTGCCTCACACCACCTGACTCCTTCCCTCTCCCACAACCTCCGGACTCCCCGGAGGAACCGGTAGGAGGGAGGTTTTCCCTCCACCTTCCGGGCTGGGAGAGGATAACATTAGATTCTTGGGTGCTCCAGCTCATCGCAGAAGCACACTCAATAGAGTTTCTTCAGAAACCACCTCGCCACCCCCCTCTAAAGTCATTGTACTCAAGGGAACACCTTCTCTTGGTTCAGGAGGAAATTTCAGCTCTCCTGCTGAAACAAGCAATAGAACCCGTCCCCCTTCATCTACAAGGGATGGGTTACTATTCCCATTTCTTCCTGGTCCCAAAGAAGACAGGAGATCTCAGACCTATTCTGGATCTCAGTTCCCTGAATCTCTTTGTGGAATACAGAAGGTTCAGGATGCTCTTGTTGCAGAGCCTTCTGTCCCTCGTCCAGCCGGGTCAATGGCTGTGTGCCCTGGATATGCAGGATGCTTATCTGCACATTTCCATTCGCCCGTCTCACCGCAGATACCTTTGTTTTGCGTTCCAGGGGGACCACTGCCAATTCAAGGCACTTCCGTTTGGCCTATCCTTGGCGCCCCGAGTGTTTACCAAATGCCTGGCAGTGGTGGCGCCCCACCTGCGCATGGGGTGCAGGTTTTCCTGTACCTGGACAATTGGCTCCTGGCGGCCTCATCCAGGGAGGAACTCCTGCGCTGCCTCACCCTTACCCAGCAGGTTTTTGCCTGCCTGGGTATTACCATCAACTATTCCAAGTCTCACCTGATCCCATCCCAGAGACTACAGTTTATCGGGGCGATTCTAGACACGACCATGGGCAGGGCCTTCCTGCCACCAGACAGGGTGCCCACCCTCCAGACTCAGGTCAGTTCTTCGCCTTCTCAAGCTCATGGCAGCTGCTATCCCAACAGTTCCTCGAGCTTGGCTTCATATGAGAGTTTCTCAGTGGACTCTCCGCTCACAATGGGATCAGTTAGTGGACGACCTAGATCACCCAGTTCTGGTCTCCTCGCCGATGTTTCGAGACTTGCAGTGGTGGATGGTTCGAGAGAACCTGTTTCGGGGAGTTCCTTTCTTTTGAACTCCCCCCTCCCAGACTCTAACCACAGATGCCTCAGGCGAAGGTTGGGGAGCCCATCTAGGCCCTCATCGGACCCAGGGCTCCTGGTCCAAGCTCGAACAAACTCTCCACATCAGTGTGCTTGAGCTTCAGGCAGTGTTGTACGCTCTCCAAGCCCTTCACCAATACATCCTTCCCGGCCACCTAGCTGTCCAGATGGACAACATGTGCATAGTTTGGTACATCAGCAAACAAGGGGGTACTCGGTCCTACCCTCTTTGCAGGGAAGAAATGAGGTTCTGGGATTGGGCAACACAACACGACCTTCACCTCACGGCAATTCATGTTCCGGGAGTCAACAACACCCTGGCAGACAAGCTAAGTCGCTCTTCTGCTCTGACTCACGAGTGGGAACTGGACAAAGAGGTCCTAGACAATATCTTCCAACTTTGGGGAACACCACAAGTCGACCTGTTCGCATCCCCTCTAAACGCAAAGCTTCCCGTCTTCTGCTCGCTCGTTCCAGAGCGAGGCGCTTTCTGGAGAGATGCTCTGTCTCTAGACTGGAAGGACAGATTCGTCTATGCCTTCCCCCAATTCCACTTATCCCACGAGTCTTGCAGAAACTAGCTTCAGAAGGAGCACAAATGATTCTGATTGCTCCTTTCTGGCCCAGGCAAGTTTGGTTCTCTCTTCTACAACAATACTCAAGAGGATCATCCTCTTCCTCTTCCTCTATCTCGAGGTTTATTGACCCAGGATCGGGAGACCCTGGTCCATCCAGGCCTCAAATCTCTTCAGCTGCACGCATGGCTCCTGCAGACTTAGCTCAATCCCGTTTTGGGGTGTCTCCCCAAGTGGCGGAGATTTTGGTGGAGGCTAGAAAACCCTCCACTAGATCCACTTACGCCATGAAGTGGAAATGATTCACTATCTGAGCCGCTTCCAAGAACGTGGAACCTTTCTCCTGTTCAGCGGGGCTTCTGCTGGAGTATCTACATCATCTGTTTGACCTGGGTCTCAGTCATTCTTCTCTGAAGGTACACATGGCGGCCATCTCAGCCTATCATGTCCCCTTTGCAGACAAAACTTTTGCTCAATTGGAGGTCTCTAAGACCTTTCTCACAGGGTTCTCCATCTGAGACCCCCTATCTGTCTCCTACTCCCCTTGGGACTTGAACTTTGTTCTCGAGAAACTTACTCTGCCTCCCTTCGAACCGGCAGCTTCTGCGGAATTGAAGTTCCTTTCGTGGAAGACTCTCTTTCTGGTGGCCATTACTTCCGCTCGGAGAATTTCCGAGCTCCAGGCCCTGATTTGTAAAATTCCATACTTGATTTTTCACAAGGAACATGTTGCTCTTCACACGAACCCTAAGTTTCTCCCTAAGGTAGTAGTGGAGTCTACTCTAAATCAGTCCATAGAGTTACCCGTCTTTTTCACGCAGTACTCTAATCAAGGGGAATATTTACTCCATACTATTGATGTTCACCGGATTCTGAGATACTACACCAACAGGACGAAGGATCTCAGAAAGACTGATCAGTTGTTCGTCTCTTTTGCTCATAAAAGGGAAGGCAATGCTGTTTCTAAGCAATGCCTATCTAAGTGGTTGGCTCATTGCATCACTTTCTGTTATGACAACTACAACAAGACCCTCCCGGGTCAGGTAAGAGGCCACTCCACCAGAGGAGTAGCTGCCTCAGTGGCTTGTTTCAAAAATGTGTCTGCGGCAGACATCTGCGCTGCCACCACCTGGACTTCCGTCCATACCTTTACTAAACACTACAGTTTGGATATTGCTTCCCGCCGTAGAGCAGGCTTCGGGCTGGCTGTCCTGCAAGGTCTCTTATCTTGAGGCTTGCACAGCTAGAACTGCTTCTTGGAGTAGTTTTCCTCCTCCCGGTGCCTCACTTTGTTCCAGTCTGCTTGGGATTCAGTCCTATATGTAATTACCTACTGCAAGAGCCCTCTCGAAGTAAGATAGTACAATTACGTAAGAACTTACCATAACAGTAGATCTTCGAGAGAGGCTCTTGCAGTAGGTAATACCTTCCCGCCCTCCATCCCCCTAGGCTTTTTCAGCTCCTTTTCCAGTGATGGAAATATCCACTCCTCTCTTGTCCGGCCTTTTCTGGCCCATGGCGGGAAAGAACTGGAAGGTGGACGTCAGGGACCGCCCCTTTATACTGACGTCTCCTGATGCCGGTCACCTGACATGGGGGCAGTCCCTCGCCAGGGACTGCTAGCTAAAAATTTTTCCATGGAGTCCTGCCGCCTGCCGACGTCAGTCCTATATGTAATTACTTACTGCAGGAGCCTCTCTCGAAGATCTACTGTTACGGTAAGTTCTTACGTAACTGTACTTTCTGCGTCTGGTCTGTCTGTTATCCCACAATTCCTCCACACTCTCCATGCTGAGAAGGCCCTTTGTTCCAAGCTTTTGCAAATTTTGTGTAAACCTCTTGTCTTGGGGTGATTTATTAATCTTATCTGTGTCAGTCTTCACCATTCATCACATTTGGGTACTTGGCGAGATCAGGACCCTGGGAGCTTTTTTTTTTGGTAGTCGAAGCCCGAGATCCTCGAGGCTCACGTTCCGTGGCGCTGCGGTTGGCCTTTAGGCCCGTCAACTCCCCTGCCTGCCAGTTCTTCATCTCCCCCCATCGAGGTCACCTCATGGGATGCTTTCTCCAGCAATTTGAAGCCTACCTGTTTCGTAGTTCGTTTTCTCCAGAAATTTTCGACGCCGAGTCTGTCGGTTCCTCCTGCCTGTTCTGCTAGCCACTTGACATTGCCGGTAAGATCTTTCCATATTTCAGTTTACAGCGACATCGAGTCTTGTTTTTATATTATTTCCATAGGTCATGTCTAGGTCGGAGGGCAAGAAGACTTCAAAGATGGGTCGGCCCCCCATACGACGGTGCCCATGCGGCTGAAAATTTCCCGTCACAGACCAGCACGACCGTTGATTTTCGTGTCTTGGCCCGCTTCACAACATGGATTTGTGCGATGCCTGCTTCTCCATGGACCACCGGGTCATCGAACAGCGCACATGGAAAGTGGGCAAGCTCTGGCGACTTTCGAGGGTCAAGGCGCACTGCCGGGGATGCCACGATGTCTCGCCTTCTCCAGGTCCCTCCCGGTTCTATATGGACCAAGGAGGAGGGAGCCTCAGCTTCTAGTAGCCTAGCCATGGTCGAGGCTCCTCCCGTGCAGAAGGCCCAGTACGCTTCCTTCGGGGCGGGCGGAGGAACGCGGCAGTTGCCCTTCGGGGCGAAGGCCTCGTGTCAGACCCGCTGCACCGCAAGGCCTGGGTCAGTGCCGCCCTCGACGCCATCAGTTGGCACTGTTTCAGGCCTCGGTACCACTCACGGTGCCGTGGGCCCTGGCAGAGTTGTCATCGGCACCAGTCAGTCGCTCGGCACCGTGGCTGCTGTCGGCACCGTGGGAGGCTCTATGGCGCCGTCCCTTTCTTCTCCTCGCCAAGGTTGAGCGCTGCGCCATGTCCAGTTCTGGAGCCATTTGCGGTGCCGGACATGGGTATGGAGCCGTGGGGGGGTTCAGATGGTGCTGTCAGAGCTGTCGTCAGCGTTGTTCCTGCTCTCGGCGCCGTTCGCAGCGCCATGCAGCTGGTCGACACCATGGGGGTTTCTGACTTCGGTGCCATCTGCGGCGCCGTCTCTGCCATCGGAGCCGCTCATGGCGCCGTGGCAGGTTCCGACTCTGAGGCTGCTGTTCGGGCTGGAGCCTTGTCCTCTTTGGCCGCCGTTCACGGTGCTGCGGAGGGCACTGGCACCGGCCCGGCCTCCATTTTTGGCACCCTGTTTGTTAGGGATGGCGAAAGGCGCCCACCTACGGTTTGGCACAGGATCTCGGTCTCCACCTCTTCGGAGGCAGAGTCAGACTCTGAGTCAGACGGGCAGTCAGGCTCCTTGGAACTAGCTGCTAGTGTGGGTAGCCTTGTGGTGTCTTTGACAGGCCAGAGTCAGCTCCCCCTCTGAGGAGCGGCCAGCGACTTCCGAGGCTGAGGTCAGGGGCGCTGACCAGCAGGCAGTGGTGCATACCACCATTGCACTGCAGCCCGACCTTGGAGGGTTCGCTGACCCCTCAGCGGTGGGTACCCCCTCATGTGGTGTGCCTGGATCGCCCAACTTTGAGACCGATCAGAGCACCTATGGGAGGGGAGGGTACTGTGCCTTGGATAGCTCCTTCGGGGGCTGACCAGAGCTGCCAGTTACCTAGGCTGGCCCTCTCGGGGAGGAGGGCACTCTCAGATTCCGAGGGGTCGAGGGGCATGGGGTCTGCACAGAGGCCTTTTTCAGGGGCTCACCCGGGCTCTGGAAGAAGCTGCACTTTCTTTGAGAGAGCCCCGTTCTTTTGAGGTAGGGGACCGTCCTTCTGGACCTATACAGCCCCGGTTGCCTCACGGGGGAGATTCTTCCAGGCGCAGCCGAGGCAGTTCTGAAATGGTTGTTCAGCTGTTGGCTGTGGAGTCTTCCAGAGCACCTTCATCTTCTGGCGCTCCTGGTCCGCTCTCTAGCCCAGGCGGAGGTCAGCTGACTTCTCTTCTCAGCTGTGTCCCCATCCCTGTGCCACACTCTCCTGCGCTCCCAGGCATCCTTGGTCCTAGCGGGCCTCTCTCCTTGGAGCAGTTTAGAGCTGTAGCTGCTCGCTTTCCTGCTTACGTCATGGCAATAGACAGACAGGTTTTTCGACCTCCCCCCGAGCAGCCACCCTCTGAACAGTTGAGGTCCTCTAACTCTTCATCCCCCTCTTCTGGAGGAGAGGAGCCTTCTGTCCACATCTCCCCAGCTGCTGATCTTGCGGAGTATCAGCGATTCCTCATGAGGATGTTGGAGGACCTGCATCTGTCTCCTGCCACTCAGAGCAATCCAGAGCACTCGGCGCACGCCTTTTTGGGTGACTTCAGTGAGGACACCCTTGTGGTGCCCCCCTGGCCAGCTTCCTTTAGGGAGGCATTTTTGCGTTCCTGGCAGAGACCTGTTTCCGGAGTTCCTGCCCCCAGGGATCTCTGCCAGCGGTATTGCACCACCCTGGAGCCCTGTGCTCGGGGGGAGTCTCCAGGTTCCATGCCTCATCCTCAGTCAGGACTGACGCAGCTGGACACTCCCGATGGGCTTCGCGCCCTTCACCTTGACTGGCCCCCAGATCAAGACTCCTCGGATTTTGACTTCTGGGGTAGGAGGACTTTCTACTCGGCACGGTTGCTGCTTTCTATTTCCACACATCAGGCCCACTATGCAGCCTATGACAGGTTCTTGTAGTCCAGGCTGGGTCAGCTCTTAGCCTCATTGCCTGACATGGAGCAAACCAGACAAGCCATTGCACTCTCTGTGCATTTTCTGGAGCTAGCAAGGCACCAGGCAAGGGCGTCGTATGACGCCAGTGAGGTAGCTACCAGGGTCATAGGGACAGCGATCTGCACTAGGCAGACGGCATGGCTGCGTCTTTCCTGGTTGTCACCCTTGGCCCGGCGTAGGGTGGTTAACTCCGCGCACCAGAGGACCTATCTCTTTTCCTGCATGGTGAGGCGGCGTCTGTCGGGGAAACTTCCTTCCCCCTCCGGGGGGTCCCCGTCTCACTCTCCCCACTCTTGGGCCTCTCCAGGCCCAGAAGGGTCTCCCTCTTAGTGTATCACCCACTGAGAGCTAAGGGACTCTGTCCTTTAGGGTTTTTGAAGCACGCAGTACTCGAGGTGCGACCTCACCAAGCAGTTATACAGTGGGAGTATCACTTCCCTCTTTCTGGAGGTGAGCCCCCTAGCGATGCATCCAAGCATCCTGTTGGCCTTTGCCACTGTCCTCCTACAAGTCTCCAAGTTGTTCATCTTGACATCCACCACCACCCCCAGGTCCCTCTCAGCCATCAAAACTTGTAGCATTCCCAGGGTGTACACTTGGCCCGGGTTTCTGGCTCCCAGGTGCAGTACCTTGCATTTCCCTGCATTGAACCTCAGCTTCCGCTTTCTAGACCACCTTTCCAGAGCCTCCAGGTCCCCCTGTAGGGCCGCCTTCCCCTCCTCCCCATTCACAACACCCCCAGTTTTGAGTCATCCGCAAAGAGACTCATCTCACTCCTGATACCTTTCCATATGTCAGAGATGTAGACATTGAACAGGAGGGGCCCAAGGACCTATCCCTGAGGGACTCCACTAATGACCCTCCTTGGGGATGAGACTATCCTGCCAGCCATGACCCTCTGGGTCCGGTTCTGGAGCCAATTTCCTATCCATCTGATCTTCTGGTTCCTCACCCCCAATTCTCCCAGATTATCCAACAGGCCCCCATGAGGTACAGAATCAAACACCTTGCTGAAGTCAAGAAAGAGGACGTCCACTGGTCTGCCCAGGTCCAAGGCACTCATCAACCAGTGACAGAACTCCAGAAGAATTGTCTGACACGATTACCCTGGGATGAATCCATGCTGTCTGTTGTCCAGCACCCCAACTTTCCTGGTCCCCCAGTCTCTCCTGACAATACCTCCATCACCTTGCCCACCACCGATGTCAGGCTGACGGGCCTGTAGTTCCCTGCCACCTTCCTTGACCCTCCTTGTGGATAGGCACTATATGCACCACCTTCCAGTCCTGGGGCACCAACCCTGTCCTGAGAGAGAGAGAGAGATGCTGAAGAGCTCCACCAGGGGTTTCGCCAGGACATCCGCCAGTTCCTTCAGCACTCTGGGATGTAATTTATCCGGCCCTGGTGCTTTCTCCGTCTTAAGGGACTTGAGATCTTCTCTGACTCTCTCTGCTGTGATTTCCACCTCCGCTATCTTGTCCCCCTGCTTTGCCTACCCTCCACCTGCCAGTGATCCCCCCTCCCCAGACCCACCGATTGGGTAAGGGTCCCCCCAGCTTCACCGTCTCCTCCCATGCATGATGCAGCTCCCATTTTCCTTGGTGAAACTGAGGTGAAGTACTCATTTAGTACCTCAGCCTGCTCCCCCGGGTCTTGTGACCATCCTTCCCCTGTTTTAATCCTGCTAATCTGCCCCTTCACCCTTCGTTTTTCCCCAATGTATATAAAGAACCCCTTGTTCCCTCCCCTAATTTCCCTGGCCATGGTCTGCTCCTTCTTTGCCTTAGTCGCCTCACCACCCTGGTGGCCCTTCTGGCCATCAGCTCGTACTCCCCTCGGTCCCTTTCACTCCTTGAGCACTTGAATTGCCTATAGGCCGCCTTCTTTCCCTTCGCCACCTCCTGAACCTCCCTGTTCCACCAGCAGGGTTTTCGGGCCCTACCGCATTTTCGTCTTATTCTTTCGCAGGTGATGGTAGCATCTTGCACCCCCCTCCTGATGATTTCCCACCTGCTGTCAGCGTCCATGTCTGGCCCAATCCCATCCAAGTGCTCCTTAAGGATCCTTCCCATTTCCTTGAAATCCGCCCCCCCTTAAGTCAGCTACCTCCGTCTTTTGTGCAGCCTTCTACCCTCCTAGGTTCAGGCAGAACCAGACCGTGGCATGTTCGCCCCGCCAATGGGTCCCTTACTCCAGGCCCCCAATCTGGTCACTGTCTGCCATGACCACATCCAGTATCCGCTCCTCCCTGGTCGGTTCCCCCACCTGCTGAGTTAGGAACGCGTCCTGAAAGACATCCAGTGGGGGGGGGGGCAGAGCCAGCAGCCGAAGGGAACAGACGCCTCTGAGAGTTCTCCTCCAGCACGGTGACTTCTTTGATCCAAAAGATAACTAAAAGTCACTAAACACTCACCTAATTTGCATCAACTTGTGCAGTTTTTCAAATGGCGCAGTTGGATATAAAAATAATCGGCATTGAATATGGTGAACCCGAAGAAAAAATCCACCAAAGACAGCGGTAGTGCAATCCTACACAGGCCTACTGATCAGACAGCAACAGGGGCTTGTAGCCACAAGGTAGGCAGTGTGGAGCTGATGAATTTAGCACTCTTGCAAGCAATTCAGCTTTTGGATAAAAAGGTGGACACCTTAACGGATCGATTGGCCATGGTGGACACTAAAATTGCAAAGGCTTCGGCAACAGCCGACGGAGCTGCGTAGACAGCAAATAACACCACAACGGTTGTTTCGGGAATATTAACAGAGAACAAGCTTTTGAGGCTTCGAATGGAACAACTAGAGAATGCTGTCCGATCTGCAAATCTACACATTCTGGGTGTCCCAGAACAACTGGAGGGGCAAGATCTATTGGGGTATGTGGAATCTTTGGTCTCCGAATTGTGGGATACTGAAATAGTTGGGGAAATTGTTAAAATATATCGAATTACCTCCAGCTTTCGGAGGATTTGCCTCGTACGATTTTAGTGACTACAACTGGCCAGCATATTCGGGACAAAGTATTAGATGCAGCTAAAAAGAAAGGTACCGTTTTATTAACATCAGGGGAAAAGGTGCATTGCTTCCCAGATTTAGCCTACTCCACTAGACAACGCCACAAAGCATTCGATGTGGTAAGAGCCGGACTTCAAGCATTGGGAGTTTCACATGCCCTGCAAGTACCAACCCGTGTCCGTATTCAGTACGCAGGCAAAACTTATCTCTACACGGATCCTACCAAAGCAGGAAAACGCCTTTCAGCAATTCAAAAGGACTTTGCATAACAAGATCTGGGAGAAGAAGCAGATGAAAGGGTTTGAACATTTATCCAGACCTTCTAATTTATTTTTTGGCTGGACTAGATCTCAGTGAGTTGATCCTTCACAGCAGCCTTTTATTTCGATGACTTATCGATGTGTACCTAATTTAGATTATAGATCTGAAGATTACAGATCTTATACCTTGTTTGTAATTTAAGGCTGACTAAGGAGTTGATGCTGGGGGGTTGATCTTCCTGGACTAAGTCTCCATTACTCATTCACTCTAGTGGGATAGTGCTGGAGGCGTTACAACCAAGCGGGAGCCTAAAGTTTTCTGAAGGGTCGGTGCCAAGAGAGAACCACGCATGCGTGGCACCACGAGACTAGGTTGCACCTGTGTAGGCTATCTCGGCATCGACCCTCCAACCGCCTCAGTTCCTTTTTTCCTGCCGTCAAGTGCACTTGGATATCGACGTCGCTTGTCTGCCGGAGTCGAAGTTTTCGTCTATACGACAGTAGCTTTTAATATTTTAAGTAGTAATTTCTTATTTTACGAACAAGAAGATTATGAAGAAGAATTTCTTTCCTGCCATCAACGGAGTCGTCCATAGATGGTAGTGGTGACGGTAGGAGGACTTCGTTTGAAAGTTTTTATGGCAGAGGGGCTGTGTCCGCCCGCCGCCTTAATTAACGGGAGGGTTTGACTACGGACAGTCCTGTGCTCGGGGAGACAGTCCTCCAAGCACAAATCTAGCGGTTCCGGGATCCGCCCACTTAACCTTGAGCTCCTCTTCCTCATTGGGGGAAGAAGAATTGGTGCCGCTCGAGGTTGCCCGTTGGTATGTCTGCACAAGGAGTGTTCATCGGGAGGGGCGATGGGCCTAAACCGACTTTCGTGGGTTCCTCTTGGCTCCGCTCCTAACGGCTGCATTCTCGACTCCGAGCTTCATCTCTGTGCTCGTTGGAGCTCTGGTGGGCAGTTTCACCTCTGGGCCACTCCTATGGAGCAGGGGGTTTGACTTTCCAGTTTTTCCTGGCTCTGTTCCTGATTTCGGGACCTCCGGCCTCGGAGCCATTGGACCGAGCCGGGTCGATTGATCATGAATGCAGTGCCTTTGTGCCTTTGCCATTGTGTTGACCTCTCGTGCCTACCCCTCTCCCTTTTCCATGCAGGAACTGGCACAGGCACCACCTTTTCCTTTCTCCTTCTCAGGATTTCCATTGGCATTTTCCTTCGCGCGCGATCCAGCGCCCGTGGCTCGGTGCCTGAGTGCGACGCCCGTACCTTGGTGGCGCCATGGCTCGGTGCCTTGGTCGGCGAGCCTCGGTGCTTTGGTTGGTGCCATGGGCTTGCGACTTAGGCGTGCGCCGTGACTCGGTGCCTGGTCTGCGCTTGAGCCTCGTGCCTTGGGTCGGGTGCTGTGCCTCGGTGTTTTGGTCGGCGCCGTGCCTCGGGCCGTGGCTCGGTGCCTTGGTCAGCATCATAGCTCATGCCTTGGTCAGCGCTAAGCTCAGTGCCTTGGTCGCGCTTGTGCCCTCAGTGCCTTTGGTCGGTGCCGTTTCTTACTCAGCACCGTGGGTCGGCACCATAGCTCTGTGCAGTGCTGTGGGTGCTCTTGCTGCTGCCGCTAGTTGTCTGCACCGTCAGTGATGCCACGGGTGTCTGGGTGGCACCGTGAGCACCTATGGGTTCCATAGGTGCCGTGGGTGCCACTGGTGGCATCGATACCAGGGGTGACACGCAGGTGCCCATGGGTGCCACTGGTGCCATGGGTGTCGGGGGTGCCCTTAGGTGCCATTGCTGCATGGGTGCCGGGGGTGCCTGCGGATACTGCCGCGGCTCCCCTTCGGTATTGCCAAGGTTGGCATAGGCACTACTTTGTGCCCTCCTCTGCCACGAGTGGTGCTGGTGCCACACGGGTGCTAGTGGATGCTGTATGGCAGAATTAGTGACACACTTTTCCTTTCGGACTTCTTTTCCACAGAACTTGTGGCAGGATGTTTATCGCAGAATGAATGCCTGTTCTGCGGATTCTTTTTTCCACTCATCTTAGTGAGTGGTGGTCTATGTGGGATTGTGTGTCATCCAGCGGTTTTTTGCTGATGGTACTCTCCTGTATTGCTCTGCCATCGGAATCTCATTCTGCTCAGCACTTTCTCTGCTCCCTATGTGGTACCAGGCTCCTCGACATCCTTCCTGATGGTGGAGTCTCTAGTGGCTCTGACCTAGACCTCTCTTGGAGGTTCTCCTGGGGTAGAAGTGCATCTAGATGAGTCTTTCCCTGTCCTTCTGGTTAGAAATACAGTGGACAACTCATTTTATATACTGAAGGGCATGTCCTCTCTATCATCAGAGTCTGTGATGGAAAATCTTTTCAGTAGTTCCTCAGTAATGGGGTCCACTGTAGTATTTCACATTGCGTCTGTGGACCATACACTTCTGCGTCTGGACTTTTTCAATCGTCAAGACAGTTACACTCTGTGGAACATTCTAATTTAATGGTCGGGAGCCTCTCTGACTCTTCCGCTCCTTTGATAGGGGTATATAGCCACCTTGTGATATTGCCTCTTCGGTGGCTTCTTCGGACTGGTGGTTAACATCTCTCCAGCTGTGATTGTTAGTCCAGTCATGATTTCAGTATGGACGCTCAGGCTCCTTCTGCACTCAGATGGAGAACATCTTCTTCTTTTTTTATCAGCACAATCCTTGCAAATAGCAGCTTGAAAGCCTTGTTAGGCTCGGACTAAAAATAAAAATAAAAAAAAATATATATATATACTGTATATGTACAGTGTGTATATATATATATATATATATATATGTATATATATATAAATATAATTTTTATCACAGCACAGGGCCTAGCCGAAATAACCCGAACTCCCCTTTTTGGATCTGGTCAGGTTCCGCCTCAGCCCCTGAGGCACTCGTCTCCAAAGCACGGTAAAGAATACCTGATTTCTTCTTCCCTTAGGGGGAGTCCGATCAGGCGGCAGTATGGGTCATCTCTTTCTCTAAGAGAGATTTCTCTCATTCAGAGACATTTCCTAGACCTAGGCGACTGCCCAGTCTGTTAATTCCCCTTTCTTTTTATCTGGCTTTCTTCTCTTGAGCAGAGCCTTGCAGCAGCAGAAGCGACTCTCCACCGAGTCGGAACTCAGGTTTCTACCTACTTCCTTGCTTGCTTAATTTAACATGCGATTTTCTCCCTCTTGACGGAAGGTCAAGTAGGTCCTTCTTCTGAGGTAGCTTCTCAAATATTCACACCTTCGGTTCCTGCACACTGGTCCATGCCAGTCGCTCATGAAGCTATCCTCTTCAAGTGTGGGATGGAGTTGTGATGTTTGTTTTTCAGCAAACAAACTAGAATCCTTTCCAACTCTCTTCAGCGAAGCCAGAGTGGGTAGTGCCTCACCGCGTTGAGTCACTGCCTTTTTCAGTCACTTCAACAAATGGGTTAGCCCTAACTTGGTCCTGCTGTGTCCCTCCTCGATGCACATCTGCCTCTATTCGCCTTAGAAATTCAGCTCCTGTTTTTTTCTGTCAGAATGTTTTTTTTCACAGTGGACACGTCCTCCTGTACACTTTTTCCTTTCTTCCCTGAGTTCAGAGACTGCTGCTACAGTTGTACACACAGGGGCAGTATGATTCCTTCAGGAATATGCAGTGGGTAGGATCTGGTTCTACAAGACCACCACGAGAGGCTTCTAAGTCGTGCTTGGCCTTCCATCAGGAAGATTCCCGTGACTAAGTGGAGACCATTCTCCTTGATGGGCTAACCCCACCTGGACCCCCTTGCTCACCAAGTACGGGGTTCAAGTGCTCTTGGACCTGTTGTTTACAGGTCAGCCATGCTTGGTAGTGGGGGTTTCCATCTGCACTTTCCGATCTACCCTGAACCAGTAGACTTTACCTCCAACTCTTTCAGTTCCTGAGGTCCTTTTACATTACATTAGTGCATGTCTTTGACACTATTAATTTTGGTCCTAGGCCAAACTATGAGGCCAGGTTCTTGCCGCTCTCCTAGAGTGGTTACGGCTTCCTGGCAGACTTTCATTTTGTGCCCATTGCAGTCATCTGCATAGTGGCGAGTTACAACTCGAGTGCTTATCTTGTAGGCACGATGTTCTAGATGCTCTGACAAGACAGCTCTTTTTATTAGCAGGACAGTCCTTGGCTGTCTTTTCTGAGTGAACCCTGTCTCCTACCACCCTACTCAGGGTTGTTGGTTTTAGCTCGGTACTCTCCAACTTGTGTGAATGAGTGATGGAGACTTAGTCCAGGAAGATATGGAAATTACGTACTTACCGTAATTATTGATCTTCTTGGACAGTCTCCATCACTCATTCACATGCCCACCCACCATCCCCTGGGTTCACTCGTTTTCTTTCCTGGTCTTCACGGATCTATGGTTCAGACTGTGAGGACATTATTCTTTGACCTTTCTTGTAAAGGCCATCTGGGCCCTCTCAGGCCCAGAAACTCAGGATGAGTTATTCTCATTAGTTATACTGCACCTCCTCAGTCGAAAGGTACTGAGGCGGTTGGAGAAATCGGCCTTGAATAGCCACACCGGCCATGGCGAGCTGTGCAGTGCCACGCATCTGAGGTCTCTCGGCGCCAACCCTTCAGAAAACTTTAGGCTCCCACTTGTCCTAGCGCCTCCGGCGTTATCCCGCTAGTGTGAATGAGTGATGGAGACTGTCCAAGAAGATCAATAATTATGGTAAGTATGTAATTTCCATTTTATTTTTTTTAGAGTGATTGTATCTTACATGTTTTACTGTCTAAATGGATCGAAGGAGGAGTGGGGTGGTGGGAGATCTCTTGATGTTATCTGCTGGATTTGTTGAATAATTACAAAAAATATACAGTTTTACATAGACGACAAGCTGTCTAGGCAGCTCTAGTAAGTGCCATATAAGCACATGGACATTATTTGAACTTACTTACATGTCTTATATGTCTAGGTTCTTGCTGCAAAGGTGATTTAGATTCTCTTTCTTGTTACTGTCTACTTTTCAGCCCTCTGATGTTGTAAAGATGGGTGATGAGTTTATTATCCTAGTTAAACGTACTATGCACACAAATTTAAAAAAAAGAAAGAAAGACATCCAACAACCTCTGTTCCCTGGCTACCAAGGATGTTGTAATCTCCCAGTCTGTTCCTGACATGTTTAAGTCCCCCAACACCACTACCCTTCACCTTCCCAATCTGCAGTGTCTCCCAACATCTGCCACCAGACTGTCCTCCAGCTCCTCCGCCAGCGCAGGGGGTCTATACACCACTCCTATTTTTACTGTCTTGCCCCCCCCCCCCGTTATCAAGGTGATCCACCTCCTCCACTCCTCCTATGGCAATGCAGTTTTGACTATTATTGCTATCCTCCTCCACTTCCTTCCCCTGTCCTTCCTGAACATGGTGTAACCTCCAGGTTCACGCTCCCGGTTGTGCCCTGCAGTGGCTCAGGTCTCAGTGACCACTGCCACATCCACCTCTCCCTCAGTTTGCATCACCTGGAGTTCAGCTATTTTATTTCCCAAGCTTCTGGCATTTAGCAGGACTACCTTCCACCCTTTCCCCTATACTTCCATTTCCCCTGCTTGTGTTCCCGTGGGGATTCTGTCTTCCCCATATCTGCATCTTACCAGTCGGCCTTTTCTTGCATTCCTCCAGCTCCCCAGGGGGGTGGAGACAGAGTCCCTCCTTTATCGGACCCCCCTCGACATGACCTGGCTCATTACAGTTACAGCAAATAATGTCTTTGGGCACAGATTTGTTACCCCCACCGGAGTTCTTATCAGACTTGGAGTTTAAATGGGAAAAAGAGTGTCTTACCAGTGCTTGGCTGCTACGCTGTCTGGCCATTTGGTAGTCCTCGGCCAAAGAAACTGCCTTTTCCCCACTTTCTGGTCAGTGTTCCTTTACCCAAAGCTGCATATCTGTAGGCAGAATAATGATGAATTGCTCCATTGCAAATGTTTAGTGCTGCGTACAGGTCACATGACATGATCTGATCTTCCCCTCATTTTACTAAGTATAAGTGTCCACTTTCAGCTTATAATTTCTGACCACTAGGAGTCATTGCAGTGGTCTCCTAGTCCCTGTTGTCTGCTTTCCTCTCACCACTATACCCCCTTCTTCTCATAGTTTGCTACTGTTCCCTACAGGTCTCAAACCCTGTATCTTTGGTTCCAAAGTTAGGAGCCCTACCACTGAGCCAGGCTACTTTTTCTCTCTGTTTTAAAGCTTTTAAGCATTTTGTCTCCATACTTGGAAAAAAAAAAAATACTTGTTTCCTGTCCCATTACAGGGATCAAACCCCATACCCTTAATACCAGGGTCAGCAGTTCTGCCACTAAGCCGACAAATCAGGTGAATCTGTTCTCAGTTTTTTAAGGTCTTAAAGCCTCTGACTGCATAGTCTACTAAAATTTCAAATTGCAGCCTCCCCCATGTTAGACTTGAACTCAGTACTTTTGATACTAAAGTTCATGAATCTTCTACTGTGCCACTAGGTCAGTACAACATTACCTTTTGCTTTATCTCCTTTATGCTCGTTGCTCCCCCCCCCCCAAGATCCTGCACTACTAAGCCTTACCATGACCACTCTGTCCATCACCAACATTATCTATCGCCCCCTACCTTTTCTCTTACTATATACCATTATCATGGTAGGTACCTCTCCAAGCTGCTGCTTACCAGGGCTCTGCCTTTGCACCCCAGAATCTATTTCAGGGGACCTGACACTCCTGCCCTGGACACACACACCCTTCTCTACCTTGACCCACAGGACTCCCGGGATCCTCCCACCCATCTCCGGCCACTGTGTTCTAGGCCTTTCCTCCCGCTGGTCACTGCCTTGTTTCACCTCTCCCTTCCTAAGGGATATGCCCACCCCTGTCTTTGTGCTGCTTCCCGCTTGTACTGCCTGAATGCGTTCCAGGGCATTAACAAATCTGAGGCTTGCCTCCCTACGGGTATTAATGCTACTCCTTCTGATCTCTGGAAATATACACCCTAACCCTGGTCCTACCCCCTTGCCACCAACCAATCAGACTGCACTAGGGGAACTCCATATAGCCTCCATCAACATCTGCAGTTTGCTAAAGAAATTTAATAATCTACATGGTTGGGTTACTCAACAGCGACCAGACATCATCTCGGTGGTAGAAACCTGGCTAAATGGCTACACTCCTAACTGCAGTAGCTCTGTCAGGGTACACAATATTTCGGACTGACAGACTAGCCAAAAAAGGGGGAGGATGTGCAATTTACCTCCATGACACCCACCGAGGTCTCACTCTGCCTTCCCAGCTCTTGACCATGGTGTCCAGGTCCTCTCCCTCCAAGTTAATGTCGCTTCTGCCAGGGCATCTCTCTTCATCTCCTCTATCTACATCCTGCCCAGGAATCAGAAAAGTGCATTCCAGTCAGGTCTCGCCCACCTCCAGCAACACCGAGATGAGGCAGAAATTATTGCCCTGGGTGATTTTTAGCATCAGTTGGTTAGCGGACACTGCCGCACCATATAGGGATGCTGCAACCGCCCTCAGTCTGTCTCAAGTTGTGCCCACTACCACCCAACACAACCCGAGAACAGGTACCTCGACCCTCATCGACCTAATTCTTATTAATCGCCCTCACAACTTCACCCAGGTCTCCGTGCTACCTGACGCACTGAGTGACCACTCGCCAGTACTCGGGCGCTGGTCTTACTTGGCTAGAAAGGCCCCTCCTAAAGTTAGCTTTCAGCGAAAACTCAGGCCAGGCAAACTACAGTGCTTGAAATACCACCTCATCAGCTAGGACTGCTCTCCCATTGCTGCCTCTCCTGATATTGATTCAGCCCTGGAGTACTATGTCAATTCCTTCAATTCTGCCTGTGACCTTTTGTACCCTTCTGCAAACGAATCATTAAAGGTGCTGACACCCCTTGGATGTCCCAGTCCCTTCTGGACCTCATGGACCACCGAGACAATCTCTGGCACATAGACTGGGAGGCCCGCTGATAGGCAATGCTACCGTGAGGCCAGGAACCGCTGCACCTGGCAGATCCAACAGGCAAAGGCAAGATACTACAGAGCAGCCCTCACCGCCTCCTGGGGGAAAGGGCACAATTTCTGAGACTCTCTCAAAGACCTTAGTGGCAAAATCTCTAATGCCTCATCCCCCCAGATACTGGTAAATGGTGGTATCTCCACGGACCCTGACACAATAGCAAATGCTCTGAACTCCTCATTCTCGGACCTCAGCGGTGTGCTCCCTGCCAACTTTTTTGCACCCACCCCCACCATAACATCAACACTCATCCAAGTACCCCCTTTCTGCTCCAAGGTCATCTCCTAGCGTGATGCTGCCCCCCTTCTGTTAAAGGCACTCAGCTAATCCTGGTTCAGCAGTGACAATCTTGATCTTAAAATACTACGGCTCACTCTCCCTGAAGTACTCTACCCCCTCACTGCCATGCTAAACCGCTTCCTTCCCCTGGGTCAGTTCCCCTCCATGTGGAAAACTGCCCTCATCACTCCTCTCCTGAAGAGTGATGACCGAACCCTGCCTAGTAATTATCGGCCCATTTCAATTCTACCCCCTCTCTCCAAGGTTCTTGAAAAGATAGTCGCCACCCAAGTCGCAGACTGCCTTGCTCAACACAACCTCCTCTGCTCCGAACAGCATGGTTTCCGAAAAAACCATGGCACCACAACTGCGCTTTTGGAATATACCAACACTATCCACGCGTCCCTGGACGCAGGCTAGATTGCTGATGCTGTCTATATAGATCCTTCCAAAGCATTTGACACCGTCCACCGCTCACTTCTCCTAACCTCGCTAACCCAAATAGGTTTCTCACAGGATACCACCATTTGGTTCTCAAACTACCTGTCTGACAAAACCCAGAGAGTCAGACTAGGGCATACCTTATCATCCCTTCTCAGTTACATCTGGGGTCCCCCAAGGGTCAATCCTTGGCCCCCTACTTTTCACTCTATTCCTTAACTCCCTGCCCAAGGCCTGTTGTGGGAGTCTCCTTCTATATGCAGACAATGCGGTTTTATTCAACACCCACACCAACACTACCGCCCTCCAAGTAGCCCTCCAAGGGTCGTTTAATGAAGCTGAATCCTGGTTTACTGACCATAGGCTTGTTCTAAACTATAAAAAAGTCCATGCTGTTTGCCCATGCCCAAAACAAGTTCAGTAACCACCCCCTGCTCATCCATAACTCCCATAATGAAACCCTGGAACAAGTTTCTACCTTTAAATATTTAGGGGTTACCCTAGACTCAGGGCTAACCTACCACAAACATATCCGCCGACTTAATACAGCTGTAAATGTGCGCATTGCACTGTCTCCCCCCTGAAGCCCTGCAGCTAGCCATCTCTTCCTCTGTCCTGTCACTCATTGATTACGAGATTATCTTCTGTGGTGCTGCCGACAACACCTCCCTCAACAAAATTTGGGTTTCCCTGAATAAAGCCTGTAGACTGGCCACAGGATGTGACCGGCTAAAGCACACCTGTACGCTGTATACCAGCACAAACTGGCTTAATTTCGATGATCGCCTAAAGTACCAGACCTGTCTCCTTGCGAAGAAGATCACGACTGGCTTCATGCCCCCTGCTCTTGTGACACTGCTCCCCCCAACAGCACCAGACGCACATGTCACACTGAGAATTCGCCCTACCAGGTTTCCTGCTGTAAAACCTCCATGGGGCAAAGAACTTTCAGATACCACGCCCCCAATTGGCTGAACTCACTGCCCATACCAGTCCTCCTGGCTCCTACCCTGGGACTGTTCAAATCCCTTTTCTGTAGCAGTATCTTGCGTGACTCCACCTGTGACTGTACCTAGCCTACCCATGACCAAAAAATGCCATGACAATGGACCCACTTGGTCCTGCTTCTAGAGTGCCTGTCCCTGGTTTCGGTCTTACCCGAGCCTCACTCACTGGACTGCGCTGCTTGCACATTCCAGTCATAAACACTTCTCTACATCAACTACTGTACTGTATGATTGCCCCTGTAGTTACTGTATTTATTGTATATTGCCACTGTACTGCATTGTCTATGACTGTTGTAATTGTCCTGTACCACATCCACCTGTTGTACTTTACCACATATCATTCGTAAGGTGTAATATTTCCCACACCGTTATTTATACTGTGATGTCTGTACACTGTGGCCTGGATATTCAAACTGCGCTCAAAACTGGCACAACAGCAGGAGCAAGCGCAAACCAGTTGCGCAAATGCGCAACAGATGCGATATTCAAACATGGAGCAGAGCAAATTGCGCAAAGCAACAACGCCTGAATATCGCACATACTGTGCTATCAGCAACCAGGAAGGAGAAGCTGAGTTAAATGTTGGCGCTTATGGTGCAACCATGGAAGCTCAGCTGAGCATTCCAGAGCTGCCATAGCACAAGCACAGCCCCCAGAGAGCAATGGAACTGCAAATCCAGGGAGGCAGGCTGGGGCCCACCGCCAGCCATGCCACACATGGGCACAGGAACACACTGCAGAACCCACACCACACCGCACACCCCAAGCACAGCATCACTGGGGTGGGACGGATGATCCACGTGCCCATGGGGACAAGCCAACAAAGCATAGCAGAGCCCTGATACCCCAGCACAACCACTGGCAGGTGGAGAGCACACACAGGGGTTGACAACCACAGTGCACATCAGCCCCTGTGATGCACAGCGCACCCTGCACTGTGACCCCAAGACACCACCATGTGCAGTGACTGGCACTGCAGGAAACCATGCAGACCCCCAGCACACGCCAGCCCCATGCAACACAGAAGCCTACAAGCCAGACACACCCTGTGCACCCAGCAGTGGTGGCAGCGATGGCAAGACCAACCTAAAGTCACTGCCATGTTGAGATACCTCCCATGCACACACATGCACACACACACACACACACACACACACACACACACACACACACACACATACCCAGGACCATACCAGCCAGATGGCATGTACACACCTGCAACTGAGCACCCATAGCCAGCTGCAAATCAGAGACCAACACAGTATTCATATATCAAAATAGAAATGTATATTAAACATAGTGCAACAAGAACAATAAAAACTATTTACAAGGGGGACGGGTACAAGAAAGGGTGTTCAAGAGGGAGGATTAAAAACTTGGAGAGGGAGGCAGGGTGGTAGGATGGAAGAAGGGAAGGGTAATGGGCTCTGCCCAGCCGGCTCCTGGTCCTCCTGCTGGCGCCCATTCCAGTCTGCCCCTGATGGCGCTCCATGCCTCCGTATCACTGCAGGATCCTGTGGCTTGCCACGCTGACCTCTGTGAAGCTGACGGACATCCCGCTGCATCCTCCTTAGAACCTCGAGGCTCAGGAAAATGGGAACACAGTCAATGGCTGTGACTGACCACAACCCTGAACACCACCCAACCTGCAAGCCATATAGCCCAATGTCCGCATCTGTGATGGCATGCACCCACCCACAGTGAATATGCACATGGCCATCACAAACAGGCGGCACCAGCTATGCGCACCACCGCCCACACACTGCCCACGCCAATCACAGTACAAACTAGGCTGGCAAGTGATGTGGCAACATGGTGCGATGCCAGTTACACAGCTATGTGCCCAGTGCATGCCTGACCACCAGTGACGATACACAGACGTGCCGTGATACTGCACTGTGATGCAGGTCACCTGTGTCATGCCTACATACATGGATACATAGACAGTGTCGGCAGATAAGGGCCTATGGGACACCCAGTCTGTCCATTTGACCTTGTAAGTTCACTCTGTTGTCCTATAAGTCTGTTGCCCTCACCCTGACCTCCAGAATTCCTTTATGGCTAACCCATGCATCTATAATCCTGTGACCAAGTCAGCCCACCACTTCCTCTGGCAGGGTGTTCCACTTGTCCACCACCCGCTCTGTGAAGAAATACTTTCTCATGTTTCCTCTGAATCGTCCCCTCCAACTTCATCCTGCCTCTAGTCCTGGAACATCCTTTACGCTTAAAAATACTGTTTTCCTGCACTCTGTTCCCCCTGTAAGATACTTGTATGTCCCCATCATATCCCACACCTCCTCCCTCCAGAGAGTACATGTTCAGTTCCGTCAACCTGTCTGCATAGGACTTGTGATGCAATCCATGCACCATCCGTGTCGCCCTCCTCTGAACCCTCTCCACCCAGTCCATGTCCATACGTAGGTATGGTCTCCGAACTGTACACTGTACTCCAGTGTGGGGACTCACTAGTGTCTTGTATAGTGGAATTATGACCTCCCTTGGTTGTGTCCCGCATGGCTGGTGGTCTTGCCCCCAGCATGCAATAGCATCCATGAAGTAATGATACTCACACCTCCAGCAGCTGGGTCTGACGCTGCTGTTGCTGCTGCTGCTGTTGGGGCACAACACCCCGGCACTGGGGCCCTGGCACGCCCACGCCACCCTGGCCCTGTGTCCTCACAATCCGGCCTGGGAGACATATGTTGAGACAAACATCAGTGTGACTCAAAAGCAGAGTGCTCCTGCCCCAGTGAGAGTGCCTGCCCACACAGCCATAACCATCCATCGCACAGCTGCACACACTGACACAGCCCACCGTGTCCGAGCCGCACCTATGCACAGCCACCCAAGCACACACACACACTCTACAGAGAATATAGGTGCATAGATGGTACACTCACCTGGCTTAGGCACCACGCCCCACCTGGCACGTGAACGCAGCTGCGCCAAGAGTTCCGCCTTCCAGCGGAGGTCACTGCACCGTGCCGCACTGCTCAGCAGACTGCCCCGCCAGTGACCTCCCACCAGGTCAGTGGCTACTTGCTGCCACACGTGGTCCTAGGCATGGTGAGGGGCCTCACCATACAGTGCCTCACAGTGGGCTCCACCAGGGCCACCAGGTTGGCCACTCAAGCTGGCTCCAGGACACCGCCTCCTCCTAGCCATGGCACCAACTTTACAGCAGGCAATATGGCGCCGCTACAGTCAGAACTCCCCACATGGAGTTGTTGCTAATAGACCACCACAGAGCCCAATCGCGCTGTTCGAACAGCCAATCACTTTATGGCGCTGTCACCAGATAGCGCAGTAGGGACGCATACATGGCATGCCAACAGCGCCAGGGGTCAGAGGGCATACATGGTCACGGCAATGACGCATACTATTACAGTGATAGGATGAGCAGGGCATCCTTCGCGACTGCCGTTGAGCACCAGTGCCACAGTGGACTATCGCGCAGTAGTGCCACAGCTCTATAGTGCCCAGTGCTGTAGCGCCACTGGCACAATGGTGGCTATGGTCTGAATCGACCTATCGCTACCAGCAGGTCTGCAGCCGACAGACGCATGCGTGAGCTGTCTCGGCACGCGCAATGCAGTGTGGCACACAGCCACAAACCTGCGCCATTGGCTAGTTGATTCTTCAGATAGCAGCTTAAATACGCGATATATTCAGCCGATATATGCAAATCATGATCAGCCATTCAAAGGCAACAGTGGCGCGATTAGCATGTATTAAAGTTGCGCCACCTCATTTGCATGTGTTGCGCTTATAAAATGTGACAGTGGGTGTGCTGGCCAAATTTGGTTACTGCAGGTGAGAGGGAGTTACATGCTGTGTGATGCTCAGGACAATGCTCATGGGCGGAGGATGATAAGGCTGAGGGGCTGAGCATGAAAAGGGCACTTAGAAAGGGACAAAGGGCACCTTCGATCAGTATCTGCCATGCGGAGTGGAAACGTGGGGCTTCTGCCCCTCCGGGCCGGGCAGCTATGCTCATGGGGAAATGCTGTCGACTGCACAGTGACAGGTGTCCACTTCCACCCATACAGATCACCATGACTGACCAGAGCAGCTGTGAGGTGTGGACGTGCGGTCGAGGAGGAGGCCGAACTTCACCGCGGCAGAGACGGAGGCCCCTTCCAGGCCTACCTGGAGGATGAGCCACTAGTGAGTGGACGGAGGGGCACCCTCAGGAACGCAGCTGCATGGGAGGGGTAGCTTGGGCGCCAACCTGCACGGAAGCCACCAGCACTCCATGCAGGAATGCAAGAAGAAGATGGGACTGACCGAGGAGGCTGAAGGAGCAGGTGGCAGCCTTCAGGGCAGCACGTGCTGGCACTGGTGGGGCCCACCAGTGGTGTTGCAGCTGACCCTGAGAGGAGACACTGGCTGCGGCCATGCAGCCGAAAGCTACTGCGGGCGCATTCAGGTGGAGGATTCCAGACAGGTGGAAGCCCATCACTGCACGGTATGACATGGTGGTGTTGTTGGGGGGCTGTTGTTCACATGCACTCACATGTACTCTCTTTCTGTTACAGATCCTGTTCGTCTTCTGGAGATGGTGGTGGTGGTGGTGGTGGGTCCAGACAGTGATGCAGACCTGCTGGACATGGAGGAGGGACCATCCACCTCTGCCTGCAGGCACTGCAGCAGCATGCACGCTGGGCCAACAACTCCGTGTGTCAGTGATACGGGTGCAGGGGTGCACAGCCTGTGTCACAGCAGTCTGGCATGCAGGTATGCCAGCATGCTGTGCCTATGGCAGTGGCACACACCTGCACCATTGATGATAGCAGGCCTGCAATGGGCAGTGATAGGTGTGTGTCCCATGACGGACACATGGCAGGCCAGCACGTGCCCCTGGGCCTCCTGGTTCACACCTGTGTACCAGCATGCTGGCACAGTCCCAGGCTGTGCCTGTCAGCACCGTGGCTGTGCAGGTGTCTGGCACTGTTGTCAGCACGGAGGTGGAACAGGTGGACCTGGGGCTCAGCAGTTGGAGGGGCTGCAGCAGCAGTCACACCAGGTCTGGGGGTACAGTGTCAAGCAGTGGCACATGTCCACCGCCTCTTTGATCCGCCCATACCTGGTCCTGGCGAACAGCGCCCACCCTCAAGGGGTGGTGTACCAGAACCGCCCACACCCTGGGGTCACGATGCATTGGGGCACAGTACCCATTGACGCCGACACCCGCCTGCTGCAGGACTCGGTACAGCTGCAGGGCGGGTTGCAAGGTCCGTGGAGGCACTGTCTGTGTCCGTGGAGCGGCATAGCAGGGGAGTGCCGGGACCGAGCGAGCTGGTCCTTATGCGGACGGATGTGACCGCTGCCATTGACAGGCTGACCCAGGCAGTGGTCTCGTCGCGGACGATTGGCCACACTGTCAGGTGCCCCTGTACCACACACCCCACACAGTGCGCTCCACTCCCGCCTCGGCGCGCCTGCGACACCAGGCCTGTCGACGCCGGTTCTGCTTTTGGCATCCCGAGCACCCCTGGTGCAAGTTTGTTTGGCAGGATGCAGACCCCTGTGCGGGCAAGGTCGCTGCGGACAGTGGGACCCCTGGTGGTGCACCAGCGCCCACCCGATGTGGCCCCTGCTCAGCCTGCCAGTGCTGCGGGCCACGGCGGGACCGCCCACGCATCCGTGGTGGCTGTGGGACAGTGCTACCTGACTGAGCTGTCTCCAGTGCAGGCCCTGTCTGGTGCTGCCCTGTGTGCAATGTGTGTCATGGTGGGCAGTGCACTGCTGTGCTCTGCTCACTGCTGACACACGGACCACCCGCACACTCTCCCAACTGCTGTCCACAGGTGCGTTGCATGATGATGCCTGCATTGCACTGTACACCAAGGCAGGTGCCCAGGTCCTGACACACGACGTGGACAGTCCAGGTGGTGGGGGTGGTTGGTGGTGCTGTGTGTTGGCAATGTCATTTCCGCGAGTGCTGTGCTGCTGCCCATGTATGCTGCCTGTGTGTGTGTGTGTCCATATGAGTGCTCACCCTCTCTGATGGTGTGTTGGTATGCCTGGAACCTTCAACTCCTGACCTTCATGCACGGTGTGTCCCTTGTGTGCCTGTGGTTTGCGATGGACAGTGTTGCCTGCACATGTCCCCTTGACTTACCTGTGTTGGGCGTGAGTGCTCTTCTGCAATGGTGTCCAGGTGCAGCTGGGCCTGCCGGGTCAGTCAGGTCCCTCCGTCCTAGGGGACTGCTCATCACTAACATCACCGGCGCCACTGGCGTCCCCATCATGTCCTCTCTCTTGGACCTGTACGGTTATCCCATGATCTTTGGCCATGTTGTGCAGGATGCAACAGGCCAGGAATATCCCACAGGCCTTTTGGGGCTGTATTGTAGGCTCACCGAGGTGTCCAGGCATCGAAGCGTGCCTTGAGCATCCCAAACACCCGCCCATGATGTTACATGCCGCGGCATGTGCCTCATTGAAGACAGCTGCGCTTGGTCGTGGGGCGCCTGCACGTGTGAGCAGCCAGGACGGAGTGGGTATCCGCAGTCACCTGTGTGAGATAGTGGAGATCAGTGTCATGTCAGGTCCATATTGCCCATATCCTGTGTGCCACTACCATGGCACCTGTGTCATTCCCACCCTTGCCCAGAGTTTGCATTCCATACATGTGTACTCACCCACTAGATGACCCATGGGGATGTCCCCACTCGAATCGATGGCACAGTGCAGACTGGTGCCATATGAAGGCATCATGTGCTCCACCAGGGTGTGTGGCACAGACATTGATAATGCGCCCAGTGGCATCACACACCACCTGGCAGTTGACACTGGAAAACCCTTTCGGTTCCGAATGCCTGGCCGCCGGGGCCAGGTGGCGGCAAATGGCCACATGGGTGCAGTCTATGGCCCCTAGCACGGCAGGCATACGTATACCCTGTGGAACTCCTGCATGTTTGTTGTACGCTTCCAAGCCGCGGTGCTGGGGAAATGGATGTACCCGAGCATGAGGCAGCAGTGCGCTGAGGAACTGGGTGAGGATGCGTGATGTGGCCGACTGTGTAATGCCTGTGGTGTCCCCTGTTGGCCTCTGGAAGGTGCCCGTGGCGAGCAGGCACATGCAGGCTGTCACCTTGGTCTCCACGGACAGAGCGTGACTCCGTCGTGAGGGTGCCTGCATCACATCACTGCACAGCTCGCAGAGCCGTCTCAGTATTGCCCTGTTCAGGCGGTACCGGCCCACAATCTCGACGTCTGTGTACAGCTCGAAGCTGATGCGGGCACGATACCGCCTGTCGGGGGCATACCGCCGACGGCTCCTCCAGCCACGCCCCTGCAGCATGGTGTCTCACCTCATTACAGCTTCCATGTGGAAGCTGGCACTGTCCATCTCCTTGGCTTCTGCCCCCGGCTGCTGTTCCTGTGTTACCCCGCTGCCCCCACTGCTGCTTCCACTGCACCGGCACCCACTGGCCTCTGTCCCCTCCTGGACCCACTGTCCTCTCTGCCCTTCCAGCTCCTGTCTCTCTCTCTCTCTGTCTCTCTCCCCAGGTTGCGGCCTGCTAGGGTTCTTGCGCCACTTCCTTGAGCCTTTTTTATTTGGCTCAATTCCGCTCATGGCAACTTCCGGTTGAGCTACTTCGCGCATTGCGCAAGTGTTCGAATTATCGCATTGCGCACTTTATGCATGGACCCGCCCCTCTCGTTGCGCATGCCTTCATTTCCATTGCGCTGTTGCTCAGCATGCTTTTTGGTATGCAACTGGCCTCTTCTGAATATCGCAGAATGGCTGATTTGAGTTGCGCATGCTAACCCTGTTTCTCATGGCGCAACCCTTTTGAATATCTGGGCCCGTATGCTCTGTATTGTTTTCTATGATGTGGAACCTTTGTAAAGGAGTCTCTGACTCAATGGTATTAATTCCGATTGTATTCAATAAATAAATAAATGTGTCAATGATCTGTGGGACTGTTTTGCCCTCTGGGTTATCAGGTGTTCTCTGAGTTGGGTGAAGGCTTCTCATAGATTGTCGACTGAATTGTACTTCAGAGATCGAAATCTCTGCCTGTAGGTCTCTCCTGAGTTGTTATACCTTTTCAGGATTTCACTTTTCACCACGTCATAGTTTTCTGACTGTGCAGTGTCCATATTGCTGTAGGCAAGTTGGGCTTTCCCTGTTAGGTAGGGTACCAGTCTGATTGGCCATTGCTGCTTTGGCCACTGGCAGGCTGTGGCATCTCTTTCAAAAGTTGTCAGGTATGCCTCGATGTTATCCGAGGGACACAACTTTGTAAGTTTAATGGCTCTAAGTTGCTTGTGTTTTGTTGCTCATCTGGATCTGTGCCGGATCCTCTGCCTTTGATAGCTTGCAAGGTATCCAGCCATTGCTGCTCCCATCGCTGCATCTCTTCTCTCATCTGCTGCTCCTGTTGTTGCATTTCTTCTTTTCACTCTGCTTCTAAATGTTGAAGCTCTTTTTCTCTCTGCTTCTTCGTCTGTTTTTGTTGTTGAGCCCACCATTTGAAACATCCATCAAGCTTTCAGATTCTGTTACTGCCTGTTCTTTTTCCATAACTTGTGCTGGCTGTAGAATCTCGGCTTGGACTTCTGTCTCTGCTAGTTTGGCTGCCATTCTCTTGGTAACTATGCCTGGACTTGCTGCTGCAGAATCTATACCTTTCTCTATGCTTCCCTGGTACTAAGTCCAGTACCCATACACAAAACTCCTGGCTTAGAGTATACACAGCATAAATCCCAATTAGGCTGACACCATCTGTCATCGAGGCACAGGTCAGGAAGCATAGGAAAAACCAGGAGCAGTTGTAAAATTCACAACAAGAGTTTTATTAGTACTAGCAGTAATATAAAAAATTAAAATTGTTCACAATAACTATTTACAAAGGCAAAATAAATAGGGATGCATATGAGTTTTCCTTCAATCCCTGTGTCCCCTTTTTTGCAAGCAATTGCAGCTTTGTCTTGTTATAAGTCCTTGCAACAACCCTCCTTCTTAACAAGCATCCTGTTTTTTTCTAAAATGTTCTAGTATATTTCAGGCAGGTGCTGGCAGGAACACAATGTCCCAGAACTGAGGCCCCTTTTCCACAGCTCTTCTGTAAAAGGCTTAAAAACTGTACTCAGGTAACCTATTGAGTTTCCAATAGCTTTTTGCAATAATCTCAAACTATAGTTATATACATTTCAAAAATTAACACTATATAATTTCTAAACAAAGGGATCCCAATATCAGTTACATTTCCACATAATGATTTGCATATATTTTTATACCAGCAGATATGCAAGGGAGAAAAAGACAAAACAGCAAGGGAAGACTGAGTGATAGCGAGAGGCAAATAATTGCAAGACTGTCGGGGTGGTCAAATCCTAGGTCTCACAGGAAAATTTGGTTACGCAGCCAGACAGACAAGAGACAGGATAGGAAAGAACAGAACAGATTCCTGCATTCAAACTCTCCATAACAACTGGGACAAGGTCCTTTTCCACCCTGTCACACTGCTGATGGTCATTGTCCACACCTAAGTAATTGGTCACTTGGAGGGATTGTGGAGGATTATAGCTTTCCAGAGGGCTATACCAGTCTAGATAGATACCCACGCAAACCGTACTCTGGGTGGAGGCACCAAACGATTGTGTTTATTGAGGGTAGGGGAACCACAGTACTTGTCAATTTGGAACCCAGTCCACTCAACCTGTTGTTAGGAAGACATGCAGGGGTACTAGTCCTTGGAGTAGCAAAGCCTAGGGGTTATACTCAATTTTACTATTGAGGAAATTTTTTGGTCTTATGTAAATTTCATACAGAAGGTCATCTAGTCTCACTGGGTAAAGTTATTTTTGAATCAGTTTACTATTGGGGGAAATAAAGCCCAAATTTGTATAAGTAGTTTATTCTTCCAGATACCATCTAGGCATCCTGGTCTCCAGGAGGTGAAAAAGTCCCAGCACAAACAATATTCATTTTTCTGTTACCATAGTTTCCAGAGAAAATTGTCCCATGTTCCATCCTGAGAACTTCTGCAGAAACTGATTATGGTACCATCAGAATATAATGTTATAATTTGTTGAGGATGCACTCAAGATCTTTTAAATTTGAATCACCCCATACTTCTGAAGTGTACACAGTACTAACCGTCAATGTAGCATTAAGAACCTTAAGAATTGCCTTAACTGTACCTTTGCCCAGTTTGGAATTAAACAGCCTTAAAGCATTAGATGCCACTTTCATTTTAGACTGTGTAAGCAAAATGTGACTCTTCCAAGAGCTATTTTGCACAAAACGTAATCATAATATTTATTGGTTACAGTTCTTTCGTGATTTACAACTGCTTTAGGCATTAATTTTGATTTATTACCAAATATTACTACCTTAGTTTTTTCTTTGTTTATATTCAAGCCATCAGCTTTGCACATTTCTACAAAGCTATCTGGCTTCCTTTTGAGTCCCAGAAAGGAGGTAGAAATCAAAACCAAATCATTCGCATATGCCAAGAGCGAAACTCTATTATTTCCAATTTTTGGTGAATGATATTCAGAATTATCTAGATTCTTCAGAATAGGATTAAGGTATAAAGTGAACAAAGTTGGGGCCTGTGTGCATCCCTTACGAAGCCCTAGGTTTGTATTAATTTTTGCAAATGTCTGTCCCTGTTGTTTGTATTGTATTTGCGTCCAAGTGTCCTTATGCAGTCTAATAAGAATGTCCAGAAGGGTATAATCAAGACCCCAAGTTCTGAGCCGGCCTGGTGGTGCTGAGGATTGAGCTGCTGAATGTCACACCTTGCGCTACACCGCGACCCGGGTTTGAGAACGAGCTCGGGTCGGCAGGGATGGGGAAGGATTGAGTGTTCCTAGGACTGCTCTCCTTCCCTGGGGGGGGGGGATACCACCAGCCGATGCATTAGTGGAGGCTGGTGGTACTACTTGCATGGCTGCAGAAATGCAGGTGATGGAAGCTCGGCAGACAATTTTCGGGGGTGCACGGGAGCATGTGCCCTGGGTGGATGGGGCGGCCCTACCTCGGAGGGGCTCAGAGCCTGGGGTTACCAGGTTGGTGCCAGGACACAGGAGGAGCTTCAGACCAGGAGGGAGGTAGAGCTGGGGGTAAGTCAGTTGCCTGAGAGTGTTCCCCGAGCTGCAGTGCATAAATAGAGTCCACACAAAAAAAAAAGACCCAAGTTCTGCAATTTTTCCCGTAGAAGCACCCTACTTATATTATTGAATGCTGCTGATAGATCCACGAGACAACAAAATAACTAACTTTTTTTAACTGTAACATATTTCCATTTCGAATGTTTTAAAACATAATGCTGAACCATAGATCTACTAGCTCTAAAACCATTCTGATATTCACTTAGTATTGAATTATCGCTAATCCAGGATTGGAATCAATATCATTTTACAAAGTACTCTCTGTGAAACATCAATCAGACTTATAGGTTGATACATTCTTGGGCCCATTGGGTCTCCTTTTTTAGTATTGGAAAACAGTGCTTCCCTTGCAACTATCTGGGATAGTCTGTCCCCTATCAAGGAGTTGAATAAAATGGCAAAGACTGGTATCCACCAATTCGGAAAGGCTTTATATATGTCACTCAAAATACAGTCAGGTCCAGGGCTTTATTCAGGTTATCGTGACTAATGCTTGAAATATTTCACTTTCCCCTATAACCACTGGGGCTGGGTATAATATATCCCCTTCAATCAGTTTATTCGTTATTAAATTATTTATTCAAAATTCCTCTTCTTCTGAGAAATATGATCCTGTGACATCATGTCTTTCCTTCCAGTGGAATGCATAGATCTCCTCCTTCACAGATAGTCCAAAATGACAGCACTTGTAACAATAAAGAGAAGGCTTAGCAGCCAAAGTGCTAGGGGCACGGGCAGCAGCTCGAGACTCTTAATAAATTGCATTTGCACTTATATTTTGTCGTCTCTCTTTGTTGTTACGAAAAGGTCGCTTTGGATCAGGGGTGTACATTTGGGTTGGCTGTCCTCTTGACAGCACCAACCCTGCACCGCTAGCTCGCAGCAGTTGCACTTTGATCCGGCCTCTCCTTCACAGTTCTGCAGTATTGAAACACTTCAAGTTTTCAGTTAACACTTTGGCAAATTCTTCGACTTTTCAAGTTACTCTTTGAGTTTCAGCACTCCACTCATCTTCCAACTCCACTTCACAATCACGATCAACGATGAAGAACAGGAAACCCAGGTTTAAATTCTGCAGCTGGTGCCGGCAGAGAATTGCCTTTACTACCTCAGTGAGCAGCACAGCGTCACTGGATGCAGTCTGTGCCGGAGCATGCTGCCCTCATCCCTTGAGGACCAGAAAGCTCGAATCACTCTCAGTTGACCGAAAGACTGACCTAAGGACGCAAAAAGGACCCAGCAGCTACCAGGTCAGCTTCACAGTTTGCTGTCATGGATGAGTAAGTGGCAGCTGTGCAGAGTTCCTCTTCAGTCTCAGCACTGTTTCTAGCTGAGATCAGCTTGGAGGATAATTTTCTGATGATTTCAGGGAAATGTGTCTGGCCCTCCAGACCTCTGTGGAGAGCCCCTCTTACCACAGCAGAAAGCACCAACTGAAGCAGAAGGCTGTTGGTCATGGGACAGGAAGGATCCTTCTGTTTCTGTTCCTCTGCTTCCCCAATTGCTCGCCCTTGGTTGAGCTTCCTTTGTTTGAGTGCAAGGGTGAGAGCCTTGGTACCCCATTGGGCTTATCGACCTCGACCAAAACCACGAGACAGGTTTGAAGCAGGAATCAGGAGTTACATAAGAAAACCTTGCAGCTTGAATTTTCCAGCCTTGTGATTGGTCAAGGAGTTCAAAGACAAAAGGAGGAGCAAGGGGACAGTGGGCCAAATTAGGGATGATTTGGTATTCTGAAGCTGTGTGTAAGTGGAGGAGGGTATGCCTCCAAAAACATGCTTGAGTTCAGATCAATGCTAATATGATTGCATGCTTTCCAAGGGAACATAAAATGCTAAATCAAATTCCAGATCGGATAAAAGGGACATCTTGTAAGGCAGGAGGAAAAAGGGCAATCTAAAATAGAGTAAAAGGTATAGGTTAAAATTTACACTGTAATATGCACTACCGCTTCAAATTACTGTTTTCATATTGTACTTTTCACTGTGTTCTGCACCCCCCACCCTCCCCAGGCAAAGAACTACTCAGAGGCTCTGCAGTGGTACAACTACTCGTTCAGTTTCTACTCGGCTGGGCAAATGGATCAGAATTTGGCCAAACTGCAGAGAAACAGGGCCTCCTGCTACCTGCACCTGAAGCAGCTGGAAAAGGTAAGTCACTAGTTTTCAAACTTACTTCTAAGTGTTGGAGGCAGTTAAATGAAAGACCAGCAACTTGCTTAAAGTATTTAAAAGAGAACTGTGATGAACCTGTAAGTGTTATTTCCTTAGAAGCTGTTTTAAAATAATGGATTACATTCTATTACTGTTCAGTCTTTACTGGCATATTTTTTAGTTTGTTACAGCTGGTGATTTTTGATTTACACACTTGGTAAGTGTTGTGCAGTTATATACTGCATTTGTAACAGGTAGTAGGCAACAAAAGATTGTTATTTCTTGAAATGTGCTGATTTATGTTATAGCTTAATGCAGATTTGGTCTCTTTCATTATCTTGGAAAGACTTTCATTGGCATAGCATAAGGGCAGTCTTTTGAAAGCTGGAGGTATCGTGCTGTGTGTCAGTGTATGGAGATCTATGTTAACTTTGTCACAAATTTCTCTTTTTTTAACAAACGTTTTTATTCTCTGGTAGCAGGCTTGGGTGTCTATTAGCCTTGTTCCCGCACTTGGCTGCCCTCCCTTGCCTCCTTCAGCCCAGGGTATTGATGCACTGCAGATTTCACACTGGGCAGGAGAAGAAGGGCTGCCCGCCCCCACCCCGAGACACATCCAGATATTCCTGGGACTGGAGCAACCAGGCAAACGACTGATACACAGGCAGTGCTTCACAAAGCCCAAGCCCCTACATTTTCCCTTTTTCTCCCTGTTCCCGGTGCTGTGGCACACATGCCAATGTGCACGAGTGTGGAGGCGCACATGCTCGTTGTGGAAGTCCCGCAGCTCCCTCCCTTCCTGTGTTGTCCTGCGGGCTGCACTGCCAATGGGCTTCCACCTGGTAGCAGTCATTCAGCGGGAACAGCATGCCTCCTCCCTCTCTGGAGAGGAGAGGAGAGGAGAGCAGTCCATCAGACGCTCCTCTTCACACTCTCCAGTTGACCCCCAGAAGCCCGAGGCTGCTTCTGATCCCAGATCTCTGGCGTGGTGGATGGTGGCGCTTCTGCCATGCCACTAGGCCAGCCTACAAATTTCTCTATTTCTACCCAGCAAGGTAGACAGTTCATGGGTTGGGCTTCATGCTTTCTGCACCATTTGCTGATATATCTCATGTGGCCCAGTAATGTGCTTTTATATCTGGGATCTTTAATCCTCCATTTTCCAACGTTCTTGCAAGTCTTCTTAAGTTACATCTGGCCTTTTTTTCCCACCCAGATAAAATTACCAATCAGTCTTTGTATCTGCAATATTCATTTGGTGAGGATTTTTTTCATATGACTTGCTTAATACAAGGAGAACCCTTAGAAGCAGTTCATTTTGACCGAGTGAATTCTTTGTCCCATAGTAATGGGAAGCAGTGGATTAAGGCTCTGAGCTGCAGATCTGGAGACCTGAGTTTGAATCCCATAGCCGCCTAGGTGCATGCTGTGTGATCCTAAGCAAGTCACTTAACTTCCTTATGCTTCCAAGTCACATCTGGAAACAAGCTTCGGCTTAGTGTGCTACTCCTGGTTAAACAATGTTCCCTTACCCTTGTTCCATCTTACCGTATCCAAGTTTTGGCTCTGAAAGAGGTTTTTAGTATTCAGCACAACAGTTTCCTCTGCCATGGGGCAGAATTTAAGTACCCAAATGAGATACTCTGTGAGATCCATCGTAGGCCAAAGTCTGCTATAGATTTTTTTTTTTTTTTTAGCAAAGATAGTTAATGGGTAGAACTTCAAACTTCAACACGTTAAATTTGCATCCAGAGATTTGCCCCAAAAATCTTGAATTACCTCTAACAATCTCTTTATCGATGTTTCAGGATAGGTAAGAGATATCATGACATCATCTGTGTATGCAGTTATTTATTTATTTTTGTCAACTCTCTTTATACTCCTTACGCTGGGGCCTTGGACTCTCTCCAGTGGGACTCTCAATGGACCGTATCCTGCCCACCTGGAATCCTCAGCTTTACCTGCCAGAGGGGAGGGGACTCCACTCTGCTCCTTCCCAGGCAACTAACCCCCTGGATCTAAGCTCTCCAGGCGGGACCACCAACTCCAACTAGGTGGCCCTTCTGAAATCTAGTGGGTGGACTGGGCCTTGAGAGGGAGCTCCAGAGGCAGGCTGGAGGATCCGCGTGGCGTGGTGGTCTGCCACTCGACCCACCTTTGCCTACCGAGGCCTCAGAGCTTTTTCACTTGTTCTCCCTTCCCAATGGCTCAGATGTGCCGCGGCGGCCCATTGCGGCATGCTTGCCCCAAGCATGTCCACAGGATCGCCACCACACAGCCAATCCCTGGCTGTGAGACCTTCAGGCTGCTGTGCCTCCATTCACCGCCAGAAGCCTCCTTTGCCCCCATCCCGCCCCTCCCTCCCTCCCAGGACAGGAGAGCCATCTTCCAGACGCTCAATCCTGCCCTCTCCTGCCAACCCCCGTGGCCCGAGCTCACTCGAACCCGGTCACCGGCATGGCGCGAGGTGTAACATCCAGCGCTTCAACCCTCAGCGCCACCGGACCGGCATGTATGCAGTTACTTTATGTTGTGTATCCTTTAGTTTTATCTCCATGATGTTATCATCTTACTGTATCTTCAAAACTTGGTAAGTTGGTAAATAGAGACAGAAAAAGGATTTAGCCCATCAAGACTGTCTCCCTCTCTGTGTGGGTTATTGAACTTACTGGAACACCAGATGTTTATCTAGTTCACATTTAAAAGTTCCAAACTGTGGTTGGTATATCTACAAGATTTTGAGGTAGCTTGTTCCATAACCTAGGTGCCCTGTTTGTAAACAAATTGACCCTTTTTAGGGCTGCAGTGGGCAGAGCCCTGCAGCCCTCTTGCTTTGAGAAAAGGACTCCTGCATTCTGACAAAAAAAGTTGCCTCCATGTCCGTGGAACACTCCTCGCTTGCACTATTTATTTTTCCTTTTCGGCAGTCCGTGACTACTGAAATACATAACCCCCTACCCGACACTTCCTCTCAGCACCCTCCCCAAACATAATAATGACAATGAGGGTGCTCAATCCTCAGTGACTCGATCACAATTACCTCACTGCCACATCCCCCGCCCCCACTGCGCATGTGTATTTTTTTTTTTTTTTACTTTCCTCCCCCCACCTGACCCTCCCTCTCTGAAGCCCTCCTCCCAGAAACGTAACAGTGGCACTGTGGCCCAATCCCCCAGTGCAAGAGTCCTCCTTTTTTTTTTTTTTAAATCCTGTAAAGCAGTAGTGCACAACTTTTTTTTTTGTGGAGGGCCAGACTGAAGACTTAAGTCAAGGCTGAGGGCCACTGTAAAATGACCCAAGGTCACAAATGTCCAGCAAGACATTATTAAAAGTACAACATAAAACAAATCAAAACATACATTTATTTGTTTTTATTTATTGACCCAGTAAGCCCACTGGGCCTAGAAGTCCCTTTTTCAGAGGCAACCGGTGGGGGGAATACAGATGGTAAGCAACTGAAATTGAACCAGATTAAGCTGCTGGTGGTATTTTTAGTGAATGGGGGAAATTTGGCCAGGACACCAGGGAAATTCCCCTACTCTTTTTCAATAAGTGCCATGGGGCTCTTTAACATCCACCCTCACTACCACCAATCCAGGCAGATTGGACCTCGGTTTAATGTCTCATCCAAGGATGGCACCTCAGAAGTGCAGCACTCCCTCATGCTGCACTACAGTGTCAGTACTGGGATATTAACCCAAGTGCCAGATGTGGGAACTGAACCCACAGCCTTTGATCTCCCAGCCTCAGAGGCGGGTGTGCTACCTACTGAGCCACTGACACTGATATTTATCAACATGTTACTGAAACTAGCCTGCCTGGTGGCAGTGAGGGTTGAGGCGCTGGATGCCACACCTCATGCCACGCCGGCGACCCGAGTTCGGTGACGGACTCGGGTTCCAGAGGTTCGGCAGTGGAGAGAGAGGATAGAGAATCCAGAGGACAACTCTCCGCTCTCTGGGAAGGGATCCAGGGTCGCTTGGAGTCCTAGCAGCCCCCAGTGGAGATGAGGGGTACTGCAGGTACACCAGCCAGCGTAAAGGGGTGGAGTGTGGCAGACGCCAGCAGGGCAGCCATGCACAGGCATCATTGCACGCACACTCCAAAGAGGAAAACAAGGAAAACCTCTTCAGCACCGCAGAGATGATGGGGACTCCATGGCAGGCCCACATCCCAACACCGACCAGCACTCTAGCGGACTCCACGGCCGACCCGACACTCAGGTAGGCCTCTCTAATTTCAGAAAGGCTGCCACGGTGGTCTGGGGGGCTAGACCTGCCTGGGTGTTTGGGGGGAAGAAACTGGCAGTGAAGGGTTCAGGCATGAGTAGAGGCCTTGCCGAGTGAGTACTTCAGAAGGATGCCCAGGCTGTAGGGCGCATAAAGAAAGTGTAAAAAAAAAAAAAAAATGTTACTGAAACTAAAAATAACAAGAAAAAAATAAAGACTGCAAGTGGAAGCTGCTATGTCCATGGGGGCCATTTGTGACCCTGGGCTGCACATTGTGCACCCCTGCTGTAAAGAGAAAAAAAAGACATCCATCGATGTCTTCTGTGGCCGTTGCACTCCTCCCACTTAGCACCCACCACCCCCCCAGAACCTTACTTATCCATCGGGGTCCAACACTATAATCCTGTCTGGACCGCAGACACGTCTTCACTCTTGAAAGCCAGACCGCGAACTGAACAAATAGGTATGTGATTCAATGTATCTCAATAGTGTTTTGAAGTTACTGGCATAACTTGGCCATGTAATTTTTTTTTTTAACTTTCCTTCTCCCACCGACCCTCCCTCTCAACCCCGCCCCCAGAAACGTAACAGTGGCACTTGGGGTGCCCAATCCTCAGTGCAGTAATCCTCCTTTTTTTTATCTTCAAAGCCGGACCGCGAACTGAACAAACAGGTATGCAGTCAATGTATTTCAGTGGTGTTTTGCACTTACGGGCATAACTTGGCCATGTTGTTATTATTTTTTTTAACTTTCCTCCCCCACCCAACCTTCCTCTCAGCACCCACCACCCCACTCCCCCACAAGAAATGTAACAGTGGTACCATGGGGTCCCCAATCCCCCAGTGCAGGAATTCTTCTTTTTTTTTTAATCCTGTTTAAAAAAAAGAGTCCACTGATGTCTTTTATGGCTGTTGCACTCTCCTCACCTGACCCTCCCACTCAGCACCCACCACCCTGCTCCCCCTCAAGGCCTTACTTACCCACTGGGGATTCAGTGCCATAATCTGGGTCCCGGTAAGTAGGGGGGCTACCAGGTGGTGGAGGCGACACAGATGTGTTGGAGGGGTGGAGACTTAGTATTCAAAAGCACAGCCACACTGAACTGAGTATCCATCTGTTTTACTGTGCGGTCTCCATGGGAGCAATACGCAGCCAGCATTTTACATCTTAACAACTCTGCTGCTGAACTGAACTGCTCATTGGCCTATCCGCCGGAATTGTTGAGAGTTCCACTGGGTTCTAGTAAGTGAGGGAGGCTACCGGGTGGTGGAGGCGGCACAGGTGTGTTGGGGTGGAGACAGAGTATTCAAAAACGCAGCCATGATGAAGTGAGTATCTATCTGTTTTACTGTGCGGTCTCTGTGGGAGCAGTACACAGCCAGCATTTTACATGTTGACAACTCTGCTACTGAACTGAACTGATCATTTGCCTGTCTGCCGGAACTGTTTGTGAGATCTTCCTGGACTAAAAGTCTCCACCACTCATTCACACTAATGGGACTACACCGAAGGTGCTAGACCCAGCGGGAATCAAAATGTTCAGAAGGACTGGCGCTGAGGTAGGACCACATGTGCGGCACCACGAGTTGGCTGGCACCCGCATAGGCTATCTCAGCATTGACCCTCCAACCGCCTCAGTTCCTTTTTTCCCGCCTTTGAGTGCGCTTCAGTGAATGACGTCGCTCACCCGCCGGGAGTCAAATCTTCACGTCTATATGACAGCAGCTATAGTCGTTCAGTTTTGATTAGTTTTAGTTTTAATTAACAGTATTTATTTTATTTAAAAAAAAAAAAAGTAAAAGAAGAACAAGAAGAATTCTTACAGCCTGCCATTGATGGAGTTGACCATGAATGGGTCCGATGACAGTAGGGAGACTTTGTCTGAAAGCTGTTCTGGCAGCGGGCTGTGTCTGGTCCATCGTCCTTTGCGGGGGGGGGGATCTGACCATGGGCAGTGTGGTGCTCTGGGGAAGGGCAGTCCTCATAAGCAGAAAAAGAAGGCCCGTTCCCAGTTGTGGTTGGGGACCGGTCTCCTCGAGCTCTTTTTCCTCCCACCGTCGAAGGAGAAGTGATACTGCTCAAGATCGCCTCTGGCCGTCTGCACGGAGATCATTGATAGCTGGGGGCAGTAGGCCGACTCTGCTGGGGTCTCCAGTGGTCTCTGTCCTTAGTGGCCACAATCCTCGGCTCTGGAGCCCTCTCTGCCCTCTGAAGGGATTCCAGTGAGCAGTTTCATCATTGAGCCACTCTAATGGAGCAGTGGGTGCGGCGTCTGTCCTGGCTGCCCTTGCCGGGCGGACCCAGTGCCGGGCCTTCGGCCTAGGAGCTGTTGGACCATGGCAGGGCCGACTGGATCAGGATGAGTATAGGTGCCTTCCCGGTGTCTGCGCCATCGACGCTGACCCCTTGTGCCTTCTGCCTCACTCTGTTTCTTTGCAGAGGTCAACACAGGTACTGCATTTTCCTCCCCTCCTTTCAGCACCTGTAGGAGTCTCTGGTGTCGCCACGGCCTTTGGGTGTTTTGTGGTCAGCATTGGGGGTCTCGGTTACTAGTTTGACTTGGCATCGCGTGTGTTGCGGGCGGTGCCATATTTGGTGCCGGGCTGATTCGGTGCTGGGGTCCTGAACACCGATTCCAGGGTGGCACCTTCAGTACTCCCTCCAGACCTGACTTTGCTGACCTCTCAGGAGTGGAGGTGAAGCTTGATGAGTCTGATCCTGATCTACTTTTGTCGGACAACATAGTCGAGGACTCTTTTTACAGGCTGGAGAGTAAGCCCTCTGTATCAGCTGAGCCTGTGGCAGAAGACCTTTCATTTATATCTCTTCTCAAGAACATGGGGTCCACCTTAGCCCTTCAGACTTCTGCTATGGACCCAGGAAAACTTTTGCATCTGGAATATCTGCATGTCCCTGATATTCCTGTAGACCTAACACCGCTAGTGCAACCCTCTTTTGAGACCCTTTCACAAGCGGTATGAAACAGGCCTGCGCTTATCCCTTCTATGGCCAAGTCCATAAATAGGAAGTACACCCCTGCTAAAGACAGGTCAATCCTAGCTTCTCAGCCTTTTGCGGATGCCCTTGTGGTGCATGCGGAGAATGACTAAACTGTGCCCCCTCAGGAATCCACGGTGCGGCCCATGAATAAAGAGTCTCGTAAGACTGACACTTTGGGCAAACGGATATTTGTGGCAGCAACCTTGGGTATGCGTCCTGCTAGTTTCCAGGGCCATTTCTCTCAGTATGAGTACACCCTGTGACACACACTCAAATCAATGGTTGAGAACCTCCCGGATTCTGACACCAATGCGGAGCTTCTGCAAACCAGAGGCATTGAGTCCAACAGTCAGCAGCTGAAAGCTACCATGGATGCCTTTGACACTGCCTCTAGGGCAGCTGCCGCTGGAATTTGTACACATTGACATTCCTGGCTCAGAACTTCGGGCTTTTCAAATGATGCGCAGCAGAAAGTTATGAACTTCTCCTTTGATGGTTTTTATCTGTCCGGCCCACAGGTGGAGCAAGCACTGAAGGCCACCCAGAAAACCAGGACTGCCATTAAAATAGCCAGACCAGCTCCTGTCACCTCTCAGGGAGACAGGAACCGCAGACAATTTCATAACAGGCAGTCCTTTCGAGGAAAGGGCCGAGGAGCCTTTAACAGAAACCAAATCCCTCAGCCGCAAAAGAAAACGCAGCAGAAGGAACAGGGCCCGAAAGTGCTCAGTGCCACCCTCTGAAAATCTGCCCCAGGTCCCACCTCAGCTGTCCAAGGTGGATACCACTTCGGCAGTGGGAAGCTGTCTGATTCAGTTTTATAGATAGTGGAAATCCATAACGGGAGGGTTTTAAGCCTGTGGTTCGATGGGTGGAGCAACAACATCACTCCCCCATCGAGTTTAAAGGTCACAACATCCTGGGTCTCGCCAGGATTCTTTTCGCTGCCCACCATCCTCCCCTCCTCCTCCAGCGGCACGTCTCTCTTACCTGTGGGCTTCTTCCTACCCTACCTTAGCGGACGCATTTCATTCCCAGCACCTGTAGGGGGGGAATCCTCCTCTAGAGTTCCTTGCGTCTCACTCCTACAGGGTGATATATCCCATGGATAGAGAAGCGGAAAGCCACAAAGAAAATTAGAGTTGCACAAGCATTATCATATCTCATTAAGTTGCGTCAGCACATCGAACAGTGGACAAATGGGTCCTCAGGATTATACAAGAGGGATAAATTTCACAGAGATCTCCCAGATCTTCCACCCAAGCGGCAGCCCAGTCTGTCTACTGCTCAGTCAGACCTCCTTACTTCCGAGATACAGGGCCTTCTGAAAACAGGGCAGTAGAAGTGGTTCCACAGGCAAAACAGATCACGGGGTTCTACTCCCATTACTTCCTAATTCCAAAGAAAATAGGCGGCATACGCCCAATTCTCGACCTCAGGAAGTTGAACTAGTACCTACTTGTTCATGGAGAATTTCAAGATGATCTCTCTGGGAACATTACTCCCGCTGATTCATCAGTATGGCTGGCTGGCATCCCTGGACATGCAGGATGCCTACATGTACTCCCTGGAGAAAAGGAGAGAGAGGGGACATGATTGGAACCTTCAAGTACTTGAAAGGGATAAATAAGGTGGATAAGGAGGGTCTCTTGAAGCTGACTGGCAACCATAACACAAGGGGGCATAGTCGTAAGCTGGGGAGGAGGTTTAGAAGGGAGGTCAGGAAGCAGTTCTTCACAGAGGGGGAGGTGGACACTTGAAATACGCTGCCAGAGAGGTTGGTGGACACTTGGAATGCGTTGCCAGAGGAGGTGGTCTCGTTGAAGACAGTGGGCAGTTTCAGGAGGCTGGGATAGGCATGGAGGAAGGTAAGGATCATGGGAAGGAGGATGTGATGAGTGAGGAGGTGGGTAGGGACAGTAGCTCCAGCTGTGGACCCTGCAGTAGGAGCAGACTAGATAGACTAAATGGCCTTCTTCTGCTGGCTTCTTTGTATGTTCGTATGTTCTGTGTTATTGATCATTACCTTCCCTGTTTGGCTGAGCTGTGAAGACACTGTTATTGTTGTTGACCCTTATTTCATCGGTCCCAAGGGCTATCTTATGACTTTGTTAGATTAGGTACATAGAAACATAGAATTTGTCGGCAGATAAGGACCATACAGCCCACCTAGTCTGCTCATTTCCTTACCTTGTTTGGCAATCCCTACTCTTATCTGGACTGCCTTTCCAGCTCTGTACTGTACAGCAGGGTGCCTTTATGCTTATCCCATGTACTTATAATCGCCATACTGTTTTCGCTCCACCACCTCCACTGGTAGGCTGTTCCACGGATCCAGTACCTTCTCTGTGAAAAATACTTCCTAGCATTCCGCCTAAGCCTCCCTCCTTCCAGCCTCATGTCATGTTATGATGCTTAACATTGATGGCATACCTACTACTGACCCGAAACTATTGCTAACTCACTTAACAAAGCATTTACCAATCTCTCTGGAGTGCTTTCCTCAGACTTTTTCAACCCCTCTAACTAAAGCTACCAACTTTCTGAGGACTAAAACTGGAACAGTTCATTCTGATCATGCCCCCACCGTGTCACTCCCACGGACAATGCTGCAGTCAACGCCATGCACAATCAGTTAAATTGTGCTGCTTGCTCTGGCCATACCACCCCACAGTAACACCAGTAGCAAACATTCAGATTAAAATAATACATCATTCTTCTGCAACAAGTTCCCAACCATGATGTACAAAAAGTTCATTAGAAGCAAACCTGCATTAAATTGTGATCATACATTCGAGCTGCGTGTATTGCTCCTCCTGACAGTCCCATCCAACCCGCTTACACTCACCTCATGTGCTGAGCAAACTTCATTTCAGTGACTCCCACCACCACACCAGATTGTTTTCACACACACTTCCCCACAGCTGATCAGGTTCGGGTACCTTAGTTCCCTGCTGCCAGTCTCTTCTCTGTCTGGAGTCCCTCTCAGCTGCTGGCAGGCAAACGTCCACATGTGCTTGTTTGCACTACTACCCATTCTAATCTAACAGGAAGGAACATGCTTTACTGTGCTCCCACTGACATGCTTGCAGTGCTACACGGACGCAGGGATTGAAGTTGCAAACTGCTGTTCAGCCCAAGCAGCACCACAGCATTGCTGAAATAACTATCACTCATGGATTAGCAGTCAGCAAAAAAGAAAAAGGGGACAAAACTGGGACAAGTAAGCAAAACTGGGACAAAGTGATATTTTGCAAAACTTGTGGGGACACTGGAACATGCTACCTAAAATAGGGACTGTCCTGGGAAAATAGGGACAGTTAGTAGCTTTACCTGCAACTCCTCTGTCACAACGTAAACAATGTACCAACCACCTACTAACCCTCATTTTCGGTTCAGATCCATCTCCTTAAATTTAGCCAAGAAATACCTTCTAAAGGTCCAGGGAAAATCACGATACAGTGGAGACTCCCTTGATTTAAAATTTGTAGCCCTATCCATGGAAGTCATCTTGAAGTCTCTAACCTACATAATCAACGCCTCACTAAGATTCTCTCAGTTCCCGCAGCAGTGGAAGGCGGCATTAGTGACCCCAGTCTTCAAGAGTGGTGATCGATCCATGCTAGGAAACTACAGATCCATTTTGATGCTCCCTCCCCTATCCAAGGCACTAGAGAGGATTGTCGCTGATCAGTTAGTGGAATATCTGGAAAAATGCAACATTCAATGCCCTGAACAAAATGGCTTCTGCAAAGCACACAGCACCACCACAGCAATACTTAAGTTCATGGTCTTTATTCACAACTCACTTGAGCATAGCAAGCTGGTTGGTGCAACGATTATCGATTTGTCAAAAGCATTTGACATGGTTAATCATGACCGCCTCGCTGAGCAGCTAGATGCTATTGGTCTATCAGACGATACTGTAAGATGGTTCAAATCCTACCTCTCGAGCCGATCCCAGCAAGTTAGGATAGACAATGTCTACTCTGATAGCAGACCAGTTCACTCGGGTGTTCCACAGGGCTCCATCTTGGGTCCCCTAATGTTCAGTTTATTTCTAAATCAGCTTCCTAGTTACTGTCCTAGCAAAATTCAGCTCTACGCAGATGATGCTGTCCTCTTCTCCAAAGGCACAGACCCCAGGTCACTGGAGCTCACCCTACAAGACAGCTTCTCCTCAGTGGAAAAATGGTTCAAGGCACACAAAATTGTCATGAATTATAAAAAAACAAAGGCAATGTTGTTCTCCAGCCCATAGAATCAACGTCGATCACACCCACTTACTATTACCAGTGATAAAGGTGCATCACTTGAACAGGTACAGCAATTTAAGTACTTGTGGGTTACACTTGACAGTACCATGTAATTTGTCTACCATATAGACAATATAGTAAAATCACTCAATATACGCATCGGCCTCCTACACAGGCATAAGCACAGTCTCACCCATGAAGAATTAAACCTTGCCATCCACAGCTCAGTCGTCTTCTCTTGTGGAGTATGATATTGCAGTCTATGGATCTGCAACAGACACAGCCTTCCACCGGATCAAAGTCACCTTAAATAAGGCATGCCACTCCACCGGTTCAGAATGTCAAACCCACACCTGTGACCTTTATACCTGCACTAACTGGCTGCAGGTCAGTAGCAGGCTTCAGTACCAGACCTGCCTGCTGGCCAAAAAGCAAGTCTAGGCATGCTACCCATAGGCGTCCAGAAGCTCCTCACCCTCTTTGAATGCAGCCTCACCACAAGAAGCTCTGGGAGCATGGTCTTCAAGGTTCCAAGATGTCACACCGCTTTAGGACAAAGGGTCTTTGCCCACCAGGCACCTAAATGGACTAACAACCTGCCACCAAGCCTCTTTGTTATTCTAACGCTGGGTCCTTTCAAACATGGGCTACGATCATATCTGGTTACCAAAGCAAGTTGCGACTGTTTCCACTAAGGCCTCCAGCCCCTGGCAGTTCGTCAGCCTAAATACCTCATAGCGCTGTCTATACCCCCATTTCTTCCCTCCCTAAACTGTGCCACCCTCCTCCCCTTTGCTTCTACCCCTGCACCGCTGGGTGCCTCTCCACCCCCTACTACTTCACTCCCTAACTGACCCAACCTCCTCCCCACACCTTCTACCCTTTCTCCCCTCATCCCCTCCCCACCAGTCCCCTTCTGCTCCCATTCCCTCTTCCCTTCTTATGCTGACATCCTGCTCTGATACTGCACCGCCCCCTCATGCAGCACCCTCTGTTAACACTTCCTGCTACTGGCACTGCCAGTATGCTTAGTATAAGCCTCCCTCACCAGTGATGAGGCCCACCTTCTGGACTAATTTTCAGTATATATTCTCTCTCTCTTCAGTTTGTCTTCTCACTATTACCCCTCTCTTCCTGAGCCAACCCCTTCCCTTGTCCACTCTCTCTCCTCCTTTTTCCTTTTGTGTTGAAGTACCATTGTGTATAATGTTTGCTTATTTCAGTCACACATGTAACCTCTTACCTAATTTACCTTAATTGTTGTTGTCCCCTTACAGCTTCCGTAAGCTGTAGTTTTGTTGCTACTGTAATGACCCTGACGTGGAACCTATGTAATGAGCCTGTATTCAACGGTTAATCCGAGATCTTAATAAATAAATAAATAAATAAAATAAATGTCTCCTTGTCCTTGTCTTTCTTCTCCTGAAATATTCTACCCTCCTGTACCCTGTTTATTCCTCTAAGGTATTTGAAAGTCTCTATCACATCCCTCTCTCCGTCTCTCGTCCAGTGAATAGATGTTTAATTCCTTGAGTCTTTCCTCATAAGGCTTGTGGAAGTCCATGTATCATTTTGTTGCTCTTCTCTGGCCTGCTTCCATCCTGTCTATGTCCTGCCTGAGATGCGGTCTCCAGAATTGGACACAGTATTCCAGATGAGGCCTCACCAGTGATCTATACAGTGGCATCACCACTTCCTCCTCCTGCTGGTTATGCCTCTTCCTATGCACCCCAGCATTCTGTTTACCTTCCCCACTGCCTTTTCGCATTGTTTGGCTGATGTCAGGTCATCGGATGTGATAACCCCCAGGTCTGTCTCCTGACTTGTGGTGGCCAGAACCTTCCCCCTATCCTGTATTCCTCCCCTGGGTTTCTGTGTCCCAGGTGCATTATCTTGCACTTCTTAGCGTTGAAACCGAACTGCTAAACCCTTGACCATTCCTCAAGTAGTCTTAGGTAATTTCTCATTTTATCTAGCCCCTCCTGTGTGTCGACTCTTACAGATTTTGGTGTCATCTGCGAACAGGCATACTTTCCCCTTCAATCTCTGCAATGTTGCCTATGAAGACATTAAATAGAACTGGACCCAGCACCGATCCCTGTGGAACGCAGCTGGTCATGTCCCCCCTTCTGATTTTATGCCATTTACTACTACCCTCTGGGTTTTCTCCTTTAGCGAGTTTTCAACCCATTTTACCACTTTAGAGCCCACACCCAGATTCCCCAATATGTTAAGCAACCTTCTATGAGGAACGGTGTTGAAGGTATTACTGAAATCCAGGTAGGCCACATCCACCGCCGATCCTTGATCTACCACCCTGGTCACCCAGTCAAAGAGATTGATAACATTAGTCTGACAGGACCTACACATGGTGAATCCATGCTGGCTTGGGTCTTTTGCCACTTGACTCCAGGAAATTCACTACCCTCTCCTTAAGTAGCGGAGTCCATCAGTTTCCACACCAGCCGGCGCTTGGAACCGCCAGACCAGAGGGACTGCCAGGGAAGAAGAGAACCTCGCTAAGTGCCCACAGTCGAGTGCGGGGCCAGTCTCTGCCAGCGGACGGTCAGCAGCCACAAACCAACGCTTGGAACCGCCAGACGGAGGAACTCCCAGGAAAGAAAGGACCCTCGCTAAGTGCCCACAGTCGTCGGCGCGGGGCCAGTCTCCGTCAGCGGGTGGTCGGCAGCTGCAAGCAGCCTTGGAACTGCCAGACCGGAGGGACTGCCAGGAAAGAAGAGGACCTCGCTAAGTGCCCACAGTCAGCGCGGGGCCAGTCTCTGCCAGCGGGCAGTCGGCAGCGCAAGCCGGACGCTGGAACTGCCAGACGGAGGGACTGCCAGGGAAAGAAGAGACCCTCGCTAAGTGCCCACAGTCGAGCGCAGGCCAGTCTCCACCAGCGGGCGGTCGGCAGCTGAAGCTGGCCTTGGAACCGCCAGACCAGCGGGACTGTCAGGGAAAGAAGAGGACCCTCGCTAAGTGCCCACAGTCGAGTGCCGGGGCCAGTCTCCACCAGCGGGCGATCGGCAGCCGCAGGCCGATGCTTGGAACCGCCAGACCGGAGGGACTGCCAGGGAAAGGTACGGCAAAGTCACAACCAATCGGAAGGTGAGCGCTCTCCATGGCTTCGCACCCAATTGGTCCCCGCTTCACCCTGTCTATTTCTTTCTGATTTACAAGACGAATCCTTTGGGGCACTGAATGTGAAATTTTCATGAAAAGAGCTGTTTCCTGAAACTGTGGGGTGTGGGGAAATTGTGTTGAGCCTATGCAAATGTATGAACAGTGATTACAGCCTTTGTCTGTTAAATTAGTATAGACAGACGCTACGGCGCCTCAGCACCCCCATTGCCTTTAATGTGCTAATTTTCAGCCCCCTGCTGCACTGCTGGTGCTTGCCATTGCAAAGAGTTTAACCTGCTGTGCTCTGTCTGTTTTTCCTCAGAAGAGGACCCTCGCTAAGTGCCCACAGTCGAGCGCCGGGGCCAGTCTCCGCCAGCGGGTGGTCGGCAGCCGCAAGCCGACGCTTGGAACTGCCAGACTGGAGGGACTGCCAGGGAAAGGTACGGCAAAGCGGCAAATTTTATGCCAACCCGTCCTTCCCCGTAGCCTCTTATATAGACACCTTCCTGCCAAACATAAATCATGCCCCTGCGCTCGCTGCCCTGTAGCCTGCTCTGTATCTTCTTGTTAGCTACCAAATCAGCAGACTCTCTTCTGCTCTCTCATGCTGCCCACACTGTTGAGCCGAAGCTCGACCAATGTTTGCCTTAAATGTCAGAGTGAGGAATACATGCTAGGCACCCCTATTGTGATATTCTATCCTTCTCCCTCTATTTATATTCCCTTTTAATTAAACTCTTCTCACCGGACGGTAGCTGGATAAGTCGTGATATATTAGCATTCTACTGAGGGCACCACAAAAGACATTTGATATAGTACCATCTGCATACCAGCTATACTCTTCGTAATGGGGATCTCTTGATTCTGCTTGCTCTGTTACTGTATCCGGAGCACAGTGAAAAAGGATATCTCTCAGAGGATGCCATACAGGAGATGAATTGATTACTCGATTTACTCTATTACTGCAACAGTCCCAAGACTGGGTATGCATATATGACTTCCCAATGCTACAACATAACCCATGGAGCAGTTGCCATGGAGGGACTCAGGCGATTTACTATCTTATGGGACCTTGCTTCAACTCTGGACAGAAAATTATTCAATACGCCTGTCTGCAAGACTACTAATCAGCGCTCTAACAAGAGCCCAAAGCTCCATATCTGTATGGCAAACAAAGCGGTATCAGAATAAAAAAAAAATGGGCAATGGAAAGAATCTTTAATCTCTCTCTTGAGGCAGCTATGAAACTATTGATACTATTATTAATATGCTCAGGAAATGTAGAACTTAACCCAGGACCCCCAGAGGCCATCACTGCACCAACAGACTTAGCCAAGATCAAAGTGTTAAGCTTTCTCCATATTAATGTATGCAGTCTGTTAAAGAAGATCACGATGATCAAGCCTGGGTTAACCATACCCTACCAGATATACTAGTAGTATCTCAGGCGTGACTCAGGCCTGTCACAGCCGACAAAGACATAAATTTCCTAATTATCAAGTATTCAGAGCTGACCGCCAAACTAGGGGTGGGGGTGTAGCGATATATGTGAAGGACAGCATATCTGTAACCTGCCTCGACTCATCATCCATGGCAAAAGAATTCGAATGTCTATCCCTCAAAGTGGCCCTCTCCCACACCACATCGCTGCAGCTAATCGGCTGCTATAGGCCCCCCCTCAGCTGACCTCAAGCTATTATCCCACCTGGGTGATCTAATCAAAAAGGGAACAGAAGAAACTATAATCATAGGAAACCTAAACCTAAACTGGCTCTCAAAGGTAGCTGCACCCTTAATATCATTTTGCGATACACATGGGTTTACACAGCTCATAAAGGAACCCACCAGAATCAACAAAAGAATCAAAGCAACAGCACACTACTAGATGTTATACTAGTGAATAAACCTCACCTTTCTCGCATGTTGAGTACTATTCAATGACATCAGTGACCACTGCCTTATTGCAGGAATAAGATCAGCATGCAAGCCATCATCCCCACTAAGTTCACAATGAGGAGATCAAAGCAAAATTCAGCATTGAGGCATATCTGCAAGAGATAAACCACCCCACACGATGGCAAGAGTTCTACTTAGCAAACACAGTGGAGATAGTGTACGAGGTGCTAAATTACATTATTACAGGTGCCCTTAATATCCATGCCCCAATTTCTAAGTGCAGTATCAAAAATAAAACCTGCCGTTGGTTCCTCCTGACCTTAAAGCCACCCTCCTTGACAGAGACAAGTTATGGAAAAGAGCACAAAAAACTAAGATACCAACTGACTGGAAGCTGTTCAAAAAGCCAGGAATATCTGTACCAGGAAAGTACGAGATGCTAAAGCTGCTTATTATATGTCCGAACTAGACTTCTCCTGCCACAACCCTGCCAAGTTCTGGAACACCATAAAGACATAACAGGACAAGATCCAAGTAATACACTCCCAGCCAAAATATACAATGGCAAGGGAACCATATCTGATAGACTGGAAGCCTGGAATCATTCAACAATCACTTTACAACTGCTGGTCTAGCATTCGACACCTCTCTGCTAACTAAATGCGCTCCCAGTTAGGTATCAAGAACATTGAAGCACGGGTAACGGAATCCACCTTCTCCTTCATACCAGCCACTCTGAAGCAGGTGGAAGAATTAATATCACAGCTGGACACCCAAAAAAAGTGCAGGTGCAGACTCCCTTGATCCCTATTTTTTTTAAATTGCCATACAAGTATTAGCAGTGCCAATAACACACCTATTTAACTTCTCACTACAACTAGGATCTATTCCATTGATCTGGAAAACAGCTGAAGTTATCCCACTACTGAAAGCAGGGAACCCCATGGACCTCAACAAGTACAGGCCAATCTTCATCCTCCCTGTGCTATCCAAGCTGCTAGAAAAAATAGTGAGCACCCAACTAAGAGGATATCTTGAAGTGGCTAATCTTTTAAATCCAGCGCAATCTGGGTTTAGAGCCAACCACAGTACCATCACAACCCTGGCGAAAGTAACCAATGACTGGCAACTCGAACTGGACAAAAAAAATTGTGTCTGTGCTGTATTTTTAGACCTGAGTAAGGCATTTGATACGGTCGACCACAAACTGCTCCTCTCCTCCCTGAAATCCATAGGACTCGACTCATCCTCCATTAGATGGTTTAATAACTACCTCACGGGAAGGACCCAGCAAGTGAAGGCTGAAGGAGACCTATCACCACTCGAATCTCTCCAAAGAGGAGTTCCCCAAGGATCCATTCTCGGCCCAATCCTATTTGCCATCTATATCAATAGCATCGACAATAACTTCACCAAAGCCACTGTACACCTGTTTGCAGATGATACAATATTGTATGTCAGTCACCCCTCTCCTGTAACAGCATGCATAGAGCTACAAGCCGAATTCAACCTATTACAACACCAACTACTGGAAAAAAAAGTTCTGCTAAATGCAGAAAAAACAAAGACAATGTTTTTCTTCCCCCAAACACAAGCCGGACACTCCTTCCCAAACAATCTCCCCCACTTATCCACTGTCCTTGGTGAAAATCTTGAATATGTTACAAAATTCAAATATCTGGGGGTCTGGGTAGACAGTAGACTCGACTACTTAGATCATCTGGAAGATCTGCTAAAAAAACTCTGTCTGAGGCTTGGTCTCTATTACAGAATAAAGCACTTTCTAACAAGTGATTCTCAAAAGAAGTTGGTCCAGGCCACATTTCTATCAGTATTAGATTATGCAGATTTCCTATATGGTCATTGCCCTAACTCATATCTGAGCAAACTGGACACACTTTACCATAGAGCCTTGAGGATTATTACAGATCTTCCTCTCAGCACTCACCACTGCTCGCTCTGTGCTGCAGTTGGATGGACCTCACTCCAGTTTAGAAGAGACAGGAATGCCACACTATGGATTTATAGAGCAATATCCAAGATGCTAACAAATTATGTCTCAGACTGCTTCACACAAGTCACATCAAGTAAATATGCGTAAGAAGTCTAAACTTCATCATGCTTAAAGTGCCCAAATTCAATACTCGATATGGGAGATCTGCTATCAGCTATGTCTTATCTGCCTTATGGAACATGATGCAGAAGACCCTGAAAGTGAACAGATACATCTCATTTACATTCTTTAAATATCTGTATTCGAGGCTTATTAGAGAAAATGTAATTGTTTCCACAAACAGTAGAGTATTCTAATCTTATCCATCTCCCTCCCCAGATAGCCAACTCACAGAAATTATCCACCTTTACTAAGAGTCACCACCTCTCACACTCCATGCACCCCTCCTTCCATCCGCCTCCCTTAATCCCTGTCATATATCACAGCCCTGTACCCCTGTTATACAAACCCCCAGTGCCGGCCTCCTGCCCTCTTCATAGGCCCACAGTTTATCCTTTCCATATTATAGGCACCCACCACCTTCCTCCTCCCCACCAGCTAGGCACACCACTTCCCACCTTCCCCTCACCCTTACTACGCTACAACTGAATTTATTGTATAGTATGATTAGAATGTATCCTTAGACAGTGTGTATACTGAATATTCTATGTAGTATCTTAGAGTGTGTGTATATTTGTATATTTGTATGTATCTATGTAAATTGAACCTTGACCTTACCAGGTCCATCTTGCAAATGAGCTGTGCTCAATGATGTTCGCCTGGATAAATAAAGATTTGATTGATTGATTGATTGACTAAAGTCAGGCTTACAGGTCTGTAATTACTTGACTCCTCCCTACTTCCAGTCTTGTGCAGGGGGACAACCTCTGCCCTCCTCCAGTCTCCAGGTATCTCCCCCGTCTCTAGTGATTGGTTGAAGAGGGCTATCAGTGGACCTGCTAGGACTTCCTCAAGTTCCTTCCAACACTCTCGGGTGAATCCCGTCTGGTCCCATTGCCTTGTGTGTCTTTACTTTTCCTAGTTCCTCCAAGACTTTATCCACTGTAAATGGGCTGGTGTCCACCTCTCCCCAACCCCGTACATCTTTCCTCGTGAGTCTTGGCCCTTCCCCTGCCTCTTCCTTGGTAAGTACTGAGCAAAAATATTTGTTCAGTATCTCAGTTTTCAAGGTCATCTTTACCCACCCACCCTCCCTCTCCCTGCTTTAGCTAATAATACCATTTCTGGTCTCTTCCTCTCGCTAATATAACGGAAGAAGGTCTTGTCTCCCTTCGTAATAGCCTGTGCTATTCCTTCCTCAATTCTTGCCTTAGCTCCTCTGACAGGTTTCCCAGCTTCTTTCTGCTTCTCCAGATATTTCAGTTTGTTTTCTTCTTTCTGTGTCTCTTTGTATTTCCTGAATGCCTTACTTTTTTCTCGCACTGTCTTGGCTACTGACTTAGAGAACCACAGTGGCTGCTTCTTTCTTTTGCTTTTGCTAAGCAATCTGACACATTGGTAATTACTTAGTTATATTACGCTGCACCTCCTTGGTAAAGAAAGGTACTGAGGTGATTGGGGGTTGTTGCCAAGATAGGGTATGCAGCGTGGGACTAGCTGTCATGGTGCTGTGCATGTGTACAGCCTGCCTCTGCGCTGGCCTTCATGAAGATTTTTGGCTTCCGCAGGGTCCTACCACCTCCGGCTAATTCTTATATCTTCAAGAGAATGTCTTGCATCAGGCCATGTTGTCTCACACTCCCTGTACCCCTTGGCTTTGGAGCTTTTCTCTGTCTCTCTCCAGGATGATTCGCCTTCTGTTTCACCTTGCTTAGTGGAGGGAACCACTAGCTCTCCCTCAGTTCCTCAAGAGGAAATCCTTTGTATATGGTCTCCAGCAGGAAACTGAGGAGGGCTTGGGACTGCCCACGTTTATATGGGAGGGACGTCATTGGCTGACATCATCGATGTGGGCGGCCCTTACTGGACTGCTAGCTAAAAAGCTTCCATGTGGTCTTAGTATCTTGCGGCTATAGTTCCATAGGTGTGGCCTGATGCAAGAGATTCTCTCAAAGATCTACTGTTACGTTAAGTTCTTATGTAACTCTACTATATGCATAGGATACTCAGGTACTATACACACTGTACAAAGGACTGCAGAAAATCCTCACAGCTTATTATTTGATTAGCCCCAGGAAAGAGGGCACCCCAGTTTCTAAATAATGCTTGTCCAAATGGCTAGCACACTGTATTATGTTCTGTTACAGAAGGTACGGTAAGGAAAGTACAGCTACGTAAGAACTTACCATAACAGTAGATCTTCGAGAGGAGCTCTTGCAGCCACAAGGCGCCAGGATCCCACGGAAATTGTCTAGCTAACACTCTTCAGCAGGGACTGCTCCCTGACGTCTGCCCCCCCTGACGTCAGCCAGTGGTATGAAAGGGGCAGTCCCCCGCCCCACCTCAGTTCTTCCACTGGAGACCCGGCCCTTAGAAGGGAAGGAGAACTGAGGAGATTTGAAAGCAAACAAAGAGGTAAGGCAGAAAGAATACCAAGGGAAGGGGGGGGGGAGCAGCGCCTGCTGCAAGAGCTCCTCTCGAAGATCTACTGTTACAGTAAGTTCTTATGTAACTGTACTATCTCACTTGAGTTGGATGCAGCAGCTATAACCATAAGAACTGAGTCCCAAGCAGTCCAGGAGAAAAGTCTGACAGGCACAGGTAGAGACCAAGGTAGACTAAGACCTTCAGGACAGCAGGTCTTGAAGAACACCAAGGCCAAAACCAGTCTTACACCTGGAAGCAACATCCAAACTGTAGTGTTTGATGAAAGTGTGAACAGAACTCCAGGTAGCAGCCACGCAAATATCTTCTGCGCACACATACTTCAAGGAGGTGAACGAGGTAGCAACACACCTGGTAGAATGGCCTTTGACTGGGCATGGCAAAGGCGTGTCGCACTTACGATAACAGTAAACAATGCAGTTAACCAACCACTTAGACAACGTCTGTTTAGTAACTGGAGCCCCTAGAAATCCTGGGGCAAAGGAAACAAGCAACTGATCGGTCTTTCTGGAAGGACCTGTACGGTTAAGGTAATAATGAAGCATCCTGTGGACATCCAGAGTAGGAAGTAAAGCCTCCCCTGTATTAGAATACTCTGGGTAGTAGACAGGTAGATGGATGCCCTGATTCAGAGTAAACTCGGACACCAAATTAGGTAGAAACTTAGTTTTCATCCTCAAGAACACCCTGTACTTGTGAAAAACTAAATAAGGCTCTTTACACATCAGAGCCTGGAGCTCAGAAATCCTCAGAGCAGAAGTAACTGCAACTAAAAATAACGTCTTCCACGACATGCAGAGTAAAATTAAAAGGAATCACTGATCTTACTTAGAGAGGGCTCTTGCAGTAGGTAATTACATATAGGACTGACGCCGGCAGGCGGCAGGACCCCACGGAAAAATTTCTAGCTAGCAGTACCTGGCGGGGACCGCCCCCATGTCAGGTGACCGGCATCATACGACATCGGTATAAAGGGGCGGTCCCGGACGCCCGCCTTCCAGTTCTTTCCCGCCGTCAGCCCGTGCAGCGCCTCACGGTTAAGTTCTTACCACTCAGTCCTGTTACTTCGTCGGTTTTTCCGAACAAGTTTTCAGTATAGAATTTTATTCTTCTTTCGTCAGGTGAACGTCGGTTTATGTCGTCCCCTTCAAAGAATAAGTGCGACTCGTACAGCGCCCAACTGCCTCACAAAGACGGTCACTCCCTCTGCCTTTTCTGCTTAGGCCCCGACCACACGGTTGACAAGTGTCCGCACTGCCTTCGATTCAGCGTGGCCACCCGCAGACGACGCCAGCAGTCCCTCGAAGCCCATCTCCTCAAAAAGAAGATGTCCGTGACGGAGAAGGAGTTGAAGAAACTTCGGCAGGCGTCGACCTCCCCTGAAGGGCATAAGAAGCGGGACAAGGAAAGGCAACAGGAGAAGGCCTCCTCGCGACTCCGCGCGGTTGCGGGCAGGTAACTATCCCTCCGGGATCGCCGGACAGCAGCCTCCAAGGCTTTGAGGAGGCGCCCGGCCCGCCTTCGCGTTCGGCGTCGAGCCCGCCAGGTGTCTCCGGCAAAAGGAGACCCCAGCCCCAGTACGCCACAGGCCTGCGGCCTACTGATGCGGGCACCTCCCTTAAGCGGATGTCGGCTCCTCTGATAGACGCCGGAAGAAGGCCGCTAAGACGCTCGACCCTTCGGGGTGGCGCACGGCAGTGTCCCCCTCGGACCGGGCCTCCTCTCATACTCGACCTGCCTCTGACGAGGGACCCCTGAAGTCGGACGCCGGCTCCTCTGGCGTCCGCCGGGATTCTGCCCATAAGCCACACCTCAGCTCCTCCGACGTGCGCCAGGCCTCGGAGCCTATGGCAGACCCTGCCGCATCTGTCGTACCAGGCTCCCCGCAGCCTTCGCTGTCGTCAGGGGAGCCCCAGTCCCCCCTGCCCGAGCCCGGGGATTTTTCCCCTCTGTCCCCGGATGAGGCTCGGGACCCTGGGCTACCGTCCGATCCTTTTCCTGAAGAGCCGGATCTGACGCCGGATCTGAGGCCGGCGGGGGATATTCCTCTTCCGTCGGGCCCTCCACCCCACGGGCCTATCCCGACTGATCCGCCCGTGGAGTACCCGGCTGGGCCATCTGCTCTGGCAGCTCCTCCAGTGCCTGGGCATCCGCCGTCATATCCGACGCCAGTTTTCCCAGGTCTGCAGCATCTGGCGCCGCAGTACCCGGTGCCAACTCCTTCAACGCCGCAGTACCCGGCTCCGGTATACCCGCAGCCGGGTTATGGATACTCCCCCTACGGATTTCCTCCATACACCTTCCCCCTCCTCCTCCACCGCCCCCTAGGCCGCCGGTGGATCTTCAGGAGACTCTTACCTCCTGGTGGGCTGAGGCCAAGGCTCAGCTCACCAAGGAAGTCGAGAGCCGTCTTACGGCGACGGTGCCACCCCCGGCTCCCGTACGCCCCAGACGGCACACTCCCTCTCCTCCTCCGGATTCCCGGGCTTTACCCTCGGGATCCAGAGAGGGGCAGGACACGCGTTCTGGGATCCCTCCCAGGGAACCCGTTCCTCCCCCTAGTCGAGTTAGGGAGTCTTACTCTGCTTCAGATTCTTCCTCCCCTTCTCTCTCGGACTCCTCGGAGGTTTTCGATGGATGTTCCGAGAAAGACGACGAGCCACGCTCTCTGTCCAAACCCTGGCCGAGGACTCCTCCGAAGTCTCCTCCGGAGGATCCTTCCTTCACGGAGTTGCTCAGGAAGATCCAGGAGGTCCATCAGTGGCACTCCTTAGAGCCAGATCCTCAACGGGTTAAACTCGCCGAACATCTGGACCTACCCCTTACGGCTCCTACCCTAGTGCCACCCTGGATCGAGCCTCACACCCACCTTGTTTCCACGATTTGGAAGCAACCGTCGGCTTTAGCCCCTCTTCCCAGGAAGTCGAACAGGCTATACCAGGTTCCGGAGGGTGTAGACTTTTTAGACTCTTACCCCCGTGCAGACTCGGTTGTGATTAGCGCCGCTCACGGCCGGTCAGCACACCCAAAACACTTGAGCTCGTCTCCCCCGGATAAGGAATCTCGCCTTCTGGATCAGTATGGAAGGAAGATCTACGCTTCTTCCACACTGGGGATTAGGGCTCTGAACTATGTAGCACATATGGGGAATTACCAGAAGGCCATCCTTACCCAGGCGGAATCTAAGATCGACTCTTTGCCTGACTCCCAAGTCAAGCAGGAGTTGGCCGACCTGGTCCGTTCTGCTCGTTCGGCCAGTCGTCATATTTTGAGGACGACCTACGAAGCAGTGGACACTGCAGGACGGAGTTCTGCCTTTGCCGTGAGTCTTCGGCGTCATGCATGGCTCCGTGTGTCAGGTCTGGTCCCAGAGGTGCAGTCAGTGATCCAAGAAGCACCTTTCAGGGGTTCTGTGCTTTTCGGTGGTGATGTCAAGGACATCATTACTGATTTGCAGGAGAAGGGGACGGCCCTTAAGTCTGTTGATTCAATGTACCGTCCCTATCCCCCACAGCGCCGTCCCTTTCGCAGACGCAGCTGGCCTCAAGCGAAACCTCAGGGAAGGCGGGCCACTAAACGCCAGGCCCCCACAGCTGCCAGGCCCCGCCGCCCAAAAAGCAACGGGTGCCCCAGCTGCGGCGCTGCCTCACACCACCTGACTCCTTCCCTCTCCCACCGCCTCCGGTAGCCCCGGAGGAACCGGTAGGAGGGAGGTTAACATTGGATTCATGGGTGCTTCGGATCATAGCAGAGGGGCACTCTATAGAGTTTCTACAGAAACCTCCGCGTCACCCCCCCTGAACTCCGCTTACTCAAGGGACCATCTTCCTTTGGTCAGGGAAGAAATCTCGGTGCTCCTTGTGAAACAGGCTATAGAACCCGTCACCCCTCACCTCTACGGGATGGGTTACTATTCCCACTTCTTCCTTGTACCAAAGAAGACAGGAGATCTCAGACCTATTCTCGATCTCAGCTCTCTGAACCTGTATGTGGAATACAAGAGGTTCAGGATGCTTTCCCTTCAAACCCTTTTGCCCCTGCTTCAGCCGGGCCAATGGCTTTGTGCACTAGATATGCAGGATGCGTACCTGCACATCCCCATTCGCCCTTCGCACCGAAAGTACCTCAGGTTTGCGTTCCAGGGTCCCACTACCAATTCCGGGCGCTCCCGTTTGGTCTTTCCTCGGCCCCCCGAGTCTTTACCAAATGCCTGGCGGTGGTAGCGGCCCACCTGTGTTCTTTGGGAGCTCAGGTTTTTCCCTACCTGGATGACTGGCTCCTGGCGGCCTCGTCCAGGGAGGAACTCCTGCATTTTCTCTCCCTCACCCAGCAGGTTTTCACTGGCCTGGGTATTACCATCAACCATTCCAAGTCTCACCTGGAGCCTTCACAGAGGCTCCAGTTCATCGGGGCAATTCTCGACACATCACTGTGCAAGGCCTTTCTGCCTCCGGACAGGGGGGCCTCCCTCCAGTCACAGATTTCCCTCCTATCGGAATGAAGGAGGGTCCCGGCGAGGTCAGTGCTCCGTCTACTGGGGCTTATGGCGGCGGCCATTCCGACGGTTCCGCGCGCGCGCCTCCACATGAGAATCTCTCAGTGGACTCTCCGATCTCAGTGGGATCAACGGGTAGACAATCTAGATCATCTAGTTCTGATCTCCTCGCCGATGGTAAGAGACTTGCAATGGTGGATGGTTCGAGAGAACCTATTCCGGGGGTCCTTTTTTCATCCTTCCCCCGATCAGATTCTGACCACGGATGCTTCAGGCGAAGGTTGGGGAGCCCATCTGGGTCCTCACCGAACCCAGGGCCTATGGTCAAAGATGGAGGTAGTTCTCCATATCAACATGCTCGAGCTTTGAGCAGTGCTGTATGCTCTCCAGGCCCTTCACCAATTCATCCTTCCCGGTCACCTAGCTGTCCAAACGGACAACATGTGCATGGTGTGGTACATCAACAAGCAGGGAGGGACTCGGTCCTACCCGCCGTGCAGGGAAGCGATGAGGGTTTGGGATTGGGCAACGCTTCACAACCTTCACCTCACGGCGATCCATGTTCTGGGAGTCGACAATGTCCTGGCAGACAGACTAAGTCGCTCGTCAGCTCTACCACCACGATGGGAATTGACGAAAAGTTCTAAAAGCATCTTCCAGATCTTCCTTGTCAATCTTCACCATTCATTACTTCCTGGTGTAAGCGGGCGGCGCGCACGTCCGGGAGCTTTTTTAAAAAAGTTGCATTCACGACCCGCCCGGAGGCGCGACGTCATGCGCGAGGGGCGGCCGTTAGTAGCGACCGACTCCTCCTCCAACTCAGTTCTGTTTCTCCCGCCGTCGAGGCAGCACCTGTTCGCGGTAGCTAACCGAAAAGTGCGTATCCGACTCCTTTTTCTACACTCGACGCCTACGGTAAGACTGTTCCTTTTTCTTTCCTTTGTACGGCGCCGGGTGTATTTCTGACTGTGTTTAATCTTGTTTATTTCGCGTTATGTCCGGTTCTGGAGCGAAACGTTCTTCTAAGACGGGCCGTGCCCCTATACGTCGGTGCTCCTGCGGCCGGCATTTCTCCGTCTCGGACCGGCATGACGTCTGTCTTCGTTGCCTGGGACCCAACCATAATATGGATTCGTGCGACGCTTGTTTCTCGATGGACCGTCGCGTCCTCGAAGTCCGCGCGTACAAGCTCGGCAAGGCCCGCCCGACTTTTGGGGGCCAGCGTGCTCGCGGGAATCTCGGCGAGATCCTTAGGCCTTTCCCGGGTCACCTCCCGGCCTATCACAGTCCGAGGAGGAGGGTCTCCTCTTCCTTCTTGCCGGGGGAGGTCCCTTCAGCAGTGTTGGGGGCGTCGTAGCCCCTCCGGGGCACGGCGCTGACACCGCCTCGGCAATCACCTCTTGAGAGTGCAGGCTCCCCGATGTCGAGGCCCTTGGCTGGGCCCGGCTGGGTGGACCCTAAGGCGTCGCCTCTGGCGCCGTTTGAATCAGCGCGTTCGCGGTGCCGTAATCAGCGGCGCCGTTCAGCGCCGTTTCAGATCAGCGCCCTTTCGCAGTACCGGTGATCGGGCAGCGCCGTTCGCGCGCCCGCTTTGGATCAGCGCCGTTCGCGGCGCCGGTAATCAGCGGCGCCGTTAAGCGGTGCGTTTTGGCCTCAGCGCCGTTCGCGGTGCCGATGAGCCAAGCGGTACGCCAGCGGTCGCCGCCGCCTCCCGCGCCCGTGGCGCCCCCTCCTCCGGGCGGTGCGGGTCTGCGGGCGCTGGGGTGTGAGGTTGGGCCTTCATGCTGCGGCGTGCTGGGGCGGCGGCGCACTTTCGCGGTACCGGGCCGTTCACGGCCCGTGGCCTCGAGGACCTCTGGGGTGGCCAGCATCGAGGTCCTGCTGGTCTCGTCCTCCTCGGAGGGCGATGACTCAGATGTGGACCCATCCTGGCATCCCCATTCTTGAATCTGGGTCCTCGGTGGCTAGGGGTACCAGGCGGCGCGGGCCCCTCCTCTGTCCCCTGTCGTCTCCTGAGGGTTCCTCGGCTGGGGTGGCGAGAGTCCGGGGGCAGGCAGGGGTGACGGAGGCTCCCTCTCTGGAGGTCTGGTGACAGCTAACCCCGGGGTGCTGTTACCTCCTCTGGGGTTGGGGAACGTTGCAGTCGGGAGAGGCCCTCTCGAATCCGAGGGTTGAGGGCAGGCGTCCTGCTGCTCGGTCTTCTTTGGCCACCTCAGGGGGGGTGGCCAGGAGCCGTAGCGCAGAGCCCGCCCCTCCCCAGGGTTCTAGGGTGTCCTCTGGCGGCGTTTGTGTGGACTGCCCTTCTGGATCCATGCAGTCCCGGCGTCGTCACAGGGAGTTTCTCCCCAGGGCTCTTCCAGGTTCCGCTTCCCAGAGTTCCGTTCTGCGGCCTGGTTTGATATCCGGGATCCCTCCTACTAGAGCTCCCTTCCCGGATTCAGAGCCCTCTGAGAGAGCAGTTGCCTCCTGGAGGTGCCCCTCTCCCATCTCTCTGCTCCACCACCCCGCTCCCAGGCCATGTCGGTCCTACGGGTCCGTTATCCTGGGAGCAGTTCAGGGGTTCTGCGGCGGCCTTCCCCTCATATGTTAGTTACATGCATGAGCGGGTCTTTCGACTCTCCCCACCGCCGCAGGAATCCTCTGGACATTCCAGTTCCCCATCATCCTCGTCTCCCTCCTCTGAGGGAGAGAGACCCTGCTCATCTGTCCTCCGATGCTGATTTCACAGAATATCAGCGTTTCCTCTCGAGGATGGTGAGGGATCTTTGGATTTCCTCGTTCGGAGAGACAATACCGAACGGGTGACGCGTGAATTCCTTGGTGAATTCAGTGCCCAGCATCTGGTGGTACCTTCCTGGCCTATCCCCTTCCAGGAGGCGTCTATCCGGTCCTGGCAGTTCCCTGCCGTTTCTTCCCCAGCCCCGGCGGACTGCCAGCGTAGGTATTGTGCCCCCTCTGAGTCTCTAGGTTCCCTTCCCAACCCGTCCTCAGGTTTGGTATACCTGGATACTCCTTCTGGGCGCCGTTGCCTGGCGCACGACCGCCCACCGGATTCGGACTCTCTCCAGTTCGACCGTTGGGGGCGAAGAGTGTTCTCTTCTTCGCGTGCGAGTGCATGTATTGCATCACATCAGGCTCACCACGCTGCCTACAACCGGCATCTGTGGTCGATGATGTCCCAGCTGCTGGCATCTATGCCTGACACGGAGCAAACCAGACAAGCCGTTGCCCTCTCCGCGGTAGGCCTGGAGCTGGCAAGACACCAAGCAAGGGCATCTTATGACGCCAATGAGGTGGCTTCCAGGCTTGCGGGGACAGCGATCTGCATCAGGCGGACGGCATGGCTTCGTCTCTCCAGGTTGTCACCCCTGGCCCGGCGTAGGGTGATGCGCTCCGCCTCCCGGGGGACCCGTCTTTTCTCATCCAGAGCTAGGAGACTTTTACAGGGCTCCCTCCGTCTCCTCTCCTCGGGAGGCACCTCCTAGCTCTTCTCCCACTTAGGCTTTCTGAATAAGCCAGGGTCTTCTCCTTCTGTTTCTCACCAGCAGAAGCTGGGGTCTTGTTCCCTCAGGGTATGGCCTCTTCCCCCTCCTGGGGAAGAGGAGCTTGGTACTCACCCAGGAAGTAATGAATGGTGAAGATTGACAAGGGAAGATAGGAAAATTACGTACCTACCGTAATTCTTGATCTTCTCTTGTATCTTCACCATTCATTACTTACGCCCGCCCACCATCCCCTCAGTGGCCTCTTCCTGTGGCTTCTCCACCTCCCGTCTCCTTCCTCTCTCTGCATTATGTAAAATATAGGGAAAATTGCTTCATTTTCCAAAAAAAAAAAATGCTGAGGGAACTCTGTCCGACTGCTATAGGCATCTTGGTATCTGGGTCATGCATCTAGTTAAAAAAAAAAAAAAAAAAAATTTTTTCTATCTGTAAAAAAAAAAAAAAAGGAATAGGAGAAATCAAACAAGAAGGCAAATGAGAAGGTAGGCTATCCTTCTCGCTGTTTTGCTAAGTGGTTTCTCCCTTTAAGTGTCCTCCTGGACAATTTTTACAGTAGAGCTCTGCTGACCATATCCAATCTTAGCCAGCCTAAGCCTTGGGCCTTAGCCAGTCAGTCTGAGTCCCGTTTCTATCTTGGATACCTGAAAGGCTTACATTTCCATTTCTAAACCCCTGAGCAGCGCTCTCATGCTGCTGGGGTTTTATTCTTCCCTCCTCGGCTGTCCTCCAGTTAAAGGCCTTCCGCGGCCAGGAGCCCGAGGTGGGTGTCAAGAACAATGGCATGTTGAAGATGAGGACTATGCCCTCCTGAGTCTGTCTAGCGGGTTCGGTGAACCTTCTCTTCAGCTCTATCTCCGGGATCTTGCTTCCCTTTAGTCGAGCCTTCAGCTACAAGCTAACTATGCCGTTGGGCATTCTGGTCCCTTCAACATCCCATCTCTCTCTTCTCTTTCTTCTTCTTCTATTTTCTCATTTCTTACTCATCTCTCCTCCTAGAGTCGCCCAGGTAAGGAGGCCCTGCACTCCCTAGGCTAGGGATGTTCTTATCTCCTCTGTCCTTCCTCCATCGGCTTATTCCTTTTTCAGTTCATTCTTCCTTGCTTTGCTATCCCTCGGCTATCTTGCCTCGCTATCTATATTTTCTGCTTTCATTTTTGCCTCTCCGGCTCACAGAACTGAGTTGGAGGAGGAGTCGGTCGCTACTAACGGCCGCCCCTCGCGCCATGACGTCGCTCTCGAGGCCGGGGCCGTTAGGCAACTTTTTAAAAAAAAAAAAAAAAGCTCCCGTGACGGGTGCGCGCCTCCGGCTTACACCCAGGAAGTAATGAATGGTGAAGATACAAGAAAAGATCAAGAATTACGGTAGGTACGTAATTTTCCTATTTGGGGACTCCTCAGATAGACCTGTTACTTCCTCCCAAAGCGCAAAGCTTCCAATCTTTGCTTGCTCATTCCAGAGCGAGGCGCTTTCTGGGCAACGGCCTATCTCTAAGCTGGAAGGACAGATTTGTCTATGCTTTTCCCCAATTCCTCTGGTCCTCGTGTGTTACAAAACTGGCTTTAGAAGGAGCGAGAATGATTCTGATCGCTCCTTTCTGGCCCAAACAAATCTAGTTCTCTCTTCTACAACAATACTCAGAGGTTCCTCCTCCTCTTCCTCTTCCTTTATCTCCAGGATTGCTGACCCAGGATCAGGGACTCTGGTCCATCCGGGCTCAAGTCCCTTCAACTTCATACATGGCTCCTGCAGACCTAGCTCAATCTCGTTTTGGCGTTTCTCCTAAGGTGGCTGAGATTCTGGTGGAGGCTAGAAAACCCTCCACTAGGTCCACCTACGCCATGAAATGGAAAAGATTTTCTATCTGGGCTGCGGCCAGGAATGTGGAGCCCTTTTCCTGCCTGCAACCATTCTGCTTGAGTACATGCGTCATCTTTTTGACCTGGGTCTCAGTCACTCCTCTTTGAAAGTCCATATGGCGGCTATTTCAGCCTACCATGTCCCTTTCACTGACAAGGCATTTGCCCAGCTGGAGGTATCCAAAACTTTCCTCAGAGGGGTCCTTCATCTCAGGCCCCCTGTCCGGACTCCAGCTCCGCCTTGGGACTTAAACTTTGTCCTCGAGAAACTTACCCTTCCCCCCTTTGAGCCTGACTGCTTGAACTTAAAAGTTTTATTATGGAAGGCGCTCTTCTTGGTGGCCATTACTTCTGCTCTGGGAATTTCCGAGCTCAGGCCTGATGTGCAAAACCTTTTTGATTTTTCACAAAGAACGAGTAGCTCTTCGCATGAATCCTAAGTTTCTTCCGAAGATAGTAGCGGAATCTACCTTAAATCAGTCTATTGAATTACCTGCTTTCTTCACGCAGTACTCCAATCAAGGAGAATACCTGCTCCATACCATGAATGTTCACAGGATTCTGAGATACTACACCGATAGGACGAAAGATCTCAGAAAGACTGAGCAGTTGTTCATCTCTTTCGCTCACAAAAGAGGAGGCAGTGCTGTCTCTAAGCAATGCCTATCAAAATGGTTGGCCCATTGTATCACTTTCTGTTATGACAAGTACAACAAGACCCTCCCGGGTCAAGTCAGAGGTCACTCCACTCGTGGAGTTGCCGCCTCTGAGGCTTGTTTCAAGAACGTGTCTGCGGCAGACATCTGTGCTGCTGCCACTTGGACTTCAGTCCATACCTTTACTAAACATTACAGTTTGGACATTGCCTCTCGCCGTGAGAGCAGGCTGGATTAGCTGTCTTGCAAGGCCTCCTTTCTTGAGACCTGCCAGATTATTTAATACTTTTGGAGTAGTTCCTCCTCCGGTGCCTTTCATTTGTTCCAGACTGCTTGAGATTCTGTCCTATATGTAATTACCTGCAGAGCCCTCTCGAGTAAGATAGTACAGTTACGTAGAACTTACCGTAACAGTAGATCTTTGAGAGAGGCTCTTGCTATGAAATAATACCTTCCGCCCTCCATCCCCTAGGCTTTTCAGCTCCTTTTCCATTGAGGAAATGTGTGCTTCTCTCTCTTCGGGCCTGTGGCGGAAAGAACTGAAGGCGGGCGTCCGGGACCGCCTTTATACGGCGTCGCCTGTGGCCCGGTCACCTGACGTAGGGCGGTCCCACCAGGACTGCTAGCTAGAAATTTTCCTCAGGTCCTGCCGCCGGCCGCCAGTCCTATATGTAATTGCTTCACTGCAAGAGCCTCTCAAGCTCTACTGTTACGGTAAGTTCTTATGTAACTGTACTTTTTAAAGAAGTGAAAAGAAACATGGTTAAATGCGCAATGGCAGTCAACTGTAGCAGAAGGCTCTATGGGAGCCAATGCGAGACGGGTGACACGCGGAAAAGAACTGAGGTGGGGCTGGGACACCTCTTTTATACCATTGGCTGACATCGGGGCGGGCCGACATCAGGGGCGGTCCCGCTGAAGACATGCTAGTTAGACGTTTTCCGTGGGAAATTGGTGGCTTAGTCCTTATGGTTATAGCCTGCTGTAAGAGCTCCAACTCAAGTAAGATTTTGTGGTTTGTGATCATTCCACAAGAGGCATGGCAACTTCTGTTGCATGTTTTCATAATGTTTCCACTGCAGGGGTCTGTGCAGCTGTCACTTGGGGTACTGTCCACAGCTTCACTGAACACTATAGTCTGGACATTGTCTGTCGTAGAGGGGCTGGGTTTGTCCTAGTGTTTTTTTTTGTCTTTTTTTGTTGACCGGGTAAGTGCACTAGACAAATTCTGCCTATTTTCAGGCACAACCCGAGGGGACTAGATGAATGCGAACTGACCTTGAACCAGATTAAGCTGTTGGTGGTATTTTGAGTGAATGAAATTTGGCCAGAACACTGGGGAAATTCCTCTACTGTTTAGCCAGTGGGGACGGGCTATCAGAAAGATGGCCGCCGTTGCAGATCGTTGGAGGGAGAGGACATTACTGCGGTGGGAGAGCTGGCCTCATCTCCGCTATTCTTTTGCAAGAGCACATTGTCTGGTTTCACCAGATTTAGATTCGGACAAATTTCATGAAGCTCCGTTTTTCTGACAGTTGTGATGTTATCGCTACCTCTGAAGTTTGCAACAAGGATCTATCACCTGTTTTTCCAACCAGCAGCTCTTTTCATTCTCCACCTGCAGTTTCTGCTGAGCTACAAATTCCAGGGTCGCTCCCTGTCATTAGTGAGATAATCCCTGACAGCTCTCCAGCAGAGGAACAGCGTTCTTCTCCTTCTACAAGGCTTGGTGAGTCAGTTGCTTTACCTGTTGGTGCTTACGCTACAGAACACAAAAGCGAACCCCCTTTACACTGTCAAGTTTCGCAATCGGCTGGCAAAACGTTCGTCGGAACTGATGAGTGCCTAAAGCCGAATTTAGAGGGACAAGGGGAATTTGTGACCGAACCTTTTACAACGTTAGAACAAGCTCCCAAACAGTCTACAGCTCCGTTAAAGTCCAAATAACACAACAGGCTGGCAGTAATGTCGTCGGACCTGACGAGTGCCTACCAGCTTTCTTAGAAGCAGGAGCATTTTACAATACTGCAGAACTATTGCAAGCCCCAGTTTCTTCTAAAACTGCTGAAAATTCAAAATTTGTACCTCTATATTTTGCAAACCTGCACAACCGGGTTAGCAGTATTATCGCCGAACCTGACGAGTGCCTGAAGCCGATTTTGAAGGCAGGAGAAATCTTGTACTTCAGAAATTTTACAGATCCCTGTGTCTCCTGTGGATTTTCCCTCATCTGTTATTACTCTACTTAGCAAAGCGCGGGTTTATTTACAAGAAACCTGCTATACGAACATCAGTTGATCTTCCTACAATAACTTATCAAACCAAACTGACACCTCAGCCTGGTGTTACTGAATTTTCTTTAAAGATGCACTTCATAGTGCTGGAAGAACAGTTCTATTAAAACCACAAATGCTCCTTTGGTCCCTAGTCTCATTCATCTGCAGCTCAAACTAAAGGGCCTTTGGACGACAGGGAAGGCGTTGGTCGGAGTAGGTTGGAAACAGGCACCTTCAGGTACCTGGGTGACTTACCAGAGTGGGATTCTGACTTCAACTAACTCAGAACCCTCCTACATGGAAACCAGGTTCCACTGCTACATTAAAGCAGGCTGCATTCCCATCTCCTTCTTCAGCTTCCTTAACATCTCATACCCTACAAAGTAAACCCTTATTAACATTTGGCCCCCTTCTTCTTCAAGTTTAGAGGCCTCTAAACCATCTCAGGACAAACCTTTAATGTCAGAACCTTTTTTAACCACTAAACGGGAAGCAGCCCCCCGAAGAAACGCTGTTTGGATTCGTTATAAAGGGGGTTTGGATTCCAGACCAGACAGATACTACGTTGGGAGAACTCTAATTAAGGATTCTTTGCATTTTCTTCCTAAAGATGTTTATGCTTTTATTAATATTTCAGGAGAATATAATTTTGATATCAGCTTTCGGTCATCACACCTTTTAGACTTATTTTGGGAGAGGTATGGGCAGGTTAAGTTTTCACCCACATGGACCCCTTTTTGGTTATACCCTTGACTAAACCCTTAATTAAATCTGTGACGGTAATGTTCCGTAATGAGGGGGTTCATGTGGATGATATTACTTTCTGGCTTTCACAAAAATGTGAAGTATTGAATTCTCCTGAACCTATTTTGGATACAGAGCATTTTTGGACGGGAGAGTGGAAATACAAAGTTAAGCTTCATCAGTCTGATTCTGGTATTGAGCATATTCCTAATTCCTTTTTGTTAGGGAGGGATCGGGGAGTTTGTTTTTATGGTGGTCAACCTCGGGCCTGCTATAAGTGTGGTTCACAAACTCACTTATCCAGAGTGTGTGATCAGCCCAGGTGTGACAGTTGTGGGGAAGTGGGTCATGGCACTATGCAATGTGCTAATCACACACGGTGTGACTTATGTGAAGAATATGGCCATGTGTTTCGGGATTGTCCATGGGCAGCAAAACAAAGCATCCTGTATCAGTCCTGAATTATTAATTCAGAAAGCACAAGATTCGTTATCCCCTTTTCATCTCCTTTCCTTTTCCTTCTGAGATATCAGTACAACCTCCACAAGGAATTCTCCCTTCAGTCCTCTTTCCCTGTGTCTGTAGGCCAGCACACTGATATTTCCTCTCAAGCTCCTGCTACAATGGGGGAAAACTTAGCTCCTGTAATTCCTCAGGAGCTGATACCTGTTTGCTATACTGACCCAGTTTCAGTAAGTCCTGATATTGTTTTTGTAGCCCCCTCCTCTCCTTTGCCTGGGTGAAGATCCTCTAGGCATCTACATGCTAAATCCGCCCGGCCCAGTTCCTGTAGAGTCCACCAAATCTTGTGCGGCTTTGTTTTCCCTTGGGATGAGACAGACATGGAGGTTGTGGATTCTGATTCACAGAAATCCTCCTTTTCTACCTCTTCACAACCGATGGATAATTATAAGGAGAAGAAAAAGAAAAAGGAAAAATAATGATTTTTCTCACATGAAGTTTCTTTGGAGCTCCTTAACACACATAGCCTTTTAAAAATATTAAAAGGCAATCTATTTTCAATATTTGCATGATTCTCAGATTAATGTAAGTTTTTGCAAGAGACATGGATGTTTTCCATAGAACAGCTCTATACTTTCAAAGAGATTGGCCTTGGGGACCTTCCTACTGGTCTTTTGGCACAGATAGTGCTGATGGTGTTGGGATTCTTTTCTTTTTTAACTTTCTTTTGCTTAAATTTGTGGACCTTATTCCTGGCGGGTTTTACTGATTGATGGTAAATGGCATGATACCTGTTACAGATTTTCCAATATTTACAACCCACAAACTAAAACTAACAGAGTGCAATGTATGAGGGCAGTGCAACCTTATTTGTTTGCTTCTATTCCTATTTTATGGGGAGGTGATTTTAATTGTAGCCTTACTAGCCTAGCCCAACAGACAAAGAAAATCTATTGTGACTCACATGCACTAGCCTCCATAATTAAGGCCCTGGACACACTGGGGAACTTAAAACGGTTTAAGTGCCTTAAAACAGTTTAAATTCCCCTAGCACTGTTTGCAGACAGACTACAAGCCCCTTAAAACGTTTTAACAAAAGTGTTTTTAAACCCAGCTAGATACCTAGTCTTAAAACCATTTTTAAAAACGTTTTAGAGCTAGCATGGTTTTACTTACAGGTCTGTCCAGAGCAAAAGTGTTTTAAGCTGTAATGGTTTAACTAAAACAATTCTAGCTGCAGTGTGTCAGGCAAGCACAGTTCTGTGTGTTGGACTTCACACAAAATAAGTTACAGAGAACAGGTTTAACACTAGCAGTGTGGCCACACTAAACCGTTTTAAAATGGTTACTGAGTAGTGTGGCTGCACTGAAGTGGTTTAGCTAAACTGGTTTTAAAATGGTTTTCAAAAACAGTTCTGTAGTGTGTCCAGGGCCTAAAACTGCAGGTTTATGCAATTGTCTCACTTCTCACTCAAATGGCCCGATTTTCTCATTTTCCAAAGGTAAACTACATTCTCTTATTGATTATATGTTTGTCTCTTCATCCATTCAGGTTCAGGCCTTCCAAATGAAACCTGTAGAATTTTCAGACCATTCATTGTTGCTTAGTTCTTTTGATCCTGGGAATTTAGGCCATGGTAGGCAGGGCAGGTGGAAATTAAATGTTTCCACTCTAGATTTACCTCAGTCTAAATTTGGGGTTAAAAATGCTTTTGCAAGCTAGATTATCAGTTGTTTTTTTATATTCTGATATACAGTAGGGGCCTGGTGGCTAGATACTAAATCACTTTTCTAGGGACATGGATATGTTGTTCATCCACACTCATTGGCAGGTATCCTTGCCGCTTTAAATCTTGCCGGAAGGTCTTCAAGCTTGCTCCTCCCACCCACCCGGGTGGTATAACTCTCGGCTCCGCCCCATGACGCCAGCTCTTCCTTACCGCTTGGAAGCTCAGGTTCCCTCCTTAACGCTCTGCGTTTGAGACTGGTTCCTATTTCTCCGTTTGCGGATTTAAAAATAAATTTTGCGAAAAGACTTCTGTCTTCTATCCCTCGCGGCTGCGATGGACAAATCGACTCCGGTTTGAGTGCCCATGCGGGCGAAGATGTCTCGGGACGGATCCACACTCCGCGTGTGTCTGCTTAGGCCTTGAGCACGACCGCGGGCTTGCGACCTGTGCTCATCTTTCTCGGCCTCGTCCTCGAAGACCGTGCTGCCCGATTGCAACTGGGCGCGTCCCGAGCGTTCCCTCGGTGAAGTCCAAGGAAGCCCGGTTGGCGGTGTCCGGCCGGCGGGCACCGGCCGGATCAGCTCGGCGGATGATGCGCCCTCGAAGAGGAGGCGGCCGGGCGCATCTTCTAGCCCGTGACATTTATCCGCTCTCTCTGGGCTCTTCTTCACGGCTTCTTTTGATGAGCTTTGTCTGTCCTCTCCACTAAAGAAAGGGCCTACGTTGGGACCTTATTCTCGGTCAAAAAGAGGGACAAGGGTAAGTCCCTCCGTCGACGCTCTTGGGAGCGGGAAAGGTCCCTCTCCCCGGGCCGTCGTCCGTCGGCTTCGGTCGACCGCTCGGCTTCGGCCACTGGCCTCACGGTGTCCCCGTCAGGTCAGTTGACCGAGACTCCCACCGATGAAGTCGAGATTTTTCTCGACCCATTGGACGGGCTGTCGCCTTTAGCAGCCGAGATTCCCCTCTCCCCGGTTCCCCCGGGAGGAGTTGAGGATCCCGTGGGCTCGCCTGTGCCTCCGGTTCCGGAGCCCTCGGATGCACCATCCGAGCCGAAGGGAGTGCCGGTTCCGGCCGACACCTCCCCGCACCGACCTCGGAAATTCCGGGACTCTCGGTCTCGGTCTCGGACCTCTTCGCGGTCCAGCCGATCCCACCGTCATAGGCGGTCTCGGTCTCGGCACCGCGGTGAGCGGCGTCGCCGCTCGGCCTCGGATGAGGGGAGGCTTCGGCGTAAATTACGTCGACGGTACGAGGACCTTATGTTGCAACAGCTCCTCCTGGCCGGGAGTAAGCCGACCCCGTCGCCTTCCCCGGCCATTAAGTGGCTGTCACCGGGCGGCCGACACAACCTCTCGACTTATCGAGGCCTATACCAGGCGGTTGTTGGCAAAACCAGCTGCTCCACCGATTCGGTGGAACCTCCGCCACCAGCCACCAATTGGGGCTCCGACCAAGGATTCTCGGTCGGCTAAAGGTCTACCCATCGGCTGTCAGTTACCCTCACTCCGACCGACCTCGGCGGGTGAAGGTGGCTCAGGCCAGAGGCAGCTCTTGAGGACTCTTCAGTCGAACGATGATTCCTCCTTTTCTCCAAGCGACTGGACTTGAGTCTTCAGGAGGTCAGTCAATGGGCGATAGCCCGTCGTCCTTCCTAGGACTCCCGGCTCATCTCGGTCCACGGGATGGAGCTCGAACCCGTTCCAAAGCGGGCCAGGTATCCCCTCACGGAGATTCTGGACCGAGGGATTCTCCGGCGGAGGCCTTTCGGTGGCCGAGGCCATAGTGGGTCCGGCACTGGAGCTTTGCCAGCGCCCTGCTTCCTGCCCTGCGCCTTCGGCCAGGATGGCCAGGAAGTATGTGGTCCCTACTGGTTCCTTGTCCGGTTTTTCGGAACACCCCTCTGCTGAGGGGTTGGTTACCGACAGCGTTTTCCGGCGCGCCGGCAACGCCAGGGATGTGGACAAACCTCCTGACAAGGAGTCCAAGAAATTGGACTATGTCGGGCGAAAAGTCTACGCTGCGTCCTCTCTCGTCCCACGTCAGGCCAGTTCGGCCGTCCCTCATGGCACATTTCTCCATGCCTGTTGCAGACCCCTGGATGAGTCATCCCTCATCTTCCCGCCGATCTGCAGACTACGGTTAAGCAGGTGCGGGACCAGGAGCAGAACAGTGGCCAAACAACAGCCAGACTGCTTTGGATATAGGGACTCATGTGCCAGATCGGTGGCGGCCGCAGTGGCTATCGTCGGCGAGGCTTGGCTGAGGATATCCACCTTTACCCGGATACCCAGCACAGGTGGCGGATGTTCCCTTTTGAGGACTGACCTCTTTGGCCCTGGGTGGAAGGTCACCTGCAGGATCGAGGTCCAATGCTACCTTGGACTCGGTCTCTTCCGCTCAGAGGACAAGGCTGCAAACCAGCCTAAGCCCTTTGTCCTTCTGTGCCCCAGGCGCCCATCCCAACAACGTCAGGCCTGCAGGCTCCTTCCTTGGCATCCCAAACCAAACCGCCGGCTTCCTCTAACAGGAGGCAGGAGAAAAGGCCCAGGAGGTCCTCGGCGGTCCCTCCTCAAGCCTGCCCAGTGACGGGCTGAGGTGTCCGCCCCATTCCCATCACCTTATCCCTGGGTCCCCGTGGGAAGGCGGCTCAGCACTTCCGTTCCGCCTGGTCCGCTGTTTCCACGGACAGGTGGGTCTTAGAGTGGTGGGAAGGGCCTGCCTCTGGAATTCGAGCAGGCACCACCCTTCAGAGCCGTCCCCCTCGAGAACCCGGGATCCCAACCTCACTGGCAGCTCGTCGAGCCGACATCCGCTCTCCTCCCCAGAAGGAGGTGATAAGAGGTGGTGGACCCTCCTTCAGACCCAGGGTTTGTGTCCAGGTACTTCCTGGTTAGAGCGGACGGGGACGGCGCCCATTCTCGACCTACGACCTAAACAAGTTCCTAAGGTCTCGAACCTTCAGGATGGTCACTCTGGCTCAGATAATACCATCCTTGGAGCAGCTGTGGTTCTGCTCTCTGGACTTGCGGGCGCGTTTTTCACGTCCCTATCCGTCCGTCTCACCAGAATTCCCTGCTTCAGGGAAGGATCCCTCTTGATTCCAAGCCATGCCCTTCAGCTTGTCTCAGCTCCCAGGGTCTTCATCAAATGCATGGCAGTGGTGACAGCATTTCTGCAGGCTAGAGGGTCGGGTGTACCTTACCTGGACGACTGGCTGATAGCAGCTCCCTCAGGAAGGAGGCAGAGTGGTCAGAGATCTGGCCCTCAGGTCTGCTCTCAACTGGGCCTCCCTTATCAACAAGGCCAAGTCAGACTCGAGCGAAGCAGGTGATTCTATTCATCAGGCGCAGCTCGACTCTCTTGAGCCAGGCGCGGCTCCGGCGGACAGGGCCGGGTTCTTTCCTCCTTGCCGATCATTTCTGGTTGGGCAATTGCGCCCTGCCGGGACTTCCGCCTCTTGGGTCTCATGGCGGCCTGCACGCGTGGTCCGTTGGGCCGCTGGAACATCGACCTTCAATGGGACTGGCCAGCCAGTGGTCTGGCACCTGCGATCCTTTGGACCAGCTTGTGCCGGTGACACAGGGGATGTGGAGCGCTCTCCAGTGGTGGACCGTTCCAGATCATTTTGCAGAGGCATCCCGTTCCGTCTGCCAGACGGACGGTCTCTCTGTCGCCCGATGCCTCTCTGATGGGTTGGGGTGCCCATCTGGGGAACACCGAACTCATAGGCCTCTGGTCCCGGGGAGTCGATGCCACATCAACCTGCTGGAGCTCAGGCGGTCCGCTAGCTCTCACGCCTTTGCTCCGTTCCTCCGGGGTCAAGTGGTTCCGGTCAGGCGGACAATACCCGACCATGTACTATCTAAACCGCCAGGCGGGGCCGCGTCCATGCTTCTATGCAAGGAAGCTCTCCGCATTTGGTCACTCGTGCGCAGCCTGGAGGCGGATCTCTAGCCATTCACGTGGCGGGCCTCCAACACCTGGCCGATGCCCTGAGCGGATGGGGCTGCATCCCAGAGGTCGTCTCCTGCCGGAGGTAGTACAGCATCTGTTCTCCCATTGGGGCACACCTCAGGTGGACCTGTTTGCCTCCAGGGAGAGCGAAGCTGAGTCTGTTCCATGCCGCCCCCTCAGCAGGGCTCGCTGCGGGGATGCCTTCTGGAGGCAGTGGACCAGCCTCTTTCACGCCTTTCCCCATTTCCTTGATCCACAAGGTGCTTCTCAAGGCGAGGAGGGACAAGGCGCAGGGTGATTCTGTAGCCCAGACTGGCCTCGCCAGTTCTGGTACCAGATCTCCTCAGTCTCAGCTCCAGAACTCTCAGCGGGCTTCCAGCTCGCCGGACCTGCTCTCAGTCAATCAGGGAAGGTGTTCCATCCGGACCTTCAATCCCTGCACCTAGCCGGCCTGGTTCCTGGAGCCTAGAGTTCCAGTCCTTGGGTCTTTCAGGCGAGGTCCTCAATGTAGTTGAGACCCCCGTAAGTCGACCAGAAAATGCTATGCCTTCAAATGGAAAAGGTTTTCCATTTGAGTGTCAGGAGCAGGGCTTGGACCCTTCCTCCTGTTCCTTGGCAAGCATCTTGGACTATTTATGGTCCCTTTCTAGTCAAGGGCTTAGGTCAAGCGACCCTAAAGGTGCACCTGGCGGCCATCTCTGCTTACAGTGGGGCCGGGGAAGCGGTCCAGTGGCGCAGGAGAGGTGGTCTGGCGCTTTTCAAAGGCCTTGATCACATTTCCTCCAGTCTGGGGAACCCCCACCTCCGTGGGATCACTGCTGCTGGTACTGGCAAAGCTCATGGGCAAGCCGACCGAACCTATGCACAGGTGTGCTCCTCTCACCTGTCGTGGAGACCGCCTTCTTGGTGGCTATCCACGTCAGCCAGAAGGATGGGAGAGCTCCAGGCTTCATCGAGTCTCCTTACCTGGTCTTCCACAGGGACAAGGTTGTCCCTGCCTCCCACCGAAATTCCTTCCGAAGGTGGTGCCGGAGTTTCACCTTAACCAGGTGTGACTCTGCGGTGTTCTACCCCAATCACACCTCGGAGGCCGAATATAGGCTCCATACTCTGGACCCTAGAAGCGCGCTTATTATAAGGGCGCATGGCTGGAAAGTCGGAGAGGGTTGCAGCTGTTTGTCACCTACGCTGAAGCCGCATCTGGCAGACCTGCAGCCAGGCGGACGATAAGCAGGTGGGTAACCTCCTGCATAGATCTCTACTATAAGTTGGCGGGCATGGAGCCTCCCAGAGGATAAGAGCTCATTCTACCGCCATACTGCTGCATCGGTGGCTGCTTCCAGGGACATCCCTATCCAGGAAATCTGCAGGGCTGCTACCTGGAAGTCAGCAAACACCTTCATTACCCATTACCACATCGACCTTGAGTCACGCCGGGATGCTGGTTTTGGGGTCTCGGTTCTCCAGTCTCTCTTCCCAAGTAAGTGATTGGGGTGTGCTTGCCTCCCTCCTCCCAGAGAACTGCTAGGAGTCTGCCAATGAGTGTGGATGAACAACATATCCATGTCCCTAGAAATACAGGTTACTCACCTGTAACAGGAGTTCTAGGAATGGTATATGTTGTTCATCCCACTCACCCACTCACTTCTCCCTGGCCGATTGACAACCTGAGCTTCCAGCTGGCCAGATCTGGCCATGGGGTGGAGCCGAGAGTTATACCACCCGGGTGGGTGGGAGGAGCAAGCTTGAAGACCTTCCGGCAAGATTTAAAGCGGCAAGGATACCTGCCAATGAGTGTGGATGAACAACATATACCATTCCTAGAACTCCTGTTACAGGTGAGTAACCTGTATTTATAGAAATGGTTTAAGCATCACGGTGTAGTTACTAAAGATTTTAATTTTATGAAATATTTATCCTTGAGGCAGCAATTGCAACGGTTAATTTCGATCTCTTACATTTCTAAACTTGATTATTCAGCTCAGATTAGTTCACTTAAAACTGCTATGAAAGCTTTTCAATATGATAGGGCTAAACACTGCAAGCTATATTTATTAATGGTACTCAGAAGGCTCAATTGGGATCCTTTTGAGGCCTGTAAGTCTTCAAAACTCTTCTACCATTGATTTCTTTATAACTCCTGATGGCTCAAAAGCAACCACTGTGCCTCAACTTGGGACAGTTTATTAAACAGCATTTCATACTTTAGAATCCAAAATACAATTTTAAACATTGATTTTGATATTTTTTTAGTACTGTAGAATTACCCTCTATACCCACTGCAACCTTGCATTTGTTAGGGCCAATTACACTTGAGGAAATAATTACAGTTATACAAACACTTAAACCTAATGTATCACCAGGTTTGGATGGTTTACCTCATCAACTTTGTAACATTTTTATTGAAGAATTTAGTCAGTGTCTTCATTTACTTTTTCAATTTTTTCTAGGCACTAAGACTGTGTTCCCTTCCTTTACTGATGGATTATTATTACATTTATTTAAATCAGGGGATAGGAACGACATTAAAAATTGGAGGCCAATTACTCTTTTAAATACAGATTACAAAATATTCACAAATATTTAAATAACAGGCTCAAACAATACTGCCAAACTAGTCATATCTCCATATCAATTTTAGGATCCCTGATAAGAGGATTCAGTCTGCTTTTGATGCTTGTTAGGGATACCATTGAGTATTCATCACTACATGATATAGAAGGCTGTATATTTTCGTAGACTTAGAAAAGGCCTTTGATAGGGTTCATCTTCCATTCCTTTATTCAGTATTAGGGAATAGGGGTTCCTGAGCCAGTGATTCAAGTTATAGTCTCTCTTATGAGCATAATTTAGTTTACCCCTTTGCAAGGAACTGTTGCTGAAGGATTTCGCTAAATACTGGAGTTAGACAGGGTGCCCTTTAAGCCCCCCTTAGTACATCTTTCTCTTGATCCCTTTACGACTATAGAACAATCTAAGTGTTGGTTGGGTGTTCGGTTGGTTACTACCTTCTTTATTTGTACAAGCTTATGCTGACGATTTGATTTTATATTTTGCTGATTCACTCAGTTTCATTATTTTTGGAAATTTGTTCACATTTTTCAGCAGTTTCCAATGCACAATTAGATTAAGAAAACTCAGATTATTTATTGGAACATCTGGTTTACTGATGTTTATCAAAATGGGATCTGGGTTTCATACTCCTTGAAAATTTTGGGACTCTTGTTTGGGCCTCAGAATTTGCCTCAGTTAAATTAGGAACTGAGTTCTTGGGAAAGTGGAAGTTAAGGTTAATAGATGGAAACAGTGGAAGTTTTCAAAGTTTAAACAAATTCAGATTTTGAAACAATTTATTCTTCTTAGTTTACAATATGTATCTATGATTTTTCCCCCTCCAACCCCTGCTTGAAACAAAATTATATTGTTTATTTTTCAAATGCTGTGGGAAATAGGTTAAATCCTGTTAAAAGACAATATACATATTTGGATAAAACCTCCTGGAGGTTTGGGCATGTTAGATCCTGTTGTGTTTGTGCACTCTCTTTTTTTTACTTACACTTAGATCAGAGTTAAGTCATGAAGATACTATTTGTAAAGGTTGGGTGGTCACTGTTTTGGGGCAGTTACTTTGGAAATAAGCTTACTCTGGCCCCAAAATTGAATCCATATGTGATTATTCAGTTTATTTTAAACCAGCTGTACAAAAGTTGTTTAAATGGCAATTAACTAAGGTTATGATTTTGAATAATACCACTCAGTCTTTATATTGGCTAATTGTTGGATCACTATATCCTCAGGAGCCTTGTTTCAAAAACTGTCCTTCTGCTCTTAATTATAGGGTTTTTGCCCAGCTTAATAACTCTAGATTACCAGCCTCTCAATGGGAAACGCAGTGGCTTATAGTTTATGGGCATTTAAACGTAAGGGGAAATGCTAACGACAAAGCTAAGGAGGAAAGGAACTGTCCCTATTTAAACTGCATTAATACAGAAGAAACCATGGAACATTTTTTCCTTTTTTGTTCTTATGTTAGGGGTTTATAGGCTTATTTAGCAAAACATGGAAATTTAATTGGCTTATGAACCCATCATATAATATGTTGGTTCTTGAATTTATCCTCTAGTTTATCATCTTATTGGGATAGCACTTTGTTATTATTTTTTGTTGTATCTGACAAGCTCGGTGTCAATGGGTATTTATCAATGAAAATGTCTTATGATGGTTATGTTTGTTTAGTAACCAATGAACTTTTGAGGATTTATTTACAGGAATCAAAAGATTTTCCTCCCGGACAGTTTCAAATGGTGGAAAGGATTTTGCATTTTATCAAATTTAAATGATTTTTGAGGAGGTTTTTCTTTCATGAAATTATCTACATAGAAACATAGAAGTTGACAGCAGATAAGGACTGCAAGGCCCATCCAGTCTGCCCATTTCTTTTTCTACCTTATAAATGTGCCATCGGCCTTTGCTCTGTCAGTGGCCTATCTATTCATAGTCATTTGTATTGCTCCCTTATGCCTATCCCATGCCTGTTTGAAGCCCTGCACTGTATTCATAGCCACCACTTCTTGTGGTAAGCCATTCCATGCATCCACCACCCTTTCTGTGAAAAAGAATTTCCTCACAGTCACCCTTAATCGGCCTCCCTCTAATCTCATGCTGTGTCCTCTTGTCCTGCTATTTTTCTTATATTTAAACCTGTTAGACTCTTTCACCTTGTTTATGCCCTTAAGGTGTTTGAATGCCTCGATCATATCACCTCTCTCCCTCCTTTGCTCAAGGGTATACATATTGAGCTCCGTTAATCTGTCCTCATATGTCTTCTGATGCAGTCCCTGCACCATTTTGTTGCCCTTCTCTGGACTGCCTCAATTTGGTTAATGTCATCAGCAAGGTGTGGCCTCCAATACTGCCGCAGTACTCAGATGGGGCTCTAACCAGTGTCTTGTACAGAGGGATTATTACCTCCTCTTACGACTTGTGATACCCCTACTAATACACCCTAACACCCCCTAGCCTTACCTACTGCTTTAGAGGTCTGCTTGGATGATTTTAGGTCATCAGTGATGATGATGCCCAAGTCTCTTTCTTCCTTTGTGACTGCTAGCAACCCCTCCCAGCCTATAGGTGGCTTCAGGGTTTCTCTTCCCTATGTGCATGATTTTGCATCTTTGCATTAAATCCCAGTTGCCACTCTTCTGACCATTCTGCTAGTTTATCCAGATCTCTTCTCATTCTGCCCACCCCATCTGGATCATCTACTCTGTTGCAGATCTTGGTGTCATCTGCAAACAGACAAGCCTTACCCTCTAGTCCATCTGCAAGGTCACTAATGAAGATGTTGAAGAGGACTGGCCCCAGGACTGATCCCTGAGGTACCCCACTTGTGACTTGCATCTCTTCTGACTGTATACCATTTACCACCACTCTCTGTTTTCTGCCCGTCAACCAGTTTGCCACCCAGTTGACCAACTTCTGACCCACCCTGAGCCTCCCAGCTTATTTATCAATCTTCTATGTGGAACAGTGTCAAAGCTTTGCTGAAGTCAAGGTGGCGACATCAACTGCTCCCCTTGGTCCACCACTTGGTTACCCAGTCAAAGAAATCTATGAGATTAGTTTGACAGGACCTTCCTTTATAAACCCATGCTGTCTTGGATCCTGTGCCCTATGGATTCCAGGTGTTGCACTATCCTTTCCTTAAGAGGCCTCCATAATCTTGCCCACTACTGAGGTAAGACTGACCGGTCTGTAGTTTCCTGCCTCCTCCCTGCTACCACTCTTGTGTAGCGGGATCACATGAGCCCTTCTCCAGTCTTCTGGGACCTCTCCAATGCTCAGAGACTCACTAAACAATTCTGCTAATGGCTCTGCTAGTTCCTCCTTTAGCTCCTTAAGTACCCTGGGATGTATGCCATCAGGTCCCATTGCCTTATCCACCCTGAGCTTAGCAAGCTCTTGTAGGACCCTTTCTTTTGTGAAGGGGAGTAGTGCTCACCTCCCTCCCCTGTGTCCATGATGCTGAGCTGTAGGCCCTGCCTACCTTCTCTTCAGTAAATACTGAGCAAAGTATCTATTTAGGATCGATGCCTTTACAGGGTCCTCCTCCTCACACTCCCTTTTCTCCATTAAACTTAATACCCCTCTGGACTTTTCCTTTCACTAATGTTATCTATAGAAAGTCTGTCACCTTCTTTTACTGTTCGTGCTAGTGTTTCCTCAGTTTGGGACTTTGCCTGCCTTACTGCCTTACCTGCTTCCCTTAGGGCAGTTTGGTATGCCTCTATCTTCATCCCGCTGTGTTCCCTTATATTTCCTGAAGGCCAGCCTTTTGGCTCTGACCTTTTCTGCTACTGTATTTGAGAACCAAAGTGGTTTCCTTCTTCTTTTGCACTTCCTTTTCTGTCTAACACAATGGGATGTTGCTTCAAGTATTGCATCTTAATGCTTGCCCACTTTGCCTGTACCCCCTCACCTGTGTTTCTTTTTGCCAGGGCTAGCTTAACTCTGTTGGCCATCTTATCAAAGTCAGCTCCTCTGAAGTCCCATATTTTTGCCTTGGAATGGGATGATTTAGATGTAGTAGCCAAATTGAACCATACCATGTGATGGTCACTAGCCCCAGGTGACCTTCTACCTGGAGATCTGTGATCCTCTCTTTGTTAGTCAGTACTAGATCTAGGATAGCCCTGTCTCTTGTGGGTTGCTGTACCAGTTGTTTGAGCCCTCCCCTGCAGGGAATCCACTATGAGTCTAGTTCTGGCAGATGTTCCTGCTGGTATTGACCAATCTGTATCCGGCATGTTGAAGTCTCCCATTATCAGAACCTCCCCTTTAGCTGTCATGTTTTGTATATCTTCTAACAGTAATGTGTCTATGTCCTCCCTCTGGTCTGGGGGCCTGTAGACAACCCCAGTTGTCCCATTTCCTGTTTCCAGGGTGACCCACAGTTCTCCTGGCTCCTTATGTGTATTCTGAATTTCTGTAGCTTTGATATTTTCATTAACATACAGGGCCTCCCCACACCCTTTTTGTACCTCGGTCTCTTCTAGACAATACATAGCCAGGTACTAAGTCTCCCAAGTGTAGTTACTGGTAAACCACGTCTCACTAATTGCTACTATGTCAGTTTAGCCTCTGACATTATTGTGCCTGCAGGTCTGGATCTTATTTCCCAGGCTGTAAGCATTTATTGTACATGATTTTCCATTGGCCAGATTTTGGTGTGTTAATTGTTGGGTGAAGTTTGGTATTACCCCTGTGCATCGTATCTGTATGTTTTGTGAATATTTGTATGCTATTTTTCATTATTTTCATTATTTTTTGTATCTCTGTAAAATTAATTATTGAATTGTTTCTTCTATGTTTCTTTACAATAAAAACTCCCCTACTCTATTCGAGAAGTGACATGGGATCATTAACATCCACCTGGACTACCACCAATCCAGGCAGATGGGACCTCGGTTTAACGTCTCATCCGAAAGACGGCACCTCAGAAGTGCAGCACCCCTCTCATGCTGCACTACAGTGTCAGTACTGGGATATTAACCCAAGTGCCAGATGTGGTAACTGAACCCACAGCCCTCTGATCTCCCAGCCTCAGAGGCTAGTGTCCTACCTACTGAGCCACTGACACTGCAGACCTACTCTCATAAGCCTGCAGGCTCCAATCACCCAGACTGTTTGCTTTTGATACCGCTTGGGGCTCATTCCTAAGCTGTGGCCTGATGAAAGTGATCTCCTCAAAGAAAATAGGACAGTTACATACTAACCATAACAGTAGATCTTTAAGAGATCTCTTTCATCAGACCATGCTGCCCCACCCTCCTTCCCCCCTTTTTTTGTGGGGGGGGTTACAACAAAGGACTCCTGTGCTGCTGTCTCCATTATTACTCCTTCCAACCCTCTGTCTCACCTGGTATGTGGGGGCTGAGGTCTCTCCTGGTTCCCTGTAAAGAGGTCCTTCAAGCATGATCTCCAGCAGGGAGCTGAGGAGAGGAGGGGCCGCCATGCTTAAGTAGACACTGACGCCTGATGCTGTCGTGGGCAGCACCTGGCTGACTGCTTGCAGAAGTTTCCATGTGGATGAGAGATTCTCTCGAAGATCTACTCTTACAGTTAGTACATAACTGTTCTTTCTATTCTCACTCAGGATTCTGTCTTGCCCTGTGTTACCCTACTCATGCTGTATAACCCTCAATGCCATTCTCCCTTAGGAATCTGTCATATCCAGCTTTTAAAGCCTGAGAAGTGCTAAGTTCTACTGCCTCACTGTGTAGGCTATTCACATGTTAACCACTCTCTGTGTGAAGTAATGCATTCTGATATGTTTCCCATATTCTATCTCCCCTCCCTGCTTGAGTCGGTGTCAATGCCTCAGCAAGTTGCACTCGTGCTTGGGCGGAACGTCAGAGGATTGTGCATTCTAGCCCACACCAGGAACTTTGGTATGAAATCCCAATACTCACACTGTAGTGTAGCATGAGGGGATACTGCACTCTGAGGTGCTGTCTTTGGATGTGACATTAAATCAAGGTCCCATCTGCCTGTTCTTGTGTTTGTTCAGGTGGACATTAAAGATCTCATGACATTTCTCAAAGAGTGGAGTAATTTCCCTGTGTCCAGGCCATTTTCCCCATTAACTAAAAATACGTAACAGCTTAACGAGATTTCATATGTCAGTTTGCATCTCGCGCTTCCCTTGAACTGTACAATCCAAGTCCCGCGATTAGGTCAGTCCCCTGCTGGCTCCAGTGTGAGATTCTGGGGATCCCCATGTGAACCTTGGCTACCGCAGTGCTGGGCCTGCCAGGAAGGCAGCACTTCTATGATTTGTTCTAGTATGTTACCAATATGTATTTATGGAATGTATAGTACATGATCTGTAACCTCATCAGTTTTCAAAGAACATTACATTGTCTTCTGAGTAGGCCAAAGAAGCTGCGAAGGAGGCTGAGAGGTGTGATCCGGAGAGCATTTATACGCAGTTTAGTGTCTACAAGATTGCTGCCTTGGAAAATGACAGTGAAAAAGGTATCACTTTAATATACCAGTAATAAGAACTGCATGTGGGGAAATGCTCGTATGGTAAATATTGAAACCGTAGAGCTAGCCCTGTGCTGCAGCTGTAGTGCTGTTATCTGAGATTCCGGGTTTCCATGTGAGCCCCAGATCCCAAGCTGATGCCAAGCATGTTGCGAGTTGATGAGCTTGGAACTGAGAAGGGATGACTTGGGCTGCCTGAGATTGCTCACCTTGTTCCAGACAACCAAGTAGCTTGATTGATATCAGCTTTAAAGGCAGCTCACCTGCCTGCAGTCCAGGCCAGAGGAAGGATGCAGCTGCTGTAAGTCCAGTTATCAGGGTGGGGGACTGGGGGATTATGGAGAAAAAATAGCAATAAAAATTAAAGTGTTAAATAATAGAAGCCTGTTATACACTAGTGTAAATATTCATGGAAGTTGGTTAAATATCATTTAAATCAAATGAATCAAGACATTCTGTTTATTAAAATAAACATGATGACAAACCATATGAGCTGACAAGCGTGTTTCCAATGACATCCTTAATCCTAATAATCTTCCAAGAATTAATCTTCTCCGTAGATTCGCACTTTTGGGTCTGAGCAGAAACGATAGGACTCTGTGAGAGTGACAATTGATCTTGTCTGTGTCAATCTTTACCATTCATCACCTTTGGATAATGTGGCTGGAGGTCACGACCCCGCAGGAGCTCTTTTTTTTTGATGGGCAGAGTCGACGCACCACCGGCGCTGCCCTCGAGGCCGATGCATTGCGTGACGCTCGCGGGTTGGCTGGTAGGTGCTGTCGACCCGGCCCTCCTGCCAGTTCTTTGTCTCCCGCAGTAGAGGTCGCACTTCGTGGGAAGCTCAGCTGCGCAAGAGGCCCACTGACCAGAAAGAAGCCTTCGACGTCGATTTCTTCTATGACGAATTTTCGTCGACACTGAAATATTTCAACACCATCTCTCTCTCTCTCTCTATCCTGCCGGTTCTGTGTTTGCCACCACTCAAGGCCGCTGGTAAGACTGTTCCTTTTCTTTATTTGTTAGCGATGTCAAGTCTTTGTTTAGCTTGTTTTTCCATAGGTCATCTCGTGGTTGGGGGGCAAGAAATCTTCGAAGATGGAACAGCCCCCTATGTGACAGTGCCCGTGCGGCCGTAAATACTCTGTCACCGACCAACATGACCATTGCCTCGCGTGTCTTGGCCTGCTTCACGACATGGATTTGTGCGATGCCTGCTTCTCCATGGACCATCGTGTCATCGAACAATGCACGTGGAAAGTTGGACGACCTACGCTGACTTTCAGGGGATGGGTGCGCACTCGTCGGGCCAAGCTAAAGTCGCTCGGCCTTTCCTCCGGGTTCCCTCCTGGTTCTATACGGACCATGGAGGAGGCGGCTTCTGCTCCTAGTAGCCTCGCTGTTGCAGAAGCCCCTTCCACGGTGCAGGGGCCCAGTCTTTCCCCTGAAGCGGGAAACACTGCATTGGCAGTCGCCCTTCGGGGGTGAAGGCTCCCTTGGTGTCATCTCCTCGGGCTAAGAAGCCTGGGTTAATGCCGTCCGTTGGTGCCATCTTGGGCCTCAGCGCTGTTCACGGCGCCGTGGGCCCTGATGGCTTTGTGGTCGGTGCCGGTCCGTCAGTTGGTGCTGTCTCTGCTGAACGGCGCTGATTGTGCTGATGGTGCTGTGGGAGGCTCTACGGCACCATCCTCAACTGTTTCTCGCGTCGAGGCTGAGCACAGCGCTGTGTCTAGCTCTGGTGCCGCTTGCGGTGCTGAGCGAGCACACGGCACCATGGGGGTTACGCTCTCGCCACCGAGGAGAGCTGTTGGTGCCATCGTCGGCACTGTCTCTGACCTCGGTGCGGCTTACGGTAGCTGTGGGTCAGGGCGGCGCCGTGATGCAGCTCCAGCTCCACGATACTGCTGCCACCCTGGAATTGCCGTCTTGCCGATGCAGGTCGGCGGCGCTGCGGTTGGGGGCTTCAACATCGAGTATGGTGCAGTTTCCCAGTGGTACCCCATTCGGTCAGGATAGCAGCGGGTTTCTGTGTACCATCTGGCACCGGACTTCAGTCTTCACCTCCTTGGAGGCAGAGTCGGACTCTGAGTCAGACAAGCGGTCTGACTTTTTGGAGTTGGCCGCTCACGTGTACACCCTGGTAGTGTCCTCAAAAGACCGGAACCAGCCCCCCTCTGTGGAGCAGACAGTTTTCCCCCGTGTCCAGAGTCAGGGTGCTGACCAACAGGCAGTGGTGCAGGACACTGTTGCTCTGCAGCCTGGCCTTGGAGGTTTTCTGATCCCTCAGTGGTGGTACCTCCTCAGGTGTGCGCCTGGATTGCCCAACTTTGAGGCCGATCAGAGCACCCACAGGAGGGGAGGTGCTGCTCCCTGAATAGTCCCTTCGGGGACTGACCTGAGTCGTCAGCTGCCTAGGCTGACGTTTGCAAGGAGAAGGGCTCTATCGGACTCCGAGGGGTCATGGGGTAGGGGTTTGACATGGCGACCCTTTTCTGGGACCCACCCGCGTTCAGGATGGAGTCATTGTGCGGACCGCCATCCTTCCTTTTCGGTCTCCTCAAGAGGGCCCTGTTTTTTGGAGGTAGGGGACCGGCCTTTTGGAGTTCCATGGCCTTGGTCACCTCACGGGGGTCTTCAGGGCACCGCCTAGGCAGTTCCAGTATGGTTGACCAGCTATTGGCTGTTGAGTTTTCCAGAGCTCCCTCTTCCCTTGGGGCTCCAGGTGCACTCTCTTGCCCAGGCAGAGGACAGTCGATTCCTGTTGTCGGCTCTGCCCCCACTCCTCTGCCACCTTCTCCTGCTCTCCCAGGCATTCTTGGTCCTAGTGGACCTCTCTCCTGGGAGCAATTCAGGGCTGTGGCTACAATTTTCCCTCTTATGTTAGAGACCGTATGGACGGGCAGGTGTTCCAACCTCCCCTGAGCAACCAGCCACTGAATCTTTGAGGTCCCCGGAGGAGAGGAAGCATCTGTCACATCTCCGTGCTGCTGATCTCATGGAGTATCAACGTTTCCTCGTGAGGATGTTGCAGGACCTGCATATCACCCCACCCATGCAGCACAATCCAGAGCACTCAACGCGTGCCTTCTTAGGCGATTTCAGTGCGGACACCCTTGTGGTGCCCCCCTGGCCTGCTCCCATTCAGGAGGCATAGTTGCATTTCTGGCAGAGACCCTTTTCCGGAGTTCCAGCCCCTAGGGATCTCCGCCAGCGGTATTGTGCCCCCCCCACCAGAGTCTCCAGGTAGTTTGCCTCATCCTCAGTCAGGACTGATGCAACTGGACACTCCTGATGGGCTTTGTGCCCTTCACCGTGACCGGCCCCCAGATGTGGACTCCATGGTTTTTGACTTCTGGGGCAGGAGAACTTTCTGCTCGGCACGGTTGCTGCTTTCAATATCTGCACATCAGGCCCACTACACTACCTATGATAGGTTTCTGTGAGTTAGGTACTAATTCCCATCAACAAATTTCCCGACGATCAAAATCCCGCCCCCTTATTCCCGACTACCACATAGTCCGAATGCTATAATTCCCGTTATTCAGATTCCCGACACCATTTGATCTAAGCGCTGTCAGACTCAGCCTCAGCCCTGCAATAGCAAAGTCTATCATGCTCCACTCTTTTCTACTGGGCTTCTCATTTTTTTCCACAGTTGCCCCCCCCCCCACCCCTCACCCTTCAAGGCCATCTCTGTAGACTGGGTTGGCAAACTGGGTGTACATGGTTGTTCAGATGCTTTTCGGGTAGTCTGGATAAAACATTATTTTCCTCTGGCGACTTTAATGTCTTACAACTCCCGGAGTTTTAGGCAGAGTAGCCCAAGTTATTCAGTTGATCTTCAGAATTATGCACTGCAGCTCTCATTCGCGAGTCCCCAGTGGGTGCTGGAAGAAGACATGGCATCAGGAAAGTCCCAGGCAGTGATGGCAAAATGGAGATGTAAACAGGGTACAGATTAGGCAGCCCCATGATTCGATCAGTTTCAAACATACATTCTCTGGAGGTAAATTAAAGTTTGTGGAGGGCTGAAATGTGAGATAAATGCGCTCTCATTCTCCCGCTACCATCAGGAGCTGGGCCGGCAGTTACTGAGACATTCGTTTAATTCATTTAATTGGAATAAAAATATTCGTTTTAATTAATATGTTGTTTAAAAAAGTTGTTTTAATTGGCTGCACTACATGGCTGCACTACAAGGAGATCTGCAATGTGGTTGATACACACAGCAATCGAACACTAAAGCACTGCTTCTCTTGTTTTTTCAGGTAGTGCAAAGATTAAGGTAAAATCTGTTTTCTCCATTTAAAGCACAGGCAGCTGGAAATTGTGGTTCGGGATTTACTGCTTTCGGTATTGTGAATTTTCGGTATTTCGGTCTCGGGAATTTAGTCTGTGGGAAAATGGGTGGCGGGATTTAGTACAGATACCGTTTCTGTGGTCCAGGCTAGGTCAACTCCTAGCCTCGATGCCTGATGCGGAGGCAACAGACAAGCCATTGCACTCTCTGCACGTGGTCTGGAGCTAGCAAGGCACCAAGCGAGGGCACCTTACAAAGCCAATGAGGTAGCTTCCAGGGTCGAAGGGACAGCGATCTGCACTAGGCGGACAGCATGGCTGCGTCTCTCCCGGTTGTCACTCTTGGCCCGGCATAAGGTGATTTCCTCTGCATACCAGAGAACCCATCTTTTCTCCTGTAGGGTGGGGGGGTGTCTGTCAGGGCAACCTCCTCCCCCCCTCCGGGGGGGGTCCCCATCTCACTCTTCCCAGTCACGGGCCTCTCCAGACCCATGAAGGTTCTCTCTCTCTCTCTCGGTGTGCCGCCAACTGAGTGCTAAGGGACTTAGTCCTTTAGGGTCCAGGGCACCCTTCGGGGGGGGGGGGCTCGGCACTCACCCAAAGGTGATGAATGGTAAAGATTGACACAGATAAGATATGAAAATTATGTACCTACCGTAATTCCTGATCTTTCTGTGTATCTTCACTATTCATCACAGTCCCACCCTCCATCCCACTGGGGCCTCAGTCTCTGGGTCCCCCTCCCTCTGTGTGCCCTCCTTTCCCCTCCCCTTCCTTTCCGTTGTCAGGAGTGGGGTGACCTTGGGCACATAAGGGGATGTGTCACATTCCTAGGGGGAAGAGTGGTCAGGCTGGAGGGCACTTCTTTCCTCAGTGCCTCGGCTCCACCCCTGTGGGGTGGGGGTTGGTGGGTGCCCTTTCTTCTGTTCTCTCCCTCTCTCTCTCTCCCCTTCAGCTATTCTCCCTTATTTTTGTCCCTAAGGACTCAACCCTCAAATTAATTTAAGAAACTAGTTTCTTACCACCAAAACTTGGTTTCGAGGAGGGGTACAGCCCTGTATCCTGTCATTTCTTCCTGAATAGCGATTCTGCTTATGTTGGAGATTATTTCCAGTGATTCTGTGCTGGAATTCTGGCAATGTAGCCTTCTGGCTACTCCCCGCCCAGTTCCTGTACAACCTGGAGACAGGTGGAGAAGCTTCAGGGGTATGTTTCTTACCCCCCATCCCTTACTTCTAATTCTTTCCTTCCTCCCTCCCTCCTCTTCTACTTCCAGAGATTGGGGCCTTTCCCAATCCCTTAGATTTCAGCTCTCTTTCTGTCCTCTCAGTCATTTATTTCTCCTTTTAGTTTGTATGTCTTTTCCTTTATCTGTCCCTTGGACTCCCTTGTCCTTCCCTCCCAACCTTTCTTACTCTACGGTGACTCAGAACTGGCAAGAGGGCGGGATTGATGAAACCTAATGGCCAACCCGTGAGCGCCACGCAGTGCGTCGACCTTGAGGGAGGTGCTGGTGGTGCGTCGACTCCGCCCATCCCCCCCCCCAAAAAAAGAGCTCCTGTGGGGTTGTGACCTCCGGCCACATTACCCAAAGGTGATGAATGGTGATGATACACAGAAAGATCAGGAATTACGGTAGGTACATAACTTTCATTTCTGGTGGGTGCTGGTGACGAGAGTAGACCCCACATGCACACACTGGCACATGTCTGCTTGTATACAGTGGCTCACATCTGAGCAGGGACTTAAGCATTTTTTTTTAAAATTTTTTGTAAAGTAGAAACTCACTTGAATGGCGATTCATGGTGGTGTGGAGTTGGAATAGTAAATTATATAAGTACATTCAGCTGAGAACAATAATTTGTAAAGGTAACTCACCTCATTTCCTTTTTTCCCCACCATTGAGTGTGCATCATTTCTTGCAGTTCTCCTCAGGGACAGTATTATATGACAACAAGGTTCTATTGTTTGGTTTATTGTACAGTATATTGGTTTGTTATTTTGGTGTCAGTTTAGTTAATTCACCCACAAAAGAAAACAAGTTTTCTTACTGCCTTAACTCTTGTAAGCAGTCCACGCAATGGGTGGTAGGGAGCCTGAACAGTCTAGTTGCACTAGCAGCGGGAATTTGTCTTGCCAACAGTCCTTTATTGGGGAATGCACTGGTGATGGGCAGTCCAGCCCTATGGGGGAAAAGGAGAGTCTTCCTGGAGTGACAAAATAAAATGGTCCAGATCCCGCACATGCTGGGCTTTGGTGTCTGTGCACCATTCAGCATCAACCTCTTCTCACAAAAAGAATAAAAGGAAAGGCACCTGTAAGGGTTCCTAATCATTCTGCCATGAGGCAGTTGGTGTCTGTAGGCCCTGAGTCCCCACCATCATCTCAATTATACCTTGGCCCTAGCCTACAGATACATTGTATCCATCGAGGAGTCTCTCCCATTGGGAGGGTTCCGCCAGAAGTCTGGCGCTGGGCAGCTGTAATGGAGCAGTGGTTTCATGGTATAAGTACGATGACACCATTGATGGTACTGTCTTCAGTGTCGTTGGACTTGGGCATGCTGACTTCAGCTCCAGCACTGGGGTATGGCACTGCATCGAGGTTGTTGGTGCTACCGACTAAGCTGCCATCATCTGTGGTGTCACTGCTTGACCTCCCTGGGGACAGAGGCAGCCACAGTGCTGATGTCCAACACTTCAGGGCTGATAGGACCCGCAGTGTCTCCATGTGTGCAGTGTTTGGCTATGGGTCTGGGTCATATGAGCATAGGTAATTGCCAGCAGAAGGCGTTTCAGTCTGTGTAGTCTGCCTGATTGTGATGCACCTGAACCAGAGATTACAGTGGGTCCCTCCCCTCAACCCTTACCTTCTCATTCTCCCTATCCCACCTTCTCTTGAATCCCCCCCCACTGTCTTTTGAGTGACAGCCCCAAACGGGAGTTCATTCCATCCCAGCACTACCCTTTCTGTAAAGAAGTGTCTTCTGATCTCCTTTTTGACCCTACCCTTTCCTGCTTAAGACAGTGGCTCCTAGATCTTCTCAGAATCAATTGTCTCCATCGATTACCATTTATAAGTATTAGCTGGAGGTGCTAGGAGCCTGTGGGAGACAGACTTTTCAGAGAGCTGGAGCCACCACATGCTTTGTATATCAATGCTGATGTGATACCCCACACATGCTGACCTAGAGCAGTGCCAGCCCCCAACCACCTCAGTTCCTTTTTCCCTTGCCATAGAGTGCCCTTCAGTGACTTCAGCGCTCGCCCACCAGGGGTCAGAGCATCACATTTGTACAATAACAGCATCAGACCTTACTTCGAGAGGGCTCTTGCAGTAGGTAATTACATATGGGACTAAAGCCGGCAAGCGTCAGGACCCCCATGGAAATATTTCTAGCTAGCAGTCTCTGGCGGGGACTGCCCCACGTCAGGTGACGGCGTCCAGGCGATGTCAGTATAAAGGGGCGGTCTCCCACGCCCGCCTTCCAGTTCTTTCCCGCCATTAGCTTGTGAAAGCACCTCGTGGTTAAGTTCACTGCTTCGTCAGTCTGTTGGTTTTATTACCACCTTTTTTTCACGATTTCTCAAGAACTTTAATATCTGCCGTGTATGTCGTCCCCTACTCCATCCGATTCGCATAAGAACAAGTGCGATTCGTGCAGTGCCCAGCTCCCGCATAAGGATGGACACTCCCTGTGCCTCTTTTCTCTAGGCCCGGAACACCCCATGAAGAAGTGCCAGCACTGCCAACAGTTTAATGCCACCACCCACAAACAGAGGCAGCAGTCTTTGGAGGCCCATATCTTGAAGAAGAAGAAGATGTCCTCCATGGAGAAGGAGCTGAAGAAGCTTCAGCAGGCCTCAACTTCCCCTGAGGGTCATCGGAAGAAGGAGAAGCACTGGGACTCCATTTCCGCAGCCACCGCGACTCCGGCCGGAGTCGCCGTGTTGAAGGTAATGTCCACAGCTCCTCGACGGCCATCTTGGAGGTTTCCAAGGCAGCAGCGTCCCTCCCATCAGGCTTGCGCTTTGGCCCATTGGGAGCCTCTGGGATAAAGGAAGGAGCCGCTCCCAGGAAGACTGCCACCATGCGGCCTTCTGGGTCGAGTGGGTCGATAAGCCGGACGTTGGTGCCACCGACACCACATGGACAAGGCGCTAAGGCGTCCGACCCTCCGGGGCAGCGCACGGCCGAAAACACCCACCAAGACTGCTTCTCCTCGCAGCCTTCATCGTCGAGGTTCCGATAAGTTGTATGCCAGCTCCTCCGACTCCTGCCTGGACCCCACCGGTAAAGTGGACATCGGCCCCCCGATGGACACTCGACATTAAAGCCGACATCAGACCTGATTGACGAGTCTGCCGTCGCCGGCTGTCCTCTGCTGACCGAGGTCCCAGCGTCTCCCCTGTTGGACCCAGGGGGTTTTAGCCCTCCATCCCCGGGCGACGTAGAGGACGCCGGTACTCTCCCATCAGGTCTCCCTCCCGCTGGGCCGGATGACCTGACATTGGACGTCGGCTCTGACGCCGGCCTGTCCGATGCCGGGTGACATCCCCTGGCCGAACGCCGTCCCAACGCCATACCCGATGCCTGCTGGGCCACCTGTTCCTGGCCTGCCTGCTGGGCCTCTCCCAGGGCCTTCTGCTCCATCAGAGCCCCTGGTTCCTGGGTATCTGACCCCGTCTTATCTGATGCCGTCCTAACCGGGACCACAGTATCCTGCGCCGCAGTACCCGACGCCTGCCTACCCGACGCCTTAGTACCCGGTGCCTCAGTACCAGACGCTGGGCTCCCCGCCGTCAGGCTACGGATACTCGCATTACGGATATCCTCAATATCCATATCCCCATCCTCCTTCTCCTCCACTGCCCCCCCAGCCACCGGTGGATCTGAAGGAGACTCTGGCTTCCTGGTGAGCTGAGGCCAAGGCTCAGCTTACTAGGGAGGTGGGGAGCCACCTGCCAACACCGGATCTGGTTCCAGATGCCCGTCGCCAGAGGCAAGAGACTCCCTTCCCCTTACCCAATACCAGGGTGAGCCTCTGGTGCCAGGGCTGGGGCATGCCTTCCCCGAGGGGTTGCTAAGGGGTCCGTTTCTCCCCGTGGCAGGAGGGTCTTCATCTTCCTCTTCAGAGACCTTCAGAATCTGATTCTGATGGGTGTTCCGATCCTAGCGAGCACGCACTCCAGACCGACCCAGGCCAAGGACTCCTCCGAAGTCACCTCCGGAAGATCCTTCTTTTCTGGAGCTGCTGAGATAGATCCAGGAGGTCCACCAGTGGCAGTCTCTGGAGCCAGATCCACAGCAGAAGAAACTCACTGCCCATTTGGATCTGCCAAAACTGCTCCGACATTGATTTCACCCTGGACCGAGCCTCACACAGACCTCGTTTCAACTATTTGGAAACAGCCGTCGGCGTTAGCCCCCCTTCTGAGGAAGGCGGATAGGCTATACCAAGCTCCTGAGGTTGTGGATTCTTTGAATACACACCCCAAGGCTGGCTGTATCGTGATTAGCTCCACTCACGGCAGGTCAGTGAACCTAAAGCATCTCAGCTCATCTCCACCAGACAAGGGATCCTGCCTTCTGGACCAGTACGGGAAGAAGGTGTATACTTCTTCCACTCTGGGGATAAGGGCCTTGAATTATGTCGCACATATGGGGGACTACCAGAAGGCTATCCTGAATGAGGTGGAAACCAAGTTGGACTCCTTCCTGAGTCTCAGACAAAGCAGAAAGCGGCTGATCTAGTCCGATCTGCTCGTTTAGCAGATCAGCATGCTACGTGCACGTGCGATGCAGTGGATGCTGCTGGTCGGAGCTTGGCTTTCACTGTAGGTCTTCAGTGTCATGCCTGGCTCCGGGTGTCAGGTTTGGTCCCTGAAGTGCAGTCCGCTTTTCAGGACGTGCCCTTCAAGGGTTCTCTGCTGTTCGGTGGGGATGTCAAGGACATCATCACTGACCTGCAAGAGAAGGGCACTGCACTTAAGTCTGCTGACTCTATGTACAGGCCCCCTCAGGGACAGCACCGTCCTTTTCGCAGACGTTCACGGCCCAAAGTGAAACCTCAGGGCTAGCGGGCCAACAAACGTCAGGGCCCTCCGGCTGCCAAGCCCCCTTGCCCAAAAAAGCGGTGGGAGCTTCAGCCGCAACATTGCCCCACACCTCCTGACTCCTCTCCTCTCCCACAGCCTCTGGTCCTACCAATGGAACCAGTAGGAGGGAGGTTCTCCTTCCATCTACTGGGTTGGGAGAGGATAACTTCAGATGCTTGGGTGATCCAACTGATGGCAGCTGGACACTCAATTGAGTTTCTAGAAACCACCCAGAAAATCACCCCCAGGTCGTCCTACTCACTGGAACATCTTCCTCTGGTTTGGGAAGAAATATCCTCCCTTCCTCTGAAGGTGGCTATAGAGCCTGTCCCAACCCACCTTTGGGGACAGGCTACTACTCCCATTTCTTCCTGGTTCCAAAGAAATCAGGAGACATCAGGCCTGTTTTAAACCTCAGCTCCCTGAACATGTTAGGTGGAGTACAAGCGGTTCAGAATGCTCTCCCTGCAGAGCCTTCTGCCCTTGCCCGGCAGGGACAGTGGCTGGACATGAGGATGCCTACCTGTATATCCCTATACGCCCTTCCCACCGCAGATTCCTTCGGTTTTCGTTCCAGAGTGACCACTACCAGTTCAAGGCCCTCCCATTTGGTCTTTTCTTGGCACCTCGAGTGTTCACCAAACGCCTTTCTGTGGTAGCGGCCCACCTGCGTACCCAGGGAGTGCAGGTTTTCCCGTACCTAGTAGTAGTAAAAACCTTTATTTTTATACACGAATTGTTGGCATAAGTTTACATCATTAGGACAAAGTCCTATTTACAAGATACTCCTGTTTACTTCATATTCCATATGATATTAATTAAGAACAAGCTAGTATAAACAATACAGTCACAAACATACTAAATACATAAAATAATGAACACACTTTACATGTAACATATGATTCTATACAAATTACTTATAGAAAGCATATTAAAGTTAACCATAACATTCACACCTAGTGCTTAATTCCAACTTTAGGCTGGATGAAAATGCTTTCACATCTTTAAAATTGTTGCTTATTACTCTTTTTATCTCATTCCATATTCTATCCACTATAACAGGAAAACGCATATAACTATATTTGTTTTTTAGTTTAGGAAGTAGGTAATGCCCCAAATTTTATTACATAGATTGTAAACATATGATCTTACTTAGAGGGCTCTTGCAGTAGGTAATTACATATAAGGACTGAGCCGTCAGCGGCAGGACCTCACAGAAAAATTTCTAGCTAGCAGCCTCTGGCGGGGACTGGCCCCACATGAGGTGACCGCGTTACATGATGTCTGTATAAAGGGCGGTCCCAGACGCCCGCTTCCAGTTCTTTCCCCGCCATCAGCTCGCTAGCGCTCAGCGTTAAGTTCATATCGCTCAGTCCTGTTACTTCATCGGTTTTTCGAAAAAGTTTTTCAGTATTGTATTTTATACTTCTATTGTCAGGTGAACGTCGGTATATGTCGTCCCCTTCAAAGAATAAGTGCGACTTCGTCGCATTGAAACTGCCTCACAAAGACGGTCACCCTCTGCCTTTTCTGCTTAGGCCCCGGACCACGCCGGTCGACAAGTGTCCGCACTGCCTTCGCTTCAACGCCACCCGCAGATGACGCCAGCAGTCCTCAAGCCCATCTCCTCAAAAAGAAGATGTCCGGGATGGAGAAGGAGTTGAAGAAACTTCGCAGGTGTCGACCTCCCTGAAGGAGGCACAAAGCGGGACAAGGAAAGGCACCCGGGAGAAGGCCTCCTCCTCTGGCGACCCGGACGGAGTCGAGCAAGTGCTTATCCTCCGGATCACTCCGACGGCAGCCTCCAAGGCTTTGGAGGAGGCGCTGGCCCGCCTCGTCGGGTTCGCATTTGAGCCCGCCAGGTGCCTCCGGGCAAAAGGAGGCTCCAGCCCCCAGTACCGCCGCAGGCTTGCGGCCTACTGGTGCGGGCACCTCCCTTAAGCCTGACGTCGGCTCCTCTGACGTACGCCGGGAGAAGGCCGCTAAGAAGCTCGACCCTTGGGGGCGGCGCATGGCAGTGTCCCCCTCGGACCGGGCCTTCTCTCATCCTCGGCCCGTCTCTGACGAGGGACCCCCAAAGTCGGACGCTGGCTCCTCTGGCATCCGACGGGATTTGGCCCCTAAGCCACACGTCAGCTCCTCCGGCGTCAGCGACGGGCCTGGAGCCCACAGCCAGACCCAGCGTCTGTCGCCTACCAGGCTCCCGCAGCCTCGCTGCCATCAGGGGAGCCCCAGTCCCCCTGCCCGACCCGGGATTTTTCCCTCCGTCCCGGATGAGACTCGGGATCCTGGGCTACCATCCGATCCTCTTCCTGAAGAGCCGGATCTGCGGCTCCCTGATGCGGGCCCCGGCGCCGGCTCCTCCGATGCTGGCGGGGGATATTCCTCTTCCACCGGGCCCTCCACCCCACGGGCCTATCCCGGCTGATCCGCCCATGGAGTATCCGGCTGGGCCGTCTGCTCCAGCAGCTCCTCCAGTGCCTGGGTATCCGCCGTCCTATCCGACGCCGGTTTTCCCAGGTCCGCAGCATCCTGCACCGCAGTACCCGGCGCCGACCCCTTCGACGCCGCGGTACCGATACGCGCAATACCCGGCTCCGGTATATCCGCGGCGGGTTACGGATACTCTACCCTGGATTTCCTCCATTCAACTATCCCTCCTCCTCCTCCACACGCCCCTAGGCAGGCGGTGGATCTTCGAGAGAGACTCTTGCCTCCTGGTGGGCTGAGGCCAAGGCTCAGCTCACCAAGAAATCAAAACCGTCTTCTGACAATAATGGTGCCACCCCGGCTCCCGTCGCCCCAGACGGCACACTCCTCTCCACCTGGATTCCGGGCTTTGCCCTCGGATCCAGAGAGGGCAGGACACGCTGCTCTGGGATTACCCCTAAGGAACCCGTTCCTCCCCCTAGACGAGCTAGGGAGTCTTACTCTGCTTCAGATTCTTCTTCCCCTTGTCTCTCGGACTTCTCGGAAGCTTCCAATGGCTGTTCCGAGAAAGATGACGAGCCGCGTTCTCCGTCCAAGCCCCGGCCGAGGACTCCTCCAGAGGATCCTTCCTTCACAGAGTTGCAGAGCAACTGTTTGACAGATGGGGATGGCCAGAGTTGGACCTTTTTGCACTACCTTTCCTCTACTTCAGAGGGTACTTCTCAAACTGCAAGCGGAAGAGCGGAGATGATCTTCATTGCTCCCTACTGGCCTCTTCAGATATGGTTCCCTCTGCTCCATCTGTTGACAGCATAACTTCCGATCCCCTTGCCCATGAGCTCACACTTGCTCTCCCAGGACCAGGGCTCTCTAGTCCATCCAGACCTCAAGTCTCTGCACCTGCATGCATGGCTCCTGCAGACTTAGTGGTTGCCAGATTTGGGGTCTCTCTGAGAGTAGCTGACATCCTAGTGGCTGCTAGAAAGCCATCCACGACGAGGTCCACTTACGCCATGAAGTGGAAGCGGTTCTGCCTCTGGACATCGGCTCACCGTCTTGATCCCTTCACTTGTCCAGTAAACTCCATTTTAGAGTATCTCTTTTCTCTATCCGACACTGGTCTGAGCTACTCTTTTATTAAGGTGCTCCTTTCGGCCATCTCTGCATACCATGCACCTATAGAGGGGAAGTCCCTTGCCCAGTTAGATTTGTCCTGCATTTTTTTGCAGGGCATCCTACACCTGAAACCTCCTATCCGGGACCCAGTCCCTCCTTGGGATCTTTTGTTTATGGTAGGAAAGCTTACCTTGCCTCCCTTTGAACTGGCTGCGGATTGCGAGCTACGTTTTTTCCTGTCGTGGAAAGCATTATTTTTAGTTGCAGTTTCCTCTGCTTGGAGGATTTCTGAGCTTGAGGCTCTGATGTGTAAGGGGCCCTACTTAGTTTTTCACAAGGACAGTTTTCTTGAGGACAGATCCTAAGTTCTTACCCCAGGAGTCCTTAAGCATCAGTAACTTTAGCAGTTAGCTGGCTAGATGCAACTGCCCCAGAGGTTTGCCTTTAAGAGAATTTTTATTTAAATGAGCTTAGGGCAATAGCCAATCAAAAAACAGGAGGGGGAGTGAGCTGAGTCAGAGCTGCCTGAGGGCTTCAGAATTTTTTCTCAGCTGGACTGAGCAACATTGTTCCTGAGGTGCCTCTCAACTTTCCTTGTTGACAGCCTCCTAGTGCTTATCTGGGTATTGTTTTCCTCATAAATCTATTCCTATAGTGTGCTGAGTGAAAGTTTGACATTTTTGTTAGAGCGACTTTGCAGTCTAGCCCTGACGTTAGTGTGGGCAGACCTCATGTGTACCAGGTGTCTAAGCCTCTATCCCCAACACTGGTGTTACTGTGTGAGTGGGAGGTAAAACCTTCTAGCTTTGTGAATGATGGAGAGGTCCCAGACCACGAAAGGGAAAAGGGCCTCTACTCCAGGTATTTTCTGACACAAACAGACAACTGTGGAGTGGCGACCTATCTTGCTGTTAAAACCCAAATTCAAGATGGTCACTGTTACTAATCATACAGTCTTTACAGTAGGGACACAGGCTTGCCTCCCTGGTCCTAAAGGGATCCCTTTTCCATACCCTTAATGAGGTATCACAAGCAGTTTCTCAGATGTGGCTCGGCTCCAAGAGTCTTTGAAGTTCCTGGCAGTGGTAGCAGCACACCACAGGAATCTGGGCATCTCTAGCTACACCTATTTTGCCAATTGGCTCCTTAGTGCCAAAGTCTCCTTGTCAGATCAAGGAGTCCTTTTCCATTTCAGGGCTCACTCTAGAGTCTCAGGGTCCCCTGGTAGATCTAAACAAAGTTTCACCTGCGACTCTCCAGCATCCAGGAAGGTTTTACCTTCCTTCCACAAGTGAGAATTCAAGCTGTCCCTCAGTGGCAAATTCCTTCATCCAGTGACAGTGAAACCAGCAGCAGGCGCTTGACTGGGTTTGAATCATTTACCCCCACTTGTTTAGTATATGATGCAGTCCTGAACAAATCATATAACTTTTGACATTTCCTCAGGCGATTGGGTCACATGGCTTCAATGCCTGCTGTGGTCCCAGGGTTCAGATACAGAATATGACACCCGCAAGCCTCGTTATGGCTTGCTGGTCTCCAAAAGCAACACTTTTTCAAAGCTGAGACCTCTGATGGAGCAGTGCCACAGACGCCTCCCTCCTGTGGTAGGGAGCACATCTGGACAGTGCCTCAGTAAGTGGCACCTAGACTCTCCAAGAGTCACAGTTACACATAAATCTTTTAGAACTTGGAGCAATCTTTCTAGCTCTCAAAGCATTTGCTTCTGTCATAAAAGGACGGACTGTACAATGTCGTACAGACACCACTGCAATGTTTTTCTCAAACGAGCAGAGTGGACCAGATCAGGAATTTCTGTTCGCAGGCTCTATAAATCTGGTCTCTCGCCTTCTCACTGGTAGTCAGCCTTTCAGCTATTCACCTCCCAGGCAAACACAGTACTCCGGCAGATGCTGTAAGCCACATCAGTCAAGGCCAAAGAAAATGGACTCTGAACAAACAAGTACTAGCCACAGTGTTCAGGTGGTGGGAAACACCAGAAGTGGATCGATTTGCCTCTCCCCTCAACTTCCAGCATCCTCCATACTGTTGCAGGCCCCAGTCCGGGAACGCTTCCCTGGATGCCTTGATCCTGGACTGGTCAGGAGGTTCCTATATGCATCTCCCCGGATACTCAGGGTATTGCTGAAACTCAGACAACAGCCTGCATCAATGATTCTGGTGGTTCCAGATTGGCCCAGGCAAGCCTGGTACCCTCTCCTTTTCTCACTATCCTGCAGCAGGCCCATTCGCCTGCCACCAACTCTCTCTCTGCTGACCCTTCCTCAGACAGGAGCACATCATCCAGACATACACTCTCTTCACCTCAAGGCCTGATTCTTGAGGAATTTGAGTTTCCATCCTCACAGTACTCTGAACAGGTCCTTAAGATACTGAGGATGGCTAAAAAAACAAACACTAAGAAGACTTATGCAGCCAAATGGCAAAGGTTTTCCCTCTGGTGCAAGATCAAAAAGGTCGAACCCCTTTCAGCTTCAGACCCTCAGTTGCTAGATTACCTGGTACACTTACAGGCGTCAGGCTTGAAACCATCCTCCCTCAAGTTACACCTGGTGGCAGTTTTGGCCTACCTTTCGGTGGGAAAGCAAAAATCATTTTTTCCCACGCCATAGTTCAACAGTTTTCAAAGGCCTCTTACACCTCCAGCCTCCAATCAGGGAGCCTGTTCCTCCTTGGAGCCTGAACCTTTGCACAGACAGGCTCATGAAACCACCCTTCGAGCCTATGTCCACTGCTCACATCGAGTTTGTAACTTAGAAGATAGCCATTACCTCTGCCAGGAGGATTTCAGAGCTACAGGTCCTTGGCACTGAGCCAAATTACATCTTCCCTCACAACAATAAAGTTGAGCTCAGGACAAATAGAAATGTTCTGCCAAAGGTGGTTTCAGAGTTCTACTTAAACCAGTCCATTACTCTACCTGTCTTCTTTACTGAGAAATCCACTCCTGGCGAGCAAAAGCTCCACAACTTGGATGTCAAAAGAGCCATCTTTTACTACCTAGAGCATATTAGAGAGTCCAGAGGCTCTTCCACTCAGTTGCTCCTCACATATGGGGATGTAGGCAGAGGAAGACCAGCTACCAAGAGAACTATTTCCCATTGGTTGGTCTCTTGCATTAGATTCTGCCATGAGAAAGCTGGTCACCAATCTCCAGTGGGGCTCAGGGCCCTCCACCAAGGAGTACTGCAGCCTTACTTGCAGCAGCAAGAGACATTCCCCTACTGGATGTCTGCAAAGCAGCTAAGTGGAAATCTGTGCACACCTTTGTGAAACACTACATTTGGATGTGCATACCTGATCTGATGCCAAATTTGGCAGGGCGGTTCTGCAGAGCCTCTTTCCTAAGTAGGTTCTCTACCCACCTCCCACTTGGTACTGCTCAGTAGTCTGCTAAAGTTACTGATGCTAAAGGACTCCTGGGGTAAGAAGAAACAAGCATTTGTCAATGCCGAATGTTCGCTTGCTGGTATTAGCATTAGAAATGCAGCAGTTAGACAGATGTAGAATAGGAATGGCAGTGAAGTACTGAACTTCACATGAACCCTACCTCCATCCTGTAGAGACGGACAGGATTTGGGGTAAGTTTTTGGTCATCACCCATGACGGTCAAGCCATGTCACCTCACCCTATTCTGCAGACACTGACACATGTTGAGCTGTGCCTTAGGGTGTTTGACTTTACAGTCACCCCATTCCATAAGGACATACGTTGAAATGGGTGCAGCATAGGAGAATGGGGTGAAGTCTTGGGATGAAGAGGCCAAGATACACCTCGATGCCTATCAGTGGCTGGGGGTTGGGGGTGGGATGACATGAGCAGTACAGTTGGCAATCCAAAGGCACACCCCGTTGCCTGTCTGTCTGTACAGGGTAGGACGTTATGGTTAGAAACCGTAATGCCTCAGGCATTTGTTAGTATTCACAGTACAAATTTTGAACATGGCCTTTTTGTGACCCCATGTCATGAAAGCATTTGGGACCTCTTGTCATGAACAGTGGCAGTGTGATTTTGTCAGTGTGTCCTGAAAACTGACTTCCAACACTGACTGTGCCATTCTGCACCACATGTATGAAAACACAGATTGGACAGGATGTGAAGAATGACAGCTGTACCATCCATAGGGAGGTATGAAGAGATGGCAATGTTGAAAATGTGTAGTGGGAATATTAAAAATGCTTGCACTTCCGAGCATACGTGGAAACCGTGCAACGCATGCGCGTAACACAGTCATTTTATGGAGTTTCATCACCAGTTTTTCAACATAGGCATTTAACAACCTGTGCTCATCAACAGTGTCACTGTGATTTTGTTACTGTGTCCTGAACACTGATTTCCCACAGCAACCACGGTATTGTACGCCGGAACTGCAAAAACACATTTCAACCAGGATGTGAAAAATGACAGCTGTACTGTTCATAAGGAGGTGTGGAAAAGTGGCAATGTTGAAAATCTGGAGTGAAAATATTATAAATGTGCAAAGTTATAAGCGTGCATGGAAACTGTGCAATGCACACTCGTAACAGTCATTTTATGGACTTTCATCACCAAATGTTCAACATAGGCATTTTAGGACCTGTGCTAATGAACAGTGTCACTGTGATTTTTGTAATGTGTCCCAAACAGTGATTTCCCACAGCATGCGCACTATTCTGTGCCTGAAGTACAAAAACACATTTCGGCCAGGATGTGAAAAATGACAGCTGTACTGTTCATAAGGAGGTGTGGAAAAGTGGCAATGTTGAAAATGTGGCGTGAAAATATTGCAAATGTGTGAAGTTAGGAGCGTGCATGGAAACTGCACAATGCACGCTTGTAACACAGTCATTTTATGGACTTTTGTCACCAAATTTTCAACATAGCCATTTTAGGACCTCTGCTAATGAACAGTGTCAGTGTGATTTTCCTAATGTGTCCCGAACATGGATTCCCTAACGACCGCGCTTGTCTGCCCGGAAGTGCAAAAACACATTTGGGCGGGATGTGAAAATGACAGTTGTACTGTTCATAAGGAGTGCAGGCAAATGGCAGTGTTGGCAATTTAGGTGAAATATTACAAATGTGCGAGATGCGAGCATGCGTACAAACTGCATAGCGCGACACTTGTAAAACAGTCATTTTAGGAATTTTTACAAATTTTCAACATAGCCATTGTAAGACCTCTGCTCATGAACAGTGTCACTGTGATTTTCTTAATCTGTCCCAAACATTGATTTTGCACACCGACTGCACCATTGTGCGCTACATGCGTGGAAACACATTTTGGGCAAGATGTGAAAAATGACAGCTGTACTGCTCATAAGTAGGTGTGATAAAACGGCAATGTTGAAAATCTGGAGTGCAAATGTTACAAATTTGCGAACTTACGGCGTGCGTAGGAACTGCGCAATGCACGCTCGTAAAACAGTCATTTTTAGAAATTTTTTCACCAAATTTGCAACACTGGCTTTTTGAGAGCCTACCTTATGAACACTGGCACTGTCATTTCGTTAATTGGTCCCGAAAGGTGATTTCGTGCAGTGACCGCGAAATCACCCTTCGGGCCCGATTAACGCCATGACAGTGACAGAATTCATGAGGAGGGGTCCCAAAAACCCCATGTTGAAAATTTGGTGCCAAAATTCCAAAAAATGCCTGAGATATGCAGCAAAGTTGAAAAAACCCTATTTATTCCATTATACAGCTTACCGGCATTTCCTCAGTTCGCGGTCGGCTTTGAAGAGTGCAGACGTGTTCCTGGTCCACTGAAGATCGTCACGCTGGACTCTGGAGTAAGTATATAGGGGTGAGGTGTGGGGAGGCAGGATGCCGTGGGTGGTGCGGGTTGCGGAGGGGGGTCTGGGAGGCCGCAGGGACCGTTTTTTCTTTACAGGGAAAAAAGACAACGCTGGGACGTTTCCCATTTACAGGGGCATTTGGCATGCTGGGTGGGCTCCCAGCGTGCCAATAGACTCTTTGGGGGCAGCTGTAGCCGATGGGGATTGGGCACCCCGTCGGCACCTAAGAAAATGGGGGGGTTACATCATGCCTATGGGTAGTGGGCTCCCCCGTCGGCAGACAACGAAAGCGGGTGGGGGGGGTTACATCTTGCCGACGGGGAGTGGGCTCCCCCTTCGGCAAAATAAACATTGCCACTGAAGCCAACGGGGATTGGGGCCCCCATCGGCAAACAAAGACCGTTTGGGGGGGCACATGCTGCCAAGGGGGATTGGGCACCCCCTCGGTATGGGAGGCTGCATAATATTGTTTGTGAATGCGTCGGCAAGCTGCCCGCCATGTTCACAAACAGTATTAGGCTAGCTAACGTTCCGCCCTGCAATGACGAGTCGCTCCCTCATTGCAGCACAATGACTGATGCTGCAGTGACGAGGCAGCCCCTGATTGCTGCGGCGAAAACGTTACAACTTGGTGCACTTTTGGAAACCAGTGTCATCGGCACACTGTGTCTCCATTGGTCCACCATTGCCAAGCCCCCAAATGCAGTGCCTCCCTTGGCTGTAACACTGCCGCGCCTCCACAACCCGCTTCTCTCCCAAGCTGTCACATCATGTTTCTTGCGCATGTGCGCAAGCAAACATAAAAAGTACTCATTGCAGTAGTTTTCTTTCTTCCAAGGGGTCCTTTAGCATCAGTAAGCTCCCACCCTTCCTCCCCGGTTCATCTGTTGGAGAAGGGCTCTTTAACACATCTCTTACCAAATTTGGAGTTTCTTATTAATGAGTTTTTAACTTGTGTTGTTGTTTCTATTTCCACTTTTGTGGTCACTTGCATGTTTTTTGAATCCTGTTGATTCTATTTCGGGGCATGTGCCCTCGTTTTCCTTCGAAAAAATTCTGAAGCCTTCATGCAGCTCTTACTCAGCTCACTCCCCCCTCCTGTTTTTTGATTAGCTGTTGCTCTAAGCTTGTTTAAATAAAAATTATCTTAAAGGCATACCTCCGGAGTGGTTGCACCTAGCCAGCTAACTTCTAAAGTTACTGATGCTAAAGGACCCCTTAGAAGAAAGAAGATTACTGCAGTGAGTAATTTTTTATTTTTGCCTAAGGTGGTGTCCGAGTTCATCGTGAATCAGGACATCCATGTACCTGTATATTATCCAGAGTATTCAAACAAAGGAGAGAACATAGAAACATAGACTTTGATGGCAGATAAGTACTGCTTGGCCCACCTAATCTGCCCATTTCCCTACCTATTGAGGCTTAACTCCATACTTTGGGGGCCGGATATTCAGAAATGCGCCAAAAGCATACGCAACCCCAGCACAGCACAGGTCAACTGCGCAATAGCGCAGTGACTGCGATATTCAATGGTTGCACACTGCAACATGCGCCAGCACAACACAGCTGAATATTGTAGGCACTGCAGCATAGCGCAGTGAAAGGTGCGCCAGGGAGCAACCAGAAATGTGCCATAGCGCAACCAGGGATGTGCAAGGGGCAGAGGAAGATGCCCAAGGCACAACAGGATCAGCCAGAGGCACAGCAGGGAGAGAGACAAGGGGAGTGGGGAAGGCGGGAGCACCAGGCCAGGAACACTGGCAGGGACACAGCCAGCACACAGGTCACCACTGCCCACGGAGCGCAGGCATGCAGCCAGACCCCCCCCAGGCGGTGGACGCATGGTACCAGCGGCAGCGATGACCAAGGGTGGGCCCCAACTGGCTACCACCCACCGGATGGCACGCACCTGCCCAGAGAACAGTACATCACACTTTGGCACACGGCACCCAACACGCACGCAACACAGCCTGTACAGCCAGCCCAAGGCCACCCAAGGCACAGCCACTGACCAACGGGCATGTCACCACCATGCACGGTCACACAATGACACAGGCGCACACAGTCTCCCACCACACCACTGCAGCATGGACCCACTCACCAGCTGCAAAGCAGACACGGACACAGATGGGTAAACAAGCAACAAATATAATTCAAAGACAACATGAATGAAACAGAACAGGCAAGAACAAGGGGAGGGTAAGTGAGGGAGGAAGGGACAGGAACAGGGTCTGTACAATTGGTCGGGGGAAGGTAGGGGACGGGAGGACAGAGGCGGGATGGGAGCTGTAGTCCATTCCGGCTGGCCACGGCCTGCCGGCGCCTGGCGTGTCCCCCTGCACCGGTCCTGGAGCACAAACCTCCTGGACTGCACTGCTGTCTCCATGGTATGTGATGTGATGAGGAGGATCTCACGCAGGAGAAGATGATACAGTGGCAGGCGGGATCCCCTCTGAACACCTATGGCAGAGGAAGGGACAGGTGATCAGTGCGCATCCATAGCACCCTAGCCCCACTGTGTGCAGTGGACAGTGGGAACACACCCCCTGGAGTGGCACCCCTGCCACCCGCAGTGGGTGGGCCTACGCCTGCCACCAACCCGGCAAGCCATGGCAGTGCACAGCACTAGAGACCTCTGCTCAAGGGCCACCCGACAGCACAGTGGTAGGCAGGTGGCACGGTGCTGCAGCGGAACCACACCGGCACTGGTGGCAGCCGGACGCACACCCAGCCCACCAACAACTGTCACACATGCGCAATGGCTGCCCCACCGCGCCACGCACACTACACCATGTGCTGCACACAGCTGCTATGGCACAAGGCACAGGAGGCCAAGGCCGTACCCCCATCCCCGCCGAACACCCAGCACAACAACGTGGGAATGCACAGTGCCTACCTACCCGCTGTGGCACTGCACATGCTGGTCCCACTGCTGCACGTCCGCTTGGTCCTGCACCCCCAGCCATAGGCCCCGCGAGCGGCCTGCTGCAGCCCACCAGGTGCCCCTGCCGCCTGGCATGTCTCCAGTCCTCAGGTCCCAGGACAGGAACACAGACAGGCACACATAAGAACACAGCCACAGCATGAGCCCACTGCCCCCACCCCCAAGTACAGTGTGCAACCCCGGCTGGGCAAAGCCGCAGGCAGTGGTGCAGCACACCCAGTGACTGGCAATGCCATGCCACAGGGCACACAACAACAGGCCCCCCCTACCCCAGCATGGCATGCAGCCTTGCCAACCCCATGGAACAGTGGTCGTGCACAGACGCAGTATGTGCCCACTTACCTGGCCGTGGCACGGCTCCCCTGTGGACGCGCACCTGCAGTGCCCTCAGCCACTCCGGGTCCCTCCTGACTAGGTCACAGTACTGATGGCGGCACTGCTCCCTGGTGCGCTGCACCCCAGTGGTCTGGACCAGTCCATCGGCGATGTTCTGCCACATCTCTGTCCTGGGCAGCTGTAGGGCTGCTGCCTGAACAGGCTGGCAGCATGGGGCTCCAGCTGGCCCACCAGGTTCCCAAGTTCCACCTGGCTGCAGTTCCGAGGCGTTGGGACAGCATGGCGCCCACGGTGCTATAGCAAAGCAGCAGGTCAAAATGTCGTCCAGTAGCAGCATGCACATCATGCACAAAATGCATGCCTCGCTTGCAGTTCGCTGCCTCCAGCAATCATGCTTCTCTGGAGATGCGCTACGTGAGGTGTGGCCACACCGGCATGTGGAGCAGGGGTCCCAAGAGGGCACAGGGCAGGATGGGGTCAGGGGTCAGCCGCACGTGCGTGCTGCGGTGCAGAAGGCCCATGATGCATGGTACGCAATAAGGCCAAGAAGGCAATGCGCACGGCGCCGATATTCAGCCGTCATATGCAGATTAGCTCATCAGCCTATCCGCGGCGTACTGAGGACATTTGCATGTCATTACAGTTGCGCATCGGCTCATTTGCATGCGATGCGCTATAAAGGCGCCGCACAACATCACAGGCCATGGATCGGTATTGCAACCATCAGAGGTAAGGTGCGCTTGCCGAGGAGACGTCCGGCACAGGGTGCTGGATGGCTGTGGTGGGCCGCTGCAGCCACTAACCACATGTCCATGTCCACGGGTAGCATCATGTCCGAGCACGAGGAAGGTGAGTAGCGTGGGCCTTCCGGGAAGCGCAGGCCCAACTTCACGAGAGCGGAGACAGATGCCCTGTTCAAGGCATACCTGGACAGGGAGTCATTGCTGAGTGGCGCCACTGGCACACCCCAGGCCAGGGCCGCAGCCTGGGCGGAGGTGGCGGAGGCCGTGAACCAGCAGGGCATCCACCAACAGTTTGCACAGGAGTGCAGGAAAAAGGGCACCGACAAACGTTGGATAAAGGACAAGGTGGCGGCCATTAGGGCCACCAGGTCGGCCACAGGTGGGAGTCAGGCCGCCGTGGCACAGCTCATGCCGCAGGAGGAGATGATGGCGGCCACCATGTGGTGTCGTGCGGTGGAGGGTGTGCTGGGCGGTGGCTTCCAGACTGGAGGGAGCCCATCACTGCATGGTAGGTATGGCAGGTAGGTGGGCGGGAGGGGACTGGGGGCCTGGGGCCTGTCGAGGTGGCATCCTAATGCATCGGCACGTCAGTATGTGGTGGCATGGGCACCAGCAGCTGTCGTGGTAGCCCGCCCAGCCACAGAGGACCAGCCATCCACCTCCACGGGCATCCGGGGCCCGAGAAGCTGCAGGCACCCACGCTGTCCAGCCGGATGTCCGGGCATGGTGGCGGATGAGGCCCTGTCTGTGTTTCAGCGAAGTGCCAGACACGACATGCTCTGTGTGGAGACACAGATCGGAGCGGGGTCCAACACTGATGACGATCTGACCATAGTCCTGGACGGTGGGGGTCTTGTCGGAGGGGAGACACCTATATCATCCACCAGCACTGGCAGCGCGGCCGGTGTCCTGTCAGTGATGGATCAGCTGCCTGCCACTGCCCCTGGTACCACTGTGTGTGCAGGCACAGTGACGCAGGGTGGCGGGGCACCTGCACAGGCCGGAGGGGCGGCAGTACCGGATGGCCGGAGACGTTGGGAGGCCAGGCACCACGTCCGCTACCGGGGCGCCTGTCATTGCCCATCCCCATGAGGACCACACGGTGCAGCTCCCACCTGAGTAGGGGGCCGTACAGCATGGTCGTACGACACCAGTGGGTTGGCACCTCGCCGATGCACCCCATTGTGCCGAACCCTTGGCCGAGCACACCCGATTGCTGCGGGCCTGCGTGGAGCAACAGGTGCTGCTCGTGGCTGGGGTGCGGGCACTGCACACAGAGGTGCGCAAGGCAGCCGAGCAGCGCAAGAGGGGCACCATGCAGGTCTTGGAGGCCAATCAGTGCCTGCAGGAGGACACGACCACAGCCCTGGACCGCATTGCCAATGCGATCTCGGTCGGCCTTGCCCCACCGGGTGCCACAGGGCATGGCCAACCACCACAGACACCGCAGAGTGCAATGTCCACCCCATGGCTCCGGCGTCGGGCGATCCCAACCGTGTCAATGCTGGGCTCTGCCGTGGGCATCCCAGGCACACCTGGTGTGGGCCTGTTTGGGAGCCTGCAGACCCCTGCAAGGACCCGGTCGCAGTCCCACAGTCCCACCCTGAGGAGCGGTCGAGACCCCCAGGGCTGCCGTCGCAGCTCTGTCTGCTGGGCGGCTGCGGTGTGGCCATTCCCATGTCTGTGGCGGCCGTGGTCTGCTGGTGGACCTGTGTGCACACCTCCTGTCTGCTGTCTGCTGCCATCGCCCTGTGTGCACATGGGTGTTTTGTGTGTGTGTGTGTGTGTGTGTGTGTACATGGCACGGTCGTGGCAGCTGTGTGGTGCGCCACACACTGCCCGTGTGCGCATCTGCCCAGCTGCTGGCTCGTGTGGCGTGTGCGTGATGATGCCTGCTCAACACTGGTTGTGCATGTGCACCGATGCCCTGCGTCTGATCCTCACCACATGCTTGCGCCCAGTCGCGTGCCTGCAGGTGCCACTGTGTGGGTGTGATGCTATGCGGTGCTGTGTGGTGTGGTGTTGCGTGTGGCTATGTGGCACTGCCACTGCCCCATGCCTGTGTGTGCATGGCCGTGGCCATGCCCACTCCTGGCTGTATGCCCTGCCACTGTGTCAGTTCTGTGCATGAGTGTTTGTCCACCTACCTGCGTGCACTGTAGTGCTCCTGTGCAGTTGTGTCTCACTGATGGCGTGCCAGCCGCATGAGCCGGGTATCTTCCTGGACATAAGTCTCCACCACTCATTCACACTAGTGGGATCAGCGCCGGAGGCACTAGGACCCATCGGGAGCAAACTTTTTGCTGGAAGGTTGGCGCGAGAGATGGGCGCCCGCGAGGCATGGGCGCCCGTGGCAGCGGCTCGGCGGCAATGACCATCTCGGCGACGACCTTCAACCGCCTCAGTTCCTTTTTCCGCCTCCGAGTGCGCTTCGTAGCGGCGTCAGCTGCGCCTGTCGGGAGTCAAACTTCAAACTAGCGCATAGTTTTCAGTTTATTTTTTGTAACATTATCTCGATAGTAGTATCGCTTAATTTTATTCTATTTTCTAATATTTTAAATTTAACTTATGAAGAAGTCTCGGCCTACTGGGCCAGTCGACCATGAGCAGGTCAGGTGGCGGTAGGGAGACTTGATATGAAACTGTTCAGTCAGCGGGCTGGGTCGGTCAGCCTCCTTCTCCTCAGCGGGGTTCCGACAGCGGTCAGTCCGATGCCGGGGATGGGCGGTCCCCGTCGGCATAAAATAAGCGGTGGCACTCGGCACCGTTCGACCTCGAGCTCTTCTTGACCCACAGGTCAAAGAAGGCATCACTCGAGGTCGCCCTTTATGTGGTATGTCTGCGCGTCGCCGGTCGGTTATCGTAGCTAGTTGCCGTTCTCCTTCTTCGGAGTCGCCAACTGCTGGTGACCATCGTCCTCGACATCAAAGCCCCTCCCCGCCTGTAGGTAGGGCTCCGGATGAGCAGTTTCATCAGTGGGCGCTCTTATGGAGCGATGGGCTCGGAGGTTGGTTCTCCTGCCTGGCTCGGTTGCCACGGGCCCGGGCTCCTCCAGTGATCGGGTAGGCGGTTGGACCCCGCCTTCTGTGGCGCCTTCGTTGCCGGTGACTCCGGCAGCTAGGTGTTTCCCCCCCTCACATGGCTGCGGCGCAGGGGGCCACACCGATGCCTTATCTCCTGTTTTTTTTCCTTCTCTAGCTTTCCAGGTTCCTGGGGCATTTCCGGCGCCTTCCGCGGGGTCTGTTGGCTTGTCGGTGCTGTTTTCGGTGCCGCTCGGCCTTGCGGTGCCGTCCACGGCGCCGCGTGGTCTCGCAGTGCCGCCTGTGGCGCCGTTGGGTCTGGCGGCGCTGTTGGCGGCGCCGCTTGGTTGGGGCACCATTGGTGGCGCCCGCGTCTAGCGGCGCGCCGCTTGCGGTGCCACGTGCCTCTTCGGCGCCGTGCCCCTCTGCGGTGCCGTTTTCAACCCGTTTTGCCTTCTCGGCGACGGGGGCCCTCGGGGACTCTCCTTGTTTCTCTGCTATTTCCTCCTCTCCTAATTTTCACTCCTTTCCTGTCCAATCAGTCCTTTCTGGACCATCAGGAGATGATGTTGAGCCTGACCCAGACCTTCGGTTGGGTGATGAAGTGGAGAAACAGGATCTTCTTTGCTACAGAGCCTGTGGTCGAGGACCTGTCCTTTAAGTCTCTGTTGAAGAACCTGAGATCCCTCTTTCTCTCAGACTACAGACATCGATCCTGGGAAGATATTAAGACTCCAGTACCTTCATGCTCGGAGATCCCTACGGATTTGACTCCTCCGATCCAGCCTTCCTCGAGACGCTGTCTCAAATGGTATGGAATAATCCTGCTCTTATTCCCTCAGTGGCTAAATCCATTGATAAAGTATTCAGCTCCCAAGGATCGTCCCATTTTGGCATCCCAAGCCTTTGCGGATCCTATTGTAGTCCTGGCAGAGAATGATAAGGTCGTTCTTCCTCAAACTACTACAGCTCGACCTATTAACAAAGAGTCTCGTAAGATTGATACATTAGGTAAGAGAGTCTTTGCTGCCTCCACTCTAAGTATGTATTGCCAGTTATCAAGGCTATTTTTCTCAGTATGAGTATATCCTGTGGCACTCTTTGAAAAGAATGGTTGAAGCTCTTCCGGATTCGGACTCCAAGTCAGAGCTTCTTCTGACCGTTACTAGGGGTATTGAGTCCAATAACCAACAGGTCAAAGCCGCTATGGACGCTTTCGACACTGCTTCTCGCTCAGCAGCCGCAGGTATTTGTACTCGGCGCCATTCCTGGCTGCGTACTTCTGGCTTCACGAATGATGCTCAGCAGCAGGTAATGGCGCTGCCCTTTGATGGCTCTTTTCTTTTCGGCCCTCAGGTGGAACAAGCCTTAGAGGCCACTCAGAAGACTAGGTCGGCCATTAAGTTGGCCAGACCTCCGCCTGCTCCCTCTCGGGGGCATGTGAACAGACGTCAGTTTCATAGTCGTCAGTCCTTTCGAGGCAGAGGCAGGGGAAGCTTCCATAAAAGCCAACCTGCCCAACCTCAAAAGAAAGCGCAGCAGAAAGCGCAGGGGCCTAAAGCCGCGCCACCTTATAGATGCTGGCCCAAGTTCCATCCACATTGCCGGTGGAACTTTCTCCTCGGTGGGAGGTCGTTTGATGTACTTCTACAACCAGTGGAAGTCCATAACTTCGGACAAATGGGTCCTTCGGATAATTCACGAGGGTTATTCTCTCAATTTTTTGGAAACCCCGAATTGTCCTCCCAGATGACAACCCAGGTTGTCGGCCTCTCAGTCAGACCTCCTCACCGCCGAGATCCAGGGCCTTCTAAGCAACAGGGCAATAGAACTGGTGCCCCGCATCTGCGAGGCACAGGGTTCTACTCCCATTACTTCCTGGTTCCAAAGAAGTCTGGGGGAATGCGCCCCATTCTAGACCTCAGAAAGTTAAACAAATTTCTCCCCAGGGAGAAATTCAAAATGATTTCCCTAGGTACCCTGTTACCCTTGCTGCATCAGCACGACTGGCTGGCCTCCCTGGATATGCAGGACGCTTACCAGCATATCCCCATCCACCCGACCCACCGCAAGTTCCTCAGGTTTGTAGCTCTGGGTCAGCATTATCAGTTCAGAGTCCTGCCCTTTGGGCTATCCTCGGCGCCGCGAGTCTTTACAAAGTGTTGTGCAGTTCTCGCAGCGCATCTCAGGAAGATCGGACTCCGAGTGTTTCCCTACCTGGACGATTGGCTTCTAGCAAGCCCTTCCAGCCAAGGGACTTTGGAAGCCGTGCAAACGACTTCTCGTCTTCTTACGTCCATGGGAATTCTGCTGAATTTGAAAAAATCACAACTGCAGCCCTCCCAGAGGCTCCTTTTCATAGGGACGCTTCTAGACACCTCTTCCTCGAAGGCTTTCCTTCCAGAGGACAGAAGACTTCGACATCCTTCGGATGGCCCGTTACATCGGGGAGAACCAATCGGTTACAGCTCTCTCGATGCAACGCATGTTGGGTCTCATGGCGTCCTCGGTGTTCACTGTACCCTGGCCTGGTTGCACATGAGAACCACCCAATGGATGCTCTCCACTCAGTGGTCTCCGACCTCTCACCCCAGTCTTATCCCATCAGGTGGCGGGCCCTTGAAGGTCTCTCACCTGGTGGACTCAAGAAAGCAATCTCCTGGAAGGGTTCCCCTTTGCTCCCCGGATCATCAGATCTCCATCACCACAGACACATCGCTAATGGGATGGGGAGCTCACTGTAACTCCCTCCACACTCAAGGTGTATGGACTCAGTTGAAACTCTTCTCCACATAAATGTCCTGGAGATGAGGCGGGTCCCTCTGCGATCCGAGCTCTGAAAGATATCCTTTGTCACAAGAACATTCTCCTTCAAGCGGACAACAAAGCTGTGATGTATTACATCAACAAGCAAGGCGGTGCTCATTCTTACCCCTTTGCAGGAAGCAATGAGGGTGTGGGAGTGGTGCTTGGAGCACAAGTCTCTGATTCAGGCGGTTTATCTGCCAGGTATACAAAGCGATCTAGCAGATCACCTCAGCAGAACGGAGGCAGACCCTCACGAGTGGTCTCTCGATCCAGCCGTAGCTCGGTCACTATTCAAAGGTGGGACTCCAGACCTGGACCTTTTGCATCCCGCTCAGCATAAAACTGCCTCTCTTCTGCTCCAGAAATCCAGGGCCTGGCATTTTCTGTCAGGATGCGTTCAGGCTGCGGTGGACAAAGCGTTTTCTTCGCCTTTCCACCGATCCCTCTAATCCAGAGAGTTCTCCTCAGTTCGAGTCTCAGGGACCAAAATGATTCTCATTGCTCCTCCTGGCCTCGGCAACTATGGTTTCCTCTGCTCAACAGTATGTTGGCAGCCTCTCGAGACCACTTCCTTGCAAATCAACCTTTTGACTCAGGGTTCGTTGGTCCATCCAACCTGAAAATCACTTCACCTTCATGCTTGGCTCCTGAAGAGGTAGAAGTGAATCGATTCAACGTCTCGTAGAGTCTCGGACATCCTTCTGGCTCTTGTGAAGCCAGCCACCCAGCTATCACTTCCAAATGGAAACGCTTTTCTCTCTGGTGTGCAAAGTCCTCTTGGAATCCCTTTTCCTGTCCTCCTGACAAGGTTCTGGAGTATCTTTTGGACCTATCAAACTCAGGTCTCCAGTACTCCACAGTTAAAGTTCACCTTAGTGCCATCTCAGCGTTCCATGAGCCGGTTTCTTCCTTGACTCTGGCTCAGCTTCCTATGGTGAAGAGATTTCTTAAGGGGATTCTTCATACCAGACCCCCTGTTAGGCGTCCAGTTGCAACCTGGGACATTAACCTGGTGCTGGACATGCTCACTCGGAAGCCTTTCGAGCCCTTAGCTACCTGTGAGCTAAAATTTCTTACCTGGAAGACTGCCTTCCTGGTGGCCATTACCTCAGCCATGAGGTCTCAGAAATTCATGCCTTGGTAGACGGACCCTCCGTATACTGTATTCCATAAAGACAAGGTAGTTTTCTGTACTCATCTAAATTTCTTCCCAAGGTTGTGTCAGAATTCCATCTAAACCAACCTCTGGTACTTCCCTCTTACTTCGCTAATTTCCAAAATGAAGAGAGCGATCTCTTCATTCCTTGGATGTTAAGAAGCCTTGCGGTTCTATTTAGATAGAACCAAGAATTTTCATAAGACTCAGCAACTGTTTGTTTCTTTCAGCGACACCCGGCTGGGTCAACCCGTCGCTATTAGATGCATCTCATCATGGTTAGTGGCATGCCTTGACATTACTACTCCATGGCTCAAGTTAAATTGGAGGGTAGAGTGTCGCTCACTCTACTAGAGGATCCACGGCATCTTTAGTGAGATCAGCAATGTTCCAGTGCGGATATCTCTCAACGCCTCACCTGGAACTCAGTGCATACCTTCGTTAAGCATTATGCACTGGATGTTCATACTCAGGCGACATTCCGCATTCGGCAGAACTATCCTAATGGTCTTCTATCTTGAGCGCTGAGCTCTGGCTCTCCTGCCGCCCTTTGGGGATTATCAGCTTGGTACTCTCCCACTGAGTGTGAATGAGTGGTGGAGACTTATGTCCAGGAAGATGTAAAGTGCATTGCCTACCGTAATTCTTGATCTTCTTGGGCGAGTCTCCACCACTCGTTCCCCTGCATCCCGAGCTCACCGCTGTGTTGGTCTTCCTCCCTCAAATCTTTGGGCCGTGAGGACTTCTTTGCTGACCCTTCTTACGAGGTCGTCGGACTATCTTATGTCCGTTTTTAAGTTAGATTTACTCTTCGTTAGTTGCGCTGCACCTCCTTGGTAAAAGGTACTGAGGCGGTTGGAGTGCGTCGCCGAGATGGTCATTGCGCTCGTGCCGCTGCTCGTGGCGCCATGCCTCGCGGCGCCATCTCTCGCGCCGACCCTCCAGCAAAAAGTTTGCTCCCGATGGGTCCTAGTGCCTCCGGCGCTGATCCCACTAGTGTGAATGAGTGGTGGAGACTCGTCCAAGAAGATCAAGAATTACGGTAGGTACGTAATTTTCATATCCCTCCGCCCAGGGGAAGCTGGCCACCACCTCCCAGCCCAATGCCTGCGTCATCCCCACTGCTGTTCCCCTCCTCAGCCTCGACTGCTATCCCATGGTCAATAGCCATGTTGTGCAGCATGCAGCAGACCAGGAATAGGTCGCAGGTCTTCGAGGGGCTGTATTGTAGGGCACCACCGGACCTGTCCAGGCAACGGAACTGTGCCTTCAGCATCCCAAACACACGCTCAGTGATGTTCTGCGTGCTGGCGTGTGCCTCATTGTACTGCTCTTCCACTGATGGGTGCCAGTAGGGGTGAGCAGCCAGGGCCTAGTGGGTAGCCACTGTCACCTGTGTGAGGAGAGGGAGGGAGAGGGACAGGGTTAGACTGGTGAACCCTGTCACTGTGCCCCATGCCACTCCCAGTCGTACATGGCGGTTCCCCGGCCCTGACCGCCCCTTCCATGCCCTGCTGTATCCTGCTGCCCATGGTCTTGCCATACTCACCCACTAGATGTCCTGTGGGGATGTCTCCACTCTCAAATCTGTGGCACAGTGCTGAGCTGTGCCAGATGTAGGCGCCATGTGTTCCCCCTGGGTGTGTGGCACAAACATTGGTTATGTGCCCCCTGGCATCATGCACCACCTAGCAGTTGATACTGGGTAGCCCTTCCTGTTGATGTTGGCTACCCCTCCGTGCTAGGTGGCATGTGGATGCCCACATGGGTGCAGTCGATGGCCCCTAGCATGCCAGGCATCGTGCTACCCTGTGGAACTCCTGCATGGTTGCTGTCACGCTCTGCCTGTGTGCTGGAAGTGGATATGTTCCGCAGCATGTGGCAGCAGGCGCTGAGGAATTGTGTGAGGAGCTGTGTTGTGGCCGACTAGGTTATGCCTGTGGTGTCCCCTGCTGGTCTCTGGAAGGTGCCCGTGGCGAGCAGGCACATAACAGCTGTCACCTTTGTCTCCACTGTCAGGGCATGGCTCTGTCTGGTGGGTGCCTGCATCTCCTCACTGCACAGCTCACACAGCTGCCTCAGGATCGCCCTGTTCAAGCGATACTGGTCCACGACCTCTGTGTCAGCGTGGGTCTCATAGCTGATGCGGGGACGGTAATGCCTGTTCCGGCCATACCACCGATGTGCCCCTCCACGGCCACGTTGCTCTGCCTCCTCACACCCGTCATTATGGCCTCCATCTGGAATGCTGCACTGGCCATGGCCCCTGTTGTTCTGTAATCCCTTGGGCGTCCAGCTCCACTGCCCCCCCCCCGACTCTGTGGAGCAGTGCCTGTCAGTTGGCTGGACCCCCTCCTGCGTACCCTGCCCCTGGCTAGCTATTGCCTGCAGGCTCTGTCAACCACACCTGTGAGTGCCTGTGTTGCACCCTTGGGTCTGGTGGCTCTGTATGGCACCCTCTCCCTCTCACTCCCTCCATCGGCCTCCCTGTTTGTCTCAGTCTCTCTCTCTCTCTCTCTCTCTCACTCTCACTCTCCCTCTCTCTCTCCTGGTCTCTCTCTCTCACTCTCTCTCTTTCTCTCTCCCTGTCTCCTTCTTCCTCTCTCAGATGGCCTGTCTGTCTCCCTCTGTCCTGCTTCCGTCTGGCGCAAGTGCCCTCCTCCTACTTGCTCCCTGTTTTTATAGGCTCAAGTCTGCTCCGCGCAACTGGCAGTTGCTCCTCACTTGCGCCATTAGTCAGGGGTCGAATATCGCACTGTGCTGCATATTCATGGGCACGCCCGCCTCTGTGCATGCATACATTACTACTGTGCATTGGGCGCACTACTAAGGCTGCGCAGTTGCTCCCGCTGAATATCGCTTCTATGGTGCATCTCCGCAGTTGCGCATGCGCAACCCCGTCGCACCATGCAAAACTGCTTTGAATATCCAGGCCTGGATGTCCACTGAATGCTTTACTACTGTTCAGTTCAATTCAAGTTTATTGCAAGAAAAGCTCCATTGAGCAGGCTCCTTCACAAGGAGGCCCTGGTTACATAAAATAGGGACATATGCATATGGACAACAGGGGTAGGTGGGGTACATATAGAAGTAATTACAGAACATTACAGATGATGCAAATACAGAACAATGTATGATAGTATTAAAAATAAAGTACAGTGCACAAAAAAACAGGGAAGTAATTTCATAACATACAGTACAGTGATAAAGTGCATGGTATTGTATTGACTAAATACAGAGTGATAAGGGTGAGTACAGTGCAAACAATAAAGACTTGAGCAAAGGCAGAAGGGTGGCTACTGGAGTCAGTTTGTGTAACATACAGGAGTAGGGTTGGAGGAGTGGCTGATACTGAGGAGAGAGAGAGTAAAGGAGGGGTCAGGCATTGGGATAGGCCGGGGGGTGAGACAAGCATGTAGGGAGGCATGGGAAGAAAGGTAGAAAATCTAAGTGCATGAGTATATTGGGGTGAGGTGGTAGTGTGGCATAGAGACATCTTTTAAAGGGATAAGAGATCGGGGTCAGAGCATGAAGGGGAAGGGAGGCAATGGATAATGGAAAGGTGGAGGTATTTGGTAAAGGTGCAGCACAGAGAGCAGGTGGGAGGGAGGAGGGAGGTGGAGGTAATAGGGAGGGAAAAGCAGAAGGAAAGGGGTAAGGAAGGGAAGGGGCTGGTAAGAAGGTGTGAGGGAAAGAAGGATGGGGTGGGGTGGGTAAGGGAGGGTGGGGGATTTCAGAGGGGTGCCGGATGAGAAACATAAGAAACATAGAATGTGACAGCAGATAAGGACCGCTTGGCCCACCTAGTCTGCCCATTTTTCTACCTAACAGATAAGCTGCAGATCCTAATTAACCAACAGCTTACTTCCTCCTACCCCCACTAGGACTGCCTTATGTCTGTCCATGCATCTTGAATTCCCCACTGTTCTTGACTCCACGACCTCCTCAGGAGGCTGTTCCATGCATCCACAACCCTCTCTGTGAAAAAATACTTCCTCACATTACCTCTGAGCCGTCCACCTCTATCTTCAAATTGTGCCCCTTGTTCTTGCATCTCTTTTTCTGAAAGATGCCACCCTCCTGGACTTTGTTGATTCCCTTGAGGTACTTGAAAGTTTCTATCATGTCCCCTCTCTCCCTCCTTTCCTCAAGGGTATACATATTAAGCTCCTTTAGTCTTTCTTCGTATGTCTTCTGGTGCAGACCCTGCACCATTTTGGTTGCCCTCCTCTGGACAGCCTCCACTCTGTCTATGTCTTTGCGGAGATGGGGTCTCCAGAACTGCACACAGTACTCCAGATGGGGTCTCACCAACTGTCTGTACAGAGGGATAACAACTTCCTGTTTTCTACTATTGATGCTTCTCCCTATGCATCCCAGTATCCCCCCAGCCTTCTTTACTGCCTTCTCACATTGCTTACCCACCTTTAGGTCATCTGATATAATTACCCCAGGCCCTTTCCATTTTACTGTTGCCAATATCTCACCCCCCATTGTGTACTCTTGCCCTGTGTTTTTGTTTCCCAGGTGCATTACCTTGCACTTCTTTGCATTGAATCGGAGCTGCCATACATTTGACCATTCCTCCAACCTTGCCAAGTCCCTTCTCATCCTTTCCCTCCATCTGGATGGGGGTGGAGGAGGCAGGAGGAGAAACAGTAACTAAGGCCTCCGACAATTAATGCTGTAAAGTGTTTTTTGGCTAATATTTTGAAGAAGTTTACAGAGACAAGGCTAATGAGCTTGAACACTGCCTGTATGCTACTACTTTCAGCACACCAGTCAGGAAGACTGATCAGTTGTTTGTTTCTCTTGCCCTAGATTAGATGGGGCACCTGTTATTAAACAGACACTGTCTAAGCGGTTAGTTAATTGCATTGTTTACTGTTATCATAAGTATGATAGGCCTTTACCGGGCCCAGTAAAAGGCCACTACACCAGGGGTATGGTTATATCCTGTGTCTCCTTAAGAAACATGTCTGCAGCAGACATCTGCACAGCAGCTACATGGAGTTCAGTTTGGACATCACTTCCAGACGCAGGACTGGCTTTGGCCTGGCCGTCCTCCAAGGCCTGCTGTCCTGAAGGCTTCTGACTACCTTTATCCTCCACCAATGTCTGTCAGTCTCTTCTTCTTGACTGCTTGGGACTCAGTCCTTATGGTTGTGCCCACTGCAAGAGCTCCAACTAAGTAAGATAGTACAGCTACGTAAAAACTTAATCTTTAAGAGGAGCACTTGCAGCAGGCGCTGCTTTCCTTCCCTTCTTCCCCCTGGTATTCCTTCTGCTCTCCTTTTATCTAGAATCGAACCTCCTCAGTTCTCCTGTTTTCCTAAGCTCAGGGTCTCCAGCGGGAGAACTGAGGTGGGGCTGGGGACTGCCCCTTTCATACCATTGGCTGACATCGTGGGTGGGCCGACATCGGGGTGGTTCCCGCTGCAGACTGCTAGCTGGAAGTTTTCCATGGGGTCCTGGCGCCTGGCAGCTTAGTCCTTATGGTTATTGCCTGCTGCAAGAGCTCCTCTCAAAGATCTACTGTTCTGTTAAGTTCTTATGTAACTGTACTTTCTTACCTAAAGTGGAGTCGGAGTTTCACCTAAATCAGTCTCTTGTGCTGCATAAATACTTTCCTGACTTCCTGAATGAAGGAGGCGCACTCTCCTTCTCTGGATGTCAGGAGAGCCAAGATGTTCTGCCTGAACCTACTCCCAAGTGGCAGCCTGTTACGATCAAGTGAATTTTTGCTTGGATTGTCAGTTACCCACATCACTGCTGTGCTATGGTGCGGGTCAAGCTGGAAGGCAAGGTATGTGCCCACACCACCAGAGTGGTTTTACGTCCCTGGCAGAGATTCGCTCTGTTCCTATTGGGGATATTTGCAGAGCTGCAACTTGGAGCACAGTGCACACCTTGTCAAGTAGTATGCCCTGGACATCCATGCCAGGCAGCACATCCTTTGGCAGGATCATCCTGAATGAACTTCTGTCCTGAATTAGCCTCAGCTCCTACCTCCCTAGTCCGGGATTTTTTGTTTGAGCTTGATGCTCAGAATGGTGACAGTTGATTCCTGGAAGATATGAAAATTGTGTACTCACCGTAATTCTTAATCTTCTAGGAATATCTTCAGCATTGATTCACATGCCCACCTGCAGTCCCCCAGGCTTGTTCCAATCTGTTTGTCAGTCATCACCCCTTGTTCTTGGTTTGGGCTATGGAGACACTGTGTTTCTGGTTTGTTGACCCTTCTTACATGGATTGCTGAGGCTATCTTATGCCCTTAGGTTAAATGCATGTTGGGTTATGCTGCACCTGCTTGGTAGAAAAGATACTGAGGTGGTTGAGAGTTGGTGCCGAGGTAAGCCATGCAGCTCAAGGCTGTATTGCAGTGCCACCTGTGCACACAGCCTACCTCGGCAACAGCCCTCCTGAAAAGTTCTGGCACCCACAGGGTCCTGGTGCCTCCGGGTCAGAACCCATTAGTGTGAATTAGTGGTGAAGATATTCCTAGAAGATCAAGAATTACGGTATGTCATTTTCGTTTGTTGGGGAATTGATTTGACTGGAAGTTGCCCTCAGTAAGTACATAATTCAAGATGCTTATTAACCAATTATTTGTGCTGCAGCTGTGGAGGCGATCTCGGCCATGGGTAGACTAGCAGCAAACCCGGCTCAGCATGAAGAGAACATGTCAGCTGGTGAGAGTGCAACTATCAACCTCCTGAGTTTAGCAGCACAGATAGCTTTAGAGGTAACAAAAATACTACTGAACTTTTGTTAGTTAAGGCGCACTGCTTACTGGCCACTGTTACATAAAACAGGTAATTGACACAATACACAACTGATTTATATATTTATTCTTTTATATTCTCTGGTAAGCCACACCCAGTAGTCTTATTGCTGGAGGTGCTGGGACCTTGTAGAAAAACACTTTCCAGAGCAGTGATGACATCATATGGTGCCAAGACATGACACACCACGCTCGTGGAAGGCATCCCCACCCCTAACTGCCTCGGTTCCCTTTTTCCCTGCTGTTGAGAATGACTGCTTGGATGTGACTGATCTTATCTGTGTCAATCTTCACCATTCATCATTAGTGGGTACAGCGCTGAAGCTAGGACCCGGGATACTTTTTTCTTGTGGGCGAGTCGACACAGGGCAGCACGCCCTCGAGGCCGACATTCCACGTGGCACTCGTGGGTTGGCCGTTAACTGCCATCAACTCCGGCCCAGCCCCAGTTCTTCTTCTCCCACCGAGTGAAGCCCTCATGTGGAGACTCTGCTGGATCTACGTTTGCGGCCTAGTTCGTCGGCCTTGTGTGTTTGTGTGCCTCGATTCTGTTCGCCCTGCTCGACATCGCTTCTGGCAGGTAAGATGTTTCCTTTTTCTTGAAAGCGACGTCGAGTACTGTTTTGTATTTATTTTCCGAATGGTCATGTCTCGTCCGGGGGGAAAAAAACATCGAAACCGGGGCGGTCTCCAAAGCGTTGGTGCCCCTGTGGCCGCATCTATTCTGTGACGGACCAGCATGACCGCTGCCTTTCCTGCCTCGGCCCCAACCATGACATGGACAACTGCCATGCTTATTTTTCCATGGACCGCCGAGTTGTCGAAAACAGTGTGTTGAAAGTCAGATGTGCGCCGTCGAATTTCGGAGGACGAGTGTGCAGTCAGCGGGCCAAGGCAAGGATTCTCAACCCTTCCTCCAGGGCCCCTTTATGACCCATGGAGGAGGGAGCCCCTGCCTCTTTTAGCCCTGCCATGGCAGGGGTTTCTTCCGCGGTGCAGGAGGCCCAGTCTGGCCCTCTCGGGGGTCAGGCAGGAGGCACTGCTTTGGCAGTTGCCTCTTGGAAGGCGAAAGCTCCCTTGGTGTTGTTTTCCGGGCCTTCCAGGTCTGGACTGGCACTGTCCTCAGTGTTGTCATGCAGCTCCGCTCTTGGTCCTGGTGCCATTTGCGTCACTGTGGGCTTGGAGAGCAGTGCCGCGGTTGGCACCGGGCCCTCTCTCGGTGCCGCAGTAGCTTCTGATGTCGTCCACGGCATCTGGACTCTCTTCGGCGCCAGGGATGGTGCATTGGTAGTTGCTGGGCCTTTTTCTGGTTCTGGCGCTGTGCATGTCACTGGGACTGGAGCCGGCGCCGACCATGGCTCCGGCACTGTTTGCGGCACCGGGGATGGTGTCGGCATTGTGGTCGACGCCGACCTCGACTCTGGGGCTGCTCACGGCACTGGGGAGCTGTGTGGCACCGTGTTCGTGCCTGACTTCGGTGCCAATCGTGGCACCAGGGTGGGTGTCGGCATCGGGTGCAGTGCCGTGCTGGGCTTGGCTGTTGCTTGCGGTGCCAGGGGAGTGAGGCGCTGCGCTCGGGGCCATGCCCGACTTCGGTGCCGCTCACGACGCCAGGTTGGGAGTCGGTGCCACACGTGCGGCCGTGTTTCGCTCTGGTGCCATTTGTGGCGCCAGGCTAGAGGGTGCTCCAGCTCGTGGTCCAGGAACTGAAGGGGCTCGGGGAGTGGTCTGGCATCGGACTTCGGAGTCTGCCTCCTCAGAGGTGGACTGTGGGTCTGATCTGGACTGGCTCCGGTTCTTGGAATCATCAGACCCCTCCATTTCCAGAACCTTGGCCCCACTCAGCCTCCCTCTGGTGGTCAGTTGTCACCGGTAGACCCTAGGGTCAGTGGTTCTGACCAGCCAGCAGTGGTCCCCCTGACTATGGTTGTGCAACCTGGGGTCACTAGCACTACTGCTCCTCCAGTTGGGGCACCCGCTTCCCTGGTGTGTTTGGACAGCCCAAATTTGGGGCAGCACAGGGCACGCCAGGAAGGAGAGGGTGCTGCTCCCTGGGTGGACTCCTTGGATTCTGCCAGGACTTGCCAGCTGCCTAGGCTGGTGGCTATGAGGATGAGGTCCCTCTCCAATTCTGAAGGCTTGAGGGGTAGGGGTGTGGCACAGCGCGCCCTCACTGGAGCCCGGCCGGTTCTGGGAGGAGTCGCAGCACAGACCCTCGCCATTCTCTGGACGATGTTCTAGAGGGACTTTCACTGGAGGTCAGGGCTGTCCTTCTGGACTCTCATGGTCCCGGTTACCTCACGGAGGGATTTCTTCCTTTGGGCACAGCTCTGACCTTTCCGACCCGGTTGAACAGCTGTTAGCTGCTGGGGCCTTCAGGTCCCCCTCCCTGAGAAGGGTTTCTTGTTGGCCCCCCTGCCCTGACAGAGACCATTCTCCTGTTGCTAGGAGCTTGTCCCCGAGCCTCTGTCTCCATCCCCGGCTGTCTCAGGTATTCCCGGTCCTTGCGGACCTCTCACCTGGGAGCAGTTCAGAGGTTCTGCTGCACAGTTCCCTACCTACCTTCATGCCCTAGACCAGTAGGTGTTCCACCATGCTCCCGTGCAGCCGGACCCTGAACCTAGGAGCTTGTCTTCATCTTCTTCCCCCTCCATGGAGGGAGAAGAACCACCTGTCCACATCTCCCCAGCGTCTGATCTCTCCTCTTATCAGTGCTTCCTTGCGAGGATGTTGTACAAACTCCATCTTACCCCAGTCCCAGTTAGCAATCTCGAGCATGTGACGCGCGCCTTTCTAGGTGAGTACAATGCAGCTGACCTGGTGGCTCCCATCTGGCCTATTCGTTTTCAGGAAGCGTCACATCGGTCTCCAGGTTCTCTGCCTCATCCTTCTTCAGTTTTAACCTCCCTGACACCTCTTCTGGGCCTCGTGCCTCTTACTGTTATCGTCCCGCAGACTCGGACTCTGCTGACTTCGATTTCCGGGGGAGAAGAGTGTTCTACTCGGCACGGCTCTCTCTCTCTCTCTCTCTCTCTATTGCAGCACATTAGGCCCACTTTTCAGCCTACAATAGGTTCTTATGGTCCAGGCTAGGACAGATCCTAGCCTCAATGGCTAATACGGAGGAAACCAGGCAAGCCATTGTCCTCTCTGCGCAGGGCCTGGACTAGCAAGGCACCAAGCTAGGTCATCTTATGATGCCAACGAGATGGCATCCAGAGTGGTAGGGACAGCGATCTGCCTTCAGCGGATGGCATGGCTTCGCCTCTCCCGGTTATCACCCCTGGCCCGGCGTAGGGTGATTTACTCCGCATACTGGATAACCCATCTTTTCTCCCAAAGGGTGAGACAGAGATTTTCAGGGCACCTTCCCTCCCGCACTGGGGGCTGCCCGTCTCACCCAGACCAATCTCAGGCCCCACCAGGCCTGTAAGGGTTCTCTTCTCCGGTGTCTCACCCATTGGAGGCTAAGGGACCTAGTCCCTTAGGGTAAATTCAGGGCCCCTTTCAGGGGGCTCCGTACTCACCCACTAATGATGAATGGTGAAGACTGACACAGATAAGATATGAAAATGACGTACCTACTGTAATTGTTGATCTTTCTGTGTATGTTCATCATTCATCACTAAATTCCACCCACCTTCCCCCTAGGGCCTCAATCTCTGGACTCCCTCCTCCCCCCCATGTGTCTTCTGTTAATTTCCTTGCTCTCCTCTCCCTCGTGGTTAGGCAGAAGAGGACTGTAAAGGCACACAGGATGAATCCGTGGGGTTTTATTGGAGTATGTGGGTGGGTGGGTGGGGCTCTGTCTCTTATCTCTTCTCCCTCAATCTAGGAGTAAGTGGAGTGCTGGGGACCCCTCATGTCTGATTTATGAACTTAAAATTTGAGTAAAGTTTTTCCTTGATACCATCAAGGTAGTTTAATTTTCCCTTTGGGACAGGTGGTAGAATTGAGACACACCTACAGACTGCACCCTCCTAAGGTGGTCTTCTAGACCCATGCTGCTTAAATTTCAGACCTTGTCTCTGGCAGCTGAACCTTGATAGCCCAGTGTTGGATTATCGTTTTGTTAAAATTCTGAGCTGCAGATCCTCTCCTGGGGTGTGCTTCCCCCCCCCCATCCCTCCCTTACCTATCTTTTCTGCTTCTCCTTCCAGAGATTGGGGCTTTCTCCTTCCCAGTTTCCTATTCTAGTTCCTCTGTTCTGTCTCCTCTGTCGTTTATTTCTCCTTTTAGTTTATTATATCCTTTCCTTTCACTTGTCCCTTGGGCTGTCTTGCCCCACCACCCTCCCTTTCCTTACACTAGCCAGCGTTTCAGAACTGAGGCTGGAGTGGAGTCCATGGCAGTTAACGGCCAACGTGACGCTATGTGGAATGCCGGCGCGAAGGCGGCGCTTGACCGACTCCGCCCATAAGAAGGAAAAAAAGTCTCCCGAGGGTCCTAGCTCCGGCTGTACCCACTAGTGATGAATGGTGAATATACACAGAAAGATCAACAATTACAGTAGATACGTAATTTTCATTTTTGTTAGTTTGTTGTTGCAGTTGTCATGCCCCAAAAGCTCTCCCATTTTATTTTTTGTATATACATATATATATATATATATATATATTCATTTATATCTCAGGATATCATATAATTCTTTCATATTTTACATGTTGCACTAAACAATTACAGATCTAACTTTGAGAGGGCTCTTGCAGTAGGTAATTACATATAGGACTGACACCGCTGGCAGCAGGACCCCGAGAAAATTTTTAGCTAGCAGTCTCTGGCGGGACGCCCCCGTCAGATGACCAGCATCATGCGACATCGGTATAAAGGGCGGTCCTGGACACCCGCCTTCCAGTTCTTTCTCACTGTTAGCTCGTGCAGCTCGCAGTAAAGTTTGTGCTTAGTCAGCTCCTGTCTTTCGTCGGTTTCACCGAATAATAGTTATTTCTTTTCAATCATCAGGTACATCGTCGGTGTATGTCATCCCCTACACCTTCCGAGCACAAAAACAAGTGCGACTCGTGCAGCGCCCAACTGCCACACAAGGATGGCCATTCCCTGTGCCTTTTCTGCCTAGGCCCCGATCACCCGGTTGAGAAGTGTCAGCATTGCCTCAACTTCAATACGGCTACCCGAAAATGGCGCCAACAGTCCCTGGAAGCCCATCTCCTCAAGAAAAAGATGTCTTCTATGGAAAAAGAGTTGAAAAGTTGAGGCAGGTGTCCACTTCCCCCAAAGGACATCGGAAAAAGAAGGCCAAGGAGAGGCACCGGGAGAAGTCCTCCTCTCAGCGTCTCCCGCCGGAGGCGCGGATAAGATAAAAGCCCTCCGGGGATTGCTTACTGGCCTCCCAAGGGTTTGAGGAGGCATCAGCCCGCCTGCCTGGCTCAAGGCCGGGTTCCTGCGGCGCCCTGGGCGAAAGAGGCCTCCGCCCCAGTCCAGCCACAGGCTTGCGGCCTACTGGCGTGGTGACTCCTCTAAGTTGGACGTCGGCTCGCCCGACTTCTGCATGGAGAGGGTCGATAAGGCGCTCGACCCTTGGCGCCGCATGACCACTTCTCCCCGGACCGGGCCTCTTCTCCCCTCGCCCACCTCCGGGCAGGCTCCTGAGTCGGACGCCGGCTCCACCAGCGCCCACGGGAACCTTGCCTTTGCCGCAAGTCGCAAGTCCGATGTGCGCCGGAGATCGGAACAGACGACGGACCTTCCATCGCCCATCAAACCCGGTTCCCTGCAACCTTGGTGCCTTCTGGGAGCCTGAGTCGCTCAGCCCGACTCCCAGGATTTTCCCTCCATCCCGGCAACGCGGGGATCTTCCTCCTCTGTCAGACTCTCCTCCGATGGACCCGGATCTGACGCCGGCTCTAAGCGCCGGCCCGGCGCTGGTACCTCCGACACGGCTGGGGATATCCCCCTTCCTTCGGGCCCTCCAGGCCCCCTAATGTGGACCCGCCCGTAGGGCTGCCAGTCGGGCCGTCTGCTCCAGCAGCTCCCCCATCTCCTGGGTACCCGCCGTCTTATCCGACGCCCTCGTACTCGGGTCCGCAGTATCCAGCGCTGCAGTACCCGAGGCCGGTCCTCCCGACGCCGCAGTACCCGATGCCGCAATACTCGACGCCGGGTTTTGGATACTCGCATTACGGGTACAACCCATACTCTTTTCCCCCTCCTCCTCCTCTTCCACCACCCCCACGGCCGCCGGTGGATCTGCAGGAGACTCTGGCCTCTTGGTGGGCCGAGGGCAAGGCTCAACTCACCAAGGAGGTAGAGAACCGCTTTACGACGACGGTGCCACCACCGGCCCCTGTATGTCCGAGATGGCACACTCCCTCACCGCCTCCGGACTCCAGGGCTCTCCCCTCTGGATCCAGAGAGGGGCAGGACACTCGTTCACGGGTACCCCCCAAGGAACCCGTTCCTTCCCCTAGCCGGGTAAGGGAGTCTTATTCTTCCTCTTCTTCTTCCCTCTCGGATTCCTCGGACTCTTCCGAGGGATGCTCCGAGAGAGACGACGAGCCCTGCTCTCTGTCTAAGCCCCGGCCGAGGACCCCTCCGAAGTCTCCTCTGGAGGATCCATCTTTCACGGAGTTGCTTAGAAAAATCCAGGAAGTCCATCAGTGGCACTCTCTGGAACCAGATCCTCAGCGACTTAAACTCGCCGAACATCTGGACCTGCCCGTGACAGCTCCAACTTTAGTGCCACCCTGGATCGAGCCTCACGCCCACCTTGTTACCACAATCTGGAAACAACCGTCGGCGTTAGTCCCACTTCCCAGGAAGTCTAACAGGCTATACCAGGCTCCCAAGGGTGTAGACTACCTGGACTCTCACCCTCGTGCCAACTCGGTCGTAATTAGCGCCGCTCATGGCGGTCGGCACATCCAAAACATCTGAGTCTCGCCTCCGGCTAAGGAATCTCGCCTCCTGGACCAGTATGGAAGAAAGATCTGTGCCTCCTCCACACTGGGAATTCGGTCCTGAATTACGCCGCCCATATGGGGGATTACCAGAAGGCCATCCTTACTCAGGCGGAATCCGAGCTGGACTCCTTACCTGACTCTCAAGTCAAACAGGAGTTAGCCGACCTCGCCTGTTCTGCACATTCAGCCAGTCGCCACATTTTGCGGGTGACATACGATGCAGTGGACACTGCCAGGCGGAGCTCCGCTTTCACCGTCAGTCTACGGCATCATGCCTGGCTCCGTGTGTCAGGTTTGGTCCCGGAGGTGCAATCTGCCATTCAGGAGGCACCTTTCAGGGGGTCGGTGCTTTTCAGCGGTGATGTCAAGGACATCATCACCAACTTGCAGGAGAAGGGGACAGCCCTTGAAATCAGTGGATTCCATGTACCGTCCCCAACACCAGCAGCGCCGTCCCTTTCGCAGACAAAGTCGGCCACAAGCGAAACTCCAGGGAAGGCGGGCCACTAAACGTCGGGCCCCCGCAGCTGCCAGGTCCCCTCTGCCCAAAAAAGCAGCGGGTGCCTCAGCCGCGGCGCTGCCCCACACCACCTGACTCCTTTCCTCTCCCACTGCCTCTGGACCATCCGGAGGAACCGGTGGGAGGGAAGTTTTCCCTCCACCTGCCGGGATGGGAGAGGATAACTTGATTCTTGGGTGCTCCAGCTATAGCAGAAGGGCACTCCATAGAGTTTCTTCAGAAACCACCTCGACACACCCTCAAGTCATCTTATTCAAGGAACACCTTCCTTTGGTCTGGGAAGAAATATCAACTCTTCTTATGAAGCAGGCGATAGAACCCGCTCCCTCATCTTCAAGGGACGGTTACTATTCCCATTTCTTCCTGGTCCCAAAGAAGACGGGGATCTCAGACCCATTCTAGATCTCAGTTCCCTGAATCTTTATGTGGAATACAAAGGTTCAGGATGCTCTCTCTGCAGAGCCTTCTGCCCTTCTTCGGCTGGGTCAATGGCTTTGTGCCTGAATATGCAGGATGCCTATCTGCACATTCCCATTTGCCTTTCTCACTGCAAGTATCTTCGCTTTGCATTTCAGGGGACCACTACCAGTTCAGAGCACTCCCATTTGGTCTTTCCTCAGCGCCCGAGTTTTACCAAATGCCTGGCTGTGGTAGCAGCCCACCTGCTTATAGTATGGAGCAGTGTTCCTTACTTGGTCGACTGGTCTCATGACCTTGTCCAGGAGGAACTCCTGCATTCTCTCTCCCTCACCCAGCAAGTTTTCACTTGCCTGGGTATTACCATCAACCATTTCAAGTCTCATCTGGAACCTTCCCAGAGGCTTCAGTTCATTGGGGCTATCCTCAATACGACTATGAGCAAGGCCTTCCTGCCTCCAGACAGGGCGGCCTCTCTTCAATCCCAGATTTCCCTGCTATCAGAACGTAGGAGGATCTTGGCGAGGTCGGTCCTTCGTCTTCTGGGGCTCATGGCGGCCGCTATTCTGACGGTCCCCCGAGCTCAGTTCCACATGAGGATCTCTCAGTGGACTCTTCGCTCCCAGTGGGATCAACTTGTGGACGATCTAGATCAATTAGTTCTGATCTCATCGCCAATGGTACAAGACTTGCAATGGTGGATGGTTCGAGAGAACCTGTTTCGGGGTGTCCCCTTCTTTCATCCTCCCCCCTCCCAGACTCTGACTACAGACACATCAGGCGAAGGTTGGGGAGCCCATCTAGGCCTTCATCGGACCCAGGGCTTATGGTCCAGACTGGAACAAGCTCTCCACATCAATGTGCTCGAGCTTTGAGCTGTGCTATACGCTCTCCAAACCCTTCACCAATACATTCTTCCCGGCCACTTAGCTGTCCAGATGGACAACATGTGCGTAGTGTGGTACATCAACAAACAGGGAGGAACTCGCTCCTACCCTCTATACAGGGAAGCAATGAGGGTTTGGGATTGGGCAACCCAACACGACCTTCACCTCATGGCGATTCATGTTGTAGGAGTCGACAACACTCTGGCAGACAAGCTAAGCCACTCCTCTGCTCTGGCACACGAGTGGGAATTGGACCAAGGGGTGCTAGATGATATCTTTCAGCTTTGGGGGACTCCACAGGTAGACCTGTTCGCCTTTCCCCAAAATGCAAAACTTCCCACCTTTTGCTCGCTCGTTCCAGAGCGAGGCGCTTTCTGAAGCGACTCTCTGTCTCTAGATTGGAAGGACAGATTCGTCTATGCTTTTCCCCCAATTCCTCTGATCCCACGAGTATTGCAGAAACTAACCACAGAAGGAGCGAGAATGATTCTGATCGCTCCTTTCTGGCCCAGGCAAATCTGGTTCTCTCTTCTACGACAATACTCAGAGGTTCCTCCTCTTCCTCTTTTTCTGTCTCAGACTTGCTGACCCAGGATCAGGGGACCCTGGACCATCCAGGCCTCAAATCCCTTCAACTACATGCATGGCTCCTGCAGACCTAGCCCAATCACGTTTTGGCATTTCTCCAAAAGTGGCAGAAATCTTAGTGGAGGCTAGGAAACCCTCCACCAGGTCCACTTATGCCATGAAGTGGAAGAGATTCTCTATTTGGGCAGCCTCCAAGAACATGGAGCCTTTCTCCTGTTCAGTGGCTTTTCTGCTGGAGTACTTATGTCACCTCTTCGACCTGGGTCTCAGCCATTCCTCCTTGAAGGTTCACATGGCTGCTTTCTTAGCCTACCATGTTCCCTTCGCAGATAAAGCTTTTTCTCAACTGGAGGTCTCTAAGACCTTTCTCAGAGGGGTCCTTCATCTAAGGCCCCGATCCGCACTCCTGCTCCCCTTGGGACTTGAATTTTGTTCTCAAGAAACTTACTCTTCCTCCCTTTGAACCTGCAACTTCTGCAGATCTGAAGTTTCTTTCATGGAAGCGCTGTTCTTGGTGGCCATTACTTGATTCGAAGAATTTCTGAGCTCAGGCCCTTTTGTGTAAAATCCCTATTTGATTTTTCACAAAGAACAAGTTGCTCTTCGCATGAATCCTAAGTTTCTACCTAAAGTAGTAGCAGAGTCTACCTTAAATCCATCCATAGAGCTACCTGCCTTTTTCACGCAGTACTCAAACCAAGGGGAATATTTACTCCATACCATGGATGTTCACCGGATTCTGAGATACTACACCAACAGGACGAAGGATCTCAGAAAGACTGATCGGTTGTTTGTCTCTTTTGCTCACAAAAGAGAAGGCAATGCTGTTTCCAAGTAATGCCTGTTGAAGTGGTTGGCTCATTGCATCACTTTCTGTTATGACAAGTACAACAAGACCCTTCCGGATCAGGTTAGAGGCCACTCCACAAGAGGAGTAGCGGCTCTGCAGCTTGTTTCAAGAATGTGTTTGCAGCAGACATATGCGCTGCCGCCACTTGTACTTCCATCCATACCTTTACGAAACACTACAGTTTGGACATTGCCTGTCGCTGTAGAGCAGGCTTCGGGCTGGCTGTTTTGCAAGGCCTCCTATCTTCAGGCTTGCACGGCTAGAATTACTTCTTGGAGTAGTTTTCCTCCTCCCGGTGCCTTTTATTTGTTCCAGACTACTTGGGATTCAGTCCTATCTGTAATTACCTACTGCAAGAGCCCTCTTGAAGTTAGATAGTACAGTTACGTAAGAACTTACCGTAACAGTAGATCTTCGAGAGAGGCTCTTGCAGTAGGTAATACCTTCCCGCCCTCCATTCCTCTAGGCTTTTTCAGCTCCTTTTCCATATAGAGAAATATCCGCTTCTCTCTCGTCCGGCCTCTTTCGGCCCGTGGCAGGAAAGAACTGGAAGGCGGTGTCGGGACCGCCTTTATACCGGACGTCGCATGACGCTGGTCACCTGATCGGGGCGGCCCCCAAGGGACTGCTAGCTAGAAATTTTTTCGTGGGGTCCTGCCGCCAGCCGGCGTCAGTTCTATATGTAACTACCTACTGCAAGAGCCTCTCTCGAAGATCTACTGTTACGGTAAGTTCTTACATAACTGTACTTTTTTAAAAGAAACAAATGCTGAAAGTATCGATTTTTTTTATTTCTATATATTAGGAGCCAATGTCTCAGTATTAGCTGCCTAGTAACTGGGAGCAGGTAAACATGTTTCCCCATTTCATTGTTTACCCCAACTGCTCTCGATGATAAATGGAACTAAATGAACTCATTTTCTTTGTGGAGGAAAATGATCCAGAATTGCATATAAAGTACTCCAGTTAACAAAGGAGCTAGGGTGGCTAGCAGTCCCAAAGTTAAACAGATATTACCAAGCTGCACAACTACGCTTAGCCCTCTGTTTGCTGTCTTCAAACGTGTGATGCACTAGGATGGATTTGGAACTTATCCAAGACGACCATCATCCAGTAGACAAATCTATTTTATCAACCCCCAGAATCTAAGAGCCTATTATCTCAGAACCCATTAGTGACTACCACCCTTAGCTAGGGTTGCCAGCTGTCCTGGTTTTGCCATAATTGTCCTGTTTTTACGGTAACTTGCCTGGTGACATCCAGCAGACCAGACCTGGGTTTGAATCCCACAGCTTCCACTTGCATACTGTGTGACCCTGAACAAGTCACTTAATTCGCTGTGCTCCCAGGTCACTCCTGTAAAAAAGCTTTCGGCTTAGTGTGCTACTCCTGGTTAAACAATTAAAAAAAAAAAAAATTGGCTGCGAGCTCTTCAGTACCCCGTGGCTTTCCCCCCACGGTTGGGCTGTGGCACTCCCCTACATGCCGCAGTCTTCGGGATAGGTCGGAGGGCTGGCCTGAGGGGCTGATAGAGGCCATGGCGGGCTTCATTGAAGGCGGCCGGCAGCTGTCCATTTTCCGTTTTTCTGGGGGAGACGGGGTCATGCAATGACATCCGGCGCCCGCCCCACCTCCTATGCATGCTAGTGGTGGTGGCTGTGTGACTCCCGGCCTCTGCCAGGGGTCATCGATGCTCCGGGCACTTCCCCACCCTCCATCCAGAGAAGGAAGCTCTATCCTCTGAACCCGGGTCGCCAGTGTCGTATGCAGAAATCCAACCACAGTAGTATTAATTTCTTATTTTACGAACAAGAAAAAAAGATTATGAAGAAGAAGAAAAGAAATTCTCACCTGCCATCAACTGAGTCGTCCTTAGACGGTACCTGTGACGGTAGGAAGACTTCGTTTGAAAGTTGTTATGGCAGAGGGGCTGTGTCTGGTCCACCGCCCTTTGATAAATTGGGAGGGGGTCTGACTACGGACTGTCCTGTGCTCGCCGGGGGGGACAGTCCACCGAAGAACAAATTAGCTGTTCCAGGGATCCGGCTCCGCTTTACCTCAAGCTCTTCTTCCTCATTGGGGGAAGAAGAATCAGTGCCGCCCGAAGTTGCCCTCTGGTATGTCTGCACGAGGAATGTTAATTGGGAGGGGCGATAGGCCTGAGCCGACTTTGGTGGGTTCCCCTTGGCCCCGCTCCTAACGGCCTCATTCTTTGACTCCGGACTCCATCTCTGTCCTCGTTGGAGCTCCGGTGAGCAGTTTCACCTCTGGGCCACTCCTGTGGAGCAGGGGGTTCGACTTCTATCCAATTTTCCTGGCCACTGTTGCTGATTTCGGGGCCTCTAGGCCTCGGAGCTGCTGGACCGGGGCCGGGATGTTTGGTTCAAGATAAGCGCGGTGCCCTCTTGGTGTCTTCGCCATCGTGTCGACCCCTCGTGCCTACCCCCTCTCTCTTTCCATGCAGGGGCTGGCACAGGCACCACCTTTTTCCTTCTCCTCTTTTTCTCAGGATTCTCCATTGGCATTCCCATAATGGTTTTGTCCTGGCACTGTGCCCGACGCCATGGGTGGCGCCGCAGGTCCGGCGCAGTGGCCGCTGGTTTTGGCATCAGTGCCGTGGGCAGCACCGCTGGTGTTGGGTTGGTGCTGGGAGTTGGCGCCATAGCTGCGCCATCTCTCTATCTTGATGCATGGGTGCTGTTGTTGGTGCCATTGGTTGCGGGCGCTGCTGGCGGTGCAGCGTGTCTTGCAGCTCCGCGGGTACCCGCGAGTGCATGGGTGGCACTGGGCGCGATGGTGGCACCCGGGCACCTGCGGGTTGCACGGCAGGCAGCTTTTTACGGGCACCCGCGGTGCCGCTATGGCACGGGCATGCGGGTGCTGCGGGTGGCACCACGGTGCACCCATGGGTCCATGAATACCATGGGTGCCATGAGTTCATGGGTGCCCTTGGGTGCCAGTGCAGCTGTGGGTGTCATGGGGTGCCATGGGTGTTGGGGTTCCCTCAGGTGCTATTGCTGCAATGGGTGCTAGGGTAACTGTGGGTACCGCTGTGGGTGCCCTCAGGTGTCACCCAGGTTGGCATAGGCACTACTTGGAGCCTTCCTGTGCCACGAATGATACTGGTGCCGCAGGGGTGCCAGTTGGTGCTGTCCAGCAGAATTAGTGACGGATTTCCTTCTGCAGACCTCTTCTCCGCGGAACTTATGGCAAGATGTTTTCCACAGAATGAAGATCTTCCTGGACATAAAGTCTCCACCACTCATTCACACTAATGGGACTGCGCCAGAGGCACTAGGACCCAGCGTGAGCAAACTTTTTTGCTAGAGGGTCGGCGCCAGAGATGGAGCCACGAGGAGTGGTACCACGAGCCCCAGCTCATGCGGTATTGACTATCTTGGCGTCGACCCTCCAACCGCCTCAGTTCCTTTTTCCCACCGTCGAGTGCACTTTAGTGACGTACGCTGGCCACTCCGCTTAGGAGTCAAACTTCAAACTAGTAGCATAGTTTTTCAGTTTTATTGTTTTGTAGTAATATCTCGAATAAGTACCGCTTAGTTTATTTATTCTTATTTAAAGAAGAAGTCGTAGCCTACATTGACAGAGTCGACCATGAGCGGGTCAGGTGACGGTAAGGAGACTTCGTATGAAAGCTGTTCAGTCAGCCAGGCTGGGTCCGGTCCGCCGCCTTCTCCGGAGGAGGGTCTGACAATGGACAGTCCAAAGCCCAAGGGGGTGGGCGGTCCCCTCGAAAGCATAAAAACAAACGGACGCACTTTTTGCACCGTTCGGCCTCGAGCTCTTCTTCGCCCAGGTCAAAAAAGAGAAGGCATCACTCGAGGTCGCCCTCTGATATGTCTGCGCGTAGATGGTCAGTTATTGGGCGAGCGTTGTCCTCCTCCTTCAGAGTCGCTGGTTTCTGTTTCTGATAGCCGATGTCTTCGACATCGAGCCTCTACCCCGCCCTCTGGAAGGTCTTCAGATGAGCAGTTTCATCAGTGGGCTGCTCTTATGGAGCAGTGGGCTCGGAGGTTGGTCCAGCTGCCTGGCCCGGTCACTCAGGGGCCTTCGGGCTTCTTGGGAGAGCAGGTAGGGCGATTGGGCCTCCCTAGGAACCCTTCTGCGTCTTCTCAAGCTGGAAGACTGGTTGGCATCCCAAGACAAGCAAGATGCCTACCAGCACATCACAGTGCACCCCAGTCAGCACAAGTTCCTAGGCTTTGTGGCTTTGGGTCAACACTACCAATTCATAGTCCTGCCCTTTGGGCTTTCCTCGGTGCCGCAAGTCTTTACAAAGTGCTTTTCAGTTCTCACACTGCACCTTCAATAGCTCAGGCTACAGGTCTTCCCTTACCTGGACAACTGGCTCCTGGCAAGCCCATCCAAACAGGGCGAAGAAGACGCAGTACTGACAGCTTCTCAGTTCCTAACCCCCATGGGAGTCTTTCTGAATCTAGAGGAATCGCAGCTTCAGCCTGCGCAGCAGCTTCTCGTAATAGGAGCCCTCTTGGACACCACCCATGTGAGGGCATTCCTCCTGGCAGACAGGAGGAAAACCATCCTTCAAATGACATACCTTACCATTGAGAACACGTCCATTTGGGTTAACTCTATGCAGTGGATGCTAGGTTCATGGCCTCCTCCGTCTTAACAGTGCCTCTGGCAAGACTGCACATGAAGACAACTCGGTGGGTGCTCAGCACACAATGGTCTCCTACAATGCATCCCCAAATTTACCCCATAAAAGTGACAGAGCCTCTGCTTTGATTGCTTGCGTGGTGGACACAGGAGAACAAACTTCTTCAAGGTCTCACCTTTTCTCCACCAGAACTGCAGATAACCATTACCACAGATGAATCTGTCCTGGGATGGTGAGCCCACTGTCTTGGTCACCACACCCAGGGAGTTTGGACTCGGATGGAATTCCATCTTCACATCAATGTGCTGGAGGTGACAGCAGTCCTTTATGTCCTTCGAGCCTTCATGGACTTTGTCCGTCACAAGGTAATCCTCATTCAGACAGACAACAAGACAGTCATGTACTCCTCAACAAGCGGGGGTGTGGCCACTCTACCTTCTTTGCAGAAGCAGATGAGGTGTGGGAGTGGTGTCTGGAGCACGATGCTCTGATCCAAGCAGTTTACCTACACAAGAACAATCTGGCAGACCAATTCAGTTGGATTGAAGTAGATCCTCACAAATGGTGATTAGCTCCAGATATCGTACAGTCTCTCTACAAAGAGTGGGAACTCCAGAACTGACATTTTGCATCCCCACTCAACACAAAACTTCCTTAATTCTGCTCCAGAAATACAGAACCTGGCTTTTTTTGTTAGGATGCATTCAGGCTGTGACTGACAAATCACTTTCTGTACGCATTTCCTTCTCTTCCACTGGTTCAGAGGGTGCTGCTTAGGTTGGAGACACACGGGGGTGAGATGATTCTCATTGCACTGTACTGGCCTTGGCACATTTGTTTTTTCTTTGATCAGCAATTTGTCAGTGGTCCTGCTAAGGTCTCTACCTCTACAAATGGACCTTCTGACACACGGGTCCCTGGTCCGTCCCAGCTTACACTCCCTTCATCTTCATGCCTGGCTCCTGAGGAGATAGAAGTGAGCAGGTTTAAGGTCTCTCAGAGGGTCTATGCAATTCTCCTAGCTGCTTGTAAACCTTCTACCAGAAAGACCTACACAGTCAAATGGAAGCATTTCTCTGAATGGTGCACCAAATCCCGTTTGGATTCATTCCGATGTCCACCAGACAGGGTTTTGGAGAACTTATTGGACATTTCCGATGCTGGATTGCAATACTTTTCTGTCAAAGTTCATCTACGTGCTGTCTCTGCCTACCACGAGCCAGTCCAGAACCTTATTCTGACTCAACTGCCTCTCTTCAAGAGGTTTTTGAAAGGTATCCCACACCCAAGGCCTTCAGTGAGAAAACCAGTGACCCCCTGGGATATTAACCTTGTGCTGGACATGGTCACTCATAAGGCCTTTGAGCCCGTGGCTATCTATGACCTCAAATTCCTCACTTGGAAAACCACTTTTTGGTGGCCATCACTTCTGCCCATAGGGTCCCGGAGATACTTACTTTGGTCCTGAACCCTCCGTATACTGTCTTTCATAAACACAAGTTGGTTCTCTACACCCCTCACACCAAGTTCTCACCTGATGTGGTTTCAGAGTTCCATCTGGACCAACCTTTGGTGTTGTCCATGTATTTCCCTAATTTTCAGAATGAGGGGGAGCACACCCTATACTCTCTGTGTGTTAAAAGGGCCATCAGACTCTGTATCGATAGAACTAAGGACAGACAGTCCAAGCAGCTCTTTGTCTCCTTCATCCTAAACCGGCTTTGTCAGCCAGTTAATATCAAATGCATTTCTGCCTGGATAGTGGGCTGTCTTCGCCAGTGTTTTTCTATGGCTCAGGTCAAGTTGGAAGGCTAGGTTCATGCCCATTCTACCAGAGCTGTCGCTATATCCCTGGCAGAAATTCTCTCTGTTCTTAGTGCTGATATTTGCAGAGCTGCTACTTGGAGCAGAGTGCACACTTTCATCAAGCACTATGCCTTGGATGTCCATACCAGACACCATGCTTCTTTTGACAGGACAGTTCTTAATGAATTCTTAACCTGAGTGAGCTCTGTCTCCTACCATCCTGCTCGGGGCATTTTTATTGTCTGAGCTTGGTATTCTAACCAGCAGTGTAGCAGTGGTGAAGATAAGGTCCAGGAAGATATGAAATTATGTATTCACCATAATTCTTGATCTTCTTGGACCATCTTCACCATTGAGTCACATGCCCACCCACCACACCCTGGGCTCACTCTCTGTTTATTGGTCTTCACCTCTTTGTTTTGTTTTGGGCTGTGAAGACATTGATCATCCTGGACTTAAAGCCTTCATCATTCATTCATACTGCTGGGTACTACACACTGGGACCCAGCAGGAGCCAAAATCTTCAGGAGGATCAGGCCGAGGTGGGACCGGCGCCATGCTGCTGGCACTGCAAACTGGCTCACACTGTGCAGGCTGTCTTAGCGCCAACCCTCCAACCGCCTCAGCCTCCTTTTTTTCTGCCATCGAGTGCACTTCAGTGACGTATGTCGCCGCCTGTCAGAGTCAGATCTTCATATCTATACGACAGCAGCTTTTAGTCATTCAGTTCAGTTTCATTTAGTTTAGTATTTTATTATTTAAAAACCTTTTATTTTCTGAAGAAAGACAATATCTCAGCCTGCCATTGACGGAGTTGACCATGGACAGTATCAGTGATGGTAGGGAGACTTCGCTAGAAAGTTGTTATGGGAGTGGGGCTGTATGCGGTCCAGAGCCCTTTTTGGAGGGTGGGTCCAGACTACAGGCAGCCTGGTGCTTGGGCGGGAAGACAGACCTCCTGAAAGCACAAGAAGAAGTGGGCCCATTCTGATCTCGGTCGGAGACCCAGCACCACTAAGCTGAGCTCTTCTTCTTCCTGTCTGAAGAAGAAGAGATGGTACCTTCGAGGTCACACTCTGGTAGGTCTCGGGGAGTCTTCAGTAGTGAGAGAGCCATGCAGCCCTAACCCTCCGGGGTCTCCAGTAGTTTCGTTCTAATGGCCGGAATTCCCAACATCGAGCCCTCTCTGTCCTCGGACGGGGTTTCCAGTAAGCAGTTTCATCATTGGGCCGCTCTTATGGAGCAGTGGGTACAGCATCTGTCTCGATTGCCCTTGCTAGTGGACCCGATTCCTGGACCCTCGGTCTTGGAACTGCTGGGCTGTAGCCAGGGTGGTTGTGGCATGATGCATTCGTGCTGGCAACTACATTTTTCCCTTCCGGTGCTGACACTCTAACACCAGTTCCACATGACTTACCCCCTCATCAGGTTTCCATGCAGGGGATGGCACAAGTGCCACCTTCCTCCTCTTCTTCTAGGTCTGACAAGGGTCTAGGTTCATTGGTGCCGCAGTTGGCACCAGGTTTTTCAATGCCATGTGTGACGTTGAGTGCTTTAGTGCCATGTGCGTCGTCGACCTCTTCAGTGCCACATGCATGTCAACTTTGGTGCCGCGTGCGGTGTCAGGTTCTTCAGTGCCATGTGCTCAGTCGGGATCTCAGTGCTGTGTGAGATGTCAGGTATTTTGGCACTGCATGCGTGCCGGTTCTTTGACGCTGATATGGGTTCCGGTGTCTTCTTGTATACCCTTTGCCTAGACCAGGCTTCGGTCTAGCAGGATTAGTCCCTGACCTCTCGGGTGGAGGTGGAACATGATGAGTCTGATCCTAATCTGATTTTGTCTGATGACATTGAAGATGACTCAGCCTATGACTTGGAAAGCAAGCCTTCTGTCTTGGCTGAATCCCTAGTTGAGGACCTTTCCTTGCAGTCCCTTCTTAGGAATATGGGATCCACCTTGGCCCTTCAAACCTCCTCTGTGGACCCAGAGAGGCTGTTACACCTCAAATTGCTTCATGTTCTCAACATTCCTACGAATCCTATACCCCATGTCCACCTCCTTTGAGACCCTGTCACAGGCAGTGTGGGCCAGGCTGGCGCTTATCCCTTCTGTGGCTAAGGCCACAGACAGGAAATACGCCCCTCCTAAGGAAAGACCCTTCCTGGCATCGGAACCTGTTGCAGATGCTTTAGTAGTGCTTGCAGAGAATGATAAGGCTGTCCTCCACCAGGAGGCTACAGCACGGTCCATCAATAAGTAATCTCACAAGATTGACACTTTGGGTAAATGGGCCTTCGCAGCCATAACCTTGGGCATGTATATTGCCAGTTATCAGGACTATTTCTCTCAATACGAGTACACCCTGTGGAATTCTCTTAAATCCATAGTCAAGAACCTCCAAAAGTCTGACGTTAACATGGAGCTTCTCCAGACCATCACTAGGGGCACAGAGTCCAATAGTCATCAGCTGAAGGCTTATATGGACGCCTATGACACAGTGGCTAGGGCGGCTGCTGCTGGGGTATGTATCAGGCGACACTCATGGCTCAGAACATCCGGTTTCTCACCTTATGCTCAACAGCAGGTTATGAAAGTCCCCTTTGATGGTGCTTGTCTGTTTGACCCTCAGGTTGAGCAAGTGCTGAAGGCTGCTCAGAAAACCAGGATTGTGATTAAAACAGCCAGGCTGGCTCCTTCTGCCCCTGAAAGGGATGGGAACCATCGTCAGTTTCGTAACAGGCAGTCCTTTCGAGGTAAAGGCCAAGAGATCTTTAACAGAAACCAGACCCCTCAGCTGCAAAAGAAAAGGCAGCAAAAGGCACAGGGCGAAGTGCCCAGTGCCACCCTCTGAAAAGTCTGGTCCAAGGTGGACACCTCTCTGACAGTGGGGGCATTTGACTCAGTTTTACAACCAGTGGAAGTCCATCACAATGGACAAATGGGTCTCAGAATTGTTCGGGAGGATACTCTCAGTTTCACAGAGATCCCCGGACCTTCCACCCAAGTAACAGCACAGTCTGCCCATTGCTCAGTCAGACCTTCTCACTTCCGAGATACAGGGCTTTCTCAGAAACAGGGCAGTAGAAGTAGTTCCCTGGGCAGAATGGAACACAGGTTTCTACTCCCATTACTTTCTGATTCCAAAGAAAACAGGCAGCATGTGCCCGATTCTTGACCTAAAAAGTTGAGCAAGTATCTATTCAAGGAGAAGTTCAAGGTGATTTCCTAGGAACCTTACTTCCTCTCCTCCGTCAGTATGACTGGTTAGCATCCCTGGACATGCAGGACACCTACCAGCATGTCGGTACATCAAATCACCACAGTATCTCCACTTTATGGCTTTGGGTCAACACTACTAGTTCATACACCCCCACCCACCCATGGTCAAGGACACCGCTACCATTTTTATTTTAGTGGAAAAAATTACTTACAAAAAATGGATGTCAACGGACATTCCAATAATTCAGGACTGGAGATGTATCATGACATCAATATATCGGATGGAAACCCTGACTGCAAAAATAAATAACCAGTCCGTCAAGTACCAGAAGGTGGCAGAGATGGCTGTTACACCAGGGAGCAGTTGACCCTGAATTTTGTCCATAATCAAACCTGAAAGGCCTCATGGAGGGTGGGGGGAGAGGGGGAATAATATGTAATATGAGTATATCTGAGAATTAATTTAAAGCTACTGATGATGGTTGATGATATATATCTTCTTCAGGACTTCATTCCTTTAGCCTCAACTACTATATAAACACAACTGTAATACATAGTAGTCATCTGCTGGAAGATGTATGCAAGAAATGATACTGAAATATGCCAAAGAATGTCAATGTATGTACTGTGTCTCACTAAGTTATTGAAAATCTTAACAAAAATACATTTTAAAAAACACTACTAGTTCAGAGTCCTGCCCTTTGGGCTCTCCTTGGCACCTCAAGTCTTTGCAAAGTGTTTCACTGTCCTTGCAGCACATCTTGGAAAGCTTGGCATCAAAGTTTTCCCCTACCTGGACGATTGGCTACTAGCAAGTCCGTCCAGTTAGGAGATGCAGGAAGCAGTCTCCATGGCTTCTCAGTTCTTCACATCCATGGGAGTTCTGAATCTGAAAAAATCCCGGCTTCAACCATCCCAACAGCTTCTCTTCATAGGAGCCCTCCTGGATACATCCAGGGCAAGGACTTTCCTTCCATAGAATAGGAGGAACGGCATTCTCTAGATGGCCCACTACGTCAGGGAGAACACCTCCGTATGGGTCCTCTCAGTGCAATGAATGTTGGGTCTCATGGCCTCGTTTGTGTTCACAGTACCTCTTGCCCAGCTGCACATGAGAACCACCCAGTGGATGCTCAACACGCAGTGGTCACTAACCCCACAACCACGGTCCTACCAAATAAAGGTGACAGAGCCTCTGACGAGATCACTTCATAGTGGGTTCAGGAAGACAAGCTTCTCCAAGGTCTCCCTTGCCCCACCAGAATCTCAGATCACCATCACCACAGATGCATCTCTGATTGGTTGGGGTGCTTACTGTCAGGATTGCCACATTTGAGGGGTGTGGAGTCAGGAGGATCTCATCTACACATAATTGTCCTGGAAATGAGGGCTGTCCTGTACACTGTTTGAGCACTGAAGGATGTCTTCTGTCACAAAATAATCCTTTTTCAGATGGGCAACAAGGCGGTGATATACTACATCAACAAGTAGGGTAGAGCACACTCCTACCCTCTATGCAGGGAGATGATGAGGGTATGGGAGTGGTGGCTTGATCACAATGCTCTGATTCGGGCAGTTTACCTGCCGGGAACACGAAACAACCTGGAGGATTGCCTCAACAGGACAGAGGTGGGTCCTCTTGAATGGTCGCTTGCACTAGACATTGTGCAATCACTATTCAATGAGTGAGGCAGTCCAGACCGGGACCATTTTGCATCCCCACTCAATGCAATACTGCCTCTATTCTGCTCCAGAAATCCAGAACCTGGCGTTTTCTGTCAGAATGCATTCAAACTGCGGTGGTCAAGATGCTTTCTGTACGCATTTCTTCTTCTTCCATTAGTTCAGACGGTACTGCTCAAATTGGAGGCACAGGGGGGCAGGATGATTCTAATTGCCCCATACTGGCCTCGACATGTATGGTTCCTATTGATAAACAGGTTGTTGGAGGTCCCCCGAGGCAACTTCCTCTGCGAACAGACCTCCTAACACAGGGGCCTCTGGTCCATCCCAACCTACTACTAAGGTCTTTGAAAACGCAGGAAGGCGTTAGCCCATGATGCTCTTATTCTAAGCCAACTAATAATATGATAGCTCTAATCCTGTATTTTTTATCACCTTTTATAACCTGCTCATGCTTTTGAAGTTGGTTCCCATGTATGCATTTATGATGTAGCAGGAAGGGAAGTAATTTGGCTGGTTCTTCTTGGTTTCTCATATAGCCAAGAATCAGTGACATGAGTGTGGGATTGTGAAGCATCAAAGAGAAATGTTTGATCAAAGACTGTCATATTTGGGAAATGGCTAATTGCTGATTTCTCACAATAAAAACCTACATCCTTGTGGTTAATTATGTCACGAAGAGCTAGGAGGATCTAACTGTGACCTCACTAAATGGGGTGGAGAGAGGGAGTTTGAAATGAAACATGCATGTGGGAAATATGTGGCATATTATTCTGGACTCTAGAGAGACTTAATTCTCTGGACTTGAAAGCACTTAAAGGAATAACAACTAGATAGGAAACAACTTAAGTATTTGTGGTAGGAGTTTGTGTTCTGTAACTTACCATTTTTCTTTTACTGTGGCTGTAAGTTAATGATATAATTGTTCTGTGTTTGATTTTACCTGTTTTATCATTTTTTTAGTAAACAACATTTTCTGTAAACTACTGCCTGTGTGCCGGCCTGGTGGCGAGGGGTTGAGGTGCGGCACCTTATCTGGACCCACACCGCGCACCGGGTTCAGGAATGGACTCAGGACACTGAGGGCTGGCAGGGTGGGAGAGGATTGAGCATCCGTGGGACAGCTCTTCTCTCCGGGAGTGGGTAAGAGTCATCGGTCGAGTTCGCGGCCTCTGGTGTAGAGCAGGAGCACTGCATGATGGTGAAGGAGGGACATACACAGAAAACATGAAGAACGCTCCATGTCACGCCAGATGACGGCTGTGTGGCTCTCTGAGCCCGTCAATGCCTCCAAAGCCTTCCGCCTCAGCAGCACCTCCCCGGGCCAAGATGTTGCACTGGTCTGCAGCCCCCTGGCTGGTGCTTTCCCCTCGGAGGAGGGGGACCCATCCGGCGAAGGGTTACACTGGGTTACCGGGGGAGATGGCTGTCATTTGAGAGCGGAGGCTTAGGGGACAGGACAGGTCGGTAGAAGCATTGGCTTGCCATGAGAGGCTGGCATGGATGCAAGAAATAACACACAAAAAAAATACTGCCTGCGCATTTTCTCAGTTATTTTTTATGTGATTGCTGAACCTATGTTAAAGTCTGACAGCTGGTAAAGGGGCTTGATTGTGTTACTAACCTTGCTTAAAAAGGTAAGACTATACCTAGGTCTCATAGAGTTGTAAGGGTACATCTTCCTGGACATAAGTCTCCACTACTCATTCACACTAATGGGATCTGCGCCGGGAGGCACTAGGACCCAGCGGAGCAAACTTTTTTGCTGGAGGGATGGTGCCAGAGATGGAGCCGCGAGGAGCGGCACCGCGAGCCTCAGCTTGTGCGGTAATAACTGTCTCGGCGTCGACCCTCCAACCGCCTCAGTTCCTTTTTTCCCACTGTCAAGTGCGCTTCAGTGACAAGGTCACTTGCCTGCCGGCAGTCAAACTTCAAACTAGCAGCTTAGTTTTCAAGTTTTGTTATTTTGTAGTAATATCTCGAATAAGTATCGCTTAAGTTTATTCTTATTTTACAAAGAAGTCTCAGCCTACTTTGACGGAGTCAACCATGAGCAGGTCAGGTGACGGTAGGGAGACTTCGTATGAAAGCTGTTCAGTCAGTCGGGCTGGGTCCGGTCCGCCGCCTTCTCCGGAAGGGGGGTCTGACAACGGTCAGTCCAATGCCTGAGGGAGCAGGCGGTCCCCTCGGAAGCATAAAAATAAATGGTCGCATTCTCGGCACCGTTCGGGCCACGAGCTCTTCTTAGTCCCCAAGGATCGACCCATTCAAACAACATGAAGTCTTGCTATATTATGACATATGCAGTGAGTCCCAACCTTCGAGCTGCTCCGGAGGTGAAAGAGTTAACTTTCCATGCCAGGCATGGAACTTTGAGCACGAGCTCGGTTGAAAGCTCTGTCTGTTGTTCTTCAAACTCAAACTGTCAGATTCTTTATCTACCACTGAACAGTTGCTCGAGATTTCTCTTCTGCTCGGTTCATTTTGTCGGTTAAAGTATTAATTTTTCTTTTTTAACCGAATTTAAACCGCAACTGGTCAGTTCAAGCTCTGTCTGTGGTACCGTAAGTACTAGATAGGTTTTACATTTATTTCTGTGTGGAACTTGTAACGGTATTATCGGTTCAGTTTGAACCGATCAGGTTGTTGAAAATTCATTGAATTCTGTCTTTAGAGTGCGTTCCCGTTCTTATTGGTTCTAAAAAACGGATTTACAGCTTTTTTCCACTTACTCCGGTGACACGGTTGGGAACCGATAAGAGGGTCTTGCTTGGCGGATTGCCAAACGGGCAAGTTTTTGCTTAGGCTGGCACTATGTCTGAGAAACCCAAAAGAAAACCAGGCCCACTGGGTTTCAACACTGCAGTGTTTGTGGGGAAGCCTTACAAGGCTGACCCCACACCACCTGTGTTTATTGTCTGGGGTTTGACCACCTCAATGCAGACTTCCAGATTTGCAAAATGTTCCTGCAGCTACCCTGGATAAGAGAGTTGGTAGGCTCAGGGAAAGAGAGGCTAGAAGTCTGCTGACCCAGATGGCCAGCCCGGTCAGTTGTAACCAAACCGAGGGAGTGCCCTGACCAGGGCGAGACTCCGGCAAAGGAGAGCCGACTCGAGGAATCGCTCCAGCAAAAGGATTAGAAAATCAGCAGGTGTGGGAGCCAAATTTCCATCTCCAACCGCTGAAGAAATAGCCAAAGCGATTAAAATTGTCCAGTCGCTTTCCCCGGTTCCGACCGAACCGGCACCATCAGGTAAGCGTACGGTTCGGTCGGTTCCACCGGTTCAAGAATATGTTTTAGAGAAATTTTATGAACCGGAGGGGGGGGGAGAGGAGTATGAGGAGAATGAATTTGGATTTGAAAGTCTGGATGTGCCCATTGAACCGGATATCTCCCCAGACAGACCTGCAGGAGTGTCTCCCCCTAGGCTTTCTGAGTCCCCTCTCATTTTATGTTTTATAAAAAGTGGTTGAAACCTCCAGCTCCCTGTGGAGGAAGCTGTGGATGATCAAGAGGAGCCTGACTATGTAGAAATGATGGATATCCCAGAGTCTAGGAGACTGTCTATTCCTTTGCATAAATCTTTGGGAAACAGACAGTAAAATTCTAAAAACTCCTCACACTATACCTCCTGTGGATAAAAGAATGGACAAGAGGTACACATTGTCAGGCTCTAATATGGAGTTCCTACACAACAGTGCAGCCATGTTGGGTAGTGTAGGCTGCAGCCTGTGACAAGGCTAATTCCTTGGCTTCACACCCCCCTGACAAGGACTCCAGGAGGATTGATGCCATGGCAAAGAAACAGTACATGGCAGCATCCTTGGGACTCAGACAGGCAAATTATATGGCTTATGTTGCTAGATATCAGAAATCCAAATGGGATACTGTTATGGCTCTAGCAAAACAGGTCCCTGGCCAGCTTGCCAAGGAGCTGGAGCAGGTGGCTGCTGATGGTATTGAGGCATCCAAGGTGCAATTCCATGCTGCAGTGGACTCTAATGATGTGTCATCAAGAGTCATGGCTGCATCTGTGGCACTTCACAGAATGGCTTGGCTCAGATGTACTAGCCTGTCACAGGATACCCAGACTAAGGCCGTGGATTTTCCTGTTGTGGGTAATTCTCTGTTTGGGGAGCAGACAGAGAATTACATGAAGAAAATGGATGAGTATAGGACCACCTATAGGAGTGCACAGGCCAAGGAAAGGCAGGCCACTCCTCAAAGGCAGCCTTCCAGGGGCAGGGGCAGACCTTTTCATAGGCCTTTTACCAAGCTCCAGGCCTCTTCAGCTTATGCCCAGAGGGGTTCTTTAGAGGAGAGGCAGATGGGGTACAAGCAGACCTGCTTCCACCCCTCATCCTAAAGCCCCTGCCAAGCAGGCACCCTGATGGGGTGGCCAGGGCCGATTCTCCACTACCTGGGGGCAGGCTGGCTTACTTTGTCCAGGACTGGAAGTCTTTAACATCAGACAAGTGGGTCCTGAAGTAGTAACAGGACTGGTTCTCAGCTTCAAAATTTTCCAAAGATGAGAACCAGGTCCTTCCACCTGCAAATCCATCAGAGACACTTGCCCTAGAAACAGAAGTTTTCACCTCCTGGCTCTCAGAGCTGTGGAAGGGGTTCCACCCTCACACCAGGGCAAAGGGTTGTACCCAGGTACTTCCTTACCCCAAAAAGACAGGAGAATGGCGCCCATCCTGGATCTCAGATACCTAAACAAGCACCTTTTAAAACCAAAATTCAAAATGGTGACTCGGGAATTATTTTACCCTCTCTAAGGCCAGGGGACTGGCTAGTCCCTGGACCTCACTAGGTTTCCTCTCAATCTTCCAAAGTCAGTTCTAGAGCCTGCCCAGATTCTCACCTTCATAGGTGCAGAACTGAGCACAAAAAAGGCTAGAGCCTTCCTTCCTCTGAAAAGAGCAAGGACCCTGGTCTCTCTGGCCTCCTCCTTCACCCTGCAGGTCTCTCGACCAGCAAGGCATTTTCTGCAGCTCCTGGGGCACATGGCTGCTTCTACAGCAGTGGTGTAGGGAGCAAGATTTCAGATGAGGGACATCCAGTTCCATTTGAGAACCTTTTGGTCTCAAAGGAGAGACCCTCTAACCAAATTGATCCCAGTGACTCAAACCCTGATCCAAGCCCTTCAGTGGTGGCAGGACCAGAGCAGTTTGAGACAAGGGGTCCCCTTCACCCCTCAGTCTCACTCCTTAATCCTTACTAAAGATGCATCCCTCTTGGGGTGGGGAGCTCACAGGCACCTCACTACTCAGGGATTGTGGTCCTCAGGAATCTCTGCTCCACATCAACCTGTTGGAACTCAAAGCAGTTTTCTAGCACTTCAAGTTTTTTCCACATCTGTTCAGAACAAAGTTGTACAGGTCAGAACAGACAACACCACTACAATGTGGTACATCAACAGCAAGGAGGCACTCGGTCCACGGCCTTGTGCACTCAAGCAATGAAGTTGTGGTCTATGGCCTATTCCTGAACAGCTCCCTTACGGCAGTTCACCTCCCAGGCAAGGACAATGTCCTGGCAGATGTCTCAGCAGGATTTCCCAGGGCCATCACGAATGGTCACTGGATCCCTAGTACTGGAGGTAGTATTTGCCAGATGGGGCACCCCACAGATAGATCTTTTGCAGCCCCAGACAATCACCAACTTCCCTTTTTGTTGCAGGCCCCAGTGTTGGGCTCAGTCCTCTGGATGCCTTCCTTCTCAGTTGGGAAGGGAAGTTTCTCATGCTTTTCCCCTTCCTCTTCTGTTCAAGGTGCTAGTCAAATCAGATCTCAACCCTGCAAGATGCTCCAGATTGGGCCAGACAGCCCTGGTACCCACTCCTTATGTCCTTAGCAGTCCACCTTCCCCTGTGTCTTCCCAGGAATCACAACCTGTTAACCTGTGCTCAGGGGAGAGTTTGGTACCCGAATCTCAAATCTCTCAACCTCAAGGCCTGGCTCTTGAAGAGTTAGAGTTTGCTGACCTACACCTTTCCCAAGGTGTATTGGATATCTTGAAGGCTTCTAGTAAGCCTTCCACCAGGGCTACTTATAATTCCAAATGGAAGAGGTTTTCCATATGGTGCTCTGGCAAGCACATTTCCCAGAATCTGCTGACTTACCCACACCCTGGATTATATGGTGCATTTGAATACTTTGGGCTGAGACCAGCTACCTAAAGGTGCACCTGGCAGCCATGTCTGCTTTCTTATCAGCAGGTAAACCCTCTTCTCTTTCAGCTCATCCTGTATTCTCCAAGTTTTTCAAGGGGTTGCTTCACACCAACCCTCCATTCAGGGACCCTGCCCCTGCCTGGGATCTTAATATTTGCATTGCCCAGCTTATGCAACCCCCTTTTGAGCCCTTGTCTTCAGCAGAGCTTAAGTACTTGACTTGAAAACTGTGTTTTTTGTAGCTATCACTTCTGCCAGGCGATAAGTGAATTACAAGCATTGTCAGTGGAGCCTGATTTTATCTGCTTTCATAGAGATAAGGTGGTCCTCAGGACTAACAGAAAGTTCTTGCCTAAGGTGGTTTCAGACTTCCACCTTAATCAATCTATGTCTCTTCCTGTGTACTTCACTGACCATTCCTCCTCTGGCGAGAGGAGACTGCACAGTTTAGATGTCAAAAGAGCCCTTAGTTACTACCTAGAACGTACCAAGGGTCACAGGTTTGACTCCCTCCAACTGTTCCTCACGTATGGTGAGGTTGGTAAAGGGAAACCTGCCACTAAAAGATCCATTGCCAGGTGGATTGTCTCTTGTATCCAATTTTGCTGTGAAAAACTGGGTAAGGTTCCTCCCTCAGGCCTGAGGGCTCACTCTACCAGAGGTACAACTGCCTCTGGCTGCTGCCAGGGACATCCTATCCTAGAGATATGTCAAGCAGCTACCTGGAAAACAGTTCACACTTTTACCAAGCATTGCTCCCTGGACATCCAGGCTAGGAGTGATGCTCGGTTTAACACAGCTGTGCTTCAGAGCCTATTTCTAAGTAGGTTCTGTCCTCCTCCATGGAGGTACTGCTGTGTAGTCTGCATATGTCATAATATAGCAAGACTTCATGTTATTTGAAGAAAAATTACTCACCTTAGTAATGTTGTTTCTTCTAATGGAGTCTTGCTATATTATGACCTCCTCCGCCTGCCCCTCTCAGAACCTCTGCTTTTGGGATGTGGGTGGGCAGTGCAGTGTTGGCACTTAGTAGATGCCCACCTTGTTTTTTCACCCCTCCTTTTTGGGGTGTTTGGATGTTGTGTTTTTTAGTTTTTGGATCCCCTGACTTGAGTCTTTGTTTTGGGACCAAAAAATGTGTTCTTATATTTAGTAGCCAGTTGGCTAGTGTAGATTACAGCTTCCACACAGAACCTTAGTGAGTTTTGCTCGAAGATCTGACAGTTTGAGTTTGAAGAACAACAGACAGAGCTTTCAACCGAGCTCGTGGTCAAAGTTCCATGCCTGGCATGGAAAGTTAACTCTTTCACCTCCGGAGCAGTTCAGGTTGGGACTCACTGCATATGTCATAATATAGCAAGACTCCCATTAGAAAAACAACATTACTAAGGTGAGTAATTTTTTCTTTGGCGTCCCAAGCCTTTTGGGATCCTATTGTAGTATTGGCAGAGAATGATAAGGTTGTCCTTCCCAAACTACTACAGCTCGACCTATTAATAGGAATCTCGTAGAAGACAAACACTTTAGGTAAGAGAGTCTTTGCTGCTTCCACACTGGGTATGCGAATTGCCAGCTACCAAGGCTATTTCTCTCAATATGAGTATATCCTTTGGCACTTACTCAAACAAATGGTTGAAGCTCTACCGGAATCTGATACAAAGCCAGAGCTTCTTCAAACCATTACCAGGGGTATAGAATCTAACAACCAGCAGGTTAAAGCAGCTATGGATGCTTTCGACACTGCTTCCCGGGCGTCGGTGGCTGGTGTTTGTACCCGCCGTCATTCCTGACTGCGCACTTCAGGCTTCACGAATGACGCACAGCAGCAGGTAATGGTGTTGCCTTTTGATGGTGTATATCTTTTCGGCCCTCAAGTAGAACAAGATCTAGAAGCTACACAAAAGACTAGGTCAGCCATTAAGTTGGCTTGACCTCCTTCTGTCCCCTCTCGAGGGAGTGTTAATAAACACCAGTTTCATAACCGTCAGTCCTTTCGTGGCAGAGGCAGAAGAGGTTTTCATAAAAATCAAACTCCCCAGCCTCAAAAGAAAACGCAACAGAAGGCGCAAGGGCCCAAAGCGCCCAGCGTCACCTTATGAGTTGTTGGCCCAAGTCCCACCTCAGCTGCCCGAGGTGGACTCTTGCTCAGTGGTGGGAGGTCGTCTGATGCACTTCTACAATCAGTGGAAGTCCATAACCTCAGACAAATGGGTCCTCTGGATAATCCGCCAGGGGTATTCACTCAATCTTGTGGAGACCCCTCCGGATCGTCCCCCCAAACGACAGCCCAAGCTGTCAACCCTTCAGTCAGACCTTCTTGCCGCCGAGATTCAGGGCCTTCTGAACAACAGTGCAGTAGAAGAGTGCCGCTGCATCAATGAAACACAGGGTTCTATTCCTTACTTTCTGGTTCCAAAGAAAACTGGGGCATGCGCCCATTCTGGACCTCAGAAACTAAACAAATTTCTGCCCAAGGAGAAATTCAAATTATTTCTCTAGGAACTTTGTTACCTTTGCTTCATCGACACGACTGGCTAGCCTCCCTAGACATGCAGGATGCTTACCAACATATTTCTATTCACCCAAAGCATCACAAATTCCTAAGGTTTGTGGCTCTGGGACAGCATTATCAGTTCAGAGTCCTGCCCTTTGGGCTATCCTCGGCGCCGCAAGTTTTTACAAAGTGTTGTGCAGTTCTCGCAGCACATCTCAGAAAGATCGGAATACAGGTGTACCCTTATCTGGACGATTGGCTTTTGGCAAGTCCTTCAAGACAGGGAACTCTGGACGCCTTAGCCACGGCTTCACGCTTTCTCACATCCATGGGAGTCCTGCTAAACCTCAAGAAATCGCAGCTGCAGCCCTCCCAGAGGCTCCTTTTTATAGGAACTCTTCTGGACACCTCCTGTGCGAAGGCTTTTTTTCCAGAGGACAGGAGGAGCGATATCCTTCAGATGGCCCGTTACATCGGGGAGAGCAACTTGGTTCCAGCTCTCTCGATGCAATGGATGCTAGGTCTCATGGCATCCTCAGTGTTCAGTGTACCCCTAGCACACCTTCATATGAGAACTTCTCAATGGATTCAGTACTCAGTGGTCCCCAACCACTTACCCGCAGTCCTTTCTCATCAAGGTGACAGAACCTCTAAGAGGTCACCAGCGGGTCGAAGAGAACAATTTTCTAGAAGGGTATCCTTTGCTCTTCTGGATCATCAGATTTCATCTACCACAGACACGTCCCTGATGGGTGGGAGTTCACTGTCAGGCTCTCCACACTCAAGGCACGTGGACTCAAGTCGAGTCCCAGCTTCACATGAATGTCTTTGAAATGAGAGTCGTCCTTTAGCGGTCCGGCATTGAAGGACATTCTCTGTCACAAGAACATTCTCCTTCAAACGGACAACAAAGCAGTGATGTATTACATCAACAAACAGGGTGGTGCTCACTACTCCTTATGCAGAGAAGCGATGAGAGTGTGGGAATGGTGCCTACAGCACAAATCTCTAATTCAAGCGGGTCTACCTGCCAGGAGTGCAGAATGAACTGGCAGATCACCTCAGCAGAACAGAGTCAGATCCTCACGAATGGTCTCGACTCAGCCGTAGTTCGTCAATATTCGCAGAGTGGGAACCCAGACCTGGACCTTTTGCATCCCCACGCAACACAAAACTGCCTCTTCTGCCCCAGAAATCCAGGGCCTGGCATTGTCTGTCAGGATGCGTTCAGGCTGCGTGGACAAAACGCTTTCTATACGCCTTTCGCCTCTTCCTCTAATTCAGAGGGTACTTCAAGTCGAATCCCAGGTGGACAAAATGATCCTCATTGCTCCCTCTGGCCCCGACAGATGTGGTTTCTACTACTCAACAATATGTCGGCAGTTCCGCCAAACTACCCTCAGACGAACCTCTTGACTCAGTGGCCTGTTGTCCATCCCAACCTGAGGTCGCTCACCTTCACGCTTGGCTCCTGAAGAGGTAGAAGTGAACAGGTTCAATCTCTCGCAGGGTTTCAGATATTCTTCTGGCTGCACGGAAACCAGCCACTAGGAAACTTACACAGCCAAATGGAAGTTGCCGCCTGGTGTGCAAAGTCCTCTTTAAATCCCTTTTCCTGCCCACCAGATAAAATTCTGGAGTACCTCTTAGACCTCTCAAATTCAGATCTGCATTACTCTACAGTCAAAGTTCACCTTTGTGCCATTTCAGCTTATCATGAGCCGGTACTTTCCTTGTTACTGGCTCAGTTACCGGTGGTTAAGAGGTTTCTTAAAGGAATTCTGCATACCAGACCTCCTACAAGACATCCAGTTGCAGCCTCGGACATTAATCTTGTGTTAGATATGCTCACTCGGAAACCTTTCGAACCTCTGTCTACCTGTGAGCTAAAATTTCTCACCTGGAAAACGGCCTTCATGGTGGCCATTACCTCAGCCCGCAGGGTCTCTGAGATACATGCCCTGGTCACAGACCCTCCGTATTCTGTATTCCATAAAGACAAAGTAGTCCTTAGAACCCATCCTAAATTTCTTCCTAAGGTTGTGTCGAATTCCATCTAAACCAGCTTTTGGTCCTTCCCTCTACTTTATGGACTTCAAATGAAGGAGAACGATCTCTTATTCCTTGGACGTTAAGAGAGCTTTATGCTTCTATCTAGATAGAACGAAAGACTTTGCAAAGTTCAGCAACTGTTTGTTTCCTTCAGCGAGACCCGGCCAATCAACCTGTCGCTATCAGATGTATCTCAGCATGGCTAGTGGCATGCCTCGCCACTGCTATTCCATGGCGCAGTGGTTGTTGAGGGCAGAGTTTACGCCACTCTACTAGAGCTAGTCGCGATATCTCTGATGGAAATCTGCAACATGCCCAATGCAGATATTTGCAACGTCTGGTTACCTGAGCCCAGTGCATGCTTTCTAAACACTATGCACTGGATGTCCATGCCAGATGACATTCTTCCTTTGGCAGAACCATCCTTAATGGACTTCTGTCCTAAAACTGTGAGCTCTTGGTCTCTCCTGCCGCCCTCTTGGGGATTATTAGCTTGTACTCTCTACAGTGATGAGTGGTGGAGACTTATGTCCAGGAAGATATGAAAATTACGTACCTACCGTAATTCTTGATCTTCTTGGATGAGTCTCCACCACTCATTCACACGCCCACCCTCCATCCCCCGAGCTCACCTCTGTTGTTGGTCTTCACTCCCTCAAATCTTTAGGCTGTGAAGACTTCTTTGTTGACCCTTCTTATACGGGTCGTCCGGACTATCTTATGTCCGGTTTTTGGTTAGGCTATCCTTCTAGGTTAGTTATGCTGCACCTCCTCGGAAAAAAAGGTACTGAGGCAGTTGGAGGGTCGACGCCAAGATGGTCATTACCGCACGAGCTGAGGCTTCATGTGCCACTCCTCACGGCTCCAGCTCTGGCACACGCCCTTCAGCAAAACAGTTTGTTCTGCTGTTCTGTGTCTCCTGCACAGATCCCATTAGTGTGAATGAGTGGTGGAGACTCGTCCAAGAAGATCAAGAATTACAGTAGGTACGTAATTTTCATATTTTGGAAACCTGGCTTGGTGCCCCTGGGTGAAGGATTTTAATGCATTCTCTAACAGGGTACATATCTATGCCTGTTAATTGAGTATGCTAGCATAAGGTTCACAGTTTGACTTCCACCAGAACTCGAGGCTAATAGGTGATTTGGACCCAAAACAGACAGGGAGGTTACCCTGTTTGTCATCAGTTCACACTATTGTACTGTGAGGTTGGCAGTGTGGCAGAGGGCCTGACCTGCGGAGGGCGTTTGTGACAGTGCCTAGTTCAAAAAGGAAGTCTGAACAAGTCACTGATAAGGTGACTGCTAAAAAGCTATGTAAAGAAAAAATACCACTGCACCTCCAAGGCGCTTAAGGGTGAGGCTGCGCTTGATACAAAACATAAAGACAAATCCAAAACATTGAGCCCCAGGAGGGTAATTCCAAGATTCACAGGGGACTTGCATCTATGGAGGATATGCCTAAAGCTTGGCAGTTTTCCAAACTTTCAGAGCATGGGGTCATTTCGTGCCCTACTTTTCCAGGAAGGTCCTTCTGCAGCCCCCGTGATACAGGGGCTGATGAGGGATATATTTATGATTTTTATGATGCTGCAGATGACATTTCAGAGGGAGAGGTCCCAGAACCTGATGTGTCGCCTGACCCCAATTTTGGGGCATCCCCTACAGACCAGGAGGATACCTCCTCCATGTTCACTTTTTTACAGCACATGGTAGACACTCTTTTTTTTTTTATTTCTATTTATGCCCCCTTCTCGCCGCTGAACTCCCATTCCTTCAGGAGTCTCCAATGGCCTTGTTCCTCTCCGCTCCTGCTAGCCGGCGACCAGTGCAGTCCATCCCCCCCACGGGCCTTGGATATTCCCAGGCGGTGCAGGTGGGGCTCTTACACCCTGACGTGTCTATATTTCGTCGGGAAATGCTGGTACTGGCGCCCAGTAGGGGCATTGGGATCGTGGCTCGGAGCCCGCTCTGCTGGGAGTCCCAAGGGGTATTTCCTGGTTTTTCTGGTGTCCTCCGCCTGAGAACATAGACACAAGGCAGCCAATGGGTGAGGCATGTATGACGGCAATCTCCTCCCGACTCTCGGTCTGCGCCCTCTCACCCCACTGACTGTCCCAGCTGCACCGACGCCTGTGGTCACCCAGGTGGCGGTAGAGTAGTGGGACAGGCAATCCTCCCACTCCGGAGAAGGAGAGTGGCTGATGGGCGCCTGTCCTTCTCCCCAGGCCGTCCTCCAGTTACCCGAGTCCGCTCCTGAACCCGGGTTGCTGGCGCCTGTGAGCGGTAAACCTACTGTCACGCGCTCGACGGGCTGGCTATGGTAGACACTCTTGACTTCCCTTCTCAGAGTCTAACCTGGAAGAGGAGGAAGACCAGGACTATAGAGAATGAAGGATCGTCCTCCTCAAGAAGTTTGTTCTTCCTGTATAATAAACCTTCAGGAAGAATACTATGAAGCTTCTCAGACTCCACATCTGTCTAGGGTCAAGAAGAGAATGGACAAGAAATATCAGTTGTCTAAAACAGACACTGATTTTCTGTTTGTGCACCCAGTCATGAAGGAGTGGTGCAACAGGCAGCATGTGACAAAGCAGGAGTACTCCTTTCTTCTCAGCCTCCTGAAAAGGACTCTAAAGGCTGGATTTTATGGCTAGGAAGACTTATTCCTCAGCTTTCTACTCATTCGCCTGTCTTCATACATGGCTTATACAGCCAAGTAACGAAAGGTCTTCCTGGGACTCAGTTCTAGCCATAGTTAAGCAGGGTCTTGACTCCTATGGCAAAAGACTGGGTAGAAACTGCTAAACTGCCTGGAAGCCACAAAGTATCAGTTCCATATGACAGACGACAATAATGTTGCAGCCTCAGGGTCATGGCCCAGGCTATCCTCTCCAGGCGCTTTGCTTGGCTGAGGACTATAAATCTTATGCAGGACACTCAGTCCAAAGCCATGGACTTTCCCTGTGATAAAATATTCAGTTTGATTCTAGAACTGAGGAGCATGAAAAGGCTGATGAATATAAAACAATCTATCAGAGTAACACTTCAAAGTGAAGTCCTCTGAACCTCAAACGCCCAGCAAAGGGAAATAGGGCAGGGATATTTCCTAAGCCTTTATTCCTTCGTCCTAAATTTGACTTCTCTCAGTTCATAGGTTACTTCAGAAGAAGATGCAGGAAGGGTCAGAGAAGCGCTACTTCTAGCCCTGCTCCTGCTACCCAGCAAAAGCCCTGACCTCAGTCCAGGTCGCTTCCCTCTGCCTGTATGCAGCAGGCTGTTCCATTACCTCTAGTTCTGGACCCTTATCACAACAGACAAATGGATCCTGGAGATACGGAGAAGGCCTGCCTCTTCAGTTCAAAAGATGCCAGCCTTCAGGGGCACCCAGTTGTCTAACATTAACCCCAACAGAAGAGCTTCTGTTGGAGTTAGAGGTAAAGCACCTTCTGGCAGCAAGGGTGGTGGAGAGTGTACCACCCATCAATGGGGCAAGGGTCTCTACTCCAGGTACTTCCTGACGAAAAGGAAAATGGAGGACGACTCATTTTAGACCTCAGATACTTGAACAAACATCTTCTGAGACCCAGATTCAAAATGGTAGCCCTAAAAATGGTAATACAGGGTCTACAACAAGGAGACTAGCTAGCCTCCCTAGACCTCAAGGACACCTACTTTCACATTCCAAAAAGGCAGTCCCACAGAAAGTTTCTGAGATTCAAACTTCTTTCAGGACACTACCAGTTTGCAGCCATGCCCTTTGGCCTGTCATCTGCACCAAGAGTATTGACAAAATGTCTGGCTTTAGTGACACCACATTTAAGAAAAAGGGGGATTTCAGTCTACCCTTACTTGGATGACTGGCTCATAGTGGGAAAAAAAACTCTACAAGTGGAGGAGGCTTTCTCTGTCTCTGACAAGAGACACTCTGCACCCTTGGGGTTTCTTATAAACCAAAAGAACTCCCATCTGGAACCAGCACAACTCCTTACGTTCATAGGAACACAGTTGGACACTCTGCAGAGCAAAGCTTTCCTTCCTCTGAAAAGAATTAAAAACTTCCTGTCAGTAGCAAACTCTTTGTTCTGGGCCAGCCCAGGCCAGACAGACAGTTCATAAGGCTCTAGGACACATGGCATCTATGACAGCCATAGTTTGAGGAGTCAGATTCAGAATAAGGGACATACAGCAGCATCTAAGGTCTCACTGGTCCCAAAGCAAAGCTCACTGTCCAAACTGGTTCCAGTTACAAAGACATTCCTTCACTGTCTATGCTGGTGGAAGGAAACGGCCAACCTATCTGTAGTAGTCTTCTTCCAAGCATCTTCTCCAGCAAGAATAATTTCTACAGATGCTTCTCTGCTTGGATGGGGAACCCATATGTACAGCACTTCTGTCAGTGGCTTCTGGACCCAGAAGTGTCACACGCTCACATCAGTCTGCTGGAACTCAGGGCTGTCTTCCTAGCACTGTAGGCATTTGCCCTCACAGATAAAGGGTGATACAGTGCAGATCAGGACAGACAATACCACTGCAATTACATAAATAAGCAGGGTGGCACAAGGTCCTGCATTCTGTGTCTGGAAGCCATGAGAATCTGGAGTTTGGCCTGCTCTCTGGATGTCAGTCTTCAGCCATACATCTTCCAGGCAAGGAAAATACCCTGGCGGATGCTGTCAGTCGCATTAATCGAGGGCACAGTGAATGGTGTCTGAACAGGCAAGTGCTGGCTGCAGTGTTTAGAAGGTGGGGCACACCAGAAATAGATATTTTTGCCTCTCGCCTTAACCATTAACTTCCTCTGTATTGTTGCGGGTCTCCAGCCCTGGGGACTCTTCCAGTAGGTGCCCTAGTCCTGGACTGATCAGGAAAGTTCCTTTATGCCTTCCCCCCCCTTCCCTCTGATTTTCAAATTATTGCTGAAACTCAAAGCTCAGCCTGCAACAGTGATACTGGTGGCAGCAGACTGGCCAAGGCAAGCCTGGTATCCTCTCCTAACCCTTTCTTGCAGCAAGCCCATTCGCCTTCCACTCAGTCACTCTCTTCTAACTCTCCCTCAGACAGAGGTGACTTACCCAGATCTGGAATCTCTTCACCTCAAAGCTTGAGTCTTAAAGAGTTAGAGTTTCCGGCTACTCCGTACTCTGAACAAGTTCTAAAGATTCTGAGGATGGCCAAAAAGCCTAGTACCAAAAAGACCTATACAGCCAAATGGAAGAGATTCTTCCTGTGGTGCAAGAACAAACGCATTCTTACCCCAGGAGTCATTTTGCATCAGTAACTATAGCAGTTAACTGGCTAGGTGCAACTGCCCTGGAGGTATGCCTGTAAGATACTTAGCATAATGAGCTTGGGCATCAGACAATCAGAAAAAAGGAGGGGAGTGTGCTGAGAGGGAACAGCCTGAAGGGCTTCAGAATTTGTTCTCTGCTGACTGAGCAACACTGCCCCAGAGGTGTCTCTCAACTTTCCCTGTTGACAGCCTTTTTCTGCTTCTCTTGGTAACGTTTTCCTCACAAACTTAATTTTTTAGTGTGCTGGGTGTAATTTTATTGTTTTTTTGGCGTTTTTTCTTTCTGCAGTTCCACGGGTTTCCCCACAGTTCCCGCTACTTATTTTATATATATTTTTATCGCTATTTGAGTATTTTCAATGGTTTCTATCACTGTTTTACCGTGGTTCCCCTTTTCTTGAGGGAACTGTCGATTTGTAAGTTTTTTTCTGTATTTTTTACCTCAGTAATCGCGGTTCCTTACCCCAAGGTAACCACTGGAATTTCAAACTTTGACAGTTATTCCTGGGTTCTCTGTGGATTTGCATGTCAGAGATTCCCAGAACTAAAAAGAAAACTGGACCTACAGGATTTTAAAAAGTGTGTCATCTATCACAGGATTTTGGCCTAGCAGATTTTCAACAACCTGTGCCTCAGGTGTTTAGGTCCAGATCTTACTTGTTCCCTTTGCACAAATTTGGTGAAAAACAGAGCAAAGAGATTTAGAAAAAAAATAAAATTACAGCTGAGGAAAATCAAAGGCTACAGATGAGGGACCATCTAAAATTAATAACAATAAAAGTTCAAGCATGGGTGCTGATGAAGCCTCCAAGTCCCAGCCAAAAATAAAAGCTGTAGTGGGCCCCTGGAAAAGCTCCAAGGGTAACAAATTTATACTAGTCATATGTGATTCCACTACCTGCTACCCAGAAGCTATCCCCATGAGAACTGTCACCGCCTCTAAGCATAGCAGAGGAGCTAGCAAAGGTATTTAGCCGCATGTGAATCCCCCAGGAAATATTTACTGATTAGGGGAGTAATTTTAATGCACACCTGCTAAAAGAATTGTACCATCTGCTGTGCGTGGTAGCGGTGTGTACTTCCCCATACCACCCACAGACTGATGGCCTCATAGAGAGTTTTAATCAGACATTAAAGAGAATGTTGAGGAAGTATGTAAAAGAAGAGGGTAGAGATTGGGATAGGTACCGCCCTTATTTACTTTTCACTTACAGAGAAATCCCTCAAGCATCCACTGGTTTCTCTTCTTTTTCATTATTGCATGGGAGGAACCCAAGAGGGCCACTGGATGTAGTTAAAGAACACTGGGAAGAAGTGAAGGAGGTGGGACATCTTAATGTCTTAGAGTACATGACTCAGTTATCCAAACGCATGGTGAGGTATATCAAGTTGGCACACCAGAGCTTAGAACAGAAGCAAGACTTGGAGAAAGAAAGATATGACCAGGGTTTGAAGACTAAAACATTTCAGTCAGGACAAAGTGGTGTTATTTCTGCCCTCCACAGAGAACAAACTACTCGTGAAATGGCAGGGCCCCTTCACCATTTTGAGGCAAACAGGAGAAGTGAATTATGAGCTTAGCATGCCAGGAAAGAGCAGGAAAGAGACCCCCCCCCCAGAAAATTTACCATATGAACTTCCTTAGGAAATGGCATGAGAAGCCTAACCCTTCCCTTTATATCCATCTTGAAGTTAGGTAGTCAGAGCTGGAGGTTGCCTGTAAAAGGCTAGAGCTGTCAGGACAGTTGGGGGAGATCCAGATAAATCCTGAATTGGAGCCTCAGCAACAGAAAGATTTGCAGGGGGGCATTACAAGAATTTGAGCCCATATTCACAAACGTCCTGGGGAGGGCCAAAGTACTTGTGCACACCATAACTGCCATGCAAGACAAGCCCATATACCAAAAGCCCTACAGATTGCCCTTCTAAATTACAGATTGTTTGCGAGGCCCTTTTGCACCGTGCATGCCTGCTTTAAGCTGAACCAGCCTAAAATTTCATGGTGATTTGCATATATTTATTTATTTAGGAAATTGGAATTACAACCCTTTGAGTCACAGACTTGTTCCCAAAGGTTCCACGTCAGATAAAACATAGACATTCATACGGTACATACACAGAATAAATGTGGGTAAGCAGTCATACAGAGTATAAGCACAATAAGCACTGGTTAATGCCTATACATTTGGTAGCTAAAACAGGGCAGAGCTATCAAGATATTTACCTAATGAGCGGTTAAGATCTATACAGTTGGTAGCTAAAGCAATGCATGATATGAGCTGGTAGTAAGCCGCCTCAGGGAGGCCTTGTTTTATACATAGTACAATGCATTCATAGTCTAGTGAAACTATAGGGTAACAGAGGGAGGTGAGGAGCCTGTAGGCTAGAAATCATGAGGGCTTTCCACTGCCTGGTCAAGGGCCGGTGTGTGGTCTAGCAGCGTGGTGCAGGATCCACAGATTACCGGTTACACTGGTATTGACGCGAGGAAAGGATATAGGCCCTTAAGGCAGCTGTAAAAGGACCTAGATTGGTGATTGATGTGACAGCCGGAGGGAGGGCATTGTACCAGGATGGAGCTCTAAGGGGGAAGGATCACTGGGCAAGGGTGGTCCTGACCCTAGGCACCTTCCAGGTAGTTTTTTGGGCAGCCCATGTGGACGCTGAGATGGTGGCTGCCTGAAGAGAAGCTATGACACCTATTGGGGTTAAACCCAGGTGGAATTTTTTGATGAAGAGACAGGTCTGGTATAATAGTCTTTCTTCAAGGGAGAGGATATTGGTGAGCGTGTATAAGGTGCAGGTATGTGTATTTCTTTCGGCACCAGAGAGGAGCCGGCAGGCCTTATTGATGACTACTTGTATTTGATGAAGCACTGTAGTGTCTGCGGCAGCATAGATTGTGAGACCATAGTCCACCAGTGATAAGACTGAGGAGGTAATGGCTAGGTGAAGTGCTTCAGATGGCAGGCAATCTTTATGTCTGTAAAGGAGACCAATGCAGATGTTGGTGGCGGAGGTGAGGATTTTTATATGTTTGTGGAATGAGAGGGAAGAGTCAAATGTAATACCTAGATACTTGTACTTTTGGACCTGTCCCAGTGGGATGAGAGAGGCGGGGAGTATTTCCAGGGGGAAATCCTTCGATCTGTTTTGGCGGTGGGCATAGAGCATTGTCTTAGTTTTTTTAGTGTTGACCACCAATCTGTGTTCAACAAACCAGTGTTCAATCTAAGAGAAGGAGTTTTGTCAGGTATGCTGGAGAGAGAGAGAGAGAGCGAATCAGGATGTGCGTCATATAGAACAGCGTCGTCCACATAGAGGAGAAGGTTGCCGGGGCAGGATTTAGGCAGGGCGTTGAGGTAGGTGCTGAATAGCAGGGGATCCAGGATACATCCCTGGGAAACTCTTGAGCGCACAGGCAGCATAGTAGATATGGTATTATTAATTTTAACACATTGGGTTCTAGATGAAAGATAGCTGGAGAACCATGAGAGTGGACAATGAGAGGCCCTAATTTGTTGTAATGTGTTAAGAAGGAGGGGATGAAAAACCATGTTGAAGGCCTTTGAGAGGTCTATAAGCACGGCCCCTGCGAGGTGCCCCTTGTCGAGCATGGAGTGCAGGGAGTTAGTGAATTCTGTGAGGGTGGTCGTGGTGCTATGACCAGCTCCGAAACCATGCTGCTCCCTACATAAGAGGTTGTGTGCGAGGAGGTAGTTAGTGAGCTGATTGGCCATGATCTTTTCAAGGGTTTTAGAGAGTGGGGGGGAGAATTGAAATGGGCCGGTAGTCGTTTGGGAGGGAGCTGTCGCCACATGTCAATATTGGTGTTATCACTGCCGTTTTCCATGAGTTTGGGAACTGACCCAGGTGCAGGGACAGATTTAGAAGGTCCGTGAGTGGGGAGATAACTGAGTCTAGCGCAAGGTATAGGATATGCATATCGAAGGCGTCTTTGCAGTAATTGGAGCTCTGGAGGGCTTTGGACAGGTAGGCTTTTGCTTCTGTAGGGGTAATGACTCTGAGTTTGAAGGTGGGTGGAGGAGCTCAGGCGGTGGGGTAGGCTAAATTGGATCAAAAAAGTTGCTAGGGAGGACGGAGCTGAGATCTGAGAAGGTGGAGTTGAGGCAGTTAGCTGTGTGAAGTGTGTCTGTGGTGGTAGTACCATTAACACTAAGTTGTGGGGGGGGCAGTGGGATTTACCATTAAGCTCCTTCATGTTATCCCAGAACTTTCTTATGCTACCCCAGGAGGTGGCTAGGCGGTTCTGTAGTGCTCCGCCTCGACCTTGTGGATTGCCCAGGTACACCTATTGCGGTCAGCATTATAGGCCTGCCTATCGCTTAGCAAACCGGAGGCAGTGGCACGATGCCAGAGGTTGTCATGCATTTTGAACTGTTGTAGGAGTTCGGGGGTGATCCAGGGGGCACTGCGTTTCTTAGTGGTCACTTTGATGGTCAGTGCTAAAGCATCAAAGGTGGTGGTGAAGTAGTGCAATGCATCACCTATGTGCTGGGCTTGGGAAATAGGGGACCAGTCCCAGTTAATTAGATATTGTTTGAGTCTGGCTATGCCTCCTGGGCATAGTCGATGATGAAAGGTGATATTTCTAGGGACATGGATATGTTGTTCATCCACACTGTCTGGCAGGTATCCTTGCCACTTTAAATCTTGCCGGAAGGTCTTCAAGCTGGCTCCTCCCACCCACCCGGGTGGTAAAACTCTCGGCTCCGCCCCATGACGCCAGATCTTCCTTACCGCTTGAAGCTCAGGTTCTCTCCTTAACGCCTCTGCATATAAGACTGGTTCCCACCCTTCGGTTTTCCGAATTTAAAAGTTTTTGCATTATAGACTTCGGTCTTCATCCCACGCCGCGGCGGACAAATCGACTCCGGTTAGAGATGCCCTCTGCGGGCAGAAGATGTCTCGGACGGATCCGCACTCCACATGTCTATTGTTTAGGCTTGAGCACGACCGCAGGCTTGCGACCTGTGCTCTTCCTTCTCAGCCTACGCTCCTCGAAGACCGTGCTGCCCGCTTACAACTGGGCGCTCTGAGAAACGTTTCCTCCGTGAAGTCAAAAGAGGCCCGGTCGGCGGTTTCGTGGGCGCGGGCTCAAGCGGATCAGCTAGAGCAGATGATCACCTCGAAGAGGAGGCGGGCAGAACATTCTCTCGACTGCTGCATTTATCCCGCTCTCCCTGGGTTCCTCTTATACAGCTTCCTTTAAGGAGCTTTGTCTGTCCCTCTCCACTAGAGGAGAGGGACCAACGTCTGCTGGACCTTCTTCTCGGTCCAAGAAGAAAGACAAGGGTAAGTCCCTCCGTCGACGCTCTTGGGAGCGGGAAAGGTCCCTCTCCCCGAGTTGTCGGCCATCGACTTCGGTCGATCATTCGGCTTCGGCCACTGGTCTCACGGTGTCCCCGTCAGGTCAGTTGACCGAGACTCCCGTCGACGCAGTCGAGATCTTTCTCGACCCGTTGGACGGGTTGTCGACCGGCGAAGCCGAAAATCCTCTCACCGGCTCCCCGGTAGTTGAGATCCTGTGGCTTGCCAGTGCCTCCAGTTCCGGAGCCCTCGGTGAACCCTCTGAGCCGAGGGGAGCCAGTTCCACCCGTCCCCTCCCCGCACCGTCCTCGGAAAGGCCGAGGTTCTCGGTCTCGGACTTCTTCGCGGTCCAGCCGATCCCACTGTCATAGGCGGTCTTGGTCCTGGTCTTGGCACCGCGGTAAGCGGCGCCGCCGCTCGTCCTCCTCCTCGGACTAGGGGAGGCTTCGACGTAAGTTACGTCGACGTATACGAGGACCTCATGTGGCAACAGCTCCTTCTGACCGGAACAAGCCGACGACGCCCGCCTTCCCCGCCATTAAGTGGTTGTCACCGGAGTGGTCGAAACAACCCCTCGCCTTACCCGAGGAGCCTGTTCCCAGGCTGGTTGTTCGGCCAAACCAGCTGCTCCACCGATTCGTGGAACCTCCGCCTCCATAGTCGTAGTATTTGGGGTTCGACCAAGAACTCTCGGTTGGCTCCAGGACTGCCCCATAGGCTGTCTGTTACCCTCACTCCCGAACCGACCTCGGCAGGTGGAGGGTGGCTCAGGCCCGAGGTAGCTCTTTGTGGACTCTTCAGAGTCCGGCCAGCGATTCCTCCCCTTTCTCCAGGCGGTAGACTTGGAGTCCTCTGGAGGTCAGTCAATGGGCGATAGCCCTTCGTCTTATTCTGGGATTGCTTCGGCTCATCTTGGAGCTCACGGGATGAAGCTTCGAACCTGTGTTCAGCGGGTCAAGTATCCTCACGGAGATACTGGACCAAGGGATCTCCCACGGAGGTTTTTCCGTGGCCGAGGCCATAGTGGCCCGGCTTGAGCTCTGGCCTGCTTCCTGTCCCGCGCCCGCCAGGATGGCTAGGAAGTATGCGGTCCCTACCGGTTCCTTGTCTGGTTTTGAACACCCCTCAGCCGAGGGCTAGTTACTGACAGCATTTTCCGGCACGCCGGGAATGCTAGGGACGTGGACAAACCTCCCGACAAGGAGTCCAAGAAATTGGACTATGCCGAGCGCAAAGTCTACGCTTCGTCCTCCCTCGGCCTTCGTCAGGCCAGTTCAGCCGTACTCATGGCACATTTCTCTCATGCCCTGTTGCGCTCCCTGGACGAGGTAGTTCCTCATCTTCCGGCAGACCTGCAGACCACGGTCAGGCAGGTGCAGGACCAGGGCAGGGCAGTGGCCAAACAGCAGCTTCAGACTGCTCTGGACATTGGGGACTCATGTGCCAGGTCAGTAGCGGCCGCAGTGGCTATGCGCCGTCGGGCATGGCTGAGGATATCCACCTTCACTTCAGATACCCAGCACAAGTTGGCGGATGTCCCCTTCCTGGGGACCGACCTCTTCGGCCCTGGGGTGGAAGGTCACCTGCAGAGGATCAAGAAGTCCAATGCTACCTTGGACTCGGTCTCATCCGCACAGAAGGACAAAGGCCGCAGGCCGCAGCCTAAGCCCTTTCGTCCCTCTGCGCCCACGGCACGTCCGGCCCAGCAACATCAGGGCCAGCAGGCTCGAGCTTGGCATCCCAAACCCAAGCCTCGGCTTCCTCCTCCAGGAAGCAGGGAGGTAAAGGCCCTGGAGGTCCCTCAGCCGGTCCTTCCTCCAAGCCTGCCCAGTGACGGGTTGAGGGGTGTCGCCCCCAACCCCGTCGCCTCACCCCAGGTGCCCCTTGGGGGGGCGGCTCCGCCACTTTCTTTCCGCCTGGTCCGTTATCACCACAGACCGGTGGGTGTTGGAGGTGGTGGGAAAGGGCCTGCCTCTGGAGTTCGAGCAGGCCCCACCCTTCAGAGCCGTCGCACCTCGGGGGGCCTCGGGGTCCGAAGCCTCGCTGTCAGCTCGCCGAGCCGACACGCTTCCTCCTCCTCAAGAAGGAGGTGATCAGAGGTTCCTTCGCTTTCGAGCGGAGGGATCCCTTTTCGAGTTCCAAGCCATGCCCTTCGGCTTATCTCCAGCTCCCAGGGTCTTCACCAAATGCATGGCAGTGGTGACAGCATTCCTGCGGTGCCGAGGGGTCCGGGTTTACCCTTACCTGGACGATTGGCTGATAGCAGCCCCCTCCAGACAGGAGGTGGAGCGGTCCAGAGATCTGGCCCTCCAGGTTTGCTCTCAGGTCGGCCTCCTCATCAACGAGGCCAAGTCGGAACTCGAGCCGAAGCAGGTGATTCTTTTCATCGGGGCAGGCTCGACTTCTTCGAGCCAGAGCACGGCTCCTTGACAGGCCGAGGTTCTTTTCCTCCTTGCCCAATCATTTCTGGTTGGGCAATTGCGCCTGCCCGGATTTCCTGGGTCTCATGGCGGCCTGTACCAGCGGGTCTGTTGGGCCCGCTGGAACATGTGTCCCTTCAGTGGGGCTGGCTAGCCAGTCGTCCCAACGCCGCGATCCATTGGACCAGCTAGTGACGGTGACCCAGGGGATGTGGAACGCTCTCCAGTGGTGGACCGTTCCAGTTCATCTGCAGGAGGGTATCCCATTTGTCCGCCCCGAGCCGATGGTCTCTGTATCGACCGATGCCTCTCTGATGGGCTGGGGTGCCCATCTGGGGGAACACCAAGCGCACGGCCTCTGGTTCCCTCGGGAGTTCCGATGCCACATCAACCTGCTGGAGCTCTGAGGGGTCCGCCTAGCTCTCACCGCCTTTGCTCCGTTTCTTCGGGGTCAAGTGGTCCGGGTCCAGACGGACAACACCACGACCATGTACTATCTAAACCGCCAGGGCGGGACGCTCCATGCTTCTATGCAAGGAAGCTCTCCGCATCTGGTCACTCGTGCGCAGCCTGGAGGTGGATCTCCTAGCCATTCATGTGGCAGGAGCCTCCAACACCCTGGCAGATGCCCTAAGCTGGATAGGGGCTACATCCCACGAGTGGTCTCTCCTGCCGGAGGTAGTACAACATCTATTCTCCCATTGCGGCACACCTCAGGTGGACCTGTTTGCCTCCAGGGAGAATGCGAAGCTGAGGCTGTTCCGTGCCGGCCCCCCTCAGCAGGGATCACTGCAGGGGGATGCCTTCTCGAGGCCGTGGACCCCGGGCCTCTTCTACGCCTTTCCCTCGTTCCCCTTGATGCACAAGGTGCTTCTCAAAGCAAGGAGGGACAAGACGCAGGTGATTCTGATAGCCCCAGACTGGCCCCGCCAGTACTGGTACCCAGATCTCCTCAGCCTCAGCTCCAGGCTCCCGAGGCAGCTTCCAGCTCGCCTGGACCTGCTCTCAGTCAATCAGGGGAAGGTATTCCATCCGGACCTTCAATCCCTGCACCTGACAGCCTGGTTCCTGAGCGGCTAGAGTTCCAGGCCTTGGGTCTTTCCGACGAGGTCCTCAACGAGTTGAGGCGTCCCATAAGGAGTCAACCAGAAAATGCTACACCTTCAAATGGAAGAGATTTTCCATTTGGTGCCAGGGCAAGGGCCTGGACCCTTCCTCCTGTTCCTTGGTGAGCATATTGGACTACCTTGGTCCCTTTCTCAGCAAGGGCTTAGGTCAACGACCCTTAAGGTGCACCTGGCAGCCATCTCTGCTTACCGGGCGCGGGCCGGGAAGCAGTCGGTGGTGCAGGAGAAGGTGGTCTGGCGCTTTTTCAAAGGCCTTGATCACATTTCCCCTCCAGTGCGAGAACCTCCACCTCCGTGGGATCTACTGCTGGTACTGGCAAAGCTCATGGGCAAGCCATTCGAACCAATGCACAGGTGTGAACTCTCTCACCTGTCGTGGAAGACCGCCTTCTTGGTGGCTATCACGTCAGCCAGAAGGATGGGAGAGCTCCAGGCGCCTGCATCGAGTCTCCTTACCTGGTCTTCCACAGGGACAAGGTTGTCCTGCACCCCCACCCGAAATTCCTTCTGAAGGTGGTGTCGGAGTTTCACCTTAACCAGGTGTTGACTCTGCCGGTGTTCTACCCCAATCACACCTCGGAGGCTGAATATAGGCTCCATACTCTGGACCCTAGAAGGGTGCTCGCCTACTATAAGGAGCGCACGGCTGAAATTTGGGGAGAGGTTCGCCAGCTGTTTGTCACCTATGCTGAAGCCGCACCTGGCAGACCTTCAGCCAAGTGGACGATAGGCAGGTGGATCACCTCCTGCATAGATCTCTGCTATAAGTTGGCGGGCATGGAGCCTCCCAGAAGGATAAGAGCTCATTCTACCCGCCATACTGCTGCATCGGTGGCTGCTTCCAGGGACGTCCCTATCCAGGAAATCTGCAGGGCTGCTACCTGGAAGTCAGCACACACCTTCATCACCCATTACCACATCGACCTTGAGTCACGCCGGGATGCTGGTTTTGGGGCCTCAGTTCTCCAGTCTCTATTCCCTAGGTAGGGGGTGTGCACCTTGCCTCCCTCCTCCCAGAGAACTGCTAGGAGTCTGCCAGACAGTGTGGATGAACAACATATCCATGTCCCTAGAAATACAGGTTACTCACCTGTAACAGGAGTTCTAGGAATGGTATATGTTGTTCATCCACACGACCCACCGACCTCCCTGCCGGACGACAACCTGAGCTTCCAGCGGCCAGATCTGGCGCCATGGGCGGAGCGAGTTTTACCACCCGGTGGGTGGGAGGAGCCAGCTTGAAGACCTTCCGCAAGATTTAAAGCGGCAAGGATACCTGCCAGACAGTGTGGATGAACAACATATACCATTCCTAGAACTCCTGTTACAGGTGAGTAACCTGTATTTGGTGGTGGTTTAGGTAGCTGACAGGACCAGCTGAGGATGATTGGGGAGTGGTCGCTTAAGGCATTGGGTAGGACACCCAGGTCGGTAATATGGTGGAGATGATTAGTGAACAAGATATCTAGTAGGGTATGGGTTCCATTAGTGGGGTTGGCCCTGGTACGCTAGGATACCAGTTGGGTCATATCTAACACAGCAAAGGTATCTTTGGTGTGTGTTGATGAGCTCACCAGCCAGTTTATGTTGTGATCTCCAACTAGGATTTGTTCCACTTTGTGGGGTGGCTGGCTAGATAGTCAGAGAGTGCTTTACAGGCAGGGGATTGGCTGCAGGGTGGGATGTGGCGACGGTGAGAGTAAGAGGAGCACGATTTGGGTCGGGGAGAGTTTTATTGAGAGGGCTTGGGCACCATGGTCTAGGGAGGGCGCAGGCAGGGCTTGGTAATGCAGTGAGTCATTTACATAGTGGGTACAGCTACCACCTCTCTTGCCGTTATGATCAAGCCTAATGAGAGAGTAGCCAGGAGTAGAGACAAATGAGTCTGGTGTCTTGGCTGACAGCCAGGTTTCTGTTAAAGCCAGAATGTCTGGTTGGTGCTGTGCTGTCCAGCATTGCAGGGTGATATTTTTTTAGGCGGGCTGCAGATATTCATAGCGGCTATTCGAAGCCCCGTGGGTGACTGCAGTTGAGGGGGTGCTGCTGGGCCAGGATTGGGGTGAACATTGCCAGATAGTTGAAGAAGCAAGTCGAAGATCCTGACAAGGACCATGAATTGGTGATGTTTTGCCGGGTAGCGGCAGCTGGCAAGCTTAGAAAGTGATGAGCAGGGAATGGGCAGTTGTGTGAGGGCTGGGATGGCCATGTGGAGGAACAGACAAGGAGGGCTCAAGGCACAGAGAGATGGGTGGAGAGGTAGAGGGGAGGAGTGCGGGGGGGGGCTATGGGGAGAGACAGGGTGACGGAGAGGCTATGAGGGGCGAGGTGCTTCCCCAGCAGCAAAGGTGTGTACATACCAGAGGCAACTTGGGGTTTGTTGCTGAGCAGGGTAAACGTGGTTAGCAACAGTAGTATGGTTAGTTTGTGTGGGTGGGTGTTGTGAGGGAGTACAGTGGTGGTAGATGTGACCATGGGCAGGTATGAGTGGGTCTTGCTGACACCTAACATTGTGGCAGACACAGTGGTGCAGTGGTAGGGTTTCTGCCTTTGGAGTGAAAGATACTTGGTTCTAATCTTGGTATGAATGCCACATTGTATGCCTAGTGATAGTCTGGGAGACGGTGGAAGGGTCACTACAGAGAAGGGTGAAAAGCAGAGAATTTGGGTATGAATGACGCAGGACAGAAGTGTTAGGGGGGAGCAGTGGCAAGAGGACTGCAGCCTACATGTCTTGTTGCCCTCTAGTGGTTTTAGAGTATAATCTGCAAATGGAAAACAGGGTTTTAAATAATTGATTAGCAGTTTTTTCTTGGGATAATGCTAACTGTACAGAAAGTATTTATAGAGGTTTTCTAGAAGTGTTATGTTTGTTAAACACAATGAGGCAAGTGCTATGCATTTTCACAATCTTTTAGCACTTTTATGAGCAAAACGCTAATCAATTTTTGGAGTTAAATAAAACCCTGGAAAAGTAGACACTTTAAACTAAAGAAATTCAGCACTGAGTATAAAACCGACCAGATATCAGAGGCAATACTGGATTAGGGGGAAAAAAAGTTAAATAAGTTGGCCGATGGTAGTGACATAGTCCAGTCAGGAGGAATTTGGAAATGCCTGGCAGGATGAGGAACCAAACAAGGAGCTCGTGTTCCATGGACAGCCAATAAGAACTATGCCAAAATAAAGGCAGTTGTCCTTAGAAATTTACAGAGACAGCCACACAGCCTTGAGTTCCTGGAACGCTGTCCAGGCCATACCTGCTAGCAAGGGCTTGGGGAGTGTGACAGCAGGCTCTTCTTGCTGTGGAGGCATGTAGACCCTCGTCTGAGGTGCTGTAAGCCTAAAGGGCTATGAGGATGCCTGCTAGCAAGGGCTCGGGGAGTGTGGCAGCAGGCTCTTCTTGCCATGATATATACATTCCATGATGCTTTGCATTATGGGGAAATGTATGATGGGTTTCTTTGACACTTGGCTTTATTGACAAATGCCCTTTGGGGTAACCCTTGCTCCAGTGCTTCTGCATTGAGGTTCTTTGTCTTTAGCTTGTTTTGGGGGGTTTCTTTTTTGAGCTCCTCATCACCCAAACACACGAGACCAACATAGGGAATAAAATAATTTTCAGTAAAGAGATAGATCAGTAGATCAGTGGGTCACTAGGTGCTGATTAAGTGGAGAGGAAGGACATGCATACTCTGTTGCTGCAGACTGATGTATAGAAGAAGGTATATGCCATTGTTTAAGGTTATCCCTTGTGTTTTAAATAAACATCACACACAGATTGTGTGTTGAACCTGAAGATCTTACTTCGAGAGGGCTCTTGCAGAAGGTAATTACATATAGGACTGACGTCGGCAGGCGGCAGGACCCCACGGAAAAATTTCTATCTAGCAGTCTCTGGCGAGGGACCGCCCCCACGTCAGGTGACCGGCGTCAGGAGACGTCTGTAAAAAGGGGCGGTCCCTGATGCCCGCCTTCCAGTTCTTTCCCACTGTTAGCTCGCAGTGCCTCGCGAAAGTTGTTGCTTCGCCAGCCTACGCCCGCCGATTTTACTCAAGTAATTTGTATTTTTTCGATTAACATCAGGTCATCGCCAGTGTATGTCGGCCTCTACACCCTCCGAGCACAAAATAAGTGCTACCCGTGCGGCATCCAACTACCGCACAAGGACTGCCATTCCCTGTGCCTGTTCTGCCTAGGCCCCGATCACCTGGTCGAGAAGTGCCAGCACTGCCTCAGCTTCAACGCGGCTACCCGGAAAAGGCGGCAGCAATCCCTGGAAGCCCATATTTTGAAGAAAAAGATGAATTCGATGGAGAAGGAGCTCAAAAAACTGAGGCAGGCGTCCACTTCCCCCGAAGGCCATCGGAAGAAGGATAAGGAGAGGCACCGGGATAAGGGCTCCTCTACCGCGTCTCCCTCGGGAGCCGCCAGGTCACAGGTAGCGTCCCCTCCAGGGGACCGCCCCTCGACGGCTGCCTCGGAGGTTTCGAGGGGCGCCGGTCCGCCTGTCCGGGCTCGCGCTGGCCTTCGGGCGCCTCCGGGCACTGGAGGCCTCCGCCCGGTTCGCCGCGAGGCTCGCGGCCTACTGGCATGGGCGACTCCGGTAAGCCGGGTATCGGCTCCTCCGACGTCCACGCGGAGAAGGCCGGTAAGACGCATGACCCTTCGGGGCGGCGCATGGCCACTCTCGCATCGGACCAGGCTGATCCTTCTCCTCGGTCTGCCTCCGGTGAAGGCTCCTCCGGTGCCTGCCGGGAGCTCGCCGTAAAGCCGCAAGTCGGTTCACCCGACGCCTGGTCGGCGACTGAACCGGCAACGGACCTCCCTACATCCGTCGCCTCGCTCCTCCGCAGCCTCGCTGCCGCCCAGGGACCCAGAGTCCCCCAGCCCGACCTCCCGGGATTTTTCCTCCATCCCCGGAGACACTAGGGACCTTCCTCCGCCAGACCGCCCTCCTGTGGGTGCACTGGATCTGATGTCGGCTCTCGGACGCGCCCGACGCCGTACTCTCCAACGCCGGGCCCCTGATGTTGGCCCCAACGCCGTTCTACCGACCGCCGACATCCTGCTTCCAAATGTCCGCCCCACCACCGGGCCCTCCAACTTGATCCGCCGTGAGGCCGCGCCGGGCTGTCTGCTCCGGCAGCTCCCCCGGCTCCCGGGTATCCTCCATCCTATCCGATGCCGACGTACCCAGGACCACAGTATCCGGCGCCGCAGTACCCAACACCGGTCTTTCCGACGCCACAGTACCCGACGCCACAATACCCGACGCCAGGCTATCCGCAGCCGGGTTTTGGATACTCTCCATATGGGTACAACCCGTATCCTTATCCCCCACCTCCTCCTCCTCCACCGCCCCCACAGCCGCCGGTGGACTTGCAGGAGACTCTGCTCTCTGGTGGGCTGGAGGCCAAGGCTCAGCTCACCAGGGAGGTCGAGATGCCTACCACGGTGCCGCCCTCAGGTTCCCGTGATGTCCTAGGAGGCGCACACCTCACCACTCCGACTCCAGGGCTCTTCCGCCTGGGTCCACAGAGGGCAGGACATGCTTCCCGAGGGCTCCCCAGGTCCGCTCTCCCTGGTCGGGAAAGGGAGTCTTTTCCTCTTCCTCCTCCTCTTCACCTCGGACTCCTCGGATTCCTCCGATGGTTGCTCCGAAGGATGACGAGCCACGCTCTCCGTCGAAGCCCAGGCCAAGGACTCCTCCGAAGTCTCCTCCGGAAGATCCTTCTTTTACGGAGTTGCTAAGGAAAATCCAGGAGGTTCATCAGTGGCACTCTTTGGAACCAGATCCTCAGCATCTGAAACTCGCTGAACATCTGGATCTTCCCGTGACAGCTCCTACCTTGGTGCCACACTGATAGAGCCTCATGCCGACCTCGCACCACCATATGGAAACAGCCGTCGTTTCAGCCCCACTCCGAGGAAGTCAACAGGCTATATCAGGCTCCCGAGGCGCTGGTTTCCTAGATTCTCACCCTCGGCCGACTCGGTCGTGATTAACACTGCCACGGCCGGTCGGCCAATCCAAAACACCTCAGCTCGTCGCCACCTGACAAAGAACGCCTTCTGACCAGTATGAAAGAAGATCTTTGCTTCCTCCACGCCGGATTAGGGCCCTGAATTATGTCGGCCATATGGGGGACTACCAGAAGGCCATTCTGACTCAGGTGGAAGCTAAATTGGACTCCTTGCCAGATTCCCAAGTCAAGCAGGAGTTGGCTGATCTTGTCCGCCTGCACGCTCGGCCAGTCGACACATGCTTTGTGCGACCTATGATGCAGTGGACACTGCTGGATGGAGCTCAGCTACTGCAGAGGCCTACGCCGTCATGCTTGGCCCAGCGTGTCAGGTTGGTCCCAGAAGTGCAATCCGCTATCCAGGCGCGCTCCGGGTTGGTAAGCTGGCATGATGTCAAGGGACATCATCACTGATTTTCAGGGAAGGGATGGCACTGAAGTCTGTTGACTCCATGTACCGCCCCCATCAGCAGCAGCACCATCCTTTTCGCAGGTGGAATCGGCCCAAGGCGAAACCCCAGGGAGGGCGGGCCATGAAATGCCGGGCTCCCACAGCTGCTAAGCCCCTCCCGCCCAAAAAAGCAGCGGGTGCTTCAGCTGCGGCACTGCCTCACACCACCTGACTCCTTCCCTCTCCCACAACCTCCGGACTCCCCGGAGGAACCGGTAGGAGGGAGGTTTTCCCTCCACCTTCCGGGCTGGGAGAGGATAACATTAGATTCTTGGGTGCTCCAGCTCATCGCAGAAGCACACTCAATAGAGTTTCTTCAGAAACCACCTCGCCACCCCCCTCTAAAGTCATTGTACTCAAGGGAACACCTTCTCTTGGTTCAGGAGGAAATTTCAGCTCTCCTGCTGAAACAAGCAATAGAACCCGTCCCCCTTCATCTACAAGGGATGGGTTACTATTCCCATTTCTTCCTGGTCCCAAAGAAGACAGGAGATCTCAGACCTATTCTGGATCTCAGTTCCCTGAATCTCTTTGTGGAATACAGAAGGTTCAGGATGCTCTTGTTGCAGAGCCTTCTGTCCCTCGTCCAGCCGGGTCAATGGCTGTGTGCCCTGGATATGCAGGATGCTTATCTGCACATTTCCATTCGCCCGTCTCACCGCAGATACCTTTGTTTTGCGTTCCAGGGGGACCACTGCCAATTCAAGGCACTTCCGTTTGGCCTATCCTTGGCGCCCCGAGTGTTTACCAAATGCCTGGCAGTGGTGGCGGCCCACCTGCGTATCGGGGGGTGCAGGTTTTCCTGTACCTGGACAATTGGCTCCTGGCGGCCTCATCCAGGGAGGAACTCCTGCGCTGCCTCACCCTTACCCAGCAGGTTTTTGCCTGCCTGGGTATTACCATCAACTATTCCAAGTCTCACCTGATCCCATCCCAGAGACTACAGTTTATCGGGGCGATTCTAGACACGACCATGGGCAGGGCCTTCCTGCCACCAGACAGGGTGCCCACCCTCCAGACTCAGGTCAGTTCTTCGCCTTCTCAAGCTCATGGCAGCTGCTATCCCAACAGTTCCTCGAGCTTGGCTTCATATGAGAGTTTCTCAGTGGACTCTCCGCTCACAATGGGATCAGTTAGTGGACGACCTAGATCACCCAGTTCTGGTCTCCTCGCCGATGTTTCGAGACTTGCAGTGGTGGATGGTTCGAGAGAACCTGTTTCGGGGAGTTCCTTTCTTTTGAACTCCCCCCTCCCAGACTCTAACCACAGATGCCTCAGGCGAAGGTTGGGGAGCCCATCTAGGCCCTCATCGGACCCAGGGCTCCTGGTCCAAGCTCGAACAAACTCTCCACATCAGTGTGCTTGAGCTTCAGGCAGTGTTGTACGCTCTCCAAGCCCTTCACCAATACATCCTTCCCGGCCACCTAGCTGTCCAGATGGACAACATGTGCATAGTTTGGTACATCAGCAAACAAGGGGGTACTCGGTCCTACCCTCTTTGCAGGGAAGAAATGAGGTTCTGGGATTGGGCAACACAACACGACCTTCACCTCACGGCAATTCATGTTCCGGGAGTCAACAACACCCTGGCAGACAAGCTAAGTCGCTCTTCTGCTCTGACTCACGAGTGGGAACTGGACAAAGAGGTCCTAGACAATATCTTCCAACTTTGGGGAACACCACAAGTCGACCTGTTCGCAATCCCTCTAAACGCAAAGCTTCCCGTCTTCTGCTCGCTCGTTCCAGAGCGAGGCGCTTTCTGGAGAGATGCTCTGTCTCTAGACTGGAAGGACAGATTCGTCTATGCCTTTCCCCCAATTCCACTTATCCCACGAGTCTTGCAGAAACTAGCTTCAGAAGGAGCACAAATGATTCTGATTGCTCCTTTCTGGCCCAGGCAAGTTTGGTTCTCTCTTCTACAACAATACTCAAGAGGATCATCCTCTTCCTCTTCCTCTATCTCGAGGTTTATTGACCCAGGATCGGGAGACCCTGGTCCATCCAGGCCTCAAATCTCTTCAGCTGCACGCATGGCTCCTGCAGACTTAGCTCAATCCTGTTTTGGGGTGTCTCCCCAAGTGGCGGAGATTTTGGTGGAGGCTAGAAAACCCTCCACTAGATCCACTTACGCCATGAAGTGGAAATGATTCACTATCTGAGCCGCTTCCAAGAACGTGGAACCTTTCTCCTGTTCAGCGGGGCTTCTGCTGGAGTATCTACATCATCTGTTTGACCTGGGTCTCAGTCATTCTTCTCTGAAGGTACACATGGCGGCCATCTCAGCCTATCATGTCCCCTTTGCAGACAAAACTTTTGCTCAATTGGAGGTCTCTAAGACCTTTCTCACAGGGGTTCTCCATCTGAGACCCCCTATCTGTACTCCTACTCCCCCTTGGGACTTGAACTTTGTTCTCGAGAAACTTACTCTGCCTCCCTTCGAACCGGCAGCTTCTGCGGAATTGAAGTTCCTTTCGTGGAAGACTCTCTTTCTGGTGGCCATTACTTCCGCTCGGAGAATTTCCGAGCTCCAGGCCCTGATTTGTAAAATTCCATACTTGATTTTTCACAAGGAACATGTTGCTCTTCACACGAACCCTAAGTTTCTCCCTAAGGTAGTAGTGGAGTCTACTCTAAATCAGTCCATAGAGTTACCCGTCTTTTTCACGCAGTACTCTAATCAAGGGAATATTTACTCCATACTATTGATGTTCACCGGATTCTGAGATACTACACCAACAGGACGAAGGATCTCAGAAAGACTGATCAGTTGTTCGTCTCTTTTGCTCATAAAAGGGAAGGCAATGCTGTTTCTAAGCAATGCCTATCTAAGTGGTTGGCTCATTGCATCACTTTCTGTTATGACAACATAACAAGACCCTCCTGGTCAGGTAAGAGGCCACTCCACCAGAGGAGTAGCTGCCTCAGTGGCTTGTTTCAAAAATGTGTCTGCGGCAGACATCTGCGCTGCCACCACCTGGACTTCCGTCCATACCTTTACTAAACACTACAGTTTGGATATTGCTTCCCGCCGTAGAGCAGGCTTCGGGCTGGCTGTCCTGCAAGGTCTCTTATCTTGAGGCTTGCACAGCTAGAACTGCTTCTTGGAGTAGTTTTCCTCCTCCCGGTGCCTCACTTTGTTCCAGTCTGCTTGGGATTCAGTCCTATATGTAATTACCTACTGCAAGAGCCCTCTCGAAGTAAGATAGTACAATTACGTAAGAACTTACCATAACAGTAGATCTTCGAGAGAGGCTCTTGCAGTAGGTAATACCTTCCCGCCCTCCATCCCCCTAGGCTTTTTCAGCTCCTTTTCCAGTGATGGAAATATCCACTCCTCTCTTGTCCGGCCTTTTCTGGCCCATGGCGGGAAAGAACTGGAAGGTGGACGTCAGGGACCGCCCCTTTATACTGACGTCTCCTGATGCCGGTCACCTGACATGGGGGCAGTCCCTCGCCAGGGACTGCTAGCTAAAAATTTTTCCATGGAGTCCTGCCGCCTGCCGACGTCAGTCCTATATGTAATTACTTACTGCAGGAGCCTCTCTCGAAGATCTACTGTTACGGTAAGTTCTTACGTAACTGTACTTTCTGCGTCTGGTCTGTCTGTTATCCCACAATTCCTCCACACTCTCCATGCTGAGAAGGCCCTTTGTTCCAAGCTTTTGCAAATTTTGTGTAAACCTCTTGTCTTGGGGTGATTTATTAATCTTATCTGTGTCAGTCTTCACCATTCATCACATTTGGGTACTTGGCGAGATCAGGACCCTGGGAGCTTTTTTTTTTGGTAGTCGAAGCCCGAGATCCTCGAGGCTCACGTTCCGTGGCGCTGCGGGTTGGCCTTTAGGCTCCGTCAACTCCCCCTGCCTGCCAGTTCTTCATCTCCCCCCATCGAGGTCACCTCATGGGATGCTTTCTCCAGCAATTTGAAGCCTACCTGTTTCGTAGTTCGTTTTCTCCAGAAATTTTCGACGCCGAGTCTGTCGGTTCCTCCTGCCTGTTCTGCTAGCCACTTGACATTGCCGGTAAGATCTTTCCATATTTCAGTTTACAGCGACATCGAGTCTTGTTTTTATATTATTTCCATAGGTCATGTCTAGGTCGGAGGGCAAGAAGACTTCAAAGATGGGTCGGCCCCCCATACGACGGTGCCCATGCGGCTGAAAATTTCCCGTCACAGACCAGCACGACCGTTGATTTTCGTGTCTTGGCCCGCTTCACAACATGGATTTGTGCGATGCCTGCTTCTCCATGGACCACCGGGTCATCGAACAGCGCACATGGAAAGTGGGGCAAGCTCTGACGACTTTCGAGGGTCAAGGCGCACTGCCGGGGATGCCACGATGTCTCGCCTTCTCCAGGTCCCTCCCGGTTCTATATGGACCAAGGAGGAGGGAGCCTCAGCTTCTAGTAGCCTAGCCATGGTCGAGGCTCCTCCCGTGCAGAAGGCCCAGTACGCTTCCTTCGGGGCGGGCGGAGGAACGCGGCAGTTGCCCTTCGGGGCGAAGGCCTCGTGTCAGACCCGCTGCACCGCAAGGCCTGGGTCAGTGCCGCCCTCGACGCCATCAGTTGGCACTGTTTCAGGCCTCGGTACCACTCACGGTGCCGTGGGCCTAGCAGAGTTGTCATCGGCACCAGTCAGTCGCTGGGCACCGTGGCTGCTGTCGGCACCGTGGGAGGCTCTATGGCGCCGTCCCTTTCTTCTCCTCGCCAAGGTTGAGCGCTGCGCCATGTCCAGTTCTGGAGCCATTTGCGGTGCCGGACATGGGTATGGAGCCGTGGGGGGGTTCAGATGGTGCTGTCAGAGCTGTCGTCAGCGTTGTTCCTGCTCTCGGCGCCGTTCGCAGCGCCATGCAGCTGGTCGACACCATGGGGGTTTCTGACTTCGGTGCCATCTGCGGCGCCGTCTCTGCCATCGGAGCCGCTCATGGCGCCGTGGCAGGTTCCGACTCTGAGGCTGCTGTTCGGGCTGGAGCCTTGTCCTCTTTGGCCGCCGTTCACGGTGCTGCGGAGGGCACTGGCACCGGCCCGGCCTCCATTTTTGGCACCCTGTTTGTTAGGGATGGCGAAAGGCGCCCACCTACGGTTTGGCACAGGATCTCGGTCTCCACCTCTTCGGAGGCAGAGTCAGACTCTGAGTCAGACGGGCAGTCAGGCTCCTTGGAACTAGCTGCTAGTGTGGGTAGCCTTGTGGTGTCTTTGACAGGCCAGAGTCAGCTCCCCCTCTGAGGAGCGGCCAGCGACTTCCGAGGCTGAGGTCAGGGGCGCTGACCAGCAGGCAGTGGTGCATACCACCATTGCACTGCAGCCCGACCTTGGAGGGTTCGCTGACCCCTCAGCGGTGGGTACCCCCTCATGTGGTGTGCCTGGATCGCCCAACTTTGAGACCGATCAGAGCACCTATGGGAGGGGAGGGTACTGTGCCTTGGATAGCTCCTTCGGGGGCTGACCAGAGCTGCCAGTTACCTAGGCTGGCCCTCTCGGGGAGGAGGGCACTCTCAGATTCCGAGGGGTCGAGGGGCATGGGGTCTGCACAGAGGCCTTTTTCAGGGGCTCACCCGGGCTCTGGAAGAAGCTGCACTTTCTTTGAGAGAGCCCCGTTCTTTTGAGGTAGGGGACCGTCCTTCTGGACCTATACAGCCCCGGTTGCCTCACGGGGGAGATTCTTCCAGGCGCAGCCGAGGCAGTTCTGAAATGGTTGTTCAGCTGTTGGCTGTGGAGTCTTCCAGAGCACCTTCATCTTCTGGCGCTCCTGGTCCGCTCTCTAGCCCAGGCGGAGGTCAGCTGACTTCTCTTCTCAGCTGTGTCCCCATCCCTGTGCCACACTCTCCTGCGCTCCCAGGCATCCTTGGTCCTAGCGGGCCTCTCTCCTTGGAGCAGTTTAGAGCTGTAGCTGCTCGCTTTCCTGCTTACGTCATGGCAATAGACAGACAGGTTTTTCGACCTCCCCCCGAGCAGCCACCCTCTGAACAGTTGAGGTCCTCTAACTCTTCATCCCCCTCTTCTGGAGGAGAGGAGCCTTCTGTCCACATCTCCCCAGCTGCTGATCTTGCGGAGTATCAGCGATTCCTCATGAGGATGTTGGAGGACCTGCATCTGTCTCCTGCCACTCAGAGCAATCCAGAGCACTCGGCGCACGCCTTTTTGGGTGACTTCAGTGAGGACACCCTTGTGGTGCCCCCCTGGCCAGCTTCCTTTAGGGAGGCATTTTTGCGTTCCTGGCAGAGACCTGTTTCCGGAGTTCCTGCCCCCAGGGATCTCTGCCAGCGGTATTGCACCACCCTGGAGCCCTGTGCTCGGGGGGAGTCTCCAGGTTCCATGCCTCATCCTCAGTCAGGACTGACGCAGCTGGACACTCCCGATGGGCTTCGCGCCCTTCACCTTGACTGGCCCCCAGATCAAGACTCCTCGGATTTTGACTTCTGGGGTAGGAGGACTTTCTACTCGGCACGGTTGCTGCTTTCTATTTCCACACATCAGGCCCACTATGCAGCCTATGACAGGTTCTTGTAGTCCAGGCTGGGTCAGCTCTTAGCCTCATTGCCTGACATGGAGCAAACCAGACAAGCCATTGCACTCTCTGTGCATTTTCTGGAGCTAGCAAGGCACCAGGCAAGGGCGTCGTATGACGCCAGTGAGGTAGCTACCAGGGTCATAGGGACAGCGATCTGCACTAGGCAGACGGCATGGCTGCGTCTTTCCTGGTTGTCACCCTTGGCCCGGCGTAGGGTGGTTAACTCCGCGCACCAGAGGACCTATCTCTTTTCCTGCATGGTGAGGCGGCGTCTGTCGGGGAAACTTCCTTCCCCCTCCGGGGGGTCCCCGTCTCACTCTCCCCACTCTTGGGCCTCTCCAGGCCCAGAAGGGTCTCCCTCTTAGTGTATCACCCACTGAGAGCTAAGGGACTCTGTCCTTTAGGGTTTTTGAAGCACGCAGTACTCGAGGTGCGACCTCACCAAGCAGTTATACAGTGGGAGTATCACTTCCCTCTTTCTGGAGGTGAGCCCCCTAGCGATGCATCCAAGCATCCTGTTGGCCTTTGCCACTGTCCTCCTACAAGTCTCCAAGTTGTTCATCTTGACATCCACCACCACCCCCAGGTCCCTCTCAGCCATCAAAACTTGTAGCATTCCCAGGGTGTACACTTGGCCCGGGTTTCTGGCTCCCAGGTGCAGTACCTTGCATTTCCCTGCATTGAACCTCAGCTTCCGCTTTCTAGACCACCTTTCCAGAGCCTCCAGGTCCCCCTGTAGGGCCGCCTTCCCCTCCTCCCCATTCACAACACCCCCAGTTTTGAGTCATCCGCAAAGAGACTCATCTCACTCCTGATACCTTTCCATATGTCAGAGATGTAGACATTGAACAGGAGGGGCCCAAGGACCTATCCCTGAGGGACTCCACTAATGACCCTCCTTGGGGATGAGACTATCCTGCCAGCCATGACCCTCTGGGTCCGGTTCTGGAGCCAATTTCCTATCCATCTGATCTTCTGGTTCCTCACCCCCAATTCTCCCAGATTATCCAACAGGCCCCCATGAGGTACAGAATCAAACACCTTGCTGAAGTCAAGAAAGAGGACGTCCACTGGTCTGCCCAGGTCCAAGGCACTCATCAACCAGTGACAGAACTCCAGAAGAATTGTCTGACACGATTACCCTGGGATGAATCCATGCTGTCTGTTGTCCAGGCACCCCAACTTTTCCTGGTCCCCCCCAGTCTCTCCTTGACAATACCCTCCATCACCTTGCCCACCACCGATGTCAGGCTGACGGGCCTGTAGTTCCCTGCCACCTTCCTTGACCCTCCTTGTGGATAGGCACTATATGCACCACCTTCCAGTCCTGGGGCACCAACCCTGTCCTGAGAGAGAGAGAGAGATGCTGAAGAGCTCCACCAGGGGTTTCGCCAGGACATCCGCCAGTTCCTTCAGCACTCTGGGATGTAATTTATCCGGCCCTGGTGCTTTCTCCGTCTTAAGGGACTTGAGATCTTCTCTGACTCTCTCTGCTGTGATTTCCACCTCCGCTATCTTGTCCCCCTGCTTTGCCTACCCTCCACCTGCCAGTGATCCCCCCTCCCCAGACCCACCGATTGGGTAAGGGTCCCCCCAGCTTCACCGTCTCCTCCCATGCATGATGCAGCTCCCATTTTCCTTGGTGAAACTGAGGTGAAGTACTCATTTAGTACCTCAGCCTGCTCCCCGGGTCTTGTGACCATCCTTCCCCTGTTTTAATCCTGCTAATCTGCCCCTTCACCCTTCGTTTTTCCCCAATGTATATAAAGAACCCCTTGTTCCCTCCCAATTTCCCTGGCCATGGTCTGCTCCTTCTTTGCCTTAGTCGCCTCACCACCCTGGTGGCCCTTCTGGCCATCAGCTCGTACTCCCCTCGGTCCCTTTCACTCCTTGAGCACTTGAATTGCCTATAGGCCGCCTTCTTTCCCTTCGCCACCTCCTGAACCTCCCTGTTCCACCAGCAGGGTTTTCGGGCCCTACCGCATTTTCGTCTTATTCTTTCGCAGGTGATGGTAGCATCTTGCACCCCCCTCCTGATGATTTCCCACCTGCTGTCAGCGTCCATGTCTGGCCCAATCCCATCCAAGTGCTCTTATGATCCTTCCCATTTCCTTGAAACTCCCTTTAAGTCAGCTACCTCCGTCTTTTGTGCAGCCTTCTACCCTCCTAGGTTCAGGCAGAACCAGACCGTGGCATGTTCGCCCCCGCCAATGGGTCCCTTACCTCCAGGCCCCCAATCTGGTCACTGTCTGCCATGACCACATCCAGTATCCGCTCCTCCCTGGTCGGTTCCCCCACCTGCTGAGTTAGGAACGCGTCCTGAAAGACATCCAGTGGGGGGGGGGGCAGAGCCAGCAGCCGAAGGGAACAGACGCCTCTGAGAGTTCTCCTCCAGCACGGTGACTTCTTTGATCCAAAAGATAACTAAAAGTCACTAAACACTCACCTAATTTGCATCAACTTGTGCAGTTTTTCAAATGGCGCAGTTGGATATAAAAATAATCGGCATTGAATATGGTGAACCCGAAGAAAAAATCCACCAAAGACAGCGGTAGTGCAATCCTACACAGGCCTACTGATCAGACAGCAACAGGGGCTTGTAGCCACAAGGTAGGCAGTGTGGAGCTGATGAATTTAGCACTCTTGCAAGCAATTCAGCTTTTGGATAAAAAGGTGGACACCTTAACGGATCGATTGGCCATGGTGGACACTAAAATTGCAAAGGCTTCGGCAACAGCCGACGGAGCTGCGTAGACAGCAAATAACACCACAACGGTTGTTTCGGGAATATTAACAGAGAACAAGCTTTTGAGGCTTCGAATGGAACAACTAGAGAATGCTGTCCGATCTGCAAATCTACACATTCTGGGTGTCCCAGAACAACTGGAGGGGCAAGATCTATTGGGGTATGTGGAATCTTTGGTCTCCGAATTGTGGGATACTGAAATAGTTGGGGAAATTGTTAAAATATATCGAATTACCTCCAGCTTTCGGAGGATTTGCCTCGTACGATTTTAGTGACTACAACTGGCCAGCATATTCGGGACAAAGTATTAGATGCAGCTAAAAAGAAAGGTACCGTTTTATTAACATCAGGGGAAAAGGTGCATTGCTTCCCAGATTTAGCCTACTCCACTAGACAACGCCACAAAGCATTCGATGTGGTAAGAGCCGGACTTCAAGCATTGGGAGTTTCACATGCCCTGCAAGTACCAACCCGTGTCCGTATTCAGTACGCAGGCAAAACTTATCTCTACACGGATCCTACCAAAGCAGGAAAACGCCTTTCAGCAATTCAAAAGGACTTTGCATAACAAGATCTGGGAGAAGAAGCAGATGAAAGGGTTTGAACATTTATCCAGACCTTCTAATTTATTTTTTGGCTGGACTAGATCTCAGTGAGTTGATCCTTCACAGCAGCCTTTTATTTCGATGACTTATCGATGTGTACCTAATTTAGATTATAGATCTGAAGATTACAGATCTTATACCTTGTTTGTAATTTAAGGCTGACTAAGGAGTTGATGCTGGGGGGTTGATCTTCCTGGACTAAGTCTCCATTACTCATTCACTCTAGTGGGATAGTGCTGGAGGCGTTACAACCAAGCGGGAGCCTAAAGTTTTCTGAAGGGTCGGTGCCAAGAGAGAACCACGCATGCGTGGCACCACGAGACTAGGTTGCACCTGTGTAGGCTATCTCGGCATCGACCCTCCAACCGCCTCAGTTCCTTTTTTCCTGCCGTCAAGTGCACTTGGATATCGACGTCGCTTGTCTGCCGGAGTCGAAGTTTTCGTCTATACGACAGTAGCTTTTAATATTTTAAGTAGTAATTTCTTATTTTACGAACAAGAAGATTATGAAGAAGAATTTCTTTCCTGCCATCAACGGAGTCGTCCATAGATGGTAGTGGTGACGGTAGGAGGACTTCGTTTGAAAGTTTTATGGCAGAGGGGCTGTGTCCGCCCGCCGCCTTAATTAACGGGAGGGTTTGACTACGGACAGTCCTGTGCTCGGGGAGACAGTCCTCCAAGCACAAATCTAGCGGTTCCGGGATCCGCCCACTTAACCTTGAGCTCCTCTTCCTCATTGGGGGAAGAAGAATTGGTGCCGCTCGAGGTTGCCCGTTGGTATGTCTGCACAAGGAGTGTTCATCGGGAGGGGCGATGGGCCTAAACCGACTTTCGTGGGTTCCTCTTGGCTCCGCTCCTAACGGCTGCATTCTCGACTCCGAGCTTCATCTCTGTGCTCGTTGGAGCTCTGGTGGGCAGTTTCACCTCTGGGCCACTCCATGGAGCAGGGGTTTGACTCTTCCAGTTTTCCTGGCTCTGTTCCTGATTTCGGACCTCCGGCCTCGGAGCCATTGGACCGAGCCGGGTCGATTGATCATGAATGCAGTGCCTTTGTGCCTTTGCCATTGTGTTGACCTCTCGTGCCTACCCCTCTCCCTTTTCCATGCAGGAACTGGCACAGGCACCACCTTTTCCTTTCTCCTTCTCAGGATTTCCATTGGCATTTTCCTTCGCGCGCGATCCAGCGCCCGTGGCTCGGTGCCTGAGTGCGACGCCCGTACCTTGGTGGCGCCATGGCTCGGTGCCTTGGTCGGCGAGCCTCGGTGCTTTGGTTGGTGCCATGGGCTTGCGACTTAGGCGTGCGCCGTGACTCGGTGCCTGGTCTGCGCTTGAGCCTCGTGCCTTGGGTCGGGTGCTGTGCCTCGGTGTTTTGGTCGGCGCCGTGCCTCGGGCCGTGGCTCGGTGCCTTGGTCAGCATCATAGCTCATGCCTTGGTCAGCGCTAAGCTCAGTGCCTTGGTCGCGCTTGTGCCCTCAGTGCCTTTGGTCGGTGCCGTTTCTTACTCAGCACCGTGGGTCGGCACCATAGCTCTGTGCAGTGCTGTGGGTGCTCTTGCTGCTGCCGCTAGTTGTCTGCACCGTCAGTGATGCCACGGGTGTCTGGGTGGCACCGTGAGCACCTATGGGTTCCATAGGTGCCGTGGGTGCCACTGGTGGCATCGATACCAGGGGTGACACGCAGGTGCCCATGGGTGCCACTGGTGCCATGGGTGTCGGGGGTGCCCTTAGGTGCCATTGCTGCATGGGTGCCGGGGGTGCCTGCGGATACTGCCGCGGCTCCCCTTCGGTATTGCCAAGGTTGGCATAGGCACTACTTTGTGCCCTCCTCTGCCACGAGTGGTGCTGGTGCCACACGGGTGCTAGTGGATGCTGTATGGCAGAATTAGTGACACACTTTTCCTTTCGGACTTCTTTTCCACAGAACTTGTGGCAGGATGTTTATCGCAGAATGAATGCCTGTTCTGCGGATTCTTTTTTCCACTCATCTTAGTGAGTGGTGGTCTATGTGGGATTGTGTGTCATCCAGCGGTTTTTTGCTGATGGTACTCTCCTGTATTGCTCTGCCATCGGAATCTCATTCTGCTCAGCACTTTCTCTGCTCCCTATGTGGTACCAGGCTCCTCGACATCCTTCCTGATGGTGGAGTCTCTAGTGGCTCTGACCTAGACCTCTCTTGGAGGTTCTCCTGGGGTAGAAGTGCATCTAGATGAGTCTTTCCCTGTCCTTCTGGTTAGAAATACAGTGGACAACTCATTTTATATACTGAAGGGCATGTCCTCTCTATCATCAGAGTCTGTGATGGAAAATCTTTTCAGTAGTTCCTCAGTAATGGGGTCCACTGTAGTATTTCACATTGCGTCTGTGGACCATACACTTCTGCGTCTGGACTTTTTCAATCGTCAAGACAGTTACACTCTGTGGAACATTCTAATTTAATGGTCGGGAGCCTCTCTGACTCTTCCGCTCCTTTGATAGGGGTATATAGCCACCTTGTGATATTGCCTCTTCGGTGGCTTCTTCGGACTGGTGGTTAACATCTCTCCAGCTGTGATTGTTAGTCCAGTCATGATTTCAGTATGGACGCTCAGGCTCCTTCTGCACTCAGATGGAGAACATCTTCTTCTTTTTATCAGCACAATCCTTGCAAATAGCAGCTTGAAAGCCTTGTTAGGCTCGGACTAAAATAAAAATAAAAAATATATATATATACTGTATATGTACAGTGTGTATATATATATATATATATATATATGTATATATATATAATATAATTTTATCACAGCACAGGGCCTAGCCGAAATAACCCGAACTCCCCTTTTTGGATCTGGTCAGGTTCCGCCTCAGCCCCTGAGGCACTCGTCTCCAAAGCACGGTAAAGAATACCTGATTTCTTCTTCCCTTAGGGGGAGTCCGATCAGGCGGCAGTATGGGTCATCTCTTTCTCTAAGAGAGATTTCTCTCATTCAGAGACATTTCCTAGACCTAGGCGACTGCCCAGTCTGTTAATTCCCCTTTCTTTTTATCTGGCTTTCTTCTCTTGAGCAGAGCCTTGCAGCAGCAGAAGCGACTCTCCACCGAGTCGGAACTCAGGTTTCTACCTACTTCCTTGCTTGCTTAATTTAACATGCGATTTTCTCCCTCTTGACGGAAGGTCAAGTAGGTCCTTCTTCTGAGGTAGCTTCTCAAATATTCACACCTTCGGTTCCTGCACACTGGTCCATGCCAGTCGCTCATGAAGCTATCCTCTTCAAGTGTGGGATGGAGTTGTGATGTTTGTTTTTCAGCAAACAAACTAGAATCCTTTCCAACTCTCTTCAGCGAAGCCAGAGTGGGTAGTGCCTCACCGCGTTGAGTCACTGCCTTTTTCAGTCACTTCAACAAATGGGTTAGCCCTAACTTGGTCCTGCTGTGTCCCTCCTCGATGCACATCTGCCTCTATTCGCCTTAGAAATTCAGCTCCTGTTTTTTTCTGTCAGAATGTTTTTTTTCACAGTGGACACGTCCTCCTGTACACTTTTTCCTTTCTTCCCTGAGTTCAGAGACTGCTGCTACAGTTGTACACACAGGGGCAGTATGATTCCTTCAGGAATATGCAGTGGGTAGGATCTGGTTCTACAAGACCACCACGAGAGGCTTCTAAGTCGTGCTTGGCCTTCCATCAGGAAGATTCCCGTGACTAAGTGGAGACCATTCTCCTTGATGGGCTAACCCCACCTGGACCCCCTTGCTCACCAAGTACGGGGTTCAAGTGCTCTTGGACCTGTTGTTTACAGGTCAGCCATGCTTGGTAGTGGGGGTTTCCATCTGCACTTTCCGATCTACCCTGAACCAGTAGACTTTACCTCCAACTCTTTCAGTTCCTGAGGTCCTTTTACATTACATTAGTGCATGTCTTTGACACTATTAATTTTGGTCCTAGGCCAAACTATGAGGCCAGGTTCTTGCCGCTCTCCTAGAGTGGTTACGGCTTCCTGGCAGACTTTCATTTTGTGCCCATTGCAGTCATCTGCATAGTGGCGAGTTACAACTCGAGTGCTTATCTTGTAGGCACGATGTTCTAGATGCTCTGACAAGACAGCTCTTTTTATTAGCAGGACAGTCCTTGGCTGTCTTTTCTGAGTGAACCCTGTCTCCTACCACCCTACTCAGGGTTGTTGGTTTTAGCTCGGTACTCTCCAACTAGTGTGAATGAGTGATGGAGACTTAGTCCAGGAAGATATGGAAATTACGTACTTACCGTAATTATTGATCTTCTTGGACAGTCTCCATCACTCATTCACATGCCCACCCACCATCCCCTGGGTTCACTTGTTTTCTTTCCTGGTCTTCACGGATCTATGGTTCAGACTGTGAGGACATTATTCTTTGACCTTTCTTGTAAAGGCCATCTGGGCCCTCTCAGGCCCAGAAACTCAGGATGAGTTATTCTCATTAGTTATACTGCACCTCCTCAGTCGAAAGGTACTGAGGCGGTTGGAGAAATCGGCCTTGAATAGCCACACCGGCCATGGCGAGCTGTGCAGTGCCACGCATCTGAGGTCTCTCGGCGCCAACCCTTCAGAAAACTTTAGGCTCCCACTTGTCCTAGGTGCCCCGCGTTATCCCGCTTAGTGTGAATGAGTGATGGAGACTGTCCAAGAAGATCAATAATTATGGTAAGTATGTAATTTCCATTTTATTTTTTTTAGAGTGATTGTATCTTACATGTTTTACTGTCTAAATGGATCGAAGGAGGAGTGGGGTGGTGGGAGATCTCTTGATGTTATCTGCTGGATTTGTTGAATAATTACAAAAAATATACAGTTTTACATAGACGACAAGCTGTCTAGGCAGCTCTAGTAAGTGCCATATAAGCACATGGACATTATTTGAACTTACTTACATGTCTTATATGTCTAGGTTCTTGCTGCAAAGGTGATTTAGATTCTCTTTCTTGTTACTGTCTACTTTTCAGCCCTCTGATGTTGTAAAGATGGGTGATGAGTTTATTATCCTAGTTAAACGTACTATGCACACAAATTTAAAAAAAAGAAAGAAAGACATCCAACAACCTCTGTTCCCTGGCTACCAAGGATGTTGTAATCTCCCAGTCTGTTCCTGACATGTTTAAGTCCCCCAACACCACTACCCTTCACCTTCCCAATCTGCAGTGTCTCCCAACATCTGCCACCAGACTGTCCTCCAGCTCCTCCGCCAGCCAGGGGTCTATACACCACTCCTATTTTTACTGTCTTGCCCCCTGCTATCAAGGTGATCCACCTCCTCCACTCCTCCTATGGCAATGCAGTTTTTGACTATTATTGCTATCCCTCCTCCACTTCCCTTCCCCCTGTCCTTCCTGAACATGGTGTAACCCTCCAGGTTCACGTCCCGGTTGTGCCCTGCAGTGGCTCAGGTCTCAGTGACCACTGCCACATCCACCTCTCCCTCAGTTTGCATCACCTGGAGTTCAGCTATTTTATTTCCCAAGCTTCTGGCATTTAGCAGGACTACCTTCCACCCTTTCCCCTATACTTCCATTTCCCCTGCTTGTGTTCCCGTGGGGATTCTGTCTTCCCCATATCTGCATCTTACCAGTCGGCCTTTTCTTGCATTCCTCCAGCTCCCCAGGGGGGTGGAGACAGAGTCCCTCCTTTATCGGACCCCCCTCGACATGACCTGGCTCATTACAGTTACAGCAAATAATGTCTTTGGGCACAGATTTGTTACCCCCACCGGAGTTCTTATCAGACTTGGAGTTTAAATGGGAAAAAGAGTGTCTTACCAGTGCTTGGCTGCTACGCTGTCTGGCCATTTGGTAGTCCTCGGCCAAAGAAACTGCCTTTTCCCCACTTTCTGGTCAGTGTTCCTTTACCCAAAGCTGCATATCTGTAGGCAGAATAATGATGAATTGCTCCATTGCAAATGTTTAGTGCTGCGTACAGGTCACATGACATGATCTGATCTTCCCCTCATTTTACTAAGTATAAGTGTCCACTTTCAGCTTATAATTTCTGACCACTAGGAGTCATTGCAGTGGTCTCCTAGTCCCTGTTGTCTGCTTTCCTCTCACCACTATACCCCCTTCTTCTCATAGTTTGCTACTGTTCCCTACAGGTCTCAAACCCTGTATCTTTGGTTCCAAAGTTAGGAGCCCTACCACTGAGCCAGGCTACTTTTTCTCTCTGTTTTAAAGCTTTTAAGCATTTTGTCTCCATACTTGGAAAAAAAAAAAATACTTGTTTCCTGTCCCATTACAGGGATCAAACCCCATACCCTTAATACCAGGGTCAGCAGTTCTGCCACTAAGCCGACAAATCAGGTGAATCTGTTCTCAGTTTTTTAAGGTCTTAAAGCCTCTGACTGCATAGTCTACTAAAATTTCAAATTGCAGCCTCCCCCATGTTAGACTTGAACTCAGTACTTTTGATACTAAAGTTCATGAATCTTCTACTGTGCCACTAGGTCAGTACAACATTACCTTTTGCTTTATCTCCTTTATGCTCGTTGCTCCCCCCCCCCCAAGATCCTGCACTACTAAGCCTTACCATGACCACTCTGTCCATCACCAACATTATCTATCGCCCCCTACCTTTTCTCTTACTATATACCATTATCATGGTAGGTACCTCTCCAAGCTGCTGCTTACCAGGGCTCTGCCTTTGCACCCCAGAATCTATTTCAGGGGACCTGACACTCCTGCCCTGGACACACACACCCTTCTCTACCTTGACCCACAGGACTCCCGGGATCCTCCCACCCATCTCCGGCCACTGTGTTCTAGGCCTTTCCTCCCGCTGGTCACTGCCTTGTTTCACCTCTCCCTTCCTAAGGGATATGCCCACCCCTGTCTTTGTGCTGCTTCCCGCTTGTACTGCCTGAATGCGTTCCAGGGCATTAACAAATCTGAGGCTTGCCTCCCTACGGGTATTAATGCTACTCCTTCTGATCTCTGGAAATATACACCCTAACCCTGGTCCTACCCCCTTGCCACCAACCAATCAGACTGCACTAGGGGAACTCCATATAGCCTCCATCAACATCTGCAGTTTGCTAAAGAAATTTAATAATCTACATGGTTGGGTTACTCAACAGCGACCAGACATCATCTCGGTGGTAGAAACCTGGCTAAATGGCTACACTCCTAACTGCAGTAGCTCTGTCAGGGTACACAATATTTCGGACTGACAGACTAGCCAAAAAAGGGGGAGGATGTGCAATTTACCTCCATGACACCCACCGAGGTCTCACTCTGCCTTCCCAGCTCTTGACCATGGTGTCCAGGTCCTCTCCCTCCAAGTTAATGTCGCTTCTGCCAGGGCATCTCTCTTCATCTCCTCTATCTACATCCTGCCCAGGAATCAGAAAAGTGCATTCCAGTCAGGTCTCGCCCACCTCCAGCAACACCGAGATGAGGCAGAAATTATTGCCCTGGGTGATTTTTAGCATCAGTTGGTTAGCGGACACTGCCGCACCATATAGGGATGCTGCAACCGCCCTCAGTCTGTCTCAAGTTGTGCCCACTACCACCCAACACAACCCGAGAACAGGTACCTCGACCCTCATCGACCTAATTCTTATTAATCGCCCTCACAACTTCACCCAGGTCTCCGTGCTACCTGACGCACTGAGTGACCACTCGCCAGTACTCGGGCGCTGGTCTTACTTGGCTAGAAAGGCCCCTCCTAAAGTTAGCTTTCAGCGAAAACTCAGGCCAGGCAAACTACAGTGCTTGAAATACCACCTCATCAGCTAGGACTGCTCTCCCATTGCTGCCTCTCCTGATATTGATTCAGCCCTGGAGTACTATGTCAATTCCTTCAATTCTGCCTGTGACCTTTTGTACCCTTCTGCAAACGAATCATTAAAGGTGCTGACACCCCTTGGATGTCCCAGTCCCTTCTGGACCTCATGGACCACCGAGACAATCTCTGGCACATAGACTGGGAGGCCCGCTGATAGGCAATGCTACCGTGAGGCCAGGAACCGCTGCACCTGGCAGATCCAACAGGCAAAGGCAAGATACTACAGAGCAGCCCTCACCGCCTCCTGGGGGAAAGGGCACAATTTCTGAGACTCTCTCAAAGACCTTAGTGGCAAAATCTCTAATGCCTCATCCCCCCAGATACTGGTAAATGGTGGTATCTCCACGGACCCTGACACAATAGCAAATGCTCTGAACTCCTCATTCTCGGACCTCAGCGGTGTGCTCCCTGCCAACTTTTTTGCACCCACCCCCACCATAACATCAACACTCATCCAAGTACCCCCTTTCTGCTCCAAGGTCATCTCCTAGCGTGATGCTGCCCCCCTTCTGTTAAAGGCACTCAGCTAATCCTGGTTCAGCAGTGACAATCTTGATCTTAAAATACTACGGCTCACTCTCCCTGAAGTACTCTACCCCCTCACTGCCATGCTAAACCGCTTCCTTCCCCTGGGTCAGTTCCCCTCCATGTGGAAAACTGCCCTCATCACTCCTCTCCTGAAGAGTGATGACCGAACCCTGCCTAGTAATTATCGGCCCATTTCAATTCTACCCCCTCTCTCCAAGGTTCTTGAAAAGATAGTCGCCACCCAAGTCGCAGACTGCCTTGCTCAACACAACCTCCTCTGCTCCGAACAGCATGGTTTCCGAAAAAACCATGGCACCACAACTGCGCTTTTGGAATATACCAACACTATCCACGCGTCCCTGGACGCAGGCTAGATTGCTGATGCTGTCTATATAGATCCTTCCAAAGCATTTGACACCGTCCACCGCCACTTCTCCTAACCTCGCTAACCCAAATAGGTTTCTCACAGGATACCACCATTTGGTTCTCAAACTACCTGTCTGACAAAACCCAGAGAGTCAGACTAGGGCATACCTTATCATCCCTTCTCAGTTACATCTGGGGTCCCCCAAGGGTCAATCCTTGGCCCCCTACTTTTCACTCTATTCCTTAACTCCCTGCCCAAGGCCTGTTGTGGGAGTCTCCTTCTATATGCAGACAATGCGGTTTTATTCAACACCCACACCAACACTACCGCCCTCCAAGTAGCCCTCCAAGGGTCGTTTAATGAAGCTGAATCCTGGTTTACTGACCATAGGCTTGTTCTAAACTATAAAAAAGTCCATGCTGTTTGCCCATGCCCAAAACAAGTTCAGTAACCACCCCCTGCTCATCCATAACTCCCATAATGAAACCCTGGAACAAGTTTCTACCTTTAAATATTTAGGGGTTACCCTAGACTCAGGGCTAACCTACCACAAACATATCCGCCGACTTAATACAGCTGTAAATGTGCGCATTGCACTGTCTCCCCCCTGAAGCCCTGCAGCTAGCCATCTCTTCCTCTGTCCTGTCACTCATTGATTACGAGATTATCTTCTGTGGTGCTGCCGACAACACCTCCCTCAACAAAATTTGGGTTTCCCTGAATAAAGCCTGTAGACTGGCCACAGGATGTGACCGGCTAAAGCACACCTGTACGCTGTATACCAGCACAAACTGGCTTAATTTCGATGATCGCCTAAAGTACCAGACCTGTCTCCTTGCGAAGAAGATCACGACTGGCTTCATGCCCCCTGCTCTTGTGACACTGCTCCCCCCAACAGCACCAGACGCACATGTCACACTGAGAATTCGCCCTACCAGGTTTCCTGCTGTAAAACCTCCATGGGGCAAAGAACTTTCAGATACCACGCCCCCAATTGGCTGAACTCACTGCCCATACCAGTCCTCCTGGCTCCTACCCTGGGACTGTTCAAATCCCTTTTCTGTAGCAGTATCTTGCGTGACTCCACCTGTGACTGTACCTAGCCTACCCATGACCAAAAAATGCCATGACAATGGACCCACTTGGTCCTGCTTCTAGAGTGCCTGTCCCTGGTTTCGGTCTTACCCGAGCCTCACTCACTGGACTGCGCTGCTTGCACATTCCAGTCATAAACACTTCTCTACATCAACTACTGTACTGTATGATTGCCCCTGTAGTTACTGTATTTATTGTATATTGCCACTGTACTGCATTGTCTATGACTGTTGTAATTGTCCTGTACCACATCCACCTGTTGTACTTTACCACATATCATTCGTAAGGTGTAATATTTCCCACACCGTTATTTATACTGTGATGTCTGTACACTGTGGCCTGGATATTCAAACTGCGCTCAAAACTGGCACAACAGCAGGAGCAAGCGCAAACCAGTTGCGCAAATGCGCAACAGATGCGATATTCAAACATGGAGCAGAGCAAATTGCGCAAAGCAACAACGCCTGAATATCGCACATACTGTGCTATCAGCAACCAGGAAGGAGAAGCTGAGTTAAATGTTGGCGCTTATGGTGCAACCATGGAAGCTCAGCTGAGCATTCCAGAGCTGCCATAGCACAAGCACAGCCCCCAGAGAGCAATGGAACTGCAAATCCAGGGAGGCAGGCTGGGGCCCACCGCCAGCCATGCCACACATGGGCACAGGAACACACTGCAGAACCCACACCACACCGCACACCCCAAGCACAGCATCACTGGGGTGGGACGGATGATCCACGTGCCCATGGGGACAAGCCAACAAAGCATAGCAGAGCCCTGATACCCCAGCACAACCACTGGCAGGTGGAGAGCACACACAGGGGTTGACAACCACAGTGCACATCAGCCCCTGTGATGCACAGCGCACCCTGCACTGTGACCCCAAGACACCACCATGTGCAGTGACTGGCACTGCAGGAAACCATGCAGACCCCCAGCACACGCCAGCCCCATGCAACACAGAAGCCTACAAGCCAGACACACCCTGTGCACCCAGCAGTGGTGGCAGCGATGGCAAGACCAACCTAAAGTCACTGCCATGTTGAGATACCTCCCATGCACACACATGCACACACACACACACACACACACACACACACACACACACACACACACATACCCAGGACCATACCAGCCAGATGGCATGTACACACCTGCAACTGAGCACCCATAGCCAGCTGCAAATCAGAGACCAACACAGTATTCATATATCAAAATAGAAATGTATATTAAACATAGTGCAACAAGAACAATAAAAACTATTTACAAGGGGGACGGGTACAAGAAAGGGTGTTCAAGAGGGAGGATTAAAAACTTGGAGAGGGAGGCAGGGTGGTAGGATGGAAGAAGGGAAGGGTAATGGGCTCTGCCCAGCCGGCTCCTGGTCCTCCTGCTGGCGCCCATTCCAGTCTGCCCCTGATGGCGCTCCATGCCTCCGTATCACTGCAGGATCCTGTGGCTTGCCACGCTGACCTCTGTGAAGCTGACGGACATCCCGCTGCATCCTCCTTAGAACCTCGAGGCTCAGGAAAATGGGAACACAGTCAATGGCTGTGACTGACCACAACCCTGAACACCACCCAACCTGCAAGCCATATAGCCCAATGTCCGCATCTGTGATGGCATGCACCCACCCACAGTGAATATGCACATGGCCATCACAAACAGGCGGCATCTAGCTATGCGCACCACCGCCCACACACTGCCCACGCCAATCACAGTACAAACTAGGCTGGCAAGTGATGTGGCAACATGGTGCGATGCCAGTTACACAGCTATGTGCCCAGTGCATGCCTGACCACCAGTGACGATACACAGACGTGCCGTGATACTGCACTGTGATGCAGGTCACCTGTGTCATGCCTACATACATGGATACATAGACAGTGTCGGCAGATAAGGGCCTATGGGACACCCAGTCTGTCCATTTGACCTTGTAAGTTCACTCTGTTGTCCTATAAGTCTGTTGCCCTCACCCTGACCTCCAGAATTCCTTTATGGCTAACCCATGCATCTATAATCCTGTGACCAAGTCAGCCCACCACTTCCTCTGGCAGGGTGTTCCACTTGTCCACCACCCGCTCTGTGAAGAAATACTTTCTCATGTTTCCTCTGAATCGTCCCCTCCAACTTCATCCTGCCTCTAGTCCTGGAACATCCTTTACGCTTAAAAATACTGTTTTCCTGCACTCTGTTCCCCCTGTAAGATACTTGTATGTCCCCATCATATCCCACACCTCCTCCCTCCAGAGAGTACATGTTCAGTTCCGTCAACCTGTCTGCATAGGACTTGTGATGCAATCCATGCACCATCCGTGTCGCCCTCCTCTGAACCCTCTCCACCCAGTCCATGTCCATACGTAGGTATGGTCTCCGAACTGTACACTGTACTCCAGTGTGGGGACTCACTAGTGTCTTGTATAGTGGAATTATGACCTCCCCTTTGGTTGTGTCCCGCATGGCTGGTGGTCTTGCCCCCCCAGCATGCAATAGCATCCATGAAGTAATGATACTCACACTCCTCCAGCAGCTGGGTCTGACGCTGCTGCTGCTGCTGCTGCTGTTGGGGCACAACACCCCCCGGCACTGGGGCCCTGGCACGCCCACGCCACCCTGGCCCTGTGTCCTCACAATCCGGCCTGGGAGACATATGTTGAGACAAACATCAGTGTGACTCAAAAGCAGAGTGCTCCTGCCCCAGTGAGAGTGCCTGCCCACACAGCCATAACCATCCATCGCACAGCTGCACACACTGACACAGCCCACCGTGTCCGAGCCGCACCTATGCACAGCCACCCAAGCACACACACACACTCTACAGAGAATATAGGTGCATAGATGGTACACTCACCTGGCTTAGGCACCACGCCCCACCTGGCACGTGAACGCAGCTGCGCCAAGAGTTCCGCCTTCCAGCGGAGGTCACTGCACCGTGCCGCACTGCTCAGCAGACTGCCCCGCCAGTGACCTCCCACCAGGTCAGTGGCTACTTGCTGCCACACGTGGTCCTAGGCATGGTGAGGGGCCTCACCATACAGTGCCTCACAGTGGGCTCCACCAGGGCCACCAGGTTGGCCACTCAAGCTGGCTCCAGGACACCGCCTCCTCCTAGCCATGGCACCAACTTTACAGCAGGCAATATGGCGCCGCTACAGTCAGAACTCCCCACATGGAGTTGTTGCTAATAGACCACCACAGAGCCCAATCGCGCTGTTCGAACAGCCAATCACTTTATGGCGCTGTCACCAGATAGCGCAGTAGGGACGCATACATGGCATGCCAACAGCGCCAGGGGTCAGAGGGCATACATGGTCACGGCAATGACGCATACTATTACAGTGATAGGATGAGCAGGGCATCCTTCGCGACTGCCGTTGAGCACCAGTGCCACAGTGGACTATCGCGCAGTAGTGCCACAGCTCTATAGTGCCCAGTGCTGTAGCGCCACTGGCACAATGGTGGCTATGGTCTGAATCGACCTATCGCTACCAGCAGGTCTGCAGCCGACAGACGCATGCGTGAGCTGTCTCGGCACGCGCAATGCAGTGTGGCACACAGCCACAAACCTGCGCCATTGGCTAGTTGATTCTTCAGATAGCAGCTTAAATACGCGATATATTCAGCCGATATATGCAAATCATGATCAGCCATTCAAAGGCAACAGTGGCGCGATTAGCATGTATTAAAGTTGCGCCACCTCATTTGCATGTGTTGCGCTTATAAAATGTGACAGTGGGTGTGCTGGCCAAATTTGGTTACTGCAGGTGAGAGGGAGTTACATGCTGTGTGATGCTCAGGACAATGCTCATGGGCGGAGGATGATAAGGCTGAGGGGCTGAGCATGAAAAGGGCACTTAGAAAGGGACAAAGGGCACCTTCGATCAGTATCTGCCATGCGGAGTGGAAACGTGGGGCTTCTGCCCCTCCGGGCCGGGCAGCTATGCTCATGGGGAAATGCTGTCGACTGCACAGTGACAGGTGTCCACTTCCACCCATACAGATCACCATGACTGACCAGAGCAGCTGTGAGGTGTGGACGTGCGGTCGAGGAGGAGGCCGAACTTCACCGCGGCAGAGACGGAGGCCCCTTCCAGGCCTACCTGGAGGATGAGCCACTAGTGAGTGGACGGAGGGGCACCCTCAGGAACGCAGCTGCATGGGAGGGGTAGCTTGGGCGCCAACCTGCACGGAAGCCACCAGCACTCCATGCAGGAATGCAAGAAGAAGATGGGACTGACCGAGGAGGCTGAAGGAGCAGGTGGCAGCCTTCAGGGCAGCACGTGCTGGCACTGGTGGGGCCCACCAGTGGTGTTGCAGCTGACCCTGAGAGGAGACACTGGCTGCGGCCATGCAGCCGAAAGCTACTGCGGGCGCATTCAGGTGGAGGATTCCAGACAGGTGGAAGCCCATCACTGCACGGTATGACATGGTGGTGTTGTTGGGGGGCTGTTGTTCACATGCACTCACATGTACTCTCTTTCTGTTACAGATCCTGTTGTCTTCTGGAGATGGTGGTGGTGGTGGTGGTGGGTCCAGACAGTGATGCAGACCTGCTGGACATGGAGGAGGGACCATCCACCTCGCCTGCAGGCACTGCAGCAGCATGCACGCTGGGCCAACAACTCCGTGTGTCAGTGATACGGGTGCAGGGGTGCACAGCCTGTGTCACAGCAGTCTGGCATGCAGGTATGCCAGCATGCTGTGCCTATGGCAGTGGCACACACCTGCACCATTGATGATAGCAGGCCTGCAATGGGCAGTGATAGGTGTGTGTCCCATGACGGACACATGGCAGGCCAGCACGTGCCCCTGGGCCTTCCTGGTTCACACCTGTGTACCAGCATGCTGGCACAGTCCCAGGCTGTGCCTGTCAGCACCGTGGCTGTGCAGGTGTCTGGCACTGTTGTCAGCACGGAGGTGGAACAGGTGGACCTGGGGCTCAGCAGTTGGAGGGGCTGCAGCAGCAGTCACACCAGGTCTGGGGGTACAGTGTCAAGCAGTGGCACATGTCCACCGCCTCTTTGATCCGCCCATACCTGGTCCTGGCGAACAGCGCCCACCCTCAAGGGGTGGTGTACCAGAACCGCCCACACCCTGGGGTCACGATGCATTGGGGCACAGTACCCATTGACGCCGACACCCGCCTGCTGCAGGACTCGGTACAGCTGCAGGGCGGGTTGCAAGGTCCGTGGAGGCACTGTCTGTGTCCGTGGAGCGGCATAGCAGGGGAGTGCCGGGACCGAGCGAGCTGGTCCTTATGCGGACGGATGTGACCGCTGCCATTGACAGGCTGACCCAGGCAGTGGTCTCGTCGCGGACGATTGGCCACACTGTCAGGTGCCCCTGTACCACACACCCCACACAGTGCGCTCCACTCCCGCCTCGGCGCGCCTGCGACACCAGGCCTGTCGACGCCGGTTCTGCTTTTGGCATCCCGAGCACCCCTGGTGCAAGTTTGTTTGGCAGGATGCAGACCCCTGTGCGGGCAAGGTCGCGTTCGGACAGTGGGACCCCTGGTGGTGCACCAGCGCCCACCCGATGTGGCCCCTGCTCAGCCTGCCAGTGCTGCGGGCCACGGCGGGACCGCCCACGCATCCGTGGTGGCTGTGGGACAGTGCTACCTGACTGAGCTGTCTCCAGTGCAGGCCCTGTCTGGTGCTGCCCTGTGTGCAATGTGTGTCATGGTGGGCAGTGCACTGCTGTGCTCTGCTCACTGCTGACACACGGACCACCCGCACACTCTCCCAACTGCTGTCCACAGGTGCGTTGCATGATGATGCCTGCATTGCACTGTACACCAAGGCAGGTGCCCAGGTCCTGACACACGACGTGGACAGTCCAGGTGGTGGGGGTGGTTGGTGGTGCTGTGTGTTGGCAATGTCATTTCCGCGAGTGCTGTGCTGCTGCCCATGTATGCTGCCTGTGTGTGTGTGTGTCCATATGAGTGCTCACCCTCTCTGATGGTGTGTTGGTATGCCTGGAACCTTCAACTCCTGACCTTCATGCACGGTGTGTCCCTTGTGTGCCTGTGGTTTGCGATGGACAGTGTTGCCTGCACATGTCCCCTTGACTTACCTGTGTTGGGCGTGAGTGCTCTTCTGCAATGGTGTCCAGGTGCAGCTGGGCCTGCCGGGTCAGTCAGGTCCCTCCGTCCTAGGGGACTGCTCATCACTAACATCACCGGCGCCACTGGCGTCCCCATCATGTCCTCTCTCTTGGACCTGTACGGTTATCCCATGATCTTTGGCCATGTTGTGCAGGATGCAACAGGCCAGGAATATCCCACAGGCCTTTTGGGGCTGTATTGTAGGCTCACCGAGGTGTCCAGGCATCGAAGCGTGCCTTGAGCATCCCAAACACCCGCCCATGATGTTACATGCCGCGGCATGTGCCTCATTGAAGACAGCTGCGCTTGGTCGTGGGGCGCCTGCACGTGTGAGCAGCCAGGACGGAGTGGGTATCCGCAGTCACCTGTGTGAGATAGTGGAGATCAGTGTCATGTCAGGTCCATATTGCCCATATCCTGTGTGCCACTACCATGGCACCTGTGTCATTCCCACCCTTGCCCAGAGTTTGCATTCCATACATGTGTACTCACCCACTAGATGACCCATGGGGATGTCCCCACTCGAATCGATGGCACAGTGCAGACTGGTGCCATATGAAGGCATCATGTGCTCCACCAGGGTGTGTGGCACAGACATTGATAATGCGCCCAGTGGCATCACACACCACCTGGCAGTTGACACTGGAAAACCCTTTCGGTTCCGAATGCCTGGCCGCCGGGGCCAGGTGGCGGCAAATGGCCACATGGGTGCAGTCTATGGCCCCTAGCACGGCAGGCATACGTATACCCTGTGGAACTCCTGCATGTTTGTTGTACGCTTCCAAGCCGCGGTGCTGGGGAAATGGATGTACTCCGCAGCATGAGGCAGCAGTGCGCTGAGGAACTGGGTGAGGATGCGTGATGTGGCCGACTGTGTAATGCCTGTGGTGTCCCCTGTTGGCCTCTGGAAGGTGCCCGTGGCGAGCAGGCACATGCAGGCTGTCACCTTGGTCTCCACGGACAGAGCGTGACTCCGTCGTGAGGGTGCCTGCATCACATCACTGCACAGCTCGCAGAGCCGTCTCAGTATTGCCCTGTTCAGGCGGTACCGGCCCACAATCTCGACGTCTGTGTACAGCTCGAAGCTGATGCGGGCACGATACCGCCTGTCGGGGGCATACCACCGACGGCTCCTCCAGCCACGCCCCTGCAGCATGGTGTCTCACCTCATTACAGCTTCCATGTGGAAGCTGGCACTGTCCATCTCCTTGGCTTCTGCCCCCGGCTGCTGTTCCTGTGTTACCCCGCTGCCCCCACTGCTGCTTCCACTGCACCGGCACCCACTGGCCTCTGTCCCCTCCTGGACCCACTGTCCTCTCTGCCCTTCCAGCTCCTGTCTCTCTCTCTCTCTGTCTCTCTCCCCAGGTTGCGGCCTGCTAGGGTTCTTGCGCCACTTCCTTGAGCCTTTTTTATTTGGCTCAATTCCGCTCATGGCAACTTCCGGTTGAGCTACTTCGCGCATTGCGCAAGTGTTCGAATTATCGCATTGCGCACTTTATGCATGGACCCGCCCCTCTCGTTGCGCATGCCTTCATTTCCATTGCGCTGTTGCTCAGCATGCTTTTTGGTATCGCAACTGGCCCCTTCTGAATATCGCAGAATGGCGCATTTTTGGAGTTGCGCATGCTCAACCCTGTTTCTCATGGCGCAACCCTTTTGAATATCTGGGCCCGTATGCTCTGTATTGTTTTCTATGATGTGGAACCTTTGTAAAGGAGTCTCTGACTCAATGGTATTAATTCCGATTGTATTCAATAAATAAATAAATGTGTCAATGATCTGTGGGACTGTTTTGCCCTCTGGGTTATCAGGTGTTCTCTGAGTTGGGTGAAGGCTTCTCATAGATTGTCGACTGAATTGTACTTCAGAGATCGAAATCTCTGCCTGTAGGTCTCTCCTGAGTTGTTATACCTTTTCAGGATTTCACTTTTCACCACGTCATAGTTTTCTGACTGTGCAGTGTCCATATTGCTGTAGGCAAGTTGGGCTTTCCCTGTTAGGTAGGGTACCAGTCTGATTGGCCATTGCTGCTTTGGCCACTGGCAGGCTGTGGCATCTCTTTCAAAAGTTGTCAGGTATGCCTCGATGTTATCCGAGGGACACAACTTTGTAAGTTTAATGGCTCTAAGTTGCTTGTGTTTTGTTGCTCATCTGGATCTGTGCCGGATCCTCTGCCTTTGATAGCTTGCAAGGTATCCAGCCATTGCTGCTCCCATCGCTGCATCTCTTCTCTCATCTGCTGCTCCTGTTGTTGCATTTCTTCTTTTCACTCTGCTTCTAAATGTTGAAGCTCTTTTTCTCTCTGCTTCTTCGTCTGTTTTTGTTGTTGAGCCCACCATTTGAAACATCCATCAAGCTTTCAGATTCTGTTACTGCCTGTTCTTTTTCCATAACTTGTGCTGGCTGTAGAATCTCGGCTTGGACTTCTGTCTCTGCTAGTTTGGCTGCCATTCTCTTGGTAACTATGCCTGGACTTGCTGCTGCAGAATCTATACCTTTCTCTATGCTTCCCTGGTACTAAGTCCAGTACCCATACACAAAACTCCTGGCTTAGAGTATACACAGCATAAATCCCAATTAGGCTGACACCATCTGTCATCGAGGCACAGGTCAGGAAGCATAGGAAAAACCAGGAGCAGTTGTAAAATTCACAACAAGAGTTTTATTAGTACTAGCAGTAATATAAAAAATTAAAATTGTTCACAATAACTATTTACAAAGGCAAAATAAATAGGGATGCATATGAGTTTTCCTTCTCCCTGTGTCCCTTTTTGCAAGCAATTGCAGCTTTGTCTTGTTATAAGTCCTTGCAACAACCTCCTTCTTAACAAGCATCCTGTTTTTTCTAAAATGTTCTAGTATATTTCAGGCAGGTGCTGGCAGGAACACAATGTCCCAGAACTGAGGCCCTTTTCCACAGCTCTTCTGTAAAAGGCTTAAAAACTGTACTCAGGTAACCTATTGAGTTTCCAATAGCTTTTTGCAATAATCTCAAACTATAGTTATATACATTTCAAAATTAACACTATATAATTTCTAAACAAAGGATCCCAATATCAGTTACATTTCCACATAATGATTTGCTATATATTTTATACCAGCAGATATGCAAGGGAGAAAAAGACAAAACAGCAAGGGAAGACTGGAGTGATAGCTAGAGGCAAATATTGCAAGACTGTCGGGTGGTCAAATCCCAGGTCTCACAGGAAAATTTTGTTAATGAAGCCAGACAGACAAGAGACAGGATAGGAAAGAACAGAACAGATTCCTGCATTCAAACTCTCCATAACAACTGGGACAAGGTCCTTTTCCACCCTGTCACACTGTTGATGGTCATTGTCCACACCTAAGTAATTGGTCACTTGGAGGATTGTGGAGGATTATAGCTTCAGAGGGCTATACCAGTCTAGATAGATACCCACGCAAACCGTACTCTGGGTGGAGGCACCAAACGATTGTGTTTATTGAGGGTAGGGGAACCACAGTACTTGTCAATTTGGAACCCAGTCCACTCAACCTGTTGTTAGGAAGACATGAGGGTACTAGTCCTTGGAGTAGCAAAGCCTAGGGGTTATACTCAATTTTACTATTGAGGAAATTTTTGGTCTTATGTAAATTTCATACAGAAGGTCATCTAGTCTCACTGGGTAAAGTTATTTTGAATCAGTTTCTATTGGGGAAATAAAGCCCAAATTTGTATAAGTAGTTTATTCTTCCAGATACCATCTAGGCATCCTGGTCTCCAGGAGGTGAAAAAGTCCCAGCACAAACAATATCATTTTTCTGTTACCATAGTTTCCAGAGAAAATTGTCCCATGTTCCATCCTGAGAACTTCTGCAGAAACTGATTATGGTACCATCAGAATATAATGTTATAATTTGTTGAGGATGCACTCAAGATCTTTAAATTTGAATCACCCCATACTTCTGAAGTGTACACAGTACTAATCACAATGTAGCATTAAGAACCTTAAGAATTGCCTTAACTGTACCTTTGCCCAGTTTGGAATTAAACAGCCTTAAAAGCATTAGATGCCACTTCATTTTAGACTGTGTAAGCAAATGTGACTCTTCCAAGAGCTATTTTGCACAAAACGTAATCATAATATTTATTGGTTACAGTTCTTTCGTGATTTACAACTGCTTTAGGCATTAATTTTGATTTATTACCAAATATTACTACCTTAGTTTTTTCTTTGTTTATATTCAAGCCATCAGCTTTGCACATTTCTACAAAGCTATCTGGCTTCCTTTTGAGTCCCAGAAAGGAGGTAGAAATCAAAACCAAATCATTCGCATATGCCAAGAGCGAAACTCTATTATTTCCAATTTTTGGTGAATGATATTCAGAATTATCTAGATTCTTCAGAATAGGATTAAGGTATAAAGTGAACAAAGTTGGGCCTGTGTGCATCCTTACGAAGCCCTAGGTTTGTATTAATTTTTGCAAATGTCTGTCCCTGTTGTTTGTATTGTATTTGCGTCCAAGTGTCCTTATGCAGTCTAATAAGAATGTCCAGAAGGGTATAATCAAGACCCCAAGTTCTGAGCCGGCCTGGTGGTGCTGAGGATTGAGCTGCTGAATGTCACACCTTGCGCCACACCGGCGACCCGGGTTTGAGAACGAGCCCGGGTCGGCAGGGATGGGGAAGGATTGAGTGTTCCTAGGACTGCTCTCCTTCCCTGGGGGGGGGGGATACCACCAGCCGATGCATTAGTGGAGGCTGGTGGTACTACTTGCATGGCTGCAGAAATGCAGGTGATGGAAGCTCGGCAGACAATTTTCGGGGGTGCACGGGAGCATGTGCCCTGGGTGGATGGGGCGGCCCTACCTCGGAGGGGCTCAGAGCCTGGGGTTACCAGGTTGGTGCCAGGACACAGGAGGAGCTTCAGACCAGGAGGGAGGTAGAGCTGGGGGTAAGTCAGTTGCCTGAGAGTGTTCCCCGAGCTGCAGTGCATAAATAGAGTCCACACAAAAAAAAAAGACCCAAGTTCTGCAATTTTTCCCGTAGAAGCACCCTACTTATATTATTGAATGCTGCTGATAGATCCACGAGACAACAAAATAACTAACTTTTTTTAACTGTAACATATTTCCATTTCGAATGTTTTAAAACATAATGCTGAACCATAGATCTACTAGCTCTAAAACCATTCTGATATTCACTTAGTATTGAATTATCGCTAATCCAGGATTGGAATCAATATCATTTTACAAAGTACTCTCTGTGAAACATCAATCAGACTTATAGGTTGATACATTCTTGGGCCCATTGGGTCTCCTTTTTTTAGTATTGGGAAAACAGTGCTTCCCTTGCAACTATCTGGGATAGTCTGTCCCTCTATCAAGGAGTTGAATAAAATGGCAAAGACTGGTATCCACCAATTCGGAAAGGCTTTATATATGTCACTCAAAATACAGTCAGGTCCAGGGGCTTTATTCGAAGTTATCGTGACTAATGCTTGAAATATTTCACTTTCCCCTATAACCACTGGGGCTGGGTATAATATATCCCCTTCAATCAGTTTATTCGTTATTAAATTATTTATTCAAAATTCCTCTTCTTCTGAGAAATATGATCCTGTGACATCATGTCTTTCCTTCCAGTGGAATGCATAGATCTCCTCCTTCACAGATAGTCCAAAATGACAGCACTTGTAACAATAAAGAGAAGGCTTAGCAGCCAAAGTGCTAGGGGCACGGGCAGCAGCTCGAGACTCTTAATAAATTGCATTTGCACTTATATTTTTTGTCAGTTTCTCTTTGTTGTTACGAGTGCTGTCGTTTTGGACTGTGTGTACATTTGGGTTGGCTGCCCTCTTGACAGCACCAACCCTGCACCGCTTAGCTCGCAGCAGTTGCACTTGGATCCGGCCTCCTCCTTCACAGTTCTGCAGTATTGAAACACTTCAAGTTTTCAGTTAACACTTTGGCAAATTCTTCGACTTTTCAAGTTACTCTTTGAGTTTCAGCACTCCACTCATCTTCCAACTCCACTTCACAATCACGATCAACGATGAAGAACAGGAAACCCAGGTTTAAATTCTGCAGCTGGTGCCGGCAGAGAATTGCCTTTACTACCTCAGTGAGCAGCACAGCGTCACTGGATGCAGTCTGTGCCGGAGCATGCTGCCCTCATCCCTTGAGGACCAGAAAGCTCGAATCACTCTCAGTTGACCGAAAGACTGACCTAAGGACTAAAAAGGACCCAGCAGCTACCAGGTCAGCTTCACAGTTTGCTGTCATGGATGAGTAAGTGGCAGCTGTGCAGAGTTCCTCTTCAGTCTCAGCACTGTTTCTAGCTGAGATCAGCTTGGAGGATAATTTTCTGATGATTTCAGGGAAATGTGTCTGGCCCTCCAGACCTCTGTGGAGAGCCCCTCTTACCACAGCAGAAAGCACCAACTGAAGCAGAAGGCTGTTGGTCATGGGACAGGAAGGATCCTTCTGTTTCTGTTCCCTCTGCTTCCCCAATTGCTCGCCCTTGGTTGAGCTTCCTTTGTTTGAGTGCAAGGGTGAGAGCTCCTTGGTACCCCCATTGGGCTTATCGACCTCGACCAAAACCACGAGACAGGTTTGAAGCAGGAATCAGGAGTTACATAAGAAAACCTTGCAGCTTGAATTTTCCAGCCTTGTGATTGGTCAAGGAGTTCAAAGACAAAAGGAGGAGCAAGGGGGACAGTGGGCCAAATTAGGGGATGATTTGGTATTCTGAAGCTGTGGTAAGTGGAGGAGGGGTATGCCTCCAAAAACATGCTTCGAGTTCAGATCAATGCTAATATGATTGCATGCTTTCCAAGGGAACATAAAAAATGCTAAATCAAATTCCAGATCGGGATAAAAGGGACATCTTGTAAGGCAGGAGGAAAAAGGGCAATCTAAAATAGAGTAAAAAGGTATAGGTTAAAATTTACACCGTAACATGCACTACCGCTTCAAATTACTGTTTTCATATTGTACTTTTCACTGTGTTCTGCACCCCCCACCCTCCCCAGGCAAAGAACTACTCAGAGGCTCTGCAGTGGTACAACTACTGTTCAGTTTCTACTCGGCTGGGCAAATGGATCAGAATTTGGCCAAACTGCAGAGAAACAGGGCCTCCTGCTACCTGCACCTGAAGCAGCTGGAAAAGGTAAGTCACTAGTTTTCAAACTTACTTCTAAGTGTTGGAGGCAGTTAAATGAAAGACCAGCAACTTGCTTAAAGTATTTAAAAGAGAACTGTGATGAACCTGTAAGTGTTATTTCCTTTAGAAGCTGTTTTTAAAATAATGGATTACATTCTATTACTGTTCAGTCTTTACTGGCATATTTTTTAGTTTGTTACCGCTGGTCGATTTTGATTTACACACTTGTGGTAAGTGTTGTGCAGTTATATACTGCATTTGTAACAGGTAGTAGGCAACAAAAGATTGTTATTTCTTGAAATGTGCTGATTTATGTTATAGCTTAATGCAGATTTGGTCTCTTTCATTATCTTGGAAAGACTTTCATTGGCATAGCATAAGGGCAGTCTTTTGAAAGCTGGAGGTATCGTGCTTGTGTGTCAGTATGGAGATCTATGTTAACTTTGTCACAAATTTCTCTTTTTAACAAACGTTTTATTCTCTGGTAGCAGGCTTGGGTGTCTATTAGCCTTGTTCCCTGACTTGGCTGCCCTCCCTTGCCTCCTTCAGCCCAGGGTATTGATGCACTGCAGATTTCACACTGGGCAGGAGAAGAAGGGCTGCCCGCCCCCACCCCGAGACACATCCAGATATTCCTGGGACTGGAGCAACCAGGCAAACGACTGATACACAGGCAGTGCTTCACAAAGCCCAAGCCCCTACATTTTCCCTTTTTCTCCCTGTTCCCGGTGCTGTGGCACACATGCCAATGTGCACGAGTGTGGAGGCGCACATGCTCGTTGTGGAAGTCCCGCAGCTCCCTCCCTTCCTGTGTTGTCTTGCGGGCTGCACTGCCAATGGGCTTCCACCTGGTAGCAGTCATTCAGCGGGAACAGCATGCCTCCTCCCTCTCTGGAGAGGAGAGGAGAGGAGAGCAGTCCATCAGACGTTCCTCTTCACACTCTCCAGTTGACCCCCAGAAGCCCGAGGCTGCTTCTGATCCCAGATCTCTGGCGTGGTGGATGGTGGCGCTTCTGCCATGCCACTAGGCCAGCCTACAAATTTCTCTATTTCTACCCAGCAAGGTAGACAGTTCATGGGTTGGGCTTCATGCTTTCTGCACCATTTGCTGATATATCTCATGTGGCCCAGTAATGTGCTTTTATATCTGGGATCTTTAATCCTCCATTTTCCAACGTTCTTGCAAGTCTTCTTAAGTTACATCTGGCCTTTTTTTCCCACCCAGATAAAATTACCAATCAGTCTTTGTATCTGCAATATTCATTTGGTGAGGATTTTTTTCATATGACTTGCTTAATACAAGGAGAACCCTTAGAAGCAGTTCATTTTGACCGAGTGAATTCTTTGTCCCATAGTAATGGGAAGCAGTGGATTAAGGCTCTGAGCTGCAGATCTGGAGACCTGGGTTTGAATCCCATAGCCGCCTAGGTGCATGCTGTGTGATCCTAAGCAAGTCACTTAACTTCCTTATGCTTCCAAGTCACATCTGGAAACAAGCTTCGGCTTAGTGTGCTACTCCTGGTTAAACAATGTTCCCTTACCCTTGTTCCATCTTACCGTATCCAAGTTTTGGCTCTGAAAGAGGTTTTTAGTATTCAGCACAACAGTTTCCTCTGCCATGGGGCAGAATTTAGTACCAAATGAGATACTCTGTGAGATCCATCTGAGGCCAAAGTCTGCTATAGAGCTTTTTTTTTTTTTTTTTTTAGCAAAGATAGTTAATGGGTAGAACTTCAAACTTCAACACGTTAAATTTGCATCCAGAGATTTGCCCAAAATCTTGAATTACCTCTAACAATCTCTTTATCGATGTTTCAGGATAGGTAAGAGATATCATGACATCATCTGTGTATGCAGTTATTTATTTATTTTTGTCAACTCTCTTTATACTCCTTACGCTGGGGCCTTGGACTCTCTCCAGTGGGACTCTCAATGGACCGTATCCTGCCCACCTGGAATCCTCAGCTTTACCTGCCAGAGGGGAGGGGACTCCACTCTGCTCCTTCCCAGGCAACTAACCCCCCTGGATCTAAGCCCTCCAGGGCGGGACCACCAACTCCAACTAGGTGGCCCTTCTGAAATCTAGTGGGTGGACTGGGCCTTGAGAGGGAGCTCCAGAGGCAGGCTGGAGGATCCGGCGTTGGGCGTGGTGGTCTGCCACTCGACCCACCTTTGCCTACCGAGGCCTCAGAGCTTTTTCACTTGTTCTCCCTTCCCAATGGCTCAGATGTGCCGTGCGTCCATTGCGGGCATGCTTGCCCCCAAGCATGTCCACAGGATCGCCACCACACAGCCAATCCCTGGCTGTGAGACCTTCAGGCTGCTGTGCCTCCATTCACCGCCAGAAGCCTCCTTTGCCCCCATCCCGCCCCTCCTCCCTCCCAGGACAGGAGAGCCATCTTCCAGACGCTCAATCCTGCCCTCTCCTGCCAACCCCGTGGCCCGAGCTCACTCCTAACCCGGGTCACCGGCATGGCGCGAGGTGTAACATCCAGCGCTTCAACCTCAGCGCCACCGACCGCATGTATGCAGTTACTTTATGTTGTGTATCCTTTAGTTTTATCTCCATGATGTTATCATCTTACTGTATCTTCAAAACTTGGTAAGTTGGTAAATAGAGACAGAAAAAGGATTTAGCCCATCAAGACTGTCTCCCTCTCTGTGTGGGTTATTGAACTTACTGGAACACCAGATGTTTATCTAGTTCACATTTAAAAGTTCCAAACTGTGGTTGGTATATCTACAAGATTTTGAGGTAGCTTGTTCCATAACCTAGGTGCCCTGTTTGTAAACAAATTGACCCTTTTTAGGGCTGCAGTGGGCAGAGCCCTGCAGCCCTCTTGCTTTGAGAAAAGGACTCCTGCATTCTGACAAAAAAAGTTGCCTCCATGTCCGTGGAACACTCCTCGCTTGCATTATTTATTTTTCCTTTCGGCAGTCCGTGACTACTGAAATACATAACCCCACCGACACTTCCTCTCAGCACCCTCCCAAACATAATAATGACAATGAGGGTGCTCAATCTCAGTGACTCGATCACAATTACTCTCACTGCCACATCCCCCGTCCCACTACTAGCATGTGTAGTTTTTTTTTTTTTTTTACTTTCCTCCCCCACCTGACCCCCCTCTGAAGCCCTCCTCCCAGAAACGGAACAGTGGCACTGTGGCCCAATCCCCAGTGCAAGAGTCCTCTTTTTTTTTTAAATCCTGTAAAGCAGTAGTGCACAACTTTTTTTTTGTGGAGGGCAGACTGAAGACTTAAGTCAAGGCTGAGGGCCACTGTAAATGACCCAAGGTCACAAATGTCCAGCAAGACATTATTAAAGTACAACATAAAACAAATCAAAACATACATTTATTTGTTTTTATTTATTGACCCAGTAAGCCCACTGGGCCTAGAAGTCCCTTTTTCAGAGGCAACCGGTGGGGAATACAGATGGTAAGCAACTGAAATTGAACCAGATTAAGCTGCTGGTGGTATTTTTAGTGAATGGGGGAAATTTGGCCAGGACACCAGGGAAATTCCCTTACTCTTTTTCAATAAGTGCCATGGGGCTCTTTAACATCCACCCTCACTACCACCAATCCAGGCAGATTGGACCTCGGTTTAATGTCTCATCCAAAGGATGGCACCTCAGAAGTGCAGCACTCCCCTCATGCTGCACTACAGTGTCAGTACTGGGATATTAACCCAAGTGCCAGATGTGGGAACTGAACCCACAGCCCTTTGATCTCCCAGCCTCAGAGGCGGGTGTGCTACCTACTGAGCCACTGACACTGATATTTATCAACATGTTACTGAAACTAGCCTGCCTGGTGGCAGTGAGGGTTGAGGCGCTGGATGCCACACCTCATGCCACGCCGGCGACCCGAGTTCGTGATTGACCCCGGGTTCCAGGAGGTCTGCAGTGGAGAGAGAGGATAGAGAATCCAGAGGACAACTCTCCGCTCTCTGGGAAGGGATCCAGGGTCGCTTGGAGTCCTAGCAGCCCCCAGTGGAGATGAGGGGTACTGCAGGTACACCAGCCAGCGTAAAGGGGTGGAGTGTGGCAGACGTCAGCAGGGCAGCCATGCACAGGCATCATTGCACGCACACTCCAAAGAGGAAAAACAAGGAAAAAACCCTCTTCAGCACCGCAGAGATGATGGGGACTCCATGGGCAGGCCCACATCCCAACACCGGACCAGCACTCTAGCGGACTCCACGGCCGACCCGACACTCAGGTAGGCCTCTCTAATTTCAGAAAGGCTGCCACGGTGGTCTGGGGGGCTAGACCTGCCTGGGTGTTTGGGGGGAAGAAACTGGCAGTGAAGGGTTCAGGCATGAGTAGAGGCCTTGCCGAGTGAGTACTTCAGAAGGATGCCCAGGCTGTAGGGCTCATAAAGAAAGTGTAAAAAAAAAAAATGTTACTGAAACTAAAAATAACAAGAAAAAATAAAGACTGCAAGTGGAAGCTGCTATGTCCATGGGGCCATTTTAGCTGACCCTGGGCTGCATTGTGCTGCCCTACTGTAAAGAGAAAAAAGACATCCATCGATGTCTTCTGTGGCCGATTACACTCCTCCCACTTAGCACCCACCACCCCCAGAACCTTACTTATCCATCGTCCAACACTATAATCCTGTCTGGACCGCAGACACGTCTTCACTCTTGAAAGCCAGACCGCGAACTGAACAAATAGGTATGTGATTCAATGTATCTCAATAGTGTTTTGAAGTTACTGCATAACTTGGCCATATTTTTTTTTTTTTTAACTTTCCTTCTCCCACCCGACCTCCCTCTCAACCCCGCCCCCAGAAACGTAACAGTGGCACTTGGGGTGCCCAATCCTCAGTGCAGTAATCCTCCTTTTTTTTATCTTCAAAGCCGGACCGCGAACTGAACAAACAGGTATGCGAGTCAATGTATTTCAGTGGTGTTTTGCACTTAAGGGCATAACTTGGCCATGTTGTTATTATTTTTTAACTTTCCCCCACCCAACCTTCCTCTCAGCACCCACCACCCCACTCCCCCCACAAGAAATGTAACAGTGGTACCATGGGGTCCCAATCCTCAGTGCAGGAATTCTTCTTTTTTAATCCTGTTTAAAAAAAAGAGTCCACTGATGTCTTTTATGGCTGTTGCACCTCCTCACCTGACCCTCCATCAGCACCCACCACCTGCTCCCCAAGGGCCCTTACTTACCCACTGGGATCCAGTGCCATAATCTGGGTCCCGTAAGTAGGGGGCTACCAGGTGGTGGAGGCGACACAGATGTGTTGGAGGGGTGGAGACTTAGTATTCAAAAGCACAGCCACACTGAACTGAGTATCCATCTGTTTTACTGTGCGGTCTCCATGGGAGCAATACGCAGCCAGCATTTTACATCTTAACAACTCTGCTGCTGAACTGAACTGCTCATTGGCCTATCCGCCGGAATTGTTGAGAGTTCCACTGGGTTCTAGTAAGTGAGGGAGGCTACCGGGTGGTGGAGGCGTGCACAGGTGTGTTGGGGTGAGAAGAGTATTCAAAAACGCAGCCATGATGAAGTGAGTATCTATCTGTTTTACTGTGCGGTCTCTGTGGGAGCAGTACACAGCCAGCATTTTACATGTTGACAACTCTGCTACTGAACTGAACTGATCATTTGCCTGTCTGCCGGAACTGTTTGTGAGATCTTCCTGGACTAAAAGTCTCCACCACTCATTCACACTAATGGGACTACACCGAAGGTGCTAGGACCCAGCGGGAATCAAAAATGTTCAGAAGGACTGGCGCTGAGGTAGGACCGCACATGTGCGGCACCACGAGTTGGCTGGCACCCGCATAGGCTATCTCAGCATTGACCCTCCAACCGCCTCAGTTCCTTTTTTCCCGCCTTTGAGTGCGCTTCAGTGAATGACGTCGCTCACCCGCCGGGAGTCAAATCTTCACGTCTATATGACAGCAGCTATAGTCGTTCAGTTTTGATTAGTTTTAGTTTTAATTAACAGTATTTATTTTATTTAAAAAGTAAAAGAAGAACAAGAAGAATTCTTACAGCCTGCCATTGATGGAGTTGACCATGAATGGGTCCGATGACAGTAGGGAGACTTTGTCTGAAAGCTGTTCTGGCAGCGGGACTGTGTCTGGTCCATCGTCCTTTGCGGGGGGGGGGGATCTGACCATGGGCAGTGTGGTGCTCTGGGGGAAGGGCAGTCCTCTCATAAGCAGAAAAGGAAGCGGGCCCGTTCCCAGTTGTGGTTGGGGACCCGGTCTCACTCGAGCTCTTTTTCCTCCCACCGGTCGAAGGAGAAGTGATACTGCTCAAGATCGCCCTCTGGTACGTCTGCACGGAGATCATTGATAGCTGGGGGCAGTAGGCCGACTCTGCTGGGGTCTCCAGTGGTCTCTGTCCTTAGTGGCCACAATCCTCGGCTCTGGAGCCCCTCTCTGCCCTCTGAAGGGGATTCCAGTGAGCAGTTTCATCATTGAGCCACTCTAATGGAGCAGTGGGTGCGGCGTCTGTCCTGGCTGCCCTTGCCGGCGGACCCAGTGCCGGGGCCTTCGGGCCTAGGAGCTGTTGGACCATGGCAGGGCCGACTGGATCAGGATGAGTATGCGGTGCCTTCCCCGGTGTCTGCGCCATCGACGCTGACCCCTTGTGCCTTCTGCCCTCACTCTGTTTCTTTGCAGAGGTCAACACAGGTACTGCATTTTCCTCCCCCTCCTTTCAGCACCTGTAGGGAGTCTCTGGTGTCGCCACGGCCTTTGGGTGTTTTGTGGTCAGCATTGGGGGTCTCGGTTACTAGTTTGACTTTGGCATCGCGTGTGTTGCCGGGGCCGGTGCCATATTTGGTGCCGGGGCTGATTCGGGTGCTGGGGTCCTGAACACCGATTCCAGGGGTGGCACCTTCAGTACTCCCTCCAGACCTGACTTTGCTGACCTCTCAGGAGTGGAGGTGAAGCTTGATGAGTCTGATCCTGATCTACTTTTGTCGGACAACATAGTCGAGGACCCTTTTTACAGGCTGGAGAGTAAGCCCTCTGTATCAGCTGAGCCTGTGGCAGAAGACCTTTCATTTATATCTCTTCAAGAACATGGGGTCCACCTTAGCCCTTCAGACTTGCTATGGACCCAGGAAAATTTGCATCTGGAATATCTGCATGTCCCTGATATTCCTGTAGACCTAACACCGCTAGTGCAACCCTCTTGAGACCCTTTCACAAGCGGTATGAAACAGGCCTGCTTATCCCTTCTATGGCCAAGTCCATAAATAGAAGTACACCCTGCTAAAGACAGGTCAATCCTAGCTTCTCAGCCTTTTATGCGGATGCCCTTGTGGTGCATGCGGAGAATGACTAAACTGTGCCCTCAGGAATCCACGGTGCGGCCCATGAATAAAGAGTCTCGAAGACTGACACTTTGGGCAAACGGATATTTGTGGCAGCAACCTTGTATGCTGCATCGCTAGTTTCCAGGGCTATTTCTCTCAGTATGAGTACACCCTGTGACACACACTCAAATCAATGGTTGAGAACCTCCCGGATTCTGACACCAATGCGGAGCTTCTGCAAACCAGAGGCATTGAGTCCAACAGTCAGCAGCTGAAAGCTACCATGGATGCCTTTGACACTGCCTCTAGGGCAGCTGCCGCTGGAATTTGTACACATTGACATTCCTGGCTCAGAACTTCGGGCTTTTCAAATGATGCGCAGCAGAAAGTTATGAACTTCTCCTTTGATGGTTTTTATCTGTCCGGCCCACAGGTGGAGCAAGCACTGAAGGCCACCCAGAAAACCAGGACTGCCATTAAAATAGCTAGGACCAGCTCCTGTCACCTCTCAGGGAGACAGGAACCGCAGACAATTTCATAACAGGCAGTCCTTTCGAGGAAAGGGCCGAGGAGCCTTTAACAGAAACCAAATCCCTCAGCCGCAAAAGAAAACGAGCAGAAGGAACAGGCCCGAAAGTGCTCAGTGCCACCCTCTGAAAATCTGCCCCAGGTCCCACCTCAGCTGTCCAAGGTGGATACCACTTCGGCAGTGGGAAGCTGTCTGATTCAGTTTTATAGATAGTGGAAATCCATAACGGGAGGGTTTTAAGCCTGTGGTTCGATGGGTGGAGCAACAACATCACTCCCCCATCGAGTTTAAAGGTCACAACATCCTGGGTCTCGCCAGGATTCTTTTTCGTTGCCCACCATCCTCCCCTCCTCCTCCAGCGGCACGTCTCTCTTACCTGTGGGCTTCTTCCTACCCTACCTTAGCGGACGCATTTCATTCCCAGCACCTGTAGGGGGGGAATCCTCCTCTAGAGTTCCTTGCGCCTCACTCCTACAGGGTGATATATCCTATGGATAGAGAAGGAAAGCCACAAAGAAAATTAGAGTTGCACAAGCATTATCATATTCTCATTAAGTTGCGCTAGCACATCGAACAGTGGACAAATGGGTCCTCAGGATTATACAAGAGGGATAAATTTCACAGAGATCTCCCAGATCTTCCACCTAGCGGCAGCCAGTCTGTCTACTGCTCAGTCAGACCTCCTTACTTCCGAGATACAGGGCCTTCTGAAAACAGGGCAGAAGTGGTTCCACAGGCAAAACAGATCACGGGTTCTACTCCCATTACTTCCTAATTCCAAAGAAAATAGGCGCATACGCCCAATTCTCGACCTCAGGAAGTTGAACTAGTACCTACTTGTTCATGGAGAATTTCAAGATGATCTCTCTGGGAACATTACTCCCGCTGATTCATCAGTATGGCTGGCTGGCATCCCTGGACATGCAGGATGCCTACATGTACTCCCTGGAGAAAAGGAGAGAGAGGGGACATGATTGGAACCTTCAAGTACTTGAAAGGGATAAATAAGGTGGATAAGGAGGGTCTCTTTAAGCTGACTGGCAACCATAACACAAGGGGGCATAGTCGTAAGCTGGGGAGGAGGTTTAGAAGGGAGGTCAGGAAGCAGTTCTTCACAGAGGGGGAGGTGGACACTTGAAATACGCTGCCAGAGAGGTTGGTGGACACTTGGAATGCGTTGCCAGAGGAGGTGGTCTCGTTGAAGACAGTGGGCAGTTTCCAGGGAGGCTGGGATAGGCATGGAGGAAGGTAAGGATCATGGGAAGGAGGATGTGATGAGTGAGGAGGTGGGGTAGGGACAGTAGCTCCAGCTGTGGACCCTGCAGTAGGAGCAGACTAGATAGACTAAATGGCCTTCTTCTGCTGGCTTCTTTGTATGTTCGTATGTTCTGTGTTATTGATCATTACCTTCCCTGTTTGGCTGAGCTGTGAAGACACTGTTATTGTTGTTGACCCTTATTTCATCGGTCCCAAGGGCTATCTTATGACTTTGTTAGATTAGGTACATAGAAACATAGAATTTGTCGGCAGATAAGGACCATACAGCCCACCTAGTCTGCTCATTTCCTTACCTTGTTTGGCAATCCCTACTCTTATCTGGACTGCCTTTCCAGCTCTGTACTGTACAGCAGGGTGCCTTTATGCTTATCCCATGTACTTTATAATCGCCATACTGTTTTCGCTTCCACCACCTCCACTGGTAGGCTGTTCCACGGATCCAGTACCTTCTCTGTGAAAAAATACTTCCTAGCATTCCGCCTAAGCCTCCCTCCTTCCAGCCTCATGTCATGTTATGATGCTTAACATTGATGGCATACCTACTACTGACCCGGAAACTATTGCTAACTCACTTAACAAAGCATTTACCAATCTCTCTGGAGTGCTTTCCTCAGACTTTTTCAACCCCTCTAACTAAAGCTACCAACTTTCTGAGGACTAAAACTGGAACAGTTCATTCTGATCATGCCCCCCACCGTGTCACTCCCACGGACAATGCTGCAGTCAACGCCATGCACAATCAGTTAAATTGTGCTGCTTGCTCTGGCCATACCACCCCACAGTAACACCAGTAGCAAACATTCAGATTAAAATAATACATCATTCTTCTGCAACAAGTTCCGAACCATGATGTACAAAAGTTCATTAGAAGCAAACCTGCATTAAATTGTGATCATACATTCGAGCTGCGTGTATTGCTCCTCCTGACAGTCCCATCCAACCCGCTTACACTCACCTCATGTGCTGAGCAAACTTCATTTCAGTGACTCCACCACCACACCAGATTGTTTTCACACACCTTCCCACAGCTGATCAGGTTCGGTACCTTAGTTCCCTGCTGCCAGTCTCTTCTGTCTGGAGTCCTCTCAGCTGCTGGCAGGCAAACGTCCACATGTGCTTGTTTGCACTACTACCCATTCTAATCTAACAGGAAGGAACATGCTTTACTGTGCTCCCACTGACATGCTTGCAGTGCTACACGGACGCAGGGATTGAAGTTGCAAACTGCTGTTCAGCCCAAGCAGCACCACAGCATTGCTGAAATAACTATCACTCATGGATTAGCAGTCAGCAAAAAAAAAAAAAAAAAGGGGGACAAAACTGGGACAAGTAAGCAAAAACTGGGACAAAAGTGATATTTTGCAAAACTTGTGGGGACACTGGAACATGCTACCTAAAATAGGGACTGTCCTGGGAAAATAGGGACAGTTAGTAGCTTTACCTGCAACTCCTCTGTCACAACGTAAACAATGTACCAACCACCTACTAACCCTCATTTTCGGTTCAGATCCATCTCCTTAAATTTAGCCAAGAAATACCTTCTAAAGGTCCAGGAAAATCACGATACAGTGGAGACTCCTTGATTTAAAATTTGTAGCCCTATCCATGGAAGTCATCTTGAAGTCTCTAACCTACATAATCAACGCCTCACTAAGATTCTCTCAGTTCCCGCAGCAGTGGAAGGCGGCATTAGTGACCCCAGTCTTCAAGAGTGGTGATCGATCCATGCTAGGAAACTACAGATCCATTTTGATGCTCCCTCCCTATCCAAGGCACTAGAGAGGATTGTCGCTGATCAGTTAGTGGAATATCTGGAAAATGCAACATTCAATGCCCTGAACAAAATGGCTTCTGCAAAGCACACAGCACCACCACAGCAATACTTAAGTTCATGGTCTTTATTCACAACTCACTTGAGCATAGCAAGCTGGTTGGTGCAACGATTATCGATTTGTCAAAAGCATTTGACATGGTTAATCATGACCGCCTCGCTGAGCAGCTAGATGCTATTGGTCTATCAGACGATACTGTAAGATGGTTCAAATCCTACCTCTCGAGCCGATCCCAGCAAGTTAGGATAGACAATGTCTACTCTGATAGCAGACCAGTTCACTCGGGTGTTCCACAGGGCTCCATCTTGGGTCCCCTAATGTTCAGTTTATTTCTAAATCAGCTTCCTAGTTACTGTCCTAGCAAAATTCAGCTCTACGCAGATGATGCTGTCCTCTTCTCCAAAGGCACAGACCCCAGGTCACTGGAGCTCACCCTACAAGACAGCTTCTCCTCAGTGGAAAAATGGTTCAAGGCACACAAAATTGTCATGAATTATAAAAAAACAAAGGCAATGTTGTTCTCCAGCCCATAGAATCAACGTCGATCACACCCACTTACTATTACCAGTGATAAAGGTGCATCACTTGAACAGGTACAGCAATTTAAGTACTTGTGGGTTACACTTGACAGTACCATGTAATTTGTCTACCATATAGACAATATAGTAAAATCACTCAATATACGCATCGGCCTCCTACACAGGCATAAGCACAGTCTCACCCATGAAGAATTAAACCTTGCCATCCACAGCTCAGTCGTCTTCTCTTGTGGAGTATGATATTGCAGTCTATGGATCTGCAACAGACACAGCCTTCCACCGGATCAAAGTCACCTTAAATAAGGCATGCCACTCCACCGGTTCAGAATGTCAAACCCACACCTGTGACCTTTATACCTGCACTAACTGGCTGCAGGTCAGTAGCAGGCTTCAGTACCAGACCTGCCTGCTGGCCAAAAAAGCAAGTCTAGGCATGCTACCCATAGGCGTCCAGAAGCTCCTCACCCTCTTTGAATGCAGCCTCACCACAAGAAGCTCTGGGAGCATGGTCTTCAAGGTTCCAAGATGTCACACCGCTTTAGGACAAAGGGTCTTTGCCCACCAGGCACCTAAATGGACTAACAACCTGCCACCAAGCCTCTTTGTTATTCTAACGCTGGGTCCTTTCAAACATGGCTACGATCATATCTGGTTACCAAAGCAAGTTGCGACTGTTTCCACTAAGGCCTCCAGCCCTGGCAGTCGTCAGCCCAAATACCTCATAGCGCTGTCTATACCCCCATTTCTTCCCTCCCTAAACTGTGCCACCCTCCTCCCCTTTGCTTCTACCCCTGCACCGCTGGGTGCCTCTCCACCCCCTACTACTTCACTCCCTAACTGACCCAACCTCCTCCCCACACCTTCTACCCTTTCTCCCCTCATCCCCTCCCCACCAGTCCCCTTCTGCTCCCATTCCCTCTTCCCTTCTTATGCTGACATCCTGCTCTGATACTGCACCGCCCCCTCATGCAGCACCCTCTGTTAACACTTCCTGCTACTGGCACTGCCAGTATGCTTAGTATAAGCCTCCCTCACCAGTGATGAGGCCCACCTTCTGGACTAATTTTCAGTATATATTCTCTCTCTCTTCAGTTTGTCTTCTCACTATTACCCCTCTCTTCCTGAGCCAACCCCTTCCCTTGTCCACTCTCTCTCTCCCTCCCTTTTTTCCTTTTGTGTTGGCAAGTACCATTGTGTATAATGTTTGCTTATTTCAGTCACACATGTAACCTCTTACCTAATTTACCTTAATTGTTGTTGTCCCCTTACAGCTTCCCGTAAGCTGTAGTTTTGTTTGCTACTGTAATGACCCTGACGTGGAACCTATGTAATGAGCCTGTATTCAACGGTTAATCCGAGATCTTAATAAATAAATAAATAAATAAAATAAATGTCTCCTTGTCCTTGTGTACTTTCTTCTCTGAAATATTCTACCCTCCTGTACCCTGTTTATTCCTCTAAGGTATTTGAAAGTCTCTATCACATCCCCTCTCTCCCGTCTCTCGTCCAGTGAATAGATGTTTAATTCCTTGAGTCTTTCCTCATAAGGCTTGTGGAGAAGTCCATGTATCATTTTTGTTGCTCTTCTCTGGCCTGCTTCCATCCTGTCTATGTCCTGCCTGAGATGCGGTCTCCAGAATTGGACACAGTATTCCAGATGAGGCCTCACCAGTGATCTATACAGTGGCATCACCACTTCACTCCTCCTGCTGGTTATGCCTCTTCCTATGCACCCCAGCATTCTGTTTACCTTCCCCACTGCCTTTTCGCATTGTTTGGCTGATGTCAGGTCATCGGATGTGATAACCCCAGGTCTGTCTCCTGACTTGTGGTGGCCAGAACCTTCCCCCTATCCTGTATTCCTCCCCTGGGTTTCTGTGTCCCAGGTGCATTATCTTGCACTTCTTAGCGTTGAAACCGAACTGCTAAACCCTTGACCATTCCTCAAGTAGTCTTAGGTAATTTCTCATTTTATCTAGCCCCTCCTGTGTGTCGACTCTTACAGATTTTGGTGTCATCTGCGAACAGGCATACTTTCCCCTTCAATCTCTCTGCAATGTTGCCTATGAAGACATTAAATAGAACTGGACCCAGCACCGATCCCTGTGGAACGCAGCTGGTCATGTCCCCCCTTCTGATTTTATGCCATTTACTACTACCCTCTGGGTTTTCTCCTTTAGCGAGTTTTCAACCCATTTTACCACTTTAGAGCCCACACCCAGATTCCCCAATATGTTAAGCAACCTTCTATGAGGAACGGTGTTGAAGGTATTACTGAAATCCAGGTAGGCCACATCCACCGCCGATCCTTGATCTACCACCCTGGTCACCCAGTCAAAGAGATTGATAACATTAGTCTGACAGGACCTACACATGGTGAATCCATGCTGGCTTGGGTCTTTTGCACCACTTGACTCCAGGAAATTCACTACCCTCTCCTTAAGTAGCGAGTCCATCAGTTTCCACACCAGCCGACGCTTGGAACCGCCAGACCAGAGGGACTGCCAGGGAAAGAAGAGGAACCTCGCTAAGTGCCCACAGTCGAGTGCCGGGGCCAGTCTCTGCCAGCGGACGGTCGGCAGCCACAAGCCAACGCTTGGAACCGCCAGACCGGAGGAACTCCCAGGGAAAGAAGAGGACCCTCGCTAAGTGCCCACAGTCGAGCGCCGGGGCCAGTCTCCGTCAGCGGGTGGTCGGCAGCTGCAAGCCGACGCTTGGAACTGCCAGACCGGAGGGACTGCCAGGGAAAGAAGAGGACCCTCGCTAAGTGCCCACAGTCAAGCGCCGGGGCCAGTCTCTGCCAGCGGGCAGTCGGCAGCCGCAAGCCGACGCTTGGAACTGCCAGACCGGAGGGACTGCCAGGGAAAGAAGAGGACCCTCGCTAAGTGCCCACAGTCGAGCGCCGGGGCCAGTCTCCACCAGCGGGCGGTCGGCAGCTGCAAGCTGACGCTTGGAACCGCCAGACCAGCGGGACTGTCAGGGAAAGAAGAGGACCCTCGCTAAGTGCCCACAGTCGAGTGCCGGGGCCAGTCTCCACCAGCGGGCGATCGGCAGCCGCAGGCCGATGCTTGGAACCGCCAGACCGGAGGGACTGCCAGGGAAAGGTACGGCAAAGTCACAACCAATCGGAAGGTGAGCGCTCTCCATGGCTTCGCACCCAATTGGTCCCCGCTTCACCCTGTCTATTTCTTTCTGATTTACAAGACGAATCCTTTGGGGCACTGAATGTGAAATTTTCATGAAAAGAGCTGTTTCCTGAAACTGTGGGGTGTGGGGAAATTGTGTTGAGCCTATGCAAATGTATGAACAGTGATTACAGCCTTTGTCTGTTAAATTAGTATAGACAGACGCTACGGCGCCTCAGCACCCCATTGCCTTTAATGTGCTAATTTTCAGCCCCCTGCTGCACTGCTGGTGCTTGCCATTGCAAAGAGTTTAACCTGCTGTGCTCTGTCTGTTTTCCTCAGAAGAGACCCTCGCCATGCTCCACAGTCGAGCTACTGGGGCCAGTCTCCATTAGCGTGGTGGTCGGCAGCCGCAGTCGACGCTTGAACTGCCAGACTGGAGGGACTGCCAGGGAAAGGTACGGCAAAGCGGCAAATTTTATGCCAACCCGTCCTTCCCCCCGTAGCCTTTCTTATATAGACACCTTCCTGCCAAAACATAAATCATGCCCCTGGCGCCTCGCTGCCCTGTAGCCTGCTCTGTATCTTCTTGTTAGCTACCAAATCAGCAGACTCTCTTTCTGCTCTCTCATGCTGCCCACACTGTTGAGCCGAAGCTCGACCAATGTTTGCCCTTAAATGTCAGAGTGAGGAATACATACGCTAGGCACCCCCTATTGTGATATTCTATCCTTCTCCCTCTATTTATATTCCCTTTTTAATTAAACTCTTCTCACCGGACGGTAGCTGGATAAGTCGTATATATTAGCATTCTACTGAGGGCACCACAAAAGACATTTGATATAGTACCATCTGCATACCAGCTATACTCTTCGTAATGGGGGGATCTCTCTGGATTCTGCTTGCTCTGTTACTGTATCCGGAGCACAGTGAAAAAGGATATCTCTCAGAGGATGCCATACAGGGAGATGAATTGCATTACTCGATTTACTCTAATACTGCAACAGTCCCAAGGGACTGGGTATGCATATATGACTTCCCAATGCTACAACATAACCCATGGAGCAGTTGCCATGGAGGGACTCAGGCGGATTTACTATCTTATGGGACCTTGCTTCAACTCTGGACAGAAAATTATTCAATACGCCTGTCTGCAAGACTACTAATCAGCGCTCTAACAAGAGCCCAAAGCTCCATATCTGTATGGCAAACAAAGCGGTATCAGAATAAAAAAAAAATGGGCAATGGAAAGAATCTTTAATCTCTCTCTTGAGGCAGCTATGAAACTATTGATACTATTATTAATATGCTCAGGAAATGTAGAACTTAACCCAGGACCCCCAGAGGCCATCACTGCACCAACAGACTTAGCCAAGATCAAAGTGTTAAGCTTTCTCCATATTAATGTATGCAGTCTGTTAAAGAAGATCACGATGATCCAAGCCTGGGTTAACCATACCCTACCAGATATACTAGTAGTATCTCAGACGTGACTCAGGCCTGTCACAGCCGACAAAGACATAAATTTCCCTAATTATCAAGTATTCAGAGCTGACCGCCAAACTAGGGGTGGGGGTGTAGCGATATATGTGAAGGACAGCATATCTGTAACCTGCCTCGACTCATCATCCATGGCAAAAGAATTCGAATGTCTATCCCTCAAAGTGGCCCTCTCCCACACCACATCGCTGCAGCTAATCGGCTGCTATAGGCCCCCCCTCAGCTGACCTCAAGCTATTATCCCACCTGGGTGATCTAATCAAAAAGGGAACAGAAGAAACTATAATCATAGGAAACCTAAACCTAAACTGGCTCTCAAAGGTAGCTGCACCCTTAATATCATTTTGCGATACACATGGGTTTACACAGCTCATAAAGGAACCCACCAGAATCAACAAAAAGAATCAGAGCAACAGCACACTACTAGATGTTATACTAGTGAATAAACCTCACCTTTTCTCGCATGTTGGAGTACTATTCAATGACATCAGTGACCACTGCCTTATTGCAGGAATAAGATCAGCATGCAAGCCATCATCCCCCACTAAGTTCACAATGAGGAGATCAAAGCAAAAATTCAGCATTGAGGCATATCTGCAAGAGATAAACCACCCCACACGATGGCAAGAGTTCTACTTAGCAAACACAGTGGAGATAGTGTACGAGGTGCTAAATTACATTATTACAGGTGCCCTTAATATCCATGCCCCAATTTCTAAGGTACGTATCAAAAATAAAACCTGCCGTTGGTTCACTCCTGACCTTAAAGCCACCCTCCTTGACAGAGACAAGTTATGGAAAAAGGCACAAAAAAACTAAGATACCAACTGACTGGAAGCTGTTCAAAAAAGCCAGGAATATCTGTACCAGGAAAGTACGAGATGCTAAAGCTGCTTATTATATGTCCGAACTAGACTTCTCCTGCCACAACCCTGCCAAGTTCTGGAACACCATAAAAGACATAACAGGACAAGATCCAAGTAATACACTCCCAGCCAAAATATACAATGGCAAGGGAACCATATCTGATAGACTGGAAGCCTGGAATCATTCAACAATCACTTTACAACTGCTGGTCTAGCATTCGACACCTCTCCGGCTAACTAAATGCGTTCCCAGTTAGGTATCAAGAACATTGAAGCACGGGTAACGGAATCCACCTTCTCCTTCATACCAGCCACTCTGAAGCAGGTGGAAGAATTAATATCACAGCTGGACACCCAAAAAAAGTGCAGGTGCAGACTCCCTTGATCCCTATTTTTTTTAAATTGCCATACAAGTATTAGCAGTGCCAATAACACACCTATTTAACTTCTCACTACAACTAGGATCTATTCCATTGATCTGGAAAACAGCTGAAGTTATCCCACTACTGAAAGCAGGGAACCCCATGGACCTCAACAAGTACAGGCCAATCTTCATCCTCCCTGTGCTATCCAAGCTGCTAGAAAAATAGTGAGCACCCAACTAAGAGGATATCTTGAAGTGGCTAATCTTAAATCCAGCGCAATCTGGGTTTAGAGCCAACCACAGTACCATCACAACCCTGGCTAAAGTAACCAATGACTGGCAACTCGAACTGGACAAAAAAATTGTGTCTGTGCTGTATTTTAGACCTGAGTAAGGCATTTGATCTGTCGACCACAAACTGCTCCTCCTCCCTGAAATCCATAGGACTGACTCATCCTCCATTAGATGGTTTAATAACTACCTCACGGAAGGACCCAGCAAGTGAAGGCTGAAGGAGACTATCACCACTGAATCTCTCCAAAGAGGAGTTCCCAAGGATCCATTCTCGCCCAATCCTATTTGCCATCTATATCAATAGCATCGACAATAACTTCACCAAAGCCACTGTACACCTGTTTGCAGATGATACAATATTGTATGTCAGTCACCCTCTCCTGTAACAGCATGCATAGAGCTACAGTTAATTCAACCTATTACAACACCAACTACTGGAAAAAAAAGTTCTGCTAAATGCAGAAAAAACAAAGACAATGTTTTTCTTCCCCCAAACACAAGCCGGACACTCCTTCCCAAACAATCTCCCCCACTTATCCACTGTCCTTGGTGAAAATCTTGAATATGTTACAAAATTCAAATATCTGGGGGTCTGGGTAGACAGTAGACTCGACTACTTAGATCATCTGGAAGATCTGCTAAAAAAACTCTGTCTGAGGCTTGGTCTCTATTACAGAATAAAGCACTTTCTAACAAGTGATTCTCAAAAGAAGTTGGTCCAGGCCACATTTCTATCAGTATTAGATTATGCAGATTTCCTATATGGTCATTGCCCTAACTCATATCTGAGCAAACTGGACACACTTTACCATAGAGCCTTGAGGATTATTACAGATCTTCCTCTCAGCACTCACCACTGCTCGCTCTGTGCTGCAGTTGGATGGACCTCACTCCAGTTTAGAAGAGACAGGAATGCCACACTATGGATTTATAGAGCAATATCCAAGATGCTAACAAATTATGTCTCAGACTGCTTCACACAAGTCACATCAAGTAAATATGCCGTAAGAAGTCTAAACTTCATCATGCTTAAAGTGCCCAAATTCAATACTCGATATGGGAGATCTGCTATCAGCTATGTCTTATCTGCCTTATGGAACATGATGCAGAAGACCCTGAAAGTGAACAGATACATCTCATTTACATTCTTTAAATATCTGTATTCGAGGCTTATTAGAGAAAAATGTAATTGTTTCCACAAACAGTAGAGTATTCCTAATCTTATCCATCTCCCTCCCCAGATAGCCAACTCACAGAAATTATCCACCTTTACTAAGAGTCACCACCTCTCACACTCCATGCACCCCTCCTTCCATCCGCCTCCCCTTAATCCCTGTCATATATCACAGCCCTGTACCCCTGTTATACAAACCCCCCAGTGCCGGCCTCCTGCCCTCTTCATAGGCCCACAGTTTATCCTTTCCATATTATAGGCACCCACCACCTTCCTCCTCCCCCACCAGCTAGGCACACCACTTCCCACTCCCCTTCCCCTCACCCCTTACTACGCTACAACTGAATTTATTGTATAGTATGATTAGAATGTATCCTTAGACAGTGTGTATACTGAATATTCTATGTAGTATCTTAGAGTGTGTGTATATTTGTATATTTGTATGTATCTATGTAAATTGAACCTTGACCTTACCAGGTCCATCTTGCAAATGAGCTGTGCTCAATGATGTTCGCCTGGATAAATAAAGATTTGATTGATTGATTGATTGACTAAAGTCAGGCTTACAGGTCTGTAATTACTTGACTCCTCCCTACTTCCAGTCTTGTGCAGGGGGACAACCTCTGCCCTCCTCCAGTCTCCAGGTATCTCCCCCGTCTCTAGTGATTGGTTGAAGAGGGCTATCAGTGGACCTGCTAGGACTTCCTCAAGTTCCTTCCAACACTCTCGGGTGAATCCCGTCTGGTCCCATTGCCTTGTGTGTCTTTACTTTTCCTAGTTCCTCCAAGACTTTATCCACTGTAAATGGGCTGTGTCCACCTCTCCCACCCGTACATCTTTCCTCGTGAGTCTTGCCCTCCCTGCCTCTTCCTTGGTAAGTACTGAGCAAAATATTTGTTCAGTATCTCAGTTTTCAAGGTCATCCTTTACCCACCCACCCTCCCTCTCCCTGCTTTAGCTAATAATACCATTTCTGGTCTCTTCCTCTCGCTAATATAACGGAAGAAGGTCTTGTCTCCTTCGTAATAGCCTCAGCTATTCCTTCCTCAATTCTTGCCTTAGCTCCTCTGACAGGTTTCCCAGCTTCTTTCTGCTTCTCCAGATATTTCAGTTTGTTTTCTTCTTTCTGTGTCTCTTTGTATTTCCTGAATGCCTTACTTTTTTCTCGCACTGTCTTGGCTACTGACTTAGAGAACCACAGTGGCTGCTTCTTTCTTTTGCTTTTGCTAAGCAATCTGACACATTGGTAATTACTTAGTTATATTACGCTGCACCTCCTTGGTAAAGAAAGGTACTGAGGTGATTGGGGGTTGTTGCCAAGATAGGTATGCAGCGTGGGACTAGCTGTCATGGTGCTGTGCATGTGTAAGCCTGCCTCTGCGCTGGCCTTCATGAAGATTTTGGCTCCTAGGGTCCTACCACCTCCGGCTAATTCTTATATCTTCAAGAGAATGTCTTGCATCAGGCCATGTTGTCTCACACTCCTGTACCCCTTGGCTTTGGAGCTTTCTCTGTCTCTCTCCAGGATGATTCGCCTTCTGTTTCACCTTGCTTAGTGGAGGGAACCACTAGCTCTCCCTCAGTTCCTCAAGAGGAAATCCTTTGTATATGGTCTCCAGCAGGAAACTGAGGAGGGCTTGGGACTGCCCACGTTTATATGGGAGGGACGTCATTGGCTGACATCATCGATGTGGGCGGCCCTTACTGGACTGCTAGCTAAAAAGCTTCCATGTGGTCTTAGTATCTTGCGGCTATAGTTCCATAGGTGTGGCCTGATGCAAGAGATTCTCTCAAAGATCTACTGTTACGTTAAGTTCTTATGTAACTCTACTATATGCATAGGATACTCAGGAACTATACACACTGTACAAAGGACTGCAGAAAATCCTCACAGCTTATTATTTGATTAGCCCCAGGAAAGAGGGCACCCCAGTTTCTAAATAATGCTTGTCCAAATGGCTAGCACACTGTATTATGTTCTGTTACAGAAGGTACGGTAAGGAAAGTACAGCTACGTAAGAACTTACCATAACAGTAGATCTTCGAGAGGAGCTCTTGCAGCCACAAGGCGCCAGGATCCCACGGAAATTGTCTAGCTAACACTCTTCAGCAGGGACTGCTCCCTGACGTCTGCCCCCCCTGACGTCAGCCAGTGGTATGAAAGGGGCAGTCCCCCGCCCCACCTCAGTTCTTCCACTGGAGACCCGGCCCTTAGAAGGGAAGGAGAACTGAGGAGATTTGAAAGCAAACAAAGAGGTAAGGCAGAAAGAATACCAAGGGAAGGGGGGGGGGAGCAGCGCCTGCTGCAAGAGCTCCTCTCGAAGATCTACTGTTACAGTAAGTTCTTATGTAACTGTACTATCTCACTTCGAGTTGGAGCTCTTGCAGCAGGCTATAACCATAAGAACTGAGTCCCAAGCAGTCCAGGAGAAAAGTCTGACAGGCACAGGTAGAGACCAAAGGTAGACTAAGACCTTCAGGACAGCAGGTCTTGAAGAACACCAAGGCCAAAACCAGTCTTACACCTGGAAGCAACATCCAAACTGTAGTGTTTGATGAAAGTGTGAACAGAACTCCAGGTAGCAGCCACGCAAATATCTTCTGCGCACACATACTTCAAGGAGGTGAACGAGGTAGCAACACACTGGTAGAATGGCCTTTGACTGGGCATGGCAAAGGCGTGCGCACTTACGATAACAGTAAACAATGCAGTTAACCAACCACTTAGACAACGCCTGTTTAGTAACTGGAGCCCTAGAAATCCTGGGGCAAAGGAAACAAGCAACTGATCGGTCTTTCTGGAAGGACCTGTACGGTTAAGGTAATAATGAAGCATCCTGTGGACATCCAGAGTAGGAAGTAAAGCCTCCTGTATTAGAATACCTGGGTAGTAGACAGGTAGATGGATGCCCTGATTCAGAGTAAACTCGACACCAAATTAGGTAGAAACTTAGTTTTCATCCTCAAGAACACCCTGTACTTGTGAAAAACTAAATAAGGCTCTTTACACATCAGAGCCTGGAGCTCAGAAATCCTCAGAGCAGAAGTAACTGCAACTAAAAATAACGTCTTCCACGACATGCAGAGTAAAATTAAAAGGAATCACTGATCTTACTTCGAGAGGGCTCTTGCAGTAGGTAATTACATATAGGACTGACGCCGGCAGGCGGCAGGACCCCACGGAAAAATTTTTAGCTAGCAGTACCTGGCGGGGACCGCCCCCATGTCAGGTGACCGGCATCATACGACATCGGTATAAAGGGGCGGTCCCGGACGCCCGCCTTCCAGTTCTTTCCCGCCGTCAGCCCGTGCAGCGCCTCACGGTTAAGTTCTTACCACCAGTCCTGTTACTCGACGGTTTTTCCGAACAAGTTTTCAGTATAGAATTTTATTCTTCTTTCGTCAGGTGAAGCCGGTTTATGTCGCCCTTCAAAGAATAGTATGCGACTGTATGGCGCCCAACTGCCTCACAAAGACGGGTCACTCCTCTGCCTTTTCTGCTTAGGCCCCACCACACGGTTGACAAGTGTCCGCACTGCCTTCGATTCAGCGTGTACACCAGACGACGACGCCAGCAGTCCCTCGAAGCCCATCTCCTCAAAAAGAAGATGTCCGTGACGGAGAAGGAGTTGAAGAAACTTCGCAGGCGTCGACCTCCCTGAAGGGCATGAAGCGGACAAGGAAAGGCAACAGGAGAAGGCCTCCTCCGCACTCCGCTGCGAGTTGCGGGCAGGAAACTATCCCCTCGGGGATCGCCAGCCAACGCAGCCTCCAAGGCTTTGGAGGAGGCGTCGGCCCACCCTTCGGGTTCGCGTTCGAGCCCGCCAGGTGTCTCCGGGCAAAAGGAGACTCTAGCCCCCAGTACCGCCACAGGCCTGCGGCCTACTGATGCGGGCACCTCCCTTAAGCCGGATGTCGGCTCCTCTGATGTACGCCGGAAGAAGGCCGCTAAGACGCTCGACCCTTCGGGGTGGCGCACGGCAGTGTCCCCCTCGGACCGGGCCTCCTCTCATACTCGACCTGCCTCTGACGAGGGACCCCTGAAGTCGGACGCCGGTCCTCTGGCGTCCGCCGGACTCCTGCCCATAAGCCACACGCCGCTCCGGACGTGGCGCCAGGCCTCGGAGCCTATGGCAGACCCTGCCGCATCTGTCGACTCAGGCTCCCGCAGCCTTCGCTGTCGCCAGGGGAGCCCCAGTCCCCTGCCCGAGCCCGGGATTTTCCTCTGTCCCCGGATGAGGCTCGGACCTTGGCTACCGTCCGATCCTTTTCCTGAAGAGCCGGATCTGACGCCGATCTGACGCCGGCGGGATATTCCTCTTCCGTCGGGCCCTCCACCCCACGGGCCTATCCCGACTGATCCGCCCGTGGAGTACCCGGCTGGGCCATCTGCTCTGGCAGCTCCTCCAGTGCCTGGGCATCCGCCGTCATATCCGACGCCAGTTTTCCCAGGTCTGCAGCATCTGGCGCCGCAGTACCCGGTGCCAACTCCTTCAACGCCGCAGTACCCGGCTCCGGTATACCCGCAGCCGGGTTATGGATACCCCCACGGATTTCCTCCATACACCTTCCCCCTCCTCCTCCACCGCCCCTAGGCCGGTGGATCTTCAGGAGACTCATTCTCCTGGTGGGCTGAGGCCAAGGCTCAGCTCACCAAGGAAGTCGAGAGTCGCCTTACGGCGACGGTGCCACCCCTGCCCTCAGACGCCCCAGACGGCACACCTCTCTCCTCCTCCGGATTCCCGGCTTTACCCTCGGGATCCAGAGAGGCAGGACACGCTCTGGGATCCCTCCCAGGGAACCCGCCTCCCCTAGTCGAGTTAGGAGTCTTACTCTGCTTCAGATTCTTCCTCCCCTCTCTCGGACTCCTCGGAGGTTTTCATGGATGTTCCGAGAAAGACGACGAGCCACGCCTCTGTCCAAACCCTGGCCGAGGACTCCTCCAGTCTCCTCCGGAGGATCCTTCCTTCACGGAGTTGCTCAGGAAGATCCAGGAGGTCCATCAGTGGCACTCCCTAGAGCCAGATCCTCAATGGTTAAACTTGCTCGAACATCTGGACCTACCCTTACGGCTCCTACCCTAGTGCCACCCTGGATCGAGCCTCACACCCACCTTGTTTCCACGATTTGAAGCAACTGGTCAGCTTTAGCCCCTCTTCCCAGGAAGTCGAACAGGCTATACCAGGTTCCGAGGGTGTAGACTTTTTAGACTCTTACCCCGCAGGTAGACTGGTTGTGATTAGCGCTCACGGCCGGTCAGCACACCAACACTTGAGCTCGCCTCCCGGATAAGGAATCTCGCCTTTCTGATCAGTATGGAAGGAAGATCTACGCTTTTCCACACTGGGGATTAGGGCCTGAACCATGTAGCACATATGGGGGATTACCAGAAGGCCATCCTTACCCAGGCGGAATCTAAGATCGACTCTTTGCCTGACTCCCAAGTCAAGCAGGAGTTGGCCGACCTGGTCCGTTCTGCTCGTTCGGCCAGTCGTCATATTTTGAGGACGACCTACGAAGCAGTGGACACTGCAGGACGGAGTTCTGCCTTTGCCGTGAGTCTTCGGCGTCATGCATGGCTCCGTGTGTCAGGTCTGGTCCCAGAGGTGCAGTCAGTGATCCAAGAAGCACCTTTCAGGGGTTCTGTGCTTTTCGGTGGTGATGTCAAGGACATCATTACTGATTTGCAGGAGAAGGGGACGGCCCTTAAGTCTGTTGATTCAATGTACCGTCCCCATCCCCCACAGCGCCGTCCCTTTCGCAGACGCAGCTGGCCTCAAGCGAAACCTCAGGGAAGGCGGGCCACTAAACGTCAGGCCCCCACAGCTGCCAGGCCCCCGCCGCCCAAAAAAGCAACGGGTGCCCCAGCTGCGGCGCTGCCTCACACCACCTGACTCCTTCCCTCTCCCACCGCCTCCGTAGCCCCGGAGGAACCGGTAGGAGGGAGGTTAACATTGATTCATGGGTGCTTGATCATAGCAGAGGGGCACTCTATAGAGTTTCTACAGAAACCTCCGCCACCCCCCCTGAACTCCGCTTACTCAAGGGACCATCTTCCTTTGGTCAGGGAAGAAATCTCGGTGCTCCTTGTGAAACAGGCTATAGAACCCGTCACCCCTCACCTCTACGGGATGGGTTACTATTCCCACTTCTTCCTTGTACCAAAGAAGACAGGAGATCTCAGACCTATTCTCGATCTCAGCTCTCTGAACCTGTATGTGGAATACAAGAGGTTCAGGATGCTTTCCCTTCAAACCCTTTTGCCCCTGCTTCAGCCGGGCCAATGGCTTTGTGCACTAGATATGCAGGATGCGTACCTGCACATCCCCATTCGCCTTCACACCCAAAAGTACCTCAGGTTTGCATTCCAGGGGTCCACTACCACCTGGGCGGCCCTGCTGGTCTTTCCTCGCCCCGAGTCTTTACTAAATGCCTGGCGGTGGTAGCGCCCACCCATGCTCTTTGGGAGCTCAGGTTTTTCCTCACCTGGATGATGCATTCCTGGCGGCCTGTCCCAGGAGGAACTCCTGCATTTTCTCCCTCACCCAGCAGGTTTTCACTGGCCTGGGTATTACCATCAACCATTCCAGTCTCACCTGGAGCCTTCACAGAGGCTCCAGTTCATCGGGCAATTCTCGACACATCACTGTGCAAGGCCTTTCTGCTCCGGACAGGGGCCTCCTCCAGTCACAGATTTCCTCCCATCGGAATGAAGGAGGGTCCCGTGAGGTCAGTGCTCCGCCTACTGGGGCTTATGGCGCGCCATTCCGACGGCTCATGCTGCCGCCTCCACATGAGAATCTCTCAGTGGACTCCTCCGATCTCAGTGGGATCAACGGGTAGACAATCTAGATCATCTAGTTCTGATCTCCTCGCCGATGGTAAGAGACTTGCAATGGTGGATGGTTCGAGAGAACCTATTCCGGGGTCCTTTTTTCATCCTTCCCCCGATCAGACTCTGACCACGGATGCTTCAGGCGAAGGTTGGGGAGCCCATCTGGGTCCTCACCGAACCCAGGGCCTATGGTCAAAGATGGAGGTAGTTCTCCATATCAACGTGCTCGAGCTTCGAGCAGTGCTGTATGCTCTCCAGGCCTTCACCAATTCATCCTTCCCGTCACCTAGCTGTCCAAACGGACAACATGTGCATGTGTGGTACATCAACAAGCAGGAGGGACTCGGTCCTACCTACCGTGCAGGGAAGCGATGAGGGTTTGGGATTGGGCAACGCTTCACAACCTTCACCTCACGGCGATCCATGTTCTGGGAGTCGACAATGTCCTGGCAGACAGACTAAGTCGCTCGTCAGCTCTACCACACGAGTGGGAATTGGACGAAAAGTTCTAAAAGCATCTTCCAGATCTTCCCTTGTCAATCTTCACCATTCATTACTCCTGGTGTAAGCCGAGGCGTGACCGCCACGGGAGCTTTTTTTTAAAAAAGTTATGCGACGGCCCTCGCCCCGAGAGCGACGTCTACGCGCGAGGGGCGGCCGCTAGAAGCCACCGACTCCTCCTCCAACTCAGTTCTGTTTCTCCCGTCGAGGCAGCACCTGTTCATGTAGAACCTAAAAGTGCGTGATCCGACTCTTTTTTCTACACCGACGCCACGGTAAGACTGTTCCTTTTTCTTTCCTTTGTACGGCGCCGGTGTATTTCTGACTGTGTTTAATCTTGTTTATTTTACTATGTCCGGGTTCTGAGCGAACGTTTCTAAGACTGGCCGTGCCCCATGCTGCCGGTGCTCCTACGGCCGGCATTTCTCCGTCTCTCGGACCGGCATGACGCCTGTCTTCGCTGCCTGGGACCCAACCATAATATGGATCTGCGACACGCTTGTTTCGATGGACCGTCACTGGCCCCGGGTCCCACAGCAGACAGCTCGGCAAGGCCCCGCCCGACTTTTGGGGACGGCCGTCAAGGAATCTCGGCGAGATCCTAGGCCTTTCCCGGTCACCTCCCCGGCCTATACGGTCCGAGGAGGAGGGGTCTCTCTCCTTCTTGCCGAGGGGAGGTCCTTCCGCCGTGTTGGGGGGAGGCCGAGTTCCTCCGGGCCGCAGCGCTGACACCGCCTCGGCAGTCACCTTGGAGGTGCAGGCCTCCGTGTCGAGGCCCTGGCTGGGCCCGCTCGGGTGGACTCCGACGCGCCCGGCGCCTGCTGGATCCCGCGCCCGTCATGTGCCGTATCAAGCGGGCGCCTGCTCTGGCGCTGTTTCCAGATCCCGGCGCGGCCGAGTGTCGGATCGAGCGGCGCCGCTCGCTGCGCCGGCGATCTCCCGGCGCCGTCAGGCGCCGTGATCAGGGCGCGCGCCAGTATGTGCCGCTGGCCTCAGCTGTCATGTGCCGATGAGTTTGGCGGTGTTGCCGACGGTGCCGCTTCGCCCCGACGCTGCCGGCGGCCTTCCTCCTCCGGGCGGTGCCGGGTCTGCCGGAGCCGTGGGTGTGGGGTTACCTCATGCCGGGCGTGTTGGGGGCGAGCGGCACAAGACTGGGTCACTGGGCCGTTCACGGCCCCGTGGCCTCGGGACCCTGGGTGGCCAGCATCGAGGTCCTGCTGGTCTCGTCCTCCTCGGAGGACGATGACTCAGATGTGGACCCATCCTGGCATCCCCATTCTTCGGAATCTGGGTCCTCGGTGGCTAGGGGTACCAGGCGGCGCAGCGGCCCCTCCTCTGTCCCCTTTGCGTGCCTCCTGAGGGTTCCTCGGCTGGGGTGGCCGAGAGTCCCGGGGCAGACGGGTGACTGAGGGGAGGCCCTCTGGAGGTCTCTGACAGCTAACCCCGGGTGCTGTTACCTCCTCGGGGTTAGGGGAACGTTGCAGTCGGGAGGAGGGCCCTCTCGAACCGGAGGGTTGAGGGCAGGCGCCTGCTGCTCGGTCTTTTGGCCACCTCAGGGGTGGCCAGAGCCAGAGCGCAGAGCCCCGCCTCCCCAGGGTTCTAGGGTGTCCTCTGGCGCTTTTGTGGACTGCCTTCTGGATCCATGCAGTCCCAGGTCGTCACAGGGAGTTCTCCCAGGGCTCTTCCAGGTTCCGCTTCCCCAGAGTTCCGTTCTGCGGCCTGGTTTGATATCCGGGATCCCTCCTACTAGAGCTCCCTTCCCCGGATTCCAGAGCCCTCGCAGAGAGCAGTTGCCTCCTCGGAGGTGCCCCTCTCCCATCTCTCTGCCTTCACCACCCCCGCTCCCAGGCCATGTCGGTCCTACGGGTCCGTTATCCTGGGAGCAGTTCAGGGGTTCTGCGGCGGCCTTCCCCTCATATGTTAGTTACATGCATGAGCGGGTCTTTCGACTCTCCCCACCGCCGCAGGAATCCTCTGGACATTCCAGTTCCCCATCATCCTCGTCTCCCTCCTCTGAGGGAGAGGAACCCCCTGCTCATCTGTCCTCCGATGCTGATTTCACAGAATATCAGCGTTTCCTCTCGAGGATGGTGAGGGATCTTTGGATTTCCTACGTTCGGAGAGACAATACCGAACGGGTGACGCGTGAATTCCTTGGTGAATTCAGTGCCCAGCATCTGGTGGTACCTTCCTGGCCTATCCCTTCCAGGAGGCGCTATCCGTCCTGGCAGTTCCCGCCGCTTTCTTCCCAGCCCCGCGGACTGCCAGCGAGGTATTGTGCCCTCTGAGTCTCTAGGTTCCTTCCCAACCCGTCCTCAGGTTTGGTATACCTGGATACTCCTTCTGGGCGCATGCCTGGACGCACGACCGCCCACCGGATTCGGACTCTCTCCAGTTCGACCGTTGGGGGTGAAGAGTGTTCTCTTCTTCGCGTGCGAGTGCATGTATTGCATCACATCAGGCTCACCACGCTGCCTACAACCGGCATCTGTGGTCGATGATGTCCCAGCTGCTGGCATCTATGCCTGACACGGAGCAAACCAGACAAGCCGTTGCCCTCTCCGCGGTAGGCCTGGAGCTGGCAAGACACCAAGCAAGGGCATCTTATGACGCCAATGAGGTGGCTTCCAGGCTTGCGGGGACAGCGATCTGCATCAGGCGGACGGCATGGCTTCGTCTCTCCAGGTTGTCACCCCTGGCCCGGCGTAGGGTGATGCGCTCCGCCTCCGGGGACCCGCTTTTCTCATCCAGAGCTAGGAGACTTTACAGGGCCCTCCGTCCTCTGCCCTCGGGAGGCACCTCCTAGCTCTTCTCCCACTTAGGCTTTCTGAATAAGCCAGGTCTTCTCCTTCTGTTTCTCACCAGCAGAAAGCTGGGGGTCTTGTTCCTCAGGGTATGGCCTCTTCCTCCTGGGGAAGAGGAGCTTGTACTCACTCAGGAAGTAATGAATGGTGAAGATTGACAAGGGAAGATAGGAAAATTACGACTCACCGTAATTTTGATCTTCTCTTGTATCTTCACCATTCATTACTTACGCCCGCCCACCATCCCCCAGTGGCCTCTTCCTGTGGCTTCCACCTCCGCCTCCTTCCTCTCTCTGCATTATGTAAAATATAGGAAAATTGCTTCATTTTCCAAAAAAAAAAATGCTGAGGAACTCTGTCCGACTGCTATAGGCATCTTGGTATCTGGGTCATGCATCTAGTTAAAAAAAAAAAAAAAAAAAATTTTTTCTATCTGTAAAAAAAAAAAAAAAAAAAAAGGAATAGGAGAAATCAAAAGAAGGCAAATGAGAAGGTAGGCTATCCTTCCGCTGTTTTGCTAAGTGGTTTCTCCCTTAAGTGTCCTCCTGACAATTTTTACAGTAGAGCTCTGCTGACCATATCAATCTAGCCAGCCTAAGCCTTGGCCGGCCTTAGCCAGTCAGTCTGAGTCCCGCTTTATCTTGGAACGCCTGAAAGGCTTACATTTTCCATTTCTAACCCCTGAGCAGGCCTCATGCTGCTGGTTTTATTCTTCCTCCTCGGCTGTCCTCCAGTTAAAGGCCTTCCATGCCAGGAGCCCGAGGTGGGTGTCAAGAACAATGGCATGTTGAAGATGAGGACTATGCCCTCCTGAGTCTGTCTAGCGGGTTCGTGAACCTTCTCTTCAGCTCTATCTCCGGGATTCTTGCTTCCCCTTTAGTCGAGCCTTCAGCTACAAGCTAACTATGCTCGTTGGGCATTCTGGTCCCTTCAACATCCCATCTCTCTCTCTCTTCTTCTTCTTCTTCTATTTTCTCATTTCCTTACTCATCTCTCCTCCTAGAGTCGCCCAGGTAAGGAGGCCCTGCACTCCTAGGCTAGGATGTTCTTATCTCCTCTGTCCTTCCTCCATCGGCTTATTCCTTTTCAGTTCATTCTTCCTTGCTTTGCTATCCTCGGCTATCTTGCCTCGCTATCTATATTTTCTGCTTTCATTTTTGCCTCTCGGCTCACAGAACTGAGTTGGAGGAGAAGCGATCGCTATTAACGGCCGCCGCGCAATGACGATGACGCCGCTTCCCGAGCTGGGCCGTTAGGCAACTTTAAAAAAAAAAAAAAAAGTTTCCGTGACGGGTGCGCCGCCCAGCTTACACCCAGGAAGTAATGAATGGTGAAGATACAAGAGAAGATCAAGAATACGTAGGTACGTATTTTTCCTATTTGGGGACTCCTCAGATAGACCTGTTCGCTTCCTCCCAAAACGCAAAGCTTCCAATCTTTTGCTTGCTCATTCCAGAGCGAGACGCTTTCTGGAACGACGCTCTATCTCTAAGCTGGAAGGACAGATTTGTCTATGCTTTTCCCCCAATTCCTCTGGTCCCTCGTGTGTTACAGAAACTGGCTTTAGAAGGAGCGAGAATGATTCTGATCGCTCCTTTCTGGCCCAGGCAAATCTGGTTCTCTCTTCTACAACAATACTCAGAGGTTCCTCCTCTTCCTCTTCCTCTTCCTTTATCTCCAGGATTGCTGACCCAGGATCAGGGGACTCTGGTCCATCCGGGGCTCAAGTCCCTTCAACTTCATACATGGCTCCTGCAGACCTAGCTCAATCTCGTTTTGGCGTTTCTCCTAAGGTGGCTGAGATTCTGGTGGAGGCTAGAAACCCTCCACTAGGTCCACCTACGCCATGAAATGGAAAAAGATTTTCTATCTGGGCTGCGGCCAGGAATGTGGAGCCCTTTTCCTGCCCTGCAACCATTCTGCTTGAGTACATGCGTCATCTTTTTGACCTGGGTCTCAGTCACTCCTCTTTGAAAGTCCATATGGCGGCTATTTCAGCCTACCATGTCCCTTTCACTGACAAGGCATTTGCCCAGCTGGAGGTATCCAAAACTTTCCTCAGAGGGGTCCTTCATCTCAGGCCCCCTGTCCGGACTCCAGCTCAGCCTTGGGACTTAAACTTTGTCCTCGAGAAACTTACCCTTCCCCCCTTTGAGCCTGCGGCTTCCGCAGACTTAAAGTTTTTATTGTGGAAGACGCTCTTCTTAGTGGCCATTACTTCTGCTCGCAGAATTTCCGAGCTCAGGCCCTGATGTGCAAAATCCCTTTTTTGATTTTTCACAAAGAACGAGTAGCTCTTCGCATGAATCCTAAGTTTCTTCCGAAGATAGTAGCGGAATCTACCTTAAATCAGTCTATTGAATTACCTGCTTTCTTCACGCAGTACTCCAATCAAGGAGAATACCTGCTCCATACCATGAATGTTCACAGGATTCTGAGATACTACACCGATAGGACGAAAGATCTCAGAAAGACTGAGCAGTTGTTCATCTCTTCATCACAAAGAGGAGGCAGTGCTGTCTCTAAGCAATGCCTATCAAAATGGTTGGCCCATTGTATCACTTTCGTTATGACAGTACAACAAGACCCTCCCGGTCAAGTCAGAGGTCACTCCACTCGGAGTTGCCGCCTGCGCTTGTTTCAAGAACGGTCTCGCGGTAGACATCTGTGCTGCTGCCACTTGGACTTCAGTCCATACCTTTACTAAACATTACAGTTTGGACATTGCCTCTCGCCGTAGAGCAGGCTTGGATTAGCTGTCTTGCAGGCCTCCTTTCTTGAGACCTGCCAGATTATTTAATACTTTTGGAGTAGTTCCTCCTCCCGGTGCCTTTCATTTGTTCCAGACTGCTTGGGATTCTGTCCATATGTAATTACCTGCAAGAGCCCTCTCGAGTAAGATAGTACAGTTACGTAGAACTTACCGTAACAGTAGATCTTTGAGAGAGGCTCTTGTAGGATTACCTTCCGCCCTCCATCCCCTAGGCTTTTCAGCTCCTTTCCATTGAGGAAATGTGCTTCTCTCTCTCGGGCCTGTGGCGGAAAGAACTGAAGGCGGGCGTCCGGGACCGCCTTTATACGGCGTCAGAGGACGCCGGTCACCTGACGTAGGCGGTCCCACCAGGACTGCTAGCTAGAAATTTTCCTCAGGTCCTGCCGCCGGCCGCCAGTCCTATATGTAATTACCTACTGCAAGAGCCTCTCTCGAAGCTCTACTGTTACGGTAAGTTCTTATGTAACTGTACTTTTTTTAAAGAAGTGAAAAGAAACATGGTTAAATGCGCAATGGCAGTCAACTGTAGCAGAAGGCGTCTGTGGAGCCAATGCGAACGGGTCGACGCCGGGAAAAGAACTGAGGTGGGGCTGGGGACCGCCTCTTTTATACCATTGGCTGACATCGGGGGCGGGCCGACATCAGGGAGCGGTCCCCGCTGAAGACTGCTAGTTAGACGTTTTCCGTGGGGGCCTGGTGGCTTAGTCCTTATGGTTATAGCCTGCTGTAAGAGCTCCAACTCGAAGTAAGATTTTGTGGTTTGTGATCATTCCACAAGAGGCATGGCAACTTCTGTTGCATGTTTTCATAATGTTTCCACTGCAGGGGTCTGTGCAGCTGTCACTTGGGGTACTGTCCACAGCTTCACTGAACACTATAGTCTGGACATTGTCTGTCGTAGAGGGGCTGGGTTTGTCCTAGTGTTTTTTTTTGTCTTTTTTTGTTGACCGGGTAAGTGCACTAGACAAATTCTGCCTATTTTCAGGCACAACCCGAGGGGGATACAGATGAATGCGAACTGACCTTGAACCAGATTAAGCTGTTGGTGGTATTTTGAGTGAATGAGGGAAATTTGGCCAGAACACTGGGGAAATTCCTCTACTGTTTGGCCAGTAGGGGGACGGGCTATCAGAAAGATGGCCACTTCGTGCAGGTCGTTGGAGGGAGAGGACATTACTGCGGTGGGAGAGCTGGCCTCATCTCCCGCTATTCTTTTGCAAGAGGCACATTGTCTGGTTTCACCAGATTTAGATTCGGACAACGAATTTCATGAAGCTCCGTTTTTTTTCTGACAGTTGTGATGTTATCGCTACCTCTGAAGTTTGCAACAAGGATCTATCACCTGTTTTTCCAACCAGCAGCTCTTTTCATTCTCCACCTGCAGTTTCTGCTGAGCTACAAATTCCAGGGTCGCTCCCTGTCATTAGTGAGATAATCCCTGACAGCTCTCCAGCAGAGGAACAGCGTTCTTCTCCTTCTACAAGGCTTGGTGAGTCAGTTGCTTTACCTGTTGGTGCTTACGCTACAGAACACAAAAGCGAACCCCCTTTACACTGTCAAGTTTTGCAATCGGCTGGCAAAACGTTCGTCGGAACTGATGAGTGCCTAAAGCCGAATTTAGAGGGACAAGGGGAATTTGTGACCGAACCTTTTACAACGTTAGAACAAGCTCCCAAACAGTCTACAGCTCCCGTTAAAAGTCAAATAACACAACAGGCTGGCAGTAATGTCGTCGGACCTGACGAGTGCCTACCAGCTTTCTTAGAAGCAGGAGCATTTTACAATACTGCAGAACTATTGCAAGCCCCAGTTTCTTCTAAAACTGCTGAAAATTCAAAATTTGTACCTCCTATATTTTGCAAACCTGCACAACCGGCTGGCAGTATTATCGTCGAACCTGACGAGTGCCTGAAGCCGATTTTGGAAGGGCAGGAGAAATCTTGTACTTCAGAAATTTTACAGATCCCTGTGTCTCCTGTGGATTTTCCCTCATCTGTTATTACTCTACTTAGCAAAACGGCCGGGTTTATTTACAAGAAACCTGCTATGCGAACATCAGTTGATCTTCCTACAATAACTTATCAAACCAAACTGACACCTCAGCCTGGTGTTACTGAATTTTTCTTTAAAGATGCACTTCATAGTGCTGGAAGAACAGTTCCTATTAAAACCACAAATGCTCCTTTAGTCCCTAGTCTCATTCATCCTGCAGCTCAAACTAAAGGGCCTTGGACGACAGGGAAGGCGTTGGTCGGAGCAGGTTGGAAACAGGCACCTTCAGGTACCTGGGTGCCTAACCCAGAGTGGGATTCTGACTTCCAACTAACTCAGAACCCTCCTACATGGAAACCAGGTTCCACTGCTACATTAAAGCAGGCTGCATTCCCATCTCCTTCTTCAGCTTCCTTAACATCTCATACCCTACAAAGTAAACCCCTTATTAACATTTTGCCCCCTTCTTCTTCAAGTTTAGAGGCCTCTAAACCATCTCAGGACAAACCTTTAATGTCAGAACCTTTTTTAACCACTAAGCAGAGCTGAAGAAACGCTGTTTGATTCGTTATAAAGGGGTTTGGATTCAGACCAGACAGATACTACGCTGGGAGAACTCTAATTATGATTCTTTGCATTTTCTTCCTAAAGATGTTTATGCTTTATTAATATTTCAGGAGAATATAATTTTGATATCAGCTTCGGTCATCACACCTTTAGACTTATTTTGGGAGAGGTATGGAGAAGGAGTTTTCACCCACATGGACCCCTTTTGGTTATACCCTTGACTAAACCCTTAATTAAATCTGTGACGGTAATGTTCGTGAATGAGGGGTTCATGTGGATGATATTACTTTCTGGCTTTCACAAAAATGTGAAGTATTGAATTCTCCTGAACCTATTTTGGATACAGAGCATTTTTGGACGGGAGAGTGGAAATACAAAGTTAAGCTTCATCAGTCTGATTCTGGTATTGAGCATATTCCTAATTCCTTTTTGTTAGGGAGGGATCGGGGAGTTTGTTTTTATGGTGGTCAACCTCGGGCCTGCTATAAGTGTGGTTCACAAACTCACTTATCCAGAGTGTGTGATCAGCCCAGGTGACAGTTGTGGGAAGTGGGTCATGGCATCTGCACGTGCTAATCACACACGGTGTGACTTATGAAGAATATGGCCATGTGTTTCGGGATTGTCCATGGGCAGCAAAAAACAAAGCATCCTGTATCAGTCCTGAATTATTAATTCAGAAAGCACAAGATTCGGTTATCCCCCCCTTTTCATCTCCTTCTCCTTTTCCTTCTGAGATATCAGTACAACCTCCACAAGGAATTCTCCCTTCAGTACCTCTTTCCCCTGTGTCTGTAGGCCAGCACACTGATATTTCCTCTCAAGCTCCTGCTAATGGGGAAAACTTAGCTCCTGTAATTCCTCAGGAGCTGATACCTGTTTGCTATACTGACCCAGTTTCAGTAAGTCCTGATATTGTTTTTGTAGCCCCTCCTCTCCTTTGCCTAGGTGAAGATCCTCTAGGCATCTACATGCTAAATCCGCCCCGCCCAGTTCCTGTAGAGTCCACCAAATCTGTGCGGCTTTGTTTTCTCCTTGGGATGAGACAGACATGGAGGTTGTGGATTCTGATTCACAGAAATCCTCCTTTTCTACCTCTTCACAACCGATGGATAATTATAAGGAGAAGAAAAAGAAAAAAGGAAAAAATAATGATTTTTCTCACATGAAGTTTCTTTGGAGCTCCTTAAACACACATAGCCTTTTAAAAAATATTAAAAGGCAATCTATTTTTCAATATTTGCATGATTCTCAGATTAATGTAAGTTTTTTGCAAGAGACATGGATGTTTTCCATAGAACAGCTCTATACTTTCAAAAGAGATTGGCCTTGGGGACCTTCCTACTGGTCTTTTGGCACAGATAGTGCTGATGGTGTTGGGATTCTTTTTCCTTTTTTTAACTTTCTTTTGCTTAAATTTGTGGACCTTATTCCTGGGCGGGTTTTACTGATTGATGGTAAATGGCATGATACCTGTTACAGATTTATCAATATTTACAACCCACAAACTAAAACTAACAGAGTGCAATGTATGAGGGCAGTGCAACCTTATTTGTTTGCTTCTATTCCTATTTTATGGGGAGGTGATTTTAATTGTAGCCTTACTAGCCTAGCCCAACAGACAAAGAAAATCTATTGTGACTCACATGCACTAGCCTCCATATTAATGCCCTGGATACATTGGGGAACTTAAACGTTTAAGTGCCTTAAAAGAGTTTAAATTCCCTAGCACTGTTTGCAGACAGACTACAAGCCCTTAAAACGTTTTAACAAAAGTGTTTTTAAACCCAGCTAGATACCTAGTCTTAAAACCATTTTAAAAACGTTTTAGAGCTAGCATGGTTTTACTTACAGGTCTGTCCAGGAGCAAAAGTGTTTTTAAGCTGTAATGGTTTAACTAAAACAATTCTAGCTGCAGTGTGTCGAGCGAACACAGTTCTGTGTGTTGGACTTCACACAAAATAGTTACAAGGAGAACAGGTTTAACACTAGCAGTGTGGCCACACTAAACCGTTTTTAAAAATGGTTACTGAGTAGTGTGGCTGCACTGAAGTGGTTTAGCTAAACTGGTTTTAAAAATGGTTTTCAAAAACAGTTCTGTAGTGTGTCCAGGGCCTAAAACTGCAGGTTTATGCAATTGTCTCACTTCTCACTCAAATGGCCCGATTTTCTCATTTTCCAAAGGTAAACTACATTCTCTTATTGATTATATGTTTGTCTCTTCATCCATTCAGGTTCAGGCCTTCCAAATGAAACCTGTAGAATTTTCAGACCATTCATTGTTGCTTAGTTCTTTTGATCCTGAGAATTTAGGCCATGGTAGGCAGGGCAGGTGGAAATTAAATGTTTCCACCTAGATTTACTCTCAGTCTAAATTTGGGGTTAAAATGCTTTTGCAAGCTAGATTATCAGTTGTTTTTTTATATTCTGATATACAGTAGGGGCCTGGTGGCTAGATACTAAATCACTTTTCTAGGGACATGGATATGTTGTTCATCCACACTCATTGGCAGGTATCCTTGCCGCTTTAAATCTTGCCGGAAGGTCTTCAAGCTTGCTCCTCCCACCCACCCGGGTGGTATAACTCTCGGCTCCGCCCCATGACGCCAGATCTTCCTTACCGCTTGGAAGCTCAGGTTCCCTCCTTAACGCTCTGCGTTTGAGACTGGTTCCTATTTCTCCGTTTGCGGATTTAAAAATAAATTTTGCGAAAAAGACTTCAGTCTTCTATCCCTCGCGGCTGCGATGGACAAATCGACTCCCGGATTTCGGAGATGCCCATGCGGGCAGAAGATGTCTCGGACGGATCCACACTCCACGTGTGTCTACTGCTTAGGCCTTGAGCACGACCCGCAGGCTTGCGACCTGTGCTCATCTTTCTCGGCCCACGTCCTCGAGCGACCGTGCTGCCCGATTGCAACTGGGCGCGTCCCGAGCGTTCCTCGGTGAAGTCCAAGGAGGCCCGGTTGGCGGTGTCCGGCCGGCGGGCACCGGCCGGATCAGCTCGAGCGGATGGTCGCCCTCGAAGAGGGCGGCGCGGTCAAGATCTTCCTCGGCCGCGCATTTATCCCGCCTTCTGGGCTCTTCTTACACGGCTTCTTTTGGAGCTTTGTCTGTCCTCTCCACTAAAGAGAAGGGCCTACGCTTGGGACCTTATTCTCGGTCCAAAAAGAGGGACAAGGTAAGTCCCTCCGTCGACGCTCTTGGGAGCGGAAAGGTCCTCTCCCCGTCAGCGACCGTCCGGCTTCGGGTCGACTGCCGGCTTCGCCACTGGCCTCACGGTGTCCCCGCCGGGTCAGTTGACCGAGACTCCACCGATGAAGTCGAGATTTTCTCGACCCATTGACGGGCTGTCGCCTTTAGCAGCCGAGATTCCTCTCCGGTTCCCCGGGAGGAGTTGAGGATCCCGTGGGCTCGCCTGTGCCTCCGGTTCCGGAGCCCTCGGATGCACCATCCGAGCCGAAGGGAGTGCCGGTTCCGGCCGACACCTCCCCGCACCGACCTCGGAAATTCCGGGACTCGGTCTCGGTCTCGGACTTCCTCGCGGTCCAGCCGATCCCACCGTCATCGGCGGTCTCGGTCTCGGCACCGCGATGCGAGCGCCGCCGGCCCGGATGAGGGGAGGCTCGCGTAAATTACGCCGGGACGGCACGAGACCTTATGTTGCAACAGCTCCTCCTGGCCGGGAGTAAGCCGACCCGCCGCCTTCCCGGCCATTAAGTGGCTGTCACCGGGCGGCCGACACAACCCCTCGACTTATCCGAGGAGCTATACCAGGCCGGTTGTTCGCCAAACCAGCTGCTCCACCGATTCGGTGGAACCTCCGCCCACAGCCACCACTGGGGCTCCACCAGGATTCTCGGTCGGCAACAAAGGTCTACCCCATCGGCTGTCAGTTACCCTCACTCCCACCGACTCGGCAGGTGAAGGTGGCTCAGGCCAGAGGCAGCTCTTCGAGGACTCTTCCGAGTCCGAAGATGATTCCTCCTTTTCTCCAAGCGACTGGACTTGGAGTCTTCAGGAGGTCAGTCAATGGACGATAGCCCGTCGTCCTTCCTAGACTACTCGGCTCATCTCGGAGTCCACCGGATGGAGCTCGAACCCGCTTCCAAACGGGCCAGGTATCCCTCACGGAGATTCTGGACCGAGGGGATTCTCCGACGGAGGCCTTTCCGGTGGCCGAGGCCATAGTGGGTCCGGCACTGGAGCTTTTTCAGCGCCCTGCTTCCTGCCCTGCGCCTTCGGCCAGGATGGCCAGGAAGTATGCGGTCCCTACCGGTTCCTTGTCCGGTTTTTCGGAACACCCCTCTGCTGAGGGGTTGGTTACCGACAGCGTTTTCCGGTGCGCCGGCAACGCCAGGGATGTGGACAAACCTCCTGACAAGGAGTCCAGAAATTGGACTATGTCATGCTAAGCGCTATGCCCTCTCTCGGCTTTTCAGCCAGTTCGGCCGCCCTCATGGCACATTTTTCTCATGCCTGTTGGGCTCCTGGATGAGGCATCCTCATCTTCCGCCGATCTGCAGACTACGTTAGCAGGTGCGGTGCGAGTTGTGCAGTAGGCCAAACAGCAGCTTCAGACTGCTTTGGATATAGGGACTCATGTGCCAGATCGGTGGCGGCCGCAGTGGCTATGCGTCCAGTGGCTTGGCTGAGGATATCCACCTTTACTCGGATACCCAGCACAAGTTGGCGGATGTTCCTTTGGGGACTGACCTCTTTGGCCCTGGGGGAAGGTCACCTGCAGAGGATCGAGAAGTCCAATGCTACCTTGACTCGGTCTCTTCCGCTCAGAAGGACAAAGGCTGCAAACCACAGCCTAAGCCCTTTCGTCCTTCTGTGCCTCGCGCCACATCCCAGCAACGCCAGGGCCTGCAGGCTCGGCTCTGGCATCCCAAACCCAAGCCGCCGCTTCCTCTAACAGGAGGCAGGGAGGAAAGGCTCCAGGAGGTCCCTCGGCCGTCCCTCCTCCAAGCCTGCCCAGTGACGGGCTGAGGGTGTCGCCCCATCCCATCACCTTATCCTGGGTCCCCGGGGACGGCCCGCACTTCCGTCCGCCTGGTCCGCTGTTTCCACGGACAGGTGGGTCTTGAGGTGGTGGGAAGAGGCCTGCCTCTGAATTCGAGCAGGCACCACCTTCAGAGCCGGCCTCGGGGCCTTGGGATCCCCAGCTCACTGGCGGCTCGTCGAGCCGACATCGCCTCCTCCAGAAGGTGAGTGATAGAGAGGTAGGACCCTCCTTCAGACCCAGGGTTTGTGTCCAGGTACTTCCTGGTTCCGAGCGGACGGGGCTGATGCCTATTCTCACCTACACGACCTAAACAAGTTCCTAAGGTCTCGAACCTTCAGGATGGTCACTCTGGCTCAGATAATACCATCCTTGAACGCCGGGTGTGGTTCTGCTCTCTGACTTGCAGGACGCTTTTCACGTCCCTATCCGTCTGTCTCACCAGAGATTCCTTCGCTCCGAGCTGAAGATCCCTCTTCGAGTTCCAAGCCATGCCCTTCGGCTTGTCTCCAGCTCCCAGGGTCTTCACCAAATGCATGGCAGTGGTGACAGCATTCCTCACGGTGCGCTGAGGGGTCCGGGTGTACCCTTACCTGGACGACTGGCTGATAGCAGCTCCCTCCAGGAAGGAGGCAGAGTGGTCCAGAGATCTGGCCCTCCAGGTCTGCTCTCAACTGGGCCTCCTTATCAACAAGGCCAAGTCGGAACTCGAGGTCAAGCAGGTGATTCTATTCATCGGGCGCACTCGACTTCTCGAGCCAGAGCGTCTCCAGTGGACAGGGCCGAGGTTCTTTCCTCCTTGCCCGATCATTTCTGGTTGGGCAATTCAGCCCTGCCCGGACTTCTGCGCCTTCTTGGTCTCATGGCGGCCTGCACCAGCGTGGTCCGTTGGGCCTGCTGGAACATGCGTCCCTTCAATGGGGACTGGCCAGCCAGTGGTCACAGGCACGCTGCATCCTTTGACCAGCTTAGTCGGTGACATAGATGTGGAACGTCTCCAGTGGTGGACCGCTCCAGATCATTTGCAGGAGGGCATCCCGTCTCGTCTGCCAGCCGACGGTCTCTCTATCGACCGATGCCTCTCTGATGGGTTGGGGTGCCCATCTGGGGAACATCGGCTCATGGCCTCTGGTCCCGCTGGAGTCCCGATGCCACATCAACCTGTTGGAGCTCCGAGCGTCCGCCTAGCTCTCACCGCCTTTTGCCTGCTCCTCCGGGGTCAAGTGGTCCGAGTCCAGACGGACAATACCACCACTATGTATTATCTAAACCGCCAGGCGGGACGCTGGCCCATGCTTCTATGCAAGGAAGCCTCGCATTTGGTCACTGTGGCGCAGCCTGGAGGCGGATCTCCTAGCATTCACGGTGGCAGGAGCCTCCAACACCCTGGCCGATGCCCTGAGCCGGATAGGGGCTGCATCCCACGAGTGGTCTCTCCTGCCGGAGGTAGTACAGCATCTGTTCTCCCATTGGGGCACACCTCAGGTGGACCTGTGTTGCCTCCAGGGAACGCAGGCTGAGTCTGTTCCATGCCCGCCCCCTCAGCAGGGCTCGCTGCAGGATGCCTCTGGAGGCAGTGGACCCCGGCCTCTTTACGCCTTTCCCCCATTTCCCTTGATCCACAAGGTGCTTCCTCAGGCGAGGAGGGACAAGGCAGGTGATTCTGATAGCCCCAGACTGGCCTCGCCAGTTCTGGTACCCAGATCTCCTCAGTCTCAGCTCCAGAACTCGCGCGCAGCTTCCAGCTCGCCCGACCTGCTCTCAGTCAATCAGGGAAGGTGTTCCATCCGGACCTTCAATCCCTGCACCTGACGGCCCTGGTTCCTGAGCTGGCCAGAGTTCCAGTCCTTGGGTCTTTTCCGACGAGGTCCTCAATGTAGTTGAGGCGTCCCGTATGAGTCGACTAGAAAATGTTATGCCTTCAAATGGAAAAGGTTTTCCATTTGGTGTCAGGGCAAGGGCTTGACCCTTCCTCCTGTTCCTTGGCAAGCATCTTGGACTATTTATGGTCCCTTTCTAGTCAAGGGCTTGGGTCAAACGACCCTAAAGGTGCACCTGGCAGCCATCTCTGCTTACACTGGCGGGCCGGAAGCGTCAGTGGTGCGCTAGAGAGGTGGTCTGGCGCTTTTTCAAAGGCCTTGATCACATTTCCTCCAGTGCGGGAACCCCCACCTCCTGCGGATCTACTGCTGGTGGCTGGCAAAGCTCATGGGCAAGCCTTTCTCGAACTCTATGCACAGGTGTGCTCTCTCCTCACCTGTCGTGGAAGACCGCCTTCTTGGTGGCTATCACGTCAGCCAGAAGGATGGGAGAGCTCCAGGCTTTCATCGAGTCTCCTTACCTGGTCTTCCACAGGGACAAGGTTGTCCCTGCTCCCACCGAATTCCTTCCGAAGGTGGTGCCGGAGTTTCTTATACCAGGTGTGGCTCTGCCGGTGTTCTACCCCAATCACACCTCGGAGGTCGGATATAGCTCCATACTCTGGACCCTAGAAGCACCGCTTTTATAAGGGCCTTGGCTGAAATTGGGAGAGGGTTCGCAGCTGTTTGTCACCTACGGCACAGGCCGATCGGCAGACCTGCAGCCAAGCGGAGCGATAAGCAGGTGGGTAACCTCCTGCATAGATCTCTACTATAGGTTGGCGGGCATGGAGCCTCCCAGAGGGATAAGAGCTCATTCTACCCGCCATACTGCTGCCACGGTGGCTGCTTCCAGGGACGTCCCTATCCAGGAAATCTGCAGGGCTGCTACCTGGAAGTCAGCAAACACCTTCATTACCCATTACCACATCGACCTTGAGTCACGCCGGGATGCTGGTTTTGGGGCCTCGGTTCTCCAGCTCTCTTCCCAAGTAAGTATTGGGGTGTGGCCTTGCCTCCCTCCTCCCGGAGAACTGCTAGGAGTCTGCCAATAAGTGTGGATGAACAACATATCCATGTCCCTAGAAATACAGGTTACTCACCTGTAACAGGAGTTCTAGGAATGGTATATGTTGTTCATCCACACGACCCACCCGACCTCCCTGGCCTCGACGCACAACCTGAGCTTCCAGCGGGCCAGATCTGGCGTCATGGGGTGGAGCCGAGAGTTATACCACCCGGGTGGGTGGGAGGAGCAAGTTTGAAGACCTTCCGGCAAGATTTAAAGCGGCAAGGATACCTGCCAATGAGTGTGGATGAACAACATATACCATTCCTAGAACTCCTGTTACAGGTGAGTAACCTGTATTTATAGAAATGGTTTAAGCATCACGGTGTAGTTACTAAAGATTTTAATTTTATGAAATATTTATCCTTGAGGCAGCAATTGCAACGGTTAATTTCGATCTCTTACATTTCTAAACTTGATTATTCAGCTCAGATTAGTTCACTTAAAACTGCTATGAAAGCTTTTCAATATGATAGGGCTAAAACACTGCAAGCTATATTTATTAATGGTACTCAGAAGGCTCCAATTGGGGATCCTTTTGAGGCCTGTAAGTCTTCAAAACTCTTCTACCATTGATTTCTTTATAACTCCTGATGGCTCCAAAAGCAACCACTGTGCCCTAACTTAGGACAGTTATTAAACAGCATTTCATACTTTAGAATCCAAAATAACAATTTTAAACATTGATTTTGATATTTTTAGTACTGTAGAATTACCTCTCATACCCACTGCAACCTTGCATTTGTTAGGCCAATTACACTTGAGGAAATAATAATAGTTATACAAACACTTAAACCTAATGTATCACCAGGTTTGGATGGTTTACCTCATCAACTTTGTAACATTTTTATTGAAGAATTTAGTCAGTGTCTTCATTTACTTTTCAATTTTTCTAGGCACTAAGACTGTGTTCCTCTTTACTGATGGATTATTATTACATTTATTTAAATCAGGATAGGAACGACATTAAAAATTGGAGGCCAATTACCTTTTAAATACAGATTACAAAATATTCACAAATATTTTAAATAACAGGCTCAAACAATACGCCAAACTAGTCATATCTCCATATCAATTTTGCGGAATCCCTGATAAGAGGATTCAGTCTGCTTTGATGCTTGTTAGGGATACCATTGAGTATTCATCACTACATGATATAGAAGGCTGTATATTTTCGGTAGACTTAGAAAAGGCCTTTGATAGGGTTCATCTTCCATTCCTTTATTCAGTATTAGGGAATATGGGGTTCCTGAGCCAGTGATTCAAGTTATAGTCTCTCTTTATGAGCATAATTTAGTTTACCCCTTTTTGCAAGGAACTGTTGCTGAAGGATTTCGCTTAAATACTGGAGTTAGACAGGGGTGCCCTTTAAGCCCCCTTTAGTACATCTTTTCTCTTGATCCCCTTTTACGGCTTATAGAACAATCTAAGTGTTGGTTGGGTGTTCAGGTTGGGTTACTACCTTCTTTATTTGTACAAGTTTATGCTGATTTATTTGATTTTATATTTTGCTGATTTCACTCAGTTTCATTATTTTTGGAAATTTGTTCACATTTTTCAGCAGTTTCAATGCACAATTGAATTTAAGAAAACTCGAGATTATTTATTGGAACATCTGGTTTGAATTGATGTTTATAAAATGGGATCTGGGTTTCTCATACTCCTTTGAAAATTTTGGGACTCTTGTTTGGGCCTCAGAATTTGCCTCAGTTAAATTGGGAACTAGTTCTTGGGAAAGTGGAAGTTAAGGTTAATAGATGGAAACAGTGGAAGTTTTCAAAGTTTAAACAAATTCAGATTTTGAAACAATTTATTCTTCTTAGTTTACAATATGTATCTATGATTTTTCCCCCTCCAACCCCTGCTTGAAACAAAATTATATTGTTTATTTTTTCAAATGCTGTGGGAAATAGGTTAAATCCTGTTAAAAGACATATATATTTGGATAAAACCTCTGGAGGTTTGGGCATGTTAGATCCTGTTGTGTTTGTGCACTCTCTTTTTTTTACAACTACACTTAGATCTGAGTTAAGTCATGAAGATACTATTTGTAAAGGTTGGGTGGTCACTGTTTTGGGCAGTTACTTTGGAAATAAGCTACTCTGGCCCCAAAGTTGAATCCATATGTGATTATTCCAGTTTATTTTAAACCAGCTGTACAAAAGTTGTTTAAATGGCAATTAACTAAGGTTATGATTTTGAATAATACCACTCAGTCTTTATATTGGCTAATTGTTGGATCACTATATCCTCAGGAGCCTTGTTTCAAAAACTGTCCTTCTGCTCTTAATTATAGGGTTTTTGCCCAGCTTAATAACTCTAGATTACCAGCCTCTCAATGGGAAACGCAGTGGCTTATAGTTTATGGGCATTTAAACGTAAGGGGAAATGCTAACGACTAAAGCTAAGGAGGAAAGGAACTGTCCCTATTTAAACTGCATTAATACAGAAGAAACCATGGAACATTTTTTTCTTTTTTGTTCTTATGTTAGGGGTTTATGGCCTTATTTAGCAAAAACATGGAAATTTAATTGGCTTATGAACCCATCATATGATATGTTGGTTCTTGGAATTTATCCTCCTAGTTTATCATCTTATTGGGATAGCACTTTGTTATTATTTTTTTGTTGTATACGGCAAGCTCGGTGTCAATGGGTAATTTATCAATGAAAAATGTCTTATGATGGTTATGTTTGTTTAGTAACCAATGAACTTTTGAGGATTTATTTACAGGAATCAAAAAGATTTTCCTCCCGGACAGTTTCCAAATGGTGGAAAGGATTTTTGCATTTTATCAAATTTAAATGATTTTTGAGGAGGTTTTTTCTTTCATGAAATTATCTACATAGAAACATAGAAGTTGACAGCAGATAAGGACTGCAAGGCCCATCCAGTCTGCCCATTTCTTTTTCTACCTTATAAATGTGCCATCGGCCTTTGCTCTGTCAGTGGCCTATCTATTCATAGTCATTTGTATTGCTCCCTTATGCCTATCCCATGCCTGTTTGAAGCCCTGCACTGTATTCATAGCCACCACTTCTGTGGTAAGCCATTCATGCATCCACCACCCTTTCTGTGAAAAAGATTTCCTCACAGTCACCCTTAATCGGCCTCCCTCTAATCTCATGCTGTCCTCTTGTCCTGCTATTTTTCTTATATTTAACATGTTAGACTCTTCACCTTGTTTATGCCCTTAAGGTGTTTGAATGCCCCTGATCATATCACCTCTCTCCTCCTTTTGCTCAAGGGTATACATATTGAGCTCCGTTAATCTGTCCTCATATGTCTTCTGATGCAGTCCCTGCACCATTTTGGTTGCCCTTCTCTGGACTGCCTCAATTTGGTTAATGTCACTAGCAAGGTGTGGCCTCCATACTGCCGCAGTACTCAGATGGGGCCCTAACCAGTGTCTTGTACAGAGGGATTATTACCTCCCTCTTACGACTTGTGATACCCCTACTAATACACCCTAACACCCCCTAGCCTTACCTACTGCTTTAGAGGTCTGCTTGATGATTTTAGGTCATCAGTGATGATGATGCCCAAGTCTCTTCTTCCTTTGTGACTGCTAGCAACTCCCTCCCAGCCTATAGGTGGCTTCAGGGTTCTCTTCCCTATGTGCATGATTTTGCACTTTGCATTAAATCCCAGTTGCCACTCTTCTGACCATTCTGCTAGTTTATCCAGATCTCTTCTCATTCTGCCCACCCCATCTGGATCATCTACTCTGTTGCAGATCTTGGTGTCATCTGCAAACAGACAAGCCTTACCCTCTAGTCCATCTGCAAGGTCACTAATGAAGATGTTGAAGAGGACTGGCCCCAGGACTGATCCCTGAGGTACCCCACTTGTGACTTGCATCTCTTCTGACTGTATACCATTTACCACCACTCTCTGTTTTCTGCCCGTCCAACCAGTTTGCCACCCAGTTGACCAACTTCTGACCCACCCTGAGCACCTGCAGCTTATTTATCAATCTTCTATGTGGAACAGTGTCAAAGCTTTGCTGAAGTCAAGGTGGCGACATCAACTGCTCCCCTCTTGTCCACCACTTGGTTACCCAGTCAAAGAAATCTATGAGATTAGTTTGACAGGACCTTCCTTTTGTAAACCCATGCTGTCTTGGATCCTGTGCCCTATGGATTCCAGGTGTTGCACTATCCTTTCCTTATGAGTGCCTCCATAATCTTGCCCACTACTGAGGTAAGACTGACCGGTTCAGAAGCCTCCTGCCTCCTCCCTGCTACCACTCTTGTGTAGCGGGATCACATGAGCCCTTCTCCAGTCTTCTGGGACCTCTCCAATGCTCAGAGACTCACTAAACAATTCTGCTAATGGCTCTGCTAGTTCCTCCTTTAGCTCCTTAAGTACCCTGGGATGTATGCCATCAGGTCCCATTGCCTTATCCACCTGAGCTTAGCAAGCTCTTGTAGGACCCTTTCTTTTGTGAGAGGAGTAGTGCTCACCTCCCTCCCCCTGTGTCCATGATGCTGAGCTGTAGGCCCTGCCTACCTTCTCTTCAGTAAATACTGAGCAAAGTATCTATTTAGGATCGATGCCTTTACAGGTCCTCCTCCTCACATGCCCTTTTCTCCATTAAGCTTATAATACCCCTCTGGACTTTTCCTTTCACTAATGTATCTATAGAAAGTCTTGTCACCTTCTTTTACTGTTCGTAGTGTTTCCTCAGTTTGGGACTTTGCCTGCCTTACTGCCTTACCTGCTTCCCTTAGGGCAGTTTGGTATGCCTCCCTATCTTCATCCCGCTGTGTTCCCTTATATTTCCTGAAGGCCAGCCTTTTGGCTCTGACCTTTTCTGCTACTGTATTTGAGAACCAAAGTGGTTTCCTTCTTCTTTTGCACTTCCTTTTCTGTCTAACACAATGGGATGTTGCTTCAAGTATTGCATCCTTAATGCCTGCCCACTTTGCCTGTACCCCCTCACCTGTGTTTCTTTTTGCCAGGGCTAGCTTAACTCTGTTGGCCATCTTATCAAAGTCAGCTCCTCTGAAGTCCCATATTTTTGCCTTGGAATGGGATGATTTAGATGTAGTAGCCAAATTGAACCATACCATGTGATGGTCACTGGCCCCCAGGTGACCTTCTACCTGGAGATCTGTGATCCTCTTTGTTAGTCAGTACTAGATCTAGGATAGCCCTGTCTCTTGTGGGTTGCTGTACCAGTTGTTTGAGGCCCTCCCCTGCAGGGAATCCACTATGAGTCTAGTTCTGGCAGATGTTCCTGCTGGTATTGACCAATCTGTATCCGCATGTTGAAGTCTCCCATTATCAGAACTCTCCCTTTAGCTGTCATGTTTTGTATATCTTCTAACAGTAATGTGTCTATGTCCTCCTCTGGTCTGGGGCCTGTAGACAACCCCAGTTGTCCCATTTCCTGTTTCCAGGGTGACCCACAGTTCTCCTGGCTCCTTATGTGTATTCTGAATTTCTGTAGCTTTGATATTTTCATTAACATACAGGCCCCCCCCCACCCCTTTTTGTACCTCGGTCTCTTCTGAACAATACATAGCCAGGTACTGAAGTCTCCCAAGTGTGGTTACTGGTAAACCACGTCTCACTAATTGCTACTATGTCCAGTTTAGCCTCTGACATTATTGCCTGCAGGTCTGGGATCTTATTTCCCAGGCTGTAAGCATTTGTGTACATGATTTTCCATTGGCCAGATTTTGGTGTGTTAATTGTTGGGTGAAGTTTGGTATTACCCCTGTGCATCGTATCTGTATGTTTTGTGAATATTTGTATGCTATTTTTTCATTATTTTCATTATTTTTTGTATCTCTGTAAAATTAATTATTGAATTGTTTCTTCTATGTTTCTTTACAATAAAAACTCCCCTACTCTATTCGAGAAGTGACATGGGATCATTAACATCCACCTGGACTACCACCAATCCAGGCAGATGGGACCTCGGTTTAACGTCTCATCCGAAAGACGGCACTCTCAGAAGTGCAGCACCCTCTCATGCTGCACTACAGTGTCAGTACTGGATATTAACCCAAGTGCCAGATGTGTAACTGAACCCACAGCCCTCTGATCTCCCCAGCCTCAGAGGCTAGTGTCCTACCTACTGAGCCACTGACACTGCAGACCTACTCTCATAAGCCTGCAGGCTCCAATCACCCAGACTGTTTGCTTTTGATACCGCTTGGGGCTCATTCCTAAGCTGTGGCCTGATGAAAGTGATCTCCTCAAAGAAAATAGGACAGTTACATACTAACCATAACAGTAGATCTTTAAGAGAATCTCTTTCATCAGACCATGCTGCCCCACCCTCCTTCCCCCCTTTTTTTGTGGGGGGGGTTACAACAAAGGACTCCTGTGCTGCTGTCTCCATTATTACTCCTTCCAACCCTCTGTCTCACCTGGTATGTGGGGGCTGAGGTCTCTCCTGGTTCCCTGTAAAGAGGTCCTTCAAGCATGATCTCCAGCAGGGAGCTGAGGGAGAGGAGGGGCATCATGCTTAAGTAGACACTGGCGCCCTGATGCTGTGAGTGGGCAGCACCTGGCTGACTGCTACAGAAGTTTCCATGTGGATGAGAGATTCTCTGAAGATCTCACTCTACAGTTAGTACATAACTGTTCTTTCTATTCTCACTCAGGATTCTGTCTTGCCCTGTGTTACCCTACTCATGCTGTATAACCCTCAATGCCATTCTCCCTTAGGAATCTGTCATATCCAGCTTTTAAAGCCTGAGAAGTGCTAAGTTCTACTGCCTCACTGTGTAGGCTATTCACATGTTAACCACTCTCTGTGTGAAGTAATGCATTCTGATATGTTTCCCATATTCTATCTCCCCCTCCCTGCTTGAGTCCGGTGTCAATGCCTCAGCAAGTTGCACACTCGCTGCTTGAGGCGGGAACGTCAGAGGATTGTGCATTCTAGCCCCACACCAGGAACTTTGGTATGAAATCCCAATACTCACACTGTAGTGTAGCATGAGGGGGATACTGCACTCCTGAGGTGCTGTCTTTTGGATGTGACATTAAATCAAGGTCCCATCTGCCTGTTCTTGTGTTTGTTCAGGTGGACATTAAAGATCTCATGACATTTCTCAAAGAGAGTGGAGTAATTTCCCCTGTGTCCAGGCCACATTTTCCCCCATTAACTAAAAAATACCGCCAACAGCTTAACGAGATTTCATATGTCAGTTTGCATCTCACGCTTCCCTTGAACTGTACAATCCAAGTCCACGATTCGTCCAGTCCCCTGCTGGCTCCAGTGTGAGATTCTGGGGATCCCATGTGAACCTTGGCTACCGCAGTGCTGGGCCTGCCAGGAAGGCAGCACTTCTATGATTTGTTCTAGTATGTTACCAATATGTATTTATGGGAATGTATAGTACATGATCTGTAACCTCATCAGTTTTCAAAGAACATTACATTGTCTTCTGGTAGGCCAAAGAAGCTGCGAAGGAGGCTGAGAGGTGTGATCCGGAGAGCATTTATACGCAGTTTAGTGTCTACAAGATTGCTGCCTTGGAAAATGACAGTGAAAAAGGTATCACTTTAATATACCAGTAATAAGAACTGCATGTGAAATGCTCGTATGGTAAATATTGAAACCGTGAGAGCTAGGCCTGTGCTGCAGCTGTAGTGCTGTTATCTGAGATTCCGGTTTCCATGTGAGCCCAGATCCCAAGCTGATGCCAAGCATGTTGCGAGTTGATGAGCTTGGAACTGAGAAGGGATGACTTGGGCTGCCTGAGATTGCTCACCTTGTTCCAGACAACCAAGTAGCTTGATTGATATCAGCTTTAAAGGCAGCTCACCTGCCTGCAGTCCAGGCCAGAGGAAGGATGCAGCTGCTGTAAGTCCAGTTATCAGGGTGGGGGACTGGGGGATTATGGAGAAAAAATAGCAATAAAAATTAAAGTGTTAAATAATAGAAGCCTGTTATACACTAGTGTAAATATTCATGGAAGTTGGTTAAATATCATTTAAATCAAATGAATCAAGACATTCTGTTTATTAAAATAAACATGATGACAAACCATATGAGCTGACAAGCGTGTTTCCAATGACATCCTTAATCCTAATAATCTTCCAAGAATTAATCTTCTCGTAGATTCGCACTTTCGAGCAGAAGCGATAGGACTCTGTGAGAGTGACAATTGATCTTGTCTGTGTCAATCTTTACCATTCATCACCTTTGGATAATGTGGCTGGAGGTCACGACCCACGGGAGCTCTTTTTTTGATGGGCAGAGTCGACGCACCAGGCGCTGCCCTCGAAGGCCGATTGCGTGGCCTGCGGGTTGGCTAGTAGGTGCTGTCGACCCGCCCTCCTGCCAGTTCTTTGTCTCCCGCAGTAGAGTCGCACCTGTGGGAAGCTCAGCTGCGCCAGAGGCCCACTGACCAGAAAGAAGCCTTCGACGTCGATTTCCTTCTATAGCGAATTTTAAATACGACACTGAAATATTTCACACCATCTCTCTCTCTCTCTCTATCCTGCGGTTCTGTGTTTGCCACCATAACCGCTGGTAAGACTGTTTCTTTTCTTTATTTGTTAGCGATGTCAAGTCTTTGTTTAGCTTGTTTTCCATAGGTCATCTCGTGGTTGGGGGCAAGAAATCTTCGAAGATGGAACAGCCCCCTATGTGACAGTGCCCGTGCGGCCGTAAATACTCTGTCACCGACCAACATGACCATTGCCTCGCGTGTCTTGGCCTGCTTCACGACATGGATTTGTGCGATGCCTGCTTCTCCATGGACCATCGTGTCATCGAACAATGCACGTGGAAAGTTGGACGACCTACGCTGACTTTCAGGGGATGGGTGCGCACTCGTCGGGCCAAGCTAAAGTCGCTCGGCCTTTCCTCCGGGTTCCCTCCTGGTTCTATACGGACCATGGAGGAGGCGGCTTCTGCTCCTAGTAGCCTCGCTGTTGCAGAAGCCCCTTCCACGGTGCAGGAGGCCCAGTCTTTCCCCTCTGGGGGGCGGGAAGCACTGCATTGGCAGTCGCCCCTTCGGGGGTGAAGGCTCCCTTGGTGTCATCTCCTCGGGCTAAGAAGCCTGGGTTAATGCCGTCCGTTGGTGCCATCTTGGGCCTCAGCGCTGTTCACGGCGCCGTGGGCCCTGATGGCTTTGTGGCGGTGCCGGTCCGTCAGTTGGTGCTGTCTCTGCTGAACGGCGCTGATTGTGCTGATGGTGCTGTGGGAGGCTCTCGGCACCATCCTCAACTGTTTCTCGCGTCGAGGCTGAGCACAGCGCTGTGTCTAGCTCTGGTGCGGCTTGCGGTGCTGGCGAGGACCACGGCACCATGAGTTACGCTCTGCCACCGAGAGGGCTGTTGGTGCCATCGTCGGCACTGTCTCTGACCTCGGTGCGGCTTACGGTAGCTGTGGGTCAGGGCGGCGCCGTGATGCAGCTCCAGCTCCACGATACTGCTGCCACCCTGGAATTGCCGTCTTGCCGATGCAGGTCGGCGGCGCTGCGGTTGGGGGCTTCAACATCGGGTATGGTGCAGTTTCCAGTGGTACCCCATTCGGTCAGGATAGCAGCGGGTTTCTGTGTACCATCGGCACCGGACTTCAGTCTTCACCTCCTTGGAGGCAGAGTGGACTCTGAGTCAGACAAGCGGTCTGACTTTTTGGAGTTGGCCGCTCACGTGTACACCCTGGTAGTGTCCTCAAAAGACCGGAACCAGCCCCCCTCTGTGGAGCAGACAGTTTTCCCCCGTGTCCAGAGTCAGGGTGCTGACCAACAGGCAGTGGTGCAGGACACTGTTGCTCTGCAGCCTGGCCTTGGAGGGTTTTCTGATCCCTCAGTGGTGGTACCTCCTCAGGTGGTGCGCCTGGATTGCCCAACTTTGAGGCCGATCAGAGCACCCACAGGAGGGGAGGTGCTGCTCCCTGAATAGTCCCTTCGGGGACTGACCTGAGTCGTCAGCTGCCTAGGCTGACGTTTGCAAGGAGAAGGGCTCTATCGGACTCCGAGGGGTCATGGGGTAGGGGTTTGACATGGCGACCCTTTTCTGGGACCCACCCGCGTTCAGGATGGAGTCATTGTGCGGACCGCCATCCTTCCTTTTCGGTCTCCTCAAGAGGGCCCTGTTTTTTGGAGGTAGGGAACCGGCCTTTTGGAGTTCCATGGCCTTGGTCACCTCACGGGGGGGGGGGTCTTCAGGGCACCGCCTAGGCAGTTCCAGTATGGTTGACCAGCTATTGGCTGTTGAGTTTTCCAGAGCTCCCTCTTCCCTTGGGGCTCCAGGTGCACTCTCTTGCCCAGGCAGAGGACAGTCGATTCCTGTTGTCGGCTCTGCCCCCACTCCTCTGCCACCTTCTCCTGCTCTCCCAGGCATTCTTGGTCCTAGTGGACCTCTCTCCTGGGAGCAATTCAGGGCTGTGGCTGCTAATTTTCCCTCTTATGTTAGGGCCATGGACAGGCAGGTGTTCCAACCTCCCCCTGAGCAACCAGCCACTGAATCTTTGAGGTCCCCCGGGAGGAGAGGAAGCATCTGTCCACATCTCCCGTGCTGCTGATCTCATGGAGTATCAACGTTTCCTCGTGAGGATGTTGCAGGACCTGCATATCACCCCACCCATGCAGCACAATCCAGAGCACTCAACGCGTGCCTTCTTAGGCGATTTCAGTGCGGACACCCTTGTGGTGCCCCCCTGGCCTGCTCCCATTCAGGAGGCATAGTTGCATTTCTGGCGAGACCCTTTTCGGTTCCAGCCCTAGGATCTCCGCCAGCGAGTTGTGCCCCCCACCAGAGTCTCCAGGTAGTTTGCCTCATCCTCAGTCAGGACTGATGCAACTGGACACCCTGATGGGCTGTGCCTTCACCGTGACCGGCCCCCAGATGTGGACTCCATGGTTTTTGACTTCTGGGGCAGGAGAACTTTCTGCTCGGCACGGTTGCTGCTTTCAATATCTGCACATCAGGCCCACTACACTACCTATGATAGGTTTCTGTGAGTTAGGTACTAATTCCCATCAACAAATTTCCCGACGATCAAAATCCCGCCCCCTTATTCCCGACTACCACATAGTCCGAATGCTATAATTCCCGTTATTCAGATTCCGACACCATTTGATCTAACGCTGTCAGACTCAGCCTCAGCCCTGCAATAGCAAAAGTCTATCATGCTCCACTCTTTTCTACTGGGCTTCTCATTTTTCCACAGTTGCCCCCACCCCCACCCTCACCCTTCAAGGCCATCTCTGTAGACTGGGTTGGCAAACTGGGTGTACATGGTTGTTCAGATGCTTTTCGGGTAGTCTGGATAAAACATTATTTTCCTCTGGGACTTTTAATGTCTTACAACTCCCGGAGTTTTAGGCAGAGTAGCCCAAGTTATTCAGTTGATCTTCAGAATTATGCACTGCAGCTCTCATTCGCGAGTCCCCAGTGGGTGCTGGAAGAAGACATGGCATCAGGAAAGTCCCAGGCAGTGATGGCAAAATGGAGATGTAAACAGGGTACAGATTAGGCAGCCCCCCATGATTCGATCAGTTTCAAACATACATTCTCTGGAGGTAAATTAAAGTTTGTGGAGGGCTGAAATGTGAGATAGGTACGCTCTCATTCCTCCCCGCTACCATCAGGAGCTGGGCCGCAGTTATTACTGGAGACATCTGCTTAATCCATTTAATTGGAATAAAAAATATTCGTTTTAATTAATATGTTGTTTAAAAAGTTGTTTTAATTGGCTGCACCACATGGCTGCACTACAAGGAGATCTGCAATGTGGTTGATACACACAGCAATCGAACACTAAAGCACTGCTTCTCTTGTTTTTTCAGGTAGTGCAAAGATTAAGGTAAAATCTGTTTCTCCATTTAAAGCACAGGCAGCTGGAAATTGTGGTTCGGGATTTACTTTCGTATTGTGAATTTTCGGTATTTCGGTCTCGGAATTTAGTCTGTGGGAAAATGGGTATGGATTTAGTACAGATACTGCTTTCTGTGGTCCAGGCTAGGTCAACTCCTAGCCTCGATGCCTGATCTGGAGGCAACAGACAAGCCATTGCACTCTCTGCACGTGGTCTGGAGCTAGCAAGGCACCAGCGAGGCACCTTACAAAAGCCAATGAGGTAGCTTCCAGGGTCGAAGGGACAGCGATCTGCACTAGGCGGACAGCATGGCTCGCTCTCTCCCGGTTGTCACTCTTGGCCCGGCATAAGTGATTTCCTCTGCATACCAGAGAACCCATCTTTTCTCCTGTAGGGTGGGGGGTGTCTGTCAGAGCCTACTCCTCCCCTCGGGCCCCATCCTCTCTTCCCAGTCACGGGCCTCTCCAGACCCATGAAGGTTCTCTCTCTCTCGGTGTGCCGCCAACTGGAGTGCTAGGGGACTTAGTCCTTTGAGGGTCAGGGCACCCTTCGGGGCTCGGCACTCTCAAAAGGTGAATGGTAAAAGATTGACACAGATAAGATATGTAATTGTGTACCACCGTAATTCCTGATCTTTCTGTGTACTTCACTATTCATCACAGTCCCCTCCATCCACTGGGGCCTCAGTCTCTGGGTCCCCCTCCCTCTGTGTGCCCTCCTTTCCCCTCCCCTTCCTTTCCGTTGTCAGGAGTGGGGTGACCTTGGGCACATAAGGGGATGTGTCACATTCCTAGGGGGAAGAGTGGTCAGGCTGGAGGCACTTCTTCCTCAGTGCCTCGGCTCCCACCCCTGTGGGGTGGGGGTTGGTGGGTGCCCTTTCTTCTGTTCTCTCCCTCTCTCTCTCCCCTTCAGCTATTCTCCCTTATTTTTGTCCCAGGACTCAACCCTCAAATTAATTTAAGAAACTAGTTTCTTACCACCAAAACTTGGTTTCGAGGAGGGGTACAGCCCTGTATCCTGTCATTTCTTCCTGAATAGCCGATTCTGCTTATGTTGGAGATTATTTCCAGTGATTCTGTGCTGTGAATTCTGGCAATGTAGCCTTCTGGCTACTCCTTCGCAGTTCCTGTACAACCTGGAGACAGGTGAAGGCTTCAGGGTATGTTTTCTTACCCCCCCCCCCACATCCTTACTTCTAATTCTTTCCTTCCTCCCTCCCTCCTCTTCTACTTCCAGAGATTGGGGCCCTTTCCCAATCCCTTAGATTTCCAGCTCTCTTTCTGTCCTCTCAGTCATTTCTCCTTTTAGTTTGTATGTCTTTTCCTTTATCTGTCCCTTGACTCCCTTGTCCTTCCCTCCCAACCTTTCTTACTCTACGGTGACTCAGAACTGGCAAGAAGTGGGATTGATGGAAACCTAATGGCCAACCCGTGGCTCACGCAGTCGTCGACCCAGCAGGAGGTGCTGGTAGTGTCGACTCCGCCATCCCAAAAGAGCTCCTGTGGGGTTGTGACCTCCGGCCACATTACCCAAAGGTGATGAATAGTGATGATACACAGAAAGATCAGGAATTCCGGTAGGTACATAACTTTCATTTCTGGTGGGTGCTGGTGACGAGTAGACCCCACATGCACACACTGGCACATGTCTGCTTGTATACAGTGGCTCACATCTGAGCAGGGACTTAAGCATTTTTTAAAATTTTTTGTAAAGTAGAAACTCACTTGAATGGCGATTCATGGTGGTGTGGAGTTGGAATAGTAAATTATATAAGTACATTCAGCTGAGAACAATAATTTGTAAAGGTAACTCACCTCATTTCCTTTTTTCCCCACCATTGAGTGTGCATCATTTCCTTTGCAGTTCTCCTCAGGGACAGTATTATATGACAACAAGGTTCTATTGTTTGGTTTATTGTACAGTATATTGGTTTGTTATTTTGGTGTCAGTTTAGTTAATTCACCCACAAAAGAAAACAAGTTTTCTTACTGCCTTAACTCTTGTAAGCAGTCCACGCAATGGGTGGTAGGGAGCCTGAACAGTCTAGTTGCACTAGCAGCGGGAATTTGTCTTGCCAACAGTCCTTTATTGGGGAATGCACTGGTGATGGGCAGTCCAGCCCTATGGGGGAAAAGGAGAGTCTTCCTGGAGTGACAAAATAAAATGGTCCAGATCCCGCACATGCTGGGCTTTGGTGTCTGTGCACCATTCAGCATCAACCTCTTCTCACAAAAAAGAATAAAAGGAAAGGCACCTGTAGAGGTTGCCTTCTAATCATTCTGCCATGAGGCAGTTGGTGTCTGTAGGCCCTGAGTCCCCACCATCATCTCCAATTATACCTTGGCCCCTGACGCCTACAGATACATTGTATCCATCGAGGAGTCTCTCCCATTGGGAGGGTTCCGCTGTGAAGTCTGGCCGCTGGGCAGCTGTAATGGAGCAGTGGTTTCATGGTATAAGTACGATGACACCATTGATGGTACTGTCTTCAGTGTCGTTGGACTTGGGCATGCTGACTTCAGCTCCAGCACTGGGGTATGGCACTGCATCGAGGTTGTTGGTGCTACCGACTAAGCTGCCATCATCTGTGGTGTCACTGCTTGACCTCCTGGGGACAGAGGCAGCCACAGTGCTGATGTCCAACACTTCAGGGCTGATAGGACCACAGTGTCTCCATGTGTGCAGTGTTTGGCTATGGGTCTGGGTCGACATGGCATAGGTAATTGCCAGCAGAAGGCGTTTCAGTCTGTGTAGTCTGCCTGATTGTGATGCACCTGAACCAGAGATTACAGTGGGTCCCTCCCCTCAACCCTTACCTTCTCATTCTCCCTATCCCACCTTCTCTTGAATCCCCCACTGTCTTTTGAGTGACAGCCCCAAACGGGAGTTCATTCCATCCCAGCACTACCTTTCTGTAAAGAAGTGTCTTCTGATCTCCTTTTGACCCTACCTTTCCTGCTTAAGACAGTGGCTCCTAGATCTTCTCAGAATCAATTGTCTCCATCGATTACCATTTATAAGTATTAGCTGGAGGTGCTAGGAGCCTGTGGGAGACAGACTTTCAGAGAGCTGGAGCCACCACATGCTTTGTTATATCAATGCTGATGTGATACCCCACACACATGCTGACCTAGAGCAGTGCCAGCCCCCAACCACCTCAGTTCCTTTTTCCCTTGCCATAGAGTGCCCTTCAGTGACTTCAGCGCTCGCCCACCAGGGGTCAGAGCATCACATTTGTACAATAACAGCATCAGACCTTACTTCGAGAGGGCTCTTGCAGTAGGTAATTACATATGGGACTAAAGCCGGCAAGCGTCAGGACCCCATGGAAATATTTCTAGCTAGCAGTCTCTGGCGGGGACTGCCCCCACGTCAGGTGACCGGCGTCAGACGATGTCAGTATAAAGGGGCGGTCTCCCACGCCCGCCTTCCAGTTCTTTCCCGCCATTAGCTTGTGAAAGCACCTCGTGGTTAAGTTCACTGCTTCGTCAGTCTGTTGGTTTTATTACCACCTTTTTTTCACGATTTCTCAAGAACTTTAATATCTGCCGTGTATGTCGTCCCCTACTCCATCCGATTCGTGATAAGAACAGTGCGATTCGGGCAGTGCCCAGCTCCCGTGATAAGGATGGACACCCCTGTGCCTCTTTTCTCTAGGCCCGAACACCCCATGAAGAAGTGCCAGCACTGCCAACAGTTTAATGCCACCACCCACAAACAGAGGCAGCAGTCTTTGGAGGCCCATATCTTGAAGAAGAAAGATGTCCTCCATGGAGAAGGAGCTGAAGAAGCTTCAGCAGGCCTCAACTTCCCTGAGGTCATCGGAAGAAGGAGAAGCACTGGGACTCCATTTCCGCAGCCACCGCGACTCCGGCCGGAGTCGCCGTGTTGAAGGTAATGTCCACAGCTCCTCGACGGCCATCTTGGAGGTTTCCAAGGCAGCAGCGTCCCTCCCATCAGGCTTGCGCTTTGGCCCATTGGGAGCCTCTGGGATAAAGGAAGCAGCCGCTCCCAGGAAGACTGCCACCATGCGGCCTTCTGGGTCGAGTGGGTCCGGTAAGCCGGACGTTGGTGCCACCGACACCCGCATGGACAAGGCCGCTAAGACGTCCGACCCTCCGGGGCAGCGCACGGCCTTGAAAACACCCACCAAGACTGCTTCTCCATCGCAGCCTTCATCGTCGGCGGTTCCGATAAGTTGTATGCCAGCTCCTCCGACTCCTGCCTGGACCCCACCGGTAAAGTGGACATCGGCCCCCCGATGGACACTCGACATTAGAGCCGACATCAGACCTGATTGTCGAGTCTGCCGTCGCCGGCTGTCCTCTGCTGACCGAGGTCCCAGCGTCTCCCCTGTTGGACCCAGGGGTTTTAGCCCTCCATCCCAGGCGGCGTGAGGGCGCGGGACTCTCCCATCAGGTCTCCCTCCCTGGGCGGATGACCTGACATTGGGCGTCGGCTCTGGCGCGACCTGTCCGATGCCGGGTGACATCCCCTGCGACGCCGTCCCAACGCCATACCCGATGCCTGCTGGGCCACCTGTTCCGGCCTGCCTGCTGGGCCTCTCCCAGGGCCTTCTGCTCCATCAGAGCCCCTGGTTCCTGGGTATCTGACCCCGTCTTGCTCTGATGCCGTCTAACCGGACCACAGTATCCTCGCCGCCCAGTACCCGGCGCCTGCCTACCCGGCATGTAGTACCCGGTGCCTCAGTACGGAAGCTGGGCTCCCGCCGTCCAGGCTACGGATACTCGCATTACGGATATCCTCAATATCCATATCCCCATCCTCCTTCTCCTCCACTGCCCCCCCAGCCACCGGTGGATCTGAAGGAGACTCTGGCTTCCTGGTGAGCTGAGGCCAAGGCTCAGCTTACTAGGGAGGTGGGGAGCCACCTGCCAACACCGGATCTGGTTCCAGATGCCCGTCGCCAGAGGCAAGAGACTCCCTTCCCCTTACCCAATACCAGGGGTGAGCCCTCTGGTGCCAGGGCTGGGGAGGAAACGCTTCCCCGAGGGTTGCTAAGGGGTCCGTTTCTCCCCCGTGGCAGGAGGGGTCTTCATCTTCCTCTTCAGAGACCTTCAGAATCTGATTCTGATGGGTGTTCCGATCCTGACGAGCACGCACTCCAGACCGACCCAGGCCAAGGACTCCTCCGAAGTCACCTCCGGAAGATCCTTCTTTTCTGGAGCTGCTGAGATAGATCCAGGAGGTCCACCAGTGGCAGTCTCTGGAGCCAGATCCACAGCAGAAGAAACTCACTGCCCATTTGGATCTGCCCAAAACTGCTCCGACATTGATTTCACCCTGGACCGAGCCTCACACAGACCTCGTTTCAACTATTTGGAAACAGCCGTCGGCGTTAGCCCCCCTTCTGAGGAAGGCGGATAGGCTATACCAAGCTCCTGAGGTTGTGGATTCTTTGAATACACACCCCAAGGCTGGCTGTATCGTGATTAGCTCCACTCACGGCAGGTCAGTGAACCTAAAGCATCTCAGCTCATCTCCACCAGACAAGGGATCCTGCCTTCTGGACCAGTACGGGAAGAAGGTGTATACTTCTTCCACTCTGGGGATAAGGGCCTTGAATTATGTCGCACATATGGGGGACTACCAGAAGGCTATCCTGAATGAGGTGGAAACCAAGTTGGACTCCCTTCCTGAGTCTCAGACAAAGCAGAAAGCGGCTGATCTAGTCCGATCTGCTCGTTTAGCCAGTCAGCACATGCTACGTGCCACGTACGATGCAGTGGATGCTGCTGGTCGGAGCTTGGCTTTCACTGTAGGTCTTCAGTGTCATGCCTGGCTCCGGGTGTCAGGTTTGGTCCCTGAAGTGCAGTCCGCTTTTCAGGACGTGCCCTTCAAGGGTTCTCTGCTGTTCGGTGGGGATGTCAAGGACATCATCACTGACCTGCAAGAGAAGGGCACTGCACTTAAGTCTGCTGACTCTATGTACAGGCCCCCTCAGGGACAGCACCGTCCTTTTCGCAGACGTTCACGGCCCAAAGTGAAACCTCAGGGCTAGCGGGCCAACAAACGCCAGGGCCCTCCGCTTCAAGCCCCTTGCCCAAAAAAGCGGTGGGAGCTTCAGCCGCAACATTGCCCCACACCTCCTGACTCCTCTCCTCTCCCACAGCCTCTGGTCCTACCAATGGAACCAGTAGGAGGGAGGTTCTCCTTCCATCTACTGGGTTGGGAGAGGATAACTTCAGATGCTTGGGTGATCCAACTGATGGCAGCTGGACACTCAATTGAGTTTCTACAGAAACCACCCAGAAAATCACCCCCCAGGTCGTCCTACTCACTGGAACATCTTCCTCTGGTTTGGGAAGAAATATCCTCCCTTCCTCTGAAGGTGGCTATAGAGCCTGTCCCAACCCACCTTTGGGGGACAGGCTACTACTCCCATTTCTTCCTGGTTCCAAAGAAATCAGGAGACATCAGGCCTGTTTTAAACCTCAGCTCCCTGAACATGTTCGTGGAGTACAAACGGTTCAGAATGCTCTCCCTGCAGAGCCTTCTGCCCTTACTTCGGCAGGGACAGTGGCTGTGCGCACTGGACATGCAGGATGCCTACCTGTATATCCCTATACGCCCTTCCCACCGCAGATTCCTTCGGTTTTCGTTCCAGAGTGACCACTACCAGTTCAAGGCCCTCCCATTTGGTCTTTTCTTGGCACCTCGAGTGTTCACCAAACGCCTTTCTGTGGTAGCGGCCCACCTACGTACCCAGGGAGTGCAGGTTTTCCGACCTAGTAGTAGTAAAACCTTTATTTTTATACAAGAATTGTTGGCATAAGTTTACATCATTAGGACAAAGTCCTATTTACAAGATACTCCTGTTTACTTCATATTCCATATGATATTAATTAAGAACAAGCTAGTATAAACAATACAGTCACAAACATACTAAATACATAAAATAATGAACACACTTTACATGTAACATATGATTCTATACAAATTACTTATAGAAAGCATATTAAAGTTAACCATAACATTCACACCTAGTGCTTAATTCCAACTTTAGGCTGGATGAAAATGCTTTCACATCTTTAAAATTGTTGCTTATTACTCTTTTTATCTCATTCCATATTCTATCCACTATAACAGGAAAACGCATATAACTATATTTGTTTTTTAGTTTAGGAAGTAGGTAATGCCCCAAATTTTTATTACGCAGATTGTAAACATATGATCTTACTTCGAGAGGGCTCTTGCAGTAGGTAATTACATATAGGACTGACGCCGGCCGGCGGCAGGACCCCACAGAAAAATTTCTAGCTAGCAGCCCCTGGCGGGGACCGCTCCCACATGAGGTGACCGGCGTTACATGATGTCTGTATAAAGGGGCGGTCCCAGACGCCCGCCTTCCAGTTCTTTCCCGCCATCAGCTCGTGCAGCGCCTCGCGGTTAAGTTCATATCGCTCAGTCCTGTTACTTCATCGGTTTTTCCGAAAAAGTTTTCAGTATTGTATTTTATACTTCTATTGTCAGGTGAACGTCGGTATATGTCGTCCCCTTCAAAGAATAAGTGCGACTCGTGCGGCGCCCAACTGCCTCACAAAGACGGTCACTCCCTCTGCCTTTTCTGCTTAGGCCCCGACCACGCGGTCGACAAGTGTCCGCACTGCCTTCGTTTCAACGCGGCCACCCGCAGATGACGCCAGCAGTCCCTCGAAGCCCATCTCCTCAAAAAGAAGATGTCCGCGATGGAGAAGGAGTTGAAGAAACTTGCAGGTGTGACCTCCCTGAAGGAGGCACAAAGCGGGACAAGGAAGGCACCCGGGAGAAGGCCTCCTCCTCTGGCGACCCGGACGGATGTGAGCAAGTGCTTATCCCCTCCGAGATCACTCCGACAGCAGCCTCAAGGCTTTGGAGGGCGTTAGCCCGCCCGTCGGAGTTCGCATTTGAGCCCGCCAGGTGCCTCGGGCAAAGGCTCCAGCCCCAATACGCCGCCGGAAACTTCGGCCTACTGATGCGGGCACCTCCCTTAAGCCTGGCGTCGGCTCCTCTGGCGTACGCGGGAGAAGGCCGCTAAAAGCTCGACCCTTGGGGGCGGCGCATGGCAGTGTCCCCCTCGGACCGGGCCTTCTCTCATCCTCGGCCCGTCTCTGACGAGGGACCCCCAAAGTCGGACGCTGGCTCCTCTGGCATCCGACGGGATTTGGCCCCTAAGCCACACGTCAGCTCCTCCGACGTGCGACGGGCCTCGGAGCCTACAGCAGACCCAGCTTCGTCTGTCATACCAGGCTCCCCGCAACCTTCGCTGCCATCAGGGGAGCCCCAGTCCCCCCTGCCCGACCCCGGGGATTTTTCCCCTCCGTCCCCGGATGAGACTCGGGATCCTGGGCTACCATCCGATCCTCTTCCTGAAGAGCCGGATCTGACGGCTCCCCTGATGCCGGCCCCGGCGCCGGCTCCTCCGATGCTGGCGGGGGATATTCCTCTTCCACCGGGCCCTCCACCCCACGGGCTATCCCGGCTGATCCGCCCATGGGTATCCGGCTGGGCGTCTGCTCCAGCAGCTCCTCCAGTGCCTGGGTATCCGCCCGTCCTATCCGGCGCGGTTTCCCAGGTCCGCAGCATCCTGCACCGCAGTACCCGAGCGCCGACCCTTCGGCGCGCGGTACCGATACGCGCAATACCCGGCTCCGGTATATCCGCGGCGGGTTAGGATACTCTACTCTGGATTTCCTCCATACAACTCCCCCTCCTCCTCCTCCACCGCCCCTAGGCGCGGTGGATCTTCAGAGAGACTCTTGCCTCCTGGTGGGCTGAGGCCAAGGCTCAGCTCACCAAGGAAATCAAAACCGTCTTCTGACAATAGTGCCACCCGGCTCCCGTCGCCCCAGACGGCACACTCCCTCTCCACCTCCGGATTCCCGGGCTTTGCCCTCGGGATCCAGAGAGGGGCAGGACACGCGTTCTGGGATTACCCCTAAGGAACCCGTTCCTCCCCCTAGACGAGCTAGGGAGTCTTACTCTGCTTCAGATTCTTCTTCCCCTTGTCTCTCGGACTTCTCGGAAGCTTCCAATGGCTGTTCGAGAAAGATGACGAGCCGCGTTCTCCGTCCAAGCCCCGGCCGAGGACTCCTCCAGAGGATCCTTCCTTCACAGAGTTGCAGAGCAACTGTTTGACAGATGGGGATGGCCAGAGTTGGACCTTTTTGCACTACCTTTCCTCTACTTCAGAGGGTACTTCTCAAACTGCAAGCGGAAGAGCGGAGATGATCTTCATTGCTCCCTACTGGCCTCTTCAGATATGGTTCCCTCTGCTCCATCTGTTGACAGCATAACTTCCGATCCCCTTGCCCATGAGCTCACACTTGCTCTCCCAGGACCAGGGCTCTCTAGTCCATCCAGACCTCAAGTCTCTGCACCTGCATGCATGGCTCCTGCAGACTTAGTGGTTGCCAGATTTGGGGTCTCTCTGAGAGTAGCTGACATCCTAGTGGCTGCTAGAAAGCCATCCACGACGAGGTCCACTTACGCCATGAAGTGGAAGCGGTTCTGCCTCTGGACATCGGCTCACCGTCTTGATCCCTTCACTTGTCCAGTAAACTCCATTTTAGAGTATCTCTTTTATCCGACACTGGTCTGAGCTACTCTTTTATTAAGGTGCTCCTTTATCATCTCTGCATACCATGCACCTATAGAGGGAAGTCCCTTGCCCAGTTAGATTTGTCCTGCATTTTTGCAGGGCATCCTACACCTGAAACCTCCTATCCGGGACCCAGTCCCTCCTTGGGATCTTTTGTTTATGGTAGGAAAGCTTGCCTTGCCTCCCTTTGAACTGGCTCGCAGTTCGCGAGCTACGTTTTCCTGTCGTGGAAAGCATTATTTTTAGTTGCAGTTTCCTCTGCTTGGAGGATTTCTGAGCTTGAGGCTCTGATGTGTAAGGCCCTACTTAGTTTTTCACAAGGACAGTTTTCTTGAGGACAGATCCTAAGTTCTTACCCCAGGAGTCCTTAAGCATCAGTAACTTTAGCAGTTAGCTGGCTAGATGCAACTGCCCCAGAGGTTTGCCTTTAGAAATTTTTATTTAAATGAGCTTAGGGCAATAGCCAATCAAAAACAGGAGGGAGTGAGCTGAGTCAGAGCTGCCTGAGGGCTTCAGAATTTTTCTCAGCTGGACTGAGCAACATTGTTCCTGAGGTGCCTCTCAACTTTCCTTGTTGACAGCCTCCCTAGTGCTTATCTGGGTATTGTTTTCTCATAAATCTATTCCTATAGTGTGCTGAGTGAAAGTTTGACATTTTTGTTAGAGCGACTTTGCAGTCTAGCCCTGACGTTAGTGTGGGCAGACCTCATGTGTACCCAGGTGTCTAAGCCTCTATCCCCAACACTGGTGTTACTGTGTGAGTGGGAGGTAAAAACCTTCTAGCTTTGTGAATGATGGAGAGGGTCCCAGACCACGAAAAGGGAAAAGGGCCTCTACTCCAGGTATTTTCTGACACAAACAGACAACTGTGGAGTGGCGACCTATCTTGCTGTTAAAACCCAAATTCAAGATGGTCACTGTTACTAATCATACAGTCTTTACAGTAGGGACACAGGCTTGCCTCCCTGGTCCTAAAGGGATCCCTTTTTCCATATACCCTTAATGAGGTATCACAAGCAGTTTCTCAGATGTGGCTCGGCTCCAAGAGTCTTTACGAAGTTCCTGGCAGTGGTAGCAGCACACCACAGGAATCTGGGCATCTCTAGCTACACCTATTTTGCCAATTGGCTCATAGTGCCAAAGTCTCCTTGTCAGATCAAGGAGTCCTTTTCCATTTCAGGGCTCACTCTAGAGTCTCAGGGTCCCCTGGTAGATCTAAACAAAGTTTCACCTGCGACTCTCCCAGCATCCAGGAAGGTTTTACCTTCCTTCCGCAAGTGAGAATTCAAGCTGTCCCTCAGTGGCAAATTCCTTCATCCAGTGACAGTGAAACCAGCAGCAGGCGCTTGACTGGGTTTGAATCATTTACCCCCACTTGTTTAGTATATGATGCAGTCCTGAACAAATCATATAACTTTTGACATTTCCTCAGGCGATTGGGTCACATGGCTTCAATGCCTGCTGTGGTCCCAGGGTTCAGATACAGAATACGACACCCGCAAGCCTCGTTATGGCTTGCTGGTCTCCAAAAGCAACACTTTTTCAAAGCTGAGACCTCTGATGGAGCAGTGCCACAGACGCCTCCCTCCTGTGGTAGGGAGCACATCTGGACAGTGCCTCAGTAAGTGGCACCTAGACTCTCCAAGAGTCACAGTTACACATAAATCTTTTAGAACTTGGAGCAATCTTTCTAGCTCTCAAAGCATTTGCTTCTGTCATAAAAGGACGGACTGTACAATGTCGTACAGACACCACTGCAATGTTTTTCTCAAACCAGCAGAGTGGACCAGATCAGGAATTTCTGTTCGCAGGCTCTATAAATCTGGTCTCTCGCCTTCTCACTGGTAGTCAGCCTTTCAGCTATTCACCTCCCAGGCAAACACAGTACTCCGGCAGATGCTGTAAGCCACATCAGTCAAGGCCAAAGAAAATGGACTCTGAACAAACAAGTACTAGCCACAGTGTTCAGGTGGTGGGAAACACCAGAAGTGGATCGATTTGCCTCTCCCCTCAACTTCCAGCATCCTCCATACTGTTGCAGGCCCCCAGTCCCGGGAACGCTTCCCCTGGATGCCTTGATCCTGGACTGGTCAGGGAGGTTCCTATATGCATCTCCCCGGATACTCAGGGTATTGCTGAAACTCAGACAACAGCCTGCATCAATGATTCTGGTGGTTCCAGATTGGCCCAGGCAAGCCTGGTACCCTCTCCTTTTCTCACTATCCTGCAGCAGGCCCATTCGCCTGCCACCAACTCTCTCTCTGCTGACCCTTCCTCAGACAGGAGCACATCATCCAGACATACACTCTCTTTCACCTCAAGGCCTGATTCTTGAGGAATTTGAGTTTCCATCCTCACAGTACTCTGAACAGGTCCTTAAGATACTGAGGATGGCTAAAAACAAACACTAAGAAGACTTATGCAGCCAAATGGCAAAGGTTTTCCCTCTGGTGCAAGATCAAAAGGTCGAACCCTTTCAGCTTCAGACCCTCAGTTGCTAGATTACCTGGTACACTTACAGGCGTCAGGCTTGAAACCATCCTCCCTCAAGTTACACCTGGTGGCAGTTTTGGCTACCTTTCGGTGGGAAAGCAAAAATCATTTTTTCCCACGCCATAGTTCAACAGTTTTCAAAGGCCTCTTACACCTCCAGCCTCCAATCAGGAGCCTGTTCCTCCTTGGAGCCTGAACCTTTGCACAGACAGGCTCATGAAACCACCCTTCGAGCCTATGTCCACTGCTCACATCGAGTTTGTAACTTAGAAGATAGCCATTACCTCTGCCAGGAGGATTTCAGAGCTACAGGTCCTTGGCACTGAGCCAAATTACATCTTCCTCACAACAATAAAGTTGAGCTCAGGACAAATAGAAATGTTCTGCCAAAGGTGGTTTCAGAGTTCTACTTAAACCAGTCCATTACTCTACCTGTCTTCTTTACTGAGAAATCCACTCCTGGCGAGCAAAAGCTCCACAACTTGGATGTCAAAAGAGCCATCTTTTACTACCTAGAGCATATTAGAGAGTCCAGAGGCTCTTCCACTCAGTTGCTCCTCACATATGGGGATGTAGGCAGAGGAAGACCAGCTACCAAGAGAACTATTTCCCATTGGTTGGTCTCTTGCATTAGATTCTGCCATGAGAAAGCTGGTCACCAATCTCCAGTGGGGCTCAGGGCCCACTCCACCAAGGGTACTGCAGCCTTACTTGCAGCAGCAAGAGACATTCCCCTACTGGATGTCTGCAAAGCAGCTACGTGGAAATCTGTGCACACCTTTGTGAAACACTACATTTGGATGTGCATACCTGATCTGATGCCAAATTTGGCAGGGCGGTTCTGCAGAGCCTCTTTCCTAAGTAGGTTCTCTACCCACCTCCCACTTGGTACTGCTCAGTAGTCTGCTAAAGTTACTGATGCTAAAGGACTCCTGGGGTAAGAAGAAACAAGCATTTGTCAATGCCGAATGTTCGCTTGCTGGTATTAGCATTAGAAATGCAGCAGTTAGACAGATGTAGAATAGGAATGGCAGTGAAGTACTGAACTTCACATGAACCCTACCTCCATCCTGTAGAGACGGACAGGATTTGGGGTAAGTTTTTGGTCATCACCCATGACGGTCAAGCCATGTCACCTCACCCTATTCTGCAGACACTGACACATGTTGAGCTGTGCCTTAGGGTGTTTGACTTTACAGTCACCCCATTCCATAAGGACATACGTTGAAATGGGTGCAGCATAGGAGAATGGGGTGAAGTCTTGGGATGAAGAGGCCAAGATACACCTCGATGCCTATCAGTGGCTGGGGGTGGGGTGGGATGACATGAGCAGTACAGTTGGCAATCCAAAGGCACACCCGTTGCCTGTCTGTCTGTACAAGGTAGGACGTTATGGTTAGAAACCTAATGCCTCAGGCATTTGTTAGTATTCACAGTACAAATTTTGAACATGGCCTTTTGTGACCCCATGTCATGAAAGCATTTGGGACCTCTTGTCATGAACAGTGGCAGTGTGATTTTGTCAGTGTGTCCTGAAACTGACTTCAACACTGACTGTGCCATTCTGCACCACATGTATGAAAACACAGATTGGACAGGATGTGAAGAATGACAGCTGTACCATCCATAGGGAGGTATGAAGAGATGGCAATGTTGAAAATGTGGTAGGGAATATTAAAATGCTTGCACTTCCGAGCATATTGAAACCGTGCAACGCATGCGTAACACAGTCATTTTATGGAGTTTCATCACCAGTTTTTCAACATAGGCATTTAACAACCTGTGCTCATCAACAGTGTCACTGTGATTTTGTTACTGTGTCCTGAACACTGATTTCCCAAACCAAGTGTATGCGCCTCGGAACTGCAAAACACATTTCAACCAGGATGTGAAAATGACAGCTGTACTGTTCATAAGGAGGTGTGGAAAGAGGCAATGTTGAAAATCTGGAGTGAAAATATTATAAATGTGCAAAGTTATAAGCGTGCATGGAAACTGTGCAATGCACACTCGTAACAGTCATTTTATGGACTTTCATCACCAAATGTTCAACATAGGCATTTTAGGACCTGTGCTAATGAACAGTGTCACTGTGATTTTTGTAATGTGTCCCAAACAGTGATTTCCCACAGCATGCGCACTATTCTGTGCCTGAAGTACAAAAACACATTTCGGCCAGGATGTGAAAAATGACAGCTGTACTGTTCATAAGGAGGTGGGAAAAGTGGCAATGTTGAAAATGTGGCGAAAATATTGCAAATGTGTGAAGTTAGAGCTGCATGGAAACTGCACAATGCACGCTTGTAACACAGTCATTTTATGGACTTTTGTCACCAAATTTTCAACATAGCCATTTTAGGACCTCTGCTAATGAACAGTGTCAGTGTGATTTTCCTAATGTGTCCCAACATGGATTTCCCTAGCGACCAGCGCTTGTCTGCCCGGAAGTGCAAAAACACATTTGGGCCGGGATGTGAAAAATGACAGTTGTACTGTTCATAAGGAGGTGCAGGCAAATGGCAGTGTTGGCAATTTGGAGTGAAAATATTACAAATGTGCGAAGGTACGAGCATGCGTACAAACTGCTCAACGCACACTTGTAAAACAGTCATTTTTAGGAATTTTTTTACCAAATTTTCAACATAGCCATTGTAAGACCTCTGCTCATGAACAGTGTCACTGTGATTTTCTTAATCTGTCCCAAACATTGATTTTGCACACCGACTGCACCATTGTGCGCTACATGCGTGGAAACACATTTTGGGCAAGATGTGAAAAATGACAGCTGTACTGCTCATAAGTAGGTGTGATAAAACGGCAATGTTGAAAATCTGGAGTGCAAATATTACAAATTCGCGAACTTACAGTGTGCGTAGGAACTGCGCAATGCAGCTCGTAAAACAGTCATTTTAGAATTTTTTCACAAATTTGCAACACTGGCTTTTTGGCGCCTACCTTATGAACACTGGCACTGTCATTTCGTTAATTGGCCCGAAAGGTGATTTCGTGCAGTGACTGCGAAATCACCCTTCGGGCCCGATTAACGCCATGACAGTGACAGAATTCATGAGGAGGGGTCCCAAAAACCCCATGTTGAAAATTTGGTACCAAAATTCCAAAAAATGCCTGAGATATGCAGCAAAGTTGAAAAAACCCTATTTACTCCATTATACAGCTTACCGGCATTTCCTCAGTTCGCGATCGGCTTTGAAGAGTGCAGACGTGTTCCTGGTCCACTGAAGATCGTCACGCTGGACTCTGGAGGATGGGGTGAGGGGGTGTGGGAGGCAGGATGCGCGTGGGTGGTGCGGTTGCGGAGGGGGGTCTGGGAGGCCGCGAGGACCGCTTTTTCTTTACAGGGAAAAAAGACAGCATGGGACGTTCCCATTTACAGGGGCATTTGGCATGCTGGGTGGGCTCCCAGCGTGCCAATAGACTCTTTGGGGGCAGCTGTAGCCGATGGGGATTGGGCACCCCGTCGGCACCTAAGAAAATGGGGGTTACATCATGCCTATGGGTAGTGGGCTCCCCGTCGGCGACACACAGAAAGCGGGTGGGGGTTACATCTTGCCGACGGGAGTGGCTCCCCTTCGCAAAATAAACATTGCCACTGAAGCCAACGGGGATTGGGGCCCCATCGGCAAACAAAGACCGTTTGGGGCACATGCTGCCAAGGGGATTGGGCACCGGTATGGGAGGTTGCATAATATTGTGCCTAGAATGCGGCAAGCTGCCCGCCATGTTCACAAACAGTATTAGGCTAGCTAACGCTCCGGCCCGCAATGACGAGTCGCCTTCATTGCAGCACAATGACTGATGCTGCAGTGACCAGGCAGCCCCTGATTGCTGCGGCGGAAACGTTACAACTTGGTGCACTTTTGAAACCAGTGTCATCGGCACACTGTGTCTCCATTGGTCCACCATTGCGCAAGCCCCCAAATGCAGTGCCTCCCTTGGCTGTAACACTGCGCGCCACAACCCGCTTCTCTCCCAAGTTGTTCACATTTCATGTTTCTTATGACAAGAAGCAAACATAAAAAGTACTCTCATTGCAGTAGTTTTCTTTCTTCCAAGGGTCCTTTAGCATCAGTAAGCTCCCACCCTTCCTCCCCGTTCATCTGTTGGAGAAGGGCTCTTTAACACATCTCTTACCAAATTTGGAGTTTCTTATTAATGAGTTTTTAACTTGTGTTGTTGTTTCTATTTCCACTTTTGTGGTCACTTGCATGTTTTTGAATCCTGTTGATTCTATTTCGGGCATGTGCCCTCGTTTTCCTTGAAAAATTCTGAAGCCTTCATGCAGCTCTTACTCAGCTCACTCCCCTCCTGTTTTTGATTAGCTGTTGCTCTAAGCTTGTTTAAATAAAATTATCTTAAAGGCATACCTCCGAGTGGTTGCACCTAGCCACTAACTTCTAAAGTTACTGATGCTAAAGGACCCCTTAGAAGAAAGAAGATTACTGCAGTGAGTAATTTTTTATTTTGCCTAAGGTGGTGTCCGAGTTCATCGTGAATCAGGACATCCATGTACCTGTATATTATCCAGAGTATTCAAACAAAGGAGAGAACATAGAAACATAGACTTTGATGGCAGATAAGTACTGCTTGGCCCTAATCTGCCCATTTCCCTACCTATTGAGGCTTAACTCCATACTTTGGGGGCCGGATATTCAGAAATGCGCCAAAAGCATACGCAACCCCAGCACAGCACAGGTCAACTGCGCAATAGCGCAGTGACTGCGATATTCAATGGTTGCACACTGCAACATGCGCCAGCACAACACAGCTGAATATTGTAGGCACTGCAGCATAGCGCAGTGAAAGGTGCGCCAGGGAGCAACCAGAAATGTGCCATAGCGCAACCAGGGATGTGCAAGGGGCAGAGGAAGATGCGCCAAGGCACAACAGGATCAGCCAGAGGCACAGCAGGGAGAGAGACAAGGGGAGTGGGGAAGGCGGGAGCACCAGGCCAGGAACACTGGCAGGGACACAGCCAGCACACAGGTCACCACTGCCCACGGAGCAGGCATGCAGCCAGACCCCAGGCGGTGGACGATGGTACCAGCGGCAGCGATGACCAAGGGTGGGCCCCAACTGGCTACCACCCACCGGATGGCACGCACCTGCCCAGAGAACAGTACATCACACTTTGGCACACGGCACCCAACACGCACGCAACACAGCCTGTACAGCCAGCCCAAGGCCACTCCAAGGCACAGCCACTGACCAACGGGCATGTCACCACCATGCACGGTCCACACAATGACACAGGCGCACCACACAGTCTCCCACCACACCACTGCAGCATGGACCCACTCACCAGCTGCAAAGCAGACACGGACACAGATGGGTAAACAAGCAACAAATATAATTCAAAGACAACAACATGAATGAAACAGAACAGGCAAGAACAAGGGGGAGGGTAAGTGAGGGAGGGAAGGGGACAGGGAACAGGGTCTGTACAATTGGTCGGGGGAAGGTAGGGGACGGGAGGACAGAGGCGGGATGGGAGCTGTAGTCCATTCCGGCTGGCCACGGCCTGCCGGCGCCTGGCGTGTCCCCCTGCACCGGTCCTGGAGCACAAACCTCCTGGACTGCACTGCTGTCTCCATGGTATGTGATGTGATGAGGAGGATCTCACGCAGGAGAAGATGATACAGTGGCAGGCGGGATCCCCTCTGAACACCTATGGCAGAGGAAGGGACAGGTGATCAGTGCGCATCCATAGCACCCTAGCCCCACTGTGTGCAGTGGACAGTGGGAACACACACCCCTGGAGTGGCACCCCTGCCACCCGCAGTGGGTGGGCCTACGCCTGCCACCAACCCGGCAAGCCATGGCAGTGCACAGCACTAGAGACCTCTGCTCAAGGGCCACCCGACAGCACAGTGGTAGGCAGGTGGCATGGTGCTGCAGCGGAACCACACCGGCACTGGTGGCAGCCGGACGCACACCCAGCCACATGCTGTGGCTGCCCCACGGCGCCACGCACACCACCATGTGCTGCACACAGCTGCTATGGCACAAGGCACAGGAGGCCAAGGCCGTACCCCCATCCCCGCCGAACACCCAGCACAACAACGTGGGAATGCACAGTGCCTACCTACCCGCTGTGGCACTGCACATGCTGGTCCCACTGCTGCACGTCCGCTTGGTCCTGCACCCCCAGCCATAGGGCCCGCAGCGGCCTGCTGCAGCCCACCAGGTGCCCCTGCCGCCCTGGCATGTCTCCAGTCCTCAGGTCCTAGGACAGGAACACAGACAGGCACACATAAGAACACAGCCACAGCATGAGCCCACTGCCCCCACCCCCAAGTACAGTGTGCAACCCCGGCTGGGCAAAGCCGCAGGCAGTGGTGCAGCACACCCAGTGACTGGCAATGCCATGCCACAGGGCACACAACAACAGGCCCCCCCTACCCCAGCATGGCATGCAGCCTTGCCAACCCCATGGAACAGTGGTGGTGCACAGAGCGCGTGTAGCCCACTTACCTGGCCGTGGCGCGGCTCCCCTGTGGACGCGCACCTGCAGTGCCCTCAGCCACTCCGGGTCCCTCCTGACTAGGTCACAGTACTGATGGCGGCACTGCTCCCTGGTGCGCTGCACCCCAGTGGTCTGGACCAGTCCATCGGCGATGTTCTGCCACATCTCTGTCCTGGGCCGCTGTAGGGGCTGCTGCCTGAACAGGCTGGCAGCATGGGGCTCCAGCTGGGCCACCAGGTTCACAAGTTCCACCTGGCTGCAGTTCCGAGAGCGTTGGGACAGCATGGCGCGCCACGGTGCTATAGCAAAGCAGCAGGTCAAAATGTCGTCCAGTAGCACGCATGCACATCATGCACAAAATGCATGCCTCGCTTGCAGTTGCGCTGCCTCCAGCAATCATGCTTCTCTGGAGATGCGCTACGTAGGTGTGGCCACACCGGCATGTGGAGCAGGGGTCCCAAGAGGGCACAGGGCAGGATGGGGTCAGGGGTCAGCACGCGCAATGTGCGCGTGGGTGCCATAGGGCCCATGATGCATGGTACGCAATAAGGCCAAGAAGGCAATGCGCAACTGCGCGATATTCAGCCGTCATATGCAGATTAGCTCATCAGCCTATCCGCGGCGTACTGAGGACATTTGCATGTCATTACAGTTGCGCATCGGCTCATTTGCATGCGATGCGCTATAAAGGCGCCGCACAACATCACAGGCCATGGATCGGTATTGCAACCATCAGAGGTAAGGTGCGCTTGCCGAGGAGACGTCCGGCACAGGGTGCTGGATGGCTGTGGTGGGCCGCTGCAGCCACTAACCACATGTCCATGTCCACGGGTAGCATCATGTCCGAGCACGAGGAAGGTGGTAGCGTGGGCCTTCCGGGCGCAGGCCCAACTTCACGAGGCGGAGACAGATGCCCTGTTCAAGGCATACCTGGACGAGGAGTCATTGCTGAGTGGCGCCACTGGCACACCCCAGGCCAGGGCCGCAGCCTGGGCGGAGGAGGTGGCGAGGCCGTGAACCAGCAGGGCATCCACCAACAGTTTGCACAGGAGTGCAGGAAAGAAGGCACCGACAAGCGTTGGATAAAGGACAAGGTGGCGGCCATTAGGGCCACCAGGTCGCCACAGTGGAGTCAGGCCGCCCGTGGCACAGCTCATCACCGCCAGGAGGAGATGATGGCGGCCACCATGTGTGGTGTCGTCTGCGTGGAGGGTGTGCTGGGCGGTGGCTTCCAGACTGGAGGGAGCCCATCACTGCATGGTAGGTATGGCAGGTAGGTGGGCGGGAGGGGGACTGGGGGGGCCTGGGGCCTGTCGAGGTGGCATCCCTAATGCATCGGCACGTCAGTATGTGGTGGCATGGGCACCAGCAGCTGTCGTGGTAGCCCGCCCAGCCACAGAGGACCAGCCATCCACCTCCACGGGCATCCGGGGGCCCGATAGGCTGCAGAACGCCACCGCTGTCCAGCCGGATGTCCCGGGCATGGTGGCGGATGAGGCCCTGTCTGTGTTTCAGCGAAGTGCCAGACACGACATGCTCTGTGTGGAGACACAGATCGGAGCGGGGTCCAACACTGATGACGATCTGACCATAGTCCTGGACGGTGGGGGTCTTGTCGGAGGGGAGACACCTATATCATCCACCAGCACTGGCAGCGCGGCCGGTGTCCTGTCAGTGATGGATCAGCTGCCTGCCACTGCCCTGGTACCACTGTGTGTGCAGGCACAGTGGCGCCAGGGTGGCGGGGCACCTGCACAGGCGGAGGGCGGCAGTACCGGATGGCGGAGACGTTGAGAGGCCAGGCACCACGTCCGCTACGGGCGCCTGTCATTGCCCATCCCCATGAGGACCACCGGTGCAGCTCCCACCTGAGTAGGGGGCCGTACAGCATGGTCGTCTCGACACCAGTGGGTTGGCACCTCGCCGATGCACCCCATTGTGCCGAACCCTTGGCCGAGCACACCCGATTGCTGCGGGCCTGCGTGGAGCAACAGGTGCTGCTCGTGGCTGGGGTGCGGGCACTGCACACAGAGGTGCGCCAAGGCAGCCGGGGCGCAAGGAGGGCACCATGCAGGTCTTGGAGGCCAATCAGTGCCTGCAGGAGGACCGCGACCACAGCCCTGGACCGCATTGCCAATGCGATCTCGGTCGGCCTTGCCCCACCGGGTGCCACAGGGCATGGCCAACCACCACAGACACCGCAGAGTGCAATGTCCACCCCATGGCTCCGGGCGTCAGGCGATCCCAACCGTGTCAATGCTGGGCTCTGCCGTGGGCATCCCAGGCACACCTGGTGTGGGCCTGTTTGGGAACCTGCAGACCCTGCAAGGACCCGATGCTTGATCCACAGTCCCACCCACAAGTGGGGCCCCCACTGTAGCCCGTTCGCAGCCCTGTGTCTGCTGGCGGCTGCGGTGTGGCCATTCCCATGTCTGTGGCGGCCGTGTGTCTGCGCGGTGGACCTGGTGTGCACACCTCCCTGTCTGCTGTCTGCTGCCATCGCCCTGTGTGCACATGGGTGTTTTTTGTGTGTGTGTGTTGTGTGTGTGTGTACATGGCACGGTCGTGGCAGCTGTGTGGTGCGCCACACACTGCCCGTGTGCGCATCTGCCCAGCTGCTGGCTCGTGTGGCGTGTGCGTGATGATGCCTGCTCAACACTGGTTGTGCATGTGCACCGATGCCCTGCGTCTGATCCTCACCACATGCTTGCGCCCAGTCGGCGTGCCTGCAGGTGCCACTGTGTGGGTGTGATGCTATGCGGTGCTGTGTGGTGTGGTGTGCGTGTGGCTATGCTGCCACTGCCCCATGCCTGTGTGCATGGCGTGGCCATGCCCACTCCCAGCTGTATGCCCTGCCACTGTGTCAGTTCTGTGCATGAGTGTTTGTCCACCTACCTGCGTGCACTGTAGTGCTCCTGTGCAGTTGTGTCTCACTGATGGCGTGCCAGCCGCATGAGCCGGGTATCTTCCTGGACATAAGTCTCCACCACTCATTCACACTAGTGGGATCAGCGCCGGAGGCACTAGGACCCATCGGGAGCAAACTTTTTGCTGGAAGGTTGGCGCGAGAGATGGCGCCGCGAGGCATGGGCGCCCATGACAGCCTTTCGGCGGCAATGACCATCTCGGCGGCGACCCTCACCGCCTCAGTTCCTTTTTTCCCGCCGTCGAGTGCGCTTCGTAGCGGCGTAGCTGCGCCTGTCGAGAGTCAAACTTCAAACTAGCGCATAGTTTTCAGTTTATTTTTGTAACATTATCTCGATAGTAGTATCGGCAATTTTATTCTATTTTCTAATATTTTAAATTTAACACTTGAAGAAGTCTCGGCCTACTGGGCTGAGTCGACCATGAGCAGGTCAGGTGGCGGTAGGGAGACTTCGTATGAAAGCTGTTCAGTCAGCGGGCTGGGTCGGTCAGCCTCCTTCTCCTCAGCGGGGTTCGACAGCGGTCAGTCCGATGCCGGGGATGGGCGGTCCCCGTCGGCATAAAATAAGCGGTGCATTCGGCACCGTTCGACCTCGAGCTCTTCTTGACCCACAGGTCAAAGAAGGCATCACTCGAGTCGCCCTTTACTTGGTATGTCTCGCGCGTCGCGGTCGGTTATAGTAGCTAGTTGCCGTTCTCCTTCTTGAGTCGCCAACTGCTGGTGACCATCGTCCTCGACATCAAAGCCCCTCCCGCCTGTAGGTAGGGCTCCGGATGAGCAGTTTCATCAGTGGGCCGCTCTTATGGAGCGATGGGCTCGGAGGTTGGTTCTCCTGCCTGGCTCGGTTGCCACGAGGCCCCGGGCTCCTCCAGTGATCGGGTAGGCGGTTGGACCCTTCCTAGTCAGGTGGCGCCTTCTTGATGCGGTGACTCCGGCGGCTAGTGTGTTTCCCCTCACATGGCTGCGGCGCAGGGGCCACCGATGCCTTATCTCCTGTTTTTTCCTTCTCTAGCTTTCCAGGTTCCTGGGGCATTTCCGGCGCCTTCGCGGGTCTGTTGGCTTGTCGGTGCTGTTTTCGGTGCACTTTCGGCCTTGCGGTGCCGTCCCACGGCGCCGCGTGGTCTCGCAATGCCGCCTGTGGCGCCCGTTAGGTCTGGCGGCGCTGTTGGCCAGGCGCCGCTTCGTTGTGGCACCATTGGTGGCGCCGCGTCTAAGCGGCGCGCCGCTTGCGGTGCCACGTGCCTCTTCGGCGCCGTGCCCCTCTGCGGTGCCGTTTTCAACCCGTTTTGCCTTCTCGCCGGGGCCCTCGGGGACTCTCCTTGTTTCTCTGCTATTTCCTCCTCTCCTAATTTTCACTCCTTTCCTGTCCAATCAGTCCTTTCTGGACCATCAGGAGATGATGTTGAGCCTGACCCAGACCTTCGGTTGGGTGATGAAGTGGAGGAAACAGGATCTTTCTTTGCTACAGAGCCTGTGGTCGAGACCTGTCCTTTAAGTCTCTGTTGAAGAACCTGAGATCCACTCTTCTCTCCAGACTACAGACATCGATCCTGGGAAGATATTAAGACTCCAGTACCTTCATGCTCGAGATCCCTACGGATTTGACTCCTCCGATCCAGCCTTCCTTCGAGCGCTGTCTCAAATGGTATGGAATAATCCTGCTCTTATTCCCTCAGTGGCTAAATCCATTGATAAGAAGTATTCAGCTCCCAAGGATCGTCCCATTTTGGCATCCCAAGCCTTTGCGGATCCTATTGTAGTCCTGGCAGAGAATGATAAGGTCGTTCTTCCTCAAACTACTACAGCTCGACCTATTAACAAGAGTCTCGTAAGATTGATACATTAGGTAAGAGAGTCTTTGCTGCCTCCTCTAAATGTCGTATTGCCAGTTATCAAGGCTATTTTTCTCAGTATGAGTATATCCTGTGGCACTCTTTGAAAAGAATGGTTGAAGCTCTTCGGTTCGGACTCAAGTCAGAGCTTCTTCTGACCGTTACTAGGGTATTGGGTCCAATAACCAACAGGTCAAAGCCGCTATGGACGCTTTCGACACTGCTTCTCGCTCAGCAGCCGCAGGTATTTGTACTCGGCGCCATTCCTGGCTGCGTACTTCTGGCTTCACGAATGATGCTCAGCAGCAGGTAATGGCGCTGCCCTTTGATGGCTCTTTTCTTTTCGGCCCTCAGGTGGAACAAGCCTTAGAGGCCACTCAGAAGACTAGGTCGGCCATTAAGTTGGCCAGACCTCCGCCTGCTCCCTCTCGGGGGCATGTGAACAGACGTCAGTTTCATAGTCGTCAGTCCTTTCGAGGCAGAGGCAGGGGAAGCTTCCATAAAAGCCAACCTGCCCAACCTCAAAAGAAAGCGCAGCAGAAAGCGCAGGGGCCTAAAGCCCCGCCCCTCTATGATGCTGGCCCAAGTTCCATCCACATTGCCGAGGTGGAACTTTCTCCTCGGTGGGAGTCGTTTGATGTACTTCTACAACCAGTGGAAGTCCATAACTTCGGACAAATGGGTCCTTCGGATAATTCGCGAGGGTTATTCTCTCAATTTTTTGGAAACCCCCGAATTGTCCTCCCAGATGACAACCCAGGTTGTCGGCCTCTCAGTCAGACCTCCTCACCGCCGAGATCCAGGGCCTTCTAAGCAACAGGGCAATAGAACTGGTGCCCCGCATCTGCGAAGCACAGGGTTCTACTCCCATTACTTCCTGGTTCCAAAGAAGTCTGGGGGAATGCGCCCCATTCTAGACCTCAGAAAGTTAAACAAATTTCTCCCCAGGGAGAAATTCAAAATGATTTCCCTAGGTACCCTGTTACCCTTGCTGCATCAGCACGACTGGCTGGCCTCCCTGGATATGCAGGACGCTTACCAGCATATCCCCATCCACCCGACCCACCGCAAGTTCCTCAGGTTTGTAGCTCTGGGTCAGCATTATCAGTTCAGAGTCCTGCCCTTTGGGCTATCCTCGGCGCCGCGAGTCTTTACAAAGTGTTGTGCAGTTCTCGCAGCGCATCTCAGGAAGATCGGACTCCGAGTGTTTCCCTACCTGGACGATTGGCTTCTAGCAAGCCCTTCCAGCCAAGGGACTTTGGAAGCCGTGCAAACGACTTCTCGTCTTCTTACGTCCATGGGAATTCTGCTGGATTTGAAAAAATCACAACTGCAGCCCTCCCAGAGGCTCCTTTTCATAGGGACGCTTCTAGACACCTCTTCCTCGAAGGCTTTCCTTCCAGAGGACAGAAGACTCGACATCCTTCGGATGGCCCGTTACATCGGGGAGAACCAATCGGTTACAGCTCTCTCGATGCAACGCATGTTGGATCTCATGGCGTCCTCGGTGTTCACTGTACCCCTGGCCCGGTTGCACATGAGAACCACCCAATGGATGCTCTCCACTCAGTGGTCTCCGACCTCTCACCCCAGTCTTATCCCATCAAGGTGGCGGGGCCCCTTCGAAGGTCTCTCACCTGGTGGACTCAAGAGAGCAATCTCCTGGAAGGGTTCCCCTTTGCTCCCCGGATCATCAGATCTCCATCACCACAGACACATCGCTAATGGGATGGGGAGCTCACTGTCGCTCCCTCCACACTCAAGGTGTATGGACTCAGTTCGAAACTCTTCTCCACATAAATGTCCTGGAGATGAGAGCGGTCCTCTACGCGATCCGAGCTCTGAAAGATATCCTTTGTCACAAGAACATTCTCCTTCAAACGGACAACAAAGCTGTGATGTATTACATCAACAAGCAAGGCGGTGCTCATTCTTACCCCCTTTGCAGGGAAGCAATGAGGGTGTGGGAGTGGTGCTTGGAGCACAAGTCTCTGATTCAGGCGGTTTATCTGCCAGGTATACAAAACGATCTAGCAGATCACCTCAGCAGAACGGAGGCAGACCCTCACGAGTGGTCTCTCGATCCAGCCGTAGCTCGGTCACTATTCAAAGTGGGGACTCCAGACCTGGACCTTTTGCATCCCGCTCAGCGCAAAACTGCCTCTCTTCTGCTCCAGAAATCCAGGGCCTGGCATTTTCTGTCAGGATGCGTTCAGGCTACGGTGGACAAAGCGTTTCTTCTTCGCCTTTCCACGATCCCTCTAATCCAGAGAGTTCTCCTCAAGTTAGTCTCAGGGACCAAAATGATTCTCATTGCTCCCTCCTGGCCTCGGCAACTATGGTTTCCTCTGCTCAACAGTATGTTGGCAGCCTCTCGAGACCACTTCCTTGCAAATCAACCTTTTGACTCAGGGTTCGTTGGTCCATCCCAACCTGAAATCACTTCACCTTCATGCTTGGCTCCTGAAGAGGTAGAAGTGAATCGATTCAACGTCTCGTAGAGTCTCGGACATCCTTCTGGCTCTTGTGAAGCCAGCCACCCAGCTATACGCTTCCAAATGGAAACGCTTTTCTCTGGTGTGCAAAGTCCTCTTGGAATCCCTTTTCCTGTCCTCCTGACAAGGTTCTGGAGTATCTTTTGGACCTATCAAACTCAGGTCTCCAGTACTCCACAGTTAAAGTTCACCTTAGTGCCATCTCAGCGTTCCATGAGCCGGTTTCTTCCTTGACTCTGGCTCAGCTTCCTATGGTGAAGAGATTTCTTAAGGATTCTTCATACCAGACCCCCTGTTAGGCGTCCAGTTGCAACCTGGGACATTAACCTGGTGCTGGACATGCTCACTCGGAAGCCTTTCGGGCCCTTAGCTACCTGTGAGCTAAAATTTCTTACCTGGAAGACTGCCTTCCTGGTGGCCATTACCTCAGCCCATAGGGTCTCAGAATTCATGCCTTGGTGACGGACCCTCCATATACTGTATTCCATAAAGACAAGGTAGTTTTCTGTACTCATCCTAAATTTCTTCCCAAGGTTGTGTCAGAATTCCATCTAAACCAACCTCTGGTACTTCCTCTTACTTGCTAATTTCCAAAATGAAGAGCGATCTCTTCATTCCTTGGATGTTAAAGAAAGCCTTGCGGTTCTATTTAGATAGAACCAAGAATTTCATGACTCAGCAACTGTTTGTTTCTTTCAGCGACACCCGGCTGGGTCAACCCGTCGCTATTAGATGCATCTCATCATGGTTAGTGGCATGCCTTGACATTACTACTCCATGGCTCAAGTTAAATTGGAGGGTAGAGTGTCGCTCACTCTACTAGAGGATCACGGCATCTTTAGTGGAGGTCAGCAATGTTCCAGTGCGGATATCTCGCATAGCCTCACCTGGAACTCAGTGCATACCTTCGTTAAGCATTATGCACTGGATGTTCACCAAGCGACATTCCGCATTGGCAGAACTATCGTAATGGTCTTCTATCTTGAGGGCGTGAGCTCTGGCTCTCCTGCCGCCCTTTTGGGGATTATCAGCTTGGTACTCTCCCACTGAGTGTGAATGAGTGGTGGAGACTTATGTCCAGGAAGATATAAAGTGCATTGCCTACCGTAATTCTTGATCTTCTTGGGCGAGTCTCCACCACTCGTTCTCCTGCCTCCCACCCTCCATCCCGAGCTGTGTTGGTCTTCCTCCCTCAAATCTTTGGGCCGTGAGGACTTCTTTGCTGACCCTTCTTCACGGTCGTGGACTATCTTATGTCCGTTTTTAAGGTTAGATTTACTCTTCGTTAGTTGCGCTGCACCTCCTTGGTAAAAGGTACTGAGGCGGTTGGAGGGTCGTCACGAGATGGTCATTGCCGCTCGAGCCGCTGCTCGTGGCGCCATGCCTCGCGGCGCCATCTCTCGCGCCGACCCTCCAGCAAAAAGTTTGCTCCCGATGGGTCCTAGTGCCTCCGGCGCTGATCCCACTAGTGTGAATGAGTGGTGGAGACTCGTCCAAGAAGATCAAGAATTACGGTAGGTACGTAATTTTCATATCCCTCCGCCCAGGGGAAGCTGGCCACCACCTCCCAGCCCAATGCCTGCGTCATCCCACTGCTGTTCCCTCCTCAGCCTCGACTGCTATCCCATGGTCAATAGCCATGTTGTGCAGCATGCAGCAGACCAGGAATAGGTCGCAGGTCTTCGAGGGGCTGTATTGTAGGGCACCACCGGACCTGTCCAGGCAACGGAACTGTGCCTTCAGCATCCCAAACACACGCTCAGTGATGTTCTGCGTGCTGGCGTGTGCCTCATTGTACTGCTCTTCCACTGATGGGTGCCAGTAGGGGGTGAGCAGCCAGGGCCTGAGTGGGTAGCCACTGTCACCTGTGTGAGGAGAGGGAGGGAGAGGGACAGGGTTAGACTGGTGAACCCTGTCACTGTGCCCCATGCCACTCCCAGTCGTACATGGCGGTTCCCCGGCCCTGACCGCCCCCTTCCATGCCCTGCTGTATCCTGCTGCCCATGGTCTTGCCATACTCACCCACTAGATGTCCTGTGGGGATGTCTCCACTCTCAAATCTGTGGCACAGTGCTGAGCTGTGCCAGATGTAGGCGCCATGTGTTCCCCCTGGGTGTGTGGCACAAACATTGGTTATGTGCCCCCTGGCATCATGCACCACCTAGCAGTTGATACTGGGTAGCCCTTCCTGTTGATGTTGGCTACCCCTCCGTGCTAGGTGGCATGTGGATGCCCACATGGGTGCAGTCGATGGCCCCTAGCATGCCAGGCATACGTGCTACCCTGTGGAACTCCTGCATGGTTGCTGTACGCTCTGCCTGTGTGCTGGGGAAGTGGATGTGTTCCGCAGCATGTGGCAGCAGGGCGTTGAGGAATTGTGTGAGGAGCTGTGTTGTGGCCGACTGGGTTATGCCTGTGGTGTCCCCTGCTGGTCTCTGGAAGGTGCCCGTGGCGAGCAGGCACATAACAGCTGTCACCTTTGTCTCCACTGTCAGGGCATGGCTCTGTCTGGTGGGTGCCTGCATCTCCTCACTGCACAGCTCACACAGCTGCCTCAGGATCGCCCTGTTCAAGCGATACTGGTCCACGACCTCTGTGTCAGCGTGGGTCTCATAGCTGATCTTGAGGGGCGGTAATGCCTGTTCGCCGCCATACCACCGATGTGCCCCTCCACGGCCACGTTGCTCTGCCTCCCACACACCCGTCATTATGGCCTCCATCTGGAATGCTGCACTGGCCATGGCCCCTGTTGTTCTGTAATCCCCTGGGCGTCCAGCTCCACTGCCCCCCCCCCGACTCTGTGGAGCAGTGCCTGTCAGTTGGCTGGACCCCCTCCTGCGTACCCTGCCCCTGGCTAGCTATTGCCTGCAGGCTCTGTCAACCACACCTGTGAGTGCCTGTGTTGCACCCTTGGGTCTGGTGGCTCTGTATGGCACCCTCTCCCTCTCACTCCCTCCATCGGCCTCCCTGTTTGTCTCAGTCTCTCTCTCTCTCTCTCTCTCTCTCTCTCACTCTCCCTCTCTCTCTCCTGGTCTCTCTCTCTCTCTCTCTTTCTCTCCCTGTCTCCTTCTTCCTCTCTCAGATGGCCTGTCTGTCTCCCTCTGTCCTGCTTCCGTCTGGCGCAAGTGCCCTCCTCCTACTTGCTCCCTGTTTTTATAGGCTCAAGTCTGCTCCGCGCAACTGGCAGTTGCTCCTCACTTGCGCCATTAGTCAGGGGTCAACATCGCACCGTGCTGCATATTCATGGGCACGCCCGCCTCTGTGCATGCATACATTACTACTGTGCATTGGGCGCACTACTAAGGCTGCGCAGTTGCTCCCGCTGAATATCGCTTCTATGGTGCATCTCCGCAGTTGCGTGACAGCAACTCGCCGCATCATGCAAAACTGCTTTGAATATCCAGGCCTGGATGTCCACTGAATGCTTTACTACTGTTCAGTTCAATTCAAGTTTATTGCAAGAAAAGCTCCATTGAGCAGGCTCCTTCAGGAGGCCCTGGTTACATAAAATAGGGACATATGCATATGGACAACAGGGGTAGGTGGGGTACATATAGAAGTAATTACAGAACATTACAGATGATGCAAATACAGAACAATGTATGATAGTATTAAAAATAAAGTACAGTGCACAAAAAAACAGGGAAGTAATTTCATAACATACAGTACAGTGATAAAGTGCATGGTATTGTATTGACTAAATACAGAGTGATAAGGGTGAGTACAGTGCAAACAATAAAGACTTGAGCAAAGGCAGAAGGGTGGCTACTGGAGTCAGTTTGTGTAACATACAGGAGTAGGGTTGGAGGAGTGGCTGATACTGAGGAGAGAGAGAGTAAAGGAGGGTCAGGCATTGGGATGAGCCGGGGGGTGAGACAACATGTGGGAGGCATGGGAAGAAGGTAGAAAATCTGAGTGCATGAGTATATTGAGGGTGGTGGTGTGTGGCATAGAGACATCTTTTAAAGGGATAAGAGATCGGGGTCAGAGCATGAAGGGGAAGGGAGGCAATGGATAATGGAAAAGGTGGAGGGTATTTGGTAAAGGTGCAGCACAGAGAGCAGGTGGGAGGGAGGAGGGAGTGGAGGTAATAGGGAGGTGAAAAGCAGAAGGAAAGGGGTAAGGAAGGGAAGGGGCTGGTAAGAAGGTGTGAGGGAAAGAAGGATGGGTGGGGTGGGTAAGGGAGGTGGGAGATTTCAGAGGGGGTGCCGGATGAGAAACATAAGAAACATAGAATGTGACAGCAGATAAGGACCGCTTGGCCCACCTAGTCTGCCCATTTTTCTACCTAACAGATAAGCTGCAGATCCTAATTAACCAACAGCTTACTTCCTCCTACCCCCCACTAGGACTGCCTTATGTCTGTCCCATGCATTCTTGAATTCCCCCACTGTTCTTGACTCCACGACCTCCTCAGGGAGGCTGTTCCATGCATCCACAACCCTCTCTGTGAAAAAATACTTCCTCACATTACCTCTGAGCCGTCCCCCCTCTATCTTCAAATTGTGCCCCCTTGTTCTTGCACATCTCTTTTTCTGAAAGATGCCACCCTCCTGGACTTTGTTGATTCCCTTGAGGTACTTGAAAGTTTCTATCATGTCCCCTCTCCCTCCTTTCCTCAAGGGTATACATATTAAGCTCCTTTAGTCTTTCTTCATATGTCTTCTGGTGCAGACCCTGCACCATTTTGGTTGCCCTCCTCTGGACAGCCTCCACTCTGTCTATGTCTTTGTGGAGATGGGGTCTCCAGAACTGCACACAGTACTCCAGATGGGGTCTCACCAACTGTCTGTACAGAGGGATAACAACTTCCTGTTTTCTACTATTGATGCTTCTCCCTATGCATCCCAGTATCCCCCAGCCTTCTTTACTGCCTTCTCACATTGCTTACCCACCTTTAGGTCATCTGATATAATTACCCCCAGGCCCCTTTCCATTTTTACTGTTGCCAATATCTCACGCCCCATTGTGTACTCTTGCCCTGTGTTTTTGTTTCCCAGGTGCATTACCTTGCACTTCTTTGCATTGAATCGGAGCTGCCATACATTTGACCATTCCTCCAACCTTGCCAAGTCCCTTCTCATCCTTTCCACTCCATCTGGATGGGGGGTGGAGGGAGGCAGGAGGAGAAACAGTAACTAAGGCCTCCGACAATTAATGCTGTAAAGTGTTTTTTGGCTAATATTTTGAAGAAGTTTACAGAGACAAGGCTAATGAGCTTGAACACTGCCTGTATGCTACTACTTTCAGCACACCAGTCAGGAAGACTGATCAGTTGTTTGTTTCTCTTGCCCTAGATTAGATGGGGCACCTGTTATTAAACAGACACTGTCTAAGCGGTTAGTTAATTGCATTGTTTACTGTTATCATAAGTATGATAGGCCTTTACGGGCCCAGTAAAGGCCACTACACCAGGGGTATGGTTATATCCTGTGTCTCCTTAAGAAACATGTCTGCAGCAGACATCTGCACAGCAGCTACATGGAGTTCAGTTTGGACATCACTTCCAGACGCAGGACTGGCTTTGGCCTGGCCGTCCTCCAAGGCCTGCTGTCCTGAAGGCTTCTGACTACCTTTATCCTCCACCAATGTCTGTCAGTCTCTTCTTCTTGACTGCTTGGGACTCAGTCCTTATGGTTATTGCCCACTGCAAGAGCTCCAACTTGAAGTAAGATAGTACAGCTACGTAAAAACTTAATCTTTAAGAGGAGCACTTGCAGCAGGCGCTGCTTTCCCTCCCTTCTTCCCCCTGGTATTCCTTCTGCTCTCCTTTTATCTAGAATCGAACCTCCTCAGTTCTCCTGTTTTCCTAAGCTCAGGGTCTCCAGCGGGAGAACTGAGGTGGGGCTGGGGACTGCCCCTTTCATACCATTGGCTGACATCGTGGGTGGGCCGACATCGGGGTGGTTCCCGCTGCAGACTGCTAGCTGGAAGTTTTCCATGGGGTCCTGGCGCCTGGCAGCTTAGTCCTTATGGTTATTGCCTGCTGCAAGAGCTCCTCTCAAAGATCTACTGTTCTGTTAAGTTCTTATGTAACTGTACTTTCTTACCTAAAGTGGAGTCGGAGTTTCACCTAAATCAGTCTCTTGTGCTGCATAAATACTTTCCTGACTTCCTGAATGAAGGAGAGCGCACTCTCCCTTCTCTGGATGTCAGGAGAGCCAAGATGTTCTGCCTGAACCTACTCCCAAGTGGCAGCCTGTTACGATCAAGTGAATTTTTGCTTGGATTGTCAGTTACCCACATCACTGCTGTGCTATGGTGCGGGTCAAGCTGGAAGGCAAGGTATGTGCCCACACCACCAGAGTGGTTGCTACGTCCCTGGCAGAGATTCGCTCTGTTCCTATTGGGGATATTTGCAGAGCTGCAACTTGGAGCACAGTGCACACCTTTGTCAAGTAGTATGCCCTGGACATCCATGCCAGGCAGCACATCTCCTTTGGCAGGATCATCCTGAATGAACTTCTGTCCTGAATTAGCCTCAGCTCCTACCTCCCTAGTCCGGGGGATTTTTTTGTTTGAGCTTGATGCTCAGAAATGGTGACAGTTGATTCCTGGAAGATATGAAAATTGTGTACTCACCGTAATTCTTAATCTTCTAGGAATATCTTCAGCATTGATTCACATGCCCACCTGCAGTCCCCCAGGCTTGTTCCAATCTGTTTGTCAGTCATCACCCCTTGTTCTTGGTTTGGGCTATGGAGACACTGTGTTTCTGGTTTGTTGACCCTTCTTACATGGATTGCTGAGGCTATCTTATGCCCTTAGGTTAAATGCATGTTGGGTTATGCACCTGCTTGGTAGAAAAGATACTGAGGTGGTTGAGAGTTGGTGCCGAGGTAAGCCATGCAGCTCAAGGCTGTATTGCAGTGCCACCTGTGCACACAGCCTACCTCGGCAACAGCCCTCCTGAAAAGTTCTGGCACCCACAGGGTCCTGGTGCCTCCGGGTCAGAACCCATTAGTGTGAATTAGTGGTGAAGATATTCCTAGAAGATCAAGAATTACGGTATGTCATTTTCGTTTGTTGGGGAATTGATTTGACTGGAAGTTGCCCTCAGTAAGTACATAATTCAAGATGCTTATTAACCAATTATTTGTGCTGCAGCTGTGGAGGCGATCTCGGCCATGGGTAGACTAGCAGCAAACCCGGCTCAGCATGAAGAGAACATGTCAGCTGGTGAGAGTGCAACTATCAACCTCCTGAGTTTAGCAGCACAGATAGCTTTAGAGGTAACAAAAAAATACTACTGAACTTTTGTTAGTTAAGGGCGCACTGCTTACTGGCCACTGTTACATAAAACAGGTAATTGACACAATACACAACTGATTTATATATTTATTCTTTTATATTCTCTGGTAAGCCACACCCAGTAGTCTTATTGCTGGAGGTGCTGGGACCTTGTAGAAAAACACTTTCCAGAGCAGTGATGACATCATATGGTGCCAAGACATGACACACCACGCTCGTGGAAGGCATCCCCACCCCTAACTGCCTCGGTTCCCTTTTTCCCTGCTGTTGAGAATGACTGCTTGGATGTGACTGTCAGATCTTATCTGTGTCAATCTTCACCATTCATCATTAGTGGGTACAGCGCTGAAGCTAGGACCACGCGGGATACTTTTTTTTTTTCTTGTGGGCGGAGTCGACACAGGGCCGGCACCGCCCTCGAGGCCGACATTCCACGTGGCACTCGTGGGTTGGCCGTTAACTGCCATCAACTCCGGCCCAGCCCCAGTTCTTCTTCTCCCACCGAGTGAAGCCCTCATGTGGAGACTCTGCTGGATCTACGTTTGCGGCCTAGTTCGTCGGCCTTGTGTGTTTGTGTGCCTCGATTCTGTTCGCCCTGCTCGACATCGCTTCTGGCAGGTAAGATGTTTCCTTTTTCTTGAAAGCGGCGTCGAGTACTGTTTTGTATTTATTTTCCGAATGGTCATGTCTGGAATCCGGAGAAAAAACATCGAAACCGGAGGCGGTCTCAAAGCGTTGGTGCCCCTGTGGCCGCATCTATTCTGTGACGGACCAGCATGACCGCTGCCTTTCCTGCCTCGGCCCCAACCATGACATGGACAACTGCCATGCTTATTTTTCCATGGACCGCCGAGTTGTCGAAAACAGTGTGTTGAAAGTCAGATGTGCGCCGTCGAATTTCGGAGGACGAGTGTGCAGTCAGCGGGCCAAGGCAAGGATTCTCAACCCTTCCTCCAGGGCCCCTTTATGACCCATGGAGGAGGGAGCCCCTGCCTCTTTTAGCCCTGCCATGGCAGGGGTTTCTTCCGCGGTGCAGGAGGCCCAGTCTGGCCCTCTCGGGGGTCAGGCAGGAGGCACTGCTTTGGCAGTTGCCTCTTGGAAGGCGAAAGCTCCCTTGGTGTTGTTTTCCGGGCCCTCCAGGTCTGGACTGGCACTGTCCTCAGTGTTGTCATGCAGCTCCGCTCTTGGTCCTGGTGCCATTTGCGTCACTGTGGAGGCAGGAGAGCAGTGCACGGTTGGCACCGAGGCCCTCTCGGTGCGCGGTAGCTTCTGATGTCGTCCACGGCATCTGGACTCTCTTGCGCCAGGATGGTGCATTGGTAGTTGCTGGGCCTTTTCTGGTTCTGGCGCTGTGCATGTCACTGGGACTGGAGCGGCGCCGACCATGGCTCCGGCACTGTTTGCGGCACCGGGGATGGTGTCGGCATTGTGGTCGCCGACCTGCGACTCTGGGGCTGCTCCACGGCCCTGGGGAGCTGTGTGGCACCGTGTTCGTGCATACCGGTGCCAATCGGCGCACCAGGGTGGGTGTCGGCGATCGGGTGCAGTGCCGTGCTGGGCATGGCTGTTGCTTGCGGTGCCAGGGGAGTGAGGCGCTGCGCTCGGGGCCATGCCCGACTTCGGTGCCGCTCACGACGCCAGGTTGGGAGTCGGTGCCACACGTGCGGCCGTGTTTCGCTCTGGTGCCATTTGTGGCGCCAGGCTAGAGGGTGCTCCAGCTCGTGGTCCAGGAACTGAAGGGGCTCGGGGAGTGGTCTGGCATCGGACTTCGGAGTCTGCCTCCTCAGAGGTGGACTGTGGGTCTGATCTGGACTGGCTCCCAGGTTCTTTGGAATCATCAGACCCCTCCATTTCCAGAACCTTGGCCCCCACTCAGCCTCCCTCTGGTGGTCAGTTGTCACCGGTAGACCCTAGGGTCAGTGGTTCTGACCAGCCAGCAGTGGTCCCCCTGACTATGGTTGTGCAACCTGGGGTCACTAGCACTACTGCTCCTCCAGTTGGGGCACCCGCTTCCCTGGTGTGTTTGGACAGCCCAAATTTGGGGCAGCACAGGGCACGCCAGGAAGGAGAGGGTGCTGCTCCCTGGGTGGACTCCTTGGATTCTGCCAGGACTTGCCAGCTGCCTAGGCTGGTGGCTATGAGGATGAGGTCCCTCTCCAATTCTGAAGGCTTGAGGGGTAGGGGTGTGGCAGAGCGCGCCCTCACTGGAGCCCGGCCGGGTTCTGGGAGGAGTCGCAGCACAGACCCTCGTCATTCTCTGGACGAGTTCTCGAGAGGGACTTTCACTTCGGAGGTCAGGGGCTGTCCTTCTGGACTCTCATGGTCCCGGTTACCTCACGGAGGGATTTCTTCCTTTGGGCACAGCTCTGACCTTTCCGACCCGGTTGAACAGCTGTTAGCTGCTGGGGCCTTCAGGTCCCCTTCCCTGAGAAGGGTTTCTTGTTGGCCCCCCTGCCCTGACAGAGACCATTCTCCTGTTGCTAGGAGCTTGTCCCGAGCCTCTGTCTCCATCCCCGGCTGTCTCAGGTATTCCCGGTCCTTGCGGACCTCTCACCTGGGAGCAGTTCAGAGGTTCTGCTGCACAGTTCCTTACCTTCATGCCCTAGACCAGTAGGTGTTCCACCATGCTCCCGTGCAGCGGACCCTGAACCTAGGGCTTGTCTTCATCTTCTTCCCCTCCATGGAGGAGAAGAACCACCTGTCCACATCTCCCAGCGTCTGATCTCTCCTCTTATCAGTGCTTCCTTGCGAGGATGTTGTACAAACTCCATCTTACCCCAGTCCCAGTTAGCAATCTCGAGCATGTGTGTGCCTTTCTAGGTGAGTACAATGCAGCTGACCTGGTGGCTCCCATCTGGCCTATTGCGTTTCAGGAGGCGTCACATGGTCTCAGGTTCTCTGCCTCATCCTTCTTCAGTTTTAACCTCCCTGACACCTCTTCTGGGCCTCGTGCCTCTTACTGTTATCGTCCACGCGGGCCTTTCGGACTCTGCTGACTTACGATTTCCGGGGAGAAAGAGTGTTCTGCTACGACGCGACTCTCTCTCTCTCTCTCTCTATTTGCAGCACATTAGGCCCACTTTTCAGCCTAATAGGTTCTTATGGTCCAGGCTAGGACAGATCCTAGCCTCAATGGCTAATACGGAGGAAACCAGGCAAGCCATTGTCCTCTCTGCGCAGGGGCCTGGACTAGCAAGGCACCAAGCTAGGTCATCTTATGATGCCAACGAGATGGCATCCAGAGTGGTAGGGACAGCGATCTGCCTTCAGCGGGATGGCATGGCTTCGCCTCTCCCGGTTATCACCCTGGCCCGGTAGGGTGATTTACTCCGCATACTGGATAACCCATCTTTTCTCCCAAAGGGTGAGACAGAGATTTTCAGGGCACCTTCCTCCCCGCACTGGGGCTGCCCGTCTCACCCAGGCCAATCTCGGGCCCCACCAGGCCTGTAAGGTTCTCTCTCCGGTGTCTCACCCATTGGAGGCTAAGGGACCTAGTCCCTTAGGGTAAATTCAGGGCCTTTCAGGGGGCTCCGTACTCACCCACTAATGATGAATGGTGAAGACTGACACAGATAAGATATGAAAATGGTACCTACTGTAATTGTTGATCTTTCTGTGTATGTTCATCATTCATCACTAAATCCACCCACCTTCCCCTAGGGCCTCAATCTCTGGACTCCTCCTCCCCCATGTGTCTTCTGTTAATTTCCTTGCTCTCCTCTCCCTCGTGGTTAGGCAGAAGAGGACTGTAAAGGCACACAGGGATGAATCCGTGGGGTTTTATTGGAGTATGTGGGTGGGTGGGTGGACTCTCTGTCTCTTATCTCTTCTCCCTCAATCTAGGGAGTAAGTGGAGTGCTGGGGACCCCCCTCATGTCTGATTTATGAACTTAAAATTTGAGTAAAGTTTTTTCCTTGATACCATCAAGGTAGTTTAATTTTTCCCTTTGGGACGGAGGTGGTAGAATTGAGACACACCTACAGACTGCACCCCTCCTAAGGTGGTCTTCTAGACCCATGCTGCTTAAATTTCAGACCTTGTCTCTGGCAGCTGAACCTTGATAGCCCAGTGTTGGATTATCGTTTTGTTAAAATTCTGAGCTGCAGATCCTCTCCTGGGGGTGTGCTTCCCCCCCCCCATCCCTCCCTTACCTATCTTTTCTGCTTCTCCTTCCAGAGATTGGGGCTTTCTCCCTTCCCCAGTTTCCTATTCTAGTTCCTCTGTTCTGTCTCCTCTGTCGTTTATTTCTCCTTTTAGTTTATTATATCCTTTCCTTTCACTTGTCCCTTGGGCTGTCTTGCCCCACCCCCTCCCTTTCCTTACACTGCCAGCGTTTCAGAACTGAGGCTGGAGTGGAGTCCATGGCAGTTAACGGCCAACGTGACGCTATGTGGAATGCCGGCGCGAAGGCGCGCCGCCTGCGCCGACTCCGCCCATAAGAAGGAAAAAAGTCTCCCCGCAGGGTCCTAGCTCCGCGCTGTACCCACTAGTGATGAATGGTGAATATACACAGAAAGATCAACAATTACAGTAGATACGTAATTTTCATTTTTGTTATTTGTTGTTGCAGTTGTCATGCCCAAAAGCCTCCCCATTTTATTTTTTGTATATACATATATATATATATATATATATATTCATTTATATCTCAGGATATCATATAATTCTTTCATATTTTACATGTTGCACTAAACAATTACAGATCTAACTTTGAGAGGGCTCTTGCAGTAGGTAATTACATATAGGACTGACACCGGCTGGCAGCAGGACCCCACGGAAAATTTTTTAGCTAGCAGTCTCTGGCGAGGGACCGCCCCCACGTCAGATGACCAGCATCATGCGACATCGGTATAAAGGGGCGGTCCTGGACACCCGCCTTCCAGTTCTTTCCCGCTGTTAGCTCGTGCAGCGCCTCGCAGTAAAGTTTGTGCTTAGTCAGCCCTGTCTTTCGTCGGTTTCACCGAATAATAGTTATTTCTTTTCAATCATCAGGTACATCGTCGGTGTATGTCATCCCCTACACCTTCCGAGCACAAAAACAAGTGCGACTCGTGCAGCGCCCAACTGCCACACAAGGATGGCCATTCCCTGTGCCTTTTCTGCCTAGGCCCCGATCACCCGGTTGAGAAGTGTCAGCATTGCCTCAACTTCAATACGGCTACCGAAAATGCGCCAACAGTCCCTGGAAGCCCATCTCCTCAAGAAAAGATGTCTTCTATGGAAAAGAGTTGAAAAGTTGAGGCAGGTGTCCACTTCCCCAAAGGACATCGGAGAAAAAGAAGGCCAGGAGAGGCACGGGAGAAGTCCTCCTCTCAGCGTCTCCCGCCGGAGGCGAGATAAGATAACAACCCCTCCAGGTTCCGTTCCTGGCCTCCTCAAGGGTTTGGAGGAGGCATCCAGCCCTCCCACGTCTGGCTCGCGTCGGGTCTTGCGGGCGCCTCTGGGCGAAAGGGCCTCCGCCCCAGTCCAGCCACAGGCTTGCGGCCTACTGGCGTGGGTGACTCCTCTAAGTTGGACGTCGGCTCGCCCGACTTCTGCATGGAGAGGTCGATAAGGCCGCTCGACCCTTAGCGCGCGCATGACCACTTCTCCCCGGACCGGGCCTCTTCTCCCCTCGGCCCACCTCCGGCGAGGGCTCCCATAAGTCGGACGCCCGGAGCTTGCCCCAAGCGCCAGCGGCTCCTCCGCAGTCGCGCGGTGCGCCGGAGACAGAACAGACGGACCATCTCCCATCTCATCAAACCCGGTTCCCTGCAACCTTGGTGCCTTCTGGGAGCCTGAGTTCCAGCCCCACTCCCAGGATTTCTCCCTCCATCCCGGCAACGAGGGGATCTTCCTCCTCTGTCAGACTCTCCTCCGATGGACCCGGATCTGACGCCGGCTCTAGCGCCGCCCGGCGCTGGTACCTCCGACACGGCTGGGGATATCCCTTCCTTCGGCCCTCAGGCCCCTAATGGGACCGCCCGTGGGGCTGCCAGTCGGGCCGTCTGCTCCAGCAGCTCCCCCATCTCCTGGGTACCCGCCGTCTTATCCGACGCCCTCGTACTCGGGTCCGCAGTATCCAGCGCTGCAGTACCCGAGGCCGGTCCTCCCGACGCCGCAGAACCCGATGCCGCAATACTCGACGCCGGGTTTTGGATACTCGCATTACGGGTACAACCCATACTCTTTTCCCCCTCCTCCTCCTCTTCCACCACCCCCACGGCCGGTGGATCTGCAGGAGACTCTGGCCTCTTGGTGGGCCGAGGCAAGGCTCAACTCACCAAGGAGGTAGAGAACCGCTTATGACGACGGTGCCACCACCGCCCCTGTATCCGAGATGGCACACTCCTCACCGCCTCGGACCAGGGCTCTCCCTCTGGATCCAGAGAGGGGCAGGATGACGTTCACGGGTACCCCCAAAGGACCGTTCCTTCCCCTAGCCGGGTAGGGAGTCTTATTCTTCCTCTTCTTCTTCCTCTCGATTCCTCGGACTCTTCCGAGGATGCTCGAGAGAGGCGACGAGCCCTGCTCTCTGTCTAAGCCCGGCCGAGGACCCCTCCGAAGTCTCCTCTGGAGGATCCATCTTTCACGGAGTTGCTTAGAAAAATCCAGGAAGTCCATCAGTGGCACTCTCTGGAACCAGATCCTCAGCGACTTAAACTCGCTGAACATCTGGACCTGCCCGTGACAGCTCCAACTTTAGTGCCACCCTGGATCGAGCCTCACGCCCACCTTGTTACCACAATCTGGAAACAACCGTCGGCGTTAGTCCCACTTCCCAGGAAGTCTAACAGGCTATACCAGGCTCCCAAGGGTGTAGACTACCTGGACTCTCACCCTCGTGCCAACTCGGTCGTAATTAGCGCCGCTCATGGCCGGTCGGCACATCCAAAACATCTGAGCTCGTCTCCTCCGGCTAAGGAATCTCGCCTCCTGGACCAGTATGGAAGAAAGATCTGTGCCTCCTCCACACTGGGAATTCGGGTCCTGAATTACGTCGCCCATATGGGGGATTACCAGAAGGCCATCCTTACTCAGGCGGAATCCGAGCTGGACTCCTTACCTGACTCTCAAGTCAAACAGGAGTTAGCCGACCTCGTCTGTTCTGCACATTCAGCCAGTCGCCACATTTTGCGGGTGACATACGATGCAGTGGACACTGCCAGGCGGAGCTCCGCTTTCACCGTCAGTCTACGGCATCATGCCTGGCTCCGTGTGTCAGGTTTGGTCCCGGAGGTGCAATCTGCCATTCAGGAGGCACCTTTCAGGGGGTCGGTGCTTTTCAGCGGTGATGTCAAGGACATCATCACCAACTTGCAGGAGAAGGGACAGCCCTGAAATCAGTGGATTCCATGTACCGTCCCCAACACCAGCAGCGCCGTCCCTTCACGCAGACAAAGTCGGGCCATGGCTAAACTCCAGGAAGGCTGGCCACTAACGTCGGGCCCCCGCAGCTGCCAGGTCCCCTCTGCCCAAAAAAGCAGCGGGTGCCTCAGCCGCGGCGCTGCCCCACACCACCTGACTCCTTTCCTCTCCCACTGCCTCTGGACCATCCGGAGGAACCGGTGGGAGGGAAGTTTTCCCTCCACCTGCCGGGATGGGAGAGGATAACTTCGGATTCTTGGGTGCTCCAGCTTATAGCAGAAGGGCACTCCATAGAGTTTCTTCAGAAACCACCTCGACACACCCCTCAGAAGTCATCTTATTCAAGGGAACACCTTCCTTTGGTCTGGGAAGAAATATCAACTCTTCTTATGAAGCAGGCGATAGAACCCGTTCCCCCTCATCTTCAAGGGACGGGTTACTATTCCCATTTCTTCCTGGTCCCAAAGAAGACGGGGGATCTCAGACCCATTCTAGATCTCAGTTCCCTGAATCTTTATGTGGAATACAAAAGGTTCAGGATGCTCTCTCTGCAGAGCCTTCTGCCCCTTCTTCGGCTGGGTCAATGGCTTAGTGCGCTGAATATGCAGGATGCCTATCTGCACATTCCCATTTGCCTTTCTCACTGCAAGTATCTTGCTTTGCATTTCAGGGGACCACTACCAGTTCAGAGCACTCCCATTTGGTCTTTCCTCGCGCCGAGTTTTACCAAATGCCTGGCTGTGGTAGCAGCCCACCTGCTTAAGGAGGACAGGTGTTCCTTACTTGGTCGACTGGCTCTGCATGACCTTGTCCAGGAGGAACCTGCATTCTCTCTCCCTCACCCAGCAAGTTTTCACTTGCCTGGGTATTACCATCAACCATTTCAAGTCTCATCTGGAACCTTCCCAGAGGCTTCAGTTCATTGGGGCTATCCTCACTACGACTATGAGCAAGGCCTTCCTGCCTCCAGACAGGCCGGCCTCTCTTCAATCCCAGATTTCCCTGCTATCAGAACGTAGGAGGATCTTGGCGAGGTCGGTCCTTCGTCTTCTGGGGCTCATGGCGGCCGCTATTCTGACGGTCCCCCGAGCTCAGTTCCACATGAGGATCTCTCAGTGGACTCTTCGCTCCCAGTGGGATCAACTTGTGGACGATCTAGATCAATTAGTTCTGATCTCATCGCCAATGGTACAAGACTTGCAATGGTGGATGGTTCGAGAGAACCTGTTTCGGGGTGTCCCCTTCTTTCATCCTCCCCCCTCCCAGACTCTGACTACAGACACATCAGGCGAAGGTTGGGGAGCCCATCTAGGCCTTCATCGGACCCAGGGCTTATGGTCCAGACTGGAACAAGCTCTCCACATCAATGTGCTCGAGCTTTGAGCTGTGCTATACGCTCTCCAAACCCTTCACCAATACATTCTTCCCGGCCACTTAGCTGTCCAGATGGACAACATGTGCGTAGTGTGGTACATCAACAAACAGGGAGGAACTCGCTCCTACCCTCTATACAGGGAAGCAATGAGGGTTTGGGATTGGGCAACCCAACACGACCTTCACCTCATGGCGATTCATGTTGTAGGAGTCGACAACACTCTGGCAGACAAGCTAAGCCACTCCTCTGCTCTGGCACACGAGTGGGAATTGGACCAAGGGGTGCTAGATGATATCTTTCAGCTTTGGGGGACTCCACAGGTAGACCTGTTCGCCTTTCCCCAAAATGCAAAACTTCCCACCTTTTGCTCGCTCGTTCCAGAGCGAGGCGCTTTCTGAAGCGACGCTCTGTCTCTAGATTGGAAGGACAGATTCGTCTATGCTTTTCCCCCAATTCCTCTGATCCCACGAGTATTGCAGAAACTAACCACAGAAGGAGCGAGAATGATTCTGATCGCTCCTTTCTGGCCCAGGCAAATCTGGTTCTCTCTTCTACGACAATACTCAGAGGTTCCTCCTCTTCCTCTTTTTCTGTCTCGAGACTTGCTGACCCAGGATCAGGGGACCCTGGACCATCCAGGCCTCAAATCCCTTCAACTACATGCATGGCTCCTGCAGACCTAGCCCAATCACGTTTTGGCATTTCTCCAAAGTGGCAGAAATCTTAGTGGAGCCAGAAACCCTCCACCAGGTCCACTTATGCCATGAAGTGGAAGAGATTCTCTATTTGGGCAGCCTCCAAGAACATGGAGCCTTTCTCCTGTTCAGTGGCTTTTCTGCTGGAGTACTTATGTCACCTCTTCGACCTGGGTCTCAGCCATTCCTCCTTGAAGGTTCACATGGCTGCTTTCTTAGCCTACCATGTTCCCTTCGCAGATAAAGCTTTTTCTCAACTGGAGGTCTCTAAGACCTTTCTCAGAGGGGTCCTTCATCTAAGGCCCCCGATCCGTACCCCTGCTCCCCCTTGGGACTTGAATTTTGTTCTCAAGAAACTTACTCTTCCTCCCTTTGAACCTGCAACTTCTGCAGATCTGAAGTTTCTTTCATGGAAGACGCTGTTCTTGGTGGCCATTACTTCGGCTCGAAGAATTTCTGAGCTCCAGGCCCTTTTGTGTAAAATCCCCTATTTGATTTTTCACAAAGAACAAGTTGCTCTTCGCACGAATCCTAAGTTTCTACCTAAAGTAGTAGCAGAGTCTACCTTAAATCCATCCATAGAGCTACCTGCCTTTTCACATGAGTACTCAAACCAAGGGAATATTTACTCCATACCATGGATGTTCACGGATTCTGAGATACTACACCAACAGGACGAAGGATCTCAGAAAGACTGATCGGTTGTTTGTCTCTTTTGCTCACAAAAGAGAAGGCAATGCTGTTTCCAAGTAATGCCTGTTGAAGTGGTTGGCTCATTGCATCACTTTCTGTTATGACAAGTACAACAAGACCCTTCCGGATCAGGTTAGAGGCCACTCCACAAGAGGAGTAGCGGCTCTGCAGCTTGTTTCTAAGAATGTGTTTGCAGCAGACATATGCGCTGCCGCCACTTGTACTTCCATCCATACCTTTACGAAACACTACAGTTTGGACATTGCCTGTCGCTGTAGAGCAGGCTTCGGGCTGGCTGTTTTGCAAGGCCTCCTATCTTCAGGCTTGCACGGCTAGAATTACTTCTTGGAGTAGTTTTCCTCCTCCCGGTGCCTTTTATTTGTTCCAGACTACTTGGGATTCAGTCCTATCTGTAATTACCTACTGCAAGAGCCCTCTTGAAGTTAGATAGTACAGTTACGTAAGAACTTACCGTAACAGTAGATCTTCGAGAGAGGCTCTTGCAATAATCTTCTCCATCCCTCCATTCCTCTAGGCTTTTCAGCTCCTTTTCCATATAGAAATATCACTTCTCTCTCGTCCGGCCTCTTTCGCCCGTGGCAGAAAGAACTGGAAGAGCGGTGTCCGGGACCGCCTTTATAACTGACGTCGCATGACGCTGGTCACCTGATCGGGGCGGCCCCCAAGGACTGCTAGCTAGAAATTTTATTGGGGTCCTGCCGCCAGTCAAGCGCCAGTTCTATATGTAACTACCTACTGCAAGAGCCTCTCTCGAAGATCTACTGTTACGTAAGTTCTTACATAACTGTACTTTTTAAAAGAAACAAATGCTGAAAGTATCGATTTTTTTATTTCTATATATTAGGAGCCAATGTCTCAGTATTAGCTGCCTAGTAACTGGGAGCAGGTAAACATGTTTCCCATTTCATTGTTTACCCCAACTGCTCTCGATGATAAATGGAACTAAATGAACTCATTTTCTTTGTGGAGGAAAATGATCCAGAATTGCATATAAAGTACTCCAGTTAACAAAGGAGCTAGGGTGGCTAGCAGTCCCAAAGTTAAACAGATATTACCAAGCTGCACAACTACGCTTAGCCCTCTGTTTGCTGTCTTCAAAACGTGTGATGCACTAGATGGATTTGGAACTTATCCAAGACGACCATCATCCAGTAGACAAATCTATTTTATCAACCCCCCAGAATCTAAGAGCCTATTATCTCAGAACCCATTAGTGACTACCACCCTTAGCTAGGGTTGCCAGCTGTCCTGGTTTTGCCATAATTGTCCTGTTTTTACGGTAACTTGCCTGGTGACATCCAGCAGACCAGACCTGGGTTTGAATCCCACAGCTTCCACTTGCATACTGTGTGACCCTGAACAAGTCACTTAACTTCGCTGTGCTCCCAGGTCACTCCTGTAAAAAAGCTTTCGGCTTAGTGTGCTACTCCTGGTTAAACAATTAAAAAAAAAAAAAATTGGCTGCGAGCTCTTCAGTACCCCGTGGCTTTCCCCCCACGGTTGGGCTGTGGCACTCCCCTACATGCCGCAGTCTTCGGGATAGGTCGGAGGGCTGGCCTGAGGGGCTGATAGAGGCCATGGCGGGCTTCATTGAAGGCGGCCGGCAGCTGTCCATTTTCCGTTTTTCTGGGGGAGACGGGGTCATGCAATGACATCCGGCGCCCGCCCCACCTCCTATGCATGCTAGTGGTGGTGGCTGTGTGACTCCCGGCCTCTGCCAGGGGTCATCGATGCTCCGGGCACTTCCCCACCCTCCATCCAGAGAAGGAAGCTCTATCCTCTGAACCCGGGTCGCCAGTGTCGTATGCAGAAATCCAACCACAGTAGTATTAATTTCTTATTTTACGAACAAGAAAAAAAGATTATGAAGAAGAAGAAAAAGAAATTCTCACCTGCCATCAACTGAGTCGTCCTTAGACGGTACCTGTGACGGTAGGAAGACTTCGTTTGAAAGTTGTTATGGCAGAGGGGCTGTGTCTGGTCCACCGCCCTTTGATAAATTGGAAGGGGGTCTGACTACGGACTGTCCTGTGCTCGTCGGGGGGGACAGTCCACCGAAGAACAAATTAGCTGTTCCAGGGATCCGGCTCCGCTTTACCTCAAGCTCTTCTTCCTCATTGGGAAAAGAAGAATCAGTACCCTTCAGTTGCCCTCTGGTATGTCTGCACGAGGAATGTTAATTGGGAGGGCGATAGGCCTGAGCCGACTTTGGTGGGTTCCCCTTGGCCCCGCTCCTAACGGCCTCATTCTTTGACTCCGGACTCCATCTCTGTCCTCGTTGGAGCTCCGGTGAGCAGTTTCACCTCTGGGCCACTCCTGTGGAGCAGGGGGTTCGACTTCTATCCAATTTTCCTGGCCACTGTTGCTGATTTCGGGGCCTCTAGGCCTCGGAGCTGCTGGACCGGGGCCGGGATGTTTCAGTTCAAGATAAGCGCGGTGCCCTCTTGGTGTCTTCGCCACCGCCGTGAGCCCCTCGTGCCTACCCCTCTCTTTCCATGCAGGGGCTGGCACAGGCACCACCTTTTCCTTCTCCTCTTTTCTCAGTTCTCCATTGGCATTCCCATAATGGTTTGTCCTGGCACTGTGCACGCCATGGGTGGCGCCGCAGGTCGGCGCAGTGGCCGCTGGTTTGGCATCAGTGCCGTGGGCAGCACCGCTGGTGTTGGGTTGGTGCTGGGAGTTGGCGCCATGGCTTTGCGCCATCTCTCTATCTTGATGCATGGTGTGCTGTTGTTGGTGCCATTGGTTGCCGGCGCTGCTGGCGGTGCCGCGTGTGTCTTGCAGCTCCGCAGGCACCCACGGGTGCCATGGGTGGCACTGGGCACCCGATGGTGGCACCGGGCACCTGCGGGTTGCACGGCAGGCAGCACCGGGCACCTGCGGGTGCCGTTAGTGGCACGGGCATGCGTGGGTGCTGCGGGTGGCACCACGGTGCACCCATGGGTCCATGAATACCATGGGTGCGATGAGTTCATGGGTGCCCTTGGGTGCCAGTGCAGCTGTGGGTGTCATGGGGTGCCATGGGTGTTGGGGTTCCCTCAGGTGCTATTGCTGCAATGGGTGCTAGGGTAACTGTGGGTACCGCTGTGGGTGCCTCAGGTGTCACCCAGGTTGGCATAGGCACTACTTGGAGCCTTCCTGTGCCACGAATGATACTGGTGCCGCAGGGGTGCCAGTTGGTGCTGTCCAGCAGAATTAGTGACGGATTTCCTTCTGCAGACCTCTTCTCCGCGGAACTTATGGCAAGATGTTTTCCACAGAATGAAGATCTTCCTGGACATAAAGTCTCCACCACTCATTCACACTAATGGGACTGCGCCAGAGGCACTAGGACCCAGCGTGAGCAAACTTTTTTGCTAGAGGTTCGGCGCCAGAGATGGAGCCACGAGGAGTGGTACCACGAGCCCCAGCTCATGCGGTATTGACTATCTTGGCGTCGACCCTCCAACCGCCTCAGTTCCTTTTTCCCACCGTCGAGTGCACTTTAGTGACGACGTCGCTCACCCGCCAGGAGTCAAACTTCAAACTAGTAGCATAGTTTTTCAGTTTTATTGTTTTGTAGTAATATCTCGAATAAGTACCGCTTAGTTTATTTATTCTTATTTAAAGAAGAAGTCGTAGCCTACATTGACAGAGTCGACCATGAGCGGGTCAGGTGACGGTAAGGAGACTTGGGATGAAAGCTGTTCAGTCAGCCAGGCTGGTCCGTCCGCCGCCTTCTCCGGAGGAGGGTCTGACAATGGACAGTCCAAAGCCCAAGGGGGTGGGCGGTCCCCTCGAAAGCATAAAAACAAACGGACGCACTTTTTGCACCGTTCGGCCTCGAGCTCTTCTTCGGCCCACAGGTCAAAAAAGAGAAGGCATCACTCGAGGTCGCCCTCTGATATGTCTGCGCGTAGATGGTCAGTTATTGGGGCTAGTTGCCAGTCTCCTCCTTCAGAGTCGCTGGTTTCTGTTTCTGATAGCCGATGTCTTCGACATCGGAGCCCTACCCCGCCCTCTGGAAGGTCTTCAGATGAGCAGTTTCATCAGTGGGCTGCTCTTATGGAGCAGTGGGCTCGGAGGTTGGTCCAGCTGCCTGGCCCGGTCACTCAGGGGCCTTCGGGCTTCTTGGGAGAGCAGGTAGGGCGATTGGGCCTCCCTAGGAACCCTTCTGCGTCTTCTCAAGCTGGAAGACTGGTTGGCATCCCAAGACAAGCAAGATGCCTACCAGCACATCACAGTGCACCCCAGTCAGCACAAGTTCCTAGGCTTTGTGGCTTTGGGTCAACACTACCAATTCATAGTCCTGCCCTTTGGGCTTTCCTCGGTGCCGCAAGTCTTTACAAAGTGCTTTTCAGTTCTCACACTGCACCTTCAATAGCTCAGGCTACAGGTCTTCCCTTACCTGGACAACTGGCTCCTGGCAAGCCCATCCAAACAGGGCGAAGAAGACGCAGTACTGACAGCTTCTCAGTTCCTAACCCCCATGGGAGTCTTTCTGAATCTAGAGGAATCGCAGCTTCAGCCTGCGCAGCAACTTCTAGTAATAGGCCCTCTTGGACACCACCCATGTGAGGGCATTCCTCCTGGCAGACAGGAGGAAAACCATCCTTCAAATGACATACCTTACCATTGAGAACACGTCCATTTGGGTTAACTCTATGCAGTGGATGCTAGGTTCATGGCCTCCTCCGTCTTAACAGTGCCTCTGGCAAGACTGCACATGAAGACAACTCGGTGGGTGCTCAGCACACAATGGTCTCCTACAATGCATCCCCAAATTTACCCCATAAAAGTGACAGAGCCTCTGCTTTGATTGCTTGCGTGGTGGACACAGGAGAACAAACTTCTTCAAGGTCTCACCTTTTCTCCACCAGAACTGCAGATAACCATTACCACAGATGAATCTGTCCTGGGATGGTGAGCCCACTGTCTTGGTCACCACACCCAGGGAGTTTGGACTCGGATGGAATTCCATCTTCACATCAATGTGCTGGAGGTGACAGCAGTCCTTTATGTCCTTCGAGCCTTCATGGACTTTGTCCGTCACAAGGTAATCCTCATTCAGACAGACAACAAGACAGTCATGTACTACCTCAACAAACGGGGGGGGGGTGTGGCCACTCTTACCTTCTTTGCAGAGAAGCGATGAGGGTGTGGGAGTGGTGTCTGGAGCACGATGCTCTGATCCAAGCAGTTTACCTACACAGAACAATCTGGCAGACCAATTCAGTTGGATTGAAGTAGATCCTCACAAATGGTGATTAGCTCCAGATATCGTACAGTCTCTCTACAAAGAGTGGGGAACTCCAGAACTGGACATTTTGCATCCCCACTCAACACAAAACTTCCTTAATTCTGCTCCAGAAATACAGAACCTGGCTTTTTTTGTTAGGATGCATTCAGGCTGTGACTGACAAATCACTTTCTGTACGCATTTCCTTCTCTTCCACTGGTTCAGAGGGTGCTGCTTAGGTTGGAGACACACGGGGGTGAGATGATTCTCATTGCACTGTACTGGCCTTGGCACATTTGTTTTCTTTGATCAGCAATTTGTCAGTGGTCCTGCTAAGGTCTCTCTACAAATGGACCTTCTGACACACGGGTCCCTGGTCCGTCCCAGCTTACACTCCTTCATCTTCATGCCTGGCTCCTGAGGAGATAGAAGTGAGCAGGTTTAAGGTCTCTCAGAGGGTCTATGCAATTCTCCTAGCTGCTTGTAAACCTTCTACCAGAAAGACCTACAGTCAAATGGAAGCATTTCTCTGAATGGTGCACCAAATCCCTTGGATTCATTCCGATGTCCACCAGACAGGGTTTTGGAGAACTTATTGGACATTTCCGATGCTGGATTGCAATACTTTTCTGTCAAAGTTCATCTACGTGCTGTCTCTACCACGAGCCAGTCCAGAACCTTATTCTGACTCAACTGCCTCTCTTCAAGAGGTTTTTGAAAGGTATCCCACACCCAAGGCCTTCAGTGAGAAAACCAGTGACCCCCTGGGATATTAACCTTGTGCTGGACATGGTCACTCATAAGGCCTTTGAGCCCGTGGCTATCTATGACCTCAAATTCCTCACTTGGAAAACCACTTTTTTTGGTGGCCATCACTTCTGCCCATAGGGTCCCGGAGATACTTACTTTGGTCCTGAACCCTCCGTATACTGTCTTTCATAAACACAAGTTGGTTCTCTACACCCCTCACACCAAGTTCTCACCTGATGTGGTTTCAGAGTTCCATCTGGACCAACCTTTGGTGTTGTCCATGTATTTCCCTAATTTTCAGAATGAGGGAGCACACCCTATACTCTCTGTGTTAAAGGGCCATCAGACTCTGTATCGATAGAACTAAGGACAGACAGTCCAAGCAGCTCTTTGTCTCCTTCATCCTAAACCGGCTTTGTCAGCCAGTTAATATCAAATGCATTTCTGCCTGGATAGTGGGCTGTCTTCGCCAGTGTTTTCTATGGCTCAGGTCAAGTTGGAAGGCTAGGTTCATGCCCATTCTACCAGAGCTGTCGCTATATCCTGGCAGAAATTCTCTCTGTTCTTAGTGCTGATATTTGCAGAGCTGCTACTTGGAGCAGAGTGCACACTTTCATCAAGCACTATGCCTTGGATGTCCATACCAGACACCATGCTTCTTTTGACAGGACAGTTCTTAATGAATTCTTAACCTGAGTGAGCTCTGTCTCCTACCATCCTGCTCGGGGCATTTTTATTGTCTGAGCTTGGTATTCTAACCCAGCAGTGTGCATCAGTGGTGAAGATAAGGTCCAGGAAGATATGAAAATTATGTATTCACCATAATTCTTGATCTTCTTGGACCATCTTCACCATTGAGTCACATGCCCACCCACCACACCCTGGGCTCACTCTCTCTGTTTATTGGTCTTCACCTCTTTTGTTTTGTTTTGGGCTGTGAAGACATTGATCATCCTGGACTTAAAGCCTTCATCATTCATTCATACTGCTGGGTACTACACACTGGGACCCAGCAGGAGCCAAAAATCTTCAGGAGGATCAGCGCCGAGGTAGGACCGCGCATACGCGGCACTGCAAGACTGGCTCACACTGTGTAGGCTGTCTTGGCGTCAACCCTCCAACCGCCTCAGCTCCTTTTTTCCTGCCATCGAGTGCACTTCAGTGACGATGTCGCTCGCCCGTCGGGAGTCAGATCTTCATATCTATACGACAGCAGCTTTTAGTCATTCAGTTCAGTTTCATTTAGTTTAGTATTTTATTATTTAAAAAAAAAAAACCTTTTTATTTTCTGAAGAAAAGACAATATCTCAGCCTGCCATTGACGGAGTTGACCATGGACAGTATCAGTGATGGTAGGGAGACTTCGCTAGAAAGTTGTTATGGGAGTGGGGCTGTGTACGGTCCAGAGCCCTTTTTGGAGGGTGGGGTCCGACTACAGGCAGCCTGGTGCTTGGGCGGGAAGACAGACCTCCTGAAAGCACAAGAAGAAGTGGGCCCATTCCCGATCTCGGTCGGAGACCCAGCACCACTAAGCTTCGAGCTCTTCTTCTTCCTGTCTGAAGAAGAAGAGATGGTACCGCTCGAGGTCACACTCTGGTAGGTCTACGGGGGAGTCTTCAGTAGTGGAGAGCCATAGGCCGGCCCCAACCCCTCCGGGGTCTCCAGTAGTTTCCGTTCTTAATGGCCGGAATTCCCAACATCGGAGCCCCTCTCTGTCCTCGGACGGGGTTTCCAGTAAGCAGTTTCATCATTGGGCCGCTCTTATGGAGCAGTGGGTACAGCATCTGTCTCGATTGCCCTTGCTAGTGGACCCGATTCCTGGACCCTCGGGTCTTGGAACTGCTGGGCTGTAGCCAGGGTGGTTGTGGCATGATGTGCATTCGGTGCTGGCAACTACATTTTTTTCCCTTCCCGGTGCTGACACCTCTAACACCAGTTCCACATGACTTACCCCCTCATCAGGTTTCCATGCAGGGGATGGCACAAGTGCCACCTTCCTCCTCTTCTTCTAGGTCTGACAAGGGTCTAGGTTCATTGGTGCCGCAGTTGGCACCAGGTTTTTCAATGCCATGTGTGACGTTGAGTGCTTTAGTGCCATGTGCGGCGTCGACCTCTTCAGTGCCACATGCATGTCAACTTTGGTGCCGCGTGCGGTGTCAGGTTCTTCAGTGCCATGTGCTATGTCGGGGATCTCAGTGCTGTGTGAGATGTCAGGTATTTTGGCACTGCATGCGGTGCCGGGTTCTTTGACGCTGATATGGGTTCCGGTGTCTTCTGTATACCCTTTGCCTAGACCAGGCTTCGGTCTAGCAGGATTAGTCCCTGACCTCTCGGGTGGAGGTGGAACATGATGAGTCTGATCCTAATCTGATTTTGTCTGATGACATTGAAGATGACTCAGCCTATGACTTGGAAAGCAAGCCTTCTGTCTTGGCTGAATCCCTAGTTGAGGACCTTTCCTTGCAGTCCCTTCTTAGGAATATGGGATCCACCTTGGCCCTTCAAACCTCCTCTGTGGACCCAGAGAGGCTGTTACACCTCAAATTGCTTCATGTTCTCAACATTCCTACGAATCCTATACCCCATGTCCACCTCCTTTGAGACCCTGTCACAGGCAGTGTGGGCCAGGCTGGCGCTTATCCCTTCTGTGGCTAAGGCCACAGACAGGAAATACGCCCCTCTTAAGGAAAGACCCTTCCTGGCATCGGAACCTGTTGCAGATGCTTTAGTAGTGCTTGCAAGAGAATGATAAGGCTGTCCTCCACCAGGAGGCTACAGCCACGATCCCATCAATAAGTAATCTCACAAGATTGACACTTTGGGTAAATGGGCCTTAGCAGCCATAACCTTGGGCATGTATATTGCCAGTTATCGGACTATTTCTCTCAATCACAGTACACCCTGTGGAATTCTCTTAAATCCATAGTCAAGAACCTCCAAAAGTCTGGCGTTAACATGGAGCTTCTCAGACCATCACTGAGCTGAGTCCAATAGTCATCAGCTGAGAGGCTATATGGACGCCTATGACACAGTGGCTAGGGCGGCTGCTGCTGGGGTATGTATCAGGCGACACTCATGGCTCAGAACATCCGGTTTCTCACCTTATGCTCAACAGCAGGTTATGAAAGTCCCCTTTGATGGTGCTTGTCTGTTTGACCCTCAGGTTGAGCAAGTGCTGAAGGCTGCTCAGAAAACCAGGATTGTGATTAAAACAGCCAGGCTGGCTCCTTCTGCCCCTGAAAGGGATGGGAACCATCGTCAGTTTCGTAACAGGCAGTCCTTTCGAGGTAAAGGCCAAGAGATCTTTAACAGAAACCAGACCCCTCAGCTGCAAAGGAAAAGGCAGCAAAAGGCACAGGGCCGGAAAGTGCCCAGTGCCACCCTCTGAAAGTCTGGTCCAAGGTGGACACCTCTACGGCAGTGGGGGGGCATTTGACTCAGTTTTACAACCAGTGGAAGTCCATCACAATGGACAAATGGGTCCTCAGAATTGTTCGGGAGGGATACTCTCTCAGTTTCACAGAGATCCCCCGGACCTTCCACCCAAGTAACAGCACAGTCTGCCCATTGCTCAGTCAGACCTTCTCACTTCCGAGATACAGGGCTTTCTCAGAAACAGGGCAGTAGAAGTAGTTCCCTGGGCAGAATGGAACACAGGTTTCTACTCCCATTACTTTCTGATTCCAAAGAAAACAGGCAGCATGTGCCCGATTCTTGACCTAAAAAAGTTGAGCAAGTATCTATTCAAGGAGAAGTTCAAGGTGATTTCCCTAGGAACCTTACTTCCTCTCCTCCGTCAGTATGACTGGTTAGCATCCCTGGACATGCAGGACACCTACCAGCATGTCCCGGTACATCCAAATCACCACAAGTATCTCCACTTTATGGCTTTGGGTCAACACTACTAGTTCATACACCCCCACCCACCCATGGTCAAGGACACCGTTACCCATTTTTATTTTAGTGGAAAAAAATTACTTACAAAAAAATGGATGTCAACGGACATTCCAATAATTCAGGACTGGAGATGTATCATGACATCAATATATCGGATGGAAACCCTGACTGCAAAAATAAATAACCAGTCCGTCAAGTACCAGAAGGTGGCAGAGATGGCTGTTACACCAGGGAGCAGTTGACCCTGAATTTTGTCCATAATCAAACCTGAAAGGCCTCATGGAGGGTGGGGGGAGAGGGGGAATAATATGTAATATGAGTATATCTGAGAATTAATTTAAAGCTACTGATGATGGTTGATGATATATATCTTCTTCAGGACTTCATTCCTTTAGCCTCAACTACTATATAAACACAACTGTAATACATAGTAGTCATCTGCTGGAAAGATGTATGCAAGAAATGATACTGAAATATGCCAAAGAATGTCAATGTATGTACTGTGTCTCACTAAGTTATTGAAAATCTTAACAAAATACATTTAAAAAACACTACTAGTTCAGAGTCCTGCCCTTTGGGCTCTCCTTGGCACCTCAAGTCTTTGCAAAGTGTTTCACTGTCCTTGCAGCACATCTTCGAAAGCTTGGCATCAAAGTTTTCCCCTACCTGGACGATTGGCTACTAGCAAGTCCGTCCAGTTAGGAGATGCAGGAAGCAGTCTCCATGGCTTCTCAGTTCTTCACATCCATGGGAGTTCTGAATCTGAAAAAATCCCGGCTTCAACCATCCCAACAGCTTCTCTTCATAGGAGCCCTCCTGGATACATCCAGGGCAAGGACTTTCCTTCCATAGAATAGGAGGAACGGCATTCTCTAGATGGCCCACTACGTCAGGGAGAACACCTCCGTATGGGTCCTCTCAGTGCAATGAATGTTGGGTCTCATGGCCTCGTTTGTGTTCACAGTACCTCTTGCCCAGCTGCACATGAGAACCACCCAGTGGATGCTCAACACGCAGTGGTCACTAACCCCACAACCACGGTCCTACCAAATAAAGGTGACAGAGCCTCTGACGAGATCACTTCATAGTGGGTTCAGGAAGACAAGCTTCTCCAAGGTCTCCCCTTTGCCCCACCAGAATCTCAGATCACCATCACCACAGATGCATCTCTGATTGGTTGGGGTGCTTACTGTCAGGATTGCCACATTTGAGGGGTGTGGAGTCAGGAGGAGTCTCATCTACACATAATTGTCCTGGAAATGAGGGCTGTCCTGTACACTGTTTGAGCACTGAAGGATGTCTTCTGTCACAAAATAATCCTTTTTCAGATGGGCAACAAGGCGGTGATATACTACATCAACAAGTAGGGTAGAGCACACTCCTACCCTCTATGCAGGGAGATGATGAGGGTATGGGAGTGGTGGCTTGATCACAATGCTCTGATTCGGCAGTTTACCTGCCGGGAACCTGAAACAACCTGGAGGATTGCCTCAACAGGACAGAGGTGGGTCCTCTTGAATGGTCGCTTGCACTAGACATTGTGCAATCACTATTCAATGAGTGAGGCAGTCGAGACGAGGACCATTTGCATCCCACTCAATGCAATACCACCTCTATTCTGCTCCAGAAATCCAGAACCTGCGTTTTCTGTCAGAATGCATTCAAACTGCGGTGGTCAAGATGCTTTCTGTCACGCATTTCTTCTTCTTCCATTAGTTCAGACGGTACTGCTCAAATTGGAGGCACAGGGGGCAGGATGATTCTAATTGCCCATACTGGCCTCGACATGTATGGTTCCTATTGATAAACAGGTTGTTGAGGTCCCCAGGCAACTTCCTCTGCAACAGACCTCCTAACACAGGGGCCTCTGGTCCATCCCAACCTACTACTAAGGTCTTTGAAAACGCAGGAAGGCGTTAGCCCATGATGCTCTTATTCTAAGCCAAATAATAATATGATAGCTCTAATCCTGTATTTTTTATCACCTTTTATAACCTGCTCATGCTTTTGAAGTTGGTTCCCATGTATGCATTTATGATGTAGCAGGAAGGGAAGTAATTTGGCTGGTTCTTCTTGGTTTCTCATATAGCCAAGAATCAGTGACATGAGTGTGGGATTGTGAAGCATCAAAGAGAAATGTTTGATCAAAGACTGTCATATTTGGGAAATGGCTAATTGCTGATTTCTCACAATAAAAACCTACATCCTTATGGTTAATTATGTCACGAAGAGCTAGGAGGATCTAACTGTGACCTCACTAAATGGGGTGGAGAGAGGTTTGAAATGAAACATGCATGTGGGAAATATGTGGCATATTATTCTGGACTCTAGAGAGACTTAATTCTCTGGACTTGAAAGCACTTAAAGGAATAACAACTAGATAGGAAACAACTTAAGTATTTGTGGTAGGAGTTTGTGTTCTGTAACTTACCATTTTTCTTTTACTGTGGCTGTAAGTTAATGATATAATTGTTCTGTGTTTGATTTTACCTGTTTTATCATTTTTTTAGTAAACAACATTTTCTGTAAACTACTGCCTGTGTGCCGGCCTGGTGGCGTAGAGGGTTGAGGTGCGGGCACCTTATCTGGACCCACACCGGCGACCCGGGTTCAGGAATGGACTCAGGACACTGAGGGCTGGCAGGGGTGGGAGAGGATTGAGCATCCGTAGGACAGCTCTTCTCTCCCGGGAGTGGGTAAGGGAGTCATCGGTCGGCTGCGGCCTCTGGTGTAGAGCAGGAGCACTGCATGATGGTGAAGGAGGGACATACACAGAAAACATGAAGAACGCTCCATGTCACGCCAGATGACGGCTGTGTGGCTCTCTGAGCCCGTCAATGCCTCCAAAGCCTTCCCTCAGCAGCACCTCCCGGGCCAAGATGTTGCACTGGTCTGCAGCCCCCTGGCTGGTGCTTTCCCCTCGGAGGAGGGGGACCCATCCGGCGAAGGGTTACACTGGGTTACCGGGGGAGATGGCTGTCATTTGAGAGCGGAGGCTTAGGGGACAGGACAGGTCGGTAGAAGCATTGGCTCGCCTGAAGGAGAGGCTGGCATGGATGCAAGAAATAACACACAAAAAAAATACTGCCTGCGCATTTTCTCAGTTATTTTTTATGTGATTGCTGAACCTATGTTAAAGTCTGACAGCTGGTAAAGGGGCTTGATTGTGTTACTAACCTTGCTTAAAAAGGTAAGACTATACCTAGGTCTCATAGAGTTGTAAGGGTACATCTTCCTGGACATAAGTCTCCACTACTCATTCACACTAATGGGATCTGCCGGAGGCACTAGGACCCAGCCGAGACAAACTTTTGCTGGAGGGATGGTGCCAGAGATGGAGCCGCGAGGAGCTGCAATCACAGCCTCAGCTTCAGCGGTAATAACTGTCTCTTGCACACGACCTCCAACCGCCTCAGTTCCTTTTTTCCCACTGTCATGCTTTCAGTGACATAAGACTTGCCTGCGGCAGTCAAACTTCAAACTAGCAGCTTAGTTTTCAAGTTTTGTATTTTGTAGTAATATCTCAATAAGTATCGCTTAAGTTTATTCTTATTTTACAAAGAAGTCTCAGCCTACTTTGACGGAGTCAACCATGAGCAGGTCAGGTGGCGGTGGAGACTTATGTAGAAACTGTTCAGTCAGTCGGGCTGGGTCCGGTCCGCCGCCTTCTCCGGAAGGGGGGTCTGACAACGGTCAGTCCAATGCCTGAGGGAGCAGGCGGTCCCCTCGGAAGCATAAAAATAAATGGTCGCATTCTCGGCACCGTTCGGCCACGAGCTCTTCTTAGTCCCCAAGGATCGACCCATTCAAACAACATGAAGTCTTGCTATATTATGACATATGCAGTGAGTCCCAACCTTCGAGCTGCTCCGGAGGTGAAAGAGTTAACTTTCCATGCCAGGCATGGAACTTTGAGCACGAGCTCGGTTGAAAGCTCTGTCTGTTGTTCTTCAAACTCAAACTGTCAGATTCTTTACTCGGCCTCACTGAACAGTTGCTCCGGAGATTTCTCCTTCTGCTCGGTTCATTTTGTCGGTTAAAGTATTAATTTTTCGTTTTTAACCGAATTTAAACCGCAACTGGTCAGTTCAAGCTCTGTCTGTGGTACCGTAAGTACTAGATAGGTTTTACATTTATTTCTGTGTGGAACTTGTAAACGGTATTATCGGTTCAGTTTGAACCGATCAGGTTGTTGAAAATTCATTGAATTCTGTCTTTTAGAGTGCGGTTCCCGGTTCTTATTGGTTCTAAAAAACGGATTTCATTACGTTTTTCCACGACCCGTGACACGGTTGGGAACCGATAAGAGGGTCTTGCTTGGCGGATTGCCATAAACGGGCAAGTTTTGGTTAGGCTGGCACTATGTCTGAGAAACCCAAAAGAAAAACCAGGCCCACTGGGTTTCAACACTGCAGTGTTTGTGGGGAAGCCTTTGTAAGGCTGACCCCCACACCACCTGTGTTTATTGTCTGGGGTTTGACCACCTCAATGCAGACTTCCAGATTTGCAAAAATGTTCCTGCAGCTACCCTGGATAAGAGAGTTGGTAGGCTCAGGGAAAGAGAGGCCAAGAAGTCTGCTGACCCAGATGGCCAGCCCGGTTCAGTTGTAACCAAACCGAGGGAGTGCCCTCGACCAGGGCGCAGACTCGGCAAAGGAGAGCCGACTCGAGGAATCGGCTCCAGCAAAAGGACTAGAAAATCAGCAGGTGTGGAGCCAAAATTTCCATCTCAACCGCTGAAGAAATAGCTAAGCGATTAAAATTGTCCAGTCGCTTTCCCGGTTCGACCGAACCGGCACCATCAGGTAAGCGTGACGTTGATCGGGTTCCACGGTTCAAGAATATGTTTTAGAGAAATTTTATGAACCGGAGGGGGGGGGAGAGGAGTATGAGGAGAATGAATTTGGATTTGAAAGTCTGGATGTGCCCATTGAACCGGATATCTCCCCAGACAGACCTGCAGGAGTGTTTCCCCCTAGGCTTTCTGAGTCCCCCTCTCATTTTATGTTTTATAAAAAAGTGGCTGAAACCCTCCAGCTCCCTGTGGAGGAAGCTGTGGATGATCAAGAGGAGCCTGACTATGTAGAAATGATGGATATCCCAGAGTCTAGGAGACTGTCTATTCCTTTGCATAAATCTTTGGGAAACAGACAGTAAAATTCTAAAAACTCCTCACACTATACCTCCTGTGGATAAAAGAATGGACAAGAAGTACACATTGTCAGGCTCTAATATGGAGTTCTTACACAACAGTTGAGCCATGTTGGGGTAGTGTAGGCTGCAGCCTGTGACAAGGCTAATATTCCTTGGCTTCACACCCCTGACAAGGACTCCAGGAGGATTGATGCTATGGCAAAGAAACAGTACATGGCAGCATCCTTGGGACTCAGACAGGCAAATTATATGGCTTATGTTGCTAGATATCAGAAATCCAAATGGGATACTGTTATGGCTCTAGCAAAACAGGTCCTGGCCAGCTTGCCAAGGAGCTGGAGCAGGTGGCTGCTGATGGTATTGAGGCATCCAAGGTGCAATTCCATGCTGCAGTGGACTCTAATGATGTGTCATCAAGAGTCATGGCTGCATCTGTGGCACTTCGCAGAATGGCTTGGCTCAGATGTACTAGCCTGTCACAGGATACCCAGACTAAGGCCGTGGATTTTCCTGTTGTGGGTAATTCTCTGTTTGGGAGCAGACAGAGAATTACATGAAGAAAATGGATGAGTATAGGACCACCTATAGGAGTGCACAGGCCAAGGAAAGGCAGGCCACTCCTCAAAGGCAGCCTTCCAGGGGCAGGGGCAGACCTTTTCATAGGCCTTTTTACCAAGCTCAGGCCTCCTCTTCAGCTTATGCCCAGAGGGGGTTCTTTAGAGGGAGAGGCAGATGGGGTACAAGCAGACCTGCTTCCACCCCTCATCCTAAAGCCCCTGCCAAGCAGGCACCCTGATGGGGTGGCCAGGGCCGATTCTCCACTACCTGTAGGGGGCAGGCTGGCTTACTTTGTCCAGGACTGGAAGTCTTTAACATCAGACAAGTGGGTCCTGAAGTAGTAACAGGACTGGTTCTCAGCTTCAAAATTTTTCCAAAGATGAGAACCAGGTCCTTCCACCTGCAAATCCATCAGAGACACTTGCCCTAGAAACAGAAGTTTTCACCTCCTGGCTCTCAGAGCTGTGGAAGGGGTTCCACCCCTACACCAGGGCAAAGGGTTGTACTCCAGGTACTTCCTTACCCCAAAAAAGACAGGAGAATGGCGGCCCATCCTGGATCTCAGATACCTAAACAAGCACCTTTTAAAACCAAAATTCAAAATGGTGACTCGGGGAATTATTTTACCCTCTCTAAGGCCAGGGGACTGGCTAGCGTCCCTGGACCTCACTAGGTTTCCTTCTCAATCTTCCAAAGTCAGTTCTAGAGCCTGCCCAGATTCTCACCTTCATAGGTGCAGAACTGAGCACAAAAAGGGCTAGAGCCTTCCTTCCTCTGAAAAGAGCAAGGACCCTGGTCTCTCTGGCCTCCTCCTTCACCCTGCAGGTCTCTCGACCAGCAAGGCATTTTCTGCAGCTCCTGGGGCACATGGCTGCTTCTACAGCAGTGGTGCAGGGAGCAAGATTTCAGATGAGGGACATCCAGTTCCATTTGAGAGCCTTTTGGTCTCAAAGGAGAGACCCTCTAACCAAATTGATCCCAGTGACTCAAACCCTGATCCAAGCCCTTCAGTGGTGGCAGGACCAGAGCAGTTTGAGACAAGGGTCCCTTCACCCTCAGTCACTCCTTAATCCTTACTACAGATGCATCCCTCTTGGGGTGGGGAGCTCACATGGGCGACCTCACTACTCAGGGATTGTGGTCCCCTCAGGAATCTCTGCTCCACATCAACCTGTTGGAACTCAAAGCAGTTTTTCTAGCACTTCAAGTTTTTTCCACATCTGTTCAGAACAAAGTTGTACAGGTCAGAACAGACAACACCACTACAATGTGGTACATCAACAAGCAAGGAGGCACTCGGTCTACGGCCTTGTGCACCGAAGCAATGAAGTTGTGGTCTCTGGCTTATTCCCTGAACACCTCCCTTACGGCAGTTCACCTCCCAGGCAAGGACAATGTCCTGGCAGATGCTCTCAGCAGGATTTCCCAGGGCCATCACGAATGGTCACTGGATCCCCTAGTACTGGAGGTAGTATTTGCCAGATGGGGCACCCCACAGATAGATCTTTTTGCAGCCCCAGACAATCACCAACTTCCCCTTTTTTGTTGCAGGCCCCCAGTGTTGGGCTCAGTCCCTCTGGATGCCTTCCTTCTCAGTTGGGAAGGGAAGTTTCTCTATGCTTTTCCCCTTCCTCTTCTGTTCAAGGTGCTAGTCAAATCAGATCTCAACCCTGCAAGATGCTCCAGATTGGGCCAGACAGCCCTGGTACCCACCTTATGTCCTTAGCAGTCCACCTTCCTGTGTCTTCCCAGGAATCACAACCTGTTAACCTGTGCTCAGGGGAGAGTTTGGTACCCGAATCTCAAATCTCTCAACCTCAAGGCCTGGCTCTTGAAGAGTTAGAGTTTGCTGACCTACACCTTTCCCAAGGTGTATTGGATATCTTGAAGGCTTCTAGTAAGCCTTCCACCAGGGCTACTTATAATTCCAAATGGAAGAGGTTTTCCATATGGTGCTCTGGCAAGCACATTTCCCCAGAATCTGCTGACTTACCCACACTCCTGGATTATATGGTGCATTTGAATACTTTGGGGCTGAGACCAGCTACCCTAAAGGTGCACCTGGCAGCCATGTCTGCTTTCTTATCAGCAGGTAAACCCTCTTCTCTTTCAGCTCATCCTGTATTCTCCAGTTTTTCAAGGGGTTGCTTCACACAACCCTCCATTCAGGGACCCTGCCCCTGCCTGGGATCTTAATATTTGCATTGCCCAGCTTATGCAACCCCCTTTTGAGCCCTTGTCTTCAGCAGAGCTTAAGTACTTGACTTGGAAAACTGTGTTTTTGGTAGCTATCACTTCTGCCAGGCGCATAAGTGAATTACAAGCATTGTCAGTGGAGCCTGATTTTATCTGCTTTCATAGAGATAAGGTGGTCCTCAGGACTAACAGAAAGTTCTTGCCTAAGGTGGTTTCAGACTTCCACCTTAATCAATCTATGTCTCTTCCTGTGTACTTCACTGACCATTCCTCCTCTGGCGAGAGGAGACTGCACAGTTTAGATGTCAAAAGAGCCCTTAGTTACTACCTAGAACGTACCAAGGGTCACAGGTTTGACTCCCTCCAACTGTTCCTCACGTATGGTGAGGTTGGTAAAGGGAAACCTGCCACTAAAAGATCCATTGCCAGGTGGATTGTCTCTTGTATCCAATTTTGCTGTGAAAAACTGGGTAAGGTTCCTCCCTCAGGCCTGAGGGCTCACTCTACCAGAGGTACAACTGCGTCTCTGGCTGCTGCCAGGGACATCCTATCCTAGAGATATGTCAAGCAGCTACCTGGAAAACAGTTCACACTTTTACCAAGCATTGCTCCCTGGACATCCAGGCTAGAGTGATGCTCGGTTTAACACAGCTGTGCTTCAGAGCCTATTTCTAAGTAGGTTCTGTCCCTCCTCCATGGAGGTACTGCTGTGTAGTCTGCATATGTCATAATTAGCAAGACTTCAATGTTATTTGAAGAAAAATTACTCACCTTAGTAATGTTGTTTCTTCTAATGGAGTCTTGCTATATTATGACCTCCCCCCGCCTGCCCCTCTCAGAACCTCTGCTTTTGGGATGTGGGTGGGCAGTGCAGTGTTGGCACTTAGTAGATGCCCACCTTGTTTTTCACCCTCCTTTTGGGGTGTTTGGATGTTGTGTTTTAGTTTTTGGATCCCCTGACTTGAGTCTTTGTTTTGGGACCAAAAAATGTGTTCTTATATTTAGTAGCCAGTTGGCTAGTGTAGATTTACAGCTTCCACACAGAACCTTAGTGAGTTTTTGCTCGTAAAGATCTGACAGTTTGAGTTTGAAGAACAACAGACAGAGCTTTCAACCGAGCTCGTGCTCAAAGTTCCATGCCTGGCATGGAAAGTTAACTCTTTCACCTCCGGAGCAGTTCGAAGGTTGGGACTCACTGCATATGTCATAATATAGCAAGACTCCCATTAGAAAAAACAACATTACTAAGGTGAGTAATTTTTTCTTTTGGCGTCCCAAGCCTTTGCGGATCCTATTGTAGTATTGGCAGAGAATGATAAGGTTGTCCTTCCCCAAACTACTACAGCTCGACCTATTAATAGGAATCTCGTAAGACAAACACTTTAGGTAAGAGAGTCTTTGCTGCTTCCACACTGGGTATGCGTATTGCCAGCTACCAAGGCTATTTCTCTCAATATGAGTATATCCTTTGGCACTTACTCAAACAAATGGTTGAAGCTCTACCGGAATCTGATACAAAGCCAGAGCTTCTTCAAACCATTACCAGGGGTATAGAATCTAACAACCAGCAGGTTAAAGCAGCTATGGATGCTTTCGACACTGCTTCCGGCGTGTGGCTGGTGTTTGTACCGCCGTCATTCCTGACTCATGCACTTCAGGCTTCACGAATGACGCACAGCAGCAGGTAATGGTGTTGCCTTTTGATGGTGTATATCTTTTCGGCCCTCAAGTAGAACAAGATCTAGAAGCTACACAAAAGACTAGGTCAGCCATTAAGTTGGCTTGACCTCCTTCTGTCCCCTCTCGAGGGAGTGTTAATAAACACCAGTTTCATAACCGTCAGTCCTTTCGTGGCAGAGGCAGAAGAGGTTTTCATAAAAATCAAACTCCCCAGCCTCAAAAGAAAACGCAACAGAAGGCGCAAGGGCCCAAAGCGCCCAGCGTCACCTTATGAGTTGTTGGCCCAAGTCCCACCTCAGCTGCCCGAGGTGGACTCTTGCTCAGTGGTGGGAGGTCGTCTGATGCACTTCTACAATCAGTGGAAGTCCATAACCTCAGACAAATGGGTCCTCTGGATAATCCGCCAGGGGTATTCACTCAATCTTGTGGAGACCCCTCCGGATCGTCCCCCCAAACGACAGCCCAAGCTGTCAACCCTTCAGTCAGACCTTCTTGCAGCCGAGATTCAGGGCCTTCTGAACAACAGTGCAGTAGAAGTAGTGCCGCTGCATCAATGAAACACAGGGTTCTATTCCCATTACTTTCTGGTTCCAAAGAAAACTGGGGGCATGCGCCCCATTCTGGACCTCAGAAAACTAAACAAATTTCTGCCCAAGGAGAAATTCAAATTATTTCTCTAGGAACTTTGTTACCTTTGCTTCATCGACACGACTGGCTAGCCTCCCTAGACATGCAGGATGCTTACCAACATATTTCTATTCACCCAAAGCATCACAAATTCCTAAGGTTTGTGGCTCTGGGACAGCATTATCAGTTCAGAGTCCTGCCCTTTGGGCTATCCTCGGCGCCGCAAGTTTTACAAAGTGTTGTGCAGTTCTAGCACATCTCAGAAAGATCGAATACAGGTGTACCCTTATCTGGACGATTGGCTTTTGGCAAGTCCTTCAAGACAGGGAACTCTGGACGCCTTAGCCACGGCTTCACGCTTTCTCACATCCATGGGAGTCCTGCTAAACCTCAAGAAATCGCAGCTGCAGCCTCCCAGAGGCTCCTTTTATAGGAACTCTTCTGGACACCTCCTGTGCGAAGGCTTTTTCCAGAGGACAGGAGGAGCGATATCCTTCAGATGGCCCGTTACATCGGGGAGAGCAACTTGGTTCCAGCTCTCTCGATGCAATGGATGCTAGGTCTCATGGCATCCTCAGTGTTCAGTGTACCCCTAGCACACCTTCATATGAGAACTTCTCAATGGATTCAGTACTCAGTGGTCCCCAACCACTTACCCGCAGTCCTTTCTCATCAAGGTGACAGAACCTCTAAAGAGGTCACTCAGCTGGTGGTCGCAAGAGAACAATTTTCTAGAAGGGTATCCCTTTGCTCTTCTGGATCATCAGATTTCCATTACCACAGACACGTCCCTGATGGGGTGGGGAGCTCACTGTCAGGCTCTCCACACTCAAGGCACGTGGACTCAAGTCGAGTCCCAGCTTCACATGAATGTCTTTGAAATGAGAGCCGTCCTTTGTGCGGTCCGGGCATTGAAGGACATTCTCTGTCACAAGAACATTCTCCTTCAAACGGACAACAAAGCAGTGATGTATTACATCAACAAACAGGGTGGTGCTCACTCTTACTCCTTATGCAGAGAAGCGATGAGAGTGTGGGAATGGTGCCTACAGCACAAATCTCTAATTCAAGCGGTCTACCTGCCAGGAGTGCAGAATGAACTGGCAGATCACCTCAGCAGAACAGAGTCAGATCCTCACGAATGGTCTCTCGACTCAGCCGTAGTTCGGTCAATATTCGCAGAGTGGGGAACTCCAGACCTGGACCTTTTTGCATCCCCACGCAACACAAAACTGCCTCTCTTCTGCCCCAGAAATCCAGGGCCTGGCATTGTCTGTCAGGATGCGTTCAGGCTGCGGTGGACAAAACGCTTTCTATACGCCTTTCCGCCTCTTCCTCTAATTCAGAGGGTACTTCTCAAGTTCGAATCCCAGGTGGACAAAATGATCCTCATTGCTCCCTTCTGGCCTCGACAGATGTGGTTTCTACTACTCAACAATATGTCGGCAGTTCCGCCGAAACCACTCCCCTTTCAGACGAACCTCTTGACTCAGTGGCCTGTTGTCCATCCCAACCTGAGGTCGCTTCACCTTCACGCTTGGCTCCTGAAGAGGTAGAAGTGAACAGGTTCAATGTCTCTCGCAGGGTTTCAGATATTCTTCTGGCTGCACGGAAACCAGCCACTAGGAAAACTTACACAGCCAAATGGGAGCGTTTTTCGCTCTGGTGTGCAAAGTCCTCTTTAAATCCCTTTTCCTGCCCACCAGATAAAATTCTGGAGTACCTCTTAGACCTCTCAAATTCAGATCTGCATTACTCTACAGTCAAAGTTCACCTTTGTGCCATTTCAGCTTATCATGAGCCGGTACTTTCCTTGTTACTGGCTCAGTTACAGGTGGTTAAGAGGTTTCTTAAAGGAATTCTGCATACCAGACCTCCTACAAGACATCCAGTTGCAGCCTCGGACATTAATCTTGTGTTAGATATGCTCACTCGGAAACCTTTCGAACCTCTGTCTACCTGTGAGCTAAAATTTCTCACCTGGAAAACGGCCTTCATGGTGGCCATTACCTCAGCCCGCAGGGTCTCTGAGATACATGCCCTGGTCACAGACCCTCCGTATTCTGTATTCCATAAAGACAAAGTAGTCCTTAGAACCCATCCTAAATTTCTTCCTAAGGTTGTGTCGGAATTCCATCTAAACCAGCTTTTGGTCCTTCCCTCTTACTTTGCGGACTTCCAAAATGAAGGAGAACGATCTCTTCATTCCTTGGACGTTAAGAGAGCTTTGCGTTTCTATCTAGATAGAACGAAAGACTTTTGCAAAGTTCAGCAACTGTTTGTTTCCTTCAGCGAGACCCGGCTGGGTCAACCTGTCGCTATCAGATGTATCTCAGCATGGCTAGTGGCATGCCTTCGCCACTGCTATTCCATGGCGCAGGTTAAGTTGGAGGGCAGAGTTTACGCTCACTCTACTAGAGCGGTCGCGACATCTCTGGCGGAAATCTGCAACATGCCCAATGCAGATATTTGCAACGCGGCTACCTGGAGCTCAGTGCATGCTTTCGTTAAACACTATGCACTGGATGTCCATGCCAGATGACATTCTTCCTTTGGCAGAACCATCCTTAATGGACTTCTGTCCTAAAACTGTGAGCTCTTGGTCTCTCCTGCCGCCCTCTTGGGGGATTATTAGCTTGGTACTCTCCCATTAGTGTGAATGAGTGGTGGAGACTTATGTCCAGGAAGATATGAAAATTACGTACCTACCGTAATTCTTGATCTTCTTGGATGAGTCTCCACCACTCATTCACACCGCCCACCCTCCATCCCCGAGCTCACCTCTGTTGTTGGTCTTCACCCTCAAATCTTTAGGCTGTGAAGACTTCTTGTTGACCCTTCTTATACGGGTCGTCCGGACTATCTTATGTCCGGTTTTTGGTTAGGCTATCCTTCTAGGTTAGTTATGCTGCACCTCCTCGGAAAAAAAGGTACTGAGGCAGTTGGAGGGTCGACGCCAAGATGGTCATTACCGCACGAGCTGAGGCTTGCGGTGCCACTCCTCACGGCTCCAGCTCTGGCACCGGCCCTTCAGCAAAACAGTTTGTTCCCGCTGGGTTCTGGTGTCTCCTGCACAGATCCCATTAGTGTGAATGAGTGGTGGAGACTCGTCCAAGAAGATCAAGAATTACAGTAGGTACGTAATTTTCATATTTTGGAAACCTGGCTTGGTGCCCCTGGGTGAAGGATTTTAATGCATTCTCTAACAGGGTACATATCTATGCCTGTTAATTGAGTATGCTAGCATAAGGTTCACAGTTTGACTTCCACCAGAACTCGAGGCTAATAGGTGATTTGGACCAAAACAGACAGGAGGTTACCCTGTTTGTCATCAGTTCACACTATTGTACTGTGAGGTTGGCAGTGTGGCAGAGGGCCTGACCTGCGGAGGGCGTTTGTGACAGTGCCTAGTTCAAAAAGGAAGTCTGAACAAGTCACTGATAAGGTGACTGCTAAAAAGCTATGTAAAGAGAAAAATACCACTGCACCTCCAAGCGGCGCTAAGGGTGAGGCTGCGTTTGATACAAAACATAAAGACAAATCCAAAAACATTGAGCCCCAGGAGGGTAATCTCCAAGATTCACAGGGGGACTTGCCATCTATGGAGGATATGCCTAAAGCTTGGCAGTTTTTCCAAACTTTTCAGAGCATGGGGTCATTTTCGGTGCCCTACTTTTCCCAGGAAGGTCCCTTCTGCAGCTCCCTGTGATACAGGGGCTGATGAGGGGGATAATATTTATGATTTTTATGATGCTGCAGATGACATTTCAGAGGGAGAGGTCCCAGAACCTGATGTGTCGCCTGACCCCAATTTTGGGGCATCCCCTACAGACCAGGAGGATACCTCCTCCATGTTCACTTTTTTACAGCACATGGTAGACACTCTTTTTTTTTTATTTCTATTTATGCCCCTTCTCGCCGCTGAACTCCCATTCCTTCAGGAGTCTCCAATGGCCTTGTTCTCTCCGCTCCTGCTGGCGGCGACCAGTGCAGTCCATCCCCACGGGCCTTGGATATTCCCAGGCGGTGCATGGTGGGGCTCTTACACCCTGACGTGGTCTATATTTCGCTGGAAATGCTGGTACTGGCGCCCAGTAGGGGCATTGGGATCGTGGCTCGGAGCCCGCTCTGCTGGGAGTCCCGCGGGGTATTTCCTGGTTTTTCTGGTGTCCTCCGCCTGAGAACATAGACACAAGGCAGCCAATGGGTGAGGCATGTATTGACGTGCAATCTCCTCCCGACTCTCGGTCTGCGTCCTCCCCACCCCACTGACTGTCCCAGCTGCACCGACGCCTGTGGTCACCCAGGTGGCGGTAGAGTAGTGGGACAGGCAATCCTCCCCACTCCGGAGAAGGAGAGTGGCTGATGGGCGCTCTGTCCTTCTCCCCCAGGCCGGTCCTCCAGTTACCCGAGTCCGTTCCTGAACCCGGGTTGCTGGCGCCGTGAGCGGTAAACCTACCGCTGCGCCGACGGGCTGGCTATGGTAGACACTCTTGACTTCCCTTCTCAAGAGTCTAACCTGGAAGAGGAGGAAGACCAGGACTATAGAGAAATGAAGGATCGTCCTCCCCCAAGAAGTTTGTTCTTCCTGTATATAAACCCTTCAGGAAGAATACTATGAAGCTTCTCCAGACTCCCACATCTGTCTAGGGTCAAGAAGAGAATGGACAAGAAATATCAGTTGTCTAAAACAGACACTGATTTTCTGTTTGTGCACCCCAGTCATGAAGGAGTGGTGCAACAGGCAGCATGTGACAAAGCAGGAGTACCTCTTTCTTCTCAGCCTCCTGAAAAGGACTCTAAAAGGCTGGATTTTATGGCTAGGAAGACTTATTCCTCAGCTTCTCTACTCATTCGCCTGTCTTCATACATGGCTTATACAGCCAAGTAACGAAAGGCCCTCTGGGACTCAGTTCTAGCCATAGTTAAGCAGGGGTCTGACTCTATGGCAAAAGACTTGGTAGAAACTGCTAAAACTGCCCTGGAAGCCACAAAGTATCAGTTCCATATGACAGACGACAATAATGTTGCAGCCTCCAGGGTCATGGCCCAGGCTATCCTCCTTAGGCGCTTTGCTTGGCTGAGGACTATAAATCTTATGCAGGACACTCAGTCCAAAGCCATGGACTTTCCCTGTGATAAAAATATTCAGTTTGATTCTAGAACTGAGGAGTACATGAAAAAGGCTGATGAATATAAAACAATCTATCAGAGTAACACTTCAAAAGTGAAGTCCTCTGAACCTCAAACGCCCCAGCAAAAGGGAAATAGGGGCAGGGGATATTTCCCTAAGCCCTTTTATTCCCTTCGTCCTAAATTTGACTTCTCTCAGTTCATAGGTTACTTCAGAAGAAGATGCAGGAAGGGTCAGAGAAGCGCTACTTCTAGCCCTGCTCCTGCTACCCAGCAAAAGCCCTGACTCCTCAGTCCAGGTCGCCTTCCCTCTGCCTGTATGCAGCAGGCTGTTCCATTACCTCTAGTTCTGGACCCTTATCACAACAGACAAATGGATCCTGGAGATAATGGAGAAGGGCCTGCCTCTTCAGTTCAAAAAGATGCCAGCCTTCAGGGGCACCCAGCTGTCCAAATCACTAACCCCAACAGAAGAGCTTCTGTTGGAGTTAGAGGTAAAGCACCTTCTGGCAGCAAGGGTGGTGGAGAGTGTACCCACCCATCAATGGGGCAAGGGTCTCTACTCCAGGTACTTCCTGACGAAAAGGAAAATGTGGAGTGACGACCTATTTTAGACCTCAGATACTTGAACAAACATCTTCTGAGACCCAGATTCAAAATGGTAGCCCTAAAAATGGTAATACAGGGTCTACAACAAGGAGACTAGCTAGCCTCCCTAGACCTCAAGGACACCTACTTTCACATTCCAAAAAGGCAGTCCCACAGAAAGTTTCTGAGATTCAAACTTCTTTCAGGACACTACCAGTTTGCAGCCATGCCCTTTGGCCTGTCATCTGCACCAAGAGTATTGACAAAATGTCTGCCTTTAGTGACACCACATTTAAGAAAAAGGGGGATTTCAGTCTACCCTTACTTGGATGACTGGCTCATAGTGGGAAAAAAAACTCTACAAGTGGAGGAGGCTTTCTCTGTCTCTGACAAGAGACACTCTGCACTCCTTGGGGTTTCTTATAAACCAAAAGAACTCCCATCTGGAACCAGCACAACTCCTTACGTTCATAGGAACACAGTTGGACACTCTGCAGAGCAAAGCTTTCCTTCCTCTGAAAAGAATTAAAAACTTCCTGTCAGTAGCAAACTCTTTTGTTCTGGGCCAGCCCAGGCCAGACAGACAGTTCATAAGGCTCCTAGGACACATGGCATCTATGACAGCCATAGTTTGAGGAGTCAGATTCAGAATAAGGGACATACAGCAGCATCTAAGGTCTCACTGGTCCCAAAGCAAAAGCTCACTGTCCAAACTGGTTCCAGTTACAAAGACATTCCTTCACTGTCTATGCTGGTGGAAGGAAACGGCCAACCTATCTGTAGTAGTCTTCTTCCAAGCATCTTCTCCAGCAAGAATAATTTCTACAGATGCTTCTCTGCTTGGATGGGGAACCCATATGTACAGCACTTCTGTCAGTGGCTTCTGGACCCCAGAAGTGTCACACGCTCACATCAGTCTGCTGGAACTCAGGGCTGTCTTCCTAGCACTGTAGGCATTTGCCTCACAGATAAAGGGTGATACAGTGCAGATCAGGACAGACAATACCACTGCAATTACATAAATAAGCAGGGTGGCACAAGGTCCTGCATTCTGTGTCTGGAAGCCATGAGAATCTGGAGTTTGGCCTACTCTCTGGATGTCAGTCTTTCAGCCATACATCTTCCAGGCAAGGAAAATACCCTGGCGGATGCTGTCAGTCGCATTAATCAGGGGCACAGTGAATGGTGTCTGAACAGGCAAGTGCTGGCTGCAGTGTTTAGAAGGTGGGGCACACCAGAAATAGATATTTTTGCCTCTCGCCTTAACCATTAACTTCCTCTGTATTGTTGCGGGTCTCCAGCCCTGGGGACTCTTCCAGTAGGTGCCCTAGTCCTGGACTGATCAGGAAAGTTCCTTTATGCTTTCCCCCCCCTTCCCTCTGATTTTCAAATTATTGCTGAAACTCAAAGCTCTCGCCTGCAACAGGATACTGGTGGCAGCAGACTGGCCAAGGCAAGCCTGGTATCCTCTCCTAACCCTTTCTTGCAGCAAGCCCATTCGCCTTTCCACTCAGTCACTCTCTTCTAACTCTCCTCAGACAGAGGTGACTTACCCAGATCTGGAATCTCTTCACCTCAAAGCTTGAGTCTTAAAGAGTTAGAGTTTCCGCTACTCCGTACTCTGAACAAGTTCTAAAGATTCTGAGGATGGCCAAAAGCCTAGTGACCAAAAGACCTATACAGCCAAATGGAAGAGATTCTTCCTGTGGTGCAAGAACAAACGCATTCTTACCCCAGGAGTCATTTGCATCAGTAACTATAGCAGTTAACTGGCTAGGTGCAACTGCCCTGGAGGTATGCCTGTAAGATACTTAGCATAATGAGCTTGGGCATCAGACAATCAGAAAAAGGAGGGAGTGTGCTGAGAGGGAACAGCCTGAAGGCTTCAGAATTTGTTCTCTGCTGACTGAGCAACACTGCCCCAGAGGTGTCTCTCAACTTTCCTGTTGACAGCCTTTTTCTGCTTCTCTTGGTAACGTTTTCCTCACAAACTTAATTTTTAGTGCAAGCTAAATTTTATTGTTTTTGGCGTTTTTTCTTTCTGCAGTTCCACCGGTTTCCCACAGTTCCGCTACTTATTTTATATATATTTTTATCGCTATTTGAGTATTTTCAATGGTTTCTATCACTGTTTTACCGTGGTTCCCTTTTCTTGGGGAACTGTCGATTTGTAAGTTTTTTTCTGTATTTTTTACTCAGTAATCGCGGTTCCTTACCCCAAGGTAACCACTGGAATTTCAAACTTTGATAGTTATTCCTGGTCTCTGTGGATTTGCATGTCAGAGATTCCCAGAACTAAAAGAAAACTGGACCTACAGGATTTTAAAAATGTGTCATCTATCACAGGATTTTGGCCTAGCAGATTTTCAACAACCTGTGCCTCAGGTGTTTAGGTCCAGATCTTACTTGTTCCCTTTGCACAAATTTGGTGAAAAACAGAGCAAAGAGATTTAGAAAAAAAAATTAAAAATTACAGCTGAGGAAAAATCAAAGGCTACAGATGAGGGACCATCTAAAATTAATAACAATAAAAGTTCAAGCATGGGTGCTGATGAAGCCTCCAAGTCCCAGCCAAAAAATAAAGGCGCTGATGAAGTGTCTGTACTAAAAAGGAAGCACGATCAAGCTGCTGATGAAGTGGCTAAAAAGATAGTTTGTAAAGGCAAAACTGCTCCTGTTCCTCCTGGGAAAGCCAATAGTGAGACAACAGTCAGCTTAAAACATAAAGAAAAAACAAAGCATATACTCAGCCACAGTCTGCACAGGAACTCCCATCTGTGCAAGACATGGCAAAAGCATGTCACGTCTTTCCGACCCTACAGAAGATGGGGCCTATGTTTACTGGGGCTGGTAGGCACTCTTGCACAGTTCTCTCTTTCGGAGACTGTGAGGGTGATGCAGATGATGATGATGAACATTTTTATGATGCTCCTGACATGTATTTGGAGGGCATAGAACCTGATAATGTCCCGTGACCCTCCTTTTGGAGCTTCCTCTGCTGACCAGGAGGATCCCTCCACTATGCTTACGTTTATCCAAAATATGCTAGACACCCTGGACCTCCCTCAGGAGTCCATCCAGGATGAGGATGAGGATAAAGATCATAGGGAGAAGCAAGGTCTCCCACTCCCTGAGAGACTAGTTGTGCCTATCTATAATGCTTTCAGGTAAATACCATGAAACTGCTTCAAACTCCCACTTCAGTGGCAGGGGTTGACAAGCGGGCTAAGAAAAAATACCAATTGCCTAAAAATGATACCGAGTTCCTGTCTGTACATCCCAGCCATAAGAGTATAGTACAGCAGACAGCATGTGAGAAAGCTGGGGTTTCCTTGTCTTCCTTACTCCTGGACAAGGACTTCAGAAAAATAGATTTCATAGCAAAGAAGATGTACATCACATCTTCCCTGCTTGTCAGACTTTCTTCCTATGTGGCTTTCACTGCCAAATATCAGAAAGCACTGTGGAATTCTGTCCTGGCCATTACCCGCAGTGGGTCAGATACAGTGGTACAGGAGCTGGTGGATACTGCAGAAACTGCCTTGGAAGCTACCAAATACCAATTCTAGGGACATGGATATGTTGTTCATCCACACTTATTGGCAGGTTCCTTGCCGCTTTAAATCTTGCCGGAAGGTCTTCAAGCTGGCTCCTCCCACCCACCCGGGTGGTAAAACTCTCGGCTCCGCCCCATGACGTCAAATCTTCCTTACTGCTTGGAAGCTCAGGTTCCCTCCTTAGCGCTCTGTCGTTTTGACTAGTTCCTGATTTTTCGGTCTCTCCAATTTAGTTAGAAAGTTTTCTATTGCTTGACCTTCTCCTACATGACTCGATGGATAATTAGTTTTCCGGCTCCTGAGGCGCCGGCTAATTCCTCCAGAAAGACCCGCACTCACGTGCGTTTACTGCCTCGACTTGGACCATGATCCGCAAGTTTGCGATTTTTGCTGTGCCCTTTCGACCAGCGTCCTGGAGGATCGTGCAGCCCGTTTTGGGCTCGGGCGACCTGAACCTTTTTCTGTGCCGGAAAAATCCTTGGAGACTCATCGGGCAGTGTCCGCATCGGCTGTCTCAGCTGAGCAGCTCGATCTTCTTTCCTCCATGGAGGCGATGTCAAGTCTGCCCCCTCCTCGTCGGCGGCGCTTATCCTGCTCTCCTTGAGTTCTCCTCCATTTAGCCCGTTCAAGGCTTTGTGCAATCCTTTCTCAAGGGAGAGGGACCCTGGGACCTGCCTCTCGGCCCAGGTCAAAGGAGTCGCAGGCTAAGTCCCATCGTTGGTGCTGGTGGGAGCGAGAGAGTTCCCCCTCCCTGGTCGGCCGACTTTCGACTTCGGTCAAGGGTGCGGCTCAGGCCGCTGGCTTCACAGTGTCCCCGTCAGGTCAGCCGGCCAGGACTCCCGTCGACGTTGTCGAGTCTCTCGACCCGTCATCTGAGCTGTCCTCTGCTGGAGCCGCCATCCCTTAGCCAGTTCCCCGGCCCGGGCCGAGTTCTGCCACCTACACCTTGGGCGTCAGGCCTCGGTCCCTTTGTCCGAGCCGAGGGAAGAGCGGCGCCCCGCTCCTTCCCAGGCCCACCCTCGGTTTCCCCGAGGATTGGGGTCTCGGTCTCGGTCCTCTTCTCTGTCAAGCCGCTCGCGCCGATTTTGGCGATCTCGGTCAGGGCACCGAGTTAAGTGGCATTACCGTTCTTCCTCGTCTCCCTCCTCGGATGAGGAGTGGCTTTGGTGCAGATGGCGTCAATGTTACGAGGAGTTCATGTGGCAGCAATTGTTATTGTCCGGGAATCAATCGACTCCGATTCATTCCCCGTCCAGCAAGCAGCTGCCGCCCGATCAGCCGACACAACCGCTTGCTGCAGTCGAGGTGCCCACTCCAGGGCCGGTTGTTCGTCCGAATCTTGCTGCCCCACCGTCTTCGGTGGAACCTTGGACGGGTCACGACCTGTCCCACAGGTTGTCTGTTCCCCTCACTCCCGCCCGCCCTCGGCGGACGAAGAGTGACTCAGGCCTGAGGCAGCTCTTTGCAGACCCTTCGGAGTCCGACTTCGACCCCTCCATGTTCCCCAGTCGGGTGGACCCGGGGTCCTCCCCGGAACGCTCTGTGGACGACAGCCCATCGTCCTTTATGGGTCTGCTTCAGCTCATCTCAGAATTCATCAGGATGCAGCTTGAACCCATGTCCAAACGGGCCTCTTATCCCCTGACGGAGATTCTAGACCGAGGGGCTTCACCCTTGGAGGCCTTCCTGGTGGCCGAGGCCATTGTTGGCCTGGCCTTGGAGCTCTGGCAGCGGCCTACTTCCTGTCCTGCGCCCTCGGCCAGGATGGCCAGGAAGTGCTCTGTCCCTGTCGGTTCTTTGCCCGGTTTCTCGGAGCACCCCTCGGCTGAGGGGCTAGTCACCGATAATGTTTTCCAGTGTTCTGGGAACGCTCGGGATGTGGATAGGCCCCGACAAAGAGTCCAAAAGGATGGACTACATCGGGCGTAAGGTTTACGCTGCATCCTCCCTAGGCCTCCGACAGGCCAGCTCGGCCGCAATGATGGCACATTTCTCCCACGCCCTTTTGGGCTCCCTGGACAAGGTGCTCCCTCATCTCCCGGCCGACCTGCGGACCACGGTCCGCCGGGTGCAGGACCAGGGTAGGAGGCGGTGGTGAAGCAGCAGCTTCAGACTGCTCTGGACTTAGGTGATTCCTGTGCCAGGTCGGTGGCGGCTGCAGTGGCCATACGCCGCAGGGCGTGGCTGAGGTTATCCTCTTTCCCTTTGGAAACCCAGCACAAGTTGGTGGATATCCCCTTCTTGGGGACTGACCTTTTTGGCCTTGGAGTGGAGGGACACCTCCAGGAGACCGAGAAGTCCGATGCCACTCCGGACTTGGTCACTCCTGCCCAGAGGGACAAGGACCGCCGGCAGCCTTTGCGTAACCCCCTTTGCCCCTCGGCCCCTGCGGCTCGACTGGCCCATCAACCCCAGCATGAGGACCAGCAGGTTTGCGCTGGGCGTCCTGACCCCAAGTCAGCGTCTTCCTCTAAAAGGAAGCAGGGAGGTAAAGGCCCAGGAGCTCCCTCGGCCAATCCCTCCTCCAAGCCTGCTCAGTGACGGGCTGAGGGGCACTGTCATCGGCCCCGTCCACCCTACCCGGTCCCCGTGGGAAGATCCGCCCCTCCCCACCTGGTCCGTTTTCCCGGACCTCGGGTGTCAAAGTGCTAAGGAAGGTCCTGCCTTGGGACTGCGAGCAGGCACCACCTTTTGAGCCATTGTCCCACAGGGGCCTTGGGGTCCATAACCTCGTTGTCGACCCGCTAAACCGACTTGCCTGGCCTCTAAATAGAGGTGATCAGGAAGGTTGCGGATCCTCCTTCAGACCCTGGGTTCCTGTCCAGGTATCCTGGTCCCAAACGGACGGGGGGCTTGCGCCCCAATCTTTAGCCGCACGTCGGGATGGTCTCTCTGTCTCAGATATCCCATCCTCAGAACGAGGCGTGTGACTCTTTCCTGGACCTCCAGGATGTACTTACACTTCGTTCCGTCTGTTTCTTGGGAGACTCCTCCATTTCCTTAGCGGGGGATCTCGTTACGAGTTCCAGGCCAGGCTCTTCGGTCTCTGCTCAGCAGTGTTCCTGTGGCATTGAGAGGTCCGAGCGTAACCCCACCCGGACGGCGGCCCGACTGCAACCCTTCCAGGCAGAAGAGGGACGGTCCAGAGTTCTGGCCCTCCAGGTTGCTCTCAGACTGGTCTCCTTTTACCGGAGCCACGTTGGAACGTGTGTCTTAGCGGGTGATCCTTCTTCGGGACGAGGCTCAACTCTTGAGTCCGAGCTCGGCTCCTGGCGGACAGGGCTGAAGTTCTTCCTCGCTTACCTAGTCAGGTCTGACTGGGCAGTTGCACCCTGACCGGGACCTCCTGCGCCTCGTGGCGGCCTGCTCCAGCATGGTCTATTTGGACCCGCTGGTTCATGCGTCCCCCTAGTGGGGGCTGGCCAACCAGCGGTCACAGTGCTGCATTCCTTCGGACCAGTCCGTGACAACAGCCCAGGGGTTAGGGAATGCTCTCCTTTGGACTGTTCCAGCTCTTTGCAGGAGAACATCCTGTTAGTCCGCTCCGAGTCGACGGTCTTCTCCGACCGATGCATCTCGGATGGGTGGGGGTGCCCATCAAAGGGAATACAGAGGGCTCCGCCTCTGGTCCTCTCAGGAGTCCCGATGTCTTTCCTACCTGCTGGAGCTCCAGGCGGTCCACTTAGCTTGCTCCACTTGCTCCGTCTGTGCGGGGTCTAGTGGTTTAAGTCCAGGCGGACAACACCACGACCATGTGCTACCTATCCCGCCAGGTTCGGACGAGCCCCTTGCCTCTGCGTAAGGAGGTTCTCTGCATTGGGTCTTTCGCGCAGCCGAGAGGCGGTTTCCTAGCCATTCGATGGCAGGAGCCTCCAGCACCCTGGCTGATGCCCTAAGCCGGATAAAGGCTGCGCCTCACGAGTGGTCTTCTCTGCCGGAGGTAGCACAGGATCTTCTCCCTCCCGGTCATGCCTCGGGCGGTCCTTTTTCCCTCCAGGGAGAATACGAGGCCAAGACTGTCTCATGCCCGTCCCCTCAGCAAGGTTTGCTGTAGGGGATGCCTTTGAGGCCACGGACCCCGGGCCTCTTCTACGCCTCTCCCCCATTTCCCTTGACCCACGGGCAAGGCGAGGTGGGACTAGGCGCAGGCGATGCTGATAGCTCCAGACTGGATTGCCAGCTCTGGTATCCGGCTCTCCTCAGTCTCAGTCCCAGGCTCCTGAGGTGGCTTCCAGCCCGCCCGGTCCTGATCTCTGTTTTCAGGGGAAGGTATTCCATCTGGACCTTCAATCCCTGCACCTGATGGCCTGGTCCCTGTGCGGCTAGGGGCCAGGCCTTGGGTACTCTGGCAAGGTCCTCGACGTTTTCGAGGCGTCCTGCCAGGAGTCGACCAAACATGCTCGCCTTCAAATGGAAGAGTTCTCCATTTGGTGTTGGGATAGGGCCTGGTCCCCTCTCCCGTTCCTCGGCGAGCATTCCGGACCATCTGCGGTCCGTTCTTTATTGAACAAGGGCTTCGGTCGACGACCCTCTAGGTGCTTCTGTTGGTCACCCCTGTCTTCCGGGCACAGGCTGGAAGGCAGTCGGTGGCGAAGAAAAGGTGGTCTGGCGCTTTCCTAGGCCTCGATCACACCTCCCCTCTGGGGAGAGTATCCCCATTTCTGTGGGATCTCCGCTGGTATGGGCTTAGCTCACGGGCAAGCCGTTCGAACCTTTGCACAGGTGTGAGTTCCCCACCTGTTGTGGAAGAACACCTTCTTGGGGCTTCCATGCCAACCAGAAGGACGGGAGAGTTCCAGGCGCTCCTTTGAATCTCCCTATCTGGTCTTCCACAGGGACAAGGTTGTCCTGCGCCCCACCCAAAGTTCCTTCCGTAGGCGGTGGCGGAGTCCTTTTCCCTACTGGGTATTGTCTCTGCCGGGGTTCAACCCCATTCACGCCTTGGTGGCTGTATATAGGATCCATTGGGACCCTATTTAACGCTCACCTTCCCAGGGAGCGTAGAGCTGAAGTTCGGGAGAGGTTCGCCAGCTGTTTGTCGTCTACGCTGAAGCCGCACCTGGCAGACCTGCAGCCAAGCGGACGACGAGCGGGTGGGTCACCTCCTGCATAGGTCTCCACTATAGGTGGGCGGGCATGGAGCCTCCCAGAGGGATAAGTGCTCATTTTACCCGCCCTTCCGCTGCATCGGTGGCTGCTTCCGAGATGCTCTGTCAGGATATCATGAACTCTTACCTGGAGCTGGGCATATGCAATTTCCCCTTCACATCAGACCTTGGGTCATGCCGGGATGTTGGTCGGGGCCTCGGTTCTGGAGTGTCGCCTTGCCTCCCTCCTCCCGGAGAACTGCTGAGGTCTGCCAATAAGTGTGGATGAACAACATATCCATGTCCCTAGAATACAGGTTACTCACCTGTAACAGGAGTTCTAGGAATAGAGCTGTTATCCACACGACCCACCCGCCTCCCCGGCTTCAACGCACAACCCAGCTTCCAGCAGGCTAGATCTGGCGCATGGGCGGAGCCGAGTTTTACCACCGGGTGGGTGGGAGGAGCCAGCTTGAAGACCTTCCGGCAAGATTTAAAGCAGCAAGGAACCTGCCTATAAGTGTGGATGAACAACATATACCATTCCTAGAACTCCTGTTACAGGTGAGTAACCTGTATTTCCACATGGCAAATGACAACAATGATGCCACCTCCAGAGCTATGGCCCTTGCCATCTCTGTGCGGTGCTTTGCCTGGATTAGAATTGCCAGTCTAACCCCAGGCACACAGTCTTAAGGCCATGGACTTTCCCTGTGATCAAACCATATTATTTGATTCCAGGACAACTGACTACATGAAAAGGATCGACGAGTACAAGGCCTCTTGGCAGAGTCACTCCTCTAAACCTAAGCCTCTTGCCCAGCAGAAATCCCACCCTAGGGCAGAAGTTATTTTCCCAGGCATTCCATTCCCTGTCCCCATCTGACTTCTTTCAGTAAGGGGTGCTTTCAGAGGGAGGGGCAGAAGGGACCAAAGAAGGGCCACCTCTACCCAGCCAGAAGCCTCACAGTCTAAGCCCTGATGTGAGTGTCCAGGTCGACTCCCCTCTGCCAGTAGGAGGCAGACTCTTCCACTGTCTTCAGAACTGGTCCCTCATTACCTCGGACAAGTAGGTCTGCCACTACAGTTCAAGCAGATACCAGACCTCAAGCATACCCAGGTGTCAAAGCCTCTAACCCCAATGCAGGTACTTCTGTTGGAGTTGGAGATAAGAAACCTTCTGGCACTACGAGCTGTGGAGAGGGTCCCGGCCCATGAAAAGGGCAAAGGTCTGTACTCCAAGTACTTTCTGACACAAAAGAAAACTGAGAAGTGGTGACCTATCGTGGATCTCAGATATTTAAATAAACATCTCTTAAAACCCAGATTCAAGGGGGGTGCTGTGGAGCCCGAGCAGCGTGCAGCAGTCTTTCTGGAGCTCTGAGAAGGCTACCCCTATATTTGCCAAAAATTGTATTTTGGAAGCTTTATTGCAATTTCTCCTTATTATAATCGAAAAGAGCAACCTCGACTTTACTAAAATGGGCAACCCAAGAGAGGACAAACACCAAGGTGTCAGAGCAAAAAGTAAAGGAAACTTTGGGGCCTTGCCTCCAGAAGTTATCATGCAACCTCCAATGACTTCGGGCACGGGAGAAACTATTGAGACACTGGGCCACAAGCTGCAACTCCTGATCCAGTCAGTGACATCTCTAAACGCTAAAGCAGATGACTTTAACAGCAGAGTGGTAATTTTAGAGACAGTTGTCAACGGATTGAAGGAGGAATGAGCCAGATTAAAAAGCAAGCCGATGCTTCTATGGGAGCCACAACTCTAATGGGAAAAGAAAATCAGCACCTTCGTGCTAGGCTTGAGACACTTGAAAACCAATCCAGGGCCACTAATATTCGTATTATTGGTTTACCTGAAGGATCGGAAGGGGATAACCCCTTAATGTATCTCAGGGAATGGCTCACAGATATTTTAATACATGAAGGGGCAGAGGAGTCTTGGGGCATCCTGAAAGCCTATAGAATCACCCTGCAGGGTAAGGCATCTAACTCCGAACTACCTCGAACACTCATACTGATTACAACTGGTGTAGGGGGGAGAGAGAGAGAGAGCGATAAAATATTAAAATATGCCAGGAAACAAGCCCCTTTATTTCAAGATAACAACCAGATCCATTTCTTCCCCGACATAAGTTATGCTATGCAACAGCGCAGGAAACGCTTTGATGGCGTTTGGCGACAAGAGCACTGGAGATTCCACACTCCATGATCTTCCCTGCAAGACTTTGGCAGCATTCCAGAGCAAGGTTTATGTCTTCTCAGACCTGGTGGAGGCGGGAAAATGGACCGATCATAAAGCAGTGGTTGCAGGACTGCGAACAGCGAACTAAGTGGTTGAAGAGGCGCTTCTAAGCCCTACATGACTTTCTTACTGAGAGGACTAGGCCTCAGTATCTCTAATTTAAAAAAAAAAAAAATACTGTATTTTTCTTTGTTTTGTCTCTGTCCCTGGACAGCTAGTTGCCTGATTTGTCATCAAGACCGTTTGCTCATACTCATTAAAACTGGTGTTTAAGGTAGGTGATTACCCTGCCTATTTTCTATTGCAAGTGAATTGCTCATTTATTAAGCCTCAACATGTATTAAAATAAGGATTATGTTTTTGTTGGTTTGGGGCATAGAGGGGAAAGTTTCCTAATTAACTCGGCATAGAATTTTGTTAAATTTAGCTACTGCAAATATACAGTTGATATTTTAACATTAAGCATTTAACATGGCACCAGTTCTTCCCCTCGTTTAAGGGGATACTGGCATTTTTGGACTGGACTTGCTGGACAATCCTTCTATTTGCGGTATCTTTACCATGTGACTCATGAACTTCACATATAAGGACTCAATGATGGCCTTAAGTATTGTTTCCCCTGAATGTTGTACCACAATAGGGCACATGCATAATAATCCTGTATCTCAATGGTATTAACTTGAATTGGTCTGTGTTCTTTATGTATCATGACTTTCTGTCGTGCTTAAATGATAATAATAAAAAAAAAAAAAACACACCCAAATTCAAGATGGTCGCTCTGTCACTAGTCATACAGTCCTTACAGCAGGGAGAATGGTTAGCCTCCCAGGACGCTTACTTCCATATACCCATAAGGAGGTCTCACCGGAAGTTTCTCAGGTTCCAACTCTCTTCGGGCCACTATCAAGTTCGCTGCAAATGCCCTTTTTCCTGTCCTCGGCTCCAAGAGTCTTTACCAAGTGCCTGGCATTGGTAGCAGCACACCTCAGGAAGCTGGGTGTCACTGTCTACCCCATTTGAATGACTGGCACATAGTGGCAGCATCTCCTTGTCAGGTTAAGGAGTCCCTTTCCCTTACAGAGCACACTGTGGAATCTCTGGGCTTCCTGGTAAATCTAAAGAAGTTTCACCTGGAACCCACACAGCTACTCACTTCATAGGAACTCAGCTTGTCACCCAGAAAGGATATGCCTTCCACCCACAGGAGAGACTTCAGAGTTTCCTTTCAGTGGCAGATTCTTTCGTCCAGGGACAGCCAATACCAGTCAGACATTTTCTCAGGCTCTTGGGACACATGGCTTCAATGACTGCAGTGGTCCCAGGAGTCAGGTACAGGATGCAAAACCTGCAAGTCTATCTCAGAGCTCGCTGATCTCAAAGAAGCAACAACTTTTCAAAGCTGATACCTGTGACAAGGCAGTTCCTTCAGACTCTGCTTTGGTGGAAGAACCCTGCAAATCTTTCAATAGGGATACCTTTCCAGGCTCCTCTTCCCACAAAGGTGATTACCACAGATGCCTCCCTCCTAGGCTGAGGGGCTCACCTGTACAGTGCCTCAGTAAGTGATACCTGTACTCCTCAGGAGTCACAGTTTCGCATAAACCTTCTGGAGCTCAGAGCCATTTTCTTGGCACTCAAGGCCTTTGTTCCTGTCATAAAAGGGCAGACTGTACAGATAAGGACAGACAACACCACTGCAATGTTCTGCATAAACAAGCAGGGTGGTACCAGATCAGGGACACTCTGTTCAGAGGCTCTGAAAATTTGGTCTCTCACTTTTTCCCTGGGGATCAGACTTTCAGCTATTCACCTCCCAGGCAAGCACAATACCCTGGCAAATGATCTAAGCTGCATCAGTCGGGGTCAGAGCGAATGGACTCTGAACAAGCAAGTACTAGCCACAGTGTTCAAGCGGTGGGGCACACCAGAAGTGGATCTGTTTGCTTCTCCCCTCAACTTCCAGCTTCCTCCGTACTGTTGCAGGCCTCCAGTCCCGGGAACACTTCCTCTGGACGTCCTGATTCTGGACTGGTCAGGGAGGTTCCTGTATGCATTCCCTCCTTTTCCCCTGATACTCGGGGTATTGCTGAAGCTCAGACAACAGCCTGCATCTATGATACTGGTGGCTCTGCATTGGCCCAGGCAAGCCTGGTACCCTCTCCTGCTCTCACTGTTCTGCAGCAGGCCCATTCGCCTGCCACCAACTCACTCTCTGCTAACCCTTCTCCAGACAGGAGTGCAGTATCCAGACATACACTCTCTTCACCTCAAGGCCTGGTTCTTGAGGAGTTAGAGTTTCCATCCTCTCAGTACTCAGAGCAAGTTTTTAAGATCTGAGAATGGCTAAAACACCTAACACAAAAAAGACTTATGCAGCCAGATGGAAAAGGTTCTCTTCTGGTGCAAGAGCAACAAGCATTTGTCAATGCTGAATGTTGTCTTGCTGGCACTGGTAGTGCAGGAGTTAGAGGCATAATAGGAATAGCAGTGAAGTATTGCACTGACGCCAACCCCACCCCCGCCCTGCAGAGACTGACATGCATTGGGGTATGCCTTTGAGTCATTGGCCATAACAGTCATGCCATTTCACCTCACCCTACCCTGCAGACACCAAGTGTTGCGGTGTGCCTTGGGGTCTACCCCATTCCATAAGAAAATATACACTGAGATGGGTGCAGTATAGGAGAATGGGGTGAACTTTGGGTCCGAAGAGTCCAATGCACACTCCGATGCCTGTAACTGGCTGTGGGTTGGGGGTGGAATGGTGTGAGCATTACAGTCGACAGTCCCAAGTCATACCCCTGACACCTGTTAGTCTCTACAGGGTGGGGCGTTACAGTTGGTAACCTTAACGCCATGGGCGTTTGTTGGTATTGTCACTCCAGATTTTCAACATGGGCTTTTTATGACCCAACCTCATGAACAGTGGCACTATCAGTTTGTTAGCCGAAAGGTGATTTTGCACAGCGACTGCACCATTTGGCGCCAAAGGTGCGAAAACACATTTTAGACATGATATGAGAAAATCTGGAGTGAAAATGTTAAAAATTGTTGAAGTTAAGAGCTGCATGGAAATTACACAGCGCCTTCATTGAGCACAGTCATGTTTTGGAATTTTTGACCAAATTTTAGCATTAGGCTTTTGGACCTACCTCTTGAACAGTGGTGCTGTTGTTTCGTTACTCGATCTCGAAAGGTGATTCCATGCAGTGACCATGAAATCACCTTTCAGGACCAAATAATGAGATGACAGTGCATGTATTCATGAGGTGGGCTCCCAAGAAGCCCATGTTGAAAAGTTGGAGCCAAAATTCAAAACAAATGGCTGCGATATCCAACTAAATTGGCCCCCCTCCCCCATTTATGCCATTATACAGCTTACCGGCATTTCTTCATTTTGCAGTTCAGCTTTGAAGAGCCCAGACGTGTTCCTGCTCCACCGAAGATCACAGCACCGGACCTCCAGAGGTAAGTATGGGGTGAGGGGTGGTGTGGAAGAAGTCTTGCAGAGGTGGGTGTGGGTTGGGGAAGTGAGGCACGCGGACAGTGGACTGTTATGTTTAATTCAGGTATGGCGAAAAAAAAGGACACTGCACGACGGGACGGTTTGCTTTCTTTACAGGTGAAATAAAACAGATGTTGGCCACACTGGAATGGGCTCCTAGTGTGCCACACAATGGGGGTGGGATGGTGGCAGGAACATGCCGACATGGTCGGTATTCTGTGAGCCAAGGCACACTGGGGAGGGCTCCCAGTGTGCCACACAATGTGGGGGGGTTGTGGACATGCTACACTGAGGTTGCACCCCCAATGTCAGCCTTCTTTCGGGATTGTGTGTCGGCGAGCCGCCGCCATGTTTATTGAAATGTTTCACCAGCAAAGGCACGTATGGGAGGTGTGTCATCTGTGCTGCTGTATGACGAGCTTGTCTCTGATTGCAACGGCACATTTCTTACAAGTTGTGTCCACTTTCATAATTCTTGTGTCAGCATTAGCATGCTGGCTAATTGAGGAATGAGGGACACACCTACTAAAGCGTGCCCTGCATTCGCCAACACTGACATGCCTCTGCATTTCTCCTACTACCACAAGATGTTGCTTGTGCAAGCACAAGACAACATAAAAAGGTCAATCCTCTTACAGCTTCAGACCCTCAGCTTCTGGATTACCTGGAACACCTGTAGGCATCAGGCTTGAAACCCTCTCCCCTCGAGCTACACCTGGCTGCAATTTCGGCCTATCTTTCAGTGGGGAAGAAAAAGTCATTTTTTCCCACGCCATATTCAAACAGTTTTCCAAAAGCCTCTTGCACCTCTATCCTCTAGTCAGGGAGCCGGTTACTCCTTGGAACCTGAATCTTTGCATAGCCAGGCTCATGCAGTCACCCTTTGAGCCTATGACCACTGCACATATCAAGTTTGTGACCTGGAAGTCCGTCTTCCTGGTGGCCAGTACCTCTGCCAGGAGGATTTCAGAGTTACAGGCCCTGTGCACTGAGCCTAATTACATCATTCCTCACAAAGTTAAATTGAGCTCAGGACAAATAGGAAGTTTCTGCCTAAGGTGGTTGCAGAGTTTCAACCTAACCAGTCTGTTACTCTACCTGTCTTCTTTCTGAGAAGTCCACTCCTGGTGAGCAAAAGCTCCACAGTTTGGATGTCTAAAGAGCTCTCTTTTACTACCTAGAGCATACTAGGCAGTCCAGAGGCTCTTCCACTCAGTTGTTCCTCACTTATGGGGATGTAGGCAGAGGAAGACCAGCTACCAGGAGAACTGTTTCCCGCTGGTTGGTCTCTTGTATTAGATTCTGTTATGAAAAAGCTGGTCATCAGCCTCCCATGAGGCTCAGCGCCCACTCCACCAGGGGCGCTGCAGCCTCTGTGGCAGCAAGGGACATACCCCTTCTGGATGTCTACAAAGCAGCTACCTGGAAATCTGTGCACACCTTTCATTAAGCAGTACAGTTTAGATGTGCAGTCCAGATCTGATGCCAAATTTGGCAGGGCAGTTTTGCAGAGCCTCTTTCCTAAGTAGGTTCTCTGCCCACCTCCCACTTGGTACTGCTCAGTAGTCTGCTATAGTTACTGATACTAAAGGACTCCTGGGGTAAGCAGAAAAAAATAATCACTGTAGTAATCCTCTTTCTTTCAAGGGGTCCTTTCGCATCAGTATGCTCCCACCCGTCCTCCCTGGTTCGCCTTTTGGGAGAAGGGCTCTGTTCTCAGTTTTATCAACAAAATTTGTGTTTTTATTCGAGTTTTCGTGCTCAGGTTGTTATCTGTTTTCTGGTTTTGAACAATTTTATGTTTTTTGAATCCTGTTGGTTCACTTTTGGGGGCATGTAACCATTATCTTTGAAAAAATTCTGAAGAGCTTCAGGCTGCTCTCTCTTAGCACACTCCCCTCCTTTTTTCTGATTGGCTGGTGCCCAAACTCATTATGCTAATTATCTTAAAGGCATACCTCCGGGGCAGTTGCACCTAGCCAGCTTACTGCTGTAGTTACTGACGCTAAATGACCCCTTGGAAGAAAGATTACTGCAGTACTTTTTTCTTAATCCCCTTAAAGCTTCACTTTCTATTCTCCTGGATTATTTAGTGCATTTACAGGCTTCGAGCTTGAGGCCTTCATCCCTGAAGCTTCATCTGGTGCAATCTCTGCTTATCTTTCTATTGGGAAGACTAAATCTGTTTTTTCCCAACCAGTGTTTAAACAGTTTTTCAGAGGTCTTCTGCACGTCCAGCCTCCAGCCAGGGAATCTGTCCCTCCTTGGAGCTTGAATCTCTGTATAGTCAAGCTCATGGAGCCACCCTTTGAACCCATGGCTACAGCTCACCTCAAGTATGTCACTTGGAAAACTATTTTTGGCGGCCATTACCTCTGCAAGAAGGATTTCAGCGTTACAGGCTCTCTGCACTGAGCCCAAGTACATCACCCCTCATAGGGATAAGATTGAGTTTAGGACGAACAGAAAATTTCTGCCTAAGATGGTTTCAGAGTTTCACCTTAACCAGTCCATCACCTTACCTGTGTTTTTTATTGAGAAATCCACTCCAGGGGAGCAGAAGCTCTACAGTCTGGATGTCAGTAGGGCCCTGCTTTTCTATTTGGATCACACCAAGCAATTCAGTGGGTGGCCCATCCACACAGTTGTTTCTCACCTATGGGGAGGTAGGTAGAAGAAAACCAGCCACTAAGAGAACTACCTCTTGTTGGATAGTCTCATGTATTTGATTCTGCTACAACAAGGCTGGTATACAGCCCCATGAGGGCCTCAGGACCCACTCTACTAGGGGCACTGCTGCCTCTGTGGCAGCTACAAGAGACATACTCTTACTGGATGTCTGTAAAGCAGCAACTTGGAAGACTTTGCACACATTCACTAAGTACTATTGCTTGGATGTACAGTGTAGATCTGATGCCAAATTTGGCAAGGTGGTTTTGCTGAGCTTGTTTCCTAAGTAGGTTCTATACCCACCCCCCATCCCAACTGTACTGCTTTATAATCTGCAATAGTTACTGATGTTAAAGGACCCTTGGGGTGAGAAGAAAAAATTACTCACGCAAGTAATCTTCTTTCTTCCAAGGTGTCCTTTAGCATCAGTAAGCTCCCACCCTTCCTCCCCAGATAACCTTCAGAAGAGGGCTCTGATTCTTGCCTTCTAGCAATTTGGTCATTTTAAGCTTTGAATGGTATTTTGAGCAAAGTTTCATGTTTATTATTCTGGTTCTTGTTATTATATATTTTTGAATACTGTTGGTTTATTCCTAGGTGGACATCTGCCCATTCTAGCTTCGAGAAAATTCTGGAGCCTTCCTCACTCTCCCTGCTCGGCACACCCTCAAGCTTCATTTTGATTGGCTAATTCATAAACTCATTACCATAATCTCCACTTCCAGGGCAGTACTACCTAATCAGCTCACTGCAATAGTTACTGATGCTAAAGGACACCTTGGAAGAAAGAAGGTTACTACAGTGAGCAATTATTTCTTTCTGAAGTTACTAGCGGGTGTAGCGAAATTGCAACGAATGGTCATAACGTTGACATTTTTTCATATTTTGACCACAGGTTTTCAACATAGTCTTTTTATGACCCCTCCTCATAAACCCCATAGGTGAACATTTTCAAATCCATGCCAAAACACCATTCCGCGCCACAGGATGTGAAAAATTACAGCTGTACTGTTCATTAGGTGGTATGAAAAAATGGCTGTGTTGAAAATTTATAGTCAAAATATTGAAAATTACCAAAGTTTTGTGCCTGCACAGAAAAATGTCAACGATTGCGTAGAACTTGGGCATTTTTAGGAGTCTTTTTGCCAAATTTTCAACATGGCCTTTTTGGGACCACACCTCATGAACATCGGCATTGAAATTTCGTTATTCAGTCCCGAAAGGTGATCTCGTGCAGCGACTGTGAAATCACCTTCCAGGCCTGATTAATGAAACGACAGTGACGTTGTTCATGAGATGGAGTCCCAAAAAGGCCATGTTAAAACTTTGGTGAAAAAATTTCAAAAAATAGCAAAGTTATGAACATAAGTTCAAAATGCCATTGAAATACATTATACGCCACTTGCCTTTATTCCGCAGTTCGCGGTTCGGCTTTGAAGAGTGCAGCCATGTCCTGGTCCGCAGAAGATGACAGCCTATGACCTCCGGTGGTAAGTATGTGGTGGGGGGGTGGCAGGTGCTCAGTGAGAGGGTCGGGATAGGGAAGGGGGACAATGAAGGACCGTTTTCTGTTTGTTTTTTTTAGGTTAAAAAAAAAAAGACGTTGAGGGACTGTTCTCTTTTTTGCAGGGAGAAAAAAAAAATCCAGTGCAGTTTTCTTTTTTACAGGGACTTAGTGAAGGGGGGTGCCTCTAGCCACCAGGAACATAAATGCTAACATAGGGATAGCGATCGGAGAACTGAGGAGGTGGGAGGGACCACTGGACTACCATTATCAGAACTGTTTACTGAATCTCTGAGCACAGAAGAGGTCCCAAAAGACTGGAGAAGGGCTCGGGTGATCCCGCTCCACAAGAGTGGTAGCAGGGAGGAGGCGGGGAACTACAGACCAGTCAGTCTTGCCTCAGTAGTGGGCAAGATTATGGAGGCATTCCTTAAGGAAAGGATAGTGCAACACCTGGAATCCACAGGAGCACAGGATCCAAGACAGCATGGGTTTACAAAAGGAAGGTCCTGTCAAACTAATCTCATGGATTTCTTTGACTGGGTAGCCAGAGTGGTGGACCAAGGGGGAGCAGTTGATGTCACCTACCTTGACTTCAGCAAAGCTTTTGATACTGTTCCACATAGAAGATTGATTAATAAGCTGGGTAGGCTCAGGGTGGGTCAGAAGTTGGTCAACTGGGTGGCAAACTGGTTGACGGTCAGAAAACAGAGAGTGGTGGTAAACGGTATACAGTCAGAAGAGATGCAAGTCACAAGTGGGGTACATCAGGGATCAGTCCTGGGGCCAGTCCTCTTCAATATCTTCATCAGTGACATTGCAGATGGACTAGAGGGTAAGGTTTGTCTGTTTGCAGATGACACCAAGATCTGCAACAGAGTAGATGATCCAGATGGGGTGGGCAGAATGAGAAGAGATCTGGATAAAGCAGCAAAATGGTCTGAAGAGTGGCAACTGGGGTTTAATGCAAAGAAGTGCAAGATCATGCACATAGGGAAGAGAAACCCTGAAACCACCTATAGGCTGGGAGGGGAGTTGCTGGCAGTCACAAGGGAAGAAAGAGACTTGGGCATCATCATCACCGATGACCTGAAATCATCCAAGCAGACCACTAAAGCAGTAGGTAAGGCTAGGGGGTGTTAGGGTGTATTAGTAGAGGTATCACAAGTCGTAAGAGGGAGGTAATAATCCTCTCTACAAGACACTGGTTAGGCCCATCTGGAGTACTGCGCAGTATTGGAGGCCACACCTTCACAAGGACATTAACCAAATTGAGGCAGTCCAGAGAAGGGCAACCAAAATGGTGCAGGGACTGCATCAGAAGACATATGAGGACAGATTAACGGAGCTCAATATGTATACCCTTGAGCAAAGGAGGAGAGAGGTGATAGATCGAGGCATTCAAACACCTTAAGGGCATAAACAAGGTGAAAGAGTCTAACAGGTTTAAATATAAGAAAAATAGCAGGACAAGAGGACACAGCATGAGATTAGAGGGAGGCCGAGTAAGGGGGAATGTGAGGAAATTCTTTTCACAGAAAGGGTGGTGGATGCATGGAATGGCTTACCACAAGAAGTGGTGGCTATGAATACAGTGCAGGGCTTCAAACAGGCATGGGATAGGCATAAGGGAGCAATACAAATGACTATGAATAGATAGGTCACTGACAGAGCAAAGGCCGATGGCACATTTATAAGGTAGAAAAAGAAATGGGCAGACTGGATGGGCCTTGCAGTCCTTATCTGCCATCAACTTCTATGTTTCAATGCATAAAATACAATGGGGGACCATGATCGGAGAACTGGGGAGGGAAGGGGAAAGACCACAGGACTGCCAGGGAAGATTTTTATTTATATGGGGACAGCGATCTGTCATGGGGTGGGGGGAGACCACTGGACTACCAGGGAAAATGTTTATTAAGACGGGTATAGTGATCAGGGAAGGGAGGAAGGACCACTAGACTACCAGGAAAGAGTTTTTATTAATAAGAGAACAGTGATCGGACATCAGAGGAGGGGGGAGAGACCTCTGAACTACCAATGATTAAACTACTAATAAAAAAAAGATATATTTAAAATACAGGGATGGTGATCGGAAAACGAGAGAGAGACCACTAGACTATCAGGGCTCATGTGAACATCGGGGACGGTGATCAGAGCACGGGGGATGGGGAGTGACCACTGCACAGTCAAGTTCCAGCTCTTAATGAGTTCGAACAGTAATATTTACCGTTGGAACGGTTATTTACCGTTCAAACAGTTTTCGTTTACCTGCCTGTCTTGCGGCTATCGCAGAAGTTATAACTGAAAAATTATAATATATTTTTTCACCAAACCCTCCAAAGGCACATCCTTGGCACACACCCCATCATTCATGAAAATTACAGAGCAGGCCAGCCCAGTGGCATGGAGGGCTGAGACATCATGCCTTACCTCCTGCCATGCCAGTGACCAGTGTTTGTGGTACGAGTGGGTTGCCGGGGGTCGGCCAGGGAGGAAGGGATCAAGCATCCAAGGGAAGCTCTCCCCTGGCGGCTGAGAGTCGGCATGCTGTGTCCCAGACATTTGGGCGGAGGAGGAGGAGCAGCTGCCAACATGCAGCCTGCAGACATGTGCACTGCACGTCATTGGCAGCATTGCATGCTCCCAACTCTGGAAAGTAAAGCAGAAAAGGTCCCCGGCCGTGAGGCATGAAGTTAGTCCCCCTGCAGCACTGACCCGAGAGGACTCCTCCCCAGCTGGATCCGTTTGCGGTGGGTAGACTCGCTGTGCTTCACCCCTGCCATGAAGAGTAAGTCATGGGGGCATAGGAGAGGAGGTCCGATGTTCGGGGGGGGGGGGCGGCTGAGGTAGCTGACTGGGGACCACAGGAGAAAAAAGAATAAAAAAAAATAAAATTACAGAGTAATTTTTCAATCCCTGTGGGCTGTAGATGACAGCAGAAAATCCCATGTTGACCTATTGGGGAAAAAAACATAATTTTTATTGTTTTTGACCACTTTATATCTCAAAAACTGTACAAGCTGCTGTCACAAAACTTTCCAGCTCTTGCGACACTGACAAAATGACAGCACATACCAATATTTGGGCTGTTTAGTTGAAAAGTGCCAAAGTTATTAAGGTGCAAAAATTTAGATTTAACGCTGAAATGCTGTACCATCCCTAACTAGAAGGACGCTACGACACCCCTATAATATGTATATATATATATATATATATTTTTTTTTTTAAACAGCAAAAGTGGAAATCTGTCACCACAGACAAGTGGGTTTTAAGGATCATCCGGGACAGGTACTGTCTCAATTTTTTAGCGATCCACCCCCCCCCCCGACTGTCTGCCCAAGCGGCAGCATACTCTGTCAGCTGCTCTGTCAGACCTCTTCACTTCAGAGATAATGGGCCTTCTGAGGAACAGGGCAGTGGAAATAGTCCCTTTGGTGGAATGCAACACTGGCTTTTATTCCCATTTTCTGATTCCAAAAAAGACAGGGGGCATGTGCCCCATTCCCAGCCTCAGAAAATGTAATAAGGTTTTGAATCCTGGAAAGTTCAAGATGGTCTCTCTAGGAACCCTCCTATCATTTCCCAAACTACTGGACTGGTTAGCATCCTGAATATGCAGGTTGCCTACCAGCACATTCCAGTACACCCAAGCCATTACAAGTTCCTACACTTTGTGGCCTTGAGTTAGCACTACCAATTCAGAGTCCTGCCCTTTGGGCTCTCCTCAGTGCCTCAAGTCTTTACAAAGTGCTTTACAGATCTTATCTGTGTCAATCTTCACCATTCATCACAGATGGGTATCTGTCCGGAGGTCAAGACCCCGCGGGAGCTTTTTTTTTTTTAAAGGTAGTCGGAGCCGACACACCATCGGCGCTGCCCTCCAGGCCGATGCACTGCGTGGCGCTCGCAGGTTGGCCGTTTGGCTGTGTCGACTCCGCCTGCCTGCCAGTTCTTCGTCTCCCGCCATAGAGGTTGCCTCGTGGGACGCTCTGAAGAAAATCCTAGGCCTGCTACTTTTTCGAAATCCTATCCTTCGGCGCCAAAGTCCGTCGGTCCTCCTGCCGGTTCTGTTTTTGCCACTCCTCGACGTCGCCTGGTAAGATCTTTCCTTATCTTTATATTTCCACGACATCGAGTCTGTTTTTGGTGTTTTTTCCCGGTAGGTCATGTCTTGGTCGGAGGCCAGGAAATCTTCCAAGATGGGTTGGCCCCCCCATGCGATAGTGCCCATGCGGCCGAAATTTCTCTGTCACCGACCAGCACGACCGGTGTCTCTCGTGTCTTGGCCCGCTTCATGACATGGATTCGTGCGATGCCTGCTTCTCCATGGACCGCCGGGTCCTCAAACAACGCGCATGGAAAGTGGGGCAAGCTCCGCCAACTTTCGGGGGTCGGGTACGCACTCGTCGGGCCAAGCCACGCTCTCTCGGCCTTTCCTCCGGGTCCCCTCCCGGTTCTATACGGACCGAGGAAGAGGGAGCCTTGGCTACTTGTAGCCTAGCCATTGCCAAGGCTTCTTCCGCGGCGGCGCAGGAGGCCCGCTTCGCTGCTCCCGGGAGCGGCGGAGGCGCCCGCATGGCAATCGCCCCTTCGGGGTGAAGGCTCCCCCGGTGTCGCTCCCGCGGCTCGGAAGGCCCGGGTCGGCGCCGTCCTCAATGCCATCAGCCAGCGCCGTCGGAGTCCTCGGCACTGTTCGTGGCGCCATGGGCCCTGATGGGGCCGTCGTTGGCGCCAACTTGTCACACGACACCGTGACCTCTGTCGAAGCCGTTCGCAGCACCGGCACTGTTAGCGGTGCCGTGAGATCTACCGCGACACCGTCCTTTGCCAGGACGGCGCCGATGTTGAGCACGGCGCTGTATCCTCGAGGCTTGACGCGGGGGCGCCTTTGGTTCCCTCAGTTGGCGCCGTCCGCAGCACCGCCCCAGCCCTCGGCGCCACTCGCAGCACCGGGGAGCCAGGTGGGGCCATGCTCGGTGCCATGTCCGCCTTCGGGGCCGTCTGCGGTGCCGCCCCAGCCCTCGGCGCTGCTCTCGGTGCCGTGGGATCGGATGGTGCCGTGACTGGTCCCAGATCTAGATCTCTGGCTCGAGCTGAGGCCACGCCTCCCTCGGATTCTGCTCGCGGCGTTGTGGGAGGCGCTGGCACCGACTCGGGCACAGCTGTGGTCTCTGGGCCTGGTGGTAAGGATGGTTCTGCCCGCCCTTCCACGGTTTGGCACAGGGCCTCGGACTCTACCTCGGAGATGGAGTCGAGCTCTGGGTCGGACGTGCAGTCTGACCCCTCGGGGTTGGCTGTTGAGGTGGACCAGTCGGAGTCAGCCCCATTCTGAGGTGAGGTCGGTGGCTACCGAGACTAGGGTCAGGGATGCTGACCAGCAGGCAGTGGTGTGGGCCACCATAGCTCTGCAGCCTGGTCTTGGCGGTTTCACTGACCCCTCAGTTGTGGTACCCCCTCTGGTGGTGTGCCTTGATCGCCCAACTTTGGGGCCAATCGGAGCACCTGCGGGGGGGGAGGGTACTGCACCCTGGATAGCCCCTTCGGGGGCTGCCCAGAGATGCCAGCTACCTAGGCTGGCCCTCTCGAGGAGGAGGGCTCTTTCAGACTCCATGGGGTCGAGGGGTGTGGGATCGGCGCGCCTGCCTTTTTCTGGGGTCCACCCGGGCCCTGGGAGAAGCCGTAGTGCGGATCTCCACTCTTCCTCCTCGGTCTCTTTGAGAGAGTCCCGTTCTTTTGAGGCAGGGGACCGTCCTTCTGGACCTATACAGCCCCTGTTGCCTCACAGGGGGGATTCTTCCGGGCGTAGCCAAGGCAGTACCGATGTGGCTGTTCACCTGTTGGCTGTGGGGTCTTCCGGGGCACCATCCTCCTCGGGTGCCCACGGTCTGCTCCTTAGCCCAGGCGGAGGTCAGCTGACATCTCTTCTCAGCTCTGTCCCCATCCCTCTGCCACACTCTCCTGCGCTCCCAGGCATCCTCAGTCCTAGCGGCCCTCTCACCTGGGAGCAGTTCAGAGCGGTGGCTGCTCGGTTCCCTGCTTACGTTAGGGCAATGGACAGCCAGGTTTTTCAACCTCCCCCCGTGCAGCCACCCACTGAACAGATGGTGACCTCCAGCTCCTCATCCCCCTCTTCAGGGGGAGAGGAACCCTCTGTCCACATCTCTCCAGCTGCTGATCTCTTTGAGTATCAGCGATTCCTCGTGAGGATGTTGCAGGATTTGCACCTTTCTCCTTCCACTATCAGCAATCCTGAACACTCAGCGCATGCCTTTCTAGGTGATTTTGGCGAGGCCACCCTTGTGGTGCCGCCCTGGCCGGCTCCCTTTCGGGAGGCATCGTTGCGTTCCTGGCAGAGGCCCTTCTCCGGAGTTCCTGCCCCAAGGGATCTCAGCCAGAGGTATTGCACACCCCCCGAGTCTCCAGGTTCCATGCCTCATCCACAGTCTGGATTGACGCGGTTGGATACTCCTGATGGGCCAGCGCCCTTCACCGTGACCAGCCCCCAGATCAGGACTCCTTGGATTTTGATTTCTGGGGTGGGAGGACTTTCTACTCGGCACGGTTACTTCTCTCTGTCTCTGCACATCAGGCCCACGACGCAGCCTACGACAGGTTCTTGTGGTCCAGGCTAGGTCAGTTCCTAGCCTCGTTGCCTGACACGGAGCAAACCAGACAAGCCATTGCACTCTCTGTGCATGGCCTGGAGCTAGCAAGGCACCAAGCGAGGGCATCTTGAGATGCCAGCGAGGTAGCTACCAGGGTCATAGGGACAGCGATCTGCACTAGGCGGACAGCATGGCTACGTCTTTCCCGGTTGTCACCCTTGGCCCGGCGTAGGGTGATTAACTCTGCCCACCAGGGAACCTACCTTTTCTCCCACAGAGTGAGGCGGTGCTTGGCCGGGCAGCTTCCTTCCCCTCCGGGGAGTCCGTCTCTCTCTCTTCCCTCTCTCGGGCCCTCTCCAGGCCCTGAAGGTTCCCCCAGTGTGTCACCCACTGAGGGCTAAGGGACTTTGTCCCTTAGGGTGGAAAAAACCCTTCGGGGGCTCGTATCACTATTCAGATGAATGGTGAAGACTGACACAGATAAGATATGAAAATTACGTACCTACCATAATTATGATCTTTCTGTGTATCTTCACCATTCATCACAACCCCACCCTCCATCCCCCTGGGGTCTCAGTCTCTGGGTCCCCCTCCCTCTCTGTGACTCCCCCTCTCCTCCTTAGGAGTGGGTTAAAATAGAGACACACAGGGGAGTATTTTTCCAGGAAGAGTACCTTGTCTCCACCCCTGTGGGGTGGGAGTTGGTAGTTGCCCTCTTTCTCTCCTCCTCCCTGTTTCCATCCAACCTATTTCTCCTAAAAAACAAAAAACAAAAAAACACACTTTTTTTCACCAAAAATCTTTTCTTGAGAGGGTGCTGAATCCCTGTATCCTGTCCTTCTTCCAGAATAGCCGACTCTGCTTATCTGGAGTGTTTGCCAGTTATTCTGTGCCTTGAATTCTGGCAGAAAGCTTTGCTACTCCTTGCAGTTCCTATACAATCTGGAGACGGACCAGGGTTCTGGATATCTTATCCTTCTCCCCTCTCCTAAATTCTTTACCCACCCTACCCCCCTTCTTCCGCTTCCAGAGATTGGGGCCCCTCCCAATCCCCTTTAGTTTCTAACCTCTTTCTTTTCTGTCCTCTCAGTCGTTATTTCTCCTTTTAGATCATACATCTTTTCCTTTTCTGTCCCTTGGACTGTCTTGTCCCACCCTCCACCCTTCCTCTTACTCTCAGCGACTCAGAACTGGCAGGCAGGCGGAGTCGGCACAGCCTACGCCCAACCCCGGCGCCACGCAGTGCACGCACCTTGAGGGAGGCTCCAATGGTGTCGGCTCCACCTACATTAAAAAAAAAGCTCCCGCTGGGTCCTGACTCCGGCCAGATACCCATCTGTGATGAATGGTGAAGATACACAGAAAGATCATAATTACGGTAGGTACGTCATTTTCGTTTTTTGCAGCTCACCTTGGAAAGGTTGGGATTCAGGTCTTTCCCTACCTGGATGATTTTCTGTCACACTTTTATTACTTATAACATTTTCTTGGAAAGAGGATAACAGGGTAAACTGTTTTAGAAGACCAAATGAAGAAGTGTGATCCCATGCCCACCAGAGTTTGTAAGTAAATAAAACCTCACACTTCAGATCTGTCTTCTTTGTATTTCTTTTCCAGAATGAGCAGCAGGATGCAGCCATGAAAGCTCTGGAGTATTTGTCCTGGCATTCACAAGATTGCACTCAAGTATTTATAGCTCTGAGGTGGGTATCTACCAAGATTCAGGTATTCATAGCTCCTGGGTGGGTAACTGCCCTTACCCAATATTTACAGCTCTGAAGTGGGTAAATAGCAAGATTTAGGTATTCATTGCTCTGAAGTGGGTAAATAACTAATGATCATATATTCCCAGCTCACGGGTAGGTAAATAACCAATGCTTGAGTATTCCTAGCTTTGAGGTGGGTAAATAACCAATGCTTGGGTATTACTAACTCTGAGGTAGGTTATTGCTCTGATCCACATTTTCACAGCTCTGAGGTGGGTAATTGCCCTAACTCCTGGTATTTATAGCTCTGAGGGGGTAAATAAACAAGATTCAGGTATTCTTAGCATAAAAGTGGGTAAATAAGCAATGCTTGGGTATTCCTAGTTCTGATTTGGGTATATAACTAATGCTTGGGTATTCCTAGCTCTGAGGTGGGTAAATAACCAGTGCTTGGGTACTCCATGCTCAGAGGTGGGTGAATAACCATTGCTTAGGTATTTCCAGGTCAGGTGTGGATAAATAACAAAAGCTTGGGTATTCCCCAGCTCAGATGTGATTAAATCACCAATGATCTTGTATTTCTACTCTGAGGTGGGTAATTGCCCTGTCTGAAGTAGGTATTGCACTAAGGTGGGTAGATACCAGAATTCTGGATTTCTTAGCATCAAGGTGGGTAAATAACCAATACTTGGGTACTCACAGCTCAGATGTGGGTTAATAACCAGTGCTCCAGTATTCCTAGCTCTGAGGTGATTAAATAACCAATGCTTGAATATGCCTAGCTCTGGAGTGGGTAAATAACCAAGGCTCAGATATTCCCAGCTCAGAGGTGGGTACATAGCTAGTGCTCAGGTATTCCCAGCTCAGAGATGGGTAAATCAATGCTCAGGTATTCCCAGCTCAGAGGTGGGTAAATAACCAATGCTTAGGTGTTCCCAGCTCAGAGATGGGTAAGTAACTATTGCTCAGGTATTCCTAGCTCAGGCGTGGGTAAACAACCAATGCTTGGGTATTGCCAGCTCAGTGGTGAGTAAATAACCAATGCTCAGGTATTCCTAGCTCTGAAGTGGGTAACTAACCAAGGCTTGGATATTAGCAGCTCAGGGGTGGGTAAATCGCCAGTGCTCAAGTATTCCAGGCTCAGAGATAGGTAAATAACCATTGCTCAGCTATTTGTAGCTCAGAGTTGGGTAAATAATCAGTGCTTTGGTATTCCCAGCTCAGAGGTGGGTAAGTAATCAATGCTCAGGTATTCCTAGCTCTGAGGTGGGTAAACAATCAATACTCAGGTATTCCTGGTTCAGAGGTGGGTTAATAACTAGTGCTCAGGTATTCCTAGCTCAGAGGTGGATAAATAACCAATGCTTGAATATGCTTAGCTCTGAAGTGGTTAAATAGCCAGTGCTCAGGTATTCCCAGCTCAGAGATGGGTAAATAACCAATGCTCAGGTATTGCTAACTCTGAGGTGGGTAGTTTCCCTGACCCTAGCATTCACAGCTCTGAGGTGGGTAGTTTCCCTGACCCTAGCATTCACAGCTCTGAGGTGGGTAGTTTCCCTGACCCTAGCATTCACAGCTCTGAGGTGAGTAGTTTCCCTGACCCTAGCATTCACAGCTCTGATGTAGGTAGTTTCCCTGACCCTAGCATTCACAGCTCTGAGGTGGGTAGTTTCCCTGACCCTAGCATTCACAGCTCTGAGGTGGGTAGTTTCCCTGACCCTAGCATTCACAGCTCTGAGGTGGGTAGTTTCCCTGACCCTAGCATTCACAGCTCTGAGGTGGGTAGTTTCCCTGACCCTAGCATTCACAGCTCTGAGGTGGGTAGTTGCCCTTACCCAAGCATTCACAGCTCTGAGGTGGGTAGTTGCCCTGACCCAAGTATTCACACTTAGAACATTCTGGTTGTTGAGGAGCTCACAATATGTGGCTTTTTAAATTTCTACTGCATAAATAGCAAGACAAATTCTAAGTTCAGTTCTGTTCCTATTGTACTTTGTAGTACATTAACAGTAAGGTTACTGTGTTATGGTTTTGTGCCTCAGTGTTTATGATCACGGGATATGAATATTACCTTATACACTGATTACGTAATGGCAATATCCTGTTGTTTAAATATCCACTTGTTGTGAGATATGACTGAGTCTGCTATGGTTCTTATTTCCTCTGATACTAAAGCAGGTGCATTTATTTCAGGTGTTTAGTTCGTTTGGTGCTCTCCAGACTTGGAAAGGACCCTGTAGAAAAAAGGTTAGTTCATTTTTTTAATAAAAGCAAGGGTTGCATTTTGGTTTTAAAACTGGTGGACGTGGTTGCTAAAACCTGTTTATTTAAAACTAGGTCTGAGACTGGAACTTTGTCAGTAGGATTTATTGTAATATTTACAATGTATATCATCTTAGAGCTTAAAGAGACAGAAGCACATGGAGGTGAAGTAACATGCTCAGATTTACATAGTATCACACAATGAGCTGCTGGCTTTGATGAGATTCAAACCTGTGATCTTCAGGTTACAGCTGTAGGCTTTAAAGACAAACACACTGCTCAAAATGAATCAGTCATATCATGAGCTGCAAAATGTACAGAACATACGTGAATCAGAAGGGTCACATTGCCACATTCATACTCATTCTGTTTGCAAGATAGATCTCCTCTGCTTCCATAACCACTGTAAAATGCCAGTATTTGTTTTCTGTAAAGCTCTTCCTCTCTCGGGTGTGCAGGTGACTATCATCCCTGTTCCTGCCTCCCCGATTGACCACCACCTCCCCTGGGACTCACCTGACAAGTGATGTTCCCCTACACATTGTCCTCCATAGTGGGACCAGGAGGGGTGGAGCCTCCCCCCGAGAGACATATCGAGAACTCAGGGTCAGGGTCCAGGGTGATGGTGCCGGCTGGGGGCAAGCAGGACATCGTTAAGGGCTTCATTAAGTACATAACTAACTTGCTGTTTCCAACAGTGTGAGCCTGTAAAATGTGGTGGTGTGTGTTTCCACAGGGATGAACAATTGGATGCACTGCTGTCTCATTTGAAGACAGGTATGTATTGTACAGCATGACATGGTCAGTAGTGTACAGCTTAAGGCACAGAGTACTTTTTCCTGTAGAACAGCCAAACATGACATCTCTGCTAAACAGATGATTTAACCTTTACATCACAAAGCCTGAGGAGTATAAGCTGCTGGACAGGTATATAAAAATCCAGGCCCTGGTGGGCAGAATCAAGACATCATTCCTGAGCTATAAGGTCACAGAATTCACTAAAAAAATGACCATATTGCAGCTTATCCTTACAAACCCAACTAACATAGGAAAGATGCATGAGGGAGACACTGGGACTGAGCAATCATAGAACATTGTGAGCTGAAGTCAAACTTAAGGCTGAGAAGATGCAAAGCAAGACCAAGGCCCTGGACTTCAGAAGGATTCATTTGGTGAAGATGAGAGAGGTGTTGGGGGTTGGGGAATTAAGACAGGTGGATGGAGAAGTAGGAGTAGACAGACAGTGGAAGGATAATCAAGAAAGAAGTGCTGTAACTAGAGGTAGCTGGTCTATGTGCAAAAATGGTAGGGAATAATAAGCAGTAGGCAGTCCAGAGGAGGGCAGCTAAAATGGTGCAGGGTCTGCAACAGAAGCCATACGAAGAGAGACTAAGGAAACATATAAGTTGGTGGCAGATAAGGACTGCAAGGCCTATCAAGTCTGCCCATTGTTTCTACCTTATGAATGTGCCATAGGCCTTAATATGTATACCCTCGAGGAAAGGAGGGAGAGGGGGAACATGACAGAAACTTTCAAGTACCTTAAGGGAATCAACAAAGTCCAAGAGGGTAGCATCTTTCAGAAAAAGAGATGTGCAAGAACAAGGGGGCACAGTTTGAAGATAGAGTGGGGATGGCTCAGGGGCAATGTGAGGAAGTATTTTTTCACAGAGAATGTGGTGGACGCATGGAACGGCCTTCCTGGGAAGGTCATGGGGTCGAAAACAGTGGTGGAATTCAAGAATGCATGGGACAGACTGTGACAGGGAGCTCCTGTCACTCTTAAAGACCGACCTTTTCTTAAATCTGTTGCAACAGTTCTTCTGTTTCTTAGCCTAATCTATCCTTTACAATTTCTAGTCCATAAGGTTGGCCACCTATGGGCACCCTCTTCCCTTTCTTGACTATGCTATAGTGTCCTCTATAATTTTCCTTTTCCCCTCTCAGGTCCTCGTACAGGGAGGTTATTGTTGTGACCTCCAAGTGTATGTAAAACAGGTTGTGTTTATCGTCGTTGGATTTAGTATGTACTAGCACTATGTCATAATATACTTTATGTTTATGAAACCTGTAAATGTTGAAAATACCATGGCAGTAGGTGTTTTTGATAATGGTAAAAAGTACTAGGTGACTATTATAGAAATTAAGTTAGTTGTGCTATGTAAAATGCATGTAAATTGCTGTAAACTGAACAAGTCTGAAATGTCATGGTGATTTGCATATATCCCATGATGCTTTGCATTATGGAAGTATGTATGATGTTGTATTTCTTTGAAACTTGATTTGTTGACAATGCCCTTTGGGGTAACTCTTTTTTCAGTGTTTCTGCACTGAGGTTCTTTGTTTTTAGCTTGTTTTTGTTTTCTTTTTGAGCCCCCACTACCAAGCAGACAGGGCCCACATAGGGATAAAGGGTTTTCACTGAAAAGTGGTTAGATCAGAGATCACTGAGTCAGTAGGTGTTGTCTAAGTATAGAAGAAAGACTTGCATAGTCTGTTGCTACAAACTGATGTACTGAAGAAGGGATATGCCATTACTGAAGGTTATCTACTGCATTTTGAATAAACATCACACACAGTTGTGTGTTGAACTTAAAGTTCAGTGTCTGGTCCAGCTGTTATCCCACCACCCCTCCACACAGACATAAGGCAATTCTGGTGGATGGTAGGAAGAAGTAGGCTGTTAATTAACTAGGATCTGCAACTTATCCAATAGGTAGAGAAATGGGCAGACTAGGTGAGCCAAGTGGTCCTTATCTGCCATCAAAGTCTATGTTTCCAATGGAAGGGGGAAAGAAACCATCATGGTTCATGAAGAGTGCAGCTCAGGCATTCCAAGAAAAACGAAAGGTGTTTGTTAAATATATAGATAGTCAAATGGATGAGGACTGGGGCATACCAAGAACTGATGAGAAAAGTCAATGGGGCAGTGAGGCAAACGTCTGACGCAAGACTGAGGCTGGCAGAGGGGGTCAGGAAGGCTGACAAGGCAGCCTTCAGCTGTATGCAGAAGATATGCAGAACAAAGTGGGGTGTAATCAGGCTGTAGACTGTGGGAAGACTGGGTAGAAAATGAGATGGGCAAGGCGACTCCACTGAACTATTATCTCTGTTCAGTATTCACAGTGGAGGACATAGGGCCTCTACGAGACAGCAACATAGCATACTGTAAGCGATTGCTAGCGGAGATCATACCATTACAGAGGAGAGAGAGGGCTGCAGGGACTTCAGGCAGCATAGAAGGTAATGTTATCAGTGGGTCTAGATGGGTTGCACTAGAGGGTGTTGAGGGAACTGGGGCAGGTTCACTGCCAGACCTCTTCAGCTGCTTACTAGAGATGGGGGAAGTGTCCAATAATTGGAGGGCAGCAGATGTCATCCCCCTACATAAACATGGGAGCAGAGTGGAGCAAAGCAACTATAGACCTGTCAGTCTGATGTCAGTAGTAGGAAAGATCTTTGAATCCCTTATAAAGGAGAGGACTGTGGATTCCTGGAGGTGACTGGGCTGCAGAATCCCAGACAACATGGATCTTCCTGGACATAAAGTCTCCACCAGTCATTCACACTAATGGGAACTACGCCGGAGGCTCTAGGACCCAGCGGGAGCAAACTTTTCAGGAGAGACGTCGCCAGAGATGGAGCCATGAGGAAGCAGCACTGCAAGCCATGGCTCGTGCAGTAAAGACTACCTTGGCGTCGACCCTCCAACTGCCTCAGTTCCTTTTTTCCCCACTGTCGAGTGCGCTTCAGTGACGGCGATGCTCACCTGCCGGGAGTCAAACTTCAGACTAGCAGCATAGTTTTCAGTTTATTGTTTTGTAATTTATCTTTAAAAGTACCAAGTAGATTTAAATTTAAATTTATTGATTAATAAAAGAAGTCTTCAGCCCTCCATTGACGGAGTCGACCATAAGCAGGTCAGGTGACGGTAGGGAGACTTCGTATGAAAGCTGATCAGTCAGCTGGGCTGGGTCCAGTCCGCCACCCTCCCCAGAGGGTGGGTCTGACAACAGACGGTCCAATGCTCAGGGAGATGGGAGGTCCCCCCAAAAGTATAAAAGGAAACGGTCCCATTCGCGGCACCATTCGGCTTCGAGTTCTTCTTCGGTGCACAAGTCGAAAAACAGAAGGCATCACTTAAGGTCGCCTTCTGGTATGTCTACGCATTGACGGTCGGTCATTGGGGCTAGGCAGTGGTCTCCTTCTCGTTCGGAGTCGCTGGTTTCTGGCTCCGGTGCCCGACCTCTTCGACATCAGAGTCTGTCTCCGCCTATCAGACGGGCCGCCGATGAGCAGTTTCACCAATTGGCTGCTCTTATGGAGCAGTGGGCTCAGAGGTTGGCCCAGCTGCCTGGCCCGGTCTCTCCAGGGCCTTCGGGCCGCTCGAGGGAAAGGGTAGGGTGGCTGGACCTTCATAGTCATGCGGCGCCTTCTTCGGTGCTGGCAACTGCATGCTCAGGTGTTTTCCCCCTTCACACGGCTGCAGTTCAGGGGTCCACACAGATGCCTCTATCTCCTGTTAATTTTCCTTCAGATTTGCAGTTTTCGGAACCTTGGGACACTCGGAGCTGTCCGCAGCACCGAGGGCTCTGTCGGCACCATTCACGGTGCCGAGGGCTCTGTTGGCACTGTCTGCGGTGCCGAGGGCTCTGTCGGCACTGTCCGCAGCACCGAGGGCTCTGTCAGTGCCGTGGTCTCTGTCGGCGCCGTGTGCTGGGCTGTTTCCGATGGTGCCGACTTTCTTGGGTTCAGCGCCATGTTCTTCATCGGTGCCGATGCTTGGTGCAGCACAGTCCAGCCTCCAAGGCTTTTCGACTCTGATTCTTTCCTCTTCTAATTTCCATTCTGATTTTCACTCCTTTCCTGTCCATACAGTCCCCCCTGAACTGTCAGGAGATGATTTTGAGCCTGACCCAGATCTTCGTCTGGGTGATGATGTTGAAGGAGCAGGGATTAATCCTGCTGCAGAGCCTGTGGTCGAAGACCTTTCCTTTAAGTCTCTGCTGAAAAATTTAAATTCCACTCTTTCTCTCCAGACTACAGAAATCGATCCTGGGAAGCTTTTAAAACTCCAGTACCTACATGTCCCGGAGATCCCTATGGATTTATTTTCTCCGGTACAAACATCTTTTGAGACCCTTTCTCAGATGGTATGGAACAATCCTGCTCTCATACCTTCTGTGGCTAAGTCCGTAGATAGGAAGTATGCTGCTTCCCAGGATCGACCCATATTGGCCTCACAAGCTTATGCTGATCCCATTGTAGTCTTAGCAGAGAATGACAAGGCTGTCCTCCCTCAGGCATCTACACCCTGGCCTATCAATAAAGAATCTCTTAAGATAGACACCTTAGGTAAGAGAGTCTTTGCTGCCTCCACCCTGGGTATGCGTATTGCCAGCTACCAGGGCTATTTTTCTCAATATGAGTATGTCCTTTGGCATTTGCTCAAGCAAATGGTAGAAGCTCTGACTGAGTCGGAAACTAATTCAGAGCTATTTCACACCATAACCAGGGGCATCGAGTCCAATAACCAACAGGGTAAAGCTGCAATGGACGCTTTTGATACTGCTTCTCGAGCGGTGGCGGCAGGCATTTGTACCCATCGCCACTCTAGGCTACGTACTTTGGGCTTCACAAATGATGCACAGCAACAGGTCATGGCCTTACCCTTCGACGGTATGTATCTGTTCGGACCCCAGGTGGAACAAGCTCTGGAGGCCACACAGAAGACTAGGTCAGCCATTAAGACAGCTCGACCTGCACCCGCCCACTCCCGGGGGGGGTGCCAATAAGCGACAATTTCACAACCATCAGTCCTTTCGGGGTAAAGGCAGGGGGGAGCTTTAACAAAAACCACACCCCGCAACCACAAAAGAAAAAGCAGCAGAAGGTACGAGGCCACAAAGCGCCCAGTGCCACCTTCTGAGTTCTTGGCCCAGGTCCCACCTTAACTGCCCGAGGGGGACTCTTCCTCAGCGGTGGGAGGACGTCTGACTCAGTTCTACGACCAGTAGAAGTCTGTAACATCAGACAAATGGGTCCTCCTGACAATCCGCGAGGAGTAGTCACTCAGTCTTTCAAGCCCCCGATCATCCCCTAAGCGGCAGCCCAGGCTGTTTTCAGTACAGTCAGACCTTTTGCTTCCGAGATGCAAGGCCTTCTGAACAACAGGGCAGTAGAAGTAGTTCCGCCGGACCAATGAAACACAGGTTTCTACTCCCATTACTTTCTAGTTCCGAAGAAAACTGGAGGCATGCACCCCATTCTGGATCTCAGAAAGTGAAACAAATTCCTTCACAAGGAAAAGTTTAAGATGATATCTCTAGGTACCCTTCTACCTTTGATTCATAAACATGATTGGCTAGCCTTCCTGGACATGCAGGATGCCTACCAACACATTCTTATACACCCAGAGAACCACAAATACCTGAGGTTTGTGGCATTGGGTCAACATTATCAGTTCAGAGTCCTGCCGTTTGGGCTATCCTCAGCGCCACGAGTTTTTACAAAGTGTTATGTAACCCCCAGGTGGCGCTATCCCAAGGGCTACTACCCCTGCCTGACTGACTACTGACAGGTTGAGGGGCCTAGGTCCAATGGCGGGTGCCTCCACCCAGAGGTCAGGTTTGATACTGTTTTTTCTGACTTGGTCACAGCCCTCTGGGACACTTCAACCCCCCTTTCTTCCCACTAGTGGCCCACACAATATGTCAGGAGTATCTTTACAATGTACACTTACCCCTAGGACTAGTTCGGTCAGCTTAACTCTGGGGACCCCTTGTAAAGCAAGAGGATGTAATACGATAGCCACTGTACAATACTTTAACACAAACACATGCCTTAGTCAGTGTAACTTTATTGAAACAACCAGATCTGATTTATTTAGGGGATGGCAACAAGGACAAGGGGAAATCAGGTTAATTAGAGCAATCACATTAATATTCACAGTACTGCGCACAATTTCAGAGTCCCTAAATGTCACTTTCACTGGGTACCCAGGATGGAAGGGGGCTAGCCAGGATCGGTGCAGCTGGTTGGGGCCCTGAGACGGAAAACACTTGCACAATACCCAATTTGTAATCCGGAGCCGGTTGGCTCAGTTCATATAGCAAGAAAGAAAATCGGATGAACCACTTGTAATTTAAAGGTACAGATGGCAGGGAGCTACCCTGATTTTCACTCACTAACTTTTGGCTGGACGCTGTCCCCGTGAGTGGCGTGAATTTATGGACACCCTTTGCACAGCAGGGGAACAGGGTTCTGTAAGCAGGACACACCCCACACATTTATATGTAAAATAAGATCTTACTTCGAGAGGGCTCTTTCAGTAGGTAATTACATATAGGACTAATGCTGGCCGGCGGCAGGACCCCACGGAAAAATTTCTAGCTAGCAGTCCCTGGCGAGGACCGCTTCTGTCAGGTGACCAGCGTCATGCGGCCGTCATTATAAAGGCGGCCAGACCGCCTTCAATTCTTCCCGCCGTCCTTTCATTGGCTCTCATGAGGTGAAGTTCATATTACACAGTCCTGTTACTAGCGGTTTTCCGAAAAGTTTCAGTATTTTGTATTTGTATTTTCTATCGTCAGGTGAGCGTCGGTATATGTCGTCCCCTTCAAAAAATAAGTGTGACTCGTGCGGTGCTCAACTGCCTCACAAAGACGATCACTCCCTCTGCCTTTTCTATTTAGGCCCCAACCACGCGGTTGACAAGTGTCCGCACTGCCTTCATTTCAACACGGCCACCCACAGACGATGCCAGCAGTCTCTCGAAGCCCATCTCCTCAAGAAGAAGATGTCCGCAATGGAGAAGGAGTTGAAGAAACTTCGGCAGGCGTCGATCTCCCCTGAAGGGCACAGAAGCGGACAAGGAAGGCACGGGAGAAGGTCTCCTCCTCCGCCACTCCGACTCTGTCTGGAGCCGTGACTAGGTAATTATCCTCTGGGATCGCCGCGGCAGCCTCCAAGGCTTTGGAGGGCGTCAGCCCGCCCACCGGGTTCACGCTCGAGCCCGCCAGGTGCCTCCGGCAGGAGGCTTCAGCCCCCAGTACCGCCGCAGGCTTGCGGCCTACTGGTGCAGGCGCCTCCCATAAGTCGGACGTCGGCTCCTCCGACGTCCGCCGGGAGAAGGCCGCTAAGACGCCCGACCCTTCGGGGCAGCGCACGGCAGCGTCTCCATCGGACCGGGCCTCCTCTCATCCTCAGCCCGTCTCCAACGAGGGACCCTCGAAGTCGGATGCCGGCTCCTCTGGCGTCCGCCGGGACCCGGCCCCTAAGTCACATGTCAGCTCCTCCGGCGTCGCCAGGCCTCGGGAGCCTCGGCGAACCCTGCCACGTTTGTCGTGGCAGGCTCACCGCGGCCGCCGCTGCCGTCAGGAGAACCGAGTCCCCCTGCCTGACCCGAGATTTTCTCCTCCGTCCCCGAATGAGGCTCAGGATCCTGGGCTGCCGTCCGATCCTCTTCCTTCTGAGCGGATCGGGGCGCCGGCTTCTCTGACACGGCTCCGACACCGGCCCGCCCGACACGGTTCCGACACGGCCCGCCCGGCCCCGGCGGGGGATATTCCTCTTCCATCGGGCCCTCCACCCCACGAGCCTATCATGGTTGATCCACCCGTGGAGTACCCGGCTGGGCCGTCTGCTCCGGCAGCTCCTCCAGTGCCTGGGGATCCGCCGTCCTATCCGCCGCCAGTTTTCTCAGGTCCACAGTATCCTGCACCACAGTACCCGGCGCCGACTCCACCGACGCCGCAGTACCCGGCTCCGGTATTCCCGCGGCCGGGTTGGACCTCTTTCCCTACGGATTTCATCAGTACAACTATCCTCCTCCTCCTCCATCGCCCCTAGGCTGCGGTGGATCTCCAGGAGACTCTGGCCTCCTGGTGGGCTGAGCCAGGCTCAGCTCACCGAGAAGTTGAGAGTGTGTGACAGCAGTGCCACTGCGCTCCGTATGCCCCAGGCACGGTGCTCCTCTCCGCCTCCGGTTCCCGGGCTTGCCCTCGGGATCCAGAGAGGGCAGGACACGTGTCAGGGATCCCCTAAAGGAACCGTTCCTCCCGTGAGCGAGCTAGGGGTCTTACTCTGCTTCAAATTCTCTTCTTCCTCTCTCTCCGGACTCCTCAGGAGGCCTCTGATGGAATGTTCGAAGAGAATGACGGCGCGCTCTCTCGTCAAGCCCAGCCGAGGACTCCTCAGTCTCCTCGGAGGATCCTTCCTTCACGGAGTTGCTCAGGAAGATCAGGAAGTCCATCGGTGCAGTTCCTTGAGCCAGATCCTCAGCAGGTTAAACTCACCCGAACATCTGGACTTGCCCCTTACGGCTCCTACTCCTAGTGCCACCTGGATCGAGCCTCACGCCCACCTTGTTTCACTATTTGGGAAACAACCACTCGACTTTAGCCCCACTTCCTCGACAGTCTAACAGGCTGTACCAGGCTCCGGAGGTGTAGACTTTTTAGACTCTCACCCCCCAATGCAGACTCGGTTTGTGATTAAAGCGCTCACGGCCGGTCAGCACACCCAAACATTTGAGCTTGTCTCCCCGGATAGGAATCTCGCCTTCTGGATCAGTATGGAAGGAAGATCATGCTTCTTTCACACTGGGAATTAGGTCCCAAATTATGTAGCACATATGGGGGATTACCAGAGGCTGTCCTTACAGGCGGAATCCAAGATTGACTCCTTGCCTGCAACTCAAGTCAAGCAGGAGTTAGCTGACTGGTCATTCTGCTTTCGTTCCAGCCAGCCGTCATATTCTGAGGGGCGACCTACGATGCAGTGGACACCGCAGGATGGAGCTCTGCATTCGCCATAAGTCTTCGGCGTCATGCATGGCTCCGTGTGTCAGGTCTGGTCCCGGAGGTGCAGTCAGCAATTCAAGAAGCACCTTTCAGGGGTTCTGTGCTTTTTGGTGGTGATGTCAAGGACATCATCACTGACTTGCAGGAGAAGGGGACGGCCCTTAAATCTGTTGATTCAGTGTACTGTCCCCATCCCCCACAGCGCCGTCCCTTCGCGAGCAGCTGGCCTCAAAGCGGGAAACCTCAGGAAGGCGGGCCACCCATGCTCGGGCCCCCACGCTGCAGGCCCCGCTGCCCAAAAAGCAGGGTGCCCCAGCTGCGGGCGCCTCACACCACCTGACTCCTTCCTCTCCCACCACCTCCGGATGTTCGGAGGAACGTTGAGAGGATGTTCTCCCTCCACCTTCCGGGTTGAGAGGATAACATCAGTTCATGGGTGCTTCAGATCATAGCAGAGGCACTCCATCAAGTTTCTGCGAAACCTCCACGTCACCCCCTCTGAACTCCTCTTACTCAAGGGACCATCTTCCTTTGGTCAGGGAAGAAATCTGCTCTCCTTGCGAAGCGAGCTATGAAACCGTCCCCCCTCACCTCCATGGGAGGGGTTACTATTCCCATTTCTTCCTCGTACCAAAGAAGACGGGAGATCTCAGACCCATTCTCGATCTCAGCTCCCTGAACCTATATGTGGAATACAAGAGGTTCAGGATGCTCTCCCTTCAAACCCTCTTGCCCTGCTTTGTGCCAGCCAATGACTGTGCACTGGATATGCAGGATGCGTACCTGCACATCCCATTAGCCCTTAGCACGAAAGTACCTCAGGTTTGCATTCCAGGGGACCACTACCAATTCCGGCCGCTCCTTTTAGTGTTCCTCGGCTCCCCAAGTCTTTACCAAATGCCTGGGCGGTGGTAGCGCACCTGCATGCTTTAGGAGTTCAGGTTTTCCCTACCTGGACGACTGGCTCCTGGCGGCCCCATCAGGGAGGAACTCACCATTTTCTCTCCCTCACCCAGCAGGTTTTCACTGGCTGGGTATCACCATCAACCTTTCCAAGTCTCACCTGGATCCTACAGAGGCTCCAGTTCATCAGAACAATCCTCGACATGACAGTGTGCAGGCCTTCCTGCCTCGGACAGGGGCCTCCTCAATCTGAGATTTCCCTCCTATCGGAACACAGGAGGGTTCCAGCGAGGTGGTGCTCCGTCTACTGGGAGCTTATGGTGGCGGCCATCCCAGCAGGTTCCATCTGCAGCGCCTCCATGAGAATCTCTCAGTGGACTCCTTGATCTCAGTGGGATCAACGGGTGAGCGACCTAGATCATCTGGTTCTGATCTCCTCGCCGATGGTAAGAGACTTGCAATGGTGGATGGTTCAAGAGAACCCTGTCCGGGGGTCCCTTTTCATCCCCCGATCAGACTCTGACCACAGAGACGCTTCAGGCGAAGGTTGGAGCCCATCTGGGTCCTCACGGACCAGGACCTATGGTCAAAGTTGGAGTTAGTTCTCACATCAACGTTCTCGAGCCGAGCAGTGCTGTATGCTCTCGGGCCTTCACCAATACATCCTTACGGTCACCTAGTTGTCCAAGCGGACAACATGTGCGTGGTGTGGTATCAACAAACGAGGGAGGACTCGGTCCAGCCGCTGTGTGGGAAGCGATGAGGTCTGGGAATGGGCAGCGCTTCACAACCTTCACCTCACGGCGATCCATGTTCCAGGAGTCGACAATGTCCAGCAGACAGACTAAGTCGCTCCTCGGCTCTTCCACACGAGTGGGAATTGGACGAAAAAGTTCTAAACAGCATCTTCCAGATTTGGGGGACTCCTCAGATAGACCTGTTAGCCTCCTCCCAAAACGCAAAGCTTCTAATCTTTTGCTCGCTCGCTCCAGAGCGAGGCGCTTTCTGGAGTGACGCTCTAATAGCTTGGCAGAAGACTCCAGGAGAAAGGACTGCTGTGTGACTGAACTTCTCTGCTGGGACTAAAGTAGAAGAACTTTTGCATTTAGACCTTTAATTTAGGGTAAAAAAACTAACATACAAAACAAAACAAAAAAAAGTGTGTGTTTGGGTTAACTGAACTGAATGGGTAACTGAAAAGTCATCTAGGTGTAAATCTCAAGTGACTGAAAGAACTTAACTGTTGTGAGGTTTAAATTACTTGTAGAAAGATCTGGTAAGTAGGGGAAGTGGCATAGCTAGAAGGAAGCTACATTTAAAGACTGCCTTAGAAAGATTCTGCTAATAGCTTGGCAGAAGACTCCAGGAGAAAGGACTGCTGTGTGACTGAACTTCTCTACAGGACTACATTGCCCTCCTTCCCATCAAAGCTAGTTCTGTTTTATAGGCTAGGATTTGACTGACAACAGGAACTTCCTGTTTAGGGGCAGGTAAGTGATCACAGAACACCAGGACCCACCATCCTAGAAGGACAAGTAGCTCTCTGGCCCCTCTCTAGCTGCTGGAGGTCTGCCTCTGAACAAGTAAGCGGTCTACTGAGAAATATAGGATATTCTTGTCTCAGAACAGGACAATCAGGGCTTAAAGGGCACAAAGGCAGAAAGTAAGGAGAGAGAAAAAAACAGAGGAAAGAGTAAGGATTGCAAACAGTTAAGGGGCCAGAAATAAGACATGATTGGAGTGGTGCAGTGCAGTGGCTGTGGAGCAGCAGTCTTCCGGGAGATGTTCTGGAGGATGCGGTGTTGTCCCATCTGCAGGCACCTCTCTGGGCTGAGGGAGGAGGTTGCTCATCTCCAGGCTGAGTTGGCCAGGATTTGTGGGACCTCCTCTTCTATCCAGGGACCACCAGTGCCTGCCGTTGCCTCAGAGGTTGCAGAAAAGAGAACAAATTGGACCACAGTGGGCTCAGGGAGGGTGGTGGTGGAACAGGCACATCCTCAGTTGTACCTCTCACAATTCCTATGCCATTCTGGCAAAGTGTGGTACCTCTATGGAGGCTCACCACAGTGGAGACAAGGAGGATGGGAACCTCCACAAGGAGACCCACAGGAGGGTGGCAGGGGACCCTGCAGGAGAAAACAACTCCTGGTGGGGGACTCCATTGTTAGGAAAAGGTAGAACTGGGCAGGAGAGGGGAGAGAGGTAAGGTGCCTGCCTGGGCATACATGGCTTGGAGGGACAGGAGCCGAATCCTCAGGATTGCCGGAGCAGCTGCAGGGAGGGAGCTGGATGTCACTGTCCACTAGGGACAAATGACCTGGCTAAGAAAGGAGTTAGAAAGTGCAAGAAGAGTTTGTGGAGTTGAGGAGGGCCCTTGATACCAGTAGCCTTGCGGTAACCTTCTGGGAGTGCTACCCATCTATGGCATAGGAGAGGCTAGGGTGTTCCGTGCCATGGGATTCAATCAGTGGTTGAAAAACTGGTGTGGAGCTCAGGGATTGGCTTCATTGGGGACTGGGGTCCACCTGGAGTGATGCAAGCCATACTGGCATGATGGGCTGCATCTGTCCGGGAGGGAACCAGGATCCTAGGTGATGAGTTTAAATGCTTCATTGGCAAGCTTTTAAACTAACCAAGGGAGAGCACTGGAAAGAGCAGGAAAATCCTAGCCACCCCCAAACAATCACGGTAGTAAGTGTGGCAAACACCAACATGGAGGTGTCGATAGGGAGAAGGGCAGGGTAAATGGAGAAAGTGACAAAGGCAAGAAGGACAGGGATGGGGCAAAAGGGGTAAGGCCATCAGAAATGGAGGTAATGAGTACCAATGCCCGTAGTCTGGGCAACAAGCTCCCTGAGCTGGTGGCCTTAATGGAAGAGGATGCCTGAATACCATATGCAGTCACAGAAACATGGTACACAGAGAACCATGACTGGGATAACATACCAGGGTACATAACCCACAGGAGAGACAGGCAGGGGAGAAGAGGGAGGAGTAGCTCTCTATGTAAAGGGATAAAAGCAACTGAACAAAGAGTAAACAGGGAGGAGAGGAGGCACCTGTGGGTCACCTTGGAGACTGGAAAGGGCACCACAATCCGCTTTGGGGTTGTGTACGAACACCGCGTCAGGGAAGGAATGGACAAGGATATGATGGAAGGCATTCTTAGAATGGCAGAAAGGGAGATACTGTTGATGGGAGACCTGAATATGCCAGATGTTAACTGGAGCCATTTGCTGCAGCGACATCCAAAGCAGGGTCATTCTTGGCGCCCTACAGGTGGTAGGCATTAGACAGCTGGTTTGGAACCCACTCGTGAGGGAGCAATCTTAGACCTCGTACTCTCAAGCGGGGGCAGTGAGAGGATCTCAGATCTAGAAGTGGGTTGCCATCTGGGGACATGTGACCATCAAACAGTGTGGTTCACGTTAAACTCAGCTACAGAGTCAGAAGCCATACAAAGTAGAAGTACTGGACTTTAGGAGGGCTGACTTTGGCAAGATGGGAGATGCCTCAGAAAAGCACTAGCAAACAGGCTAGAAGGAGTGTGGAGCAACAATGGGGAATTATCAAAACTGCCATCACAGGGCAACAAGCCTTTGTGTGAAGCAAATAGACAAATCAAGCGAAAAGAAAAGCCACTATAGGTTATCAAGAGGGTGGCTGTGAAAGTTGGGAAGAAAAAGATAGCATTCCAGAAGTATAAGGAAACACAGAAAGAGCAGGACAGAGGCTGTACCAGTTAAGGCAGAAAGAAGCAGGAGGAAGTCAGAATAGCAAAGGCCCAAACTGAGGAAAAGATAGCCAACTCAGTTAAGAAGGGGATAAAACCTTTTATAGGTACATCACGTGAGAAAGACAAAGGAGGGATAGTGAGGCTGAATAGAATAAGCGGTGGGTGGGCAGAGGGACAGTGAAAAAGCAGGAATACTGAGCAGATATTTCTGCTCAGTATTCCAAAGAGGAGGGAAGTGCCTAATCCAATTAACAGAAGCACTCTTGATAGGGGGTCATAGAAACATAGAAACATAGAGTTGACGGCAGATAAGGACCATAGGAGGCCCATCCAGTCTGCCCATTTCTTTTCTACCTTATAAATGTGCCATTGGCCTTTGCTCTGTCAGTGACCTATCTATTCATAGTCATTTGTATTGCTCATATGCCTATCCATGCCTGTTTGAAGCCCCAGTCCTTTCAGAAGAAAAGGGTTCTGCAAGAACTCCTAAAACTGAAGGTGGACAAAGCAATGGGTCCTGATGGAATTCACCCCAGAATTCTAAAAAGAATTAAGGAAGGAACTAGTGAAACCACTGGCTCTCTTTTAATAAATCATGGGAGGATGGTGTGGTACCCGAGGACTGGAGGAAGGCGGATGTGATTCCCCTCACAACAGTGGGACCAAGACAGAGGCAGAAACTACAGACCTGTCAGTCGTACCTCTGTGGTAGGGAAAGTGATGGAGTAACTTCTGAAGGAAGAATAGTTGAGTAACTAGAGGTCAGTGGAGCACAGGATCCAAGGCAGCATGGGTTCACAGCGGGAAGGTCATGTCAGGCCAGAATCTAATAGATTTCTTTGACTGGGTGACCAAAGTAGTAGACCAGGGGAGGGCTATGGACTTAGCCTACCTAGACTTTAACAAGGCATTTGACACAGTCCCACACACAAAGATTATTAGTCAGAAATAACCCAGCCTAGGAGTGGGTCCCAGGGTAGTAGCCAAAGTCAAAACATTGGCTGGACAACAGGACACAGAGAAGGTAATTGTAAATGGAGTCCACTCTGAAGAAAGGCGGTTACTAGTGAAATACCGCAGGAGGTTCAGTATTGGGTCCAGTCCTTTTTAATGTCTTCATCAGTGGCATTGCAGAGGGACTGGAAGGAAAAATATCCTTTTGCAGATGACACAAGATCTGCAACAGGGTTGATACACAAAGAGAGACGTGGAAAGGATGAAAAGGGACTTGCTTACTTAAAGTTGGAGGAATGGTCAGACATGGCAGCTAAGATTCAATGCAAAAAGTGCAAAATAATGCACCTGGGAAACAAGAACCCAGGGAAGAATACACAATGGGTGGGAGATGAGTAACAACAACAAAACAGGAAAGGGACACTGGGGTAATCATATCAGATGACCTTAGGTTAGAACAATGTGAGATGGCAGTAGGGAGGGCCGAGGGTATACTGGGATGTAGAGGGAGAGCATCAGCAGCAGAAAACAGGAAGTTGTTATCCTCTGTACAGACAGTTGGTGAGACCCCATCTGGAATACTGTGTCCAGTTCTGGAGACCCCATCCCGCAAGGACATAGACAGGATAGAGGCAGGTCCAGAGGAGGGCAACTAAAATGGTGCAGGGTCTGCAAGAGAAGCCGTATGAGGAGAGACTAAAGGAGCTTAATATGTATACCCTTGAGGAAAGGAGGGAGGGGGGCATGATAGAAACTTTCAAGTACCTCAAGGAATCAACAAAGTCCAAGAGGTAGCATCTTTCAGAAAAAGAGACTTGCAAAAACAAGGGGACACAATTTAAAGATAGAAGGAGGGCGGGTTCAAGGGGCAATGTGAGGAAGTTATTTCACAGAGGTAGTGGATGCATGGAACAGCTACCGGAGAAGTTGTGGAGTCTAAAACTGTGGGAGAATTCAAGAATGCATGGGACAGACATAAGGCAATTCTTGTGGGGGGGCAGGAAGATATAGGCTGTTGGTTAAATAGGATCTGCGGCCTATCCTGTAGGTAGGGAAATGGGCAGACTAGATGGGCCTAGCGGTCCTTATCTGCCATCAAAGTCTATGTTTCTATGTTTCTATCTCTAAGCTGGAAGGACAGATTCGTCTATGCTTTTCCCCCCAATTCCTCTGGTCCCTTGTGTGCTGCAGAAGCTTGCTTTGGATGGAGCGAGAATGATTCTGATCATTCCTTTCTGGCCCAGGCAAATTTGGTTCTCTCTTCTACAGCAATACTCAGAGGTTCCTCCTCTTCCTTTTCCTTTATCTCCAGGATTGCTGACCCAGGATCAGGGGACTCTGGTCCATCCGGGACTCAAGTCTCTTCAACTTCATGCATGGCTCCTGCAGACCTAGTTCAATCTCGTTTTGGCGTTTCTTCTAAAGTGGCCGAGATTCTGGTGGAGGCGAGAAAACCCTCCACTAGGTCCACCCTGACATGAAATGGAAAAAGATTTTCCATCTGGCTGCGTCCAGGAGCGTGGAGCCTTTTTCCTGTCCCGTGACCATTCTACTTGAGTACATCGTCATCTTTTAGAGCCTGGGTCTCAGTCACTCCTCTTTGAAAGTCCATATGGCAGCTATTTCAGCCTACCATGTCCCTTTCACTGATAAAGGCATTTACCCAACTGGAGGTATCCAAAACTTTCCTCAGAGAATTCGTTCATCTCGAGGCCTAAGTCGGCTCCAACTCCCCTTGGGACTTAAACTTTATTTCGGCTTCCTCCCCTTTTGAGCCTGCGGCTTCTGCAGACTTGAAGTTTTTATAAGTGAAGGCAGCCTTTCTTCTTGGTGGCCATTACCTTGCTACATAGAATTTCGAGCTCAGGCCTGATGTGCAAAATCCCTTATCTGATTTCACAAAACAGTATCACACGAATCCTAAGTTTCTCTCGAAGATGGCGAGTCACCATAGCTCAATCCTAATGAATTACCTTCTCCATGAGCCTCAATCAAGGAGAGGCCACCTCCATGCTATGGATGTTCACAGGGATTCTGAGATACTACTCCGATAGAAGAAGGATCTCGAAAGACTGATCAATTTGTTCATCATCTGCCTACACAAAGAAAGGCAATGCTGTCTCTAAGCAATGCCTATCAAATGGTTGTACATTGCATCACTTTCTGTTATGACAAGTACAAGAAGACCCTACCGGGTCAAGTCAGAGAATCACTCCACTCATGGAGTAGCAACCTCTGCGGCTTGTTTCAAAAAATTTATGTCTCTTGACGAACATCTGTGCTGCCATCCACCGGACTTCGTCCATACCTTTACTAAACATTACAGTTTGGACATTTCTCTCGCCGTAGAGCAGGCTTTGGTTAGCTGTCTTGCAAGGCCTCCTTTTCTTAAAGGCTTGCAAGGTTTTCCTTGCTACTTCTTGGAGTAGTACCTCCTCCGGTGCCTTTTCCTTTGTTCCAGACTGTTTGGGATTCCTCCTATATGTAATTACCTACTGCAGAGACCTCTCGAGTAAGATAGTACAGTGCGTGAAACACCGTAGCAGTAGATCTTAGAGATGCTCTTCAAATAACTCTATCCGCCCTCCATCCCCTAGGCTTTTCAGCTCCTTTTCTATAGAAATATCTGCTTCTCTCTGCGTCCAGACGCTTCGGGCCTGTGAGAAAGAACTGGGCGGACATCTGGAACAACACACATACACCGAGCGTCGCATGGCCAGTGAGTGCCCTGACGAATGGGGACGGTCCCTAGCCTCAGAGACTGCTAGCTAGAAATTTTTCATTAGGGTCCTGCCGCACGGCTGGCGTCACTTCTATATGTAATTACCTACTCCAAGAGCCTCTCTTGAAGATCTACTGTTACGGTAAGTTCTTACGTAACTGTACTTTACCATACCAGGCAGCTGCTCTCAGGTCCCGATCGCACTTACTGCCAACCCAGGAGTTCGCAATGCAGCTTCACTTTCCTGACAGACCAAGTGCGATGAAGCAGTTTCTCCAGTCCTCTACAACAGGTAACCTGGTTCTTGGCTACAGCCTCTCTCTCTCTCCTCCTCAGTCTGTCAGATTCGGTCTGAATCACTGTGCCAAGCCTTGGGCTTTCAGCGGAAGTGCAGCTCTGCAAGCGCAGAAGCCGAATGCCCCAGTCGCAGCCACAACAGATCCTTCTCAGCCACCAGGCGAGGAGTACAGTCAGGCGCCACCGGGTCCAGTTGGTGGGCTTCGGTTGCCAGTCCTCAAAAGCTTCCCCCATTAGTGCGGCGCCGCCGTTCAGAACACTTCAGAATCACTTTGGCTATATCCCCCATGACAGCTGGCTCCGAAGTCCTGATCCTGGTTGGTAGCTCAATACTCCATTTAGAGTGCCTTCCTCCTGATTGGATCTAGTCTGCAGTTCAGATCCAAAATGGAGGCAAAGCACAGTCCCCAACTTTACAAAAGAAGGCAGTTGAGAAAATTACATTTCCACTACCACTCTAACAGATTGTACGGCAAACAGTTACATCCCTGAATAGTGCTCAATCTGCCCATAGCGATGGCAGAAATGGAGCAATTTGTCATCAGCAGCCAGGACTCAAGCAAGAACCACAGTCCCCAGGTTTCCAGTCCTGCCAAAGCAAGCAGACAGCTCTTAAAGAGACAGTACCAGGGCTCTAAAGCACTCACCAAATGAGCTGTAGCAAATGCTGAACACCATCCAGGCTGAGGCCTTTGGCAAAAAGCTATTAGAGACTTTGGGGAACCCCATTTGCAGGGGGGTTACACCTTCCTAGCCTGAAAAGCTTGGCCGTCGTGTCAGTGAATACCCCTAAATCACTTTTAGGTAGAACATGTGAACTGTCCTGCTTTTCAAGCAACAATCCGTATTAACGCAAAGAGATACATATACACTGTATTAACGTTCATACCGACCATACAAATACTATATATATATGTATATATATATACACAAATATTTCAACTCGGTGTACTTTGCACACCTGAAACCTGAATAAAGCCTACGTCCCTATGTCTACCTTAGGGCTGGAAATGGCAGGCACCACTCAGAGGCAACACAAGTATGGATTTGCTCCCAGAGCTTAGTTTGGGCACTGAGCTCAAAGTTACATGTGCTCCTTATGAACCACATTGAGGGTAGGTCTAGGTCTGCCCAGGAACTTCATTAACTCAAGTAGTACTGAGCCTCACTTCCTCAACCAGTCCTTCTGGAGGCGGGCACAGTTTCTGAGCGGTTAGAACTTATTTTCCAGCACTGTCTGTACTCGCCAATGGGGTCTCTATTGGGGCAGGGAGGCCAGAATTAGGGGCATTTTTCAGCACCATAGTTTGCAATTTCTGAGTCCACACAACACAGTGCAACTGTGGAGACTCTGGTACTGGCATGGGGCTATCAGAGCACTCAACACACACTGTTGAGGTTCTGGTGCATCTTTGACTTGCTCAATACATCCTCCTTCCTTCTGAAAAGTCAAACAGTTCAACCATGCACTATGATTCACATCCTCTGCTTTTGGTGCTTTGTATTTAACTTTCAAAACATTGGCTCCAGGGACAAGCTAAGGCTTGAACTGTCCAGAAGACCCAGCTTCATCCCTGGGTTGACTGAGGGATTGCTTGGCTCAGTTGACTCAATTCATAAGAAGGGAGTGGCCTTCAGGATTACACTCACTCTCCTGACACAGACTGACAATCATGTTCAGTGGAAAACTTGTGGAGGGAACACTTTAACTAGCTTCTGTAGATGCAGTCTTTCATGATTTTTCTTGGCGGCTTTAGTCACTGGTCAGAGGGGGCATTATCCAGGGCTCAGACTCTATCAAGATCTGTCCAATGGGCAGCAAATGATTTCTATACATGGTTTCATCTGTTGAATTATTCTCAGGCTGTACTTTGTACACAGGCAGATCATCTAGTTGCCCTAATGTGAGGGAGGTGATGCCATCTGTCAGCAATCTTATGCATGCCATGCAGTCTAGGTTCCTCAGCAACACTTGATCTCTTTCCTGAGTTCAGGGCTTTCACTTTTGTTCTGCCACATTTCTTTGTTGGCTAGACTTCTTTTGGCAGCCATGGTTTGAAGACTCAGAAGATACGCATGGTTTAATGGGCCTAATTTTTGCACATACTGTAAATGAGTAGCTGCTTGAACCCCATTGGGAGAAACTCCAAAGCAAACATCTACTGGCAATCTGGATTGTCTTCAAAACATCAGTCAATAGAGGGAACAGTGGCATCACTTTTTGTGCAGTTGTGGCGTGTACCAGTGTGCTAATCTGTTGGCTCCATCTGAACATCTCTTTTGGTTGTGGTGACCTAACATGTCGAGAGCAGAGTGGGTTGAACCGTTCAGGCTGGGAGTCTCCTGGGATGATAGGGGGGTTCTTGACTTTCACACCCCAGAAAGCATCTCTTTAATCAGATGACTCTCAAAGTCCTGCCCTTGATCAAAATGGATTCTTTGAGGGGCCCCTTAGTGAACAAAGAAATTTTCTGTAAGCACTTTTGCCACAGTGGATGCCTTCTGATCCTTGGTGGGGAACGCTTAAGCATATCGAGTGAAATGATCAGTGACTACCAGTACATTACTGATATTTCTTTAAATATTTCTTCGATCTGGCTCTAGACTCAGAAAATCAATACAGACCAACTCCATGGGTGCACTAGTGGTAATGTTGACGAGAGGGGCAGCCCTCTGGGGCAAAGCTTTCAGCTGTAAGCAGCAGTTCAAGTTCTAATATGTTGTTCCACATCAGCCCCCATTTTAGGCCAATAAAATCTAGATCTCACTAAATCAAGGGTTCCGTCTATGCCGAGGTGTCCCATGTGGTTGTGTAGAGACCTCAGCACCAGTTCTCAAAAAGCAGCGGGCAAAACTAACTGTTGTTTGTCCAGTTGGCCCCCTTTGTCCATTGTCTCTCTGTATAACAATGCATTCCTCATTCTCAGTTTAGGGCCTTCTTTATATACTGTAGCAATGCAGTTCTCAAATCAGTGGAGCGTAATTCTGACACATCTTTCCTTGCTTGAAGGGCTTCTAGAGCTGTTTTTATCATAGGATCTTGGGATTGAGCCCGCTGACTACTGTCACTTTTGAATCGAGGCAAAGCACTAGTGTCCAAATACAAAAAATGGCAATAAGCGGCAGGTATGCAGTTCTCAGATGGCCCCAAACAATCCACCATGCAGTCCACTGCGTCCGTGGATATCTTTTCCTCCCTGTCAAACTTTTGGCAGAGTGCTCGAATATCCGGTTCTGACAGTCATTGACCCAATTATTACAGAAAAGGACCAGCCTCCAGGAGAGAGCATCGCATCTACATAGAGTTAAAGGCCTGCTCTGTATTCAACAGTATAGTCAGTATGAACAGGCAGAGAGCCACCTATGGCCTGTGGCATCCAGCAACTGAAGTCTGCACATAGGTCAAAGGATTATTGTCAGTTTTTACCAGTATCTTAGCTCCATACAAGTACTCATGAAATTGATCAACAATGGCCCACTTCAAAGCTAGGAACTCTAGTTTGTGCACTGGATAGTTCTTTTCTGACGGGTTCAGACTCCTGCTGGCAAAGGCCACTGGTCTCAGGCCATTTGTGTGCTCCTGATACAACACAGCCCCCAACCCTTGCAAGCTAGCATCAGTATGAAGGACATACGGTCTTGTAGGATCAGCATAGGCCAACACTGGGGCATGGGTAAGTTGATGTATGATTTCATGGAAAGCAGTCTCACAATCAGGAGTCCAGCGGGCCCCAAACACTTCATTCGGACGGAAATACCTTTTTTCAGTCTCAATGGGCAATATTTTCTTGTACCTTTTGTGGGTTGGGGGATACCCTTGAGTAAGGTTAAGTAAAGGGCAGATAACTTTTGAATAGTCCTTGATAAAATGCCTATAATATCCACAGAAACCCAGGAATCTCTGCAGCTCCTTCAGATTTTTTGGCTGAGACCAAGTGGTCAATGCCTCCAACTTTGACTGGGTCAGTCTCTATGCCCTCGGTGGACACCTATATGTCCCACATATTTACTGATGTTTGAAAGAATTGACTACTTATCAATGGACAATTTGAGGCCAAAATCTTCCAGTCGGTCAGCACCTTGAATAACCTGCTTCATGATCCTCACAGGAGCTGCCAAACACAATGACATCATCATCCAGGTATACTTCAAGCACTCTAACAAGTCATATCCCCACTGCACTCCATTAGGCACTGAAAAGTGGCTGGCGCCTGAAATCACTTGGGGCATCGTCATAAACTCACATAGAAACCAAATGTGGAGCAACAAGGCAGTCTTTTCATGTCTTCTTGGGCCATCGATCTGATAGTACCCACTGCGAAGGTCCAGCACTGAGAACCACTTACTACCGTTCAGGCAGTCCAACGCATCCTGAATGCATGGCATGGTGTACTGATCTGGAATAGTCCGCTGGTTCAAAGTACGATAATCCACACACATCCTAATTGTTCCATTCTTTTTCCTCACTACCACGATAGGTGAAGCATATAGGCTTCTGGATTCCTGTATTACCCCAGTCGCAAGCATCTCTTGCAGATGTCATCTCACATCATCTATGTCAGCAGGTGCCAGGTGTTGAAACCTCTCACGAAATGGCCTCTCATCATGTAGCCGGATGCGGTGTTCAGCTCCTTGTACACATCCTACATCCCATTCCTTCAAAGAAAACAACTGGTCTCTCTGGGCAAGCTTCTCACTGATCCTTTCTCTCCATTCAGCTGGCAACGGGGAGTCACTGAAATCAAACAAGTCAGGTGTCGCTCTGTCATTCTTCCCCGAACTCTTGTTATTGGGCAGGACGGCAGTATCCACACAGTGGCCGGGGTGCAGCCTCGATTCACTCGAATCTCCCTGTCAGACACATTGTGAACTTGAACCATTATTCTTTTGGCAAAAGCATGAGCTCTAACAGGCAGGATACTGGGTTTGATCAGCAGCCCCTCGGGCAGTTTCCCATCCCCTGGTGCGTCCAGCATTAATATTTTGTTCTTTACATCCTTCTTGATACAGACTTCTCCTTGTAGAACACATTGCGCATTTGGTGCTAGCAGCAACGATTCTGGGTCCTTCTTCCAGACGACCCCCACCGGGTCCTAGGGTTCCATCCTACCAGCATTTCTCTGTGCTTCATAGACCCTTTTAATTAAAGCTGGGATTCTGAAGGCTTGGCCAGTCTTGGACTTTTGTTTTTCAGCACACAACTACGCCAGTCACCCAAACATATGTGCATTGGTTCCAGTCAACAATGGGACCCCATCATACAGTCTAGTAGGGGACACACTAAGGCCAGGGTCTCCACTTGCTCTGCCACTCCAGCCGCAGAAGTAGGAAAAGACAACCAAATTCGGATATAGCCAGAGTAGGGGTAGGTCTTCTCAATCAAACCCCATACATGTAGCCCCTCTAGGGGTTGCAGGGGCACGTCAGACAAATGCTTCTGATACCAGTCCTGAAACATGATTGTCACTTAGGAGCCACTGTCTAGTTCAGCTCTGGTGGACACCCTGTTCACTTTCACTGTAGTCTCCATGGAGTGACCCACTACTTCAGACCATTCAGGGGGCATTACTTGAGAGGTCGCTGGGGCATTGGCCCTGGTGGCAAAACTTTTCTGGTTGGCCCCTCCTGGTGACCTGGCACAGGTTTTACGATGCCAGGCTACTAACCTGCTGGTGACTTTCCTCAAGTTCTCTGGCAGCCGACATTCAGTGTGAAAGTGTCCATCTTCCCCACAACGGTAACAGAACTTAATATCTCGGTTGTCTTTAGAGGAAGAGGGATCTCTTATATGGCAGGGCACATCAGGGGCTCTACATGGCTCTTCTTGAATGGGATGTTTACCCCGTGATATGTCTGGTTCACCAACTCTATTGGGGGTGATAGCAGCCTGTTGCAGCTCCCTCACCATTTCCTGTAGGTCTCTAATTTCCGCTTTCAAGTTACTCTCAATCCGGGGGTCAAAGGAAACAGCATGCACTCCCACTCCACTTTTGGGCTCAGGGGGAGCTTGATACAGATCCGGCTCCCAATAGGTTTCTGCCATCCCCTTGATCAACCCTCTCAATTGATGAGTCTCGTCTGGCTCACTTTGCTCAGGACTCTGGCACAGATTCACAGCCTCAGCATAGGGTTCCTACTCCTCTTCATTGGTTTCGATTTCACAAATCTCTCTCATCAGTTGACAGTATTCAGGAGGGTCGGCCCTCCGGTCTTGCAATTTGAGTTTCAGCAGTATTACACTTGAAAATCTGGCTGACTTCAATATATGGTCTAATCGGACCTGGTTTAGTGTTTGGGCAGTCACTCCCCCTTTTCGGTGGACCTTTTGCAGAGCCCGCTCCATTCTAGTAACAAATGTAGACAATTTCTAATTTCTCCACTGTTTTGCTGACTTGAATTTCCATAACAGATCCTCTCCGGTTTCAATGCTGCAAAACACCCCCTCTAAAGTGGAAAGATATTCTGCTGCAGTTGCCTCTGGATTAGTGGCCCATAGGAACCGAATGGCTTCCAGTGCGGGACCCCTCAAACTTTCCATCAGCTGTTTCCTCTTCTCCCCCTCAGAACACTGCCACTCTTGCTCTAAAGGCGTAGCATAATCCTTCCAGGTCTCCAAATCATCTTCCCCTGAAGGCACGGGCACAGTACCAGAGAAAAGTCTCAATCTCCGATAGGAGTCTAACTGTATTGGAGAGACGACCATAGCGGGTGGGGCTAGTATGGAGCTCTTAGATGACCCAGGAGATGTACCTGGGGATGGCAGGGGAGTGTGGTTGCCCGAGATGTCTAATACCCGTATCAATTCCTGAGCAGTTCTCCCTTCAGTTAAGCTTAAGTAGCTTGTCCTTGAAACTGTTGGTCTTAGGGGACCCTCCCGGGGTGACCGAACCACTACGTGCATGACTAACCCTCCATCCCTTCTGGGCACCTGCGGGAAAAATCACTGGGGGCACCCTCTCAGGGTCTATCATAATACTGCATGAAAGCAGCACTTGCAGGGTCTGTACGAGCAAGTCAGCACATTGCCCTTTTACTTCCACCTTGCCCAGACATTTAACACGCTCGACAGTAGAGACAATGTCAGCGCTTTTAATTCTCAAGGGGACATCCAACAGTAGTACAGTCTTTTGGGAGTTCAACTCCTCAGCTACGCCCCATCCAATCAGTTTATGCACCATCATCTTAATGGGACCAAGTTTTAACTTAGGAGTAGCATCCCCCCTCCATTTTTTCCTTTAATTTTGACGTAATGTGGTACTTCCTTCACTCGGCCACTAGAGGACGCTAAGAATCCCAGCAGTGCCTCCAAGATGTAACCCCCAGGTGGCTCTATCCCAAGGGCTGCTACCCCTGCCTGACTGACTGCTGACAGGTTGAGGGGCGTAGGTCCAACAGCAGGTGCCTCCACCCAGAGGTCAGGGTTGATACTGTCTTTTCTGACTTGGTCACAGCCCTCTGGGACACTGCAACCCCCCTTTCTTCCCACTAGTGGCCCACACAATATGTCAGGAGTATCTTCACAATGTACACTTACCTACCCTCAGGACTGGTTCGGTCAGCTTGACTCGGGACCCCAGCAAGCAAGCAAGAGGATGTAATACGATAGCCACTGTACAATACTTTAACACAAACACATGCCTTAGTCAGTGTAACTTTGCTGAAACAGCCAGATCTGATTTATTTAGGGGATGGCAACAAGGACAGTGGGAAATCAGGTTAATTAGAGCAATCACATTAATATTCACAGTACTGTGCACAATTTCAGAGTCCCTAAATGTCACTTTCACTGAGTACCCAGGATGGGGGGAGGCTAGCCAGGATCGGTGCAGCTGGTTGGGGCCCTGAGATGGAAAACACTTTCACAATACCCAATTTGTAATCCGGAGCCAGTTGGCTCAGTTCATATGGCAAGAAAGAAAATCAGATGAACCACTTGCAATTTAAAGGTACGGATGGAAGGGAGCTACCCTGATTTTCACTCACTAACTTTTGGCTGGACGCTGTCCTCAAGAGTGGCGTGGATTTCTGGATGCCCTTCGTACAGCAGGGGAACAGGGTTCTGTAAGCAGGACACATACTACACATTTATATGTAAAAGAAGTTACCATACCAGGCAGCTGCTCTCAGGTCCCGATTGCACTTACTGCCAACCCAGGAGTTCGCGATACAGCTTCACTTTCCTGACAGACCAAGCACGATGAAACAGTTTCTCCAGTCCTCCACAGGGTAAGCCTGATTCTTGGCTACACAGCCTCTCCTCTCCTCAGTCACAGCAGATTCAGTCCGAATCACCACGGCAAACGCGCCGCCCGACTTTTGGCCTCCACACGCGCTTCCTGCACGAAAACTCTGCAGCGCAGAAGCCCAGAGCTCCTTCCCCAGTCACGGCCACAACAGATCTGCCTTCTCAGCCACCAGGCAGGGAATTACAGTCGGGCGCCAGCCGGTCCAATTGGTGGGCTTCAGTTGCCAGTCACTCAAAACTTCCCCCATTGGTGTGAAAAGGCACCACAGTTCAGAACTTCACTTCCCAGAATCACTGGCTATATCCCCCATGGCAAGCCGGCTCCCGAGAGAGTCCTGATCCTGGTTGGTCGCTCAGTTCTCCATTTTAGGTGCCCCTCCCTCCTGATTGGATCTAGTCTGCAGTTCAGATCCAAAATGGAGGGGCAAAGCACACAAAGTCCCAACTGCAAGAAAGGCAGGTTAGATAAATTACATTTCCACTACCACTCTAACAGATTGCTAGCAAACAGTTACATCCCTGAATAGTGCTCACTCTGCCCACTTAGCGACGGCAGAAACGGAGCAATTTGTCAGCAGCTCGAGCAGGACTCAAGCAAGGAACCACACAGTCCCCCCCAGGTTCCAGTCCTGCCTGTAAGCAGACAGCTCTTAAAGAGACAGTACCAGAGGCTCTAAAAGCACTCACAAATAGGTGGCTTAAATGCCGAACACCATCCAGGCTGGGGCCTTTAGGCAAGCTATTAGGAGACTTTTGGGAACCCCCATTTGCAGGGGGGTTACAGTTGTGCAATTCTCGCGAGGCATCTCAGGAAAATCCGAATTCAAGTGTTTCCATATCTGGACGACTGGCTTCTAGCAAGCCCTTCCAGGCAGGGAACTCTGGATGCTGTAGCCAAGGCTTCAGACTTCCTCACGTCCATGGGAGTCCTGCTAAATCGCAACAAATCGCAGTTGCAGGCCTCCCAGAAACTCCTTTTCATAAGAACTCTTCTGGATACCTCTTGTGCGAAAGCTTTTCTCCTAGAGGACAGAAGCAGCAATATCCTACAGATGGCCCGATACATCAGAGAAAACAGCTCGGTTCGAGCTATCTTGATGCAACGGATGCTGGGTCTCATGGCATCCTTGGTGTTCACTTAAACCCTAGCACGTCTCCACACATCTCCACATGAGAACATCTCAGTGGATGCTCAGTACTCAGTGGTCCCCAACCACTCACCCTCAGTCCTTTCCCATCAAGGTGACAGAACCTCTAAAGAGGTCACTCACCTGGTGGTCACAGGAGAACAACCTTCTGGAAGGGTATCCCTTTGCTCCTCTGGATCACCAGATCTCCATTACCACCGACGTGTCCCTGATGGGGTGGGGAGCTCACTGCCAGAATCTCCACACCCAAGGTACGTGGACTCAGGACGAGTCCCGGCTTCACATAAACTTCCTGGAAATGAAAGCCGTCCTCTTTGCAGTCCGGGCCTTGAAGGACATACTCTGTCACAAGAACATTCTCCTTTAAATGGACAACAAAGCAGTGATGTATTACACCAACAAACAGGGCGGTGCACACTCTTACGCATTCTGCACAAGGCTGTAATCCACACGGTTTACCTACGAGGCGTGCAGAACAAACTGTCAGACCATCTCAGCAGAACGGAGACAGATCCTCAGGAGTGGTCTCTCAACTCAACTGTCACTCAGTCACTCTTGAAAGAGTGGGGAACTCCAGACCTGGACCTTTTTGCATCCCCACTCAACGCAAAACTGCCTCTGTTCTGCTCCAGAAATCCAGGACCTGGCATTTTCTGTCAGGATTCGTTCAGGCTGCAGTGAACAAAATGCTTTCTATACGTCTTTCCTCCTCTTCCTCTAATTCAGAGGGTACTTCTCAAATTCGAGTCTCAGGGAGACAGAATGATTCTCATTGCTCCCTTCTGGCCTCGACATATATGGTTCCCGCTGCCCAACAGTCTGTCGGCAACCCTTCCGAAGGCACTTCCCCTTCAAACGAACCTTCTGACCCAGGGGCCCATGGTCCATCCCAATGTGAAGGCTCTTCACCTTCAGAGCTGAGCAGAAAGCAGCTAACTAAAAGAAGCTACATTTTCTTATTAATTTAAAACTTATATCTCAGCAGGAGTCAGTGTCAGTTAAGATTAAGTAGACAGATAACTTTATTAGAAGTAGAAGGGGTCTTATTTAGGGTTAAAAAAAAAGAAAGAAAGTCAGTGTGTGTTCTGTGCAGGGAAGGGTACTGTATCAGCTGACTTTGCTAAACCAGTAGAAGGAAAGAGAGCTTACCTGGGGGTGTGGTTTAGACACTAGAAAAGCAGGTGAGTCAAATTACAACTTCCTGTTGCTAGCCTTGCTTGTAGTAGAAAGCAGCTAACTAAAAGAAGCTACATTTTCTTATTAATTTAAAACTTATATCTCAGCAGGAGTCAGTGTCAGTTAAGATTAAGTAGACAGATAACTTTATTAGAAGTAGAAGGGGTCTTATTTAGGGTTAAAAAAAGAAAGAAAGTCAGTGTGTGTGTTCTGTGCAGGGAAGGGACCTGTATCAGCTGACTTTGCTAAACCAGTAGAAGGAAAGAGAGCTTACCTGGGGGTGTGGTTTAGACACTAGAAAAGCAGGTGAGTCAAATTACAACTTCCTGTTGCTAGCCTTTTTTCTTACTAATTGCCCTCAGTCCGACCCAAAGCCAGTTCTACTTTTATAGCCACTGGATTTGACTGTCAACAGGAACTTCCTGTTTGGCAGTAGGAAGGAAAGGATCATAGAGAAACATTGGTTTTGTCAACCCTAAAGTAAAAAAGTAGCTCTCTCCCCCCTAGCTGGTGGTCTGATATTGAGCAAGGAAGGAGGAGGCTACTGAAGAAGATAGGAAGTTGCTGTCCCAGAACAGGAAGGGTGAGAGTTTTAAGGAGAGGAGAGAATAAGCATCCAGTGAAACAGTAGAGAGGACACAAAATAAGACATGATAGGGAGTGGTGCAGTGCAATGGCTGTGGGGTGGCAGTGTTCCGGGAGACATTCTGGAGGCTGCAATACTGCCGTATTTGCAGGCACCTCTCTGGTCTGAGAGAGGAGGTTGCCCGTCTCCAGGCTGACCTGGCTAGGATTCGTGAAACCTCCTCCCCCACCCAGGGACCACCAGGGCCAATGCCACTACCTCAGAGGTTGCCAAGAAAGAGGAGAGGCTGGACCAGGGTGGGCTCAAGGAGGGAGAGGGTGGTGGGACAGAGTTACATCCCTCCAGCTGTACCTCTCCACAATTCATTCGCTCTTCTGGTGGATAGTGGTTCCTCTATGAGGCACCTGCAGTGGAGACCAAGGAGGATGCTGGAACCTTCACAAAGGAGACCCACAGGAGGGTGCAAGGGACCCACAGGGAAGGAAACAACTCCCTGGTGGGTGACTCAATCATTAGGGGGGTAGAAATGGGGAGGAAGGGAGAGGGAGGAGGTGCCTTCCTGGCGCCACGGCTTGGAGGGACAGGAAGCGAATCTCAGGATCGTGGGAGGAGCTGCGAGGGAGGGAGCTGGATGTCATTGTCCACCTAGGGACAAATGCCTGGCTAGGAATGGGACTCAGAGCAGTGCAAGAGGAGTTTATAGAGTTGGGAAGGGCCTTAGACAAGTAGCGCATACGTAACCTTCTCGGAGGTGCTGCCCAGCCATGGCAAGGGAGATGCTAGGCACTTCTCACCAGGGAATTCAATGAGTGGTTGAAAACTGTGTGGAGCTAAGGGTTTTGCTTCATTGGGGACTGGGGAGCCACCTGGAGGGATGCAGACCTATACTGGTGCGAAGGGTCTGCATCTGTCCGGGGAACCAGGATTCTAGGTAGAGAGGTTTAAATGCTCATTGCAAGCATTTAAACCTCAGCCAAGGGGAGGCACTGAAAGGAGCAGGGAAAGTAGGCCTCCCCACAAAACATGGTGATTAGTGAGGTAAACACTAAGGTACAGAAGTTATTAGGGAACAGAACAGATTTAAATGTAAAAAAGGCAAAGGCAGTAAGGACAGAAATGGGGCTAAAAGGGTAAGGCTATCAAAAAAGTGGAGGGTGGTACCAATGCCCATAGTCTGCATAACAAGCTCCTGAACTAGTGGCCTTGATGGAAGAGGTTGCCTGGATATTGTGGCAGTCACAGAAACATGGTACACAGAGAACCATGACTGAGATGTCAACATACCAGGATACACAATCTACAAGAGGGACAGGGAGGGTAAAAGAGGAGGAGGAGTAGCTCTCATGTAAGGGAAGGGATCAAGCAACAGAACTAAAGAGTAAACAGGGAGCAGATGAGGCACTTTGGGTCACCCTGGAGACAGGAAATGGCACCTACAATCCGCATTGGGGTTGTACAGACCCCCATCTCAGGGAGGAGTGGACAAGGAAATGATAGAAGGCTTTCTTAGAATGGTAGAAAAAGGGAGATATTGTTGATGGGGGACCTGAATATGCCAGATGTTAACTGGAGCACCTTTGCTGCAGGCACATCCAAAAGCAGGGTCATTCTTGATGCCCTACAGGGGGCATGCCTCAGACAGCTAGTATTGGAACCCACTCGGGAGGGAACAATCTTAGACCTGGTACTCTCAAATGGGGATGGAGAAAGAATCTCAGATTTAGAAGTGGGTAGCCATCTGGGAACAGCGACCACCAAACAGTGTAGTTCACGATAAACACAGCCATACAATCAAGCCATACAAAGCAAGAGTACTGGACTTTAGGAGGCCGACTTTGGGAAAATGAGAGTGCCTCAGAAAAGCACTAGCAAACAGGCAAGAAGGAGGGTTGAGGAACAATGGGGAGTGATCAAAACAGCCATCACAGAGCAACAAGCCTTTGTGTAAAGCAAATCAATAAACACAACAAAGGAAAAAACCGCTATGGTTCTCAAAAGAGGTTGAGGGAAGGTTAAGGAGAAAAGGACAGCATTCAGGAAATGTAAGGAAACACAGAAGGAGCAGAACAGAGAACCTTATCAGTTAAAGCAGAAAGAGGCTGGAAAGGCAGTCAGAATAGCAAAGGCCCAAACCGAAAAGGATAGCCAATTCTGTTAAGAAAGGGGATAAGACCTTTTATAGGTACATTAGGGAACAAAGAAAGACCAAAGGAGGGATACTGAAGCTTAATAAAGGGAGGAATGTGGGTAGAGGTGACAGTGAAAAGCAGGGATACTGAACGAATATTTCTGCTCAGTATTCACAAAGGAAGAGGAGGGGTTACCTAAACCAAACAAGAGAAACACTCTGAAAGACGAGGGGTCGATACCAGTCCATTTACAGAAGAAAGGGTTCTGAAAGAACTAATAAAATTGACGATGGACAGAAGCAATGGGGCCTGATGGATTCACCCAAGAATTCTAAAAGAACTAAGGGTAGAAACTGTGACACCACTGACTACTCTCTTTAACAAATCATGGAGGATGGGGTGGTACCGAGGACTGAGGAGGGCAGATGTGATTCCTCTTCACAAAAGTGGGAGCAGGACAGAGGCAGAAACTACAGACCAGTTAGTTTGACCTCAGTGGTAGGGAAAATGATGGAATCACTTCTGAAGGAAAGAATTGTTGAGTACCTAGAGGCCAGTGCGCACAGACCCAAGGCAGCATGGATTCACGATGGAAGGTCGTGTCAGACAAATCTAATAGATTTATTTGACTGGGTGACCAAAGTAGTAGACCAGGAGGGGCTGTGGACATGGCCTACCAGATTTTAGCAAGGCATTTGATACAGTCCCACAAAGATTAATTCACAAGATAGCCAGCCTTGGGTGGGTCCCAAGGTGGTAGCCTGGATAAAAAAATTGGCTAGACAACAGGACACAAAGGTGGTAGTAAATGGACATACACTGAAGAAAGGAAGGTTACTAGTGGGTAAATTGGGGTTCAGTACTGGGACCAGTCCTTTTAATGTCTTTATAAGTGACATTGCAGAGGAACTGGAAGGAAAATGTATCTCTTTGCAGATGACACAAAGATCTGCAACAGGGTTGATACACAAGATGGAGTGGAAAGGATGAGAGGACTTGGCAAGGTTGGAGGAATGGTCAAATGTAGGGCAGCTCAGATTCAATGCAAAGTGCAAGGTAATGCACATGGAAACAAAACCCAGGGAAGTGTACACAGTGGGGGTGAGATATGACAACAGTAAAATAGAAAGGGACCTGGGGGTAATTATATCAGATGACCTAAGGTGGGCAAAACAATGTGAGAAGGCAGTAAGGAAGGCTGGGGGGATACTGGGATGCATAGAAAGAGGCATCAATAGTAGAAAACAGGAAGTTATTATCCCTCTGTACAGACAGTTGGTGAGACCCCATCTGAGTACTGTGCAGTTCTGGAGACCCCACCTACAAAGACATAGACAGAGTGGAGGCTGTCCAGAGGAGGGCAACAAAATGGTGCAGGGTCTGCACCAGAAGACATATGAAGAAAGACTAAAGGACTTAATATGTATACCCTAGAGGAAAGGAGAGAGAGGGACATGATAGAAACTTTCAGTACCTCAAGGAATTAACAAAGTCCAAGAGGGTAGCATCTTCCAGAAAAAGAGATGCAAGAACAAGGGCAACAATTTGAAGATAGAGGGGACGGCTCAGAGGTAATGAGGAAGTATTTTTCACTGAGAGGTTGTGGATGCATGGAACAGCCTCCTGAGGAGGTCGTGGAGCCAAGAACAGTGGGGGACTTAAGAATGCATGGGACAGGATAAGGGCAGTCCTAGTGGGGGTAGGAGGAAGTAAGCTGTTGGTTAACTAGGATTTGCATTATCTGTTAGGTAGGAAAATGGGCAGACTGGGTGGGCCAAGCGGTCCTTATCTGCCATCAAATTCTATGTTTCTATGTTTCACGCTTGGCTCCTGAAGAGATAGAGGTGAATAGGTTCAATGTTTCCCATAGGGTTTCAGATATTCTCTTGGCTACGCATAAACCAACCACTAGAAAGACCTACACAGGCAAATGGAAGCGTTTCTCTCTCTGGTGTACAAAATCCTCTTTGAACCCTTTTTCCTGCCCACCAAATAAAGTCTTGGAGTACCTTTTAGACCTCTCAAATTCAGGTCTGCAGTACTCTACTGTCAAAGTTCATCTCTGTGCCATTTCAGCTTATCATGAGCCGGTACATTCCTTGTCTCTGGCTCAGTTACCTGTAGTTAAGAGGTTTCTTAAGGGTGTTCTGTATACCAGCCCTCCTATCAGACGTCCAGTCGCAGCCTGGGACATTAACCTTGTGCTAGACATGCTCACTCGGAAACCTTTCGAGCCTCTAACTACCTGTGAGTTGAAGTTCCTCACTTGGAAAACGTCCTTCGTGGTGGTCATCACTTCAACCCGTAGAGTTTCTGAAATACATGCTCTGGTCACAGACGCCCTGTACACTGTATTTAACAAGGACAAATTAGTTCTTAGGACTCACCCTAAGTTTCTTCCTAAGGTTGTCTCAGAATTTCATCTAAACCAACCTTTAGTCCTACCTACTTACTTTGCTAACTTTCAGGATGAAGGGGAACATACCCTTCATTCTTTGGATGTTAAGAGAGCACTGCAATTCTATCTGGATAGAACAAAAGAAATTTGCAAGGCTCAGCAGCTGTTTGTTTCCTTCAGCTTGACCCGGCTGGGTCAACCTGTCGCTATTAGGTGCATTTCAGCGTGGCTAGTGGCATGCCTCGCCACTGCTATTCTATGGCACAAGTTAGCTAGAGGCAGAGTGTACACTCACTCTGCTACGACAGTCAAAACCTCTCTAAGCGAAATCCATAACATGCCATGCAGATATTTGTCATGACTACATGAACTCAGTGCATACTTCATTAAGCACTATGCTTTAGATGTCCATGCCAGATGATATCTGTTATTTGGTAGGACTATTCTTAACGGACTTCTGTCCTAAGTATGTGAGCTCTTAGTTTCTCCTGCCACCCGTCTGGGGGGGGGGGGGGTTATTAGCTCAGTACTCTCCCATTAGTGTGAATGAGTGGTGGAGACTTTATGTCCAGGAAGATATGGAAATTACGTACCTACCATAATTTTTGATCTTCTTGGATGAAGTCTCCACCACTCATTCACACGCCCACCCACCATCCCTCAAGCTCATGTCTCTGTTTTTGGCCTTCACTCCCTCAATGGCTGGGCTGTGAAGACTTTATTGTTGACGCTTCTTATACGGGTCATTCGGACTATCTTATGTCCGATTTTGTTTGGTTAGACCCCTAGGTTAGTTACGTTTCACCTCCTCGGAAAAAAAGTACTGAGGCGGTTGGAGGGTCAACGCCGAGGTAGTCTTTACTGCACGAGTCACGGCTTATGGTGCCACTTCCTCGTGGCTCCATCTCTGGCGCCGACCCTCCTGAAAAGTTTGCTTCCACTGGGTCCTAGCACTTCTGGCATAGTTCCCATTAGTGTGAATGAGTGGTGGAGACTTCGTCCAAGAAGATGAAGAATTATGGTAGGTATGTAATATCCATTTCTAGGGACATGGATGTGTTGTTCATCCACACTGTCTGGCAGGTATCCTTGCAGCTTTAAATCTTGCTGGAAGGTCTTCAAGCTGGCTCCTCCCACCCACCCACCCGGTGGTAAAACTCTCGCCCCCCCATGACGTCAGATCTTCCTTACCGCTTGAGCTCAGGTTCCCTCCTTAACGCCTGCATATAAGACTGGTTCCTAATTCTTGGGTTTTCTGAATTTAAAAGTTTTTGCTTATAGACTTGATCTTCTATCCTCATGGCTGCGATGGACCGTCGACTCCTGGTTTTGGTCGGTGCCCTTGCGGGCTCAGAAGATGTCTCGGACGGATCTGCACTCCACGTGTGTACTGTTTAGGCCTTGAGCACGACCATGAGCTTGACCTGCTCTTCCTTCTCAGCGTCGTCCTCGAACCGTGCTGCCCGTTTACAACTGGGGCGCCCAGCGTTTTCCTCGGTAAAGTTCTAAAGAGGCCGGTCAGGCGGTTTCCACGGAAGCCGGCTCAGCGGATCAGCTAGGAGCAGATGATCGCCCCTCGAAGAGGAGGCAGCGCAGGTCATCTTCCTCGGTCGTGCATTTATCCCGCCTCTCTGGGTTCCTCTTTACAGCTGCCTTTAGGAGTTTGGTCTGTCCCCTCCATTAGGAGAGGGACCAACGTCTGCTGGACCTTCTTCTCGGTCCAAGAAGAAAGACAAAGGGTAAGTCTCTTCGCGGCGGCATGGGAGCGGAAAGGTCCCTCCCCCGAGTTGTCGGCCATCGACTTTGGTCGATCGCTCGGCTTCAGCCACTGGAATAGCCCCATGTGTCCCCTGGCCAGGTCAGTTGACCGAGACTCCGCCGACGCAGTCGAGATCTTTCTCGACCTGTTGGACGTGGGTTGTCGACCGCTGGCCGGTAAAATCCCTCTCCCGGTTCCCCAGTGGGATGAGGATCCCGATGAGCTTGCCGGTGCCTCCGGTCCCGGAGCCCTGGGTGTTCCCTCCGGCTGAGAGGAGGAGCCGGTCCCACCTGCCCCTCCGCCGCACCGTCCCTCGGAAAAGCCGAGGTTCGGTCTCCGGACTTCTTCACGGTCCAGCCGATCGCCGTCATGGAAAGATGCTTGGCACCGTGGTAAGTCGCGCCGCCGCTCAATCACCGTCCTCCTCCTCGGATGGGGAGGCTTCGCACGAAGATACGTCGATGAATACGAGGACCTCATGTGGCAACAACTCCTTCTGACCGGGAACAAGCCGGCCTGCCGCCTTCCCCGGCCATTAAGTAGCTATCACCGAGCGGCGAAACAACCCCCGTTTACCCGAGGGCCTGTTATCGAGGCGGTTGTTCAACCAAACCAGCTGCCCCACCATTCGGTGGAACCTCCGCCTCCACAGCGCGATTTGGGGCTCCGACCAAGAACTCGTCGGCTCAGGGTCTACAACATAGGCTGTCGGTCACCCTCACTCCCGATCGCCCTCGGCAGGTGGAGGGTGGCTCAGGCCTGAGGCAGCTCTTTGCGGACTCTTCTGAGTCCAACGACGATTCCTCCTTTTTCTCCAAGCGAGTGGACTTGGAGTCCTCTGGAGGTGCCCTTCGTCCTTCCTGGGTTTGCTCAGACTCATCTCGGAATCCACCGGGATGCAGCTGAAGCCCGTATCCAAGCGGGCCAAGTATTCCCTCACGGAGATATTGGACCGAGGGGATTCCCTTACGGAGGCCTTCCCTGTGGCTGAGGCCATTGTGGGCCCGGCCTTGGAGCTCTGGCAGCGCCCTGCTTCCTGCCTTGCGCCTTCGGCCAGGATGGCCAGGAAGTATGCAGTCCCTACCGGTTCCCTGTCCGGTTTCTTGGAACATCCCTGGCCGAGGATTAGTTACCGACAGCATTTTCGGTGTGCGGAAACGCTAGGGACGTGGACAAACCTCCCGACAAGGAGTCCAAGAAATTGGACTATGCCGGGCGAAAAGTCTACGCTGCGTCCTCCCTTGGCCTTCGTCAGGCCAGCTCGGCCGTACTGATGGCACATTTTTCTCACGCCCTGTTGGGCTCCCTGGACGAGGTGGTCCCTCATCTCCCGGCTGACCTGCAGACCACGGTTAAGCAGGTGCGGGACCAGGGCAGGGCAATGGCCAAGCAGCAACTTCAGACTGCTTTGGACATCGGTGATTCATGCGCCAGGTCAGTAAGCGGCTGCGGTAGCTATCGCCGTCGGGCATGGCTGAGGATATCCACCTTCACAGCGGATACCCAGCACAAATTGCGGATGTCCCCTTCTTGGGGACCGACCTCTTCAGCCCTGGGTGGAAGGCCACCTCAGAGGATCGAAAAAGTCCAATGCCACCTTGGACTCGGTCTCATCCGCTCAGAGGACAGGCACAGACACTGTAAAGCCCTTTCGTCCGTCCCTGCGCTGACACGTCCGGCCCAGCAACACCAGACCAAGCAGGCTCAACAGCGTCCAAACCCAAGCCTGCGGCTTCCTCCTCCAGGAAGCAAGGAGTAAAGCCCAGAGTGGTCCCTCGGCGGTCCCTCCTCCAAGCCTGCACAGTGACGGGTTGAGTGTCGCCCCAACCTCGCCACCTCACCCCAGGTTCCCCCTGGGGACGGCTCCGGTACTTCCTTTCCGCCTGGTCTGCTATTACCACAGACAGTTGGGTGTTGGAGGTGGTAGGAAAGGGCCTGCCTCTGGAGTTCGAGCAGGCCCCACCCTTCAGAGCCGTCGCACCTCGGGGGGGCCTCGAGTCCAAGCTCGCTGTCAGCTCGCCGGCCGACATCACTCTCCTCCTCGAGAAGGAGGTGATAAGAGAGGCATGGACCTCCTCAAACCCATGGTCTGGTCCAGGTACTTCCTGGTTCCGAACGATGGGGGCTGGCGCCCCATTCTCGACCTCACCTACCTAAACAAGTTCCTAAGGTCTCGAACCTTCAGGATGGTCACCTGGCTCAGATAATACCATCCTTGGAACACGGCGGTGGTTCTGCTCCTGGACCTACAGGACGCTTTTTCACGCCCCTATCCGTCCGTCCCATCAAAGGTTCCTTCGCCGAGCGGAGGGATCTCTTTCGAGTTCCAAGCCATGCCCTTCGGCTTATCTCCAGCTCCCAGGGTCTTCACCAAATGCATGGCAGTGGTGACAGCATTCCTGCGGCGCCGAGGGGTCCGGGTTTACCCTTACCTGGACGATTGGCTGATAGCAGCCCCCTCCAGACAGGAGGTGGAGCGGTCCAGAGATCTGGCCCTCCAGGTTTGCTCTCAGGTCGGCCTCCTCATCAACGAGGCCAAGTCGGAACTTGAGCCGAAGCAGGTGATTCTTTTCATCGGGGCAGAGCTCGACTCTCTTCGAGCCAGAGCACGGCTCCCAGCGGACAGGGCCGAGGTTCTTTCCTCCTTTGCCCAATCATTTCTGGTTGGGCAATTGCGCCCTGCCCGGGACTTCCTGCGCCTCCTGGGTCTCATGGCGGCCTGTATCAGCATGGTCCGTTGGGCCCACTGGAACATGCGCCCTCTTCAGTGGGGGCTGGCCAGCCAGTGGTCCCAATGCTGCGATCCATTGGACCAGCTAGTGACGGTGACCCAGGGGATGTGGAACGCTCTCCAGTGGTGGGCATTCCAGTTCTATATGCAGGAGGGCATCCGTTTACTCGCCCGAGTCGACGGTTTCTCTATCGACCGATGCCTCTCTGATGGGTTGGGGTGCCCATCTGGGGAACACGGAGGCGCATGGCCTCTGGTCCCCAGGGAGTCCCGATGCACATCAACCTGCTGGAGCTCCGAGCGGTCCCTCCTAGCTCTCACGCCTTTGTTCCGTTTTCTTGGGGTCAAGTGGTCCGGGTCAGACAGACAATACCACGACCATGCTATCTAAACCGCCAGTGGCGGGACGCGCTCCATGCTTCTATAAAGGAAGCTCTCCGCATCTGGTCACTGTGGCGCAGCCTGGAGGCGGATCTCTAGCCATTCATGTGGCAGGAGCCTCAACACCCTGGCCGATACCCTAAGCCGGATAGGGGCTGCGTCCCACGAGTGGTCTCTCCTGCGGAGGAGTAGTAGAAGATCTATTCTCCCATTGGGGCACACCTCAGGTGGACCTGTTTGCCTCAGGAGAATGCGGCTGAGTTGTTCCATGCCCGCCCTTCAGAAGGGCTCTCTGCAGGGGGATGCCTCCTCGCGCCGTGGACCCCGGCCTCTTCTACACCTTTCCCCATTCCCTTGATGCACAAGGTGCTGCTCAAAGCAAGGAGGGACAAGGCGCAGGTGATTCTGATAGCCCCAGACTGGCCCGCCAGTACTGGTACCAGATCTCCTCAGCCTCAGCTCCAGGCTTCCGAGGCAGCTTCCAGCTCGCCCGGACCTGCTCTCAGTCAATCAGGGGAAGGTATTCCATCCGGACCTTCAATCCCTGCACCTGACGGCCTGGTTCCTGAGCCGCTAGAGTTCCAGGCCTTGGGTCTTTCCGACGAGGTCCTCAAGCGTAGTTGAGGCATCCTGTAAGGAGTCGACCAGAAAATGCTACGCCTTCAAATGGAAAAGATTTTCCATTTGGTGTCAGGGCAAGGGCCTGGACCCTTCCTCCTGTTCCTTGGTGAGCATATTGGACTACCTGTGGTCCCTTTCTCAGCAAGGGCTTAGGTCGACGACCCATAAGGTGCACCTGGCAGCCATCTCTGCTAACCGGGCGTGGGCTGGGAAGCAGTCGGTGGCATAGGAGAAGGTGGCCTGGCACTTTTTCTAAGGCCTTGATCACATTTCCCCTCCGGTGCGAGGAACCTCCACCTCCTGGGATCTACTGCTGGTACTGGCAAAGCTCATGGGCAAGCCATTCGAACCAATGCAAGGTGTGAACTCTCTCACCTGTCGTGGAAGACCGCCTTCTTGGTGGCTGTTCGTCAGCCAGAAGGATGGGAGAGCTCCAGGCACTCTGCATCGAGTCTCCTTACCTGGTCTTCCACAGGGACAAGAAGAACGGGCGCCCCCACCAAATTCCTCCAAGGTGGTGTCGGAGTTTCACCTTTAACCAGGTGTTGACTCTGGGCCGTGTTCTACCCCAATCACACCTCGGAGGCCGAATATAGGCTCCATACTCTGGACCCTAGAAGGGCGCTCGCTTACTATAAGGAGCGCACGGCTGAAATTCGGGGAGAGGTTCGCCAGCTGTTTGTCACCTATGCTGAAGCCGCACCTGGCAGACCTGCAACCAAGCGGACGATAGGCAGGTGGGTCACCTCCTGCATAGATCTCTGCCATAAGTTGGTGGGCATGTAGCCTCCCAGAGGGATAAGTGCTCATTCTACCTGCCATACTGCTGCATCGGTGGCTGCTTCCAGGGACGTTCCTATCCAGGAAGTCTGCAGGGCTGCTACCTGGAAGTCAGCACACACCTTCATCACCCATTACCACATCGACCTTGAGTCACGCCAGGATGCTGGTTTTGGGGCCTCGGTTCTCCAGTCTCTCTTTCCCAATAAGTATCGGGGGTGTACGCCTTGCCTCCCTCCTCCCGGAGAACTGCTAGGAGTCTGCCAGACAGTGTGGATGAACAACATATCCATGTCCCTAGAAATACAGGTTACTCACCTGTAACAGGAGTTCTAGGAATGGTATATGTTGTTCATCCACACAACCCACCCGACCTCCCCGGCTTCGACGACAACCTGAGCTTCCAGCTGCCCAGATCTGGCGTCATGGGGCGGAGCCGAGAGTTTTACCACCCGGGTGGGTGGGAGGAGCCAGCTTGAAGACCTTCCGGCAAGTTTTAAAGTGGCAAGGATACCTGCCAGACAGTGTGGACGAACAACATATACCATTCCTAGAACTCCTGTTACAGGTGAGTAACCTGTATTTTTCTTACCCAAGGGGTCATTTAGCATCAGTAACTATTGCAGTGAGCAGACTAGATAGCACAGCCCCGGAGGTGGAATGTATGGTAATGAGTTTATGAATTAGCCAGTTAAATTGAAGATTGAGGATGTGCTGAGCAGGCAGAGTGAGGAAGGTACCAGAATTTTTTCTCCGCCTGACTGAGCAACACTGCCTCTGAGGTTCTCTCTCTCTCTCTCTCTCTCTCGGCCAAGAAAAAGTAATTTTTCTTGAACTTGGTAGCTATAAACCTTTTGTCTCACATTTTTATAGTGTGCTGTGTATTTTCTTTTAGTTTTTAGCGGTTCTCCTCAGTTCCCGGGAACCGTGTTTTTTTTCTCTGTTCCGCGGTTCCATTTATCTTTATTTTCTATACATTTTAGTAATCGCGTTTAGTGTTTCCGCACTTCCTTTTAATTTATTTATTAAGTGGTTCCCTTTTTTAAGTGGGAACCAACGATTTTCTGTATTTTTTACCTCAGAAAAGTTGCGGTTCTTTACCACAGGGGAACCGACCATTTACTTTTACATTTAAATTATTGAACATTCTAAGTGCAGGGGTTTCTTTAAATTGGCATGTCAGAAACTACTAAGAAAAGAACTGGACCCACAGGTTTTAAAAATTGCTTAAATTGCAAAAGAATACTTGCTAACGGTGATTCTCACAACCTGTGTTTAAAGTGTTTAGGTCCAGATCATCACTGTGTTCTTTGCTCAAAATTTTGTCTAAAAACTTTTAGGAACAGAGCAAAAAGGCATAGAGAAATGGCAGAAGAAAGGTCTTCATCTGGTCCCAAACACAGACCCAAGGCTACTGATGAGGGGGGGCCTTCAAAAAATAAAAATAATTAAGGTGCTGATGAGGCATCTTTTAAATCTAAGCCTGTTACAGGTGCTGATGAAGTGCCTTTGAAGCAAAGAACACTTAAATCAGGTGCTGATAAAGTGCCTATTAAAATAAGGCTTCAAAAGGGGCTGATGAAGTTCCTAAATAAAAAAATCAAAAAGTTGCTGTTGAAGTGTCTAGTTCAAAGAGGAAGCCTGAAGAAGTCACTGATGAAGTGGCTGCTAAAAAGATATGTAAAGAGAAAAATACCCCTGCACCTCCAAGCGGTGCTAAGGGTGAGGCTGCAGTTGGTAAAAAACATAAAGACAAATCTAAAAATGTTGAACCTCAGGAAGGTATACCACACGATACACAGGGGAATTTACCTTCTATGGAGGATGTTGCAAAAGCGTGGCATCTTTACCAAAATATACAAGGCATGGGGTCTCTTTTTGGTGCCTCTGCTTTTCCCAAGCAGGTTCCCTCGGCAGCTCCCTCTGATATGGGGGCTGATGAGGGGGATGATAATGATGATTTTTATGATGCCCCAGATGACATTTCAGAGGGTAAGGCCCCAGAACCTGACTCACCTGACCCTAACTTTGGAGCATATCCTTCAGACCAGGAGGATATCTCCTCTATGTTTACTTTTTTACGGCACATGGTGGACACTCTTGACCTTCCTTCTCAAGAGTTCAACCAGGAAGAGGAAGAGGAAGAAGACCAGGACTACAGAGAAATTAAAGGTCTTCCCCCTCTCAGGAAGTTAGTTCTTCCTATCTAGAAACCTTTTAGAAAGAACACTATGAAGCTTCTCCAGACTCCCACATCTGTGTCAGGGGTTGAAAAGAGATTGAATAAGAAATAGCAATTGTCTGAAACAGATGCAGAGATCTTGTCTGTGTCAATCTTCACCATTCATCACTGTTGGATAGTGAGCTGGAGGATCAGGACCCAGCAGGAGCTTTTTTTTACAATGGGCGAGTTGACGTGGGACGCGCCATACCCTCGAGTCGATGATATTACGTGACACTGCGGTTGGCCAGCAACCGTCATCAACCTCTCCTCAGCCCCAGTTCTGCTGCTCCTGCCATCGAGTTAGCACGACCTCACATGTGAGCACCATTGTTCTGTGGCCTAGTCTGTCGGTAAAGAAAGTCTTAGTTCTGCTGCTCCGTTCCTCGGTGTTGACTGGTAAGATCTTTCTTTTTTATTTCTCCATCGACGCTGAGTGCTGATTTTGGTTTTTATTTTTCCATCCGGTCATGTATGGTTCAGGGAACAAGAAAAAATCTTCTAGGGTGGGTCGGCCTCCGATGTGTCGGTGTCCCTGTGGCCGACTGTACTCCATCACGGATCAGCATGACCGTTGCCTTATCTGCTTGGGCCCGAAGCACAACATGGATAGATGCGATGCCTGTTTTTCCATGGATTGTCATGAGTTAGAGTTGTGCGGGTTGAAGGTCGGACGTGCGCCGCCGACTTCCGGGGGAGAGGCGCATACTGATAGATAGAGAAAAATAAGAGTGGGGCAAGGGAGCCCGAGAGACAGCAAAAGGAAAGTATGTAAACTGAAAAGAAATAGGCTGACCAGAGGACAGAGGAGGAGGAGGAGGACATGAAGGTTATGGGCTGAAAAGGCTCCAGTTCCTGCACGGCCATAAGGGCAGGAAGGTAAGGAGAGAGAGAGAGAGTGAGAGAGAGAGAATTAGGGGATAGGAAGGAGGGGGAGGGCAAAGACCCATCCAGGATAAGAGCTGGCAAGGGCAGATCTTCCAGAGATGAGAGTTCAACAGGGAGATTCAAGGGAACTGGAAGAATCCTGCTAAGATGGTAGACCCCCGAACCCTTAACCCCTAGGAGGATTTCCCACCCACCTGTTACCGTTTATTAGGAGAACCCACAGGGTTTGGGGGGAGGAGTGGGAATCCCACTATTAAAGTGTCCCTCCCCAAAGGGGAAGGAAACAGCAAAGGATTAGAATAACAAGGGTGAGGGCGGAGAGAGTTTCAGTCAGCCCCAGAATCTCCCCTCATGCAAGGGGACCCAAAGGTTGGCGTACCCCAGGGGGTTAGTCGACCCCCGAGATCAGACCCAGGATAAGGGGGAAGGGTCCACCAGAAGTCCCTACTTTGGCCTAGACAGAGGCCCTACTCACCCTCCTCTGAGACCCCCCCCCCAGAGGTCTCCTAGAAGGCCACCAGGAAAAGGAAGGGGAAAAACACCAGCAGAGTCTCAAGGAGGGCGAGCAGGGAGGAGGCACGGCTCAGGGACTGATGCCTTGTGAGGGGAAGATGGGCGGGATTCAGTGATGAATGGTGAAGATACATAGGAAGATGAAGAATTACGGTAGGTACGTAATTTTCATATCTTCCCAGTGTCAGTCTTCACCATTCATCACTGGTGGGTGAGTACTAAGCCCCCCGAAGGGGGCCCAGTAAATCCCTGAAAGAATAGCATCCCTCAGCCCCCCCCATTAGGAAAACGTGGGGACCCTCCACCGGCCAGTTAGGCCTGGGACTGATCAGGGCGAGGCAGGGTCCCCCGTCCCCGAGGGGGAAAGAAGGCACCCCTGCAATTCTCATCTTGCCGTGCGGGAAAAGAGATGGTTACCCCAGAAGGAGCAGCCCAGTAACCTATGCTGGGCCAAAGGTGACAGCCTTGAAAGGCGAAGCCATGCCATCCGCCTAATGCAGATCGCTGTCCCTGAAAGTTGTAAAGCAACCTCATTGGTGTCGTAACAGGCCCTCGATTGGTGCCTTGCCAGCTCCACACCTATAGCAGAGAGGGCTATGGCTTGCCAGGTAGCCTCCAAATTGGGCAGCGATGCTAGCGCCTGGCCTAGCATCGCCCACAGATACCTGTTATAGGCAGCGTGGTGCGCCTGATGTGAAACAATGGATTGTACAATCCATGCAGAGGAGAAAACTCTCCGCCCCAGATGGTCAAACTCCGTAGAGTCAGGATTGGGGGGTTGGTCATGGACTGGATGTCTATGTCTGGAGGGGGTATCCATACACGTCAGTCCCGAAGTGGGATGAGGCAGAGAGCCTGGTGACTCCTGGGGTGCACAATACCACCTCCAGCAGTCCATGGGGTCTGGAACTGTGGCAGATGGAAGCTGCCAGGCACTGTACAGTGCCTCCTGGAAGGGAATTGGCCAGGAAGGGACCTCCACATGGTTTGCTCCGAACTCGCCTAAGAAAGCTTGCATCGAACACTTGGTATTGTGATGGGCAAAGTTGGTAACATGCAAGTACCTGACCAGCCTCACTAGGAGGTGTTCATACCGGGTTTGATCAGCGTCTAAGGATACATGGACAGTGGACTTCTCTTCCTTAGGGGAGGAATACGAGGAGGCTGAGGAGCTTTCGGAGTCAGACTCCGACTGTGGAGGAGGAACCGGTCGAAAGATCTGTTCGTCCATAGCCCTAACGTACTGAGGGAACTCCGCAGCCAGGGATCTGAACTGTTCCCAGTTCAAAGGTCCTGAAGGGCCAACATGGCCTGAGAGAGAGGGGGAGCTGGATGCAAAGGCATGGGCGAACCTGTCACCGTATGTGACATGCCTCTGCCAGGGCTGGAAGACCCAACAGGCGATCCTGGCATAACAGGGAATCGGAAGGTCTGCAAATTCACTGACCTGTTAAGAAAAGTAAAGTGGTCGGGACTGAGACCTGTAGGAAAAGCTTCCCTATGAGGGGACCGTGGCTGCATGGATCTAGAAGGGTGGTCCCCAGCCCCACCCAATGAGGACTCCCTCGAAGGGGATGAAGGAGAGAACCTAGGATTTTCCTGGACATAAAGTATCCATCACTCATTCACACTAATGGATTTACGCCAGAGGTGCTAGGACCGAGTGGGAGCCAGAAGCCTTCAGAAGGGCCAACGCCGGGGTAGGACCACGCATGTGCGGTGCTGCAAGACCGGCTCGTGCCATATTGGCTACCTTGGCATCGACCCTCCAACTTCCTCAGTTCATGTTCCTGCCGTCGAGTGCGCTTCAGTAACGATGTTGATCGCCCACCGGGCGTCAGATCTTCACGTATATATAACAGTAGCTTAGTCATTCAGTATTTGATTAAGATTTAGTATATTTATTTATTTATTCAGTTTAAAAAAAAGTTTTTATTTTCTTCAGTGAAAGAGCAGAGACGTCTTCTTCAGCCTGCCTCCGACAGAGTCGACCATGAACAGGACCGGTGACGGCAGGAAGGCTTCACAAGAAAGCTGTTTTAGCAGCAAGGCTGGGTCCGCTTCACCACCCTCTACGGAGGGGGGGGTCTGACTGTGGGCAGTCCGGTGCTCAGAAGGAAGGGCAGTCCTCCTGAAAGCACAAAAAGAAGCAGGCCCGTTCTCGAGCTTCATCGGGAACCCGGCACTGCTCGGCCTCGAATTCTTCTTCATGCCACTAGTCGAAGAAGAAGCGATACCGCTCGAAGTTGCCCTCTGGTATGTCTGCACAATGATCGTTGGTAGCGGGGGCAGGAGGCCGACTTTGACTCCTTCAAGGTCACCTGTGGCCTCTGTTCCCGGTAGCTAGCATCCTCAACTCCGTAGTCCCTCCCCACTTCCTGGGGTCCTCCGGAGCAGTTTCGTCATTGGGCCCTCTTATGGAGCAGTGGGTTGCGGTTGTCCGGCTTCCAAGCCAATCCCAATTCCCGATCCCGGACCTTCAGACCTAGGGGCTCGAACCCGCAGGTGGGGTGGTTGGTTATCCTAGTCATGTGGCACCTTCTTTGGTGCCGTCGACACCGCACTCTTATGCTTTTCACCCTCACATGGTTGCATCACAGAGGCCAGCTCAAGTACTACCTTCTCCTACTCATGTTTTCAGATCTTCATCCTTGAGTGCCCCGAGGTTTGGTTAAGGTCTCCAGGTGCTTTCGCCGCAGCGGCGGTGCGGTGCTTTCGACTCGGTCTTAGCAGTACTCGTCCAGTGCGTGCCTGGTCATATTTTCACCACTGGCACCGCCGCATGTGCCAGCATTTTAGACTTTGATTCAAGAAGCACCTCTTCCTGCTCTCTTTCCTCCCTTCCTTTATGTACTATCCCTCCTGGGCTAGTAGAAGATGATATTGAGCCTTATCCTGATCTGCGATTAGGAGACATCTTCAATGAAGATTCATCCTTCGGAGTGGAAAGTAAGCCCTCTACTTCAGCAGAGCCTTTGGACAAGGACCTATCCTTTAAATCTCTACTGAAGAATATGAATTCCACCCTCTCTCTCTCCAGACTTCGGAGGTTGATCTGGGGAAGCTGCTGTGCCTTCAATATCTGCATGTCCCGAAAATCCCTGTGGAATTGGCACCTCCAGTACAGCCCTCTTTCAAGACTCTTTCACAGATGGTGTGGGCAGTCCGGCGCTTATTCCTTCCGTGGTAAAGTCCATAGACAGGAAGTAAGCTCCCCCTAAGGATCGACCAATCCTGGCCTCTCAAGCCTTTGCAGATACCATAGTGGTCTTGGCAGAAAACGACAAAGCCGTTCTCCGTCAGGAGTCTACGGCTTATCCAAAAAATAAAGAATCCTGTAAGACTGACAGCTTGTGGGAGCGAGTGTTCACCGCTGCTACCTGAGGAATTGCTAGCTACCAGGGCTATTTCTCACAATATGAGTATACCCTCTGGCACTCGCTAAAAGCCATTGTGGAGGCTCTTCCAGAGTCGGACGTTAGTTCAGAGCTTCTCCAGACTATTACTAGAGGCATTGAGTCCAATAATCAGCAGCTTAAGGTTGCTATGGACGCCTTTGACACTGCCTTGAGGGCAGCAGCAGTTGGGATATGCACCTAACACCACTCATGGTTATGAACTTTGGGGTTTACAAATGATGCTCAGCAAATAGTCATTAATTTGCCATTTGATGGAGTTTATCTGTGTGGCCCACAGGTGGAGCAGGCACTGGAGGCCATGCAGAAAACTAGGACTGTCATTAAGATGGCCAGACCAGCCCCTGCTGCCCCTCAATGGGGCAGAAACCTCCAGCAGTTTCATAACCATCAGTTCTTTCGTGGTAAAGCAGAGGGGGCTTCAACAAAAACCAAGCCCCCCAGCTGCAAAAGAAAATGCAGCAGAAGACACAGGGCCTAAAGGCGCCTAGTGCCACCCTCTGAAATTCCGGCCCGGGGCCCACCTCAACTGTCCGAGAAGGACTCTTCTTCCGCATTTAGGGTGTCATCTGACTCAGTTTTACAACCAGTGGAATTTGGTCACATCAGACAAATGGGTTCTCAGGATAATTCATGAGGGTTACTCTCTGAATTTTTCAGATACCCCTCCAGATCATCCACCCAAACGACAGCCCAGACTATCACTCAGTCAGACCTAGTTTCCAAGATTCAAGGCCTTCTGAACGACTGACCAATAGAAGTAGTCCCACAGGAGGAAAGGGACACAGGATTCTAGTCCCATTACTTCCTAGTTCCAAAGAAAACAGGTGGTATGCGCCCTATTCTAGATCTAAGAAGTTAAACAAATTCCTCTTCAAGGAAAAATTCAAGATGATATCACTTGGTACGCTTCGACCTTTGATTCATCAAAATGATTGGCTGGCCTCCCTGGACATGCAGGATGCCTACCAACATGTTCCCATGCACCCAAGCCACCACAGGTATCTCCGATTTGTCGCCCTGGGTCAGCACTACCAATTCAGAGTCCTGCCCTTTGGGTTGTCCTCGGAGCCGCAAGTGTTTAGAAGAAGCTTTGCAGTACTCGCAGCACATCTCAGGAAACTCGGAATTTAATTATTTACGTATCTGGACAACTGGCCCCTAACAAGCTCCTGCAAACAAGGGACACAGGAAGTGGTGGTCATGGCTTCCAAGCTTCTCACATCCATGGGAGTCCTATTGAATCTGGAAAAATTGCAGCTGCAGCCCTTCCAACAACTCCTTTTCATAGGAGCCCTCCTGGACACTGCCAGGGTAAGGGCCTTCCTTCTGTAGACCAGGAGAAATAATATATTCCAGATGGCTTGCTTCATCAAAGAGAACGACTCGGTTCGAGCTCTCTCAATGCAATGGATGCTAGGTCTCATGGTGTCATCAGTGTTCACGGCGCCTCTGGCTCATCTTCACATGAGAACCACTCAGTGGATGCTCAATACTCAGTGGTCCCCAACCACACATCCATGGTCCTTTCACATCACGGTGTCGGAACCTCTAAAGCGGTCATTCGCCTGGTGGACTCAAGAGGACAGCCTTCTTCAAGGCTTTCTCTTTGCCCCACTGGAGACACAGATCACATCACCTCAGATGCATCTCTTATCGGCTGGGGAGCTCACTGTCAGGATCTCTACACCCAGGGTCTGTGGAATCAGGACTAGTCTCAACTACACATCAAAGTCCTGGAATTGAGGGCTGTGCTGTACGCTGTCTGAGCCCTGAAGGACATCCTATGTCGCAAAGCAGTTCTCCTTCAGCCGGACAACAAAGCAGTGATGTACTACATCAACAAGAAAGGTGGAGCACACTCTTAAAGGGGAAGTCTCCCATAGTTTCACACCAATATTTTCCCAACTCCTTATGTGTAACTGTTGTGTGCCTCCTCCAGTTGCCAGCAGTCCTATTGCTGTCCAAATCTAGATTATAAATAAAAATATACAGTCCCCAGAGGTTATCAATGTGTCTGTCCTCCATTTTACCATCAATGTTGCTGGAGGATGACATGAGAGCAACAGATAATGGTGCTGCACTAAATGCAGTTCCACCAGTTAACCAAACCCACAATGTTCGGTTCCCCACTTGAGTAATGGAGGAACCCTTTAAGTGATGTTCACATCCTGAAGTGCAGGTCTAATAGGGACTAGGACAATGTGAGTGTGATGCAGCACTGAATTGAGGTATAACAGTATTCATATAAGGAAGTGCCTATATGTGTTGTGTTACTGTTTCTGTTAGCAAAAACAGTTTACCCAATAAATGATTCTGGGTACAACAAGAGTTTTAAGTGGTATTATACAGCTGTTGTATTATGTTGTGTGTGTGTTATCATTCTCTGTTTTGATTGACACCAGCAGTAAGAAACAATCTTGCAAATATGCCCCTTTCCCTTTGTAACTAGGCAGTCAGTGATTGGATGGCTGCTGTAAGGCAATAAAGAGTTCGGCTATAACAAGGAATAGGTTATCAGGAAAGCATCAGCTGCAGCATATGGAAGAATGATAATCTAGTGGTTAAAGCACAGGCACAAGAACTGGGGGACTCTGGTTCAAATCCTACTAAAGTCCCTTACTCTCTAACCCTTAAGTTCCCCTAACCTCCTTGGGAACTGTGATGGCCCCTCAGGTCCATGACTTTAAACGTGCCCCAATTCCCATTATAAATCATTAGCAGTGATGTGAGAGCTACAGCACTTTACTTTCAAGGTACCAATGATAAGCTGTGGCAGCCCCCCCATCCCGCTTTGTAATGCCAGCATTTGAAGTCGGATGTCCCTCACAAATCAGATGCTACACCACAGCTATTGTAGGTAAAGAAACTAATCAGTCTCAGTGTTTGTAGTGTTCTGTATTTGCTTAGCTCACTCCTCCCATGTCATATGCATTCTGTGTCTTGGTATTTCCAGTCAGAAACTCAGATTTAAGGAGCGTTTGAAATGTAAAACAATATACTTTATGAAGTAAATGATCTAGCTCTCCACTTTCAGGCTGCTGAAAGAGGATGTGTATAATTCAGTCTTGTGTGATCCTTTGGTAAACTGCCCAGGCCCACCTTGTAATGAATCTTCTCAAGGGTGTTCACCTGGTTCAGTACAGATTGACTGCTTGATTGATTGATTGGTTGATTGACTGATTCAGTCTACTGCTCTCCACAACATGTTACAACTGTCTTATAGAGAGGAATGAGCAGTACAAAGTAACAGATTGTGTTTCCTGTGAATGAAATACTATCAGGAGCTTAATATGTATAGCCTCGAGGAAAGGAGGGAGAGAAGGGACATGATAGAAACTTTCAAGTACCTCAAGGGAATCAACAAAGTCCTAGAGGGGAGCATCTTTCAAAAAAAGAGGTGTGCAAGAACAAGGGGGCACAATTTGAAGATAGAGGAAGGGCGGCTCAGAGGTAATTTAAGGAAGTATTTTTTCACAGAGAGGGTTGTGGATGCATGGAACAGCCTTCCGGAGGAAGTTGTGGAGTCAAAAATAGTGGTGGAATTCAAGCATGCATGGGACAGTCATAAGGCAATTCTATGAGGTGGGGGTAGGAAGAAGTAGGTTGCTGGTTAACTAGGATCTGCAGCTTATCCATTAGGTAGGGAAATGGGCAGACTGGGTGGGCCAAGCGGTCCTTATCTGCCGTCAAATTCTGTTTCTATGTTTCAGATTTATTATTTGCTCTACACATACAATAGTAAGGCTGCAAGTACTACTACCTGTGTGAGTTGCATGACAGAACTGCCTTAAGCCATTGCAAACTTAAACTAAAATCAGGCTAGACGGCATTGATACCCTTATGTTTTGTTCTGCACTGTTGCTGCAGTGACATCAAGGAATGGGAGGGGCTTTATTACAAGTGACTCATTTGCATGTAAATGGAGGCTTGCTTGACATTTTATTACCTTGTGTCAGAGCCTCAGACTCTAGATATGTGTTGCAACAGAAGAAATGGCTGTTCTCTTATTGACATATGTACAATACTTGATGTAATATATAATAAATACATCAGACATATCCAAATCAGAAAAATACAGGAGTCTTCTCCTTTAACCTCTGTGCAGGGAAGCGATGAGAGTGTGGGAATGGTGTCTGGAACATGGATCCCTGATCCAGGCAGTCTGTCTGCCTGGAGACCAGAATAATGTAGCGGATCGCCTCAGCAGAACGGAGATGGATCCACACGAGTGGTCTCTCAACGCAAACGTCATGCAATCGCTCTTCGAAGAGTGGGGCATACCAGACCAGGACCTTTTTGTGTCCTCACTCAACGCAAAACTGCCTTTATTCTGCTCCAGAAATCCAGAACCTGGCGTTTTCTTTCAGGATGCATTCAGACTGCGGTGGACAAGACGCTCTCTGTACACATTTCCTCCTCTTCCTTTAATTCAGAGGGTGCTGCTCAAGCTGGAGGCACAGCGGAACAGAGTGATCCTCATCGCCCCATACTGGCCTTGTCAGATTTGGTTTCTGTTAATCAGCAGATTATCAGAAGTTCCACCGTGACAACTATCACTTCAAATGGACCTTCTGACGCAGGGCAGAGTGGTCCATTCCAACCTGAGATCCCTTCATCTCCATGTCTGGCTCCTGAGGAGATAGAAGTGGGTAGATCTGACATCTCCCTCAGAGTCTCAGACATTCTCCTAGCAGTGCATAAGCCATCCACTAGGAAAACTTACACAGCGAAGTGGAAACTATTCTCCAGCTGGTGCACGAAGTCCTCCCTGGACCCCTTTTCTTGCCCACCAAAGAAAGTCTTAGAGTATCTGCTAGACCTGTCAAATACAGGGCTACAATACTCAACGGTGAAGGTACATCTCTGCACAATCTCGACCTATCACAAGCCTGTCCACACTATGTCGATGGCTCAGTTGCCCCTGGTTACGAGGTTCCTTAAGGGTATCCTCCACAGCAGGCCACCAGTCAGGAGATTGGTAGCTGCTTGGGATATCAACCTTGTGTTTGACATGCTCATTCATAAACCTTTCAAGCCTCTAGCAGCCTGCTAGTTGAAGTTCCTGACCTGGAAGGCTGCCTTCCTTGTAGCTATTACCTCAGCTCGCAGTGTCTGAAATACATGCCCTGGTCATAGACCCTCCTTATACAGTATTTCACAAGGACAAGGTGGTTCTCAGAATTCACCCTAAATTTCTTCCAAAAGTAGTCTCGGAATTCCATCTGAACCAGCCCTTGGTCCTTCTGACCTACTTGGTGAACTTCCAGAATGAAGGGGAACATATTCTGCATTCTCTAGATGTTAAAAGAGTTTTGCGTTTCTACATCGACAGAATGAAAGAGATCCACATGTCCAAGAAACTCTGTCTCGTTCAGCATGGCCTGGCTGGGTCAGCCTGTTGCCATCAGGTGTATTTCAGCATGGCTGGTAGCATGTCTCCGCCATTGCTACTCCATGGTGCAGGTCAAGCTGGAAGGCAGGATATACACCCATTCTACCAGAGCAGTCGCAGCATCTCTGGCAGAAATATGGAACGTGCCCATTGCAGACATCTGCAATGCAGCTACTTGGAGCTCGGTGCACACCTTTGTGAAGCACTATGCTTTGGATGTCCATGCTAGACAGCGTCTGTCTCTTGGCAGGACAATCCTTAATGGACTTCTGTCCTGAGTGAGCTCCTCTCTCTCCTGCTGCCCTTCTCGGGGGATTATTTTAGCTCGGTACTCTCCCATTAGTGTGAATGAGTGGTGGAGACTTCATGTCCAGGAAGATATGAAAATTACGTACCTACCATAATTCTTGATCTTCTTGGACAAAGTCTCCACCACTCAGTCACACACCCACACTCCATCCCCCGAGCTCACTTATTTTGTTTTTGGTATTCACTCCCTTAATGACTGGGCTGTGAAGACTCTGTTGTGTTGACCCTTATTATATGGGTCATTCGGATCATCTTATGTCCAACATAGATTAGTTTTACTAGGTTAGTTTACACTGTACCTCCTCTGTAAAGAAAGGTATTGAGGTGGTTGGAGGGTCAACGCCAAGGTAACCTATACGGCGCATGCCAGACTTGCGGTGCCCACATGCTCAATCCTAACCTGGCGCCGGCCCTCCTGAAGATTTTTGGCTCCCGCTCGGTCCTAGCCCCTATGGCGTAGTCCCACTAGTGTGACTGAGTGGTGGAGACTTCGTCCAAGAAGATCAAGAATTATGGTAGGTACATAATTTTCATTTCAGTACTGTGGCTCCTCCCCAGGCCCTGGAGGGCCCCGGGGGGCCTCTCCTCACCCCGTCAACTCCGAGGAAGCCCTCTCCCTCGCACCCTGTGCCAAGGAACCCCCCAATTCCGGCGACTCCCCAAGCAGAGTCGCAGAGGAGGGAGGTTCGGTCTTGACCTTGATAGAGGGGATGGCAGCAAACCCCACCCCCAAAGCCCAGACCACTGCCCCCACAGCAGTGGGACCACCAGCCTGCACCAGACCTGTCAAGCTGCCATCAGCCCGAGAGACAGTGTGGGTCGCAGTCGCCAGAGCCGCAGGAGGAAGCACCTGGGGACGCGCAAGAGTACTAGGCTGTGGAGAACCCTCCGACTCTGAGGAGTCAGGCTGCCAGTCCTAATCAGCCTCTGAATCATCTGGCTCTGAAGAGGAGACGATCCAGAAGAGCTTCGGACCAGGGGCTGTCCCGCCTGCGGTGTCATGAGCCGGCCTCATACCCTTCGCGGTGTTGCCCCAATCACCAGAGCCACGAACGGCCCCAGGATCCAAGGTGGTGCTGAGGAATGACCCACCATGACCCACAGCTGTGGGCCCCAACAATGGGGTGAGCCTGCACCTCCAAAGAGGTGACTGGCAGAACAGTGCTCCCGGTACTGAGTGGAGCCAGACTGGACCTCCGGCATCATGGTAAAGACCTCCTCTATGGCAAGACAAGAAGAAGAGGAGGCCCCCTCTTCACTGGACTGTGTAGGCCCGGGAAGGGCCACCAGTCCTGCGCTTGGACCGACGAGAATGACGCCGCCCCCCGAAAGTGCCCCAGATCACAGCGGCCCATAGAGAAGTAGGTTTCGCAGGTGTCCATGCCATGCTGGGGTCCAAGGCAGGTGAGGCAAACATCATGCCAATCAGTAACGGAGATCTGTCGGCCACAGGGTCATCGACGCATAGGAGGCAGACCCGTTTTCTTCTAACGTTTCTTGTCCCGAGTACCAGTCATGATGCGGCGGCAGTAACTAAACACAAAACACAGTAATAGACTCGATGCCGCAGTAATAAAAAGAAAAGATCTTACTGTCTGGAACATAAATGACGTCGAGTGGGCTGCAGAACCAAGGCGGAGTTGATTGGCGTCGAAGGAGTTCGGCGTCGATGATGGCCAAGAGGAGCAGTGGCTCCAAGAAAAAAGGCTTCAACGTTGGACTTAGGCCGCAATGTTGCAGTGGAAATTCAGAGCTGCTGGTGAGGTGCTGTCTCAATGGCGGGAGAAGCAGAACTGAGGTGGAGGAGGAGCCAACGGCCGTTTATTGCCAACCCGCAAGCACCACACAATGCGTCGGCCTTGTGAGTGGCACCAATGGTGCCGGCTCCTACTTTTTACAAAAAAAAAGTTCCTGCAGGGTGCTTGTTTCCGGTCAACCACCCACCAGTGATGAATGGTGAAGACTGACACAGGGAAGATCTCCACAGTCTGGATATCAGAAGGGCCCTCCTTCACTATTTGGATCACACCAAGCAGTTCAGGGGTCCATCCACTTAGTTATTCCTCACCTATGGGGAGGGAGGGAGGGGATAGGTGGAGTAAAACCAGCCACTAAGAGAACTGTCTCTTGCTGCATAGTCTCATATATTTGATTCTGCTATGACAAGGCTGGAACACAGCCCCCTGAGGGCCTTAAGGCCCACTGCACTAGGGGCACTGCTGCCTCTGTGGCAGCCGCTAGGGACATCCCACTTTTGGATGTCAGTAAAGGAGCTACTTGGAAGACTGTGCACAACTACATTAAACAGTATTGTTTAGATGTACACTCTAGAGCTGATGCCAAATTTGACAAGGCAGTTCAGCAGAACCTCTTTCCTAAGTAGGTTCTTTGCCCATCTCCCAGCTGTGCTGCTTTATGGTCTGCAGTAGTTACTGATGCTAAAGGACCCCTGGGATAAGAAGAAAAAATTACCATAGTAATCTTTCTTCCAAGGTGTCCTTTGGCATCAGTAAGCTCCCACCCTTCCTCCCCAGATAACCTTCAGAAGAGGGCTCTGCTTCTTACCTTCTTTTAATATAGTTGTACTAAACTTTGGATTGCATTTTGAGCAAAGTTTCATGTTATGGTTCTGGTTATTGTTGTTATATATTTTTGAATTCTGTTTGGTTCATACTTATGTGGGCTTGTGCCCATTCTAGCTTCAAAAAAATTCTGGAGCCTTCCTCACTCTGCCTGCTCAGCACACCCTCAAGCTTCAATCTGATTGGCTATTTCATACATTCCACCTCCAGGGCAGAGCAATCTAGTCAGCCCACTGCAATAGTTACTGATGCTAATGGACACCTTGGAAGAAAGACAATACGTTGAGTAATTTTTTTCTTACCAGTCAGAGTTTGTGTCAGACCAACCTGATTGACTTCTTTGATTATGTGGAAAAAGGGCAGGCTATAGATTTATTATACATACCTAGATTTTAGTAAACCCTTCGACTCTGTCACTCATGGAATATTGGTGAAGAAACTGGGTGATCTGGGAATTGTCGATAAGATGATGAAGTGGGTGTCACAAACCCACTCAGCAGGTCAGGCCCTCTACTCCAAAGTGCCAACCTCTGAGCGCAGTCTTGTGAACAGTGTAACAGACAAGGTAACCCTCTTGTCTGTTTTTGTGAGTTCGGCTCAACCTTTGGTCTCAAGTTCTGGAGGGATTCAAACTGTTAACCTCTTGTTAGCATACCTAATGCACAGGCTCAGATATATATGTCTTTGGGGGGGGCCAGATATCTTTGCCTACGGGCACCTAACCAGCTGTACAGAGATGAACCCTTTAAAACTTTAATAAAGACCTCAGTTTTAAAACGCTTCTCTTTCCAGTTTGGTATCACCATTCAAGTTTATGTCTATTGTCTGCTATAATCATGTACTTTTTTTTACAAATAAAAAGAAATCAAAGACAGACCAAATAAGTTCTAAAAAGAATTTTACTAAAATAGTTAAAAATATGTAAAACTCAAAATACAGAACTGTTATATCCCAAGACATACAAATCTTTTAAAAGAAACAAGGTTTAAACAGTGCAACTTCCTACTTCAGTACTTAGTCTCTAAGTACTTGCTTAAAAGTGCTCCCAAGATGTTTCGTGGTCAGAGTCTAGGCAAAAATGTGTCTCTGTGAAGTAAAACAGACTAAATTAAAAGCTGGCTTTTACCCCACCTCTTTGCAGGAGGTCACCTAGCTCCTCCCTGTCAGGATATAAGAAAATACATATCTTATACAAAAGTATTACATTCTGCAACTTCACCATGACTTATGTTTCAAATGACATCTCTTTTGATCCATGCTGCACCCTCCCACACACAGGCTTCATAGGAGCATTTACAACTTCAGACCCCTGTGTAATAACCTGTGTTTCTCTTCAACGTCATAAACCTTCTTTATGATTTCTCTCTTAACAAAATTAACTTAAACAAGTCTGTAATTAACTCAGAGAAACAGGATCCTTGATTAAAGTCTTCCATGTAACACACCGTCTCTAAAAACTGAGTGTGTGTGAACTCATATGCTGTCAGCATTTTTCTTATGGCTTGCATCTTTCAGCTGAAATCTGGGGGGGGGATGAGTGAGGTCACTCCTAGAGCATTTGATTTTCAGCAGGAGACATTCAGTAATACATTTTATACAAAAAAGAAAATGATACAGCACTCAGAACTGGCTGTCTACGTCACAGTGGGAAAAAAACTGGCTGGAAGGGCACAGAGATTAGTACTGAATGGAGTATCATCAGAGATCAGGGAAATCACTAGTGGGGTGCTCCAGGGGTTGGTCTTGGGACTTGTTCTCTTCTTGGCAGGCTAAAGCCTGTAGTTCAAGGGGGCAGTGCAACTGGCCACGCCCCTGTTCGGCCCATTTAAAGGCCATTCTCCCCACTCCACACACGAGCATTTTCCTTGCCCCTCCATCCATCCCTCCTCCGCCAGCGGCATGCCTTTCTCTCCTGTGGGCTTCTTCCTAAGATACCTTTAGCTAAGGGAATCACTCCCACAGCACCTCTAGGGGTGGAACCCTCCTCTAGGGTTCCTTGCCTTTATACCCGTACAGGGTGGGTATATCCCACGGAAAGCAAGGCGAACAGACAGAGATTATCTACATTACACAAGCTCGAAACCAGTTGCACAGGCACATTGAATGTATGTTCATTTGTAACATATGGGTGGGACTCCAAAGGAAGGTAGCCTCTTTGCAGATAACAGCAAGAAATGAGGTAGAGTGGACTGGGGGGGGACTAGTGCCATGAAGAGGGATCTGTAGAAACTAGAGGAGTGGTCTAAAGTGTGACAGCTGAAATTTATTGCAAAGAAAGGTAAAGTCATGCACATAGGGACCAAAACCCCCAAAACAGAATAAAGGATTGGGGCGTGGTAGACAGCTCAGTGGAGGAAAAAGATCTGGGAGTAATGATCAAGGATTATGTAAGGGCAGTAAATCACACTGCAGTAAAGTGGTGGGAAAGGCAGCTCGGATACTGGGATGCATAGGTAGGGGTCTCTAGCAGGAGGAAGGTGATAACGCCCCTGTAGAGGTCACTGCTGTGACGTCACTTGGGGTACTGTGTACAGTTTGGGAACCTGCAGTTGAGGAAGGACAGGGACGTAGTGGAAGTGGTGCAGAGCACGGCTACCAAGATGATCCAGGGTCAGCAGGGGAGGGTGTACTGTATGAGTAACGTCTGTAGAATCCGAGTATTGTATACGCTGGAGGATAGGAGGAAATGACAGCGACACTCATGTTCTTCCATAGTATCAATAGAGTGGACAATAAAGATATGTTCATTTTAAGTAGTAATACTTCCACCAGAGGTAACTCTATAAAACTGGTGGAAGAAAAGGGTAAAAAAATATGTCAGAAACTACCTTTATACCAAAAGGGTGGTAGCAGAATGAAACAATCTTCCAAAGTAGTATGTGCTGAGTGGGTTGGGGGAGTTTCAGAGGGGGTGGGACAGGCATACGAGTATAGCGAGGCAGGATACACTGGGGGTGGGGCAAGAAGTGGTCAGGGGGACTGACAGAGGCATACTCCAGTAGATAATCAGGCAAAGGCAGACCCAGTGAGCTGCTGGGCCTTTTCCTGCTGAAAGTTGTTGTTTTTATGAATAAGAGTGTCTTGCACAGGGTGATGGGGTGCTCTGATTGATTGGCAGTGCTCTCTCTCAGCCTGTAATGGTTATAAGAATGACTGGAATAGTTAGAAAGTAAAAATTTCATAATCTATCACATGAAGGAAAAGTTACAAACATAGCCAAACATATAATAAAGCTGCAAGCTCTTGTTTTGCATTTGAAGTTTGAAAAATTGATTTACTCTTTGTCATTATGCCCTGTGATATAGCTTATCAGAAGCTGGCCCTGCTGGTTGCTGGAGGAAGCTTGAGCTTAGAGAAGAGAGGCGATGAAGCTAATTGGTTCAGGAAAATAGGTAAGAGAAGCTACTCATTTGTCCATGCTTTTTACAGGGAGGGAGCCAACATCTGCTACTGAGCATTGTGTCTGCGCACCGCACGCGGTGCTGCACCCCAACCAATAACTGTCGCCAGCTCCCTCATGCACCTTGGTTCTTCTGGTCATCGAGTGCACCCCACGGGAGCGACAATGCTTCAGTGAGTTTCAGACTGTGTCACTGCCTAGTTTTTCTTTGTGGTGTCGTCTCGCTTTGTTATTTATTTTTCAGTGATGCAAGGTCCGAGAAGGTGGAGGGCTAAGTGTGATAAGAGTCAGTAGGTGACCTATCACAGGTAAGGGTCTATAGTAGCTAAAATATCTATTGAATGCCTAAGGCAACCATGTGGAGAAAGCTGCTGCTCTGCAGCTGTGTCTGTAACAATGCAGGTTGTGATGTCATACTAACTGTGACATCATGCTGTCTTTGTAATCGGATGTCCTTGACTGAATTGGCCAGTCTGTGGGAGACTCACCTGGAGAGAGCCAGGACATGCTGCTGTATCTATGTACCTGAAGGAGAAATGGCTTTCTACTCAGTGGACCTGACCTAATGAAGAGAGGCAGATGACATGCTGCCTCCATGTCTTGATTTGTTTTCATTTATTTATTTTTATTTTTGTTGTTTTCTGTAAAGACTGAAAATAAACCCACACTGTTAGTGGCTTGCTTGGTATCAAGATCTGTTTATCACTCACAGCCTCCTACATATGAACATATGAAGAAGCCAGCAGAAGAAGGCCATTTGGTCAATCAATTCTGCTCGTATTGCAGGGTCCACAGCTTGAGCTAATGTCCCTGCCCTCCCTCCCCACTCCTCCCATCTTCCCTACCCATGATACTTACTTTCCCCATGCCTATCCCAGCCTCTCTTAAAGCCTCCCACTGTCTTCAATGAGATGATCTCTTCTGGCAGTGCATTCCAAGTGTGCACCACCTTCTCAGTGAAGAAGTGCTTCCTGACCTCCTTCCTAAACATCACACCCTCCAGCTTAAGACTGTGCTCCCTCGTGTTATGGTTGCCACTCAACTTAAAGAGACTCTCCTTATCAACCTTATTCATCCCTTTCAAGTACTTTAAGGTCTCAGTCATGCCCCCCCCCCCCGCCTTCCAGGGAGTACATGTTCAGTGCCCTCAGCCTCTTCTCATATACCCTACCCTGCTGACCCACTATTATCTTTGTAGCCCTCCTCTGGACCTTTACATGGTGTCAGAAATAAAAGAGACTCTCTGAGTGGATATCAGACCTGATGTCCAGATAGACCAATGTACCAAGTGCCTCAAGAACACATTCCAGGTGCTCGGAGAAAAATGAAGATGGACACTGTCTTTGAGATAAGCATGCAGGGATTTGTGCAGGCCCTTTCTGAAAAGATGCTGAGCTGTACCCAGGACAATGCATAGCAGTCTTTGAGTTCAACAGAGGAACTAGAGTGGTCAAGGTAGGTCAGAGGTGCAAGATGACACCCAGATGGTGGAGATCCTTGTAAGACTAGTCCAGTGACTGAGTGGTCAGTGGCTTGAGGCAGAGCAACACCGTCGAGAGGCAGAACTCCAGTGCCAGGAGTTGATGGCGAGGTCCCCGTTGGAAGGCTCAGAGGAAGAATCAGAGGAGGAAAGTTTCAAGACACAGCTGGAGGAGTAGTCCCTGGTGGAGCAGGACCTTCCAATATTACAGGAGTTCCCAGGTTTCTATCTGCTGGAGGACAGAGATGCCAACATAGATGTGGGCAAGACCCCTAATGAGACTGTGATTAGGGATACATTATTTGGGGTGACGACTCCAGTTAAGAAAGAAGAGGCCTATATAAAGGCTGAAGGGACTTTTGCTTGTTTTATGCCATCTGTTTCTAGTCACAGTAATGTTATTCAAGATATTACTGACTGGGGTAGGCTTCAAGCTGGGGATGCTGCTATTGGGAAATTAATGCAATATGTAAAAGTTAAAGAAAGTGTACCTGTTGATGGTGGGGTGGATGTGAGATAGTCCTCATAGTGTGAAGTACTAAGGGGTGTTCTTTACCACATGAGGCCCAGTCCCCTTATCCAGAGAGTAGATGCCCAGGTAGTAATGCCACAGACCTACAGGCAGCAGGTGACAGAGGCTGCACCCTCCAGTACCTGTGGAAGGCACTTAGGAAGACTAGGGACACTGGCTAATGTGTAGCCTCACTTTTACTGGCCAGGTGTGTACAGACAGGTTGCAGTCTACTGCAAGGCCTGATCATACTTCGAGAGGGCTCTTGCAGTAGGTAATCATCTTGAGGACTGCACCCCCTGGTGTCAGGACCATACGGAAACTTTACCAAGTGGTGTCTGACAGGGGAATGCCCACCCAACATCACATGACTGACATCAGTGTGACACTGTATAGTGAGCGGTCCCCACACCCGTCTTCCAGTTCTTTCCCACCGTCGACCTGAGCACATCTGACCTCGCGGAGATCATCGCTGCAGTTCGACCGCTTTCTTCAGATGAGTGTCTGTTTTTTCTGTTTCTGCAGTGATTTATTTTATTTTGTGCATCTCTTCGCAATCTTCCACCGAGTTGCATAACAATAAGTGCAGTTTGTGCAATGCGCAACTACCGCATAAAGACTCTCACTCTCTTTGCCTCTTCTACCTATACCCGGAGTACAAGGTCAAGGACTGTGAGGCCTGCTGCAGTTTCAACCAGGCCAAACGGAAGTGCCACCAGCAAGCCCTCAAGTCTCATCTGTTAAAACTCAAAAAGGCCATGATGAAAAATAGCTCCAGAAATTCTGTAGTGCTTACTCCTCTCATACTGACTCCCACAAGCACAAGCAAAAAAGAGGGACAAAGAGAAGCACAGGGACCAGGACCAGTCCCCCTCTCACCTGCTGCCGCCCTCGGGCCCCTCGGATGAGCAGCGGCCCTCTTCCTCCGAGAAGTCAGCTGCTGTCTCCAAGTCTGCCTCACCTAACCAGGAGCAGTCCTTGGACCCCTTTGCCACTACTAGTTACAGTTGCCACGGGCAGCTCGGCTACGTCCGTGGCTTCCACTGCTCTTAGGCCCCTTTCAGCTGGTGGGTCTAAGCTGTCTGGTGGGGTTGGTAAGCCGCACATCGGACCCTCCGACGAGTGCCCGACCTAGGCCATGAAATTGGGCTCCGGAATCTCCAGTGCCCGCCCGGCCATGGTCAGTAAGCCAATCATCGGTTCACCTGACGTCCGCCCAACCATTCAGGTTAACAAGTCGGTCATCGGCTTGTCTGACATCCACCTGACTGACCAGCTTACGTCAGGGTCTGGCGAGTGCTCCAACAGTGCTCAGTTGCCGGAGTTACCACAGCTTTCCCTGGTTGGGTCTCCCCACTGGGCCAGCCCTTCTCCTCCTCCGGAAGAGCTTCCTCTGCCCTCCACAGATCTTCGGGGTGCAGAGGATGGGGGCCATCTGTCAGGTGGCACCTTTCCTGGGTCACCTCGGGACCTGACATCGGGTTTCCCAGGGAACCCTTGAGGACACTGGCACCGACGCCAGGCTTGCCTCCCACCTGTCCAGTTTTTGACCCGGTTCTCCCAGGTCCTAAAGGGCCAGGTTTCAGGTCTCCTCAGGGTCCTTCTTTGGGACCCCTGGCACTGCCGTCAGGCCCCTCATCTGGTTTTCCACTATTGGGTCATGGGACGCCACACTGTCCACTGGCTTATATTCCTTTGGGCTGCCCGCTGTTAGGCAGTCAGACGCCGGGGTATCCGCCCGCCTACCCCTTACCGGGTCACCCAGCGTACACCTACCATACGTCTGGTTACCCACCGTTGGGTTTCTCTCAGGGGTACCCTGCAGCCTACCAGCCTCCATCACCTCCTCCGCCTCAGCCAGACTTCTGGACTATCCTTCAGTCCTGGTGGTCAGAGACCAAGGCCCAGCTGGTATCAGAGTTAGATAGCCGCCACCCCCTAAGGAATGCTCCTCAGACCCTGGTGAAGCAGACGCCAGGGTCTGCCCCTACTCCGAACTTACGTTAACCGATGTCGGGCCTGTTGAAGGAAACTGTTATGGGGTGGTCTTCAGACAAAGCCCTCCCTGGCTCTCAGGAAGCTTCCTGCCCCAATGTCCGGTCTTCAGAGTCCTCAGATCCGGGTTCGGACTCCAGTTCTTCTTTCTCTGTAGGGTTGGGGTTTGAAACTCCTCCCACAGAGGAGCCCAGGCCTAAGGAATCTCCGAAATCCCCACCTGAGGACTCTTCTTTTGAGACCTCCTCAAAAAGATAGCAGAGGTCTACAATTGGAAGTCAGATGCTCAGGATCCAAAACATCAAAGACTGGCAGAGAATTTAGACATATGGTTAAAATTCCAGCCCCCCCCCCCCCATTTTCCTGTATCAAAGCCTGCACTTTTTTCCAAATTAACTGTAATATTCTTACTTTTCAGAGGGGCTCTTGGTTCTCATCATCTAGTTGAACCATAATTAAGTCTGACCACTTGGCAAAGTGACCACCTCCATCAGTCAGCTAAAAGCATCACATTTAACTTGCCTTATCAGAGCTGAGGTCTCCTTGCTTCCTCTATATTTTTGGAGAGACCAGATTTAGTGGGTAGCTCTGGTGTGTGACCAAACAGAAACATATGGTTAAAGTTCCAGCCCCCAATTTTGCTGCATCAAAGCATGCACTTTTTCCAAATTAACTCTAATATTCTTACTTTTCATACTTTTGGTCCAGCTGAACCATGATTAAGTCTGACCACTTCGGCAAAGTGACCACTTCCATGGGTCAGGTAAAAGAATTTGGACATCCAGGAGGCAGCTCCCATTCTCACTGCTCCTTGATTAGAGCCGCATGAAGACCTGGCATCCACCATCTGGATGATGCCACATTCAGTTCCGGTGGTACCCAAAAAGGCAGACAAGACATATAACACCAGAGGGGAAAGATCACGTTGGTGTTCACCCCAAGGTGGACTCTGTAGTCATTGTGGCAGCTCACAAGAGGTCCACTAAGCCCAGACATATGATCACTTCTCCTCCTGATAAAAAGTCAAGACAGCTGGATCAATTTGGCAGGAAAGTTTATTCTTCCTCCACTTTGGCTATGCGCACCTTAAACTACGTGACTCACATGCTGGTTTACCAGAAATATCTCTTTAATCAGCTGGAACCTGCCATCGATGCTATGCCAGACTCAGAGTCCAAAACTATTCTAGCTGACACTATCAGGTCTGCCAAGGTTGCCTGTCGGCACTCGCTGAGGGCCATGTACGACACCATGGATTCCTCGGCCAAGGGCACGGCCACGTCTGTTAGTCTTCAGGAGTATTCCTGGCTAAGGGTGTCTGGCCTGGCAACAGATGTTCAGGCAGCCATGCAGGATGCCCCTTTTAGGGGCTCCGTCCTCTTCAGAATTGACACCCAGGATATCATTACTAGCCTGCAGGACAAGAGTAAGGCCCTTAGGTCAGTTCACACCATGTACCACCCTAAATATCAGGCCAAGAAACCTTTTCATCACCAGGTCATACAGCAGATGAAACAGCAGCAGACAGCCAAAAGTCAGTCAAAACGTCAGGCCCCTGCCACAACAGCTGCACCTCCAGCCAGAGCTCAAAGGGTCTCAGGCACGGCTCTTCCCAGACCTCCCTCTCTCTCTTAACTCGCAGTCCGCCCCCCCATCCGTCGGAGGAGCTGGTGGGTGGAAGGTTTGCCAGTCACCTGCCAGGGTGGGAGGCAGTCACCACCAATTTGTGGGTCCTTCAGCTGGTCAGACAGGGCCACACACTGGAATTTCTCGAGAAACCTCCAGACAGGCCCCCAGGGGTGCCCCATTATCCAAAGGTACACATTCCCCTTTTAAGGAAAGAAATCAAGGCTCTGTTACAAAAGGAAGCAATAGAGCCATTCCATCAGACGAGGTCGGAAAGGGGTATTACTCCCACTTTTTCCTGGTCCAAAAAAGACAGGAAATTTGCATCCCATCTTGGACCTCAGTGCTCTAAACCTGTACATAGAGTACAAACGGTTTCGAATGCTGACCTTCCCAGGTCCGCTGCCCCTCCTGCACAAGGGACAGTGGCTTTGTGCCATGGATATGCGGGATGCCTACCTGCATATCCCAGTTTTTCAGGCCCATCGCTGCTACCTTAGGCTTACCTTTCAAGTGGAGCATTAACAGATCAAGGCCCTCCCTTTTGGCCTGTCTTTGGCACCTTGGGTATTTACCAAGTGCCTTGCGTTAGTGGCAGCAGCCCTGAGGCACCAGGGCCACTACATGTTTCCCTACCTCAACGACTGGCTCCTGTCAGCTCCATCGAGGGAGCAGCTGCAACTTTTTCTCTCAGCTACCCTGGACCTCTTTACACAGGTTGGGATCACTGTCAGCCTCCCCAAGTCCCAACTTGCACCTTCCCAGTGCCTCCAGTTCATTGGAGCGGTGCTGGATACGGCCCAGGATATGTTTTTTCTCCCTTTGGACAGGGTGGAAATTTTGCAGAAGCAGGCTCGTCTAGTAGCCTTCAGCAGGTGGGTCACAACCAGCTCGGTTCTCTGACTACTTGGCCTTATGGCAGTGGCCATCCCCACTGTTCCTCTTGCCAGGCTCCACATGTGAATTTCACAGTGGATGCTCAGAGCACAGTGGGATCAGAGGTTGGACAACCAAGACCACATAGTCATGGTCTCCAGTTTGATGCAGCGGGATCTTCTATGGTGGCGGGATCTCAACAACCTCACCAAGGGGGTCCCCTACCAGTCATCTCATGCCACCCAGACCCTGACTATAGATGTGTCAGGGATGGGTTGGGGTGCTCACCTTGGGAGCCACAGGACTCAAGGACTGTGGTCGCCGTCAGAGATCTCTCTGCACATAAATGTGTTGGAGATGAGAGCAGTGCTGCATGCTCTTCAAGCCTTCCAGCACTTGTTCCACCAGGGCCCACTATTAGTCCAATCGGACAATATGTGTGTAGTCTGGTACCTCAGCAAGCAAGGAGGACCTCGCTTGTATCCCCCTCTGCAGGGAGGCGATGCAGGTGTTGAATTGGGCAGATCTTATTTGTGTCAATCTTCACCATTCGGTACTTGACTAGAGGTCGTGACCCTGCAGGAGCTTTTTTTTTTTTGGGATGGATGGAATCGACGCCTCATCGGCATCGCCCTCGAGGCCGACGCACTGCATGGCAGTCGTGGATTGGCCGTTAGGTGTTGTCGTCTCCGCCCTCCTGCCAGTTCTTCGTCTCCCGCCGTCAAGGTCACCTCATGGGAAGCTTTCAGCGAAGATGTTTAAGGCATACCTTGTGCGCAGTTGAATTCTCGACTCCGTCTCGACTATTTATCAACTCTGTGCCGCAGTCTGTCGGCTCCCTGTCTCCTGCCGGTTCTGTTCGCCTACTCGACGTCGCCTGGTAAGATTGTTCCATTATTTTATTTTGTTTTTGTGATGTCGAGTCTAGTTTGGTGTTTCTTTTTCGTAGGTCATGTCTAGGTCGGAGGGCAAGAAGACTTCCAAGACAGGACGGTCCCCCATGTGACGGTGCCCTTGTGGCCGTAAGTACTGCATCACTGACCAACACGACCGTTGCCTCGCATGTCTTGGCCTGCATAACGACATGGATTCATGTGATGCGTGTTTCTTCATGTACCGCCGGGTCATCGAACAACGCGCGTTGAAAGTGGGGCGAGCGCCGCTGACTTTTGGAGGTCGGCGCATACTCGGGCCAAGCCACGGTCTCTCTTCTGTTCCTCTGGGTCCCTTCCCGGTTCTATACGGACCAAGGAGGAGGGGACTTCTGCCTCTTCTAGCCTAGCCATGGCAGAGGCCCCTCCCGCGGTACAGGAGGCACCGCTTTGGCAATCGAGGCTCCCCCAGTGTCGCACCCCTGGCTCGAAATGCCTGGGTTGGTGCCGTCTTGGGCCACGGCACCATTCGTGGTGCCATGGGCCCTGATGGTGCCATCATTGGCGCTGGTCCATCGCTTTGCGCCGTTACTGCTGTCAGTGCCATTCGCGGCGCTGATGGGGCTGTCGGTGCTGTGGGAGGCTCTACAGTGCCATCTCTATCTGTTTCTCACCCCGGTGCTGTGGTTGAGCATGGCGCCATGTCCAGTTCTGGAGCCGTTCGTGGCTCCGAACATGGACACGGCGCCATGGGGGTTTCTGACCTTGGCGCCGTTCACGGCACTGAGAGTGCTGTCAGGGCCATCTCTGTCCTCGGTGCCACTCGTGGCGCCAAGGGATGGGTCGGTGTCATGGGGGTCTCCGGCCTCGGTGCCAAGAGCGCAGTCGGAGCTGTCATTGGTGCCGTTGCTGATCTCAGCGCCGTGGGTCAGAACAGCACCGTGACAGGCTCCGGCTCCGAGGCTGCCACCCTTGTTGGGGCCGTGCCCTCTTCTTGCACCATTCACGGTGCAGAGGGGGGCACCAGCATCGACTCTTGTGCAGTCTCTGGTCCTGGTGCCCTGTTCACTAGGGATGGCAGCGGGAGTCCACGAATTGTTTGGCACAGGACTTCGATTTCCACCTCTTCGGAAGAGGAGTCGGACTCTTGAGTCAGATGGGCAGTCTGGTTCTCTGGAGTTGGCTGCTGGCGTGGGCACCCTGGTAGTGTGCTCGACAGGCCAGAGTCAGCCCCGCCTCTGAGGAGCAGATAGTGACTGCCGGGGCCAGGGTCAGGGGTTCTGACCAGCAGGCAGTGGTGCAAGCCACCATTGCCCTGCAGCCTGGCCTCAGAGGGTTCTCTGACCCCTCAGCAGTGGTATCCCCTCATGTGGTGTGCCTTGATTGCCCAACTTTGGGGCCGATCAGAGCACCCACGGGAGGGGAGGGTGCTGCTCCCTGGATAGCCCCTTCGGGGGTTGACCTGGGCTGTCAGCTGCCTAGGCTGGCTGTCTCTTGAGGAGGGCGCTCTCAGATTCCGAGGGGTCAAGGGGCATGTGGTCTGTGCAGCGTCTTTTTTCTGGAACGCACCCGAGCTCTGGGAGAAGCCGTAGTGCAGATCTCCGCTCTTCTCCCTCGGTTTCCTTGAGAGGGCCCCATTCTTTGGCGGTAGGGGTCTGTCCTTCTGGACCTACACGGCCCCGGTCACCTCACGGGGGGGGTTCTTCAGGGCGCAGCCTAGGCAGTACCAGTTTGGTTGTTCAGCTGTCGGCTATGGAGTCTTCCAGAGTGCCTTTTTCCCCTAGGGCTCCCGGTGAGCTCCCTAGCCCAGGCGAAGGTCAACCGATCCCCGTTGTCGGTTCTGCCCCTATTCCTCTGCCACATTCTCCTGCGCTCCCAGGCATTTGTGGTCCTAGCGGGCCTCTCTCCTGGGAGCAGTTCAGAGCTCAGGCCGCTCAGTTTCCCTCTTACGTTAGGGCGATGGACAGAAAGGTTTTTCAACCTCCCACTGAGGAGACAGCTTCTGAACCTTCGAGGTCCTCTGACTCTTCATCCCCCTCTTCTGGGGGAGAGAAACCGTCTGTCCACATCTCTCCAGCTGCAGATCTCGCTGAGTATCAGCGATTCCTCATGAGGATGTTAGATGACCTGTACATTACCCCTCCCACTCAACACAATCCAGAGCACTTGTCGCACGCCTTTCTAGGCGATTTCAGTGAGGACACCCTTGTGGTGCCCCCCTGGCCTGCTCCCTTTCGGGAGGCGTCATTGCGTTCCTGGCAGAGACCCTTTTCCAGAGTTCCTGCCCCTAGGGATCTCTGCCAGTGGTATTGTGCCCCCCCCAGAGTCTCCAGGTTCCATGCCTCATCCTCAGTCAGGATTAACGCAGCTGGACACTCCTGATGAGCTTTGCGCCCTACACCGTGACTGGCCCCCAGATCAAGATTCTCGGATTTTGACTCCTGGTCATGGTGCTTTCTGGTGAGACGTGCTATCTCTATGCTGGGCAGGGAGGTTTTTGTACACCTTCCTTCCCTCCCTTTCTAGTTCTGCAGAGGGTGCTGCTCAAACTTCAAGCGGTGGGGGCCCATATGGTTCTGATTGCCCCATGTTGGCCTTGGCAGGTTTGGTTTCTGCTTCTTCAGCAGCTTGCAGTGGAGTCTCCCAGTCCCCCTGCTTCTCTGCCATGATCGCCTGACTCAGGAGCGGTGCTCCCTGGTCCATCCAGGGCTGAGGTCCCTTCATCTTCACGCGTGGCACCTCATGACATAGCGGCTTCTTGTTTTGGAGTTTCCTCCAGAGTGGTGCAGGTCCTAGTAAAGGCCAGAAAGCCTTCTACTAGGACAACATATGCCATGAAGTGGAAGCATTTCTCCATTTAGGCCACCTCGAAGGGCTGGAACCCTTTTCATGCCCCGTTCCCCAGGTCATGGAGTATCTACTTCACCTCTCTGATCAGGGCTTAAGTTACTCCTCGCTGAAGGTACACCTTTCGGCTATTTCTGCCTACCACACCTTTAGTAGACGGCAAAGCTGTGGCTCAGCTGGAGGTTTCCAAAACCTTCCTGAAAGGGATCCTCCACTTGAAACCCTCGGTGCGCAGCCCTGCGCCACCTTGGGACCTCAATTTCATTTTGGAGAAACTGACCATGCTTCCTTTTGAACCAGCTGGTAGTTCTGATATGCGCTAAATTTGTCATGGAAAGTGCTCTTTTTAGTTGCTGTCACTTCTGCTCGAAGGATTTCCGAGCTTCAAGCCCTGATGTGTGAGGAGCCTTATTTAATTGTTCACAGAGACCGGGTGACTCTGCGTACCAGTTGTCAGTTCTTACCGAAGGTGGTTTTGGAGTTCACGTTAAACCAGTTGATTCAACTGCCAGTGTATTACCCTGAGCATTCCAATCAGGGGGAAGCGATTCTACATACCTTGGATGTTCATAGAATCTTGTGTTATTATACTAACAGAACCAAGTCCGTCCAGAAATTGGAGCAACTTCTTGTTTCTTTCGTACTCAAGAGAGAAGGTGTGGCAGTTTCCAAACAGTGTTTATCCAAATGGTTGGCAAACTGTGTTGTTTTCTGTTACCAGATGTCTGGAAAAATCTCCAAGGGGAGGTTAAGGGGCATTCTACCAGAAGCGTGACTGCCTCTACTGCTTGTTTCAGGAATGTGTCAACCGCTGACATATGTGCCATGGCCACTTGCAGCTCGTCCACACTTTCACCAAGCATTGCAATCTGGATGTTGCTTCTAATCGCAGGGCTGGTTTTGGTGTAGTCATCCTCCAAGGCCTTCTGTCCTAAACTTTCTGCCTTTCTGCAGACCTTTCCTGCCTCCCATGTTTCAGTTCCTTCTGATTCACACTGCTTGGGACTCATTCCTCAAGGTGATCAAGGTGGTTAACTACTGCAAGAGCCCTCTCAAAGTAAGATAGTACAGGTACGTAAGAACTTACCGTAACAGTAGATCTTCGAGAGAGGCTCTTGCAGTAGGTAACCTTCTCCCCCCCCCGCCCCCACCGTCTTCTGCTGCTCCTTTTCTGTTTCTTCGGCTCCAGGAGCCTCTTTTTCTGTTCTCCTGTCGCTCCGTTTGGGAGGTCTTCGGCGGGAGAACTGGAAGGCGGGTGTGGGGACTGCTCACTATATAGTGTCACGCTGACGTCGGTCACGTGGCATCAGGTGGGAGGTCCACCATCAGACACTGCTGGCTAAAGTTTCCTCGTGGTCCTAATGCCAGGGGGCGCAGTCCTCAAGGTGATTACCTACTGCAAGAGCCTCTCTTGAAGATCTACTATTACGATAGGTTCTTACATAACCGTACTTTCTGTCTGCCAGTCTGTGTTGGTGATATCCACGTTGGTCCTGGAGAAAGTGCCCCAGGGTAGAAAAGGTGCCTGTACACTCACTGAGAGACAGGAGGTGGCATACCCAAGGGGTAAAGCCAAATGGAGGCCCTGGAAAATGAAGGGTAACCTTCCTCCTTGGCCCAGTGGTGCATAAAGGTAAAAACACTTCTTAACTAAGGTTGAGAGGCTAAAATGAAAACAGAATGGGAAAGGTTTATGAAACTGGTATATGGAAAATGGCAAAGAGTTCAAGGAAAAATGTATTAAGTGGTTTTTTTTTCCATATTTATAAGGAAAAACCTACATGGGAATAAGTAGGTGGGAATGTTAACAGACCCTGCGCTGGGGTAACACCACTGTTTACCCTCAGGTGTCTGAAACTGTAAAGGCAATAAAAGATATTGAGGGTTTAAGTAGTGGGTGGAGCCTATGGAAAGAGAAAGGGCCCATACTTAGTACCGACATATCTGGTGGGGATGGCTCGAGCAGCTAGCCACCCCTGGTAAATGTGCTACATGTTGCAGGTACATATAGACTGTTCGGGGGCGAGTCCCTGAATATATGTCAAATGTTTGTTTAGAAGGTTAAGGTTAGGAGTTGCTTAGAGAAAGGAAAACCAATGCTTCCCTTATGGTTTTCCTCTTAAGCAGGGGGGTATGTAATAGAGTCAGTAGGTGACCTATCACAGGTAAGGGTTTATAGTAGCTAAAATATATTATTGACTGCTTAAGGCAATCATGTGGACAAAACAGGCCTGCTGGCGCATGGGCAGGTTGCCTGCCTGTGACACCGGTAACCTGGGTTCAGGAATGGACCCGGGACGTCGGAGGGTCGGCCAGGGGGGGAAGGATTGAGCGTCTGATGACTGCTCTCCTTCTGCAAGGGGGAGGTTAGAGTACTCGGCATGATACAGACACCTAGTGGAGGCTGGGTGTACTGATCATGCCGGCACCAAGTAGTGCAGGGGGGCGGAGCAGACGCGGGACGTCATTGCATGTCCCACCCCATATACCAGGGGAAAAAGATGCTGCCGGACACCACTGATGAAGCTCACCTCTGCTTCTATTAGCTCCCAGGCCAGCCTCTCGACCTATCCCGTCATCTGCGGCACTATAAGTCTGGTGCCACTACCCCACCCTGGGGAGTAAGCCAGGGTGTCTCGGGGGGCCGTGGCCAATATGGGAGTGGAAGCAGAGGTCTCTGACTGGGTGGAGCTACCAGGTGGCTGGCAGCGGAAAAAGTATAAAAAAACAAAAGTGGACAAAACTGCTGCTCAACAGCTGTGTCTGTAACAATGCAGGTTGTGATGTCATACTGATTGTGACATCATGCTGTCTTATTTTATATTCAAAATTTTTATTATGTTTTAAGTTTACAACATCGAAAGAATAAAAAAAAACAGTCAAGGATTACATATTGTGGAACTGAACAAAGTTAATAAAATGATTATTGAGGTAATGATACATAATAAAATCAATAACAATAACAATAAAACTATCTTAGATGTAAATCAAACATATACTTCTCATATCATAGAGAGTGTAAATTCAAAGACCTTATACTTAGAGTGATCCAAATGATTTAGTATCTAAGTAACCAAGGTGGCAATTTGACAGAGATGTGAAGATAAATATTTATTCTTACCCCAAGAGTCCTTTAGCATCGGTAACTTTATGCACTTAGCTGGCTAGGTGCAATTTCCCCGGAGGTGTGCCTTTAAGAGATTTTTTAAAGAGCATAGGGCTAGCCAATCAAAAGACAGGAGGGGTGTGAACTGAGTGAGAGCTGTTGACTGCTTCAGAATTTTTTCTCCGCTGGACTGAGCATATTGCCTCTGAGATGTCTCCCAACTTTCCTTGTTGACAGCCTCCTAGTGCTTATCTGGGTAAAGTTTTCCTCATAAATTATGTCCTTTAGTGTGCTGAGTGAAAGTTTTACTTTTTCATTAGTGCTGCGCAAATTTTTTATTTTTAGCGCAATGGTGCTATTCAAACTTTATTTTTACCACAACTATTTACTTTAAAGCCTAATTTTATCGCGGGTGTTTATTTTCGACAGTTTCCTTCATTTTTGACTAATTTCTTGTGGGAACCATCGAATTAGGGACAGTTGCCTTGTTTTTTACCTCAGACCTCGCGGGGTTTACCGCGAGGCACCTGAAGTAGATTTCAAATTTAAACAGTGCCTGGGGTTTCTCTCTAGATTGGCAATTACGAGGAAACCTTTTTTGTTATATTACTGGACCTTGGTATCATCTGTGTCAGGACTGTCCGTAAGGGTCCAGCAGCCACCTGTGCGCAGTTGAGTATTACAGGTTTTCTATTAAGATTGGCACTGGTATAGATCCCAGTTTTACAACCAAAAAAAAAAAGGCACTGGTGATAGACAGAGTTTGTTAACTGGGGCAGGACTGGCCGGTGGCATTTTCACAGAAACCTGCACTCCGTTCATAGGTCCAGAATTGGTTTGCTTTGCTTAAATTGGTGAACATAGCAGACAAACCTTTGATAATTATGGCTGAGGATAAATCAAAGGTTTCCGATGAGGGGCCATTCAAAAATACTAATACCAAAAGCAGAGGTGCTGAGGAACCCTCCAGATCCCAGTCAAAAAATAAAGCTTCCAAAGATGAAGTTCCTCACAAACTGAAATATAATAAGAGTGATGAAAAGAGGAAGCTTGATTAAGCTTCTGATGAAGTGGCTAAAAAGAAACTCTGTCAAGACAGATATGCTCCCGTTGCTGCTGGGGAAGCCAATAGTGAGACAACAGGCAGCTTGAAGCATTCAGAAAAAACAAAGCACTTTCAAACTGCGCAGCTTCTTCCATCAGTGCAAGATATGGAAAAAGCATGGCAACTGTTTCAAACCCTTCAAAATATGGGTCCTCTATTTACTGGGGCTGGCAAGCACTCTTCCACAGTTCTTTGTTTTGTAGACTGTGAGGGTGACGCAGATGATCAATTCTATGATGCCCCTGACATGGATTTTGAGGGCCTTGAGCCCCAGGAGTCCCCAGACCCTCGCCTTGGGGATCCCCCGGATGACCACGAGGATCCTTCCTATATGTTTTCATTTATACAAAATATGCTGGATACCCTGGACCTCCCTACACAGGAGCCCAACGAGGATGTCGATGAAGATTATAGAGAGGCGTCTTTCATCGTCAAAGACCCTGGTCATCCCTATCTATAATGCATTTAGAAAAAATACCATGAAGGTGCTTCAACACCCCTCTTCGGTACTAGGGGTTGATAAGCGGCTTGACAGAAAATATAAATTGTCTAAAAATGGTACAGAGTTCCTGTCAGCACACCCTAGCCATAAGAGTATAGTGCAGCAGGCAGCTTTTGAGAAAGCTGGTGTCTCCTTGTCGTCCTCTCCCCCTGACAAGGATTCCAAGAAAATTGACTTTATAGCAAAGAAAATGTATGCCACAGCTTCCCTGCTTCTCAGGCTTTCTTCTTGCATGGCATTCACAGCCAAATATCAAAAAGCCCTTTGGAAATCGGTCCAGGCTATTGCCCACAACAGATCAGATTCTATGGTACAGGAGCTGGTGGATAAGTCAAAAAACTACCTTGGAAGCTACTATGTACCAATTCCACATGGCAGATGACAATAATGATGCAGCCTCTAAGGCGATGGCCCATGCCATATCTCTGAGACACTTCACCTGGCTTAGAACAACCAGTCTGACCACAGACACTCAGAACAAGGCCATGGATTTTCCTTGTGATCAAAATATGTTGTTTGATTACAGAACCACTGACTACATGAAAAAGGTCGATGAGTACAAGGCCTCCTGGCAGAGCCATTCATCCAAGCCTAAACCTGCCACCCCTCAGAGATCATGTCCCGGGGCGGTAGGGGCAGAAGTTTTTTTTCCCAGGCCTTACAATCCCTATCCCCAATCTGACTTTAGCCAGTACAGGGGGTCTTGCAGAGTTAGGGGCAGTAGGGGACAAAGAAGATCCACCTCTACCCAGCCACCTGCCTCTCAGTCTAAGTCCTGATGTGAGTGTCCAGGTCGCCTCCCTGTTTCCGGTTGGAGACAGACTCTGTCACTATCTTCAGCACTGGTCCCTCATCACGTCGGACAAGTGGATGCTGGAGATAGTGGAGAAGGGTCTGTCATTACAGTCCAAGCAGCTGCCAGACCTCAAACGTACCCAGGTGTCAAGATCTCTGTTACCATCACAGATACCGCTGTTGGAAATAGAAGTGCAAAACCTTCTGGCTTTATGAGCAGTGGAGAGGGTCCCCACCCATGAGAAGGGCAAGGGCCTTTACTCCAGGTATTTTCTGACACAAAAGAAAACTGGGGAGTGGCAACCTATCTTAGATCTCAGATATTTAAACAAACATCTAAAAAAAAACAAATTCAGTATGGTCACTCTGTCACTGGTCATACAGTCCTTACAGCAGGGCGACTGGCTAGCCTCCCTTGACTTAAAGGACGCCTACTTCCACATACCCATAAGGATATCTCACAGGAAGTTTCTCAGGTTCAAACTTCCTTCAGGTCACTATCAGTTCACCGCAATGCCCTTCGGTCTGTTCTCTGCCCCAAGAGTCTTTACCAAGTGTCTCGCAGTGGTAGCAGCACATCTCAGGAGACTGGATGTCACTCTCTACCCCTATCTGGATGACTTTCTCATAGTAGGAGAGTCTCCTTGCCAAGTCAAGGAATCTCTTTCCCTCACGGAATGCACTCTGGAGTCTCTAGGTTTCCTGGTAAATCTCAAGAAGTCTCACCCGGTGCCCACCCAGCTGCTCACATTCATAGGGCCCCAGCTGGACACTTGGAAGGGATATGCTTTCCTCCCACAGGAAAGAATTCAGAGTTTCCTTTCAGTGGCAGATTCTTTCACCCAGGGACAGCCAAGACCAGCCAGACATTTCCTCAAACTTCTGGGACATATGACCTCTATGACTGCAGCAGTCCCAGGGGTCAGGTACAGGATGAGACTCCTGCAAGCCTACCTCAGAGCTCGCTGGTCTCAGAAAGGCAACACATTTTCAAAGTGAATACCGGTGTCGGAGCAGTTTCTCCAAAATTTGCTGTGGTGGAAGGACCCTGCAAATTTGCAGGCAGGGGTTCCATTTCAAGCTCCTCTTCCCACAAAGGTGATCACCACAGATGCCTCCCTGTTGGGTTGGGGAGCTCATCTAGACTATGCCTCAGTAAGCAGCAACTGGACTCCCGAAGAGTCACAGTTGCACGTAAATCTTTTAGAGCTCAGAGCAGTCTTACTAGCTCTCAAAGCTTTCGCTCCCAGCATAGAAGGGCAGGTGGTTCAAATTCGAATGGATAGCACCACTGCAATGTTCTACATAAACAAGCAGGGTGGTACCAGATCAGGAATATTCTGTTTGGAAGCTCTGATCTCTAGCATTCTCCCTGGGAGTCAGCCTCTCAGCTATTCACCTCCCAGGCAAACTCAGTACTCTGGTGGATGCTCTAAGCCGCATCAGTCAAGGTCAGAGTGAATGAACACTGAACAAGCAAGTACTAGCCACAGTGTTCAGGCAGTGGGGCACACCAGACGTGTATCTGTTTGCTTCTCCTCTCAATTTTCAGCTTCTCAGTACTGTTGCAGGCCCCCAGTTCCGGGAACACTTCCTCTGGATACCCTGATCCTGGACTGGTCAGGGAGGTTCCTATACGCATTTTCTCCCTTCCCCCTGATATTCAGGGTTTTGCTGAAACTCAGACAGCAGCCTGCATCTATGATCCTAGTGGCTCCGGACTGGCCCAGGCAAGCCTGGTACCCTCTCCTTCTCTCAGTGTCCTGCAACAGGCCCATTTGCCTGCCTCCAACTCGCTCCCTGCTGACCCGCCCCAGACAGGAGTGCAGTACCCAGACGTACACTCCTCACCTCAAAGCCAGGTTCTTGAGGAGTTAGAGTTTCCATCCTCACAGTACTCTGAGGAGGTCCTTAAGATACTGAGGATGGCTAAAAAACAGAACACTAAGAAGACTTATGCAGTCAAATGGAAAAGGTTTTCCCTCTGGTGCAGAAGCGAAAAGGGCGAACCCCTATCAGCTTCAGATCCTCAGCTGCTAGACTACCTGGTACACCTACAGGCGTCAGGCTTGAAACCGTCTTCACTCAAGCTACACCTGACGGCAATTTCAGCGTACCTTTTGGTGGGAAAGAAGAAATCAGTTTTTTCCCCATGACATTTTTAAACAGTTTTTCAAAGGCCTCTTGCACCTCCAGCCTCCAACCTGGGAGCCTGTTCCTCCTTGGAGCCTGAACCTTTGCATAGATGGGCTCATGAATCCACCTTTCGAGCCTATGTCCACAGCCCACATCAAGTCTGTAACTTGGAAGACCATCTTCCTGGTAGCCATTACATCTGCCAGGAGGATTTCAGAGCTACAGGCCCTATGCACTAAGCCGAATTACATAATCCCACACAATGATAAAGTTGAGCTCAGGACAAATAGGAAATTTCTGCCAAAGGTGGTTTCAGAGTTTCACTTGAACCAATCCGTTACTCTGCCTGGCTTCTTTACTGAGCCATCTACTCCTGGTGAGCAAAAGCTCCACAGCTTGGATGTCAGAAGAGCCATCTTTCACTACCTAGAGTATACTAGACAGTCCAGAGGCTCTTCCACTCAGTTGTTCCTCACCTACGGGGATGTAAGCAGAGGAATACCAGCTACCAAGAGAACTGTTTCTCGTTGGTTGGTCTCTTGTATTAGATTTTGCTATGAGAAAGCTGGTCAACAACCTCCAGTGGGGCTCAGGGCCCATTCCACCAGGGGCACTGCAGCCTCACTTGCAGCAGCAAGGGACATTCCCCTACTGGATGTCTGCAAAGCAGCTACCTGGAAATCTGTGCACACCTTTGTGAAACACTACAGTTTGGATGTGCAGACGAGATCTGATGCCAAATTTGTCAAGGCAGTTCTGCAGAGCCTCTTTCCTAAGTAGGTTCTCTGCCCGCCTCCCACTTGGTACTGCTTGGTAGTCTGCATAAAGATACTGATGCTAAAGGACTCCTGGGGTAAGAAGAAAAAATTACTCACCGCAGTAATCTTCTTTCTTCCATGGGGTCCTTTAGCATCAGTAAGTAGACATCCTTTTTCTGGCCTCATAAACAAAGTCAGCAAAATTCAGCATACACAGAAAGAAAATTTGAATATATGTTTACCTTACCAAGTCTGAAAGTCCTGTCCAGAAGAACGGTGTTCTGGATGTCACATGATTTCCCTGGCCTTTGTGTGTCTCCTCTCAAACTGGCTCGGTCTGCAGAGAATCAGCAGCTCCTGGATTACGCTGCTGCTGCGTGAATGCTGCTTTCATAAACACACAGCTTTCTAACAGAAGCGTATTTTGGAGCGCCAGGTACAGAGCTAGTTCTGATTAAAAGCAACCTTTATTTCAGTACCGTAATTTAAAAACAGTTTACAATCTTGTAACACTGTACTGGGCATATGTGCTTGTCGTATGCTGGTCACACTTACAGTGCTATATTGTGGACAATGCAACGGACAAAGTCTTTTGCAGACCTCTGGTCTTTGTCATAGATGATGTTGCTTATTTTTTCCTCCAGTTTTCTTTTAAAGGGGACCGTGGGAGATCTTGATTGCTTTTTCTCTATGGTGCTCTCTGTGGCTTTTTGTTCATGCATTAGCTCACGCACAGATCTGGTGATGCCTACATGTGCTGACCCTGTTAGTGACCACAGGCATCTATGCCACGCCTCGACATTGTTCTTCGTTCGCGGAACACCAAAGGCAATCTGGTCGTGGACTGACCACAACTCAGGCAGAAAAAGGGGTGGGCTGCAAATCATAGTATTGTTCCTCATCCTTCTGCAGACCCTGCCAAGGGCATAGTTTTCTTCAAACTATTCCAGTATAGGAATGCTACATTCTGGAAAGTCTGCTTTCATTGCTTCAGAAGTGGACGGTATTTCATCTGCAGGCAGGAATGCTAGGGCTGTAACTGCCTGATCTGTAGGCTAAAATCAGGATGCGAGCCATACTTTGATGTGAGTCCCACGCTCTGTATTTTCCACCAAATTATCTGTCCGAAATGGAAAAGGCAGCTCTTGTTTATAGAGCTTGGTAATTCGGCTTTTCATACGTTTATTGCTACCTGTTCAAAATCGGTCACAATGTACTGTGGCCCAAGAGTAACACCATGCTCGTCCCCAGTGTCGTACACATCCTGAAATTTCAGAATGAAATGAAAGCTGTCAGCTGGGAAACACCATTGCAATTACTGTCCATGACGTTGGCGCAATTCCACGTCTTGCTGAACTGAAATCAGCAGCCCAACTAACAGGTGTTTGCTCTATATGCTGTGTGAAAAGTGCTACTTTAGTTATATTTTATTATGTGAAACCCTCGAGCCTCAGATAAAATAACTATTTTTGGGTGCATGTTGTGAACGTTTTCCCGACTGTAAATACTGCCGCATTTAGAAGGCAAATCGATTTTGTCAGGATTTCGGCATTCGGTCATTTGAGCGAGTTGGTATTATGGAGGGGGCAAACGGAAGTCGGGATTTTCAGAGTTGGGCAAATTTACAGATCCCAAACAAGAAAGAAGACAAAACCAGAATGACTGGTTAAAACTATAGATACCTAAGAAGGCCCAGTGGTGCAAAGGGTTGAAGCATTTAGCCTTACCTTGCATCACGCCGCCGACCCTGGCTCGGGAATTACATCCCGTCATCAGGGAGGCAGCTGGGGAGGGGAGGGTAGGAGCAGGATTGAGTCACCTATTGGCAACTCTTCTCTCTGGGGTGGACGCTGTCCCTCCCATAGTTCTGTCACCACCGGGTGGATGTCCGGTGGTGGTGTGGGCTGAGGATGGGGCAGCTTAGTAGGGTGGGCGTCTGCAGTACCTGGTGTGCACGTGCCTCCACAACGATGTCAGCACCCTGGATGCGCTTGGGTAGGGACGGGTGAAAACGGAAAACCTACAAAATGTAAATTAAAAAAAATATATAGATACCTGTTCTCAATATTATGGGGGGGGGGGGCGGCATTTGCAGACAGAGAAAAATAAGAGTGCAGTCCTATAGTGCGAGTTAAATTAGTTTGTAACTAGAGTGGAGGGAAATTGGCAGACTATTCTAACTTGGAGGGGTAACAGAGAAGGCCTTTTACCCCACGCAGATGGCAACCTGAGGATTCTCAAGGAAAAGGTGTGTGGAGGACATAAGGCTACAGGGAAGTGGCTTAGGCTTCATGAGAAATGGCATTGAGAAATGGAAATTACGTACCTACCGTAATTCTTGATCTTCTTGGACGAAGTCTTCACAACTCATTCACACTGATGGGATCTACGCTGGAGGCGCTAGGACCCAGCGGGAGCAAACTTTTTGCAGGAGTGCCGGCGCCAGAGATGGAGCTGCGAGGAGCGGTGTCGCGGGCCTCGGCTATTGCGGTAATGCCTATCTCAGCGTCAACCCTCCAACTGCCTCAGTACCTTTTTTTCCTGAAGAGGTGCAGCGTAACCAACCTAAAAGGATAGCCTAACAAGAAACCGGACCTAAGATAGTCCGAGTGACCCGTATAAGAAGGGTCAACAAAGAAGTCTTCACAGCCTAAGATTGAGGGAGTGAAGACCAACAATAGGGGTGAGCTCGGGGGATGGTTGGTGGGCATGTGAATGAGTGGTGGAGAATTTGTCCAAGAAGATCAAGAATTACGGTAGGCAAGTACAGTTCTCCCTCATTATAACGAACCCCCAGAGCCGACCGAGAAGTTTGTTTTAATGAGGATTCGCTATAACGAGATGCAGTGAATTTGACTGAGTTTGTTGAAAAAAAGATGCATGGGGCATGTATTCATATAATAGTAGCAAAAGGTTTAATGTACAATAAATGCTGCATGGAGCATGTAAAAAAAAATGTAATAGTACAAAAGGTTTAGTGTAAAAAAAATGCCATTACCATTAACAATGAAGTACTGTATGTACTGTATTTATTTACTAAAACATGAGTCCAGAGTAGTCTGCTTTTGCAGCACTTCAATTTTACACTGCACAATAAGCTGCCTTAAGCGTAATAGCTGAAGAGAGGAAACGAAAGGCTGCCGCTCCAAGTACCACAAACCGATCTCAAGTCCTGCTATACCCTCGGCTGAGTGTACCTTTTCTGGGACACCTTCTGTCTCTCTTATACCCTCTGTTCCATCCTCCTCTGGTTCGCATACTGCTCGAGACCCAGCTTTTACTTCTAGGATGATTTCTTCATCTGTTATTCCATCTGAAACTGGCAGGTTGTCATCATGTGCAAACCACTGCTGTAGCTGATCCTGTGCTTCAGGCCCGTCCCCTCTGTCAACCCCAAGTTTGCAGCGATTCCAATGTCCTCTGTGTCAGCATCTTGAGATGGCACTTCTGGCATATCAGGCATGCTGGCATCCTCGAAGATGGGGCCCAGAGCACCGCGCCAGCAGTTGGTAACTTTGGCAGCCGTGATTGAATTCCAGGCATTACCTGTGACATACAGTACATCATGTCCTTTATGTTGTATCCCTTTAAAAAATTAGCTAGCTCGATACCACTGTCCCGTATAATGATTTCTCGGAGAAGCTGCTTCCTGTAAAGCTTTTTTAAATTAGCAATAATGCCTTTATCCATAGGTTGGATCATGGATGTTGTGTTACTTGGAAGGTACAACACTTTGATTTTGCCGTCTCTGCTTTGCAATTCTTCTGCTTTAGGGTGAGCAGGGCATTGGTCGAGCAATAGAATTGCTTTACAGTCCATTCTTTTGGATCTCAGGAAGCGTCTGACTGATGGGATAAAATGATGATTGAACCATTGCCTAAAAATGTCTCTCGTCTTCCAGGCGTTGGCACTATAATCATACAGAAGGGGTAGTGAGTCTCTGGTAATGTGGTGAAACCACCTGGGATTAGCATAGCTCCCGATGCACAGTGGCTTCAGCTTATGTTCTCCTGTGGCACTGGTACAGACAAGCACAGTCACCTGGTCCTTAAAAATTTTGTATCCCCTAGATGCATCTGCCTCTGTTCTGGCCGCGAGTGTTCAGTCTCTGGTAAGCATTTGTAAAACAGTCCAGTTTCGTCAGCATTATAGAGCTGACAAGACTCATTGTCCCCCTCTTCCAGAAGGTCTACTAGCTTAGGCATGAATTCTGCAGCAGCTATGTCATCTGCTGACCTCTGTTTGCCTGCTATCTTAAGCTGCCTTATCCCATTTTGGCGTTGGAAACACCAGAGCCAGCCCGGGGAAGATTTAAAATTACAGTCCTCACCCTGCAGTTGTCTTGCCAAAGACTCTGCCTTTTCCTTGACTATTGCACCGGAGAGTGGTACACCAGAAGCCCGCTGACTCTCAAACCAAATTTTGACGGCTTGGTTCACCTCAGCATTGCCGGCGAGCCACAGTTTTTTGCGCTTCATTCCATCCTTTTCCAGGCAGTTGTCAGCGAAAGCCCGCAGAGACTCTTCCTGCCTTCTGAATGTACATATGGTGGACTTTGCGAGTGCAAACTCAGAGGCTAGTTTAGCTACGCCTTCTCCATTCTTCAGCCGGTCAATTATGACTAGTTTTGTGTGAACATCGAGCGCCTTTCGTTTTTTAATCTCTGCCTTGCTAAAAACAGTTATGGGACCAAATGCATGAATACAGACCGAGGGTTGCTATGCCAGAGAACAGTGAAATTGTTGTTTCTGTTCTGTGTCTTGTGAGCGTGTGGGTATAAACAACTCAAGAAGCAGAGACTGGAGACAGTACTTCAGGTTAAACACACATTTACTTCATGTGTGTTGTTTATTGAAGAATCAAAACAAAATAAGTAAAAGGAAAAATAACAGTGTTTTGGATGAAAAAATTACAAATCAAATCCTGGCTCACCAAGAGCGTTTCAGCTACATCAGAATAAAACTTATACCATAGAGTGGAAGTTGCCAAAAGGTCCCACTACATCTATGGTATTTCCCTGGAAGAGAGGATATGTGCTTTCTCCCACCAATCTGCTCCAACTGTGTACTCGAGCTCCTTGTATACCTCTATGGAGCAGAGAACAAGAGGTCACATGATTGTGTAGATCCTCCCCTATTTTTATTAACGATTCCTTCCTTTATACAAATTATAGGAATATCAAATCCTAAGTATACTTCGCATAAAGATATGATTGCATCATAAAGTATTCCAATTTCCAGAATATGTTAATAGAAAATACAAAAACCAAGGTTGCATATCTAATGGCTCATTAGAACAAAAGGTTCTGCCTACAAGGAGGAGTTTGTTTAGTATTCTGTCCTATAAAGAGAAGATGCAGGGAGAATGGCTGAAACTGTACAGCAAACTGGCTAGCTGACTGCTGCCACAGCCATTACCAAAGTGTGTTTGACTTCATTTAACAATTAAACAACAAAGAAGGGGCAAGAGAAGAAGCGGGTCCTCTTGTTTTATGTATCAGGGAAAAGGCAGTTTCACTGTAAAGTGCAGGATTAGCGCTTTCATTTTTCCCTTTACAGCGTAACCTAGCACTTTCATCTGCAAAAGCTATATTTAGCCTACTAATACTACATATTTCAGCATAAGACTGCTTATTTGCTAAAGGGGTTTTGAAAGGAACTTATTACTTTCTTTTAATGGGGCATTTTCAGATGAAGCTAAACGACATCCCCCCCCCCCACCCCATTTCTGAGAAAACTATATCTCGAGGCAGGAAAAGAAAAACAGCGGGGAAAGAACAGTAAGGAGCTATAATAGGAGGCCACCCTATTATAGTGGGAAAAGGGGAAGTATAATAGAAAAGGAAGACTGCTGCAGCAGATTTAATAAAGAGTATAGGGCATAGAAAAGGGGAATGCCTCGAGATACTGGGACAAAAAAACAAACAAAGACAAACCCATAATTTATAGGGGGCAGAACTGCCGCAGTTTTTTGCGCTTCATTCCATCCTTTTCCAGGCAGTTGTCAACGAAAGCCCTCAGAGACTCTTCCTGCTTTCTGAATGTACATATGGTGGACTTTGCGAGTGCAAACCCAGAGGCTAGTTTAGCTACGCCTTCTCCATTCTTCAGCCGGTCAATTATGACTAGTTTTGTGTGAACATCGAGCGCCTTTCGTTTTTTAATCTCTGCCATGCTAAAAACAGTTATGGGACCAAATGCATGAATACAGACCGAGGGTTGCTATGCCAGAGAACAGTGAAATTGCTGTTTCTATTCTGTGTCTCATATAGGGAGACTGATTAATTGTGCTTAATGGGAGACTGCGTGCTGATTAATTGTGCTTAATGGGAGACTACGTGCTGATTAATTGTGCTTAATGGGAGACTACGTGCTGATTAATTGTGCTTAATGGGAGACTACGTGCTGATTGTGCGTAATGGGAGACTACGTGCTGATTAATTGTGCTTAATGGGAGACTACGTGCTGATTGTGCGTAATGGGAGACTACGTGCTGATTAATTGTGCTTAGTGGGAGACTACGAGCTGATTAATTGTGCTTAATGGGAGACTGTGCTGATTGTGCGTGATGGGAGACTACGTGCTGATTGTGCGTAATGGGAGACTACATGCTGGTTAATTGTGCTTAATGGGAGACTACGTGCTGATTAATTGTGCTTAATGGGAGACTACGTGCTAATTAATTGTGCTTAATGGGAGACTACGAGCTGATTAATTGTGCTTAATGGGAGACTACGTGCTGATTGTTCGTAATGGGAGACTATGTGCTGATTAATTGTGCTTAATGGGAGACTACGAGCTGATTAATTGTGCTTAATGGGAGACTACGTGCTGATTGTGCGTAATGGGAGACTACGTGCTGATTGTGCGTAATGGGAGACTACATGCTGGTTAATTGTGCTTAATGGGAGACTACGTGATGATTAATTGTGCTTAATGGGAGACTACGTGATGATTAATTGTGCTTAATGGGAGACTACGTGCTAATTAATTGTGCTTAATGGGAGACTATGAGCTGATTAATTGTGCTTAATGGGAGACTGTGCTGATTGTGCGTGATGGGAGACTACGTGCTGATTGTGCGTAATGGGAGACTACATGCTGGTTAATTGTGCTTAATGGGAGACTACGTGCTGATTAATTGTGCTTAATGGGAGACTACGTGCTAATTAATTGTGCTTAATGGGAGACTACGAGCTGATTAATTGTGCTTAATGGGAGACTACGTGCTGATTGTTAGTAATGGGAGACTATGTGCTGATTAATTGTGCTTAATGGGAGACTACGAGCTGATTAATTGTGTAATGGGAGACTACGTGCTGATTATGCGTAATAGGAGACTACGTGCTGATTGTGCGTAATGGGAGACTACATGCTGGTTAATTGTGCTTAATGGGAGACTACGTGATGATTAATTGTGCTTAATGGGAGACTACGTGATGATTAATTGTGCTTAATGGGAGACTACGTGCTAATTAATTGTGCTTAATGGGAGACTATGAGCTGATTAATTGTGCTTAATGGGAGACTACGTGCTGATTGTGCGTAGTGGGAGACTACGTGCTGATTGTGCGTAATGGGAGACTACGTGCTGATTAATTGTGCCTAATGGGAGACTACGTGCTGATTGTGCGTAATGGGAAACTACGTGCTGATTGTGTGTAATGGGAGACTACGAGCTGATTAATTGTGCTTAATGGGAGACTACGAGCTGATTAATTGTGCATAATTGGAGACTACGAGCTGATTAATTGTGCTTAATGGGAGACTACGAGCTGATTAATTGTGCTTAATGGGAGACTACGTGCTGATTGTGCGTAATGGGAGACTACGTGCTGATTGTGTGTAATGGGAGACTACGTGCTGATTAATTGTGCTTAATGGGAGACTACGTGCTGATTGTGCTTAATGGGAGACTACGTGCTGATTGTGCATAATGGGGCACTCACACACTATAGCAAATTGCTCTGGGTTTGCTTCCAGTTGTTTCACAATGCCTTTCACAAATGGAAAAAAAGTGATGGTTTGGGTTTTTGAAGTGCTGCTTATTATTGGGATCCACAACCAACATTCATAACAAGAGGGATATGTTATAGCGAGATTCGTTATAACGAGGGAGAACTGTAATTTCCATATCTTCCTGGACATAAAGTCTCCACCACTCATTCACACTGAAGGGAGAGTACTGAGCTAATAATCCCCCAAGAGGACAGCAGGAGAGACCAAGAGCTCACAATCTTAGGACAGAAGTCCATTAAGGATGGTTCTGCCAAATGAAAGATGTCGCCTGGCATGAACATCCAGGGCGTATTGCTTGACGAAAGTATGCAGTGAGCTCCAAGTAGCCGCATTGCAGATATCTGCAATGGGCACATTGCAGATTTCCGCCAGGAATGCCACGATTGCTCTAGTAGAGTGAAGCGTACATTCTGCCCTCCAGCTTCACCTGTGCCATGGAATAACGATGGCGAAGGCATGCCACCAGCCATGCTGAAATGCATCTGATAGCGACAGGTTGACCCACCCGGGCCTCGCTGAAGGAAACAAACAGTTGTTGAGCTGTGTGAATTTATTTTGTTCTATCTAAATAGAAATACAGAGCTCTTTTGACATCCAAAGAATGAGGGGTACGCTCGCCTTCATTTTGGAAGTTCACAAAGTAAGTAGGTAGAACAAAAGGTTGGTTTAGATGGAATTCTGAAACAACCTTAGGGAGAAACTTAGGATGGATTCTAAGAACTACCTTGTCTTTATGAAACACAGTATACGGAGGGTCTGTGACCAAGGCATGTATTTCAGAGACCCCGCGGGCCGAGGTAATGGCCACCAGGAAGGCCGTTTTCCATGTGAGAAATTTCAGCTCACAAGTAGTTAGAGGCTCAAAAGGCTTTAGAGTGAGCACGTCCAGTATGGGATTAATATCGCAGGCTGCGACTGGATGTTTGATAGGAGGTCTGGTATGCAGAATACCCTTAAGAAGCCTCTTAACTACAGGTAACTGAGCCAGTGACAAGGAAAGTACTTGCTCATGATAAGCTGACATGGCGCAAAGGTGAACTTTGATTGTAGAGTATTGTAGACCTGAATTTGAGAGGTCTAAAAGGTACTCTAGAACCTTATTTGGTGGGCAGGAAAAAGGATTCAAAGAGGATCTTACACACCAGAGAGAAAAACGCTTCCATTTGGCTGTGTAAGTTTTTCTAGTGGCTGGGTTTTACTCAGCCAAAATACATTGAATCTGTTTACTTCTATCTCTTCAGGAGCCAAGCGTGAAGGTGACGTGACCTCAGATTGGGATGGACCACAGGCCCCTGAGACAGAAGGTTCATCTGAAGGGGAAGTGCTTTCAGAGGGGTTTCCAACATACTGTTGAGTAACAGAAACCATATCTGTCGAGACCAGAAGGGAGCAATGAAGATCAATTTGTCCCCAAGGGATTCAAATTTGAGAAGTACCCTCTGAATTAGAGGAAGAGGAGGAAAGGCGTATAGAAAGCGTTTTGTCCCCTGCAGCCTGAACGCATCCTGATAGAAAATGCCAGGCCCTGGATTTCTGGAGCAGAAGAGAGGCAGTTTTGTGTTGAGTGGGGATGCAAAAAGGTCCAGGTCTGGAATTCCCCACTCTGCGAATAGTGACTGAACTACGGTTGAGTCTAAAGACCACTCGTGATGATCTGTCTCTGTTCTGCTGAGACAGTCTGCCAGTTCATTCTGCACTCCCAGCAGGTAGACCACTTGAATTAGAGCCTTGTGTTCTAGACAACGTTCCCACACTCTCATAGCTTCCCTGCATAAAGGGTAAGAGTGTGCACCACCCTACTTGTGATGTAGTACATCACTGCTTTGTTGTCCATTTGAAGGAGAATGTTCTTGTGACAGAGAATGTCCTTCAAAGCCCGGACTGCATAAAGGACGGCTCTCATTTCTAAGATGTTTATGTGAAGCTGGGACTCGTCCTGAGTCCACGTACCCTGGTTGTGGAGGTTCTGACAGTGAGCTCCCCAACCTATCAGGGACGCGTCTGTGGTAATGGAAATCTGATGATCCAGGGGAGCAAAGGGATACCCTTCCAGAAGGTTGTCCCCTTGTGACCACCAGGTGAGTGACCTCTTCAGAGGTTCTGTCACCTTGATGAGAAAGGACTGAGGGTGAGTTGTTGGGGGCCACTGAGTACTTAGCATCCATTGAGAGGTTCTCATGTGGAGATATGCTAGGGGTACAGTGAACACCGAGGATGCCATGAGACCCAGCATCCGCTGCATCGAGATAGCTTGAACCGAGCTGTTGTCTCTGATGTATCGAGCCATCTGTAAGATATCGCTCCTTCTGTCTTCTGGTAGGAAAGCTTTCACACAGGAGGTGTCTGGAAGAGTTCCTATGAAAAGGAGCTTCTGGGAAGGCTGCAGCTGCGACTTCTTGAGATTTAGCAGGACTCCCAAGGACGTGAGAAAGTCCGAGGCCGTGGCTACGGCATCGAGAGTTCCTTGCTTGAAAGGGCTTGCTAGAAGCCAGTTGTCCAGATATGAGAACACTTGAATTCTGATCTTTCTGAGGTGCGCTGCGAGAATTGCACAACACTTTGTAACGACTCGCGGCGCCGAGGATAGTCCAAAGGGCAGGACTCTGAATTGAAAATGCTGGCCCAAAGCCACAAACCGTCTGTATTTGCGATGCTTTGGGTGGATGGGAATATGCTGGTAAGCATCCTGCATGTCCAGGGAGGCTAGCCAGTCGTGCTGATGAAGCAAAGGCAACAGGGTTCCTAGCAAAATCATTTTTAACTTTTCCTTGGGGAGAAATTTGTTCAGTTGTCTGAGGTCCAAAATGGGGCGCATGCTCCCTGTTTTCTTTGGAACCAGAAAGTAATGGGAGTAGAACCCTTTATTCCGGTGATCCAGCGGAACCATTTCTACTGCCCTGTTGTTCAGAAGGCCTTGTATCTCAGAAGTGAGAAACTCTGACTGAAAAACTGACAGCCTGGGCTGTCGTTTGGGGGGACGATCTGGAGGGGTCTCTAAAAGATTGAGGGAATACCCCTCGTGGATTATTCGGAGGACCCATTTGTCCGATGTTATGGACTTCCACCGGTTGTAGAAGTGAGTCAGATGACCTCCCACCACTGAAAAAGAGTCCCCCTCAGGCAGCTGAGGTGGGACTTGGGCCAGAAACTCAGAAGGCAGCACTGGGCGCTTTGGGCCCTTGTGCTTTCTGTTGCATTTTCTTTTGAGGTTGGGGGTCTTGATAGGAGGAGACCGACAACTGACCCCAATGACCGGCCGTTGACGTGCAGACATACCAGAGGGCGACCTTGAGTGATGCCTTCTCTTTTTTAACCTGTGGGCCGAAGAAGAGCTCGAGGCCGAACAGTGCCAAGAATGGGACCGTTTACTTTTATGATTCTGGGGGAATCGCCCCTCCCCCCAGGCATTGGACCGTCTGTTGTCAGACCCCCTCCAGAGAGGGCGGTGGACTGGACCCAGCCCGGCTGACTGAACAGCTTTTATACGAAGTCTCCCTACCATCACCTGACCCACTCATGGTCGACTCTGTCAATGTAGGCTGAGACTTCTTTCTTAAATAAGAACAATTTATAGAAAGTGGTACTTATTCGAGATATGCTACAAAATAATAAACTGAAAACTATGCAGCTAGTTTGACGTTTGACTCCTGGTGGGTGAGCGACGTCGTCACTGTCGTGCACTCGTCGGCGGGAAAAAAGGAACCAAGGCGGTTGGAGGGTCGATGCGAGATATTCATTACCACATGAGGCGAGGCTCGTGGTAAAATATTCTCGCCTATCTCTGGTGCTGGTCAGTCCTGCAAAACGTTTGCTCCCGCTGGGTCCTAGCGCCTCCAGCACAGATCCCATCAGTGTGAATGAGTGGTGGAGACTTTATGCCCAGGAAGATCACTCTTTATCTCAGAGGGATTTGTCAGCAAGGCAGCCTTGTACGTATTTACAGTGGGCTTGTGGGAAGAACCAGCTAAGAGCCTGAGAGAGGGAGCAGTATGAATAGAATACAAGGCCATGAGAGCAAATCTGCAGATGTTTCAAGTTGCATTGAGTCTGGATAGGTTGGAGTATGAGGTTTGCTTATAAATACGGGACCAGTAGTCCTGAAGGCGGAATAATGTGCTCTGGATAATGGCCATCATTCTGGGATCATAAGGTTTTTTTACCCAGAAGCCAACACACAGTTTTTGATTCACACGTGTAACAAGGAGCCCAGTGTGGTTTGAAATGGTCAGAGAGTGGTCAAGTGTGACCCCCAGGTATCTGAAGGAAGTCAGATGTTCAAGGAAGGTCCCATCAAGGTACAGGATGTTCAGGGGTTAGTGCCTGCCACTCATTTAACAAACCTAGCTAGATATGGATCCAAACAGTATTGCCTTAGTGTTCTTGATGTTAACTAGGGGTCTCTTGGCTGGGAACCAACTGTGGTTGGTGCTGAACTCTTCTGTGAGGGTAGAGGATATACAGAGGCCATACGGTGGGAGCAGCATCCCCTTCCCCCTGAAAGGAGAGCAGTCCTTGGGATGCTCAGTCCTTTCTCTGCCAGCTGGCCTTTCATGGCCCACACTTATTTACAAATGCAGATTACTGGTGTCATAAGGAGTAGCGATACCACTACACTGACAGGCTGGCCTGAGAAGATACTCTTGAAGATCTATAGTTGCGGTGAGTAATTTCTCTTTCTAGGGATGTGGATATGTTGTTCTTATCCACACATCTGGGCAGTTGCCTTTCCCTTCCCTTTAAGATCAGCCAGAAGTCTTTAAGCTGGCTTCTCCCACCCACCCGGGTGGTATATCCCTCGGCTCTGCCCCTTGACGCCAGATCTTCCTCTTTGCTTGGAAGAATCATGTTCCCTCTTTGCCACTCCCATGTTGAAGTAGGCCCTGGCGCTTAAATCTTCAGATTTTCTACCAAAACTTAAACTCGTAAGAGTTTTTCTGCTACGATCTTCGATCTGGAACGCGATGGAGGACAAGTCCTCACCCGGGTTCTGCTGGTGCTCCTGCGGGCAGAAGATGTCTCGCACTGACCCGCACACCACGTGTGTTTATTGCCTGGTTCACAATCACAATACCCAGGCTTGCTATTTTTGTCGCTGGTTCCAGCTGAACATGTTAGATGATCATCTCGCCCAACTGCAGCTCGGCCGTCCGGAGAAACGGAACCCGCCGGTCAGATCTAAAGAAGCCTGTTGGGTGGTCTCCACAGCTGTGGGGTCTGCTGAACAACTGTAACAGGTGAAGGCCTTCGAGGAGGAGGTGGCTCGGGCCGCTGATCAGTCCTCTTTGGCTTCAGTCTTCGTCCCGCTAAAACTGGACTCCACTTTTACAGGCTCCTTCAAGGAGTTGTGCCAGTCTCTCCCAACCAAGGAGGGTCCATTGGCTTCACACAGCTCCCATTCCTATAAAAGGGATAAGGATTCCAAGGAGTCGAGAGAGAAAGAGAAGACTCAGCATTGTCGTTCTTGGGATCAAGAGCATTCTCATTCCCAGGAATCTCCAGTTTCAACTTCGGTTGAAACTGCAGCCTTTGCCACTGGCTTCACAGTGCCCCTGTCAGGCCAGCTGGCTAAGAGGTGGGACGACAACCCTGTCGACCGATCGTTGCTCGCTGAGGCTGACAACTCTCTTTTCAGGACTCTGGTCCTGCCTGGAGGAGACCCTGCCTGCTGGGACCTTTTCGCGGTCCCTGACCATGACCTGGAGGGACCGTGGGTTTCCCTGGCTCCTTCTGAGCACACTTGTTGGTCCCCCTGGTGGCGAAGGACAAGGTCTCGGTCATCTTCGTCCAACTGGTCAAAGAAAACACATGAATGCCACTCCGGCCGTTCTAAAAACTGGTGCCGCTGCTGTTCTTCCTCGTTCTCCTCGGAAGAGGCCGCTACGAGGATCTCGTGGCAACAGTTGGTGTTGGCTGGTCTGCAGTCGACCCCAGCTTCCACACCGGCCATCACATGGCTGTCACCCTCTACGCCGACACCAACTCCTCCAGAACTGGCCAGCACCATCCCTCCACCTGCCGAGCCAGTGAAGGCCATCCCAGCTCAGCTGAAATCGGCCTTCCTCGGGGGCTTCTGCAAGGAGTCTCAGCCTGCTAAGGGCCTCCTGCACAGGCTGTCAGTCACTCTTACTCCCGACCATCTGCGGCGGGTCGAAGGTGACAGAGGTGGTCGGCCGATCTATCAGGACTCCTTGGAGTGTGAGGACCCCTTGCTGCACTCCTGTCCGCTTGATGAGGAATTGCTCAGGGGTCTTTCGATGGAGGAGGGTCCCACGTCCTTCATGGGCATCCTCCGTCTCATCTCCAAATCCACGGGGATGCCTTTGGAGTATGTTCAAAAATGGGCTTGATATCCCCTGACAGACATTCTGGATAAAGGGGATTCTCTGACAGAAGCCTTCCCAGTGGCCAAAGCCATTGTTGGCCCAGCTGTGGAGCTTTGGCAACACTCTGCCTCCTGCTCTATGCCATCAGCTCGGATGGCCCACAAGTATGTGGTCCCCATCGGCTCCCTTTCAGGGTTCACGGAGCAACCCTCTACAGAGGGGTTGGTGACCGACTCAGTGTTTCGGTGCTCGGGCAATTCAGGAAACATTGTTAGACCTCCAGACAAAGAGTCCAACAAACTGGACCACTCTGCCAGGAAAGGCTATGCTGCCTCTTCTCTTGGTCTCCATCAGGCGAGCTCAGCTGTCATCATGGCACACTTCTCCCATGCCCTTTTGGGCTCTCTAGATGAGGTGCTTCCTCATCTCCACGCAGACCTTCAGACTATGGTCAAGCAGGTCCAGGATTAGGGTCGGTCTGTGGCAAAACAGCAACTCCAAACAGCTCTGGACATTGGGGACTCCTGTGCCCGTTTGGGGGCAGCCGCAGTAACCATGTGCTGCAGGGCCTGGCTGAGGGTCTTGACCTTTATGGCAGACACCCAGCACAAACTGGCGGACGTACCCTTCCTGGGCATTGACTTGTTCGGTCCAGGGGTTAATGGTCACCTTCAATGCATCAAGAAGTCCAATGCCACCTTGGACACCATTGCTTCCACCCAGACGGAATCTCAGGGTTCCAGTAAGCAGAAAGCACAAGCCCTTACGCCCTTCTGCCCCTGCATCCAGTCTGGGCAGCAGGCTTGGTCTTGGCGCCCTCGTCCCAAGTCAGGGGCTTCGGCAGCCCGTAAGCCTGGAGGGAATGGTCCCGGTGGTCGCCCGGCTGGATCTTGCTCCTCCAAGCCTGCACAGTGATGGGCATGGGGGTGGCCACCCCCATGCCTGTCACACCTCCTCAGGGTCCTCCTGTGGGGGACCGACTCCGCCACTTCCTTTCCACCTGGTCCACTGTAATGGACAGGTGGGTTTTGGAAGTGGTCAGCCAAGGTATACCTCTTGAATTCGAGCAATACCCATCAAGCAGAACCCCTGCCCCACAAGAGGAAGAGGTATTCATCGACACTCGGTCGGCTGTCTGAGACGACATCACCCAACTCCTCCGCAAGGGGTGGTGGTCAGTCGCAGATCCCCCTGTCAACCCAGGTTTCATTTCCAGGTATTTCCTGGTCCCGAAACGGATGGGGGGGCTGTCGCCCCATTCTAGATCTGCACGACCTGAACAAGTTTCTCAGGGCTCGCACCTTCAGGATGGTAACTCTGTCTCAGATCATACCATCTCTTGAGCAGAACATGTGGTATTGCTCTCTGGATCTGTAAGATGTGTTGTTTCACATCCCGATCTGTCAGTCACACCGACGGTTCCTCTGCTTCTGAGCAGAGGGAACCCTCTACGAGTTCCAAGCCATGCCATTCGGCCTGTCATTGGCTCCCAGGATCTTCACCAAATGCATTGCAGTGGTGACGGCCCATCTTCAGCTTCGAGGGGTCAGGATGTACTTCTACCTGGACGATTGGCTTGTAGCAGGTCCCTCCAAGCAGGAGATGGAGAGGTCCAGGGACCTGGCCCTCCAGACCTGCATCGACCTTGGCCTCCTGGTCAATGAGGCGAAGTCAGAACTCGTGCCTTCACAGGTGATCTGCTTCAGCGGGGCAGAACTTGACTCTTGCCAAGCCAGAGCAAGGCTCTTGGCAGACAGGGCAGAGTGTCTCTCCTTCTTTACCCGATCATTTCTGGTTGGGCACTTGCGCCCTGCCTGGGACTTCCTGTGACTTCTGGGCTACATTGCGGCCTGCACCTCCGTGGTCCAATAGGCCCGGTGGCATACGCGCCCCCTTCAGTGGGAGCTGGCCAGCCAGTGGACTTGGCGACTAGGTCATTTCGACCAGCTGGTCACTGTGTCCCAGAAGTCGTGGGATGCTCTCCAATGGTGGACCGTCCTGGAGCATCTGCAGGAGGGGATCCCGTTTGTCCGCCCTGAGCCGATGATCCTACTGACAACCGACGCATCTCTCATGGGCAGGGTTGCCCACATGGGGAACCACAGAGTCCTCGGGCTCTGGACCCTCAAGGAATCCCAATGCCACATCAACCTGCTGGAGCTCCAAGCAGTCTGGCTGGCGCTGACTGCTTTCGCTCTTTTCCTTCGAGGTCAAGTGGTTCAGGTCCATACGGACAACACTACAACCATGTTCTATCTCAACAAACAGGGCAACACGCACTCCTGGCCTCTGTGCAGGGAAGTTCTCCATGTCTGGACCCTCATGAGCCGACTGGAGGCAGATCTCCTAGCCATTCATGTGGCAGGAGCCTCGAATCAACTGGCAGATGCCCTCAGTCGAGTGGGCAAGGCATCCCACGAGTGGTCTCTCCATGTAGAGGTAGTACACAGCTTGTTCTCCCAGTGGGGCACCCCTCAGGTTGACCTATTCGCCTCCAGGGAAAACGCAAAGCTGAGGCTGTTAGAGCTCGCTGCAGGGGGATGCCTTCTCGAGGTTGTGGACCCCAGGTGTCTTTTATGCCTTCCCTCTACTTCCCTTGGTCCACAAGGTGCTCCTCAAGGTCAGGAGGGACAAGGCACAGGTGATCCTGGTGGCTCTAGACTGGCACCGCTGGTTTTGGTACCACAGTCTCCTCAACCTCAGCAACAGGCTCCCAAGGCATCTTCCAGCACACCTGGACCTGCTTTTCATCAGTCATGGGAAGTTACTCCATCCGGACCTTCAATCCCCGCAGCTTACAGCCTGGTTCCTGAGAGGCTAGAGTTCCAGGCTTTGGGTCTCTCCGAAGATGTACTCACTGTAGTTGAGGCATCTAGGAAGACATTGAGTGCTCTGCCTTCAGGTGGAAGAGATTCTCCATTTGGTGTCAGGGCAAGGGGTTGGACACTTTGTCCTGTCCAGTGGCTAGCATCCTAGACTGCCTTTGATCTCTCTCTCCAAAGGGGGACTTCAGACAGTGACACTTACAGTGCACCTGGCATCCATCTCTGCTTACCGGGCACTTGCCGGTCAGCAGACAGTGGCACAGAGAAGGTGGTCTGGTGCTTTTTCAAAGGCCTTGATTGCATTCCCCCTCCACTGCGTGAACCACCACTACCGTGGGATTCACTGCTGGCATTGGCAAAGCTTATGGGCAAGCCATTCAAACCGATGCACAAGTGTGACATGTAGCTCTTGTCGTGGAAGACCACCTTCCTGGTAGCTGTCACGTCAGCCAGAAGGTTTGGGGAGCTCCAGGCGCTCTCTGTTGAGTCTCCTTATCTGATCTTTCACAGAGACAAGGTTCTCCTGCGCCCCAACCCGAAATTCCTTCCGAAGGTTATGTCAGAGTTCCACCTGAACCAGGTGATGACTCTACCGGCGCTCAGATGCCAAATACAGGCTCCATACTTTTGGACCTGAGGTGAGCACTTGCTTATTATAAGGAGCGCATGGCTGAAGTTCCGGGAGAGGTTCACCAGCTGTTTGTCACCTGCGCTGAAGCCACACCTGGCAGGCCTGCAGCCAAGCGGTCGATTGGCAGATGGATTACATCCTGCATTGATCTCTGCTACAGAGTGGTGGGTAGGGAGCCTCCCAGAGGTCTAAGGGCTCAATTCCACCCACCACACTGCTGCATCAGTGGCTGCTTCTAGGGACGTTCCTATCCAGGAAATCTGCAGGGCTGCTACCTGGAAGTCAGCAAACACCTTCATTTCCCACTACCACATCAACCTAGAGTCACGCCGGGATGCTGGTTTTGGGGCATCAGTTCTCCAAGCTCTTTTTTCCTAAGTAGGGGGTGTGCATCTTGCCTCCCTCCTCCCAGAGAACTGCTAGGAGTCTGCCAGTATATGTGGATAAGAACAACATATCCACATCCCTAGAAACACAGGTTATTCACCTGTAACAGTAGTTCTAGGAGCGGTATATGTTGTTCATCCACATGGAACCACCCGACCTCCCAGGCTTCAATGCACAACCAACGTTTCTAGCAAGCAAGATCTGGCGTCAGGGGTATAGCCGAGGGATATACCACCTGTGTGGGTGGGAGGAGCCAGCTTAAAGGCTTCCGGCTGATCTTAAAGGGAAAGGCAACTGCCAAGACGAGTGGATGAACAACATACACCACTCCTAGAACTACTGTTACAGGTGAGTATCCTGTGTTTCCTCCTCTCCTTCCTTATCAAGACTTCTGTCTCCTATCTATGGTATTGTCACCCTGCCCCCCCACCTCATAGTTGTAGCATGTACAGCACCTTCTGCCCCACCTGCTTTGGGCCCTTGTGTGGTCTTTACCATCATGACTGCACCCTTAAGGTAATCTGCCTCCTTTATGCACTGGAGAATGGTTTAAGCACATCAGTCCTATTCTTGTGTGATACAAATCCTAATGGGCAAATCTGGGCACCCCCACGCCAACCCCACCCCATGCTGCCACCCTACAGACCCATCCTCCTCACATATTGACTTCTTAAAGCTAACATATGTGCCTCTTGCTTTCTCAGCCTGGAATTCAGCTTTGCAGTGTGAAGACTGTCCAAACAGAATGCGAGATTTCTTTGTGCTTTCCTTCCAGGTATGTTTCCTTTTCTAATAGCTGTGCTTGCCACTACTTGGCATCTAATTATTCATTCATTCAAATGCCAAAGAGCAGCGGCAACACCTGCTTCTCAGAATATACGTGAACTTCCTAAATAAATAAATGCAGTTTGTTCAAAATGTTATTTAGAAGATCAACCACATTAGGTGAAATGCCTAGTTTACATGTTGGATTTTATTTATTAGAAAAATATGTGCCAGTGCTTTATCCATAGTCTTCCAGGAATCAGTCTTCACCATTAATTCCCACTAGTGGTTCTAAGCCAGAGATGCTAAGGCCTAGTGGGAGCTAGAACTTTTTAGAGGGCTGGTGGCAAGGTAAGCAGATCGCATGCACAGTGCCATTAGTTAGCCCATGCAGCCGTCTGCTTGCATTGGTGCCAGCCCTCAACCGACTAGGTTCCTTTTTTCTTACCATCGAGTGTACATCAGATTTCTGTCACTCATCCACCAGGAGTCCGTGCTTCACGTCTATTCAACAACAGCATGCAGATCTTCTTTGGGGGTATCGCAGTCATCAGGTAACACTAAAGGATCTTCACTATCGATGAAGGGGAATTCACATGGAAGATTTTCAACAGTACAGCTGGGGACCCTCATGCTGTCGACGTCCGCTGATGTCATCAACCCTATAAAAGTGTGAGTGGCTCTGCTCCCTCCTCAATTCTGTCCAGCCATCAACTCGCTTGCATGGGTCTATGCAGAAGCTCCATCGCAGTATTCGCGCCTTTTTTGTCTACGGCTTTTCTAACTTTACTTTTTAGAATCTTTTTTTCTAAAGAGATTCCTTCAACTTGTTTATGTTGAGAGTTAATCCTTCGACTTCTCTCTTCCGTCGCTGCCACTGTGGAAAGAAGATTGCCTCCTCAGACAAACATTTTCTCTGTGTTTGCTGTCTTGGGCCTGACCACGAAGTTTCTGACTGTGAGCTCTGCCAGAGGTTTAACCAGACAACACTCAGGCGACTTAGAAAGGCTCTCAAAAATTCCTGATGGATCAACAGGTAGCCACTTCCGGTCAGGGGTCCTCGGGGTCTCGGCCTTTCGGTCACCTACCGGTTCTTCGAGCTCCCAGGCCTCCGAGGCCCAAGACAAGCCCTCAGGGAAAAGTCACAAAAAAGACTGAGATTGCAGCAGCACCTTTCGGCGTTGATCTCATTCCCCGTTGGGCTCTCCTTCTGGGGGAACTTCATTGGTTGCCATTACACCAGTGAGGAAATCTGCTACCCAAGTCTCTGTGCCCACCAGACCTATACCAACAGCACCTTAGCCCGATTCTCAGGGTGGCTAGCCATCGACCTCTGGGTCGTCGGACCCTTTTTCGTCGATGACAAGATCATTGTCGATAACTCTCCCATCAAGACTTTCCCCTTCTCTCTCCAGGGCTAAAGGCTCTTCAGATTCTTAGGATCCAGCAGGCGGGTCATCGACACCTGTGCTGTTGAACCCCCACTGTCGACGATCACCGTTGACTTGAATGAAGTCCTTCTGAAGTTCACTAGCATGCTTGTACAACAGCTGGGTGCCGTTAGGCCCCCCTCACTGATGCCACCGACTGCAGCTTTGTCGACAAGGCCTACTCATCAGCCCCAGGAAGGTCCCTGTGGGCCGTCGTCAACACATGCGATGCCAGACCCAGATTGTTGTCGAGGCACAGGTCAGGAAGCATAGGGAAAAATCCAGGAGCAGTTGTAAAATTCACCAAAACGTTATTTATAGTAGGAGTGTGACAGTGTAAACTGGGAAACAAGAGGTTAACATCTTGTTTGAGGCTGAAGAAATGAAGGGAATGCAACATGAACAAGCAAGGGGGGTGCCTCCCCAGGTGTTGCTAATTAGAGGGATTGCTAAACAGTAGAGAGAATCCAGCAAGGAGTCAGTTAGAAGCTGGAAACTGCTGCAGGGAGGAGATACTCCTAGGCAGAGAACCCTGCAAGATGGAGGGTGGACTGTAAGACAGGAACCAGAGCAGAAAGCCAAGGAGAATGGTTAATTATTGGAGAGAGCCTTTGGGGAGAAGTTGAAACCTGCTGCTGAGAAAGAGACCATTCCTAGAGCAGAGAGTCCTGAGGTAAAGGATCAGCCTAGCTAGCTGGGCCAAAAACAGTGAGTGGAATGTACTGCTAATTACAGCCTGCAAATAAGGCTAAAAGGGAAAACTGTTTGTGTTTGATTTGAGACTGTGCATTCAAAACTGCTGGCCCATAAACCGTTTTATGTTTTGTTTGAGACTGTATATTGAAAACCTGCTGGCCCACATAGGTGGTTCAAAGATTCCTTTTGTCAAGTCAACCTGAAAGAACTGTTTTGTGTTAACCTTTATGTTACCTGACCAGGCTGGAGAAGTTGAACTGCCTGATTATGCTTTTCTAGAGCAATAACTTACATTTGGAGCAATAAAAGTACAATTTCTTCTGTGAAGTTTAAACCCAGCGTGTTGCCTGTCCATCTACCATAGGCCAGCTTGTTACATGCAGTGTCAGAAGTGGGATTCAGACCCCCTGCTGGAGTGAACAGGACTAGTTACATTCTGAAAAAATGGATATGGAGAAATTGCTGAAGTTACTCGCTGAACAACAACAGGCTTTCAGGCAGCTGGCTCAGCAGCAGCAGGAGGCGCAACAGTGGGCTCGGCAGCAGCAGAAGGAGCAACATTGGGCCCAACAAGCACAGCAAGCCCAACAGGAGGTGCAACAATGGGCACAACATGCTCAGCAACAACAGGTTCTCACCCAGCTGGCCCAGCAGCAGCAGGAGGCACAACAAGTGCAACAGGAGGCACACCGGCAGTTTCTTATATAGCTGGGGCAACAACAACAGCAGCTCCTGCAGTCCCTGATGCGACAGCCGCAACAAGATCCTACTGGTGAGGCTGGTCCGGCTACCGTTGGGCCAGGGGTTCCTAGGATGAATGCCATGCTGACCAAAATGATGTCTGAGGATGATCCCGAGGCCTTCCTGGTAACGTTTGAGCTAGTGGCAGAAGCTGCTGGATGGCCTAAACCCCAGTGGGCTGTCCGTCTTGCCCCCTGTCTGACCAGGGAAGCCCAAGCAGCCTATCGAGCTATGGACAGTACCACAGCCAGGGAGTACACAGAGGTGAAAGCAGCAATCCTGGACTGCCTAGGCATCAATGCAGAAAGTTACTGATGGAGATTCCGGAACTTCAGATTTGCAGCAGGTATACAACCTAGAGCAATGGGACAACAATTGCAGGACCTGTGTTGGTGTTGGCTAAAACCCGAAGGATGCAGTGGCCCCGAGGTGGCCAAGTTAATCATCTTGGAACAATTTCTGAACATCCTGGACTTTAGAAGGGCTGACTTTGGCAAAATGGGTGAATACCTGAGGAATACACTAGCAAATGGCCAAAAAGGAGGGGTGGAAGAACAATGGAGAAAAATCAAAACTGCCATCATAGAGGCAACAAGCCTTTGTGTGAAACAAATAAAGAAAACAAAGCGGAGTAAAAAACCACTATGGTTCTCAAAAAAGGTGGCAGGGAAAGTTAAGGAGAAAAAGGCTGCATTCAAAAATATAAGGCATCACAGAAGGAGCACGACAGGAACTGTATCAATTAAAGCAGAAAGAGTAGAGAAGGCAGTCAGAATAGCAAAAGCCCAAACTGAGGAAAAAATAGCCAATTCAGTTAAGAAGGGGGATAAAACCTTTTATAGGTGCATTAGGGAGCATAGAAATGTTAAGGGAGGAATAGTGAAGATTAATAAGGGAGAGGGGAGGTGGGCAGAGGGAGACAGTGAAAAGGCAGAGATACTGTATGAATACTTTTGCTCAGTATTCACAAAAGAAGATGAGGAGGAGTTACCTAAACCAGACAATAGAAGCACTCTGGGTAGGGGGGTTGACACCAGTCCATTTACAGAAGAAAGAGTCCAGAAAGAACTCCTAAAACTCAAGGTGGACAAAGCAATGGGGCCTGACGGGATTCACCCCAGAATCCTAAAAGAACTAAGGGAGGACCTAGTGACACCACTGACCACACTTTTTAACAAATCATGGGAGGATGGGGTGGTACCTGAGGACTGGAGGAGGGCAGATGTGATTCCCCTTCACAAAAGTGGGAGCAAGGCAGAAGCAGGAAACTACAGACCTGTAAGTTTGACCTCAGTGGTAGGGAAAATAATGGAATCACTTCTGAAAGAAAGAATTGTTGAGTACCTAGAGGCCATGGGGCACAGGACCCAAAGCAGTATGGATTTACAGCAGGAAGGTCATGTCAGACGACTCTAATAGATTTCTTTGACTGGGTGACCAAAGTAATAGACCAGGGAGGGGCTGTGGATATGGCCTACCTAGACTTTAGCAAGGCATTTGACACAGTCCTGCACAAAAGATTAATAATCAAGTTAGCCAGCCTGGGAGTGAGTCCCAGGGTGGTAGCCTGGGTTACAAACTGGCTGCACAACAGGACACAGAAGGTAATAGTGAGTGGAACACATTCCGAAGAAAGGGGGGTCACTAGTGGAGTACCTCAGGGCTCAGTACTGGGTCCAGTCCTCTTTAACATCTTTATAGATGACATTGCAGAGGGTCTGGAGGGAAAGGTATGCCTCTTTGCAGATGATACAAAGATCTGTAACAGAGTTGATACACAAGGTGGGTAGAAAGGATGAGAAGGGACTTGGGAAGGTTGGAGGAATGGTCAGACATATGGCAACTTAGATTCAATGCAAAGAAGTGCAAAGTAATACACCTGGGAAACAAAAACCCAGGAGAAGAGTACACAATAGCAGGGGAGGTACTAACAACAACAAAAATGGAACGGGACTTGGGGGTAGTCAAGATCTAAAGGTTGGTAAGCAATGTGAGAAGTCAGTAAGGAGAGCCAGGGGGATACTGGGATGCATAGGAAGGGGCATCACAAGTAGAACAAGCATTTGTCAATGCTGAATGTTTGCTTGCTGGCATTGGCAGTGGTAGTGTAGAAGTTACAGAGCTGCATAATAGGAATGGCAGTAAAGTATTGAACTGAAGCCAACCCCACCACCACCCTGCAGAGAGTGACAGGCATTGGAGTGTGCCTTTGGGTCATCAGGTATAACGGCCATGCCATTTCAGTACACCCCACCCTGCAGACACTGGCAAGTGTCACGGTGTTCCTTGGGGTCTTTGGTCCTTATGCGCACCCCATTCCATTAGGAAATACAGTGAGATGGGTGCGATATAGGAGAATGGGGTGAACTTTGGGGCCGAAAAGTCCAAGGCATACCTCGATGCTTCTCACTGGCTGCAGGGTGTGGAATGGTATGAGCATTACAGGCAAGAATCCCAAGTCACACCCCTGATGCCTGTCATTCTTTAGGCTTGGGCGTTATGGTTGGAAACCCTAATACCTCAGGCATTCGTTGGTATTTTCACTCCAAATGTTCAACATGGTTTTTGTGACCCCACCTCATGAACAGGGGGAATATCAGTTTGTTAGCCGAAAGCTGCTTATGCACAGCGACTACGGCATTTAGCACCACAGGTGCAAAAACATTCCGAACAGGATGTAAAAAATGACAGCTGTACTGTTCATGGGAGGTGTAAAAAATGGCAATGTTGCAAATCTGCAGTAAAAATATTTAAAAAAATGGTGAAGTCACGAGTGTACATAGAAACTGTGCAACGCACACCCGTAATATAATTAGGTTGGGTTTTTTTTTACAGCAGATTGTCAACTCAGGCATTTTGGTGCCTCCGATCATGAACAGTGTCACTGTGATTTTCTTTATCTGTCCGAACAATAATTTCCCACAGTGACCACGCATCTCTGCGCTGGAAGTGTGAAAACACACTTCGGCCATGTTGTGAAAAATGACAGCTGTACTGTAAATAAGGCAGTGTGGAAAAATGCCACTGGTGAAAATCTGGACTTAAAATATTACAAAGTCATGAACTTACGAGGGTGCGTGGAAACTGCGCAATGCTCACTCGTAACACAGTCATTTTATGGACTTTTGTCACCAAATTTTCAACATAGCCATTTTAAGACCTCTGCTCATGAACAGTGTCACTGTGATTTTCTTAATGTGTCCCATACATTGATTTCGCACATCGACTGCGCCATTGTGCGCTACATGGGCGGAAACACATTTTGGGTGAGATGTGAAAAATGACAGCTGTACTACTCATAAGAAGGTGTGGTAAAATGGCAATGTTGAAAATCTGGAGTGAAAATATTGAAAATTCGCGAACTTACGAGCGTGCGTAGGAACTGCGCAACACACGCTCGTAAAACAGTCGTTTTTTGGAATTTTTCCACCAAATTTTCAAAATAGGCTTCTTGAGAGCCCACCTTATGAACACTGGCAGTGTCATTTCGTTAATCGAGTCCCGAAAGGTGATTTCGTGCAGTGACTGCGAAATCACCCTTCAGGCCCGAATAACGCCATGACAGTGACATCATTCATGAGAAGGGGTCCCAAAAACCCCATGTTGAAAATTTGGTGCAAAAATTCCAAAAAATGCCTGAGATATGCAACAAAGTTGAAAAAACCCTATCTAGCCCATTATACAGCTTACCGGCATTTCCTCAGTTCGCGGTCGGCTTTGAAGAGTGCAGACGTGTTCCCGGTCCACCAAGATCATCCGCCCGAGGTCTGGAGGTAAGTATGGGGTGAGGGGTGTGGAGGAGGCAGGTGCGCAGTGGTGGGTGCGGGTTGTGGAAGGGGGCCAGGGAGACTACGTGGGACCGTTTTTTCTTTACAGGTGTTCTTTTTGTTTCCAATGATGATGCGGGATGTTTGCCATGCTGGGGTGGGCTCCCAGCATGGCACAAGGACGGTTGGGGGGGTGTTCAGCCAACGGGGGATTGGGCACCCCCGTCGGCCAGAGCATCGATTGCCACGCTGGGGTGGGCTCCCAGCATGGCACCCAGTACCCGGGGGGGTGAGGACAGTGGAGCCAACGGAGGATTGGGCACCCCCGTCAGCTATATCATGAGTTGCCATGCTGGGTGGGCACCAGTGTGGCATTTGAAGGCTCTGGGTGGCGGGAGCGAAGAGCACAGCCAACGGGATTTGGCACCCGTCATATACAGTGTGTGCGCAAGGTGGCGGGTGGGGCACGTGACGTACGCGCAGTGTGTGTGTGGTGGATTGCGCATGAGCAAGGGATATCTTATCACTGCTCAATGAAGCGTGAGTTTCTCCTTTGAACTGTATGCTACTGCATTTTGAGCTTGTCATAGACAGCTGCAGCATGCATTGGCTTACAGGGGCCGCGCCTGCCAACACACTGACTGAATTGGAAGAGGGGGTGACACACCTCTGAAATCTCGGATGATGGCACTATGTTTCTTGCACATGCATGCAAGCAAACATAACAAACATAATAAATGTATCTTAATTTTTGAAGACCGGGTTTTTTTTTTCAGCTAATGTCAAGCAGTTTTCGAGCCATAAAAAGAATTACTGTATCAGTATGGTGCAGCAACGAGATCAGGAAATTATGAAATAAAATTCAACAGCACCCCCGTTGGCCATATGTTGTGCGGGTGGAGGGAGTGCATGAGCACCCAGGGGTGGGCTGTTAGGCTTCAGATTGGCCGGAGGAAGGGTGGATTTGATTGTGAGCTACGGTTGAATTTGTGTTTTCTTTTTCTATACCTAGTTTTCGCTATTTTGTTAGGGCACATCTTCAACCCTAAGATGTTTAGGGTCACAAGGTGATGTGACTTCATTGAGCATCTGATTTGAGAAAGAGCTGTGTGATTCTATGTAAATGCCAGCTCACGGCAATTCAGAGAAAAAAAAAATATTTTGAAGCTGCATTACCAGACTAAGTGTGCAGTTTAGTGAATTACCACAGGGGTGTGTATATGACAGCACTAAAAGGCGCATTAAAGTGCTTCAGTCATGAAAACCTCCCCCACTGGCTGCTGCTGAAATGCATAGCAGTATGTTCTCCTTTGTGCATTCTGGCTGTTCTTTGCTTCAGCTGCAGGTAGTACAGTACGCTCAAGTTCGCTTGCATAGGTTTTAGCAGCAAGGAGTTCACATTGACAGAGTCTAGTAAGAGAAAACGCTTGGAATTACAGAGTTTTCACATCAAATGCTGAGGTATTTTTTTTCTGGAGGATTAGAACCCATGGAGTCCATGAAGGTGTGCTTTGGAGAGCTGGCGTGTGTAAGGACTGTTAGGCACCCACACATTTTGGTGGTCCTGCTGTGGCAGGGAACAGTTTATTAAAGTAATGATGTGTGGCTTGTCTCTCTAAGCTAGACAAGACTACACCATCCTATCAGGTAACCGATACAGTTGATCTGTGTGTGTGTTGGGGAGCTGCTCACTGAAGCGTAGCTCCCTCTTTCAACTGTGGCCACTGCATTTTCAACTGCTGTCATAGACAGCTCCAGCAGTGATTGGAAAACTGTGACCACGCCTGCAAACACACTGACTGAACTGGAAGATGCTGACACACCTCTGAAAAACTCAGATGATGGCACTATGTTTCTTGCACATGCGTGCAAGCAAACATAAAAAGGGAAGTGGTTATCCCTCTGTACAGACAATTGGTGAGACCCCATCTGGAGTACTGTGTGCAGTTTTGGACACCTCATCTACGCAAGGACATAGACAGGATGGAAGCAGTCCAGAGGAGGGCAACTAAAATGGTGCAGGGTCTGCATCAGAAATCATATAAAGAGAGAGACTGAGAGAGCTTAATATGTATACCCTTGATGGAAGGAGGGACAGGGGAGACATGATAGAAATGTTCAAGTACCTCAAGGGAATCAACAAAGTCCAGGAGGGTAGTATCTTTCAGAAAAAGAGATGTGTAAGAACAAGGGGGCACAATTTTTTTTTTTTTTAAACTTTCTTTATTTGTAGTTTTAGTTCCGTAGAACAAGACAAACAATTTACATACAAACAAGTACGATAAATTACAATGTTTTTATAGGCAATTCCATTAACTCATTTCCTGACCAAAATGTCTGATATGTAGTGTTCGATAAGTTAAGGCAATCAAGTTTTTAATCTTATTGAAATTAACTTACTTTACCCTTTTTTTGTTATGTTACTGATAGTTGTTTAGTAACTGTATTATATGCATAAGCATTTCATTAAACTTATAACACATCCAGGGCGCGTTGCCTTCTACCATAGTCAGGGGGGACCAGCTTTGCTTCAAGTTGATTTCATTTGTCAACTAACTTACATGACTAGAAATAAACTATATCTGTATATACTGGGGTCTACCATACTTCACAGGTTCCAGAGCCTTCTGTGTAGAACCTACCCTAGTATCTTGAGAGCCCTCTTCATTATGGGATAAAGTCAGATCTCGTCTCCGCCATATATAGGATCCAACGCCTCCACAGAATCTCAAACTGGGGCAACCTTTTGTTCAGGGAAGCTGTCATTGCCTCCATCCTATAAATACTGATCATAATCTCCTGCCACATATTTAATGTGATAGGATTTCGGGTCATCCAATTTTTAGTTATGGCCTTCTGGGCTGCTAGGAATGATATTTTCATAAACTTGATTGTGAGGGGGTCTCTGAATTTCTTTGGAACTTCCAAGAAAAAATAACAGGAGGGAGTCAAAACCAGACATGGGTCAATTATTGCCTTTAGGGCCTGATGTAAATCCTGAAAAAAGGTGGATAGCACAGGGCAACTCCACAACATGTGTACATATGCTGCCAGGGAGTGGCCACAGTTTCTCCAACAGGCTGAGAAGTTATTGCCCTGATACTTCACCAGAATTGCTGGGGACCGGAAATACCTGACAAAGATTTTCCAAGAAAATTCCTGTCAGCAAATTGCTGATAGGCCCCAGTGGATTTTTGTTTGGGTCCATGCCCAAATTGCCTCTGGAATCTGATTCCCCATATCAAGTTCCCATGCCTTTTTTATAGTGGTAGTAGTGTCACCTTTCCATGCTAGCAAAGCTTGGTATAGATTAGAGATAATGTGCGCTCTGATAGGTGCCCCTTCTATAGCTTTTTTGAGAGTAAATGCAATCTGGGGAGGTGTTGAAATCCCAATACCTAATCCTGTAATGATGCTTCTAATACAATTTCTGATTTGAAAATATCTGAATCTGTCTTGCCAAAGGATTCCATGTCTGTTGACTAGTGTTTCGAAAGAAACAATCTCCCCTTCCTCCAGAAAATGCCATATTAGGTGTAGGCCCCTCACCTCCCACCTCCTGAACCCCGCATCCCACAAGCCAGGAAAAAAGGTATCCAGGTATGGAACAGACAGTAGTAGACACCTCTAACCACTAGCCTTTCTGTCCCTCAAAATTCCAAACCATATGCTCAATGTAAGAGCTGTAAATGGATTATCTTCTTGACCTGTACTTAATCTCTCCCTCTGCCTAAAAAGAGGGCTGTTTAAATTTGAAAGGGCCCCTTCTCTGAGTTCCAAGTTTTTCCATTTCGACAGATAGACTTGGTCTAACCAATAAAAAATTGCCCGTAGCTGTGCCGCCTGATAATATAATTTAAAGTTAGGTAATGACAGACCACCTTCTTTTTTCGGGATCTGAAGAATCGAGAGCTGGACCCTAGGTTTATGTGAACCCCATAGAAAGCGAGAGACTGCCCTATTAAGCGAGTTAAAGTAGGAATCCGGAACACGAATAGGGATTGTTTGGACCAGGTATAAAAACTTAGGGAGGATTACCATTTTTATCACCTCCACCCTCTGTACCAAGGGGATGGCGATAGGTGCCCACTGCTCTAATTCCAATTTGATGTTTTTTAAAATTGGAGTAAAATTAAGTGTAAACAACTGGTCTACCTGAAATCTCAGTTGAATTCCTAGATATTTAATATGGGTTAGGTCCCATCTAAAGGGATACCTCCATCTAATCTGTTCTGATGGCTCATAATGTACTTTTAAGACCTCAGTTTTAGATGTGTTCACCTTATACCTGGCCAGGAGACTAAATTCTGCGAGGCATGCCCACAAATGCTCTAGTAACTGTTCTGGATTTTGAAGGTAGACTAACAGGTCATCTGCATAAAGGGCAAGTTTATGTGTCTCCCCAAAGTCCCACCCTGTATCGTCTCATCCTGCCTCAATGCCTGGGCTAATGGTTCAATATATAGGGCAAAAGAAGGAAGAGGGCAACCCTGCCTAGTGCCGCGTTGTAGAGAAATTGGTTGGGAGACTCTACCGTTAATCTTTACATAGACTCTCGGGTTGGTATAGATATTATTTATGATCTTAATGAAGGATTCTGAGATTCCAAACCGACCAAGGGCTAAGTCCAAGAATTTCCATGCCACCCGGTCGAAGGCCTTCTCAGCATCTAGGCTCAGAATCATGCAAGGTGCCCCCGACCGAGCGGCATGGAACAACACATGCAAAGATCTTTTAATATTGTCTTGAGTTTGTCTACCCAAGATAAAGCCTGTTTGGTCATAGTTAATTAGCCTAGGCAGAATCACCTCCAGGCGTTTTGCCAAAATCGAGGCATATAGTTTATAGTCAATTTTCAAGACAGATATAGGGCGGTAGGAGCTACATTGTGTAGTATCTTTCCCTGGTTTGGGGATACTCAAAATAACTGCGTAATTCCAAGTGTCTGGAAAAGCTTCCCCTAGTTGTGCCACCCTGCAGGCCCTCAGCAGAGGGTTATTTATCTCCTTTACAAAGAATTTAAAGAATTCTGGGGTATACCCATCTGGGCCGGGTGATTTTTTTTGTTTTCAATTTCTTAACTGCAGCTGCCAATTCTATAGAGGTTATAGGGGTATCTAGGGATTCTCTAATTTCCTGAGTCAATTTCGGTAACTTTAGTTTAGCTAAATAAGTTTCTATTTGTTCTCTATCTGGTGAGTGTTCTGACTTATATAAATTTATATAAAATTCCCTAAAGCCGGATAGGATTTTTTCTGGAGATTTTAATAAATGTCCCGTTCTGGGATCTCTGATCTGCGTAACCGTGTTTTCCGCGGTCTGTCGTCTGAGTCTATGTGCTAAGAGGCGAGAGGCCCGAGGTCCGGACTCATAGTACCTCTGTCGCAAGCGCTGTAATGCCTGCTCCATCTTTATATCAATCAATTTCTGGATTTGTTGTTTGACTTTTTGAATATCCCCCTGTACCGAGTTAATCCCCTTTGCGTGTTGGTCCTGTAAGACCTGCAATTGCCTTTGAAGATGTTCCTGTTGTTGATTTTGTTGTCGTTTGAAATGGGCAGCAAATTTGATACAGTCTCCCCTGAATACTGTCTTGATACTATCCCATAACACAGTGTCAGATATCTCAGGGGACTCATTATCCTGGGGACACAATTTAAAGATAGAGGGGGGACGGCTCAGGGGTAATGTGAGGAAATGTTTTTTCACAGAGAGAGTGGTGGATGCGTGGAACTGCCTTCCTGGGGAGGTTGTTGGGGCTAAAACAGTGGGGGAATTCAAACATGCATGAGACAGACACAAGGCAATTGTAGTGGGGGGTGGCAGGAAGTAGGCTGTTGGTTAACTAGAGTCTGCAGCTTATCCAGTAGGTAGGGAAATGGGCAGACTAGGTGGGCCAAGTGGTCCTTATCTGCCATCAGAGTCTATGTTTCTATGTTTCCTGCCCCCGGGAATTCAGAGCTGGGTCCACAAACAGAAGATCACCACACTAGCAGAGGCCATGCAGATCTCAGAACAAGTGTTGGATGCTGAACTCTCCTCCCACCCCGTGACACAGCTTACAAGGCCACCTGGGAAGATGGGGAATCGTTCCGGGAGCCAGACTGAAGGAATATTGACTGGAACTGTGAAGGGACCTTGGGCATGTAGGGAGGGGGGTTATGGGCTAAATAAGGGTCAGAATCTGGGAAAGATGACAACCCAGCAGCCCAGGGAGACATTCCCTGAGGGCCCGCTGCCTAAACCCGGAGGCTCACCCCGTATCCGAGACATGGGCATGTTTCTCATGTGGACAGAAGGGTCACTTTGCGAAGAACTGCCTCCACATGGACTGTACCTTCATAGATTGCATGTTTACAGATGTGTATCCACTGTACAGTGGGGGTGGGGGCTCTGAATCCCGAGATTTTGTGATCCCTGTCGAGGTAGAAGGGATAGAGACGGAGGCTCTGATGGACTCAGGAAACCACCAGACTCTAGTTAGGACAGCCATTGTGAACCCCGGACGCTAGCAGGACCAGAACCCCATCCCTCTCTGATGTGTGCATGGGGATGTAAAGGCTTACCCTGGTGCTATGGTTACACTTACTCTGGGGGGCCAAACAGAGACTATAAAGGTGGGGGTTGCCCCGGGGTTACCCTATCCGGTGTTACTGGGGAGAGATTGGAAATGGTTTGACGGCTTATGGAAAGCAGACTTATCTTTGGTAATTACCCGGTCTCAGGGTCGTGAAGGGAGGGGGGCCAGCCACCTGTGGCTGGGGGAAGTTTTTCCTTTCCCGGACCCATGGATTTGTAATGCCCAGACAAGAACCCACAAATCTAAGCGAGAACGTAGGGCAGCAAAGGAAAGGGGTCCTGAAGGGGCAGGTGCACAGGAGGGAGGAAGGTGAAGCAAAGGCAAAAGTGGGTCCAGTCCCACAGCCCGACCCTAACATTGACCCACCTAACCAAAGTCCCCGAGGGCCATCCCTATCAGAGCAAGATGTTTTAAAGCACTGCCCAGACACCGCCAAAGAACAACGGGCCAATGGTATACTCAGCCAGGTATACACCCAGTTGGCTGTCAGGGAAGGGGAAGTGGTAGATGAGACTTGAGCAGCATGCTATCCTCATTTTGAGTTACAAGGGGGCATCCTGTATTAAGTTAATAAGGAGGCCCAGATGGGGGATACCCTGCATCAGTTGCTAATCCCTCAAGTCTTTCAGGGGGAATTACTACCCCTCGCCCACTCTATTCCTGTGGCAGGGCACTGTGGGGTAGAGAATACATTAGCCCGACTGTTGCCCCAATTCTTTTGGCTGGGCATCTATCAACAGGTTATTGTGTATCTTGTCCCGAGTGCCAGTTAGTAGCTCCAAAGAACAGTCCAAGGACCCCTTTAGTGCCCTTACCTGTTATGGAGGCACCTTTTGACCGGATTGGGGTTGATATATTGGGACCCCTTGAAAAGAGTGCAGGGGGGGTACCCATACATTCTGGTGATTGTAGACTATGCTACCCAGTACCCCGAGGCCATCCCGTTACGAAGCATTTTGGCCAAAATTGTAGCCAGGGAACTATTAAAAGTCTTTAGTCATATGGGAATACCGAAGGAAAAGTTGACTGACCAGGGAACTAACTTCATGTCCTGCCTGACTCAGGAGGTTTGTACTTTATTGGGAATCGGCTCCATAAGGACCTCGATCTACCATCCGCAGGCGGATGGCCTCGTGGAGTGATGCAACAAAACCCTTAAAACGATGCTTCGAAAGTTTATAACCACTGAGGTCAGGGACTGGGACAAGTTACTTCCCTTACTGATGTTCTCAATGCGGGAGGTCCCTCAAGCTTCTACAGGGTTTGCTCCTTTTGAATTCCTCTATGGGCGCCACCCACAAGGTGTTCTTGATGTAGTAAAGGAGATGTGGGAGAAACCTGACCCCAAGACTGAAAATGTGGTGCAATATGTCCTGCAGTTGAAGGAAAGATTAGATTGGGTAGGGAAATTTGCCCGAGAAAATCTGGTGAAGGCTCAACAAAGACAAGAGTACTACTATAATCAGGGAGCCCGGTTAAGGGAATATAAACCAGAGGATCAGGTACTAGTTTTGTTGTTGAGCAGCCAGAACAAGCTTCTAGCCAAATGGAAGGGGCCTTACAAAGTTACCTGGAGGGTGGGCCCAGTTGACTATGTAGTTTGCCAGCCAGAGAGGCGAAAAGAGACCCAGATCTAACATGTCAATTTGCTGAAATTCTGGAACCAGAGGGATAGCCTGTTGATTTCTCCTGAACCAGACATAGTGGATCTGGGTCCCCAAGTGCCGAATGAGAATCTGGGGATACAAGTCCCAATGGGAGAACAGCTGTCTCACAAACAGAAACAGCAACTAAGTGAGTTGGTAAGCCAGTTTTTGGATGTCTTCTTCCTCCCGGGGACAACCCATATGATAGCTCATCATATAGAAACAGAGCCAGGGGAGAAAGTGCAGCAGCGACCATATCGCGTGGCAGAAGCCATAAAAAACACTGTTAAGAAGGAGATCTTCCTGGACACAAGTCTCCACCACTCATTCACACTATTGGGAACTGCGCCGGAGGCACTAGGACCCATCGGGAGCAAACTTTTTGCTGGAGGGTCGGCGCCAAAGATGGTGCCGCGAGGAACGTCGCCGCGAGCCCTAGCTCGCGCGGCAATGACTTTCTCGGCATCGACCCTCCAACCGCCTCAGTTCCTTTTTTCCCGCCGTCGAGTGCGCTTCAGTGACGACGTCGCTCGCCCCCCGGGAGTCAAACTTCAAACTAGCAGCATAGTTTTCAGTTTTGTTATTTTGTAGTATTATCTCGATAAAGTATCGCTTAGTTTACTTTTATTCTAAAAATAAAGAAGTCTCAGCCTACTTTGACGGAGTCGACCATGAGCAGGTCAGGTGACGGTAGGGAGACTTCGTATGAAAGCTGTTCAGTCAGTCGGGCTGGGTCCGGTCTGCCGCCTTCTCCGGAAGGGGGGTCTGACAATGGTCAGTCCAATGCCCGGGGGGATGGGCGTTCCCCCAGGAAGCATAAAAATAAACGGTCGCATTTCGGCACCGCTCGGCCTCGAGCTCTTCTTTTCGCCCACAGGTCTAAAAAGAGAAGGCATCACTCGGGTCGCCTCTGGTATGTCTGCGCTGGCCGCCATTCGGTTATCGGGGCTGGTTGCCAGTCTTCTCCTTCGAGTCGCCAACTTCTGCTTCTGGTAGCTAACGGCTGACATCGAGCCCTACCCTGCCCGGGAGGTAGGTCTTCAGATGAGCAGTTTCATCAGGCCGCTTTTGTGGAGCAATGGCTCGGAGGTTGGTCCAGCTACCTGGCTCAGTCTCTCGTGCGCTGGGCTCATTAGGAGACCGGTAGGGCGGTTGATTTTCCTGGTCGCTGCGTGCCTTCTTCAAAGCCGGCTCCGGCTGGCTTAGGTGTTTCCCTCACATGGCTACGGCGCAGGGAGCCACACCGATGCCCTTATCTCCTGTTTCCTCTTCCTTCAAACCCTGTATTCAGAGTTCAGTGTTTCCGCGCGCTTTGGCGCTGTGGCTTATCGGTGCCATCCTCGGCGCCGGTGATGCACTCGGCGCTGCGTGGTTTCAGGACTGTCCTCGGCGCCTGTGGCTTTGGCGCCATTTTGGCACCGCGTCCTCGGCATCGTTTTGGTGCCTCGTAGTCCTCGGCGCTGCTCGTGCCGCGCGCCCCCTCGGCGCCGGGGCTGTCAGGGCTCTCTGCTTTTCAGGACTCCCTCCTTTCTCGTTTCCTTCTTCCTCTCTTCTGATTTTCATTCCTTTCCTGTCCATGCAGTCCCTCCTGGACTGTCAGGAGATGACATTGAGCCTGACCCAGACCTTTGGTTGGGTGATGAGTGGACGGCAGGATCTATTACTGCTACAGAGCCTGTGGTCGAGGACCTGTCATTCAAGTCTCTGCTGAAAATCTGAGTTCCACTTTTTCTCCAGACTACAGACATCGATCCTGGGAAATTGTTAAGACTCCAATACCTTCATGCTCTCGGAGATCCCTAATGATTTGACTCCTCCGGTTCAGCTTTCCTTCGAGACGCTGTCTCAAATGGTATGGAATAATCCTGCTCACCCCTTCGTGGCTAAATCCATAGATAGGAAATATTCAGCCCCAAGGATCGTCCCATTTTGGCGTCTCAAGCCTTTGCGGATCCTATTGTAGTCCTGGCAGAGAACGATAAGGTCGTTCTTCCTCAAACTACTACAGCTTGACCTATTAACAAAGAATCTCGTAATATAGACACCTTAGGTAAGAGAGTCTTTGCTGCTTCTACCCTAAGTATGCGTATTGCCAGTTACCAAGGCTATTTCTCCCAGTATGAGTATATCCTGTGGCACTCTATCAAGCAGATGGTTGAAGCTCTTCCAGAGTCGGATGCGAAGCCAGAGCTTTCTTCAAACCATTACCAGAGGTATCGAATCTAACAACCAGCAGGTTAAAGCAGCCATGGATGCTTTCGACACTGCTTCCCGTTCAGCGGCTGCTGGTATTTGCACCCGCCGTCATTCCTGGCTGCGTACCTCGGGCTTCACGAATGACACACAGCAGCAGGTAATGGTGTTGCCCTTTGATGGTGCATATCTTTTTGGTCCTCAGGTAGAGCAAGCTCTAGAAGCTACACAAAAGACTAGGTCAGCCATTAAGTTGGCTCGACCCCCTCCTGTCCCCTTTCGAGGGCATGTCAATAAACGTCAGTTTCATAATATCAGTCCTTTCGAGGCAGAGGCAGAGGAGGTTTCCATAAAAATCAACCTGCCCAACCTCAGAAGAAGGCACAGCAGAAAGCGCAAGGGCCCAAAGTGCCCAGCGCTACCTTATGAATTGCTGGCCCAAGTCCCATCTCAGCTGCCCGAGGTGGACTTTTCCTCTCCAGTGGGAGGTCGTCTGATGCACTTCTACAACCAGTGGAAGTCCATAACCTCAGACAAATGGGTCCTCCGGATAATTCGTGAGGGGTATTCACTCAATATTCTGGAGACCTCTCCGGATTGTCCTCCCAAACGGCAGCCCAGGCTGTCAACCTTTCAGTCAGACCTTCTCGCTGCCGAGATTCAGGGCCTTCTAAACAACAGGGCAGTAGAAGTGGTGCAGCTGCATCAACAGAACACGGGGTTCTACTCCCATTACTTTCTGGTTCCAAAGAAGTGCGGGGGAATGTGCCCCATTCTAGATCTCAGAAAGCTAAACAAATTTCTCCCAAGGGAGAAATTCAAAATGATTTCACTTGGAACCCTGTTGCCTTTGCTTCATCAACACGACTGGCTAGCCTCCCTGGATCTGCAGGATGCTTACCAGCACATTCCTATTCACCCAAGGCATCACAAATTCCTGAGGTTTGTGGCTCTGGGACAACATTATCAGTTCAGAGTCCTGCCCTTTGGGCTATCCTCGGTGCCGCGGGTTTTTACAAAGTGTTGTGCAGTTCTCGCAATGCACCTCAGAAAGGTCGGCATACAGGTGTTCCCTTATCTGGACGATTGGCTTCTAGCAAGCCCTTCCAGGCAAGAGACTCTGGATGCTGTAGAGACGACCTCTTGCCTCCTTACGTCCATGGGAGTCCTGCTGAATCTCAAAAAGTCGCAACTACAGCCCTCACAGAGGCTCCTTTTTATAGGGATTCTTCTGGACACCTCCTATGCGAAGGCTTTTCTTCCAGAAGACAGAAGGAACGATATCCTTCAAATGGCCCGTCACATCGGGGAGAACAGCTCAGTTACAGCTCTCTCGATGCAACGGATGCTAGGCCTCATGGCATCCTCATTGTTCACTGTACTCCTAGCACGTCTGCACATGAGAACCACTCAGTGGATGCTCAGTACTCAGTGGTCCCCAACCTCTCACCCGCAGTCCTATCTCATCAAGGTGACAGAACCTTTAAAGAGATCACTCACCTGGTGGTCTCAAGAGAGCAATCTCCTGGATGGATATCCTTTTGCTCCTCTGGACCATCAGATCTCCATTACCATGGACGCATCCCTTATGGGGTGGGGAGCTCACTGTCAGGCTCTCCACACTCAAGGTGTGTGGACTCAAGTCGAGTCCCAGCTTCACATAAACATCCTAGAAATGAGAGCCGTCCTTTATGCGGTCTGAGCGTTGAAGGACATTCTCTGTCACAAGAACATTCTCCTTCAAATGGACAACAAAGCAGTGATGTATTACATCAACAAGCAGGGAGGTGCTCACTCTAACCCCTTATGCAGGGAAGCAATGAGGGTATGGGAATGGTGCTTGGAGCACAAGGCTCTAATTCAAGCGGTCTACCTACCGGGAATACAAAACGAGCTGGCAGACCGTCTCAGCAGAACAGAGACAGATCCTCACGAGTGGTCTCTCGACTCAACCATAGGTCAGTCACTATTCGAAGAGTAGGAAACTCCAGACCTGGACCTTTTTGCATCCCCACTCAACGCAAAACTGCCTCTCTTCTGCTCCAGAAATCCAGGGCCTGGCATTTTCTGTCAGGATGCATTCAGGCTGCAGTGGACAAAATGCTTTCTTTACACCTTTCCACCTCTTCCTCTAATTCAGAGGGTGCTCCTCAAGTTCGAATCCTAGGGGGACAAAATGATTCTCATTGCTCCCTTCTGGCCTCGACAGCTGTGGTTTCCACTTCTCAACAGTATGTTGGCAGTCCCTCCGAGACCTCTTCCCCTACAGATGAACCTTTGACTCAGGGGCCGTGGTCCATCCCAACCTGAGATCACTTCACCTTCACGCTTGGCTCCTGAAGAAGTAGAAGTAAACCGGTTCAATGTCTCTCGTAGGGTTTCAGATATTCTTCTGGCTGCACGGAAGCCAGCCACTCGGAAAACTTACACAGCTAAGTGGAAGCGTTTTTCGCTGGTGTGCAAAGTCCTCTTTGAATCCTTTTTCCTGTCCACCAGGTGAGGTTCTGGAGTACCTCTTGGACCTCTCAAATTCAGGTCTGCAGTACTCTACAGTCAAAGTTCACCTTAGTGCCATTTCAGCATATCATGAGCTGTTTTTTTCCTTAAAACTAGCTCAATTACCTGTGGTTAAGAGATTTCTTAAAGGAATTCTGCATACCAGACCTCCTACAAGACGTCCAGTTGCAGCCTGGGACATTAATCTTGTGCTAGACATGCTCACTCGAAACCTTCAACCTCTGGCCACCTGTAGAGCTAAAATTCTCACCTGGAAGACTGCCTTCCTAGTGGCCATTACCTCAGCCTCGAGGGTCTCTGAGATACATGCCCTGGTCACAGATCCTCCGTACACTGTGTTCCGTAAGGACAAAGTAGTCCTTCGGACCCATCCAAAATTTCTTCCTAAGGTTGTGTCAGACTTTCATCTAAACCAACCTCTAGTCCTTCCCTCTTACTTTGCGGACTTCCAAAATGAAGGAGAACGATCTCTTCATTCTTTGGATGTTAAGAGAGCTTTGCGTTTCTATCTAGATAGAACCAAGGATTTTCGCAAAGCCCAGCAACTGTTTGTCTCCTTCAGCAAGACCCAGCTGGGTCAACCTGTCGCTATCAGATGTATCTCAGCATGGTTAGTGGCATGCCTTCGCCACTGCTATTCCATGGCGCAGGTTAAGTTGGAGGGTAGGGTTTTCGCTCACTCTACTAAATGATCGCGGCATCCCTAGCAGAAGTCAACGTCCCCATTGCAGACATTTGCAAGCACCTGGAGCTCAGTGCATACTACAAACATTATGTGTGCACTGGATGTCCATGCCAGACGACATTCTTCCTTTGGCAGAGCCATCCTTAATGGACTTCTGTCCTAGAAACATGAGCTCTTGGTCTCTCCTGCCACCCTCTCGGGATTATTAGCTCGGTACTCTCCCAATAGTGTGAATGAGTGGTAGACTTATGTCCAGGAAGATATGAAATTACGTACCTACCGTAATTCTTGATCTTCTTGGATGAGTCTCCACCACTCATTCACACCCTCCTCCGTCCCCCGAGCTCACTCTCTGTTGTTGGTCTTCACTCCCTCAAATCTTTAGGCTGTGAAGACTTTGTTGACCCTTCTTATATGGGTCGCCTGACTATCTTATGTCCAGTTTTTAGGTTAGCTACCTTCTAGGTTAGTTATATCTGCACCTCCTTGGTAAAAAGGTACTGAGTGGTTGGAGGGTCAGACGCCGAGATAGTCATTGCCGCTGCCAGGTGCTCTGGCGCCATTCTCGGCTGGCGCCAATTCTCCAGCAAAAGTTTGCTCCCGATGGGTCCTAGGCCTCCCGCAGTTCCCAATAGTGTGAATGGAGTGGTGGAGACTCGTCTAAGAAGATCAAGAATTACGGTAGGTACGTAATTTTCATTTACAGGACATGCTAGAGTTGGGGGTGATTGAGGAATCCAGCAGTGATTGGTGTTGCCCCATAGTGTTGGTACCAAAAGAAGGTGGGGCTACCCGCTTCTGTATTGATTTTCGCAGGGTCAGTGCCATCTCGAAGTTCAATGCCTACCCCATGCCCCCGGTAGATGAACTGTTGGATAGACTAGGGGAAGCCAAGTACATCACGACTTTGGACCTAACGAAAGGGTACTGGCAAATCCCTTTGACTCCGGAGTCTCGGGAAAAGACAGCATTTGCTACCCCCTTTGGGCTATACCAGTTCCGTACCATGCCTTTCGGCTTACATGGGGCACCTGCAACCTTTCAAAGGCTCATGAATCGTTTGCTGCGACCTCATGCCCACTGTGCAGCTGCTTACCTAGATGATGTGGTGATCCACAGCACTGATTGGGAGTCCCATGTATCCAAGGTGGCAGCGGTACTACAGTCCTTATGAGAAACAGGGCTGATGGCAATCCAGCGAAGTATGCTTTGGCCAAAGCTGAAACAAAGTACTTAGGGTACTGTATAGGCAATGGGCAGGTGAAATCCTTGGTCAGTAAGGTCCAAGCCATAGCCGAGTGCCCGATATCCACCACAAAAACCCAGGTGAGGGCCTTCTTATGATTGGCAGGGTATTACCGCAGGTTTATACCGCACTTCTCCACTGTTGCCAGCCCCGTTACAGACCTCACCCAGAAATCTGCCCCCAGTAAGGTCCAGTGGTCAGAGGAGTGTGACCAGGCCTTCACACAACTGAAAGCGACACTGTGCAGAGAGCCAGTGTTATGCAGTCCTGATTTCACCAGGACCGTTATCCTGCAGACGGACGCCTCTGAAGTCGGGCTAGGAGCCGTGCTTTCCCAGGAGTTTGAGGCGGAGGAACATCCTATCCTCTACCTCAGTTGGAAACTCCTTCCTCAAGAGAAAAATGATGCGGTGATAGAGAAAGAGTGTCTCACAATCAAGTAGGCTGTGGATGCCCTCCTCTACTACCTGCATGGCCGGCAGTTTATCCTGGTCACAGAACATGCCCCTCTGAGGTGGCTACAGGTGGTGAAGGATGACGATCTCTGCATCACCAGGTGGTACTTGGCCCTCCAGCCATTTTCCTTTACGGTGCACCACCGAGCCGGGACCCAGAATGGAAACGCGGACTTCCTGTCCCGGGAGGGGAATGGTCAGGGGCCGACCAGCTGTGCCTTCGTACAAAGGGGGGAGGTATGTGACAGTGTAAACACTATACTGAGAAACAAGAGGTTAACATCTTGTTTGAGGCTGAGGAAATGCAGGGAATGCAACATGAACAGGCAAGAGGGGGTGCCTCCCCAGGTATTGCTAATTAGAGGGATTGCTAAGAGGCAGAGAGAATCCAGCAAGGAGTCAGTTAGAAGCTGGAAACTGCTGCAGGGAGGAGATACACCTAGGCAGAGAACCCTGCAAGATGGAGGGTGGAATGCAAGACAGGAACCAGAGCAGAAAGCCAAGGAGAATGGTTAATTATTGGAGAGAGCCTTTGGGAAGAAGTTGAAACCTGCTGCTGAGAAAGAGACAATTTCTAGAGCAGAAAGTCCTGAGGTAAAGGATCAGCCTAGCCAGCTGGGCCAAAAGCAGTGAGTGGAATGTACTGCTAATGACAGCCTGCGAATAAGGCTAAAAGGGAAAACTGTGTTTGATTTGAGACTGTGCATTTAAAACTGCTGGCGCAAAAAACGTTTATGTTTGATTTGAGACTGTGCATTCAAAACTGCTGGCCCACAAACCATTTATGTTTTGTTTGAGACTGTGCATTCAAAACTGTTGGCCCACAAATCATTTATGTTTTGTTTGAGACTGTATATTGAAAACCTGCTGGCCCACATAGGTGGTTCAAAGATTCCTTTTGTCAAGTCAGCCTGAAATAACTATTTTGTGTTGACCTTTATGTTACTTGACCAGGCTGGAGAAGTTGAACTGCCCGATTATGCTTTTCTAGAGCAATAACTTACATTTGGAGCAATAAAAGTTCAATTTCTTCTGTGAACTTTAAATCCAGCGTGTTGCCTCTCCATGTACCATGGGCCAGCTTGTCACAAGGAGTAACATAAAAAAATATATAAACTTACTCATAATAACTGTGTACACAGGCAAAATAAAATCTTTCTTGTAATAAAAAACCTCTTGCAGTAGCAGCTTAGCCTTTTTATGTCTTTTTCAACCCCCACCTGTAGCAAACATCCTGTCTTTGCCAAAATGTTCTGTTCTCGTAAATATCGGTCAGGATCTGCTAGAACAGAGTGTGCTTGAGGCCCCTTCAGCAGATTTTGCAAAGGGCTAGATTTGCACAAAAGTAACCTCTACAGTTTACAATCATCTTAGATTATAAATGTATATATTTCAACAATAATATTGTATATTTTTCAAATACAAGGGATCCCGCTATCAGTTTCATTTTCATATAGTGATTTGCTCATATTTTTATATTAGCAGATATGCACGGGAGAAAAACAGACAGCAAGAGAAAACTGAGAGACAGGGAGAGGCAAAGAATTGCGAGACTGTTCGGGTTGATCAAATCCGAGGTCTCACAGGAAAATTTGGTTGCGCAACCAGACAGAGAAATAGAAAAGGAAACACTAGATCCTTACATTTAAACCCTTTCTCCTTAACAAATGGGACAGGGTCCTATTCCACCCTGTCACATATACCCCGCTCCTTAAGAGGAAACCTGTTTTATTAAACAGGTCTCCAAAACGTTCTATACTCTAACATTTGTTGCTTTCAGACATTAAGCACATTTGCATCCATTTTTTTATAACAGTACAGCAGAAAGTACAGTTTAAACGCATACATTTTTCAATTTTCAGAATCCTCAATTCCTGATCCATATGTTGAAAGAAAATCAGCATTACTATTCTCTTTACCAGATTTGTGAATCACCGTGAACTTAAATGGCTGCATTGCCAGGTACTACCTTGTGATTCTGGAATTTTCATCTTTCATCTGGTAAAGCCAACAGAAGGGATTGTGATCAGTTGCAAGAACAAATTCAGTTCCTAGCAAATAAAATTTGAGGGACTCCATGGACCACTTTGCTGCTAAGCACTCCTTTTCGATAGTAAAGTACCTTTTCTCTCTGTCATGCAACTCCCTACTTACGTACAGAATAGGATATTCTGTCCCATCTACATTTTTACTTAGGACAGCACCTAGGCCTACCTCAGATGCATCTATTTGTAGCAGAAATGGTTTCTCAAAGTCTGGACTTCTTAAAACAGAGGCTGAAAGGTGGCCAACCGGGGACCGAGATGGCTGCTTAGTTGCTGAGCTCTCCGTGATCAGGAGTTAATCCGACGTATTCCGGCATCAGGGTCTCTCTTTGTACCGACAGACTGTGCTAAGTAATGGCAGACTACCTCGGGCATGTACTTTTGCGACAGTGTCTGGTAAACCTCCTTCTCTGTGCCACAGAGCCTTCAGTTCCAACTACTGACCTACAGTTAATGCGAGCAAAACTCCTGTCACGAACATATGATCTACTTCAAGAAGAAGCCTTGCAGCAGGTTACACATTGAGGGGCTGGTGCCACCTGGCTGCGGTTCCGCAACTTTTCTTTAGTAGTACTGACGTGGAAACGCCCTCACGACGTTGGCTCCAATTCCGATGTCACCCCTATATAAGGGAGGAGTTCCTTACATGCTCCAGTTCTTTCCCGCCGCACGGTCAGGGTTAGTTCAGCGTTTTTGGCTAGTACCGATTTCTCTTCACTGTATTAGTTTTTTCCTCAGAATTCAATTTTCGACATCTGTGTCCTCGCATTTAAACAAGTGGGCTTGTGGGCGACAGATTCCCTCAAAAGACGGACATTATGCATGTCTCTGCTGCCTGGGGGCAGACTATTGCACCGATGCCTGCCCTCATTGCTAGGTCTTCAATTCACGGACATGAATACGGCACCAGAAATCTCTTGCGGCTTTTCTCACAGAAACAAAGCTTGCCGCCATGGAACAGGCCTCTTCCTCAGGGGAATCCGACCCTCAACCCGCCCACAAGCACCACAAGCATCAGGAGCAGGACAGAGGGAGATCCCATTGGAAACATCAGTCTTTGGGATCGAAGTCTGGGTCGTCGGGCCATGATTCCCGCCTCACAACTGTGAAACCTTCGTCTGTGGCTTCACTCTTACTTCTCTCCAGCCTTTAAAGGTCTCTCAGCCCTCCGAGAAATCCAAGGGCTCAGGTAATGGCTCCTCCTGCTCAGCTTCCTCCTCAAAAGCCGACTCCCGGGAGTTGAGCAAGGTCTCAGGGTATTTGGCCGCCAGGGCCTCATCCTTGCCACCTAAAAACAAGGCCTCGGACCAACGCCAACCTCCGGCTTCTGACTGGCGTTCAGCAGAGAAAACCTCAAGCCACAAATCTGACCTTCATCCGCCCCTTGAAAAGGCAGCTGTCCGTCCAGGTTCCAAAGAAGCGGGCGCTTGGACTCTAAATCCGCCCGCCAACTCCCTAAGCCCTGGTCCGGCAGCGGTTATTTAACCGCCAGTCATTGTTAAACCAACGCCGGTTCTGTCCCCGACACCCAACGTCAGTTTGGACACCCTTCTCCACGGTCGCGGTCTGCCTGACCCGGAACCCGACGACAGTGGTGCTGACACCTACCGAAGTCTCAGGCTTGACGCCGACGACACAAGGGTTTGGACCACACCAGCCCCCCGGACGGTGGAACGCGCTGGCACTGGCTGCTCGCTCCTCAGCCTACACCTGACTCACCGAAATTACACCTTTCTCAGGTTAAGGAGCTTTTTACCCACTGGTGGGAGACTGTTAAAAACAACCTACCAGCGGGTGCGCCTCCACCTACTCCGAAGATGGTTCCAGATCGTGTTGAACCGGATGGTGAGGAAAACGAGGTGCCTCTCCCAAAGAAGCACAAGAAAAAGTCTAAGAGGGACTGGTCCAGCAGTTCCTCTCGCCCTCCCTCTCCTCCTCCGGATAAAAGGCACAAAGGGAAGAGGCGTAGCCTCTTACCCTCTTCTTCTACTACAGCCTCCTATGTGGACTCAGACTCTTCCTCTCTGTCTACTCAGAGCCAGACCTAGGGGACACGGAGGGCCTCCCTAAATCCCCTCTAGATGACCCCAGCTTCATGGAGGTGATGAGGCACATCCAGGCCAACATGGGTTGGGACACTGAGGCCCTGTACCCCGAGCGACTGCGGCTGGCTAAATACCCCACCAAAAAGACCCAAAGTCAGTGGTCATCCCTCCCATGGTCGACACCTTTCAGGATGTCACCCATGCGACCTGGAAGCGCCTTCACTCCTCCTCTGCTGAGCCGAGGAAGGCTCACCAGCTCTACTGGGCGCCTGTGAACCACCCCTTTTTAGCCAAACCACCCGCTGCAGACTCAGTGGTGATTTCGGCGGCTCACGATCGTTCGCAGAGGCCCAAACATCTGAGCACCCAGCCACCTGATAGGGAATCAAAGCAGCTGGATTCTGTGGGCTGTAAGGTATACTCTACTGCCACCTGCAGCATCAGAAGCCTCAACTTCCTGACGCATATGGTCCAATTCCAGAACGCCCTCTGGGAACAAGGATTGGACATTGTGCAAGGCCTGCCCGATTGTCCTCAGCGGACAGAGCTTGTCAAGTTGCTGCAGACCGGCTCAGACATGGGCACCCATGTTTTGCGGTCGGCCTACGACTCTGCGGACACCTCCTCCAGGGCGGCCACCACTGGCATTTGCCGCCAACGCCATGCATGGCTTCAGGTTTCAGGGTTCAATCCAGATGTCCAAACCAACCTTCTGGATGCTCCCTTCAAGGGCTCCGTGCTCTTTGGCAAGGACACTGAGCGCATCATCACCAGGCTGCAGGACTCCGGAAAGGCTGTCCGTTCCGTGCAGTCCATGTACCGCCCGAAACAGGGCCGCACATGAAGGCCTCGTTTTCATGGCTGTGGGGGACATCAGTCACAGCAACATCGCTTTCAGCAACAGGCGCAGCGAGGGGGCTTTGGTCGTAGAGGCGGAGCCAGAGGCAATTCGGCCTCCGCCTCTAGACCTCCCAGAGCAGCTGCAGCCACCTCCTCCCCCACCCAACACCTGACTATTCAGGCGACCCTTCTCCTGGTACCCAAACCAGGGGAGCCGGTCGGAGGCTGCTTTTCACTCTACACGGACACGTGGGGCCAGGTGACCTCCGATCAATGGGTACTGGAGCTCGTGGAGTTCGGGCTCTCCATAAAGTTCAAATCCATTCCTCTGGACAGACCACCGCCGCCATCCCAATTCCCAAGGAAGCACAGAGCTCTGATCCAGCGGGAGATCTCCTCCGTTCTGGACAAAAGGGCCATCGAGCCGATTCCACCAGCCAAGTCAGGGAAAGGGTTCTTTTCCCACTTCTTCCTCATTGCGAAGAAGTCGGGAGATCTCAGACCCATTCTGGACCTCAGTGATCAGTGGGTCTCCTATAAGAGATTTGGATGGTTTCTCTTCCTACTCTCCATCCTCTCATATCAGCAGGAGATTGGTTGGCGTCTCTGGACATGCAGGATGCTTACCTGCATATTCTCATCGCCAGAAACCATCGAAGGTTCCTCAAGTTCAGGTTCGAAGGCGAGGACTATCAGTTCCGAGTCCTCCCCTTCGGTCTTTCCTTGGCCCCCAGGGTCTTCACCAAATGCCTGGCAGTCGTGGCCGCGACACTTTGAAGACTGGGCCACTTCGTGTTTCCTTACTTGGATGACTGGCTCCTTGTGGCCCTCTCCATGTCTCACCTGTTGGAGACTATCAGGGATTCCACCTCACTTTTCCAATGTCTCGGAATCACCATGAACAGGGACAAGTCTCATCTGTCTCCTACTCAGATTCTCCAGTTCATCGGAGCTCTTCTGGACACCACTCTCGGAAGGGTTTTCCTTCCCTCCGACAGAGCGGATCGCATTTGGATCATGGCGTCCAAGATCTCGTCAGCCTCTATGGTGACGGCTCGGCTACTCCTCAGGCTGTTGGGGCATATGGGTGCTGCCATAGTCTCAATGCCTTTGGTGCGTCTGCGCATGAGGACCATTCAGTGGTCCCTGAGAGTCCAGTGGGATCAAACTTCAGACAGCCTGGATGCCGTGATCAGAATATCGGAGCCAGTACGCCAAGAACTTCGCTGGTGGATGTCATCCGAAAATCTACTGGAGGGCATTCCCTTCCAATCCGAGGCGCCGTCCCAGTCTCTGACCACGGACGCCTCATCCCAGGATGGGGCGCACACTTGGGGAACCATCGTACCCAGGGTTCCTGGTCTCCCTCGGAAGCGAATCTGCATATCTGTGTCCTGGAAATGAGAGCTGTGCTTTATGCACTTCAAGCTTTGTCCTTGGTCCTGACCCCTGGCCATCTCTTGGTGCAGACAGACAACACTTCGGTGATGTTCTACATCAACAAACATGGCAGCACACATTCCTATCCCCTTTGCAGGGAAGCCATGCGGGTTTGGGATTGGGCCCTGGAACATCATCTGGTTTTGATGGCAGTGCACATTCCTGGGATTCAAAACGTGCTAGCCGACATGCTCAGCAGGACAAGATCGCAAGCCCACGAATGGGAGTTGCTTCAAGAGGTCGCAGATCACATCTTCCGTTTATGGGGACGCCAGAGGCGGACCTTTTCACATAACAATCCAATGCAAAACTACTAAGTTTTTGCTCACTAGGTCCAGAGCCTGGAGCTTTTTGGCAAGACGCGTTATCCCTTTGCTGGAGCGGGAGGTTCCTGTATATCTTCCCTCCCTTTCCCCTCCTTCAGAAGGTCTTCCTCAAGGCTCAGTCGGAACCTTCCACAATCATCTTGATTGCTCCACTGTGGCCTCGTCAGATCTGGTTTCCTTTACTACAGCGTCTAGCGGCAGAGTCGCCAATACCTCTTCCCCTCTCCTCGCACCTGCTCTCAAAAGATGAGGGGTCCCTGCTGCACCTGAAATTACGTTCTCTTCACCTGCATGCTTGGCTCCTCAGGACTTAGCTAAGGTCTGTTTTGGAGTGTCTGATCAGGTCGCTCAGGTGTTGGTTGAGGCACGAAAACCTACCACCAAGGCCACTTACGCTATGAAGTGGAAACGTTTTTGCATTTGGGCCACAAGTTTTCTTGCCTGACAGGTGCAGGGTGTTCAAGAACTGGAGCACGTGGGGAACTCCTCCCTTATATAGGGCGACGTCAGGGGTGGAGCCGACGTCGGTGGGGGGCGTTCCCACGTCGGTACTACTAGAGAAAAAGTTTCCAGAACCACCGCCAGGTGGCACCAGTCCTCAATATGTAACCTGCTGCAAGAGCTTCTCTCGAAGATCTTCTGTTACGGTAAGTTCTTACGTAACTGTACTTTCAATCAGTTGATGGCCCAGATGGCCCAACTTACCTCTGCAGTGAATGCAATGAACCAGGCCTTACAAAACAATGAAGTTCACATATTTCATACTGAGCCGGCGGTGGGGAATCGCATGGCACTCTACAAGGCATTCGGCTACCATCGCGAGAACAACTAAACTCATTAATCTCCTTTAAGACAAAGTTGATCACCTCAAAAATCAAGGCGTCGTAACAACCTGAGATTTGTTGGCTTCCCCGAGGGGGTCGAAACAGAACAATGCTGTCTCCTTCTTGCAACAGACTCTTCCAGCCCTTCTGGGCCTGCCAGAAGATTTTAGGCCCCAGATCGAGCCGGCCCACTGCTCGCTAGCACCGCTTCCCAAGTCGGGAGACTGACCCAGGCCACTGCTGGCAAGATTTCTGGACTATAGGCAGAAGGATGCTGTGTCAGCGGCAGCCTGGAATTCTAACATTATATGGCAGGGGCATAAGATTCAAATATTCCAGGACTATTCCAGAGAACTGTCTGACGGTCAGAAGGAGTATGGACTGGCCATAAAGATCCTTCATAAGTACAACTACTCCTTCTCATTGCGGTACCCTGTAACCATGTGGGTTTTATATAATGGTGCCCCCTTACTGTTTGCCATGCCTGAAAGCCTCATGGAATTCCTTCGGGCAAAACACCCAGCTGACCTTCATGGCACCAATCCGCTGATGGAGTCCTCTACAACAGATGCCTCATCAGAGCAAGAAAGCAATCAACTGACACCTAAGGACAGCCTGGCCAGACCAGAGGTAATGATTTTCGAGGCCACACTACCTCCTAGGTCCAGAAAGCGGCACCCTGTGGCCCGTCATACCAGGCGGCAGCACCCGGCTGCTCATGCAAGCTCACCAGCTCACAGAACAGAGGGGGAGCTGCGCTCGCGACCCAGCTCAGATCTCCAGGCCTAGTTTACTCCAAATCCCTTTACACCTTTGCAACTGGACCCCCAGGAGGTGGAGGCGGAGACCAGCTTGGAACCCACACCATCTGAAGAGGATGCCCCACCAGCCAGTGCATCGCCGAACAGATCCTGGGCAGACATTGTGGTGGCCCCATCTGGGGAACCGGATCAGCATCCCTCCTTCTCGGCGGCAAACCCTGCTAAGCGAACCCCGGCCAGCTCATCCACGGACAAGGCCCCACCCCAGCGCATCCAGGACTCTCATACCTGATTGGTTGATTTTTTGCCAGGACTCTGCTGATTGGTGCGGCTTCTCGGCTGCTATCTTTCAGTGCCTTAAGCGCTAGTTCTTAGCATAGCCGTTTCCACTGGGGTTATTATTTTGGGGGTTATTATTGTGTAATATGTCGTGCATGTTTTAAAACTGACTGTGTGCCACTCCTTTAGGAATAATGGTTGTATGAAACTGTACTGTTAGTTCGTAAAAGCTGTATTGCCTAGATTCCTTCATTGCTATAGCCTTACTCCTCCCAGTTTTTTTCTTTCTGTACTATTGTGCTAAACTCTTAACTGACTTCTTTGTCTTGTAAAGTTTCCCCTCTCACCTGCTACATCCTCAGTAATCCTGCTTTTTTTAGACTTGTTACTTTCCGCTCCCATCTTACTTAATCCCCCCTGTTGAGAAGCTGTCTGCAGTTCTGTCTGCCCCCGCCCACTGCTCCTAAACTAATTTAATTCCCAGTTTTCTCTCTGTTTCCCTGCAGGTTGCCCGACCTTGGGGGCCGAAAAGTGCTGGAGCCCCTTCCAGCCAGCGGACTGGCGGGCCTCTTCCAGCGGCCGCCCGCACTCTCTTCTCCGGACTGATCCACCAGGTACTCCCGCTGAATGGCCGTTGTCTGAAAAACGGTGCCACATCCCTCCGAGCCCCTGATTGGTTGGTTTTTGAGCAAGACTCTGCCAATTGGTGCGGCTTCTCTGCTGCTATCTTTCAGTGCCTTAAGCGCTAGTTCTTAGCATAGCCGTTCTCACTGGGGTTATTATTTTGTCCCACACCGCCCACCCCGATTCTGGCCTCTATTAAATAGACATTGGCTCCACCCAGATCTCTTATCATTGGCTTAACCAGTGTATCGTCACAAGTCTGCGTTACAGTTGTTGAACAATCTGTAATTCTATTTGCCGGTCTAAAAGGTGGCTAACCTACCCCTAGTAGGATAGGGTAGGTCAAACTTGTCCATGCAGATAAGCCAAATTTTTATTTATTTTTTTTTTTTTTGCCCCGTGAAGCCCCGTAAATCGAGTAGAAAATCTTTGAAGTCCCTATACCAAGCAAAATCTGTGTAAGTTGATCACTATCACCACTTAGCCTTGCTTACCTTCTACTATGATGAAGGGTGACGTCCATATTAATTGAGTATCCTGCTACATGATAATTCTTTCTTTTTTACTCTTTTATTGGGTCCAGAGGATCATAGTACCTACTATGGTTTACCAAATCCTTATCCTACTGGGCCTCCTATCCCCCCTTGGTTCTTGCCCCCCACAGTTCTTAGGCTGTCCTTCTGGTGTACAGACCAAGGCGGCAAGGCCCCTAACTTCGTATACAACTGGCTTCCAACAAAAATATTGTGCTGCCATGTCTAAAACTATCGGCTTGCAACAAACTCCATGCCCTGAGGTCCTGGCAAATCTTGGGATATACCTCACTATGCAGGGCAATATATTATATATCCCAAATAGCACGGGGACGCTATCACATATGAGGCTCAATAATCTTTGGCTGGTATCTTTTACCCTTATATACCCACTTTTGCTCTCCGCATGGGCGCTTCTTTACCTTCAGGCCAATCCATGGCTAGCCAGAATTACATCCCCTTCTCACAGGGAACCAAGATGCTACAATAGAGGCAAAAGTCGCCTTACAAGGCTTCTCTTGGAAGCCATCAAAAAACTTCTTTTATTACTTCTCATCTGTGCAGGTAACGTTGAGCTCAACCCTGGACCCATTCTTCCAATTGCATCACCATCACAAATTAATCAACTGAATGGAATGGGCCTAATCCATATCAATGCCTGTAGCCTGCTTAGGAAATTTGAATCAATTCAGACGTGGATAAATCACACTCGCCCTGATGTGCTAGTGGTCACTGAAACTTGGCTTAAGCCTGCGACCCAGGATCACGAAATTACCATTCCTTCCTATAAAGTGTTCGGAACAGACAGACAGACCCTCAAGAGGCGGGGGTGTAGCGATCTACATCCATGACAAATATGTCACCTCCATAGCAAACTCTACTACTCTGCCTAAGGAATTCGAATGTCTCACATTAAAAGTGCAGCTTACCAACACAACCACTATGCACATTATTGGCTGTTACAGGCCTCCTGCTGCAGGTTTAAAATTACTGAACCACCTAAGTAATGTTCTTGAAATAATATCCACTGAAGTCATATTATTGGGTGATCTGAACCAGTCCAGATTCTCTGCAGCATCTAAACCATTAAAAGAGTTATGTGACACCTTTAGTTTTACACAAATTATAACTGAAACCACTAGACCCAGTATCAAAAGCCTGGAGAAGAGTACTTTGCTTGATGTAATATTGGTCAATAAACCGCACCTATTTACTCATGCAAGTACATTCTTCAGCGACATCAGTGACCATTGTGCAATAGCCTGTGTGAGGTCTGCTCCCAAGGTATTGTCATCCTCCAAGTTTGTTCTCAAGAGATGCCGAAGGAATTTTGACCAGATAGCCTTCTGCTCAGATCTACAGCATGCTATCTGGCAGGATTTCTACCTGGCCCAAACTGTGGTCGAGGCCTACGAGGAATTTCATAAAATAGTGCTCAGGACTATAGACAAACACGCTCCACTAGTTAAAACCAGAACCAAAAGGAAAACTTTTCCATGGTTCACTAGTGGATTGAAAGCCGCATTATTGCATAGGGACTCCTTGCGGAAAAAAGCAAGAAAAAGTAAACTTCCAGCTGATTGGACAGCTTTCAGGGCAGCTAGGAATCGGTACACTAAGCGTACCAGATCTGAAAAAGCAAAGTACTTCCAATCTGAAATTAATAATGCTACTAACGACTCCAGCAAATTTTGGAAAACTCTAAAGGACATCGAAGTTTTATTCCCATGCTCCCTCCCCAAAAAACCTTTTTTCAGTCTAACATCAAGTGGCAGTTTCACTGCCTGTGGAAAATGCTGTGCACTGGGATTGGATCAAATACACTAGCTCTTATACAGGGTAGATCCCTCTTGTTGCAGGAGAAGCAGGTAATTCTCTCTGATGGTCTTTCTTCTGGCTATGTTTTGGTTGGTATCCTTCCTCCCTTACAACTCCACATGCACCTTAGATCCCTTTTTTTTCCCTGGTGGGAGAAAAGGGACATATTTGAATTTGCTATCCAGTCAATTCTCTGTCTGGTGGCATGGGGTTGTTTTTCCAGGAGTCTATGTCAGTTGTTCCTTTTTTGGCACATTATGCCATTTCAGTTGCCAGGGGATTCCATTTCTGGCCATATCCCTCTTGGTTTCCTTGCCAGAGCCATATGTTTCGGGGCAGCTACCTTTAACATCACTGTCTAACTCCTGTCTGGCTAATGGTGTGAGGCTCCTGTTGGATACCCAGCTACCACTTTTTGTCACCTACCTGTTTCTGTGGAAAGCAGGAGAGTTTGCACTGGAACAGTGGTGCTGCTGACAGTCACACACTTTAAAATTCCAAAGTTGGGCACTTACCACCTCTATGAGAAAGGAACACCACCTCTCCAAATATTTAAAGCTTTGTTGTCCATTTATTCAAAATGACAATCCAACATTATCACAAGCAGACGGTGGCTTTGCCTGCCTGATGCATTTCGAATACTGAAATCCTTTATCAAAGGCTTAATATACAATCAGCTGTTACAGTACGTATTCACTGAGAGCTCAGTCAGTGGCCATCTGTGACGGAGCGCAGAGGGCTGTGCTGGTTGCCGACTCGGGGATGACAAGGGGGGGAGCGGGGTGGTGGGGCACTACCTGCTGGGGTGGGGATGGGAGTTCGCTAGACACCAGGAAAGAGTTTAAATTTACAGATACGAGTGATTGGGGATGAGGGGTCTGTACCAACGAAGAACTGAAATTTACAGATATGGGTGATCAGGGATTGGGGGCTGCTAGACACCAGGGAAGAGTTAAAATTTATCAATACGGGCAATGACTCTGGCTTCACAGGGAATCGGAGTTCAAACAAAAAAATGCATGTCTTTGCATTCAACTCAGGGGCACAGTACAGACAGGACAACAGACTGCAGAATAAACAACACAAACAACAGGTATTGAAACACAGTTTATTAATCAGTGAGCACAACTGAATTTAAATTACCGGCTACTAATGAAAACAAGTAGATAGCTGCTCTTTGAGCTCTCAGACAGCAACAGAAACTGCTTATTAGTTGACCTCATGTATAAGTAAAGTCTGCCTTCTTCATTGCCTGTTTTGGGCACTAAGAACTCGACTTACATGCGAGTATATTGATAAATAGCAGTTTTAGTTTGCACCGTGATTTTTCCCAGTCAGGGAAACTTACCGGACTCTTAGGAGGAGGCATTTTTGCATGAAACTGTTGGGGGGGTTCCTGCACTGAAGTGTCTCATCTCCCTTTGGGCTGCGTTTGTGACTGTGATGATATATTTAATTCTAGGTTGACGGGAGTCAATTACTTCAGGTTTTCAGTCAGTGCTGGTGCCAGTTTTCTTTTTTCTTAGACTTCTATCCCCTGAATACCAGCACTGACTTACGACAATCTGCCCTTAAGCATGTAATATATATAGTCCTCAAGATTTTCCAGTGAGTATGATACATATGTGTTGATAGTACTATTTATTGACTATTACTATCAACAGACAATGGACATCTATTGATAGTGTGTGATAATAGTGTGTTGATAGTAATGCTGATAGAATAGACATACTTTTAGTAATATGCTACAAAAGTTACCTGTATATTACAATACTATGGCTTCAGTACAGACAAGCATTTGTCAATGCCAGGTGTTGCTTGCTGTCATTAGCAGTGGAAGTGCAGGAGTTAGACAGATGCAGTACAGAAATGGCAGTGAAGTATTGAACTGATGCCAACTCCACCCCCACTCTGCAAAGATGGACAGGCATTGGGGTGTGCCTTTGGGTTGTCGCCCATAACGGTCATGACATTTCACCTCACCCTACCCTGCAGACACTTGCAAGTGTTAAGGTGTGCTTTGGAGTGTTCGGGCTTATCACTCACCTCATTCCATAAGGAAATACGCTGAAATGGGTGCAATATTGGAGAATGGGGTGAACTCTGGGGCCAAAAGGTCAAAGGTGCACCTCGATGTCTGCCACTGGCTGCAGGGTGGGGGTGGAATGGCATGAGCATTACTGTCGACAATCACAAACACCCCGACGCCTGTCAGTCCCTACGGGGTAGGGCGTTATCATCAAAAACCCTAACACCCTGGGCATTTCTTGTTATTTTTACTCCAAGTTTTCAACATGGGCTTCTTGTGACTCCACCGCATGAACAGTGACACTATCAGTTTTTTAGCTAATAGGTGATTTTGTACAGCGACTGCGCCACTTGGCACAACAGGTGCAAAAATACATTTTGAACAGGATGTGAAAAAGACACCTGTACTGTTCATGAAGAGGTGTAAAAAATGGCTATGTTGAAAATGTGGAGTGGAAATGTAAAAAAAATGGTGAAGCCATGAGTGTGCGTACAAACTGTGCAACGCACACCTGTAGTGTAATTGGTTTGGGGGTATTTTACAGCAGATTTTCAACATAGGCATTGTGGGACCTCTGCTCATGAACAGTGTCACTATGATTTTCTTAATCTGTCCCGAACACTGATTTCCCACAGCGACAACGCTATTCTGCGCCGGAAGTGTGAAACACATTTCAGCCAGGTTGTGAGAAGTGACAGCTGTACTGTTCATAAGGAGGTGTGGAAAAATGGCAGTGTTGAAAATCTGGACTGAAAATATTACAAATTCGTGAAGTTACGAGGTTGCGTGGAAATTGCACAATGCACACTTGTAACACAGTCATTTTATGGACCTTTGTCACCAAATTTTCAACATAGCCATTTTAAGACCTCTGCTCATGAACAGTGTCACTGTGATTTTCTTAATCTGTCCCGAACAGTGATTTTTGTGTACGCCACCAATAGCTGTATGTGCGAAAACACTTTACGGGCAAGATGTGAAACATGACAACTGTACTGTTCATAAGGAGGTGTGGTAAAATGGCAGTGTTGAAAATCTGGAGTGCAAATATTAAAAATGCTCAAAGTTATGAGCGTGAGTAGGGACTGCACGACGCACGCTCGTAAAATCAGTCATTTTGGGGAATTCTTTCACCAGATTTTCAACATAGTGTTTTTGGGGGTCTATCTCATGAACAGTGTCACTGTGATTTTCTTAATCTGTCCCAAACATTGATTTCGCACACCGACTGCGCCATTGTGTGATACAGGTGCGAAAACACTTTTCTGGGGAGATGTGAAAAATGACAGCTGTACTGTTCATAAGGAGGTGTGGTAAAATAGCAATGTTGAAAATCTGGAGTGAAAACATTAAAAATGTTCGAAGTTACGAGCGTGCTTAGGAACTGCGCAACGCACGCTCATAAAACAGTCATTTTTGGGAATTTTTCACCAAATTTTCAACATAGGGTTTTTGGGGGACTACCTAATGAACTGTTGCACTGTCATTTTGTTAATTGGTCCCGAAAGGTGGTTCCCGCGCAGTGACCGCGAAATCACCTTTCAGGACCGAATAACAAAATGACAGTGACTGAGTTCATGAGGTGGGGTCCCAAGAACCCCATATTGAAAATTTGGTGAAAAATTCCCCAGTATGGCCGAGATATGCACCAAAGTTGAAAAAACCCTATTTATGCCATTATACAGCTTACCAGCATTTCTTCAGTTCGTGATCGGCTTTGAAGAGTGCAGACGTGTTCCAGGTCCACAGAAGATCATTGCGCCAGGCTCCGGAAGTAAGTATGGGGTGAGGCTGGGGATGTGGGGAGGTGGAGTATGCAGTGGGAGGGCACAGGCTGGGGAAGGGGGCAAGAGAATCAACGAGGGATTGTTTTTTCTAGGAGCGTGGATATGTTATTCATCCACACTCATTGGCATGTCCCCATCCACTTTAAATCTCACTGGAAGTCTTCAGCCTGGCTCCTCCCACCCACTCGGGTGGTATATACCTCGGCTCTGCCCCATGACTCCAGATCTTCCTTTCCGCAGGAAGATTCAGGTTGCCTCCCCCGTGCTCACACATCTTGTAGGCCCTGGCTTTCAAACCTTCGGTTATTCCGAAAATTCGCATTCGTCCCGTTAGTGATTGCAAGTACACTGCTTCGATTATGGAAGACAAGTCTTCTCCTGGATTTAGTCGGTGTCCTTGCAGCCAGAAAATGTTACGCACTGATCCCCACACCACATGCGTCTATTGCCTCGGGTGTCGCCCATGACCGAAACGCGATATGTGTCTCGCCTTTCATCCCAATGTCCTCGACGACCGTCTTACACGCCTGAAACTGGGGAGGCCAGAAAAGAGGAACCCTCTGGTGAAATCCAAGGAGGTTCAGTGGGTGGTTTCCACAGCTGCGGGATCCGCCGAGCAATTGGAATGCATGCAAGTGTTCGAGGAGGAAGTGGCCCGTGCTGCAGAGACTTCTCGGAGCTTCTTCATTCCACTCAACCTGGGCTCCACTTTCTCGGGTTCCTTCTGAGAGTTGTGCTAGTCTCTCCTCACCAAGGGAGAGGTGCCTGCAGGCTCGCACTCCTCTCAACCTCGAAAACCGGGGGAAGTACCCAGGATCGTCTTCGTCTCGACGGAGATGTTCTTGGGAGCGGGAGAGATATCTCAATCCCAGGAACATGCGGTCTCGACCTTCAATCAATCAATCAATCAAAGTCTTTATTTAACCAGGCATTCACCATTGAGCAAGCTCATTTTCGAGGTGGACCTCGGTTTGTTAACAAGGAACATGGGACAATATACATGGGATGCAACACACAAGAAAATAGTAATAATACAAATAAAGTGAGATACAATAATACAGTATATACGAAGTATCAGCAGGTAGCATTGACAGTAGTATATGTTTGGAACAGAAGATACAGCTAGTTTTGGGTAGGACACAATTTTTCATAAAAGTAAAGAAATATACATATCAGGTGCACCGAACACAAATAAAACCTAATATAAAAAGATATGTAGTGATACGGTATGGAGAATTTAGAGCTGGAACCAGGGTCAATGGAATGTGGAAGGGACAGATATGGGGTAGAAAAAGGGGAGAAGGAAGAGTCGATTATAGATGTGATCAGTCTTTTAACAGTAGTAATTAGAGTGTGCTTGGACTTATAGGAGTCACTATTTAGGGTAGACAGGCACAGGACTCCTTATTATGATGTAGATATATAGAGATTTAAAAGCTGCTAGGCTAATGGGGTGAGTTAATTTCAAAGTTTTTTGCAGCTTGTTCCACAGTTGAGGGAGCACAAAGCTGATGGCTGCCTGCCAATGCAAGATTTTGCTTTGTAAACATAAAGGTAGATATATAAGGTGCTTCTCAGGGCATACTTCCCCAGAGTGCACAAAGGTAAACAGACAGAGATATACTGGGGCAGTTTATTTGAGATAGCTTTGTATGTCCAAACCGCAGCACTTTTTTGCCGTCTGTAAGCAAGGGATGACCATCCCACTGCTGTGTACAATGCACAGTGGTGGGTTGAGTATGGAAGACCCGTGATAAATCTTATGGCTCTGTGATAAAGCATATCGAGTTTGGCTAGGGTACCTGCAGGTCCCTGACTATATAGAAAGTCTGCGTAATCCAATAGGGAAAGAAAGGTAGTTTGAACCAGTTTCAGTTTATCGTCTCTTGTGAGGAGATTATTAATCATAAAGAACAGACCAAGTCTTTGTTTAAGTTTCTTTGCCAGTTCTTCTAAATGATCTGTGAAAGTAAGTCTATGGTCAAACCAGACCCCCAGGTACTTGAACTTTGGTACGTAGTCCAACTGCTCACCTAGAATGGTAGTGATCTGGGAAGTGTCCCAGCAATTGCAGGATTTATTGCATTTTGAAGGGGCGAGAGGAACATTGCTTTGGTTTTTTTACATTTAAAAGCAGTTTCTGGTTTATAAGCTGATGTTGCAGCAGATTAAATTCATTTTGATGGGCTTTACAGGCCGCTTCAGGTGTGGGGCTACTAGCATAGAGTACCGTATCATCCACAAATAGGTGTATTTGTGCTTCTTTGATGGGGGCATCTACGCTGTTAATATAAATGGTGAAGAACAAGGGACCAAGAATGGAACCTTGCGGTACACCCCTCAATAGGGGTTTTGGTGGAGAAACTTCCCTTTCTGCCTTTACTTGTTGAAGTTGTCCTGAGAGATAGTTGGAGAACCATTTAAGGGATAGGGAATCCAAACCAATGTTCTGGAGGGACGACAGAAGCAGTCTGTGATCAACGGTATCGAACGCCTTGCTTAGGTCCAAGAAAACTGCGCAGATGTTTTTTTTGTCTAATTCAAGCTGCCAATCGTTTGTCACCTTGGCTAGAGCAGAGATTGTACTGTGCTGTGCTCTAAAACCGGATTGTAACAGGTTGAGCAATTTTTCTGATTCCAGGTACTTCCGAAGCTGGGAGTTCACTATTTTCTCCAGCATCTTTGACAGGATTGGAGGTAGGGAGATTGGCCTGTAGTTATTGAGGTCACTAGGATCTCCTGACTTAAACAAAGGGACCACAAGTGCATTTTTCCAAATGGGCAGTAGGTCACCCTGGGACAAGGATAAGTTGAAGAGATGAGCAATTGGGACTGCGAGGACACGATAGCTGACCTTTAAGAAGTACGGGTCAATGAGGTCGGCCCCAGCACTTTTCCTAGTGTCCAGCTGAAGGAGCAGATCTTGGACTTCTTTCAGGGAGGTAGGCTGCAGAGAGAAGGATGGACTGGGGATGGGTTTTTCTTGTGTATCCAATCTAAGTTGTTGGCGGAGGATATTCGCAGGAGAGGAGTCAAAGGCTAGCCCTGCAGTGGCAAAATGATTATTGAGAGCATCGAGGATAGACCATCTGTCGGAGATGATAGTATTGTCGGTCAATAATTTAGTAGGTAGGGAATTTACAGTGGTGTGACCTTCAATGTCTTTGATAGTCTTCCAGAATTTGGAGGCATTTCTTGAGGAGCTCTCCAGCTGAGAGTGGTAGAAGTTAGCTTTGGCTTCTCTGACCATTTTGGTGCAGAGGTTCCTCGCCCTCCAGAAAGAATTCCAGTCATTTATTAAATTAGTTTTCCCTAGCAGTTCTCCAGAGTACATCCCTACTCCGCAAAGCATCATTCAGGTCTTCTGTAAACCACCGACAGGATTTATTCCTGGCACAGACTTTTACTATGGGAGCGTACTTGTTGAGAGCCCCTAGCACAATTTCTGAGAAAATATCATAAGCCGTAGTCAGGGACTTGGCTAGATAGAAGTCCTGCCATCGCATGGAGTCTCTTAGGTCTGATATATACCCATGGAGATCAAAGTTGCGTATGCACCTTTTAAAGGAGAATTTTGGTACAGTTGTGGATTTAAGAGTGAATCTTACACACGCAATGAAGCAATGGTTGTTAATATCAAAGAAAAAGACGCCAGCATGGGAGAATAAATGGGGTTTGTTAACTAAAATGATATCCAAGAGAGTACTGTTATTAGGGTTGAGCTTGTTAGGACGAGTAGATTTGTTTATTAGCTGTGACAACCCAAGGGAATCACAGAACATTTTAAGTGGGGTGGATGCACTGGAGAGCCAGTCTAAGTTGAAGTCCCCCCTAGTATGATACACTCTGAAGATGCCAAACCCAGGATGTTTTCGAGATGTTTTAACAACTGTAGTCCAGCTGATGGGGGTCTGTAGCATCCTATTATACATAATGAGACACCGGTGGCAATTTCAATCTTTAATGACAAGCTTTCGAATTCTTTTGGGACAGAGGTTGAGTCAATTATGGAGGCAGGGAATTTATCCTTGATGTAAATAGCTACCCCACCACCTCTGGTTTGCCTGTCAGCTCTGAACAAAGAGTAGGAGGGGATGTTAACTTCGTTGTTACTGGTCACTGGTCGGAGCCAGGACTCCATAATCACCAGAACATCTGGAGCAGTATGACATACCCAGGCCTGAACAGAAGTGTTTTTTTTTAATAGGCTACATACATTAACATGCAAGAATGTAAGCCCCTTGAGGCTTTGTAGCTCTGCTGGGGATTCCATGGGTGCCAGAGGGCCTGGATTAAGCTCAGCATTTCCTGAGCATAGTAAAACCTTGGTCGAGATCACCCCTTCGGCCGCTGGCTTTTTGGCCTTCCCGTCAGGTCAGTCGACCGAATTATTGATCGACGATGTTGAGATCGTGATTGACCCGATCAATCTGATTTCGCCAACTCCAGTCGATGAATCCCCTTGATCGAACCCCTAACCTGGTCTTTCCAGATGACGAGACCCAGCCTGCTGGGACACCCATCGAAGAAGTGGTCCCTGATCCCAAGACACTGCCGGCCCGATCAGCGTCTCCTGAGTGACCGAGTTGGCCCATCTGATCTCGATCGAGATTTCAGACTCCCTTGACCGACAGGCTGAGGAAGAGCCATAGATGCTCTAAAAAGAGGCGACGTAATAGGTCTTCCTCGTCCTCCTCAAATGAGGAGAGGCTCTGGCGGAAACAACGTCTACACTGTGAGGACCTCATGTGGCAACAGCTAATTTTGACCAGGCACAAGTCAGCTCCGGCTTCTACACCGGCCATTACCTGGCTTTCACCTCCTAGGCTGAAGCCGACTCCTTCGGAGCCAGTTAAATCAGTTCCTCAGCCCACGGAGCTGACAAAACCACCAGCACGGCCCAAAACGGTCTCTCAACCGATTGTGGTGGAACCACCACCCAAACAACCTGTGGGAGGGGCTCCTTCCAAGGAAGAAAAACTAGACACTGGGCTTCCCCGGCGGTTGTTGGTCACGGTCACGCCAGACCACCCTCGGTGAGTCAAAGATGACCTGGGTGGTCAGCCATTATATCCGGATTCTTCGGATTTGGATGTCACTGGCCTGCATTCTTATCCAGGGGATGATGAATCAGCCATTGGCTTAGAGATGGAGGAAGGTCCCTCATCTTTCCAAGGGATTCTTCGCCTCATCTCTGAATCTACAGGGATGCCCCTAGAGCCCAACCAGAAAAAGGCGGCGTATCCTCTTACGGACATCCTTAAGAGAGGGGATACCCCAACGGAGGTCTTTCCTGTGGCCGAGGCTATTGTTGGCCCGGCCCTAGAACTCTGGCAGTGTCCTGCCTCTTTTCTAGTTCTATCTGCCTGCATGGCCCGCAAATATGCGGTGCCCATGGAGTCCCTTGTGGGGTTCACAGAGCACCCTTTCGGCTGAGAGCCTGGTGACTGCCTCTGTGTTCAGGCATACTGGCAGTTCTGCCAACACTGACCAACCTCCTGATAAAGAGTCCAAGCTTCTGGACCATTCAGCCAGGAAGGTCTATGCGGCTTCCTCTTTGGGCCTTCGTCAGGCAAGTTCAGCCATCATCATAGCACACTTCTCTCACGCCCGTTTAGGGTCGCTGGATGAAGTCCTCCCACATCTCCCTGCGGACATGCAGACCATGGTCAAGCAGGTCCGGGATCAGGACCGAGCTGTTGGCAAAAAGCAGCTTCAGACGGCCCTGGGCATTGGGGATTCTCGTGCCCGCTCAATGGTTGCTGCGGTTGCCTCTTGTCACAGGGCTTGGCTGAGGCTGTTCTCCTTTCTGGCAGATACCCAGCACAAACTAGCTGATGTGCCCTTCCTTGGAACTGACTTATTTGGCCCAGGAGTGGCCGATCACCTTCAGCGCATTGAGCAGTCCTCCAGTGCCACCTTGGGCTCTACTTCTGCCAAAGGTTCTTTGGGCAAGAACCAGCAGATGAAAAAGAAGAAGCTTTTTCAGCATTCTTCCCCTGCGGCTCAGCAGTCCTCCTTTCAAGATGGCCAGCAGCACCAGCAACAGCAGCAGGCTCAAGCTTGGCACCCCAGGCCCAAGCCCGGACCCCAATAGGCCCGTAAAGGAGGCCGAGGTTCAGGTCCTGGAGCCTCCTCCTCCAAGCCTGCTCAGTGATGGGGCAGGGGCTGTCAACCCCTCTCCTGTCACCTCAGCTCTGGGTCCTCCCATGGGGGGCCGGCTCTGCCACTTCCTTTCCGCCTTGCCCGTTGTCACTTCGGACAGGTGGGTCCTCGAAGTGGTCCATCGGGGACTGCCTCTGGAATTCAAGCAGTACCCCCCAAGTCGAGCCCACACCTTTCGAGAAGAAAGAGTATCTGCTCAGACCCATTCAGCTGTCTGAGTCTATATCATTCGGCTCCTCCTCAAGGAGGCAGTAGCTCCAGTGGTGGATCCTCCAGCAGACCCAGGCTTTGTCTCCAGGTACTTTCTGGTGCCCAAGCAGATGAAGGGGCTGGCGCCCCATTCTAGATGTGCACAACCTGAATCAATATCTCAGGTCACGCACCTTTTGGATGGTCACTCTGTCCCAGATCATACCATACTTGGAGCGAAACATGTGGTTTTGTTCACTGGATCTGCAGGACGCGTTTTTTCACGTCCCTATCCTTCCTTCCCATCAGCAGTTCCTCTGCTTCGGGGTCGTGGGGACCCTGTGTGAGTTCCGAGCCATGCCCTTCGGCCTGTCATCGGCTCCACAGGTCTTCACCAAATGCATTGCAGTGGTGGCGGCCCATCTCAGGTGTTGAGGGGTCAGGATTCATCCTTTCCTTGACGATTGGCTCCTAGCAGGTCCCACCCAACAGGAGTTGGAGAGGTCCAGGGACCTGGCCCTCCAGACTTGCTCCCAACTCTGTTTCCTGATCAACGAGGCCAAGTCGGAACTTGTGCCTTCTCAGGTGATGGGCTTCATCAGGGCAGAGCTCGACTCTTGTCAAGTCAGAGCTCCGCTTCTGGCGGACAGGGCGGAGGTTCTTTCCTCTTTTGCCCAATCATTTCTGGTTGGGCAATTGCGCCCTGCCCAGGACTGTCTGTGCCTTCTGGGTTACATGGCGGTGTGCACCTCAGTGGTCGATTGGGCCCAGTTGCACATGTGCCCCCTCCAGTGGGAGCTGGCTGCCCAGTGGACTCAGTGCCATGGTCATTTCGACCAGCTGATCACTGTAACCCAGAACATGTGGGATGCTCTCCAGTGGTGGACCACCCCAGAATGGTTACAGGAACGGATCCCATTTGTCTGCCCCGAGCCAAAGGTCGTCCTCATGACTGATGCCTCTCTCATGGGCTGGGGAGCCCACATGGGGGACAAAAGGACCCATGGGTTCTGGATCCCCTAGGAGTCCCGATGCCACATCAACCTGTTGGAGCTCAGAGCAGTCAGATTGGCATTGTCAGCTTTCGCTTCTCAGCTCTGGGGTTAGGTAGTTCAAGTCCAGACGGACATTACCATGACCATGTACTAACTCAGCAAACAGGATGGCACACACTCCCGTCTGCTGTGCAAGGAGGTGCTCTGCATCTGTACCCTCGTGAGCCGATTGGAGGCAGATCTCCTAGCCATCCATATGGCACGAGCCTCAAATCATCTGGTGGATGCTCCCAGCCGCTTAGGCCAGACATCCCATGAGTGGTTTCTCCATCCGGAGGTAGCTTACAGCCTGTTCTCCTGTTGGGGTAAACCGGTAGTGGACCTGTTTGCCTCCAGGGAAAACACCAAGCTGAGGCTGTATCATGCACACCCATCTCAGCAGGGCTCGCTGCAGGGGGATGCCTTCTCGAGGCCGTGGACCCCAGGTCTCCTCTATGCTTCCCTCCATTTCCCTTGATCCACAAGGTGCTCCTCAAGGTGAGGAGGGACAAGGCGAAGGTGATTCTGGTAGCCCCAGATTGGCCGCGTCAATTCTTATATCCAGATCTCCTCAGCTGCAGGCCCCCAGAGCAGCTTTGCACACGCCCAGACCTGATCTCTCTCAATCAGGGGAAGGTATTCCATCCGGACCTTCAATCCCTGCACCTCACAGCCTGGTACCTGAGTGGCTAGAGTTCCATGCTTTGGGTCTTTCCGAAGATGTCTACACCGTGGTGGAGGCATCCAGAAAGGAATCGACCAGGAAATTGTTATGCTTTCAAATGGAAACAGTTTTCCATTTGGTGTCAGGCAAGGGCCTGGACCCCCTGGCCCTGTCCAGTGGCTAACATTCTCGACTACCTTTGGTCTCTCTCCAAAGGGGGTCTTCGATCATCGACCCTTAGGGTGCACCCGGCAGCCATCTCTGCTTACCGGTTGTGGGCCGGTCAACTGACGGTGGTGCAGGAGACAGTGGTCGGGTGCTTTTTCAAAGGCCTGGATCCCATATCCCCTTCGGTGCATGAACCTCCACCTCCGTGGGATCTACTGCTGGTACTGGCAAAGCTCATGGGCAAGCCATTTGAACCAATGCACAAATGTGCCTTGTCACACTTGTCATGGAAGATGGCCTTCCTGGTGGCTATCACTTCTGCCAGAAGGACAGGGGAGCTCCAGGTGCTTTCAGTGGACTCCCCTTATCTGGTCTTCCACAGGACAAGGTTGTCCTATGCCCCCACCTGAAATTCCTTCCGAACGTGGTGTCAGAGTTTCACCTTAACTAGGTGTTAACTCTGCCTGTTTACTACCCTAATTTACAGCTCAGAGGCCGATACAGGCTCCATACTTTGGACCTGAGGCAAGCTCTCTCCTACTATAAGGAGAGGACGGCAGAAATTCAGGGAGAGGTTTGCCAGCTGTTTGTCATCTACACTGAAGCCGCTTTCTGGCAGACCTGCAGCAAAACGGACTATTTCAAGGTGGATTACATCATGCATAGGTCTGTGCTATGAGTTGGCGGGCAAGGAGCCTCCCAGAGGGATAACAGCTCATTCTACCTGCCATACTGCTGCTTCGGTGGCTGCTTCCAGGGACATCCCTATCTAGGAAATCTGCTGGACTGCTAACTGGAAGTCAACAAACACCTTCATCACCCATTAACGCATCGACTTTGAGTCATGCCGGGATGCTGGTTTTGGGGCCTCAGTTCTCCAATCTCTGTTCCTTAAGTAGGGGGTGTGCGCCTTGCCTCCCTCCTCCCGGAGAACTGCTAGGAGTCTGCCAATGAGTGTGGATGAACAACATATCCACGCTCCTAGAAAAACAGGTTACTCACCTGTAACAGTAGTTCTAGGAATGGTATATGTTGTTCATCCACACGGACCCATCAGACCTCCCCGGCTGCGGATGCACAACACCTGGCTTCCAGCAGGCTAAGATGTGGCATCATAGGGCGGAGCCGAGGTATATACCACCCAGGTGGGTGGGAGGAGCCAGCTTGAAGACTTCCGGTGAGATTTAAAGCGGAAGGGAAGATGCCAAGAAGTGTGGATGTACAATATATACCACTCCTAGAACTACTGTTACAGGTAAGTAACCTGTTCTTGCTGAAGTCACAGTATTTAATATGCCTCCTGATAGGACATCCTGTTTATGTATTTTTTATATTCAAAAAGGAGGTGCTAGGCCCGGTGGCGCTGAGGTTTAAGGGATTAGATGCCTCACCTCGCGCCACGCCGACAACCTGGGTCTTTCACAGGGACAGAGTTGTCCTGCGCCCCCACCTGAAGTTCCTTCTGAAGGTGGTGTCAATGTTTCACCTTAACCAGGTGTTGACTCTGCCGGTATACTACCCTAATTACACCTCGGACGACATGTACAGGCTCCATACTCTGGACCTGAGACGTGCTCTCTCCCACTACAAGGAGAGGATGGTGGAAATTCGTGGAGAGGTTCGCCAGCTGTTTGTTACCTACGCTAAAGCCGCTTCTGGCAGACCTGCAGCCAAATGGACCATAGCAAGATGGATTACATCATGCATAGGTCTGTGCTATGAGTTGGCGGGCAAGGAGCCTCCCAGAGGGATAAGATCTCATTCTGCCCACCATACTGCTGCATCGGTGGCTTTTCCAGGGACATCCTTATGCAGGAGATCTGTCGGGCTGCTACCTGGAAGTCAGCAAACACCTTTATTACCCACTACCACATCGACCTTGAGTCACGTCGGGATGCTGGTTTTGGGGCCTCGGTTCTCCAGTCTCTGTTTCCTAAGCAGGAGGTGTGCGCCTTGCCACCCTCCTCCCAGAGAACTGCTTGGAGTCTGCCAAACAGTGTGAATGAACAACATAACCACGCTCCTAGAAGGACAGGTTACTCACCTGTAACAGTAGTTCTAGGAGTGGTATATGTTGTTCATCCACACGTACCCACCCGACCTCCCCGGCTTTGGGCGCACAACCTTGCTTCCAGGGGGCTAAGATCTGGCGTCTTGGGATGGAGCTGAGGTATATACCACCCGGGTGGGTGGGAGGAGCCAGCTTGAAGAATTCCGGCAAGATTTAAAGTGGAAGAGGACATGCCAAGAAGTGTGGACGAACAACATATACCACTTGAACTGTTGTTACAGGTGAGTAACCTGTTTTTTTCTTCTATGTTTTTTTTTTTCAAAGATGACGGACTTTTGCCATGCTGGGGCGGGCTCCCAGCTAGGCACCAGGAAGTTGTTTGGGGGCAGTGGAGGCATCGAGAGTTGGGCACCTTGGGCCAAGGAGACTTTGCCACGCTGGGGTGGGCTCCCAGTGTGGCACATAGAAGTTTGTTGGGGGGGCAGTGGAGCCAATGGGTGATTGGACACCCCTGTTGACCAAAGAGACTTTTACCACGCTGGGGTGGGCTCCCAGTGTGGCAGATGGAAGTTTGTTTGGGGAAGGGGGCAGTGGAGCTGACGGGATTGGGCACCCCCGTCGGCCATACAGTGTGCTGGGGGGATGAGATGCATGAGCCGAGGGAGGATTGGGCACCCCCCCTTGATAAACAGCAAATGTGGGGAGGTGCAGTATGCCGACGGGGAATGGGCTACCCCGTCAGCAAATGAACTGGGGAGGGAGTCATGCCGACAGGGGGACTGGGCACCCTGTCAGCTTTTTTAATTTTTTTATTTATTGAAATGTTTCACCAAGAAGGCACACTGAACTGCGGGTGGCAGATTTCCATCAGCTTCGTGGGGACTGTGAGAGGCTGACAGAGAAGCCGTCGCTATGGGAACACCACGCAATCAGCTGTTTTGGTAGCTTGTAATGCACCAAAACAGCTGATTGTGTGGTGACGTGGTCAAATTTCTTTACACATTGTGGCATGCTTATTAACTGCTGTGAGCGACACCATGCTCCTCTATTGGCTGCGGCAAAGACCAGCCCTAGAACGGACTGCTGCCATTCGGCAAAACACTGACACGCCTCCATAACTCGCTTTTGCGGGAAGCTGATGCAGTGTGTTTCTTGCACTTGCCTGCAAGCAACACAAAAATAAATGAACTACAGAAATGGTTTGGTTTCTGATCAGAGTTTTTCCTTTTTTTGCCAGCTTTCCCAGCTTTGCCCATCTGACAAGGCAGTTCTGATTGTCCAGAAGACCTGCCTGTTAATGACTACCGCTGCCAGTCTGGAGATAGGGAGAACTTCTTCGACATCCTCGGAACAAGTAGGAGTAATGTATAACTTTTGGAAAACTGTGTTGTGTCATGATTTCCAGTCATTGAAAGGGAAAGTTCCAGATACAGCACTTGAGATTATTTCATGTAGCCTTGATTTTACTTTGCTTTGTTTGTTTGTACTTTCCTTCACTCTTAATTTCTTCATGATTGCTGCTGTCACCCACCAAGATTTTGGTCTGGAGGGACAGTTTTTATTTATTATTTCTCAAGTTTTATCAAGAATGGTATGCTGAGCTGGGAATAGCTCGATCTTCTTCGAGGATATCTCTTTCATCAGGTCACACTTATGGAACTTATAGCCACCAGCCACTAGGACCACACCAAAACTTTTGCAGGCAATCCACCACAGGCTGCCCACGATGACATTAGATGTCGGCTGCTACATAAACATGGGTGGACCCTTCCCCTCTCAGTTCTTTTCCCGCCATCAAACATAGTCATTGGACTGCTTATGGAAAATGCTGCTGCGATTGCTGCCACTTTATTTTTTTCTCCAAAGTAAAGCAATCACTTTAATAAATGATTTTTAATGGCGTGTATGTCATCAAAGGAACTGTTGAAGCTGTTCTGATATTGTGAATGCGGTGAGGAGCTTTACACTAGTGATTCTCACTATGTCTCCTTCTGTTTCCTCGGCCCAGACCACAACGCACAAGCCTGCCTGATTTGCAAGGGTTTCAACACTGCTACCTTGTGATGCTGAAAATGAGCCCTAGAGAAGCACCCTATAAAATAGCAGGTAGCCCGCATGGAGAAGGAGCTCCAGCAGAAGAGTACTACTGTGCTGCCGGCCCTACTTCTCCAGATCCGGTTCTTCCAAATCCCAGGAGAGGTCATCCAAGAGCCATAAGCACAAGCACTGGGAGAAGGAAAAGGAGGAAGTCTCCCGGGTGAGCTCCAGGTCGCCCCTTCACACAGGAGGTATGACCTCCACAGTGCCTTCAGCCGCTCCAGTGGCAACACCGCTCACCCCCCTCCCACCCTCAACTTAAGTCCCAGGTCGGGGCATGGCATGGGTGTTACCAGGCCTAGTATGGCTGATACATCGCTATCAACATCAGGGGCCCTGACTCCTCCATCAACCTCAAGCAGCGCATCCATCGACCACACGGGCGCTGACGTGCAGATGGTGCTAGTGCCTTTATTGGCGTGCTTTGACATCTGTTCCCTCCTCCTCCTGTGCCAGGAGGCCCATCAGTGGGACTTGCCACTGTGGTCGCAGATTCTCATTACTGTATATACTTTACCTTAAATTCTATATATTCAATAACCACACCCAATGGTTATTCCAATAAACTCAGTTTATTGTCTGTACACACATGTGTGGGAGCCTCGGCTAAAGGCAAGAGCTCCTCGAACAAAGGTTTACACAGTATTTTATAACACTCTCACATTTTGGAAAAACATCAACATTTCAGTATTAGCCAATCAAAGTTCTCAGCAATGTAACAGAAGAAAACATATTGAAGCATTAGGTATTTTTCCACTGGCTTATTTCATCACTGCTTGATACTTATGCCTGGGTCAAGCTGACCTAATAGAAACAATGAGCTTCACTCACTCCATGGTACCGTACAGCTTGGTTTCAATGCAACTACATGTTCTTATCTCTGCTTCTTGCCCAACCCTGCCCAAGCTTGCTATCCAGGCTGGTACCATCAGTTCTGTTCAGCTTTATCTAAACTGCTATTTTCACAACTTTAAGTAACTGGTTTCAGCCAGCATGAGCTATTGCCTTCTGCTTGCCTTAAATTCTTACAAACTTATAATGACCCTTAGCGTCTACTCAGACCTGGCTATATTCAACTGCACTAGCAGCTTATATGTTATAATCATAATATATATATATATGTTGTAACACACTTTACTTTATATGTAATCCACTCTATATGTATGCATAAAAGAAAGACATATATATATAAAAGAAATTCCTCCACACCACTCATCCCCCTGCAGTGATGTAGCCTAGGACTGTGCCTCAGCCACCTCCTCGAGTGCTGATGACCTCGCCGACACGCTCCCTCATATCTGTCAACCATGCTGACAATGACTTCTAATATAATCCTGATCTAATAGTGCAGGATGAAGATGGGGAACCTGAGGACTGCGTGGAAAGCCCCTGTGGGAGGGTCACTAGTTCCACTGTGTCCACCTGCAGTGAGGACTCAGTGGTCCACGCCCCAAGGTCCCCCCAGAGGACCCAGCTTTCCTCACCATGATGCAGCAATTACAGGCTGCCATGGGTTTTGACTTAGAGGAGTAGTATACGACCAAGAAAAATCTAATAGTTTCAGTTTATTTTTTTATACTGGAAAGGCGTGTGAGCAAAATTGCCTGTTTTTACAAGAGTCCAGTTAAACACAGACATCAGGTATATTACAGGTTTTACAAGAAGTGCAATAAAGACAGGGTATAAGTTATAATTTAGAGGATTACAAAGGGTAATCAAATGAATACAGATTCAGTAACAAACAAAGTAGACAGTAGTGGGGCATTGAGAAGGAGGAGTCTAAGATAATCAGGGATGGGAGCATTTACAGGTTTGAGAACTCAACTGGTGAATCTTTAGGTTGTACTTGAAGGAAGCCAACGAGAGACATTGCACTAGGGAGGGGGGGCAGGCTATGGAACTGTTTCACACCCTTGTAAGAGAGGGTGTGTTGACACTGCATGGTCCGACAAGAAAGGAGAGTGAATACGTGTGTAACAGATCGCCTGGTGGGCCTTGTGTTGGCTGACTTAGGAAAAAAGAAGACTATGCTGCTAGGTAATAATCCACGAGCGATTTTACGGAAGAAAGCCAGGATTGTACTGTCCAGCCTGTCCTCTAAAGGGGGCCAACTGAAGGTTTTGTATAGGTCACAGTGGAGGGTGGCTCTGGGAAGGCTGATCGCAAACTGGATAACATTATGACAGGTGGTCCTAAGCCTTGAGTGGATTCTTTGAGATAAAGAGGGGTAGTAGACCAGGGCCCCATAGTCAAAAGATGGGGAGGAAGACGCTGTTGACAAGCAGGGTCCCTGGATTTGGGGATAAGGAATGATTTAACTCTGTGGAGCATGCCTAGCCTTTGGTGTGCTTTTTTGATGAGCTGATTAATATGGGGTTCGAATGTTAGGTGACAGTTGAGGTGGAGGCCAAGGTAGTTGAACTCTGTGATTCTTTCAATTACATTGCCATCATTATACAGTAGGGTGAAATCAAAGGCGGCGGTTCTTCTAGACCCTGAGAAAACCACTGACTTTTTTTTGTTTTTGTTGAAGTTTAGGACTAGACCCTTGGAGGAAAACCATGAGTAGAGCCGGTGAAAATCATGTTGCAGTTTGACTAGGAGGATGGCTGGGTCCTTTTCTTTGCAGAACAGTGCTGCATCATCTGTGTATATTATGATTTTAGTGTGCCTGCAAATCTTCAGGAGGGAGGTGACCACGAGGGAGAAGAGATGGTGCCCGAGAATGGAGCCCTGGAGAATTTTGTATTTGATGGGGCGGGTGTCAGAGAGGACTCCTTCAGTCACAGTGTTGTGAGATCTATGGCTGAGGTAGTTAGAAAACTAGTTTACACATCCTCAGAGAAATTGAGGCTGGTGACGGTGTTGAGTAGTACCATGTGGTCAACAAGGTCGAAGGCTTTTGTGAGGTCCACAAACACCAAGCCAGTGTAGAGGCCTTCATCATTAGCCTTGTTAATGAAGTTGGTAAATTTGATGAGTGCTGTCTCGGTGTTGTGGCCGGCCCTAAAACCATGCTGTGAATATGTCTGGAGGTTATATTTCTCAAGGTATTCAGTGGTTTGACTTAGTACAATTTTCTCGATGATTTTGGACAGTGGAGCAAGGAGAGGTATTGGCCTGTAGTTAACCACATCATTTCTAGGGCCGGATTTGTGTAGGGGCTTTCAGGTGGCACATTTCCATTTAAGGGAATAGGAGCCTGTGCAGAGGGAGTAGTTGAAGATGTTAGTAAGAGGGAGGGCAATAGACTCACAAACCAGCTTAAGGATGTGGTAGTCAGTGCCGTCAGGGCCGAGGGTTAGCCTGGGATCGTTCATTTTTATAAGTCTGATCATAGAAACATAGAAACATAGAAGTTGACGGCAGATAAGGACCGCAAGGCCCATCCAGTCTGCCCATTTCTTTTTCTACCTTATAAATGTGCCATTGGCCTTTGCTCTGTCAGTGACCTATCTATTCATAGTCATTTGTATTGCTCCCTTATGCCTATCCCATGCCTGTTTGAAGCCCTGCACTGTATTCATAGCCACCACTTCTTGTGGTAAGCCATTCCATGCATCTACCACCCTTTCTGTGAAAAGAATTTCCTACATTCCCCTTAATCGGCCTCCTCTAATCTCATGCTGTGTCCTCTTGTCCTGCTGTTTTCTTATATTTAAACATGTTAGACTCTTTCACCTTGTTTATGCCCTTAAGGTGTTTGAATGCCTCGATCATATCACCTCTCTCCTCCTTTGCTCAAGGGTATACATATTGAGCTCCGTTAATCTGTCCTCATATGTCTTCTGATGCAGTCCCTGCACCATTTGGTTGCCCTTCTCTGGACTGCCTCAATTTGGTTAATGTCCTTGTGAAGGTGTGGCCTCCAATACTGCACGAGTACTCCAGATGGGGCCTAACCAATGTCTTGTACAGAGGGATTATTACCTCCCTCTTACGACTTGTGATACCCCTACTAATACACCCTAACACCCCCCTAGCCTTACCTACTGCTTTAGAGGTTTGCTTGGATGATTTTAGGTCATCAATGATGATGATGCCCAAGTCTCTTTCTTCCTTTGTGACTGCTAGCAACTCCTCCCAGCCTATAAGTGGCTTCAGGGTTTCTCTTCCCTATGTGCATGATTTTGCACTTCTTTGCATTAAATCCAGTTGCCACTCTTCTGACCATTCTGCTAGTTTTCCAGATCTCTTCTCATTCTGCCCACCCCATCTGGATCATCTACTCTGTTGCAGATCTTGGTGTCATCTGCAAACAGACAAGCCTTACCCTCTAGTCCATCTGCGGGGTCACTAATGAAGATGTTGAATAGGACTGGCCCCAGGACTGATCCTAAGTACCCACTTGTGACTTGCATCTCTTCTGACTGTATACCATTTACCACCACTCTCTGTTTTCTGCCAGTCAACCAGTTTGCCACCCAGTTGACCAACCTGACCCACCCCGAGCCTACCTAGCTTATTTATCAATCTTCTATGTGGAACAGTGTCAAAAGCTTTGCTGAAGTCAAGGTAGGCGACATCAACTGCTCCCCTTGGTCCACCACTCTGGTTACCCAGTCAAAGAAATCTATGAGATTAGTTTGACAGGACCTTCCTTTGTAAACCCATGCTGTCTTGGATCCTGTGCCCCTATGGATTCCAGGTGTTGCACTATCCTTTCCTTAAGGAGTGCCTCCATAATCTTGCCCACTACTGAGGTAAGACTGACCGGTCTGTAGTTCCCGCCTCTTCCTGCTGCTACCACTCTTGTGGGCGGGATCACATGAAACCCTTCTCCAGTCTTCTGGGACCTCTCCTGTGCTCAGAGACTCACTAAACAATTCTGCTAATGGCTCTGCTAGTTCCTCCTTTAGCTCCTTAAGTACCCTGGGATGTATGCCATCAGGTCCCATTGCCTTATCCACCCTGAGCTTAGCAAGCTCTTGTGGGACCCTTTCTTTTGTGAAGGAGTAGTGCTCACCTCCCTCCCCCTGTGTCCATGATGCTGAGCTGTGGGCCCTGCCCTACCTTCTCTTCAGTAAATACTGAGCAAAAGTATCTATTTAGGATAGATGCCTTTACAGGGTCCTCCTCCTCACATGCTCTTTTCTCCATTAAGCTTAGCAATACCCCCTCTGGACTTTCTCCTTTCACTAATGTTATCTATAGAAAGTCTTGTCACCTTCTTTTACTGTTTGTGCTAGTGTTTCCTCAGTTTGGGACTTTGCCTGCCTTACTGCCTTACCTGCTCCCTTAGGGCAGTTTGGTATGCCTCCTATCTTCATCCCGCTGTGTTCCTTATATTTCCTGAAGGCCAGCCTTTTGGCTCTGACCTTTCTGCTACTGTATTTGAGAACCAAAGTGGTTTCCTTCTTCTTTTGCACTTCCTTTTCTGTCTAACACAGTGGGATGTTGCTTCAAGTATTGCATCCTTAATGCTTGCCCACTTTGCCTGTACCCCCTCACCTGTGTTTCTTTTTGCCAGGGCTAGCTTAACTCTGTTGGCCATCTTATCAAAGTCAGCTCCTCTGAAGTCCCATATTTTTGCCTTGGAATGGGATGATTTAGATGTAGTAGCCAAATTGAACCATACCATGTGATGGTCACTGGCCCCCAGGTGACCTTCTACCTGGAGATCTGTGATCCCTTCTTGTTCTTTGTCACCTCATGGGGTGAGAGGTCATGGAAGTAGAAGCAGGGGTGTTGGTTAGTCATGGTGATGGGCGTGGGAGACCCGGGGTCAGGGGAGATTTAGGGTTTGTATTTTTCTAGGTCACTGAAGTAGGTGTTGAAGTGACTGGCAATGGCGAGCGGTTCCGTAGTTGGTTGCCCCACAATCGAGAGGCTGATTGTACATTGTATTTGTCTTTCCCAGTGAGGTTGTTGAAGAATCTCCAGGTAAGTTTTGGGTTACCTCTGGAGCTGAGTTGATTTTCTCTAAGGAAGTTAATTTTAGCCAAGCGTACTGCAGATTTACTACTGTTGCAAAGTGATTTGTATTGTTGCAAGAGGTTAGGGAGTTTGAGCTTTCTATATAGTGACCAGGCCCTGTTTCTCTTCCTCATCAAGTTGAAGATTGGAAGTGACCCATTCCCATTTCTGACCCCTTTGACCCTAAGTTTTTTAAGGGGGATGAGGGAGTCACAGATCTCTTGGAAACTCTTGCTGAATATATCTAGGGCGGAGTCTATGATACATTCAGTGAATGACCAGTCAGTGGCCAGGACGGCATTGGAGAAGTCCTCAGGGTTTACCTTTTTTGGCTGTCTTGAGTAAATATATTTGTGTTCTGGTTTTGAGGTTTTAGCCGACCAGTGACAAAAATCTGCAGTGATCGCTCAGGAAGTCAGGGAGAACGCCAGAGTTGGTGACGTGAGAAGGATTGGAGACTAGAATCAGTCCAAGACTGATTCTTAACCCTGTCCTATAGTTAGTGCAAGTGGAAGTTATGATTAACTGGTGCAGACCCAGGCTAACAATGGTTTCTTTAGCGATGTTGGCCTGGAGTGATTGCCAGTTTAAGTTGAAATCCCCAAGGATAATCTACTCCCTGCCGAGGGATAGGGAGGTTTTAAGGTTGAGGAAAGCTTCAAGCTCCTCAGCAGGTGTGCTGGGGGGGAGGAGATATAACACGCTGAGGTGATTATTTTGTTTTTACCGAGAAGGAAATTGATAGTAAGTGATTCAAGAGTGAGTGTTACCAACTTGATGTCAAGTTCAAAGGCCAAGATGTGATTTGCAATCCAGAAGAGACATCCGCTCCCTCTTTTACCTTGCCAGTCCCTTCTGAATAGGGAGTATCCTTTGAGATTGATTTCACAGGAAGGAATCTTATGGGAGAGCCAAGTCTCAGCGAGGGCAATGATATTAAAATTATGAGCAGAGACCCAAGATTCCAGTAGGGATTGTTTTGCCATCAGGCTCTGGATGTTTAGATGGATGATTTTGAGAAAACTGGTGATTTCCTGGGGAGGGCATGGGGTACCAGGCATTTCTTGAGTGGGTCCTGGGTTTGGGTGAACTGACCTGAAGAGGAGAGGAGCATGAGGAGTCTCCTGTGCCTGTGATTTGCATGGATACAGAATTTATAGAATCTGTGTTCGGCTTGGGAGTTGAGGTACATTACGTGTGTGCTGTTGAGGGGGTGCATCCTTGGAGGAAGCAGATGTGATTCAGGTAGCAGTCAAGGCAGGAGGTGGTCCCTCTACAGGGTCTGCAGAGATTGGGCATGAGAAAAGAGTGTAAGGGGGAGGAGTTGGGGGTGGTAACTGAATGGCTAGAGGCATCAGAAGAATCCAGTGAGGTGGGGTGTGGGTTGCTTGAGTAGTTTATGCAAAGGGAGGATGGGATGCGGAGGAAAAGTTACATATAACCTATGCCAGGTGTGCACAATAGAAGAAAAATTGCTAGGGCCAACACTGAAGAGTAAAGAGGCATGGGGCTGGATATGCAAACTGCACCTGGCAGGGGCGCAAGCCCAGGCGCAGTGCAACTGGGCTGCGCCAGGGCATGGACCAGGCGATATTCAACGGTACTGCACCGTGGCACAGCAACGTTGAATGTGGCACTGACGGCGCACGCACTGTGCCAGCGCAAGTGGCAAAACGGGAGCAGGGGGATGCACCACCACAAGTGCAATTGTGCTAGGTGCATCAACCGTGATATTCAGCACTGGGCATGCAAATGAGGCCATTATGCATGCAAGGCACAAATGGGGCCATTTGCATGTCATTATGGCCCCATTTGCATGTGATGCGCCTGGCGCCCTGCCAGGCTGCAGCCATCGGGGACCAACACCCTGCAGTCCCATGGCAGATCCCCCACTCCCTTATGCCCAATCGTGGGCAGAAGTATTGTTATAACCCTGGTGGTCCAGTGGATACCCCCCCATCGTCCGATCACGGGCAGTAGAATTGAAGACACCCTGGTGGTCCAGTGGACCCTCACCGCCCGATCGCGGGCATAAGTATAAATAATCCCTGGTGGTCCAGTGGAAACCCCCCCCATCACCCGATCGCAGGCATAAGTATAATAAAAGTCCCTGGTGGTCCTGTGGAATCCCCCTGTCACCCGATCGCAGGCATATGTAAAAGTAACATCCCTGGTGGTCCAGTGGAAACCCCCCCCCATCGCCCGATCACGGGCGGACATAAAAAACGCCCTGGTGGTCCAGTGATACCCCTCTCCCCACCTGCCCACTGGAGGTCCCCCGCCACCCCAGCACCCCCTCCCAGTCAACGGCAGTGGCAGCACCCTGCCCACATGCCACCCAGCCACCCGCCGACTGACAGTGTACAGTACGGTCTGTGTGCCTATTGGTCTACCGTGTGGACCAATGGGCATGCAGACCATACTGTACTACACAGGCCCGATATGTGAATGAAGGGTTTATTATCACATATGCCTGCGATCGGGCAATGGGGGGGTATCCACTGGACCACCAGGGTTTTAAAAGTACAGTCACCCGTGATCAGGCGACGTGGTGGGGGGGCACAACACTCCCAGGGCAAGGGGCTTGAGGTCAGTGTTCTGGGTAGGCAGGTGGCCACCCACAGCTGGCGGCTACCGTATTGCACCCTGCAATATGGCAGCTCGCCTATGGGTGGCCTAGACTTGTTCCTGATTTTCCCAGGCACATCTTTGCACCCCCCTCAGTGGCGCATGGCAGGGTTGTGCCAGCATATGCGCTGCATATCCGGGCTGAATATCGGGATGTGCCGCATATGCATGGGCACGTTCCCCGCACTTGCGCCGCATACATTACCAATGCACCCTGGTGCATCGGGAGTTGCGCATCGCAACTTGCACCTTGAATATCGCGCCGGGGAGCATTGGTGGATTGCGCCGTGTGCAACCCGTTTGAATATCCAGACCATGGTGTTTTTTTTTTTATGTGGGACTGGAGGTGAGGAGGGAGATAGAGCTGGTGGGACCTGTTGGAGGTTTGGTGACCTCTAGTGGTAGTTAGGTAAAACCTGCAGGTGGAAAAGTCAGGTAATTGAAAATTACATGATTTCCACCCTGTAAATGTAAAGCCAGTCAAGGGTGGATGGGTGGGTCAACCACCGCAAAGTGGCGGTGGATTTAAGCATAGCTAGAGGCAATGTTCGCAGTCAGCATCCTGGCTGCTGCATACCTTTCAGAAATGCAGCGGCGACCCAGAGCTCCTACAAGGAGGTAAGCGGCAGGACAGCTGTTCGGTGGGGTGGGGGGGAGGCTTTGCTGAAAAGAGAGGAGAGAGAAGATTTAGTTAAACTAATCGGGTAGGAAGGGGCATAGATTGAGTTATTAAACTAATCGGGTAGGAAGGGGCGTAGATTGAGTTACAGGGGAGGCTGTGGGGCCGGGGAGAGAATGCAGGATTTTCTAACTACTTCTAAACAAAAGGAAAATGCGTAAGTGCTTTTTTTTTTTTAACTGCTCCTACAGAGAAAGCAGCTTTTTCAAATGCTTCTACAAAAACAGGTTTTCTTAACTGCCCCTAAGATATCTTAACAAGCTGCTGTAACTTAACATGCTGCCAGTTTCAGTATTCAGTAAACATTTTCAAATACATTTAAAAGGCAGGCTAAAATCATTAAATAGCAGCAGGAGAAGTTACAGTACATTGGAGTGCTAGCTAGCTAACTAACTGACAAAGAAGCTAAGGTGAACTGGCTATAGTGATCCCTCTCCTAGTTTGCCGATAGGGCTAAAATGGTGCCAAATTCAAAACACTGCAAGAGGCACTGTGTGCAGTCGGCGTCCTGGCTGCTCCATACCATAATAGATTTTTTTGAGTTGCCTGATGCTTCCCCTATTGTGGTACCACCTCTCCTCCCTGGCCTAGAGGATGCCACCTTTGGTGCCTGGCATAGACCAAATGCCATTCTTGCCATACCAAGATAGGCAGACAAAATGTGTATGGCTCCCTTGGGGAAACCCTTTTTTCTAGGGACGTGAATATGATGTTCTATCCACACTTATAGGCAGTGTCCTTTCCCTTTAAGATGGTGCCGGAAAGTCTTCATGCTGGTTCCTCCCACTCACCCACCCGGTTGGTAACTCCCTCAGCTCAGCCCCATGATGCCAGATCTTCCTTTCTGCTGGAAGAAGCAGGAAGAAGAGGCTACTAAAGAAGATAGGAAGTTGCTGTCCCAGAACAGGAAGGGTGAGAGTTGTAAGGAGAGGAGAGAGTAAGCATACAGAGAAACAGGAGAGGGGACACAAAATAAGACATGATAGGAGTGGTGCAGTGCAATGGCTGTGGGGCGGCAGTGTTCCGGGAGACATTCTGGAGGCTGCGATGCTGCCCTATTTGCAGGCACCTCTCTGGTCTGAGAGAGGAGGTTGCCCGTCTCCAGGCTAACCTGGCTAGGATTCGTGAAACCTCCTCCCCCACCCAGGGACCACCAGGGCCAATGCCACTACCTCAGAGGTTGCCAAGAAAGTGAAGAGGCTGGACCAGGGTGGGCTCAGGGAGGGAGATGGTGGTGGAACAGAGTTGCATCCCTCCAGCTGTACCTCTCCACAATTCATTCGCTCTTCTGGTGGATAGTGGTTCCTCAATTGAGGCACCTGCAGTGGAAACCAAGGAGGATGCTGGGAACCTTCACAAAGAAAACCCACAGGAGGGTGGCATAGGACCCCACATGGGAAGGAAACAACTTCTGGTGGGGGACTCAATCATTAGTGGGGTAGAAATGGGGGAGGAAGGGGAGAGGGAGGTAAGGTGCCTTCCTGGCACCACGGCTTGGAGGGACAGGAAGCGAATCCTCAGGATAGTGGGAGGAGCTGCCAGGAGGGAGCTGGATGTCATTGTCCACCTAGGGACAAATGACCTGGCTAGGAATGGGATCAGAGCAGTGCAAGAGGAGTTTGTAGAGTTGGGGAGGGGCCTTAGACAAGTAGCGCATACGGTGGCAACTTCTCGGAGGTGCTGCCTGTCTATGGCAAGGGTGATGCTAGGGCACTCCTCACCAGGGAATTCAATGAGTGGTTGAAAAACTGGTGTGGAGCTCAGGGTTTTGGCTTCATTGGGGACTGGGGAGCCACCTGGAGGGATGCAGACCTATACTGGTGCGATGGTCTGCATCTGTCCGGGGGGGGAACCAGGATCCTAGGTGAGAGGTTTAAATGCTTCATTGGCAAGCATTTAAACTAGCCAAGGGGGGAGGCACTGAAAAGGAGCAGGGAAATCCCAGCCTCCCCCCACAAAACATGGTAATTAGTGAGGTAAACACCAAGGTACAGAAGTTATTAGGGAGCAGGACAGAGGTAAATGTAAAAAAAGGCAAAGGCAGTAAGGACAGGAATGGGGCTAAAAGGAGTAATGCTATCAAAAAGTGGAGGGTGATGAGTACCAACGCCTGTAGTCTGTGTAACAAGCTCCCTGAACTAGTGGCCTTGATGGAAGAGGGTTGCCTGGATATTGTGGCAGTCACAGAAACATGGTACACAGAGAACCATGACTGGGATGTCAACATACCAGGATACACAATCTACAGGAGGGACAGGGAGGGTAAAAGAGGAGGAGGAGTAGCTCTCTATGTAAAGGAAGGGATCAAAGCAACAGAACTAAAGAGTAAACAGGGAGCAGATGAGGCACTCTGGGTCACCCTGGAGACAGGAAATGGCACCACAATCCGCACGGGGGTTGTATACAGACCCCCATCTCAGGGGGAGGGAATGGACAAGGAAATGATAGAAGGCTTCCTTAGAATGGCAGAAAAAGGGGAGATATTGTTGATGGGGGACCTGAATATGCCAGATGTTAACTGGAGCACCTTTGCTGCAGGCATATCCAAGAGCAGGGTCATTCTTGATGCCCTACAGGGGCATGCCTCAGACAGCTAGTATTGGAACCCACTTGGGAGGGAGCAATCTTAGACCTGGTACTTTCAAATGGGGATGGAGAAAGAATCTCAGATTTAGAGGTGGGTAGCCATCTGGGAACAAGCGACCACCAAATAGTGTGGTTCACGATAAACACAGCCATACAATCAAGCCATACAAAAGCATGAGTATTGGACTTTAGGAGGGCAGACTTTGGGAAAATGAGAGAGTGCCTTAGAAAAGCACTAGCAAACAGGCAAGGAGGAGGGTGGAGGAACAATGGGGAGTAATCAGAACAGCCATCACAGAGGCAACAAGTCTTTGTGTAAAGCAAATTAATAAAACACAACGAAGGAAAAAAACGCTATGGTTCTCAAAAGAGGTGGCAGGGAAGGTTAAGGAGAAAAGGATAGCATTCAGGAAATATAAGGAAACACAGAAGGAGCAGGACAGAGAACTTTATCAGTTAAAGCAGAAAGAGGCTGGGAAGGCAGTCAGAATACCAAAGGCCCAAACCGAGGAAAGGCTAGCCAGTTCTGTTAAGAAGGGGGTTAAGACTTTTTATAGGTACATTAGGGAGTGAAGAAAGACCAAAGGAGGGATACTGAGGCTTAATAAAGGGGAGGGAATGTGGGTAGAGGGGGACAGTGAAAAAGCAGGGATACTGAACGAATATTTCTGCTCAGTATTCACAAAGGAAGAGGACGGGGAGGTACCTAAGCCAAACAAGAGAAACACTTTGAAGACGGGGGTCGATACCAGTCCATTTACAGAAGAAAGGGTTCTGAAAGAACTAATAAATTGAAGGTGAACAAAGCAATGGGGCCTGATGGGATTCACGCAAGAATTCTAAAAAGAACTAAGGGTAGAACTAGTGACACAGCTTACTACTCTCTTTAACAAATCATGGGAGGATGGGGTGGTACCTGAGGACTAGAGGAGGGCAGATGTGATTCTTCCTCACAAAAATGGGAGCAGGACAGAGGCGGGAAACTACAGACCAGTTAGTTTGACCTCAGTGGTAGGGAAAATGATGGAATCACTTCTGAAGGAAAGAATTGTTGAGTACCTGAGGCCAGTGGGCTGGGACCCAGGCAGCATGGATTCACGATGGGAAGGTCGTGTCAGATGAATCTAATAGATTTCTTTGACTGGGTGACCAAAGTAGTAGACCAGGGAGGGGCTGTGGACATGGCCTACCTAGATTTTAGCAAGGCATTTGATACAGTCCCACACAAAAGATTAATACACAAGTCAGCCAGCCTTGGAGTGGGCCCCAAGGTGGTAGCCTGGATAAAAAATTGGCTAGACAACAGGACAAAGGGTAGTAGTAAATGGAGTACACAGTGAAGAAAGGAAGGTTACTAGCGGGGTACCACAGGGTTCAGTACTGGGACCGGTCCTTTTTAATGTCTTTATAAGTGACATTGCAGAGGAACTGGAAGGAAAAGTATGTCTCTTTGCAGATGACACAAAGATCTGCAACAGGGCTGATACACAAGATGGAGTGGAAAGGATGAGAAGGGACTTGGCAAGGTTGGAGGAATGGTCAAATGTATGGCAGCTCAGATTCAATGCAAAGAAGTGCAAGGTAATGCACATGGGAAACAAAAACCCAGGGGAAGAGTACACAGTGGGGGGTGAGATACTGACAACAGTAAAAATGGAAAGGGACCTGGGGGTAATTATATCTGATGACCTAAAGTTGGGCAAGCAATGTGAGAAGGCAGTAAGGAAGGCTGGGGGGATACGGGGATGCATAGGAAGAGGCATCAATAATAGAAAACTGGAAGTTGTTATCCCTCTGTACAGACAGTTGGTGAGACCACATCTGGAGTACTGTGTGCAGTTCTGGAGACCCCATCTCCGCAAAGACATAGACAGAGTGGAGGCTGTCCAGAGGAGGGCAACCAAAATGGTGCAGGGTCTGCACCAGAAGACATACGAAGAAAGACTAAAGGAGCTTAATATGTATACCCTTGAGGAAAGAAGGGAGAGAGGGGACATGATAGAAACTTTCAGGTACCTCAAGGGAAGGAATCAACAAAGTCCAAGAAGGTAGCATCTTTCAGAAAAAGAGATGTGCAAGAACAAGGGGGCACAATTTGAAGATAGAGGGGGGACGGCTCAGAGGTAACGTGAGGAAGTATTTTTTCACGGAGAGGGTTGTGGATGCATGGAACAGCCTCCCTGAGGAGGTCGTGGAGTCAAGAACAGTGGGGGAATTCAATCAATCAATCAATCAAAATCTTTATTTAATCAGGCGAACATCATTGAGCATAGCTCATTTACAAGATGGACCTGAGTGGTCAAGAAGTGCAAGTGTTATTACATTGACAAGGGTATCATAAACTGTAATACAATGACAGGGGTAACAAAAACAGTAATACAATGACATAAGTGCTAGTGTATAACAATATACATATGTACAAGGCATTAACACTTTTAATCTGTGAGACAGTAGGCAGTTGGCACATCAGAATTAATATGTAGATTATAGGACCTAGCAGGCATTTTGAGGGTGAATCTTGAGACTAGAACGGGAGTTTTTAGCATATAGGAACACGAGCAGAAAAAAGGGGTGGTGGGTAGGGCCGTGAATCAGGGCCTTAGGAAGCAGTTGCAGAGTTCTGGGAATAGGGTGGTGAATAATCTTTGAAGGATATTAAGGGTGGGAGGATATTTAGCTTCATGGTTTTGGACTGAGTTCCAAACATTTGCTAGTGAGTAGCTGATAGCAGCCCTCCCAAGCTTGTGCAGGCATTGGGGACCTTAAGAATGATGATTTTGCTGATCCTTAGGTTGTATGGCCTAGAAGTAATTTGAGTAAAACAGTCCGAGATGTAGGTAGGTAGCTTGCCTGATAAGGCTTTGAATATCAAATTGCAGCATTCTATTTCTTCTGTGTTGTAATGATGACCAGTTAACTGCCTTATAAAGGGAGCAATGGTGGGTGCTGAAGGGAAGGTCAGTAATGAATCTGATGGACCTGTGGTATAGGGTGTCCAGTTTATTTAAGAGGGGGAGTGAACAATGTCCATACAGAAAGTCAGCATAGTCAATGAGGGATAGGAATGAAGCCTGGATTAATTTTTTTTTGGAGTCTCTGTTGAGGTAGTGCTTTATTCTAAAAAATAAACCAAGCCTTTGTCTCAGTTTCTTTAGTAGCTCCTCAATATGGATAGAATAGTCAAGTTTGTTATCAATCCAGACACCAAGATATTTGAAGTTATCAACGAATTCCAGCTTCTCTCCAAGTAAGGTGATTAGTTGTAGGGTGGTAGATGATGGGGTAGTGGCAGAGCAACTTTGTGAGGAAAAGAACATAGTTTTGGTTTTTTTGGCATTTAGAAGTAGTTTTTTATCCAGTAAGTTGTGTTGTAGGATGGAGAATTCAGATTGTAGCAGTTCACAGGCTTTAGATAATGAAGGATTGCTAACATATAGTACAGTATCATCAGCAAACAGATGGATGTTTGATTGAGTGAGGTTAGCATCAATATTATTAATATAGATGGCAAAAGAGGATGGGGCCAAGAATAGAGCCTTGCGGTACACCTCTTAACAGTGGTTTTAAAGTGGATAGGTAGTTTCCATTTTTTACCAGTTGTGATCTGTCTGATAGATAACACTTGAACCAGTTGAGTGAAGGAGAATCCAACCCTAGTGAGCCAAGGGAGGTGATCAGTGATTCATGATCCACTGTGTCAAATGCTTTGCTCAAATCCAGGAACACAGCACAGGTACTATTCTTCTTGTCCATAGCAATCTGCCAGTCGTTGGTTACTTTGGCTAGGGCTGAAATGGTGCTGTGCCTTGATCTAAATCCTGATTGTGCTGTGTTTAGGAGGTTATTGTTATCCAGGTAGACCCTTAATTGTGAGTTTACTAACTTTCGAGCATCTTGGACAGAACTGATAGGATGGAAATGGGCCTGTAATTATTGAGATCCATGGGATCACCAGATTTGAGTAAAGGAACTACTTGAGCTGTTTTCCAAATGGAGGGAATGGATCCAGTGGTGAGGGAAAGATTGAAGAGATGAGTGAGGGGGGCAGATAAGACTTGAGATGCAATCTTGAGGAAGTAGGGGTCCAGGGAGTCTGTACCTGCACTTTTTGAAGTATCTAAATTGGAGAGGAGATCTTCCACTTCTTTCAAGGATATTGGGTTGAAGGAGAAGGTTGATGTAGCCTTTTGGTCCACGGTGGATTGAAGATTCAAGGAAGATCTCAGGAGATTTGCAGGTGAAGAGTCAAATGCTAGTCCAGCTGTGGTGAAGTGGTCATTGAAGGTATTTAGAATTTCTTGTTTATCCGTAATTTCTGTGTTATTTAGTAGCAGTTTGCAGGTTAAGGCAGGAGTAGAGTTTTGGCCCAAGATACCCTTTATAGTTCCCCAGAGCCTGGTTGGGTTATTATATGAGGCATCCAATTCAGCTCTATAATAGGCAGCTTTGGCAGATCTTATTTGTGTTGTACATGAATTCCTCGCTTTTCTGAAATTTAGCCAGTCTATGGAGTCCTTAGTTTTTTCTTGCCTTTTTCCACAGTTTGTCTCTGGCTAGCAAGGCTGTTTTAAGATCAGTGGTGAACCAGGGGGCAGGACCTTGCTTTAGTTATGATATTGGTGAATGGTGCATGAATATTTAGAGCATTAGTGATAATGTCCTTTAAGATCTGGAGAGCTGTTTCCACTGAGGTTGTAAGGTAGAAATCTTGCCAATATATTGTGTTACTCAGGTCATGGAGGTAACCTGGTATGTTGAACTTCTTTTTTGACCTTTTGAGGACAAATTCAGCAGGGTTGGATGGTTTGGGTGAAGATCTTATGCCAGCTATGGGACAATGGTCACTTACATCATTCGGTAATACTCCTGCATGAGTATATAAGTGAGGCTTATTTACCAACATAATATCCAGGAGTGAGCTGTTGCTAGAATTTTTTAGGTTAACCCTGGTTGGGTCTTTTATTAGCTGTGTAAAGCCATAGGTGTCACAGAAGGTTACCAATGGAGCAGATGCATTAGATAGCCAGTTTAAATTCAAATCACCAAGGATGATGGTATCTTCAGGGCCTAGATTGGTTATTGACCCCAGGTGAGACAGTAATTTGAGGCCTGCTGAAGGGGGCCTATAGCAGCCAATCAATTTAAATGGAGACAAGTTTGGAAGGGATATTTTGATTGATAAACATTCAAATTCCTTTGGTTCGGATGTGATGATGAGGCAGGTAGCAGAGATGGTGTCCTTAATGTATATGGCCACCCCACCACCCCTGGAAGGGCGATCTGCTCTGAAGAGCTGATAGTTGGTAAGGTTTACAACACTGTCTTTGGTCGATGGTCTGAGCCAAGATTCAGAGATGACCAGAAAGTCAGGCAGGGTATGTGCCACCCAGGCCTGTATTACGGAAATTTTTTTTAAAAGGCTGCAGGCATTGATGTGTAGGAAGCTTAGGCCATTTATAGAGGATAGATCAGCAGGGGAAAAAATACTTTCAATGGGGCCAGGATTTATTTCAATGGTACCAAAACAGATCAGAAGGTAGAAGATTAATTGAGGAGGGCACCAAGGGACAAGGATAGTGAGTGGACAGGCGTTTCCTCTAATCCTGGGTGCCTGCTGTGAGCTGAGTGATGGTCCTGATATATAGATGCAAAATTTTTCATAGCATAATATTTTAATGGACATGCATAGTGGGTTAATAAAAAGCCATGATACAAGTAAGGTGCCAGGGCTGTGCTGAATTGTTAGGGTGGCCTTATGTGGGATATCCCAAGAATGCATGGGACAGACATAAGGCAGTCCTAGTGGGGGGGTGTAGGAGGAAGTAAGCTGTTGGTTAACTAGGATCTGCAGCTTATCTGTTAGGTAGGAAAATGGGCAGACTAGGTGGGCCAAGCGGTCCTTATCTGCCGTCAAATTCTATGCTTCTATGTTGCCTCCATACCGCTCCCGTGTTGAGTAGGCCCTAGCAGTCAAATCTTCGGATTTAGTTCCAAAACTGTTACGAGTTCATCTTCATCTCATTCATCGATCGTGACCACCATGGACAAGTCCATTCCCGGGCTCCGCTGGTGCCCTTGCAGGCAGATGTCCAGGACTGACCCGCACGCCATGTGTGTCTACTGCCTGGGGCACGATCATGAACCCAAGGCTTGCGACTTCTGTTATTCTTTCCATCTGACTGTTCTAGAGGGCTGTCACGCCCACCTTAAACTGGGCCATCCAGCACATCAGAACCGGTGGTCAAATCTAAAGATGCGCATTGGGTGGTCTTCATGGCTGCAGGGTCCACCAAAAGGCTCGTGGCCTTCAAAGAGGAAGCGACCCAGGCCGTGGCTCACTCCTCTTCAGCTTCTGCCTTCATGCCACTTCAGCTGGGCTCGACGTTAATGGGGTCCTTTAGAGAATTGTGCCAGTCTCTGCCCACCCATGGTCAGGGACCCTCAGAGCACAAATCAAAGAATAAAAAGTCCAAGAAGGAGAAAAGAGAGGACTCTTCGTTGTTCATGGGATTGGGAGTGCTCTTGGTCCAGGTTCTCTGACTCCTGTGCTTCACCAGATTTGACTTCGGTCAAATCTTCGGCCTAGGCTGCCGGCTCCACCGTAACCCCATTAGGCCTTCCATCTGAGACGCTGGTGGAGGTCCTGGCCAAGATTTTTCTCGAGCCAACTGACTAGTTATCAACCAAAGTGGCTATTTCCTTGTCCAAGATTCCGGTCCTGACACAGATCGTTGGAGGGATGAATCAGTCCACTGACCCACCGCGTCTGGTCCCAGACCCCTAATCAGGAGGATCCTCGGTGCTCGCTGACTCCCTCCGAGCCCCTCCGGCAATCGAAGTCTCGGTTTTCCTCCTATGCGTCGAGCAGTCCCACCATCATTGTCGTTCCCGCTCTCGGCGCCACTGCTACTCTGTCTGCTTTGGTGCAAATAGTGTCAACATTACAAGGACCTTATGCCCCATTTTGAGCAACTGTAAGTAACAGTTGGTGCTTACCAGTGCTAAACCGACCCCGGTTTCAATGCTGGCCAGCACTTGGCTGTCGCCCAAGAGGCTGACACCATCTCCATCAACGGAGCTGATCAAAACAGTCCCAGCTCAGCTGACTCACGCATCTCTGCCAATCGTGATGGAACCACCACCTAAATAGCTGACAGTCGGCGCACTGACTAAGGAGTCTCGACTGGCTGAGGAGCTTCCCCATTGGCTCTCGGTCACCATCACCCCTGACCATCCTTGGAGAGTCAGTGGGGACTCAGGCAGTCAACCACTTTTTGATGACTCTTCGGAGTCTGAGCGTTTCTTCCTGCACTCCTGTCCAGTTGACATGGAGTCCGTGGGGGATCACTCGACGGACTAAGGCCCATCCTCCTTCATGGTCCTCCTCCTCCGTTTGATCTCCAAGTCGACGGGTATGAAGATGGAGCCCGTTCAGAAACTGGCTCACTACCCATTGACCGAGATCCTTGACTAGGGAATCACTCCAACATAGGCTTTCCCAGTGGCAGAAGCCATCCTTGGCCCTGCCCTGGAGCTCTGGCAGTGCCACACTTCCTGTCCTGTGCCATCTGTCCAGATGGCCCGCAAATAATATGTGGTGCCCACCGAATCCCTTTCAGGATTCATAGAGTACTGCTCGGTCGAAAGATTGGTGGCAGACTCTGAGTTCAGGAGTTCCAGCAACTCCAGGGATATTGACAAGCTGTCTGACAAGGAATCCAAGAAGTTGGACCATGCGGCTAAAAAAGTCTGTGCTGCCTCCTGTCTTGGCCTTCACCAAGCAAGCTTGGCCCTCATTATGGTCCACTTCTCAGATGCCCAGCTGGGCACTTTAGATAAGGTGCTTCCTCATCTGCCTGCGGACCTTCAGACCACGGTCAAACAGGTTGGGGACCAGGGTCGGGCTGTAACCAAACAACAGCTCCAGACAGCCATGGACACTGGGGACTCCTGTGCCTACTCCGTGATGGCCTAAGTGGCCATGCGCCGCAGGGTTTGGCTGAGGATTTCGACCTTCACGGCGGAGTCTCAGAACAAGCTAGCAGATGTTCCTTTCCTGGGCATCAACCTGTTCGGATCCGGGGTCGAGGGTCACCTCACTCGTATCGAGAAGTCATTTGCCACCTTGGACTCCGTGACATCTGCCTAGAGGGACCCCAAGGGCTCCAAGCAGCAGCAGCAGAAATGGAAGACCTTTCAGTCCACCTCCACTCTTGCAGCAAAGCCAGCCCAGCAACCGGATGGCCAGCAGGCTCAGACCTGGTGACTTCGGCTCAAGTCAGTGGCCTCTTTGATCTGTAAGCCAGGAGGGAGAGGCTCTGATGGCACCTCAGCTGGGACCTCCTTCTCCTCCTCCAAGCCTGCCCAGTGACGGGATGGAGGTGCCTCCCTCATGCCCGTCACACTTCCCATGGGTCGTCCTGTGGGGGGCCAGCGCCACCACTTCCTTTCTGCCTGACCCGCTGTCGTCACGGACAGGTGGGTTCTAGAAGTGGTGGGTCAGGGTCTGCCACTGGAATTCGAGCAGTACCCTCCTTGCTGAGCCCACACCCCATGGGAGGACTTGGTTTCCGCAGACATGCTGTCATCTCTAAGAGATGACATAGCCCAGCTTCTCCGCAAGGAGGTCATGCTTCCTGTCACGGATCCTCCGGAACACCCAGGGTTTGTCTCCAAGTATTTCCTGGTGCCAAAGTGGATGGGGGGCTTGTGCCCCATTCTAGATCTGCATGACCTGAACAAGTTCATCAGGTCACACACCTTCAGGATGGTAACTGTCTCAGATCATTCCATCTCTAGAGCGAAACATGTGATCTTATTTCGAGAGGGCTCCTGCAGTTGGTAATCACTTTGTGGACTGCGCCCCCTGGTGTCAGGACCACATGGAAACTTTAGCCAGATGTATCTGACGGGGGACCACCCATCTGACGTCAGGTGACTGATGTCAGCGTGATCCTATATAGTGGGTGGTCCCCACGCCCGCCTTCCAGTTGTTTTCTTTTTTTTTTTTTGCACACTATGTTTACCGCCTCTCCCATGCCACACTGGCCCTCACTCTTTCGGGCTCCACAAGCTCCTCGACCCCACTGGCCTTTATCCAGCCCTCCTCAGGTCCTCATATCGCAGCTGATCCCCCAGGATGTCCCAGTGTATCCCTATCACCGGGCGGGTCCCCCTCCTCCATGGGGGAAGGGCACCGGGGCGGAAGTGAAGACCCCCGGCACACACTACATTAGGGCCCGGGGGATGCTGCTGAGGAGCAGGAGGCCCTGGACAGGCACTGGATGTGCTCGAGAGAGTGGGGAGCCATCATCTAGGTGGCCAGTGAGCGATTTTCCGGTTTTCTGTGTGGGGGGCAGCGTGGTGACGTCAAGGCATACGCTGACGCCCGCTCCTCCCCCAGGTAACTGGGCCATACAGCCTGCCATGCTCCCAGCCTCCGCTAGGAGCCAGCAGGTACCAGACCTGTTCCCTGCCCTCCCCCCAGAGAAGGAGAGCTGTCGCGGGACGCACGATCCTTCCCTTCCCCGGCCGGCCCTCCAGTGACCGGGTCCGTTCCAGAACTCAGGTCGCTGGCGTCGCAAGCGGGAATCCAGCTGCTGTGCCGGCAGGCCGGCCTTCCAGTTGTTTTCTACCGTCGACCTGAACAGTCAAACCTCGCGGAGATCGTACACTGCAGTTCGACCACTGTTCGGATGAGTGTCCATTTTTTCTTTCTTTCAATCAACAGTTTAGTTTTTTGTGCATGTCATTGTCTTCAATCGTCAAGCATAAAAATAAGAGTGCTTTGTTCGGTGCACAACTGCCGCCAAGGATTCGCACTCCCTCTGCCTCTTCTGCTTAGGCCCGGAGCACAAGGTTGATGACTGTGAGGCCTGTGCTAGCTTCAATCCGGCCACATGGAAGGGTCACCAGCAGGCCCTAGAGGCCCATTTGCTAAAAAAGAGGATAGCCACCATGGAGGAAGAGCTCCAAAAATTACGCAGTGCTTCCACCTCGCCCAAGCATGAGAAGAAGGGGAAAAAGGAGAAGCACAGGGACCAGGACCGGTACCCATCGCATTTAAAGCCGCCTGCAGGCCCTTTGGACAAGCGCCGACCTGCCTTTTCCAGGTAGTCGGCCGCCACGCCCCAGCCTGCTCCCCCCAAAGAGCAGTCTTTGGGCCCCCCGCCTCCATGGGTCCTGGTGGCCGCGGGATCCTCAGCTGAGGCCTCGGCTGCACTTAGACCCATCTCCATGGGGGAGTCTAGCGCATCGAAAGGGGCCACTAAGTAGCTCGTCAGACCCTCCGACGAACGCCCGGCTCAAACTGTGGTGTCGGGCTCTGGAGCCTCTGAAGCCTGCCCAGCCTCGACCGCTAGGCCGAATGTCAGCCAGCCCGATGTTCACATGGTCATGTTGGACAATAAGTAGGACACCGGCTCTGCCAGTGCCCACACGACCGACCTGGCGTCAGGCTCAGGTGATGACCCCAACGAATCCGAACTGCCGGAACTACCTTCGCAATCCCTGGAGGGTTCTCCCCATCGGGCCTCCCCCACTCCACTGGATATGGTCCCCCCCACCACTCACCTGTCGATCGAGGAACGGGAATTGAGGAGCTTCTGTCAGGTGTCCCAGATACACCTACAGACCTGGTAATAGGAGCTGGCAGCATGCCAGATGGTTCCTAGCCACTTCCTCTGCCGTCAGGGGCTCTCGTGCCGCCAACTCGCTCCCCACTGGACCTTACCCTGCCAGGACCATCGGAGTTCAGTGTTCCTCAAGGGCCTCCATCAGGGCCTTTGGCCTCTCTGACGGGTTTGCCTCCATCGGGCCCTTCGTCAGGGTTTCACCCATCAGGACCTCCTTCGGGGTACCCTCCATCAGGACCTCCTTCAGGGTTCCCAGCATCAGGGTATCCAACACCTCAGGCACTGGGTTATCCCCCCATCAGGGTATCCCCCCACATCAGGGTTTCATACACCAGGGTACACTTCAGCCTACCCTTCATCAGGATACCCGCCTTTCTATACACTGGGTTTCCAGCATTATTCTCCAGCTTACCAGCCTCCTCCTCCTCACCTCCAGTAGACTTCAAGTCAGTTTTGCAGTCCTGGTGGTCAGAGACCATGGCCCAGTTGGTAACGGGGTTAGATAGCCATCAGCCTCCCAGGGACCCCCCCCTAGGAGCTCTGACATCCAGCAACTGAAACAGGTTCCCCTGTCTCAGCCGACGCTGGCTCCTCTGAAGGACCCTACGCTGGCCGGGCCCTCAGGCAAACCACCATCTGAGCCCTGAGAATCTTCCGACTCAGACCAGGATTCAAACTCAGAATCTTCCGAGTCATTGGGATCAGGATTTGAAACCCCACCTGTAGGGGAACCACAACCCAAAGAATCCCCCAAGTCTTCTATGGAGGATCCTTTGTTTTCGGACCTCCTTAGAAAAATTGCGGAGGTGTACAACTGGAAGTCAGGTGCCCAGGATCCAAAAAGACAGCGCCTGGTAGAGCACTTGGACATGCAGGAGGTGGCATCGATCCTTACCCCACCCCACCCTGTCTTAAACCGCATGAGGACCTGGCATCAACCATTTGGATGATGCCCTCCTCCATCCCAGCGATGGCCAAGAAAGCCAACCGTACCTACCACATGCCAGAGGGGAAGGATCACTTCAGCGCACAGCCCAAGGCTGACTCAGTTATCATAGCAGCTGCTCATGACTGGTCCTCTAAGCACCGGCATATGAGCACCTCACCACCGGACAAGGAGTCACAACGATTGGACCAGTTTGGTCGTAAGTTTTATTCATCTTCCGCTCTGGCCATGAGGGCTGTTAATTACGTCGGGCACATGCTGGTTTACCAGAAATCCCTATTTGCCCAGCTAGAACCAGCCATTCAGGCATTACCAGATTCAGATTCGAAAACCATATTGGCAGATTCGATCTGTTCAGCAAAAGTGGCCTGCAGGCATTCGCTGAGAGTCACCTACGATGCAGTAGACTCTTCTGCGAGAGGGGCCACTACAGCTGTCAGTCTACATTGCTTCTCTTGGTTGGGGGTATCGGACTTAGAACAAGACGTGCAGAGTGCTGTCCAAAATGCATCTTTCAGGGGGATCTGTCCTCTTTGGTGGGAATGCTCAAGACATCATCACCTCCCTTCAAGACAAAAGCACGGCAATTCGATCAGTACAATGTACTACCCAAAGTTTCAGCAAAAGAAGCCTTTTTGGTGCCAGACCAAGCGACAGCCAAAGTAACAGCAGCAGACGGCCCAACTTCAGAATAAACGTAGGACTCAGTCAGCCTCGGCTGCCCCCCAGGCCAAGTCCCAGAGAGCTTCTGGTGGAACTCTCCCTCGCATGACTTGCCATCTGCCCCCTACCCCCAAAATCCCGCAGGGGAGTAGGTGGGCAGAAGGTTTGCTTGTCACTTGCAAGGGTGGCACACGGTGACAACTGACTTATGGGTCCTTCAGCTCACAGAGCATGGCCATACCCTGGAATTTCTCTCAAAACCTCCAGACAGGTCTCTGGTTCAGTCTCATTGCCTGAAGGTGCACATTCTTCCCCTCAGAGAAGAAATACAGGCTCTTTTACAGAAAAGAGCAATAGAACCTGTTCCTTCGCACCAGATAGGAAAGGGATATTACTCCCACTTCTGTCTGGTCCCCAAAAAGATGGGAGATCTGTGTCCCATTTTGGATCTTAGCAGCCTGAACCTGTACACAGAGTACAAACAGTTCTGAATGCTGACCCTCCCGGGTCTGCTGCCCCTTCTGCACAAGGGTCAGTGGCTCTGCGCTCTGGATATGAAAGATGCTTATCTACACATCCCTATCTTCAGGGCCATCATTGCTACCTCTGGTTCCTCTTTCAGGGGGAACTTTACCAGTTCAGGGCTCTGCTCTTTGGCCTTTCCTTGGCACCTCGACTTTTCAAGAAGTGCGTGGCAGTAGTGGCAGTGGCCCTGAGGCACCAGGGTCACTGTGTGTTCCCTTATCTCAACGACTGGCTCCTGTCAGCCCCATTGAGAGAGCAGCTGGAACTCTCCCTTTCTGCAACCCTGGATCTGTTTCAACAGGTTGGGATTACTGTCAGTTTTCCCAAGTCTCGGCTTGTTCCTTCCCAACACCTGCAATGTATTAGGGTAGTGTTAGACATGGTCCAGGGTATGGCTTTCCTCCCACAGGACAGGGTAGAAGCCCTGCAGAGGCAGGCTTTTTTTAGTGGCCTCCAGCCGGACGGTGTCGGCCAGGTCGATTCTTCGACTGTTGGGCCTGATGGCATCAGCCATCCCCACGGTTCCTTTAGCCAAGCTTCAAATGCGTATCTCGCAATGGACACTCAGGGCACAGTGGGATCAGAGGTCGGACGACCTAGACCAGATGATGATGGTCTCGAATTCCATACAGAGAGATCTCTTGTGGTGACAAGATCTTTCCAATCTCACCACGGGAGTCCTTTTTCAGTCCCCTCATCCCTCTCAGACCCTGACAGTGGATGTGTCAGGGATAGGATGGGGCGCTCGTTTGGGAGACCTCAGGATTCAAGGCATGTGGTCCCTAGTGGAGTCTTCTCTACATATCAGTGTGTTGGAAATGAGAGCAGTGTTGTACGCACTCCATGCTTGTCAACACTGGCTTCTCCAGGGCTCTCTGCTAGTCCAATCGGACAACATGTGTGTAGTCTGGTATCTCAACAAGCAGGGAGGCACCCGCTCATACCCCCATGCCGGGAGGTGATGCAGGTGTGGAATTGGGCTGTTCTGCATCGGATTCACCTCACAGTTGTTCACGTTATTGGCGTGCAAAATATCCTAGCGGACAGTCTCAGCCACATCATAATAAGCGCCCATGAGTGGTAGCTAAACGATTCCATCTTCGACCTATGGGGACAGACGGAACTGAATCTGTTCGTCTCCCCATACGACGCAAAACTTCCCAAGTTTTGCTCTCTCCAGAGCATGGTGTTTTCTGGCATTTTCTGGCAAGACACGTTATTTCTTTGCTGGAAAGGAAGGTTCTTGTACACCTTCCCTCCCTTTCTGGTTCTGCAGAGGGTGCTGCTCAAGTTACGGGTGGAAATGGCCCACATGATTCTGATTGCTCCCTATTGGCCTTGCCAGGTTTGGTTTCCACTGCTTCAGCAGCTTGCAGAGGAACCTCCAGATCTTACTTCGAGACACAGCTCTTGCAGCAGGTTACACCATTAGGACTGAAGCCGGCAGGCGTCAGGACCTCATGGAAAAATTCTAGCTAGCTATCTTCAGCGGGGACCGCCCGACATTGGTCCCACCTCCGACGTCAGCCGTAGTACATAAGGGGGCGGACCCGCCAGATTCCCCAGTTCTTTCCCGCCGTCGACTTGCATGTCTCGACCCTTCGGTTCGGTTTCTAGCGCGCGACGCGTGGTAAAGTGTTTTCCTACAGGAAATTCGTTCTCTGAGTTCAGTTTTTTCTCTGATGTCCTCTCCTACCTCCGGTCACTCCTCGAAGTGCGCCTGTGGGAAGCAGATCCCATTCAAGGATCCGCACTCGGCCTGTGTCCAGTGCCTAGGCCCAGACCACGACACCCGGTCCTGCACCTTTTGCCAGGGTTTCAACAGCAGAACCCAGATCCGTCACCAGAAGGCCCTACAGGCATTCCTGCTAGAGGAGCAACTCAAGACCATGGCTTCCAAGGGGGATTCTTCGCAGAAGGCCCGCAAGCATGCTGAGAAACGTAGGGAGAAGGCCCCTTCCAGGTCCCCGTCTAGGGCCTCCGATTTGCGCAGCTCTGACTCTAGGTCTGACCGCTCTCCTTCCCGGGCCAGCTCTCAGCCTCCCCCCGCTGCGGTGAGAAAGTCTTCATCCTCTTCTCAGGCCAAGACTCCCAGGCCTTCCTCGTCCTCCAAGGCCCTGGCTAAGTCGGGGGATTGCCACCATCACCACAAGTTGGGTTCCCGCCATTCTGAACTCGACGTCAAGTCTGCTTCCTTGCCTCCTCCTCTCCACCGGAAAACCAGGAGCTCACCTCACTCAAGAAGCCGCTGGACCCGACGCCGGTTCGTCCGACGTCGGCCTCTCACCACAGGTCCCCAGAGCCGTCGTGCCTTCAGAAGACCGTCGCCGGCCAGGCCTACTCATCACCGGATGCCGGTAGGGAGACCGGCGCCCGCTCCAATTGAGAAGAGGACCCCGACGCTTCCGACCGACGTCAGTCAGGAGACCATCACTGAGGAGGAGTTAACTCAGCCCGAGGACCAGGCGGCGACCCGGTCCTGTTGAGACTCCCAGGGAACCTCGCCACAACCTGAGCCCCTGTGGATCCGCCGACGCTGGGATCTCGACAACTGTCCACCGCGCCTGGCCGCCGCCGGGCCTTTCTTTTTCAGAGGTGAAGGAGCTTTTCACTTACTGGTGGGATACCATCAAAGGACATGGTCCCCACTCCACCTCCGCCTCCTCCTCCTCCTACACGGTTGCTCCTCCGGTTCCTGTGCCCCTTCTCCGTCTGGGTCTGCAGGCCGGTTACCTCCCCGGAGCCCAGGACCCCTCAAGGGAGACTAGATAAAGGAGACCTCCATCCAGATCCTCTTCAGGTCACCCAGTCCCAAGAGACCCAGAAGACGCCGTTGCCGTTCGACGGAGGACACGGGATCAGAGTTTTCAACATCCAGATCCCCTCTCCCCTCTCCATCCCTTCTCCGGACCCACGTGAGCTGCCACAGACTCCTCCGGATGACCCTTCGTTCTCGGATAGTATGAGACACATCCAAGAGAACATGGGATGGGATGCGGAAGAGTTAGACCCGAAAGGGTACGACTTCTGGATCTTCGCAGAAGGACCCCAAGCCTGTGGTGGTGCCACCCTTGGTAGACACTTTCGGAACGTCACCAAGGCAGCGTGGAAGCGTCCACATTCGCTCCCGGCGATGCCGAAGAAAGCTGACCGCTTGTACAAGGCTCCAAGAGAAGACCAGTACTTGACTCAGCATCCTCAGGCCGACTCTCTGGTCATAACAGCCTCTCATGACCGGTTCCAGAGACCACAACATCTGAGCACCCTGCCACCGGACCCAGAGTCCAAGCAGCTGGATGCCATGGGTAGGCGCACGTATGCTTCCGCTACCTGCGCCATCAGATCCCTGAATTATTTGACCCACATGGTGCAGTTCCAAAATGCCCTGTGGGAGCAGGGTCTGGATGCCGCTGAGAAATTGCCGGAAGGTGAGCAGAAGGAGAAGATGTTGCAGCTCCTCCGTACGGGTTCGGACGTGGGAACCCAGGTGCTACGAGCCACATACGACTCCGCGGACTCCTCGGCCCGAGCAGCAGCTTCAGGCGTATGCCTCAGGAGGCACTCTTGGCTCCGTGTCTCCGGTTTTACCCCGGACATCCAGAAAAACATCATGGACGCCCCATTCGAGGGAGAAGTTTTGTTTGGTAAACCCTCAGAGAAGATAATTACCAAACTCCAAGAGGCCGGGAAGGCGGTGAGGTCGGTTCAGGCCATGTACCGACCCAAGCTTAGTTCCTTTCATAGGAACCAAAGCCGATTTCGTGGACGGACACAGAGACAACAGTCCCGCCCAGTTCCACAACAGAGGGGCTCCGGTTTTCGCAGAGCCCAGGGGAAGCAACCCGCAGGTCGAAGCCAGTGCACTCCTAAGCCGGTCCAGCCAGCGGGACCCTCAGCCGCCACAGCCTGACTCCTTCCCGGCCCCCGCCTCTCAGGATCAACGGGACGTCATGGTCGGGGGTCGCATTGCGAATTTCCTGCCGGGATAGCAGACTATAACCACCAACAGGTGGGTTCTACAGTTGGTCGGAAGAGGCCACTTTATAGAATTCACGGAAAAGCCACCCTCGAGGCCTCCGTTGCTCTCCCAGTACCCGGGTCAGCACAAGTCATTGATCAGACAAGAAGTGCTTGTGCTCCTGCAAAAGGGAGCAATAGAGTACGTCCCAGAGAACCAGAGAGGACACGGATACTATTCCCACTTCTTCCTGGTTCCAAAGAAGACAGGGGACCTCCGTCTGATTCTGGACCTCAGCGACCTCAATTTGTCGGTCGCCTACAAAAGATTCCGCATGGTAACTCTTCCGGGTCTGATTCCCATGCTGAAGCAGGACACCTTTTTAGCGTCTCTAGATATGCAGGACGCCTACCTGCACATCCCTATAGCTCAAGCGCACAAGAGGTTCCTGCGCTTCGAATTTCTCGGCCATCATCTTCAGTTCCGAGCACTTCCATTCGGGCTGTCATTAGCACCCAGGGTCTTTACCAAATGCATGGCAGTCATGGCAGCGTCTCTAAGGAGACAGGGCCATTATGTGTTCCCGTACCTGGATGATTGGCTTCTCATGGCTGCCTCCAGAGAGGCGTTGTTAGGGGCGATCCAGAGCACCCAGGACCTGTTTCGATCTCTGGGTATCCTAATCAACCACGAGAAGTCTCTCCTGGTACCCTCGCAGAAACTGCAGTTCATAGGTGCAGTACTGGACACCGTTCAGGGAAGAGCATTTCTTCCAGACGACAGAGCAGAGCCCATCAGATCCTTCATCAGGGAGCTTTCGTCGAACAAGACCGCCCCAGCCAGGTCAGTCCTTCGCTTGCTCGGACACATGGCTGTGGCCATTCCTACTGTCCCTTTCGCAAGGCTCCACATGCGGGTAACTCAGTGGATGCTCAAGGTGCAATGGGACCAAAGGCAAGACCATATGCAGCATCCAGTCAGAATCACGAACACGCGATTTGAGACTGGCAGTGGTGCTAGACCAGGGACACTCTCTATGGGCGTCCGTTCATGGCGCCATCCCGGAGGTAATCCTCACCACAGGCGCCTGAGGTCTGGGTGGGGAGCACACCTGGACGGGTGAAGTCCCAGGCTACGTGGACCCCTCTGGAGGCCCACCTCCATATCAACATCCTAGAGATGAGGGCGGTCCTTTATGCCCTGCAGGCATTTCAGTCAGAGATCCCCCCGAGTACTCTCCTGCTTCAGACAGACAACACGGCGGTGATGTATTACCTCAACAAACAAGGAGGCGCACACTCTTACCCCCTTTGCAGGGAGGCCATGAGGGTGTGGGATTGGGTAATCCGACACAGCGTGAACCTGATCACAGTACATGTTCCCGGGGTGGACAACACGATTGCAGACGGCCTGAGTCGCTCCCAGGCCAGAGTCCACGAGTGGGAACTTCTCCAGGAGGTAGCAGAGGATCTGTTTTTTCGATGGGGAACTCCAGAATTGGACTTGTTCGCTTCTCCATCCAACGCAAAACTGCCCAATTTTTGCTCGCTAGATCCAGGGCCTGGTGTTTTCTGGCGAGACGCGTTGTCCCTCTCCTGGGCGGACAGATTCCTCTACGCTTTCCCTCCCTTCCCGTTGATCCAGAGAGTTCTTCTCAAACTGCGCAGGGAGCATGCAACAATGATCCTGGTGGCCCCTTTCTGGCCCAGGCAGATCTGGTTCCCTTTGCTAATTCAGCTATCCCTGGAACCTCCGCTCCCGTTGCCATTCAGCTCCCACCTCTTGTCTCAGAAGAAGGGTTCACTGGTCCACCCGGACTTACGCTCACTGAACCTGCATGCATGGCTCCTAGAGACATAGCCATCTTGCGTCACGGGGTCTCGCAAGAGGTTGCGGAAGTTCTTTCTGCAGCCAGAAAGCCGGCAACGCATGCGACATACGCCATGAAATGGCGCCGTTTTTGTCTATGGTCGCAAGCACGCGGCCTTTCCCCTTTAGGTTGTCCGTGAAAGCGGTGTTAGAGTACCTGCTCTCCTTTTCCGTTCGGGTCTCGCCTACCTCTATTAGTGCACCTCTGTGCCATTTCAGCTTATCACCTCCCGTGAGACAGCGACAGTGGCACAATTAGATGCCTGTCGACCCTTGAGAGGGGTGTTACACCAGGCCGCCCATTAAGGACCCAGTGCCTCCATGGGACTTGCTCTTTGTCCTGGAGCAACTCACGCTCCCCCTTTGAACCTGCCACGGATTCAGAGCTGCATTTTCTGTCGTGGAAAACGTTGTTTTGGTTGCTGTTACTGTCAGCAGAAGAGTTTCTGAGCTTCAGGCTCTCATGTGCAAAGAGCCTTATTTAATTTTCCACCGGACAGAGTATCCCTGAGGACGAATCCTAAATTTTGCCTAAGGTGGTTTCCACACTCACTCTCAATCAGGATATTGACCTGCCAGTCTACTTCCCTAATTATTCTAACAGAGGAGAGGCGCTACTTCACACCCTGGGTGTTCACCGCAGCTTAAGGTACTACCTGAGCAGAACTAAGCAGCTTCGTACTTCGGAGCAACTTTTCGTTTCCTTTACTGAAAGGATGATGGGCCAACCAGTATCCAAACAGTCCCTGTCTCACTGGCTTGTCCAGTACATCTCATACTGTTATGATATCAAACGAAAGCCCCTCCGAGGTTCAGTCCGGGGCCATTCCACTAGGGGTGTGGCCACCTCCTTTGCAGCACTTCGAAACGTCTCCACCTCTGCCATTTGTGCTGCAGCCACTTGGAGCTCTGTTCATACCTTTATCAGGCATTATAGCCTGGACATCGCTTCAAGGCGAAGAGCAGGCTTCGGCCTGGCGGTGCTACAGGGTCTCCTGTCCTAGATTCAGGACCTGGAATGTTCTTTCTAATTTCCTCCTCCCAGAGTGTTTGCAAGCGCTACTGCTTGGGAATCAGTCCTAATGGTGTAACCTGCTGCAAGAGCTGTGTCTCGAAGTAAGATAGTACAGTTACATAAGAACTTACCGTAACAGTAGATCTTCGAGAACAGCTCTTGCAGCAGGTACCTTCCCGCCCACCTTCCCCCTTGGAGGAAACATGGCTTAAGCCTTTGTTAACAAGGATTTTTTCCCGTTTGTCTTCTGACGGTGGATCCTCGGTCTCCCATTTCGATGTCAGCCTGCGGCCGGACGTCTCCGGCGGGAGAACTGGGGAATCTGGCGGGACTGCCCCCTTATGTACTACGCCTGACGTCGGAGGCGGGACCGACGTCGGGGGCGGTCCCCGCTGAAGATAGCTAGCTAGAATTTTTCCGTGGGGTCCTGACGCCTGCCGGCTTCAGTCCTAATGGTGTAACCTGCTGCAAGAGCTGTTCTTGAAGATCTACTGTTACGGTACATTCTTATGTAACTGTACTTTCCCCTGCCTCTCTGCAACGACCTCCTGACCCAGGAGGTGGGCACGCTGGTCCATCCGGAACTGAAGTCCCTTCACCTTCATTCGTGGCACCTCAGGACACAGCCGTTTCATGCTTTGGGGTATCCTCTAAAGTGGCTCAGGTTCTAGTGCAGGCTAGGAAGCCATCCACGAGGACCACGTGTGCCATGAAGTGGAAATGTTTTTCTATTTGGGCCTCTGCGAAAGGCTGGGACCCTTACTCGTGTCCATCTCCATTGGTTGTGGAATATCTCCTGCACCTCTATGAGTCGGCCTCAGCTATTAATCACTGAAGATCCATTTGTCGGCCATCTCTGCCTACCATACCTTGGTTGACGGCAGGACACTGGCCCAGTTAGAAGTCTCTATGACTTTCCTGAAGGGGATTTTACACTTGAAACCCCTGGTGCGCAGCCCTGCGTCACCATGGGATCTTAATTTTATTTTGGACAAGTTGATACTGCCTCCTTTTGAACCGGCTGGTTCTTGTGACATGCGTTATTTATCTTAGAAAGCGCTGTTTTTAGTGGCAGTCTCTTCAGCTCGAAGGATTTCAGAGCTTCAGGCCCTGATTTGTAAGAGCCTTACTTACTTTTTCATAGAGACAGGGTGGACCTTCGTACATACCCTAAATTTTTATCCAAAGTGGTTAGAGAGTTTATGTTGAACCAGGCGATGCAACTACCAGTGTACTGCCCCGAGTATTCTAATTGGGAAGAAGTGCTTCTTCACACATTAGATGTTCATAGAATCTTGCGCTGTTACACAAACAGGAAAAAGTCTGTCTGAAAAACGGATCAGCTTTTCGTTTCTTTTGCATCCAAGAGAGAAGGTGCAGCAGTTTTTCTTCATCCCTAGTTCTGACCTCTCTTCCCCCCCCCCACCTCCCCTGCTGTACCTGACTTATCTCACCCTATCTCTCTCTTGTTATTGGTTTATAATGTGCAGTTTGTACAGCACTGGCACGTTTACTAAGGTATTAGAGACCTCTTTCTAGGTTGTATATATTTATATATCAAAAACTTTTTAGATACAATTAAAGATGGATTTTAGGGGTTAATTAATTAGTATGACTTACTAAAACTGTAGATCACATGGTGTTAATGGATGTATGAATAAGCTGATGTTGTATGTTTTCTCAGTCTTTGAAGAAGGAAGTAATTCTGAAACATGTCAGACTGGGACTGTGAGAGTCCGGAGTTGTTGGTAATAATTGCTTTTTAAGTGAGACTATTTTGCGGGGTCCTTCATATAGGTTTCAGTGTGTGCTTAGAACTTTTATATTTTATCTGTACTACAAGGCCTCCTGTCATAATGTTTCTGTGCCAGTAGAAGAGTTTCAGTTCCTGCCTCCCGTGTTTCAGTTTATTCCTCTGATTCACACTGCTTGGGACTCAGTCCTCAAGGTGATTACCTACTGCAAGAGCCCCCTCGAAGTGAGATAGTACAGTTATGTAAGAACTTATCATAACAGTAGATCTATGAGAGAGGCTGTTGCAGCTGGTAACCTTTTTCCCTCCCTCCATCTCCTTATCATTTCTGCTCTTCCTTTATGGGCTCATTCTGCGCTCCAGGAGCCTCTTATCCTTTCTCCTGTCGCACCTCCTTGGAGGTCTCCGGCGGGAGAACTGGAAGGCGGGTATGGCAGCCTGCACCAGTGTGGTCTGATGGCCCTGCTAGAGAATGCAGTCCCTGCAGTGGGAGCTGGCCAGCCAGTGGTCTCAGCACAAGGGTCACTTTGACCAGCTGGTCACTGTGACCCAGCGGATGTGGGACACCCTCCAGTGGTGGTTAGTCCCAGATCATCTGCAGGAAGGGATCCTGTTGGTCTGCCCAGAGCTGACGGTCATCCTGATGTCAGATGCCTCTTTCATGGGCTGGGGTGCCTACCTGGGGGGGAGGGAAAAAATTCCACTGACTCTGGACCCCTGAGGAGTCCAAATGCCACATCAACCTGCTGGAGCTCCGAGCAGTTCAGCTGGCGCCAACTGCATTCCCTCTGCACATCCGTGGACAGGTGGTCCAGGTCCAGAAAGACAACACCACGACCATGTACTACCTCAACAAACAGGGTGGGATGCACTCTCTGCCATTGTGCAATGAAGCTCTCAGTGTCTGGACCCTTGTGCACAGCCTGGAGGTGAATTTCCTAGCCATCCATGTGGGAGGAGCCTCCAGTCAGCTGGCGGATGCCCTCAGCTGGGTGGGCGAGGCGCCTCATGAGTGGTCTTTCCACCCAGAGATAGTTCTCAGTCTGTTCCTCCCAGTGGGGTACTCCTCAGGTGGACCTGTTTGCCTCCAGGGAGAACGCAAAGCTGAGGCTGTTTTGTGCCTGCCCCCCTCAGCAGGGAAGGCTGCAAGGGGATGTCTTCTCAAGACCCTGGATCCCAGGCCTCTACTATGCCTTCCCACTTCTTCCCTTGATCCACAAGGTGCTTCCCAAGACCAGGAGGGACAGGGCACAGGTCATCCTGGTGGCTCCAGACTGGCCACACCAGTTCTGGTACCCCGATTTCCTCAGCCTCAGCAGCAGGCTCCCAAGGCGTCTTCCCTTACGCCTTGACCTGCTTTTCTTCTCTCAGGGAAGGTATTCTACCCGGATCTTCAATCCCTGCACCTGACAGTCTAGTTCTTGAGTGGCTAGAGTTCCAGGCTTTGGGTCTCTCCGAAGTTAAGGAGTCAACTAGGAAGTGCTACACCTTCAAATGGAAGAGATTCTCCATTTGGTGTCAGAGCAAGGGGTTGGACCCTTTGTCCTGTCCAGTGGCTAGCATTCTCGATTACCTTTGGTCCCTCTCTCAGTCGGGCCTTTGGTCGACAACCCTTAAGGTGCACCTGGCAGCTGTCTCTGCGTACGGGGCACAGGCTGTTCAACAGTCAGTGGCACAGGAGAAGGTGGTCTGGCACTTCTTCAGGGGCCTCAACCACATTTCCCTTCCGGTACGTTAACCACCACTACCATGGGACTTGTTGCTGGTTTTGGCAAAGCTCATGGGCAAGCCATTGGAACCAATGTACAGGTGTAACATGTCTCACCTGTCATGGAATTCCTCCTTCTTAGTGGCTGTCATGTCAGCCAGAAGAATCAGTGAGCTTCAGGCATTTTGGTGGAGTCTCCTTACTTGGTCTTCCACAGGGACAAGGTTGTCCTTCGCCCCAAAGTTCCTCCTGCAGGTTGTGTCTGAGTTTCACCTTAATTAGGTGATTAATCTCCCAGTGTACTTCACCAATCACACCTCAGAAGCCAAGCATAGGCTCCATACTCTGGACCTGAGGCGAGCGCTCGCTTATTATAAAGAGTGCACGGCTGGAGTTTGGGGAGAGGTTCGCCAGCTGTTTGTCACCTACACTGAAGCTGCACCTGGCAGACCTGCAGCCAAGCAGACAATTGACAGGTGGATTACATTCTGCTTGATCTCTGCTATAGGTTGGTGGGTAGGGAGCCTCCCGGAGGACTAAGGGCTCATTCCACCCGTCATACTGCTGCATCAGTGGCTGCTTCCGGGGACGTCCCTATCCAGGAAATCTGCAGGGCTGCTACCTGGAGGTCAGCACACACCTTCGTTTCCCATTACCACATTGACCTAGAGTCACCCGGGCCGAGGATGCTTTTTGTTTTTATTTACTTATTTAGTTATTTAACCAGGAGTAGCACACTAAGCTAAAACCTTTTTTACAGGAGTGACCTGGGAGCACAGGGAAGTTAAGTGACTTGCTCAGGGTCACACATATGCGTGGAAGCTGTGGGATTTAAACCCAGGTCTGGTCTGCTGGATGTCACCAGATTTGCAGCTCAGAGACTTAAACCACTGCGCTATACTGCCTCCCTGGTTTTGGAGCCTCAGTCCTCCAATCTCTGTTTGCTAAATAGCCTTGCATCCCTTCTCCTGGAGAACTGCTAGGAGCCTGCCTATAAGTGTGGGTAGAACATCATATCCACATCCCTAGAAAAACTGGTTACTCTCCTGTAACAGTAGTTCTAGGATTGGTATATGATGTTCATCAACATGGACCCCCCGATCTCCCCTGGCCTTGGTACACACAGCTGTTTTCAGCGGGCAAGATCTGGTGTCATGGGGCAGAGCTGAGGGAGTTACCACCCAGGTGGGTAGGAGGGGCCAGCTTGAAGACTTTTCAACACCATCTTAAAGGGAAGGGACACTGCCTGTAAATGTGGATGAACATCATATACCACTCCTAGAACTACTGTTTCAGGTGAGTAACCTGTTTTTGCTAGCCAACCTGATGCAGATGCTGTAGTCATTAGTGCTGCCCATGATAGGTCAAGGGCACCAAAACACCTCAGCTCCCTTCCTCCTATTAAAGAATGCAGGAAGTTGAATGAGCTAGGTAAGAGAACCTTTGCCTTAGCCTCCCTGGGCCTTAGAATTGCTATCAGATCCACATGATCAAGTACCAAAGTGCACTTTGGAGAAAGGCCTAGGCCGCTGCACAAGCTTTGCTAAAGGATACCCCCAAACAGGAGCTTCTAAAAGGTCTCACAACTGGTGCTAACATAGGAAAGCACCTGCTTCACACAGCCTTTGATGTTTCTGATGTCTCGGCCAGGGCTGCTGCCTCGGGAATATGTCTAAGGAGGTTCTCCTGGCTTAGAGTGTCAGGGTTTGCAAATTACATACAACAGTCCACTCTCAGTGACCCTTTTAGAGGATATAAATTATTTGGCTCAGATGTCCAGGATATCTTGTCTAACCTTCAGGCCTCAGGCAGGACCCTGAGGTCAGTACATACTCTCTACCATACCCAGCCAAGGGCCAAGGGGTAGGCAGAGGATCTCTTTTCGCTCAGCTAGTGCTGGACACTGTTCTGCCACTAGACAGCATGGTAAGGGCAAGGGAGCAGAAGTGTTGCCCACCTCAGGAACCACTCCAAGTGCGCACTTAAAAGCCTCTAAAGTTGGTGGCGCAGCAGGAGCTGCCACAACCACCTCTGCCTGACTCCTTGTACATCCATCAACCATCATTGCCTTCAGAGATGGTTGTAGGAGGTTGTTTGTCCCTCCACCTAAATCAGTGGAAGGCGGTGACATCAGATGGTCCTGGAAATCATAGTACAAGTTCATGCTCTGGAACTTGTGGACACACCTCCAGATCATCCACTGGTGCCAACACGCTATCCTCCAGACCACATTCCTCTGCTCTTGGAGGAAGTTCAGACTTTGCTTTAGAAGAAGGCTATAGAGCCTATGCCCTTCAAACAAAGAAACACAGGTTTCTACTCTTGGTACTTCTTTTTATTTATTTTATTTAAGTCTTTGGAAACCGGGTAGATGCACTGATCCAGGGGACCGTTTTCAGGCACGACCCAGGCCGCAACATGCAGCAGAAAGTAAATATACATAGAGGAAATAACAGTAAAAAAAAATACATTCAGAATCTTACAAATTCAGTATCTTACAATCATTGACAAAATGGACAAAGGTACATTTCAGTTTACATCAACAATCACATAGTAGACAGTAGCAGCCTATGAAATAATTACCCATTGTCAGTTGAAAACAGAGGATAAGTGATGCGTTTACAGAATATACAGGAGCAGTAGAACAAACTAGACCAGAGCATACAAGGTATTAGGGTAGAGAAAAACAGAGACATTGGAGAAGAGGTGACATGATGAGGAAGAAAAGTGCCTGCAGACAAGGTAGGCACAGGTGGAGATAAATGTCCCCTGTAGAAGAGGTGGGAGGTTAGGCAAAAAAGAGATTATCCTGGGGAGCAGTGGCACTTGACTTCATTTAGTAGCCAGGATTTGAATTGTTGCTTGAAGATACTATGGGTATCAAGGGAGGCAGAGGGACACTGAGAGATTGTTCCACAAGGAGGGAGCAGCAACAGACAGTGCTCGACCTCCCAAGGCAGTTGAGACCCTGGAGTTTTCCATGGGGGAGAAAGAGGATGCACGCAAGCATCTTGATGGAGCATGGGTAATCAGGAGTGAAACATATGGAGCAACATCCCTGCATCTAAGGGAGCTATCAATAATACACCCCAAGGAGTAGTCGAATCGAATGGGGAGCGGGAGCCAGCTCAGCATCTGGTAAAGGAGGCAGTGGTGGGTGGAGTAAGGTGCCATGAGAGCAAAACGACAGACATAGTTATAGGTGGAAATTAGGCATGAGCAGAGGGCCGAGAACACATGCAAGTAAATTGGGGAACAGTAGTTAATAATAGGTAGTAAGTTCCCGTTGGCAATGGCCAGTCATGCTTCACTGGTCAGGAACAATTTTAAACGATAAATGTAATTGATATTGGGATCCCTTTTGTTTAGAAAATATATAGTGTTACTGTTGAAATATATATAATTATATTTTGAGATGACTGCAGTAAGCTATTGTAAACTCTAGAGGTTACTTGAGTGCAAATCTTCCAGCCTTTTGCAAAAGCTGCAGAAGGGGCCTCAGCCTCTAGTCAAGATAAGGTCACAACCTTGCAAAGTGATTCTGATTGCTCCAGACTGGGCCAGGCAGCCATGGTACCCCTTGTTGCTGTCCCTAGCAGTCCATCTTCCCCTGTCTGTTCCCAGGAATTACAACCTGTTAACCTCCTCTCAGGGGAGGATTTGGTACCCCAATCTTCAGTCTCTCAATCTCAAGGCATGGTTCTTGAAGAGTTAGAGTTTGCAGATTTGCATCTGTCTCAGGGAGTTCTGGATATTCTCAAAACTTCTCGAAAGCCTTCCACCAGAAAGACTTATAACTCCAAATGGAAGAGATTCAGCATTTGGTGTTCCAAGAGGCATATCTCGCCAGATACTGCTGAATTGCCTACAGTTCTGGATTATATGGTCCATCTTAATAGCCTGGGCCTCAGAACAGCTACTGTCAGGGTACACTTGTCTACTGTTTCTGCTTTCCTGTCAGTAGGCAAGTCTTCCTCTCTGTCATCCCACCCTGTATTCTGTAAGTTTTTCAAGGGATTGCTTCACACCAATCCCCCCTTTAGGGATCCTGCTCCTGCTTGGGGTCTTAATGTTTGCATTGCTCAGCTTATGCAACCCCCTTTTGAGCCTTTGTCCTCAGCAGAGCTTAAGTACTTGACTTGAAACCTGCGTTTTGGTAGCCATTACTTCTGCTAGACGATCAGTGAATTGCAAGCCCTGTCAGTGGAACCTGATTTCATCTCTTTTCACAGAGATAAAGTGGTCCTTAGAACTAACAGAAAGTTCTTGCCTAAAGTTGTTTCAGATTTCCACCTGAATCAGTCTATGTCTCTCCCTGTTTTCTTCACTGATCATTCTTCTTTAGGAGAGAGGAGGCTACACAGTTTGGATGTTAAAAGAGCCCTTAGCTACTACATAGAGCGTACCAAGGGTCACAGGTTTGACTCACTCCAGTTGTTCCTTACTTATGGAGAAGTTGGAAAGGGCAAACCTGCCACCAAGAGATCTATTGCCAGGTGGATTGTCTTGTATACAATTCTGCTATGGAAAACTGGGAAAAACTCTGCCCTCAGGCCTGAGGGCTCATTCCATAAGAGGCATAGCTGCTTCCCTGGCTGCTGCCATGGATATCCCTCTCTTAGAAATTTGTCAAGCAGCCACCTGGAAAACAATCCATACCTTTACCTAGCATTACTCTCTGGATATCCAGGCTAGGAGTGATGCTCGGTTTGGCACAGCAGTACTTCAGAGCCTATTCCCAAAGTAGGTTCCTTCCCTCTTCCATGGAGGTACTGCTTGGTAGTCTGCACTTGTCAGAATACAGCAAGACTTCATGTTGTTTGAAGAGAAAAATTACTCACCTTAGTAATTATGTTTCTTCTAGTGGAGTCTTGCTGTAGTCTAACACCCCCCCCGCCCCCCTCAGAACCTGGATTTTTTGGGATGTGGGTGGGCAGGTGCAGTGTTGGCACCCCAGGGGTGCCCCTTACACCCTATGTTACTCATGGGATGAGATGTTATTTCAATTTTATTGGTTTTTGTGTTTTGGGTTTCCTGACTTGAGTCTTCCTTTGAGAACCCAAAAGATTATTTTTCTACCAGTTGGCTAGTAAAAATTTTACAGTTTCCACACAGAACACCTAGTGAGTTTTGCTCGTAAAGATCTGACGGTTGCAGTTCAAAATACAACAGGCAGAGACATCAACTGAGTTCGAGATCAACATTCTATGCCCTGCATAGAAAAGTTAACCCATTGTTCTCCGGGGCAGTTTAAAGGCTAGGGCTAACTGCACTTGTCACAATACAGCAAGACGGCACTAGAAGAAACATAATTATTAAGGTGAGTAATTTTTTCTTCTTTGCCATCTGGAGACTCTGTCAATCCCCGCTGCTTCTGCTTGTCTCTGCTGGACTTCTGTGTTTGTTTTCCTGCTTATGGTTTGTATTTTGCCTCCGGCTCTGTGCTTCTTTCTGTCATTGTTCCCTATTTTCTGTGTTTGTGTGTCTTTGGTTTTGTCTTTTGGGGTGCTTTGTTTCTAAGCTCCTAGCGTTTTGCTAATCCAGAGCTCATACTACTTGAAACATAGAAACATAGAATTTGACGGCAGATAAGGACCGCTTGGCCCACCCAGTCTGCCCATTTCCCTACCTACTGGATAAGCTGCAGATCCTAGTTAACCAGCAGCCTACTTCTTCCTACCCCCACCCCCTAGAATGGCCTTATGACTGTCCCACGCATGCTTGAATTCCACCACTGTTTTTGACTCCACAACCTCCTGCGGAAGGCCGTTCCATGCATCCACAACCTCTCTGTGAAAAAATACTTCCTAATTACCTCTGAGCCGCCCATCTTCAAATTGTGCCCCTTGTTCTTGCACACTCTTTTTTGAAAGATGCTACCCCTAGGACTTTGTTGATTCCCTTGAGGTACTTGAAAGTTTCTATCATGTCCCCCCCTTCCTGAAGGCTATACATATTAAGCTCCTTTAGTCTCTCTTCATATGTCTTCCGGTGCAGACCCTGCATCATTTTAGTTGCCCTCCTCTGGACAGCTTCCATCCTGTCTATGTCTTTTGGAGATTGGATCTCCAGAACTGCACGCAGTACTCCAGATGGGGTCTGACCAGCTGTCTGTACAGAGGGATAATAACTTCCTGTTTTCTACTGGTAATGCCTCTCCCTAACATCCCAGTATCCCCCAACCCTTCTTGCTGCCCTCTCACATTGCTTGCCCACCTTTAGGTCATCTGATATGACTACCCCAGGTCCCTTTCTATTTTTGTTGTTGTTAGTATCTCACCCCCATTGTGTACTCTTCCCCTGGGCTTTTGTTTCCCAGGTGCATTACCTTGCACTTCTTAGCATTGAATCTAAGCTGCCATACATTTGACCATTCCTCTAACCTTGCCAAGTCCCTTCTCATCCTTTCCACCCCACCTTGTGCATCAGCTCTGTTGCAGATCTTTCTGTCATCTGCAAAGAGACATACTTTTCCTTCCAGTCCCTCTGCAATGTCGCTTATAAAGACATTGAAGAGGACTGGTCCCAATACTGAACCTCGGTGTACCCCACTAGTAACCCCCTTTCTTCAGAGTGGACTCCATTTACTATTACTCTCTGTGTCCTATTCTCCAGCCAATTCTTTACCCAGGCTGTCATCTTGGGACCCACCCCAGGCTGGCTAACTTGTATATTAATCTTTGTGTGGGACTGAGTCAAATGCCTTGCTAAAGTCTAGGTAGACCATGTCCACAGCCCCTCCTGATCTACTACTTTGGTCACCCAGTCAAAGAAATCTATCAGATTCGTCTGGCATGACCTTCCCATTGTGAATCCATGCTGCCTTGGGTCCTGTGCCCCTATGGCCTCTAGATACTGACAATTCTTTCCTTCAGAGTGATTCCATCATTTTCCTATCACTGAGGTTAAACTAACAGGTCTGTAGTTTCCTGCTTCTGCCTTGCTCCCACTTTTGTGAGAGGAATCACATCTGCCCTCCTCCAGTCCTCGGTACCACCCCATCCTCCCATGATTTGTTAAAGAGGGTAGTCAGTGGTGTCACTAGTTCTACCCTTAGTTTTTAGAATTCTGGGATGAATCCCATCAGGACCCATTGCTTTGTCCACCTTCAGTTTTAAGAGTTCTTTCATAACCCTTTCTTCTGTAAATGGACTGGTATCAACTTCTGTATCCAGAGTGCTTCTACTGTTTGTTTTAGGTACCTCCCCTCTTCATTTGTAAATACTGAGCAAAAATATTTGTTTAGTATCTCTGCCTTTCACAGTCTCCTCTGCCCACCCCACCCCTTTATTAAGCCTCACTATCCCTCCCTTGGTCTTCCTTGCTCCCTGATGTACCTATAAAGGTTTTATCCCCATTCTTAACTGAGTTGGCTATCTTTTCCTCGGTTTGGGCCTTTGCTGTTCTGACTGCCTTCCCAGCTTCCTTTTGCTTTAACTGATACAGTTCCCTGTCCTGCTCCTTCTGTGATTCCTTGTACTTCCTGAATGCTTTCTTTTTCTCTTGAACCTTCACTGCCACTTCCTTTGAGAACCATAGTGGTTTCTCGTTTTGTTTTGTTTATTTGCTTCACACAAAGGCTCGTTACCTCTGTGATGGCAGTTTTTATTATTCCCCATTGTTCTTCCACCCCTCCTTCCTGCCCATTTGCTAGTGCATTCCTTAGGCACTCACTCATTTTGGCAAAGTCAGCCCTCCTAAAGTCCAGTACTTTTGCCTTTGTATGGCTTGACTCTATTGCTGTGTTTATTGTGAACTATACTGTTCGATGGTCGCTAGTTCCCAGATGGCTACCCACTTCACATCTGTGATCCTCCTCCATCTCCACTTGAGAGAACCAGGTCTAAGATTGCTCTCCTCGAGTGGGCTCCAATACTAGTTGCTCAAGGCATGCCCCTGTAGGCATCTAGAATAACCCCACTCTTCGAAGTGGCTGCTGCAACTGCACTCTGGTTAACATCTGGCATATTCAGATCACCCATCAGCAATATCTCCCCTTTTTCTGCCATTCTAAGTATACTTTCTATCATTTCCTTGTCCATTTCCTCCCCCTGAGAAGGGGGTCTGTATACAACCCCTGTGCGGATTGCGGTGCCATTGCCTGTCTCCAAATTTACCTACAGTGCTTCTTCTCCTCCCTGTTTACCCTTTTGTTCTGTTGCTTGATTCCTTCCCTTATATAAAGAGCTACTCCTCCTCCTCTTTACCCTCCTGTCCTCCCTCCTGTAGATAGTGTATCCTGGTATGTTTACGTCACAGTCATGGTTTTGTGTGTACCATGTCTCTGTGACTGCCACGATTATCCAGATGTTCCTCCTCCATCAAGGCCACTAATTCAGGAAGCTTGTTACCCAGACCACGGGCATTGGTACTCATTGTCTCCATTTTTGATGGCTTTACCTTCTGTTGCAGCATCCCCCACTGACCTTTCTACCTCAGTCTTTTTCTCTATTTAGTACCCTGTTTTGTAGGAGAGGCTGGGATTTTCCTGCTGCTTATCAGTGCCTCCCTTGACTAGTTTAAAAGCTTGCCAATGAAGCATTTAAACCGATTGCTCAAAGACTTGTTCTCTTCCTGGACAGATGCAGACCATCCTGCCATTATAGGCTGGTGTCCCTCCAGGTGGAACCCCAGTCCCCAATGAAGCCAAACCCCTGTGTCTCGCCCATTTTTTCAACCATTCATTAAACTGCATGGTGCAAAGTACCCTCGCCTCCCCCATGCCATTGACAGGCAGCACCTCTGAGAAGGATACTGTGTGTGCTACTTGTCTTAGGCCCCTCCCAGACTCTACAAAGTCCTCCTGCACTGCTCTAATCTCATGATGAGCCAAGTCATTTGTCCCTAGGTGGACAATGACGTCCAGCTCAGACTGCCATGCAGCTGTTCTCGTGATCCTGAGGATGCGCTTCCTGTCCCTACCAGGCAGGCACCTTACTTCAGTTTTCCTTGCTCCCCCCAGTTCTATACCCCTAATAATTGAATCCCCCACCAGGAGCTGCTTCCTTTCCCTGTGGTTTCCTCTGCCTCCTTCCTGTGGGCCTCCCTTGTGACAGTTGTCCTCAGCCTCCTTAGTCTCCTCTGCGGGTGCATCCATAGGGGAGCTCTGCTTCCCCAGGATGGTGTATGGATTGTGGAGTGGAACAACTGACTGGGTGTGCCTCTGTTCCACCATCCGCACCCTCCCTGAGCACACTGTGTTCCAACTGCTGTGCTTTCTTCGCAACCTCTGAGGTAGTGGTGGTGGCTCTGGTGCTCCCTGGATGGGGGAGGTTCCCTTCCTACTGTCCAGTGTGGCCTGGGGGAAGGTTCCCTTACTACTGTCCAGTGTGGCCTGAAGACGGGCAACTTCCTCCCTCAGGGCAGAGAGGTGTCTGCAAATAGGGCAGCATCTCAGCCTCTAGAAAGACTCCCGGAAGACTACTGACCCACAGCCATTAAATTGCACTACTCCCCACATGTTTATCTACTTTTTTTTTTGTGTTTTTGTGTGTGTGTGTGTGTGATTGGTTTGTTATATAGAAATATTTATATTATACAATGTGTATGCTTATATTGTCAGTGCAGTGTGCTAGAGAGGATATGACAGTGATATGCACCTTGCACTCTTGAGGAAATGATGTCAGAACCCCAGGTATAAAGGAACTATTTCCAGGGGTGGGCAGGGGTTGGGCCTAAACTGTGCCCTCACGAAACAATCAGCTAAAAGCTCTGACACACCGCTGCGATGAGTGCCTTCCTGTCAGCAAGATGCCCTACACAACAATTTGACAGAGAAAATACCCTGCTAATCAAACAGAGAAAAATCCAGACATCCAAGTCAGACACAGGTAAACCTCCCTAGCCCCAAAACAGCCTGGTGGTTTGTTAGCCACAAAGGAAAATCAAATATGCAGTTATTTCAACCCTTCTGAAGATGCTCACAAGATAAGCAGTTTTGAAAACCCCCTTCCTGAATTAAAAACTAAAATAATTAAACACAAAGCTATACCAATGTAAGACTGTAAAGTAAGGAAAACTTCCCTCAGATGTAAGCAAGAGAGAGAGAGAGAGATTTGTTGCAGATATCTAGTCCAATATAGTATGTCCCATGCAGCTTCTCAGTTGTTTCAAAGCACACCCTGTTACACAACTTGGAAGAAGATGGACTTGCTCTCCGTTACTCACAACTCTCAATTACTTGTGTAACCCCCCCTGCAAATGGGGGTTCCCAAAAGACTTCCAGGAGCTTGCTTGAATGGTTTGAGCCTGAATGGTGTTTGGCGTTTAAGCCATTTATCTGTGAGTGTTTTTAGAGCCTCTGGTACTGTCTCTTTAAGAGCTGTCTGCTTGCAGACATAATTAGTTTGTATGGAGGGGACTGTGTGTTTCTCTGCTTGAGTCCCACTCAAGCTGCTGCCAATTCGCTCCGTTTTTGCAGTCGCTAGGAGTACAAAGGGAACCTATCTGAAAGATGTAACTGTTTGCCAGAAATCATTTAGAGTAATAATGAAAATACAGTTTGTCTAACCTGCTTTTCTTTGCAATCAGAACTGTGTTTGCCTAGTTCCCCATTCTAGTTTTGAACTGCTGAACTGGACCAATCAGTGTGGGTTAAGAGAGCTCTAAATGGTGCCTGTGGACGAATCAGAACTTGGACTCGTAATCTGAGCCAGCCACAAGAGGATTGTATGGGCAGTGACTGGGAAATGTAGTTTGATTTTGAAACTTTTTGCACCAACAGGGGAGTCTATTGTGAGTGACAGCCAATCCAGCCAAGAACTGGGAGGGACTCAAAGGAAGTGCCGGTTTTGTCTACTGGAGTTTCAGTTTAGCTCTGGCAGTGAGGGAAGGGCTGATGCTCCTTCGGTGCGCAGTTTTAGTCGGAAAGCAGCGTGTAGGCCCCAAGTTCCGGTCTGCAGCTTGTGCAACTGCTTGTTCGGACTAGATCCGACCTGTGAAGAGAAATCAAGGAGATCTGAAGAGTAGAAACCAGGTCTCCTGTAGAAGACTGGAGAAATTGTTGAATCGCGCCGGTCTGTCAGGAACTGAATCTGCTGTGTGTTCTCCCGGTACTGTGCAGTAAGGTGATTGATAGAGAAGCAGCCTCCTGGTATAGTACTTTCTTTTTCCATATACTGTAAATGTGTGTAGTGCTTGTGGGGACTTGCGTTTCAAATCCCCTGTACAGTGAATTGAATGCATGAAGCTGCAAGTAAACTCCAGCTTAATCCAGACAACATCCATTTGCTCTGAACTGCCGTGGGGTCCAGTCACCAGGACCTTGTCCACATGGTCTGCTCCTCCTGGCAATCCAGGACAATCTGCCTTCCATTCAGTTTCAGCATTGAATTTGTGAGTACAAATCAGGGTAGCTCCCTGCCATCATCTAATTGCAAGTGTTCCATCTGATTACTTTTCCTTTCTTTCTCCACCAAGTGAGCCTACTGGCTCCGGATTACAATTTGGGTATTGTGCATGCATTTTCCATCTTCAGGGCCCCAACTAGCTGCACCAAATAGGCTAGCCTCTTATTGCCTGGGTACCCAGTAAGAGTGACATTAGGGACATTTGGGATTCTGAAATATGTGCACAGTACTGTGATTATTAATGCGTTTAAACTAATTAACCTGATTTCCCCCTGTCCTTGTTATATCCCCCTAAATAAATCAGATCTGTTTGTTTCAGCAAAGTTACACTGCCTGAGGTATTCGTCTATGTTAAAGTATTGTACTGTGGTTTTGCACTGTATCATCTTGTTTTACAGGAGTCCCAGGAGTCACACTGACCGAACCAGTCCTGGGGGTAAGTGTATACTGTGAAGGTAATTCTGATATGTTGTGTGGGCCACTAGTGGGAAGAAAGGGGGGTCGCAGTGTCCCAGAGGGCTGTGACCAAGTTAGTTTAACTATTGCAAACCCTGATCTCTGGGTGGAGACACCCGCCATCGGATCGAGGCCCCTGAACCTGTTAGTGGCAAATCAGGCAGGGGTAGTAGCCCTTGGAATAGCGCCAAATAGGGGTTACATCTTGGAGGCTCCCCGCTGGGATTGTGTGTCCTCTAGTGGCCATATTTACGAACCACTGTTAAGAAAAAAAAAATAAATGGGTACCCCGACAGAAGTGGCTGTACACCAGCTGGTGGAGTGGTGTACTGGGGAGGAGATCGACCTCCAAAATGCTATGCTTATCCTGGACATCCCTCTGGGTATCAATACGGACACTGTACAGGGAGTACTTTCCAAGGTGGAAGGTTTACAAAACCCTGTGGTGGTGGGTCGGCATGCTAATCTGCTCACCCACACTTTCCTGGCCCTAGCAGAGTTTAAGGATCCCATAGATAGCTCCAAAGTGCCACAGACTATTAACCCAGAGGGAGCCCTCACTGCCTGGACAGTGATAACTAAGGACAGTAAAGACCTGGGGGGGAATGAGCCCCACCACTATCTGAAACTTTTGAGGAGAAATTTGCTAAATGGTTGCTGGGGGAAGGGAAAACTGTGGAGGACTTGAAGAAACTATTCTTGCCACCTGGGGGTGTTCCTCCCCCAACATCCTCTCCCGCTCCAGTACCCGTTATGGTGGCTGAACCAATGCAGGCCCATATTCCTGCAGCTGCCATTAGTCACGACTCTTACCGAAGGTTGAGGATCTTCTCTGGCACCTTCCCCACCCCCCAGGAGGAGGATGATTGGGACACCTGGATAGATTGTGTTGCCCCCCTGATACCTGAATGGCAGTGTGTGGAGGCTGAGAAGCGGAAAATAATTATAGAAAGTCTGAGGGTTCCTGCCCTAGAGGCCATTAAATTTTTGAGGTCCACGAATCCTGATGCATCTGCCCAGAAGTACCTATCTGTACTTGAAGGCAATTTTGGAAGCATTGAGTCGGGAGAGAGCTTGATGTGGAAATTTCAAGGTCAAACAGTGGCCAGGGAAAGTCTTTTGCATATGTTACTCTGCCTGAGAGAGCTCTGCAGAAGGCTTACCGAAAAGGTGGGGTAGCCCTGTGACTTAAACGTGGGAGGTTGAGCACCTCACTACAGCATGCAAAGCATTCTAAATTGCAGCTTCTTCAGTTAAGGCTCCCAGACAGAAGGGGTAACCCACCAGACTATTGTGACTTAATAAAAGAACTTCGGGAGGTTGAAGATGAAGAGGGAGAGTCTAATTTTGGGGTGAGCACAGCCCAAGTGATCACAGCATCGGAAGGTCCTTGTGAAGTGGGGACCAATGAGGGAGTGCCACCCAGGGGTGAACTGCTGAGAGAGATCCTGGAATTCAAAAACAGTCCCTTTATGAAGGCCACGCCTGCAAGTACGGACCCTGACCTATATCCAACTGCATCTGCTATGGGGTTGGGGGTACCCACCCATGTATCTCCTGCTGATAACAGCTCCAAACTCGATTCCTTGACCATAGAAGTGGAGAAACTGACAAGATGTCTCCAAATGCTTATCACGCCACAGACAGAGATGGCACCAAGGTTTCCAGTTAGTAGTACCCCCGCCCTGGCTCCCAGTGTGGCGCCTCGGCCAGCTCAAACTCCAGAAAGTATGTTTTGCTATAATTGTGGGAAGGATGGGCACATGAAGAGAGAATGCCGGTCCCCAAAAGACACTGACAAAGTTGCATATAGGCTACAAGGAGAGCTTCGGAGAGCAAATCAGTGGTTAAGAGGTGCACGAAATGACCCCAGTGAGGGCCTCAAAAATGCTAACTCACGTCCTTTTGTGGCAAGGTCAGTTGCCCAGGCCCCTGCTACCGCCTCTCTGGACTGGTCCAGAATAGTGGGTCCCTCCATGGAGACCACTGTAAAGGTGAATGGCGTGTCTACAAGAGCTGTATTAGACAGTGGCTCCCAAGTGACAATTATGTTCCAGGATTGGTATCGGAAGCTTTTGTCAGACGTACCCTTACAACCATTAGAAGGACTGCATGTATGGGGGTTAAGTGAGAAGGCCTACCCCTATTCCGGGTATATCCGAATTTGGCTGTCTTTCCCCACCTCCGTGGCAGGAGTGGCTGAACAAGTAGAGACCCTAGCCTTAGTGTGTCCCCCCACTGGACTGTATGATGGTGTCCCTTTGTTGACTGGAACAAATGCATATATGTTTGGACGGCTGGCACAGTTGTGTTATGAAAAACAGGGGTCAAGGACTAGTAGAGCTTTAAGAATTCCGGCTTTAGCCAGCCCGGTGGCGCTGAGGGTTGAGGTGCTGGACGCCACACCTCGCTCGCCGCGCACGGTTCGGGAAGGACCCGGGTCGGCCGGGAGGAGGATGGGCGTCCAACGGATGCTGTCCTCCCTCGGGTGGGATGCCAGGCGGCTGAGCGCTTGATGTCCTGAGAGGGTCGTGGATGCACCAACTCCCGAAAGACACAGGCGGCTCCATTTATCGGAGCAGGAGGGGATGCCGCAGGCGCTGAGAGGAGCGCATGCCAGCACGAGACTCTCTGCGCCAAGCGCCTCAGAGGGCGTGGGTTAAGGAGGAGAACAACTGAGGAAAATGCCTCCGTCGCCTAGATGAAGTCCTCTGGAGCCGCCTCACACCTCTGACCAGGGGCAGACCCCAATGTGCAGCTGCCGCAGGGGAGGGGGTTCTCGCCCGCCGGGGTAATCCGCCATCACAGCCCCAATGGCAGTGTGGCACTCTAGGGCACCAAGCTGGTCGGCAGAGGTGGGGGCCGTCACTCCTTGTAGGACGGAAGGAGTGGTGATTGGAAGGGACAGTAAGGAGTGGGATAAAAAATAAGTAGAAAAAAAAAAAGTATTCCGGCTTTAATTAAGAAGGCCTATGAGGCACAGAGAGATACTGAAAAAGTAGAACCAGAGGAACCGGTCGGAATTGTCTGGAAGAAGGATCCTGAGTCTCTGATCCTGGCGTCAAATGCCCAGTGTACCTTTCAGGGAGAGGTCCGTATCAGAAGGGATGTTAAGAATAAAATATTAATGTTGGATGCACCAGGCGATGGAAAATTGCCGGAGGGACTGCTGGTCAAGCCTAGTATTTTGCCCGCTAGAGCCCATGCTTATGCCAGAAGGGTAATGGTTCAAGTTCATAATGTGTCTGAAAGAGAGATTCGAGTAAAAAGAGGTTGCACCCTGGCTAATGTGCATTGTGCAGACACTGCAGTGCTACCCAGCAGCAAGAGTTCGGGGAAGAATGACAGAGTAACGCCTGACTTGTTTGATTTCGGTGACTCCCCATTGCCAGCTGAATGGAAAGTGAGGATCAGTGAGAAGCTTGCCCAGAGAGACCTGGTGTTTTCTTTAAAGGAATGGGACGTAGGATGCATGCAAGGAGCAGAGCACCATATCCGGCTGCATGACTAAAGACTATTTCGTGAGAGGTCTCGACGCCTGGCACCTGCTGACATAGATCATGTGAGATGGCATCTGCAAGAGATGTTAGCTGCTGGTGTAATACAAGAATCCAGAAGCCCCTATGCTTCCCCCATTGTGGTAGTGAGGAAAAAGAATGGGACAGTAAGGATGTGCGTGGATTATCGCACCTTAAACCGGTGGACTATCCCTGATCAGTACACAATGCCCCTCATTCAGGATGCTTTGGACTGCCTAAACGGGAGCAAGTGGTTCTGTGCTGGATCTCCGCAGTGGGTACTACTAGATCCCGATGGCCCCAGAGGACCGTGAGAAGACAGCCTTTATCTGTCCGCTTGGCTTCATGAATTCATGAGGATGCCTCAAGGGATTTCAGGCTCCCCAGCCACTTTTCAACGATTGATGGAGCGTGCAGTGGGGGACATCAACTTACTAGAGTGCCTGGTATACCTAGATGATGTTATTGTGTTTGGCAGCTCACTGGAGGAACATGAGAGCAGATTATTTAAGGTATTGGACCGACTGGAAGACTTTGGCCTTAAACTGTCCATTGATAAGTGTCAATTCTTTCAAACATCAGTAAAGTATATGGCACACATAGTATCCACCGAGGGAATAGAGACCGACCCAAGTAAAGTTGAGGCATTGACCACCTGGCCACAGCCCAAAAATCTAAAAGAACTGCAAAGATTCCTGGGATTCTGTGGTTATTATCTGCGTTTCATCGAGGACTATTCAAGAGTGATACGCCCTTTACTTAACCTTACTCAAGGGTATCCCCCAACCCACAAAAAATACAAAAAGTCAGTGTCCCTCAAGACTGAAAGAGTGTATTTTCGTCCGAGTGAAGTATTTGGGGCCCGCTGGACTCCTGATTGTGAGACCGCTTCTCATGAGATCATATATCAGCTTACCCACGCTCCAGTGCTGGCCTATGCCGATCCAAGAAAACCTTATGTCCTGCACACTGATGCTAGCTTGCAAGGGTTGGGGGCTGTGTTGTACCAAGAGCACGAGAATGGCCTGAGACCAGTGGCCTTTGCCAGTAGAAGCCTGACCCCATCCGAAAATAACTATCCTGTACATAAGTTAGAGTTCCTAGCTTTGAAGTGGGCTATTGTTGACCAATTCCATGAGTACTTGTATGGGGCTAAAATACTAGTAAAAACTGACAATAATCCTTTGACCTATGTGCAGACCTGAGCTAAGTTGGATGCCACTGGCCATAGGTGGCTTTCTGCATTATCTACATACGACTATGCTGTTGGATACGGAGCAGGCCTGAACCACATAGATGGTGATGCTCTCTCCCGGAGGCCTGTTCCCCAGAATGACTGGGTCAGACTGTCAGAACCTGATATTCGGGCACTCTGCCAGAAGTTTGACAGGGAGGAATAAATGTCCACAGACGCAGTGGACTGCATGGTGGATTGCTTGGGACCCTTTGAGAATTGCATACCTGCTGCTTATTGCCACTTTTCTGCAATAGACATTGGTGCACTGCCTCAGCTGGACAATGACAGTATTCGACGGGCTCAATCCCGCGATCCCATGATCAAATCAGCTTTAGAAGCCCTCTATGCAGGAAAAGATGTGTCCAAATTATGCTCCACTGATTTGAGAACTGCATTGTTATACAAAGAAGGTCCTAAGTTGAAACTGATCAATAAACTGTTATACAGAGAAACAGTAGACAGAGGGGGACAAGTAGACAAACAACAACTAGTGCCGCCCACTGCCTTTCGAGACTCAGTACTGAGGTCCTTGCACAACCGCATGGGGCACCTTGGTATAGATAGAACACTTGACTTGGTGAGATCCAGATTCTATTGGTCTAAGATGGGGGCTGATGTGGAGCAACACATTCGAACTTGTAGTCGCTGCTTACAGAGGAAAGCCCCCAGAGGGCTGCCCCTTGTTAACATCACCACCAGTGCACCCATGGAGCTGGTCTGTATTGATTTTCTGAGTTTGGAGTCAGATCAAAGAAATATCAGTAATGTGCTGGTGGTCACTGACCATTTTACGAGATATGCCCAAGCTTTCCCACCAAAGACCAGAAAGCATCCACTGTACAAAGTACTTGTGGAAAACTTTTTGTTCACTATGGGGCTCCACAAAGAATCCATTCTGATCAAGGGAGAGACTTTGAGAGTCGTCTGATCAAAGAGATGCTTTCTCTGTGTGGAGTCGTAAGTCAAGAACCACTCCTTACCACCCCAGGGGACCCACAGCCTGAATGTTTCAACGCACTTTGCTAGATATGCTAGGCACCTCACACCCAAAGGAAAGCCTAGATGGAGTCAACAAATTAGCACCCTGGTACATGCTTATAACTGCACCAAAAGTGATGCCACTGGGTTCTCCCCTACCGCCTGATGTTTGGAAGAGAAGCTCGACTGCCGGTAGATGTGTGTTTGGGGTCTCTCCTGATGGGGTTCGAGCTGACAACTATTTACAGTATGTGCAAAAGTTAAAGGCCCAGCTAAATCATGCGTACTAACTGGCTCAAACCATGGCTGCCAAAAGAAATCTGCCAACAAAGAACGGTATGATAAAAGGTGAAAGCACAGGAACTCCAGGAGGAGATCGGTATTGCTAAGAAATCTGGGACTGCATGGCAACACAAGATTGCTGACAGATGGCACCATCTCCTCACATTGTAGTGGGCAAACTAGATGATCTACCAGTGTACAAAGTAAAGCCTCAGAATAATTCAAAAGATGTAAAAACAATGCATAGAAATCATTTACTGCCCATTGGACAAATCTTGATTGAGCATGAGCCCCCCGAAGATGCCCCCTCTGGACCAGTGACTAGAGCTACTGCTAAGAAAAGATCAAGAAAGTCTGCACCTACAGAAGCAGAGTTAAAGTGTTCCCCTCCACAAGTCCCAGTTGAGCATGACTGTCAGTCCATATCAGAAGAAAGTGAGTGTGACTTTGAATACTATCCTTCTTACGCAGACTGAGTCAATTGTTTGGGGCAATCCCCTAGTCAATACTGGAGACTAAGCTGGGCCTTCTGGACTGTCTAAGCCCCCAGCTTCTTCCCTGGAGCCAATGCTCCCAGAAAGTGAAGTGCAAAGCATCAGGTCAGATGAAATGGAATCACTGTGTATGGTTGAACTATTTGAGCTTTCCGGGGAAGAAAATGATGGACTGGGACAGACTGGTGATACACCAGAACAAGAAGAGTATTTTGAGTGCCCTGATGGTCCACTGCCAGTGTCCGAAGGCTCTCCATGTGAGCCAAATGTTGTGGACTCTGAGACTGTTACTCCTGGAGCTGAAAGTGCCCCAAGTTCTAGCCTCTCTACCCCCATGGAGACTCCCCTGACAATGCCGAAAGTGAGGCTCAGAGTGCAGAGACTATAACAGTTCCCCCTAGAAAGACTGATCGAGCTGTAAAGCCTGTGGTGCACCTCAGTTATGATTCCCTTGGGAGGCCTGTGGACTTGCCTCTCAATGTTGTCCATAAAGGAGTGTATGTGTCCCCGAACTCATTGCCCAAACTGAGCGTCAGTGCTAACTCCAAGTTACTTGTGTTGCCCTCTAGGTATGGTGCCCTTGCCCCGTCCAGCCCCAAGGTAACTGATAGGGAAGGGCCCTCTCTTCAGGTTTCATGTACAAGAGGTAATAACCTGAGTTATGGTACAATGTGTGTGTAATACTGTGTAAAGAGTGACGTACTGCAACGTTTCAGAAATGTGTTCCTGGTAAAGTGATATACTGACTGATGATTACATGTGTGAGCATAATGCAAATATATATGGTTGCAATTGAAACTTATGGGGGGTACTTGCTTGACGCGGACGTCAAGCTTTCCCAGGCCAGGGAGGGTGTAACCACCCTACAAATGGGGGTTCCCAAAAGACTTCCAGGAGCTTGCTTGAATGCTCTGAGCCTGAATGGTGTTTGGCGTTTAAGCCATTTATCTGTGAGTGTTTTTAGAGCCTCTGGTACTGTCTCTTTAAGAGCTGTCTGCTTGCAGACATAATTAGTTTGTATTGGGGGGGGACTGTGTGTTTCTCTGCTTGAGTCCCACTTAAGCTGCTGCCAATGCGCTCCGTTTTTGCAGTCGCTAGGAGTACAAAGGGAACCTATCTGAAAGATGTAACTGCCAGAAATCATTTAGAGTAATAATGAAAATACAGTTTGTCTAACCTGCTTTTCTTTGCAATCACAACTGTGTTTGCCTAGTTCCCCATTCTAGTTTTGAACTGCTGAACTGGACCAATCATTGTGGGTTAAGAGAGATCTAAAATGGTGCCTGTGGACGAATCAGAACTTGGACTCGTAATCTGAGCCAGCCACAAGAGGATTGTATGGGCAGTGACTCTGGGAAATGTAGTTTGGACTTCGGCGCCTTTTTGCTCCAACGGGGAGTCTATTGTGAGTGACAGCCAATCCAGTCAAGAACTGGGAGGAACTCAAAGGAAGTGCCCGGTTTTGTCTACTGGAGTTTCAGTTTAGCTCTGGCAGTGAAGAGGGAAGGAGCCCTATGCTCCTTCAGTGTGCAGTTTTAGTCGGGAAACGTGTGTAAGGCCCCAAGTTTTGGTCTGCAGCTTGTGCAACTGCTTGTTTGGACTGAATCCGACCTGTGAAGAGAATCAAGGAGATCTGAAGAGTAGAAACCAGGCTCTCCCTGTAGAAGACTGGAGAAATTGCTGAATCGCGCTCGGTCTGTCAGGAACTGAATCTGCTGTGTGTTCTCCCTGGTATTGTGCAGTAATTGCGATCGGGATAGAGAAGCAGCCTGCCTGGTATAGTACTTTCTTTTTCCATATAAATGTGTGTAGTGCTTGTGGGGACTTGCGTTTCAAATCCCCTATACGGTGAATTGAGTGCATGAAGCTGCAAGTAAACCCCAGCTTAATCCAGACTACATCCATTTGCTCTGAACTGCCGTGGGGTCCAGTCACAAGGACCTTGTCCACATGGTCTGCTCCTCCTGGCAATCCAGGACAATCTGCCTTCCATTCAGTTTCAGCATTGAATTTGTGAGTACAAATCAGGGTAGCTCCCTGCCATCATCTAATTGCAAGTGTTCCATCTGATTACTTTTCCTTTCTTTCTCCACCAAGTGAGCCTACTGGCTCCGGATTACAATTTGGGTATTGTGCATGCATTTTCCATCTTCAGGGCCCCAACTAGCTGCACCAAGTAGGCTAGCCTCGTATTGCCTGGGTACCCAGTAAGAGTGACATTAGGGACTTTTGGGATTCTGAAATATGTGCACAGTACTGTGATTATTAATGTGTTTAAACTAATTAACCTGATTTCCCCCTGTCCTTGTTATATCCCCCTAAATAAATCAGATCTGTTTGTTTCAGCAAAGTTACACTGCCTGAGGTATTCGTCTGTGTTAAAGTATTGTACTGTGGTTTTTGCACTGTATCATCTTGTTTTACAGGGAGTCCCAGGAGTCACACTGACCGAGCCAGTCCTGTGGATAAGTGTATACTGTGAAGGTAATTCTGATATATTGTGTGGGCCACTAGTGGGAAGAAAGGGGGGTCGCAGTGCCCCAGAGGGCTGTGACCAAGTTAGTTTAACTATTGCAAACCCTGACCTCTGGGTGGAGGCACCCGTCATCGGATCCAGGCCCCTCAACCTGTTAGTGGCAAATCAGGCAGGGGTAGTAGCCCTTGGGATAGCGCCAAATAGGGGTTACACTTGCAGTACAACTGCAATCATTATCTTTCTGTTCAGCTCAAACTATTGCTGCTCTCCATGCTGCACTTTCAAATGTTTTCACCTGATTCAGACTCATTCAGAACCCTAGCTATGCAGCACAATCATGCTGTCTTAGCTCATTCTACCTACCTCATTGCTGCAGTTTTATTACTCTGTCTGGTGATAGCTGCTTTCAGAGCATTGCGCCTCCCTCCATTCTATGTTTATCAAATTTTTCTACTCACGGTTACTCAACACAGATGCTGCTCTCTGTGTTTGTACACTGCTGTTATACTCTGAGGTCAGTTAAGCTACTGTGGCTGCTGTAAACTAGTTTCAGTATCTGCATGTTGGTCTTGGCCCCCTCAATCACTTTCTTGTTTCTCCTATAGCAGGGACTGGGAAGTGTTTGGGGAGTCATGGCCCCGTGTGGCTATTTATGATCTAAATCTGCCTCCACCGCCGAAAATCCTCAGAATATTTGTCACCTTCATTGGCTTTCTTGAATCCCTGGCTGGCTTGCCCCATTATTCATAGTGCTGCTCCTCCGACTTACGTGTAGGTCCCACTATTGCTACTATGTTCTGCTGACCTATGTGCAGGTCCGACTATTGCTACTGCTCACTTACTATATCTGACCTCTGCAAGATCTCAGCACTTAATGCTCATTCAGCTCCTCATCAGTTTCTGGGGCATGCCAGCCATACTGCTGTGCATTTCTAAGTGCACATCTTAAGTGTGCCTGACTTGGGGCAGGTCATTCTCACCTGGCTCATAGCTAGGAATGTCCTCATTCTGGATCTGGCTTTAGCTGTCCGAGGCTTGCTGGCAGCTCCTGGTGTTGTGTTTAAGAATAGCTGTGAAGGATGGAAAACAATACCTCCTTTGGCTCCGGTAATTGTACTGGCAAGGCACCTTCACCTCATTCTCCCTACGACTGTCTTTGGTTCACCCGGTTTGTTTTTAGGGTGAGTAGGCCAGGTGAGTGCCTCAGCAGTTGTTGCTCTCCTCCTCCTGCCTTGGTTGCCCCGATGTTGCAGAGCACTCTCGCAACCTTCCACGGCATTCCTGTTAGAGGGGTTGAGTGAGAGCTTTCCTCCAAATTGGAATATTTTCCACGTCCCTTTAGTTGGGTTTCCAAATTGCAGCAGCAGAGCTGTCACTAAATAAAATATCAGAAGCCTGGAGGGAAGGCAACCTAGGCCTTGGATCCCCAGAGATTTCCTGCTCAAAGGGTTTTTTTCTCTCCTCCGTGCCTCAGGTCATAACTGTTAGTTAGTGTAGTTAGTGTTTTCTAGTTCCTTTAGGTAGGTTCCGCTGTTGGATGGAGGTGGATGGTGTCCTGCCGTTCCCTCTCTCCTTAGGAGGTCCCCTCATTCTCTAACGCAACCCATCAAAATCATGCCATGTTAACCTGAGCATCTCATTACGTTATTGAGCTGCCTGATGCTTTATCTACTACTATGTCTCACAGCTACTGCTTGCTAATATGCTTCATTCTACTGTATTGCTTCTTGGGGATCCTTCCTAAGGTACCTTTAGCCAAGGGAATCGTCCCACGCACCTCTAGGGGTGGAACCCTCTCCGAGGGTTCCTTGCCTTTTGTACCCTTACAGAGTGGTAATTCCTATGGAACAGAGGGTGCGAACGGACAAAAACCTAAGTAACACAGTTGCACAAGCATAACACTATACTAGTTGTATAGGCCATTGAATTGGAAGGCTAGGCCTGTGCTTCAGTGGACAAGCAGCCAGCCACTCCCACTTCCTGATCTATATAAGCAGTTCCTCTCAGCCTCCTTCTGAAGCACTTTTTCTTTTCCCCACCATCCTCCCTTCCTCCTCCAGCAGTAATGTCTCTCTCCTTGGGATCCTTCCTAAGGTACCTATAGCCAAGGGAATCGTTCAGCGGCACCTCCAGGGGTGGAACCCTCTCCCGAGGGTTCCTTGCTTTTCGTATCCCTACAGGGTGGTATTTCCTCTGGAATAGAGAGTGCAAATGGCCAAAACCTTAAGTAACACAGTTGCACAAGCATAACACTATACTGTCTGTGTAGGCTACTGAAAAAAACATTGTGTAGATTTTCCTTGTATTGCTGATTACCTCTGAACTATGCCTTTAATTTGTTTTGTCTGCCAATTTGTATTGTAACGTCCTGGGTCGTGTCTGAATATAGTCATATTTTGTGGCTACGACACCTTACCTGGTAAACAAAAACTAAATAAAGGGAAGGCTCCCTGTAAAAGACATAATAGGTCTCGGTCACGGTCATGGAGCCCGAGCACCTCAAGCTCCCCTGACCAGCATGGACATAGGAAGAGGCGATGCAGATCAGACCCCTCTTCCTCCTCAGACTCATATCAGCCCTCAGACTCTTATTCAGACTCCTTCATAGGAGACTTGTCTCCTCTGGACCCCGAGGACACACCCAAATCCCCTCCTGATGGAGGTCATCAGGCACATCATATGGGATGGGACACAGAGGACCTAGACCCAGAAAGAATGCATCTGGTAAAATATCTCCGCCAGAAAGATCCAAAGCCAGTGGTTATCCCACCCCTGGTGGACACCTTCATGGATGTCGCCCACAGTTCCAAAAAAGACGGTTCGCCTCTATAGGGCCCCTAAGGAACAATCTTTTTTGGCAGAGCACCCATTAGCTGACTCAGTGGTGATTTTGGCGGCCCATGATCGGCCTCAGAGGCCAAAACATCTCAGCACACAACCCCCAGATAAAGAGTCTAAGCAGTTGGACTCCATGGGGCGCAAGATATATTCCTCCGCCACTTGCAGTATCAGGAGCTAGAACTTTTTAACGCACATGGTTCAGTTCCAGAATGCCCTTTGGGAACAAGGGATGGATATTGTCCAAGAAATCCCAAACTGTCAGCAGAAGGCAGAACTTCTCAAGCTTCTGCAGACCAGATCTGACGTTGGCACCCATGTCCTCCACTCAGCCTATGACTCTGCGGATACGGCAGCAAGAGTGGCATTGACGGGAGTATGCCTACGCCATCACTCCTGGCTCCGTGTATCAGGGTTTGCGCAGGACATGCAATCCAACCATCTTGACGCACACCTTCCAGGGTTCAGTCCTCTTTATTGAGGACACAGAGAAGATCATTACAAAATTACAGGAGTCTGGCAAGGCAATTCAGACAGTGCAGTCCGGAAGCAGAGACAATTTCACAGGTCTCGTTTTCATGGCTGTGGGGGACAGCAGCCACAACAACCCCACTTTTAGCGCCAACAGCCCCAGAGGGGAGGTTACAGCCGGAGAGGTGCCCATAGAGGCTCTGCAGGACCCACGTCTCATCTGGCCAAGCCGTTCCAGGCCGCGTCCCCCCTCCAACCACTGCTTCACACCATGCGGGACCCACATCCTCTGGTGACTCCAGCAGGGGAGGCAGTCGGAGGATGCTTCTCGCTCTAAGCCGAAGCTTGGCGGAAGGTGACCTCCGGTCAGTGCGTCCACCAACTCGTAGACAATGGACACTCAATAGAGTTCATCCAGTTCCCACCGGACAGGCACCCCCCTCCATCCCATTACTCACCGGAACACACAGATCCGATTCACGCAGAGATTCAAGCCCTGCTATTCAAGAACGCCATAGAACCTGTTCCCCCAGTCCAGAGAGGAACAAGATTCTATTCACACTTCTTCCTAGTGCTGAAAAAGACAGGAGACCTGAGACCCATTCTGGACCTCAGCGAACTCAGACAATTTGTAGAGTACAAGAGGTTTTGGATGGTCACCCTTCAGGACCTGCTCCCCATGATACATCACGGGGACTGGCTGGCATCACTGGACATGCAGGATGCCTACCTCCACATCCTTGTGGCAAAGCCCCATAGGAGTTTCCTCAGATTCATCTTCCAGGGCAGGCATTTTTGGTTCAGGGCACTATGCTTCGGCCTTTCATCGGCACCGAGGGTCTTCACAAAGTGCCTTATGGTGGTAGCTGTGGCACTTTGAAGGATGGGTCATTATGTCTTCCCATACTTGGATGACTGGCTGCTGACAGCACCGTCCAAAGAACAACTGCAACGATCCATTCGGGACACCTGTTCTCTCTTCGAGGAACTGGTTCCCTCTCCCGGGTCATGCCTGAAAATAGGCAGAATTTATCTAGTGCACTTACCAGGTAACAATAAATAAATAAATAAATAAATTAATAAATAAATAAAATAAATAAAGGTATCATGGTCAAGGTCCCGAAATCCTTCCTAATTCCGTCAGAACTTGAACTTCATTGGAGCGCACCTCAATAGTACTTGAGGAAGAGCCTGTCTGCCCCAAGACAGAGCTGCCTGGCTTCAGGCCGTAGCTCGCCACGTCTTTTCTGCCTCGGTAGTACCAGGCAGAATTCTGTTACGGCTATTAAGTCACATGGCAGTGTCCATCACTACAGTCCCCTTTGCTAGAGTCCACATGGGGACGATCCAGTGGACCCTCCATGTCCAATGGGACCAAAGATGGGATGACTTGGATCAACCAGTCCCCATCACGAAGCTAATCCATCTGGAACTCCAGTGGTGGATGACATCCCCTTCACCGCACGAAGGGATGCCCTTTCAAAGGGAAGTGCCAGACCAGGTCTTAACGTCCGACGCCTCAGACATGGGATGGGGAGCACATTTAGCCATTCACAGGACTCAGGGCTCCTGTTCCATGAACACGGAATCCCTTCATATAAATATCTTAAACATGAGAGCCGTTCTCTATGTCCTGCAGCACTGTGCTCCGACCAGGACACCTGCTTGTGCAAACAGACAACATGTCAGTGGTGTTCGATCTCAACAAACGAGGTACACACTCCTACCCCTTCTGCAGGGTTGCAATGAGGGTGTGGAATTGGGCCATATCCCATCATCTAAAAATCTCAGTTGTCCATGTCCCTGGGATCCAGAATACTTATGGACGATGCTCTCAGCCAAACTTGGTCCAGAGCACACGAATGGACTCTTCTGTAGTCTGTCGTTGACAAACTCTTCGACAGATGGGGAAAACCCAAACTGGATCTCTTCACCTCCCCTAACAATGCAAAACTGCCAAGTTTTTGCTCACTAGATCCAGGGTCTGGTGTTTTCTGGCAAGACGCGTTGTCCCTTTCCTGGAAAGGGAGATTCCTCTATACCTTTCCCCCATTCCCAAGCCTTCAGAAGGTTCTTCTCAAGGTACAAGTGAAGAGGGCAACAGTGATCCTGGTGGCACCACTGTGGCCTTGACAGATCTGGTTCCCACTGCTGCAGCAACTGGCTGTGGAACCTCTGATTACCTTGCCATTGAGCACTTATCTGCTGTCCCAGCACAATGGGACCTTGCTTCACCCAAACCTGTCCCTACACCTACATGCATGGCTCCTGAGGATTTAGTCAAACTCCGCTTCAGAGTCTCAGACAAGGTTGCTGACATCCTCGTGGCTGCCAGGAAACCTTCCACCAGAGTGACCTATGCCACGAAGTGGAAACGCTTTTGTGTCTAGGCTATGGCTCGTCACCTAGACCCTTTGGCCTGTCCGGTGAACACTGTCCTCGAGAACCAGTTGTCTCTTTCGGACTCGGGTTTGGGCTACTCCTCCATCAAAGTGCATTTAGCAGCCATTTCTGTCTTCCATATTCCTATCCAGGGCAGAACTGTGGCACAGATGGAGGTAACCTGTATTTTTCCTAGAGGTATCCTCCACATAAAGCCTCCCATAAGGGGCCCCGTCCCTCCTTGGGACTTGTTTGTTTTGGAGAAGCTGACCTTACCCCCCTTTTGAAGCAGCCGCGGATTGCAAGCTTCGCTTCCTCTCTTGGAAAGCGTTAGTTTTAGTTGCTGTTACTTCTGCTCGAAGGATTTCCAAGCTTCAGGCCCTGATGTGCAAGGAGTCTTATTTGGTGTTTCACAAGGAGCGGGTGGCTTTGAGAACCAGTCCTAAGCTCCTACCCAAGGTAGTGTCTGAGATGACTCTAAATCAGGACATCCAGCTTCCTGTATATTACCCTAATCATTCCAATAGGGGAGAGGCTCTTCTCCATACTTTAGATGTTCACCGCATTTTACAGTTCTGCTTGTCCAGAACCAAAGACTGTAGACGTTCTGATCAGTTTTTTGTTTCCTTTGCCCCCAGGACCCAAGGGGCCCCTGTGACCAAGCAGACCCTGTCAAAATGGCTAGTCCATTGTATCTCTCTTTGCTGTCAGAAGCACAACAAGCCCTTGCCGGGCTCGGTGAGGGGTCACTCCATGAGGGGCATCGTGGCCTCCTTCACTGCACTTAGAAACATATCTGCGTCTGACATTTGTGCAGCCGCTACATGGCACACAGTCCATACCTTCATAAGGCACTACAGTCTGGACATTGCTTCTTGACGTAGAGCAGGCTTCAGCCTCGCAGTTTTTCAGGGTCTCCCCTGTTAAGGGAACTCCCCCTTTTACTCTTCTCTTACCTACATCCCGGGACTAGTATGTTTTTGTACTGCTTGGGAATCAGTCCTAACTGTGTTACCTGCTGCAAGAACTGACTCTCGAAGTAAGATAGTACAGTTATGTAAGAACTTACTGTAACAGTAGATCTTCGAGAGAAGCTCTTGCAGCAGGTAAATTTCCCGCCCTCCTTCCCCTAGAGGTTTTATGCTGCATACGACCTAGGTCGACTAATACATGTTTGCTCTGTGAGGTATTGACCTCTCCCTGGTTTGGATCACATTATATGCTAATGCTGGCATCTTCAGCAGAAGAACTGGGGCACATCGGGGACTGCCCGCCCTTTATACCATGCATGACGTCAGGGGCGGGCCAATGTTGGGGGTGGTCCCGGCCATAGACTGTTGGCTAGAAGTTTGCCGTGGGGTCCAGTCGCCTGCCGGCTACAGTTGTAACTGTGTTACCTGCCTCAAGAGCTTCTCTCGAAGGTCTACTGTTATGGTAAGTTCTTACGTAACTGTACTTTCTCCTTATCAGCTTTATTTTATTTCCCACCCTCCCCTATCATTGAGGCATCCTGGCCGTCCGCTGTACTCAGCTTTTCTTGTTCCTCGCCTGGCAGGACAGAACAGAGGGTTGGGAGGAGTCGGCGTCGGTTACTGGCCAATTCGCGAGCGCCTTGTAGAATTTTGGCCTTGAGGGCAGTGCCGTCCTGACATCGGCTCCACCCAGCACAAAAATTTTTAAGGAGGCAGTGCTCTTTTTCCGTGCAGGGTCCTGACGTCTTGTAGGACCCATCAGTGATGAATGGTAAAGATATTTGAGAAGATCATAATTATGGTAAGTACGTAATCTCCATTTGTTAGTTGCCATAACTTCTGCTGCTTGAAGGATTTCAGAGCTACAGGCTCTGATGTGTGAGTCTCTTTATTTGCTTTTCCACAAAGACAGGGTCTCTTTGTGTACTAATCCTAAGTTCTAGGGACATGGATATGTTGTTCATCCACACTGTCTGGCAGGTATCCTTGCCGCTTTAAATCTTGCCGGAAGGTCTTCAAGCTGGCTCCTCCCACCCACCCGGGTGGTAAAACTCTCGGCTCCACCCCATGACGCCAGATCTTCCTTACCGCTTGGAAGCTCAGGTTCCCTCCTTAACGCTCTGCGTATAAGACTGGTTCCTAATTCTTCGGTTTTCCGAATTTAAAAGTTTTTTGCTTAATAGACTTTGGTCTGTTATCCCTTGCGGCTGCGATGGGCAAATCGACTCCTGGTTTTCGGCGGTGCCCTTGCGGGCAGAAGGTGTCTCGGACGGATCCGCACTCCACGTGTGTGTACTGTTTAGGCCTTGAGCACGACCCGCAGGCTTGCGACCTGTGCTCTTCCTTCTCAGCCTATGTCCTCGAAGACCGTGCTGCCCGTTTACAACTGGGGCGCCCTGAGAAATGTTTTCCTCCGGTAAAGTCAAAAGAGGCCCGGTCGGTGGTTTCCGTGGCGGCGGGCTCGGCGGATCAGCTAGAGCAGATGATCACCCTCGAAGAGGAGGCAGCACGGGCCGCATCTTCCTCGACCGCGGCATTTATCCCGCTCTCCCTGGGTTCCTCTTACACAGCTTCCTTTAAGGAGCTTTGTCTGTCCCTCTCCACTAGGGGAGAGGGACCAACGTCTGCTGGACCTTCTTCTCGGTCCAAGAAGAAAGACAAAGGTAAGTCTATTCGTCGACGCTCTTGGGAGCGGGAAAGGTCCCTCTCCCCGAGTTGTTGGCCATCGACTTCGGTCGATCGTTCGGCTTCGGCCACTGGTCTCATGGTGTCCCCGTCAGGTCAGTTGACTGAGACTCCCGTTGACGCAGTCGAGATCTTTCTCGACCCGTTGGACGGGTTGTCGACCGGCGAAGCCGAAAATCCCCTCTTCCCGGTTCCACGGTGGGAGTTGAGGATCCGTGGGCTTGCCAGTGCCTCTGGTTGGGCCATTGGGTGTTCCTCTGAGCCGAGGGAGGCGGTTCCACCGTCCCTCCTCCTGCGTCCTCGGAAAAGCCGAGTTCTCGGACTTCTTGGCACGGTCCAGCGATCCGCCCGTCTGGGTCTCGGTCTTGACATCCTTGATGGCGCCCGCCGCTCGTCCTCATCCTCCTCCTCGGATGAGGAGGCTTCGACGCAAGTTGCGTCGACGATACGAGGACCTCATGTGGCAACAGCTCCTTCTAACGGGAACAAGCGGCACGCCGCCTTTTCCGGCCATTAATGGCTGTCACCGGAGCAGCCTAAACAACCCCTCGTTTTACCCGAGGAGCCTGTTATCAGGCCGGTTGTTTGGCCAAAACCAACTGCCCCACCGATTCCGGTGGAACCTCCGCCTCCACAGCCGCGGTTTGGTGCTCCGACCAAGAACTCTCGGTCGGCTCAGGGTCTGCCCCATAGGCTGTCGGTCACCCTCACTCCTGATCGCCCTCGGCAGGTGGAGGGTGGCTCAGGCCCGAGGCAGCTCTTTGCGGACTCTTCTGAGTCCGACGACTATTCCTCCTTTTTCTCCAAGCGAGTGGACTTGGAGTCCTCTGGAGGTCAGTCGCTGGACGACAGCCCTTTGTCCTTCCTGGGTTTGCTCAGACTCATCTTGGAATCCACCGGGATGCAGCTCGAGCCCGTATCCAAGCGGGCCAAGTATCCCCTCACAGAGATATTGGACCGAGGGGATTCCCCTACGGAGGCCTTCCCTGTGGCTGAGGCCATTGTGGGCTCGGCCTTGCAGCTCTGGCAGCGCCCTGCTTCCTGCCCTGCACCTTCGGCCAGGATGGCCAGGAAGTATCATGGTCCCTACCGTTCCCTGTCCGTTTCGGAACATCCCTCGGTCGAGGTTGTTACCGACAGCGTTTATCGCGTGCGAAAGCGCTGGGAGCGGGACAAACCTCCCACAAGGAGTCCAAGAAATTGGACTATGCCGGGCGAAAAGTCTACGCTGCGTCCTCCCTTGGCTTTGTCAGGCCAGCTCAGCCGTACTGATGGCACATTTTTCTCACGCCCTGTTGGGCTCCCTGGATGAGGTGGTCCCTCATCTCCCGGCTGACCTGCAGACCACGGTTAAGCAGGTGCGGGACCAGGGCAGGGCAGTGGCCAAGCAGCAACTTCAGACTGCTTTGGACATCGGTGATTCATGTGCCAGGTCAGTCGCAGCCGCAGTGGCTATGCGCCGTCGGGCATGGCTGAGGATGTCCACCTTCACAGCGGATACCCAGCACAAATTGGCGGATGTCCCTTTCTGGGACGACCTCTTCAGCCCTGGAGTGGAAGGCCACCTCCAGAGGATCGAAAAGTCCAATGCCACCTTGGACTCGGTCTCATCCGCTCAGAGGGACAAGGGCCGCAGACCACAACCCAAGCCCTTTCGTCCGTCTGCGCCCCCGGCACATCCGGCCCAGCAACACCAGGGCTAGCAGGCTCGCGCTTGGCTTCCCAAACCCAAGCCTGCGGCTTCCTCCTCCAGGAAGCAGGGAGGTAAAGACCCAGGTGGTCCCTCGGCCGGTCCCTCCTCCAAGCCTGCACAGTGACGGGTTGAGGGGTGTCGCCCCCAACCTCGTCACCTCACCCCAGGTTCCCCCCGTGGGGGGACGGCTCCAGTACTTCCTTTCCGCCTGGTCTGCTATTACCACAGACAGGTGGGTGTTGGAGGTGGTAGGAAAGGGCCTGCCTCTGGAGTTCGAGCAGGCCCCACCCTTCAGAGCCGTTGCACCTCGGGGGCCTTGGGGTCCGAAGCCTCGCTGTCAGCTCGCCGAGCCGACATGGCTCTCCTCCTCAAGAAGGAGGTGATAAGAGAGGTGGTGGACCCTCCCTCAAACCCGGGGTTCGTGTCCAGGTACTTCCTGGTTCCGAAACGGACGGGTGGCTGGTGCCCCATTCTCAACCTACACGACCTAAACAAGTTCCTAAGGTCTCGAACCTTCAGGATGGTCACTCTGGCTCAGATAATACCATCCTTGGAACACGGCGTGTGGTTCTGCTCTCTGGACCTACAGGACACGTTCTTTCACGTCCCTATCCATCCGTCCCATCAAAGGTTCCTTTGCTTTCGAGCGGAGGGATCCCTTTTCGAGTTCCAAGCCATGCCCTTCGGCTTATCTCCAGCTCCCAGGGTCTTCACCAAATGCATGGCAGTGGTGACAGCATTCCTGCGGCGCCGAGGGGTCCGGGTTTACCCTTACCTGGACGATTGGCTGATAGCGGCCCCCTCCAGACAGGAGGTGGAGCGGTCCAGAGATCTGGCCCTCCAGGTTTGCTCTCAGGTCAGCCTCCTCATCAACAAGGCAAAGTCGGAACTTGAGCTGAAGCAGGTGATTCTTTTCATCGAGACAGAGCTCGACTCTCTTTGAGCCAGAGCACGGCTCCCAGCGGACAGGGCCGAGGTTCTTTCCTCCTTTGCCCAATCATATCTGGTTGGGCAATTGCACCCTGCCCGGGACTTCCTGCGCCTTCTGGGTCTCATGACGGCCTGTACCAGCGTGGTCCTTTGGGCCCGCTGGAACATGCGCCTCTTCAGTGGGGGCTGGCCAGCCAGTGGTCCCAACGCTGCGATCCATTGGACCAGCTAGTGACGGTGACCCAGGGGATGTAGAACGCTCTCCAGTGGTGGACCGTTCCAGTTCATCTGCAGGAGGGCATCCCGTTTGTCCGCCCCGAGCCGCCGGTCTCTCTATCGACCGATGCCTCTCTGATGGGTTGGAGTGCCCATCTGGGGGAACACTGATCGCACGGCCTCTGGTCCCTGCGGGAATCCCGATGCCACATCAACCTGCTGGAGCTCCGAGCGGTCCGCCTAGCTCTCACCGCCTTTGCTCCGTTTCTTCGGGGTCAAGTGGTCCGGGTCCAGACGGACAATACCACGACCATGTACTATCTAAACTGCCAGGGCGGGACGCGCTCCATGCTTCTATGCAAGGAAGCTCTCCGCATCTGGTCACTTGTGCGCAGCCTGGAGGCGGATCTCCTAGCCATTCATGTGGCAGGAGCCTCCAACACCCTGGCCGATGCCCTAAGCCGGATAGGGGCTGCGTCCACGAGTGGTCTTCTCTGCCGGAGGTAGTACAAGACCTGTTCTCCCATTGGGGCACACCTCAGGTGGACCTGTTTGCCTCCAGGGAGAATGCGAAGCTGAGGCTGTTCCATGCCCGCCCCCTCAGCAGGGCTCGCTGCAGGGGAATGCCTTCTGAGGCCGTGGACCCCGGGCCTCTTCCGCCTTTCCCGTTCCCCTTGATGCACAAGGTGCTGCTCAAAGCAGAGGAGGACAAGGCGCAGGTGATTCTGATAGCCCCAGACTGGCCCCGCCAGTACTGGTACCCAGATCTCCTCAGCCTCAACTCCAGGCTTCCGAGGCAGCTTCCAGCTCGCCCGGACCTGCTCTCAGTCAATCAGGGGAAGGTATTCCATCCGGACCTTCAATCCCTGCACCTGATGGCCTGGTTCCTGAGCGGCTAGAGTTCCAGGCCTTGGGTCTTTCCGACGAGGTCCTCAACGTAGTTGAGGCGTCCCGTAAGGAGTCGACCAGAAAATGCTACGCCTTCAAATGGAAAAGATATTCCATTTGGTGTCAGGGCAAGGGCCTGGACCCTTTCTCCTGTTCCTTGGCGAGCATATTGGACTACCTGTGGTCCCTTTCTCAGCAAGGGCTTAGGTCGACGACCCTTAAGGTGCACCTGGCAGCCATCTCTGCTTACTGGGCACAGGCCGGGAAGCAGTCGGTGGCACAGGAGAAGGTGGTCTGGCGCTTTTTCAAAGGCCTTGATCACATTTCCCCTCCGGTGCGAGAACCTCCACCTCCGTGGGATCTGCTGCTGGTACTGGCAAAGCTCATGGGCAAGCCATTCGAACCAAAAAGCTCATGGGCAAGCCATTCGAACCAATGCACAGGTGTGAACTCTCTCACCTGTCGTGGAAGACCGCCTTCTTGGTGGCTATCACGTCAGCCAGAAGGATGGGAGAGCTCCAGGCGCTCTGCATCGAGTCTCCTTACCTGGTCTTCCACAGGGACAAGGTTGTCCTGCGCCTCAACCCGAAATTCCTTCCGAAGGTGGTGTCGGAGTTTCACCTTAACCAGGTGTTGACTCTGCCAGTGTTCTACCCCAATCACACCTCGGAGGCCGAATATAGGCTCCATACTCTGGACCCTAGAAGGGCGCTTGCTTACTATAAGGAGCGCACGGCTGAAATTTGGGGAGAGGTTCGCCAGCTGTTTGTCACCTACGCTGAAGCCGCACCTGGCAGACCAGCAGCCAAGCGGACGATAGGCAGATGGGTCATCTCCTGCATAGATCTCTGCTATAAGTTGGTGGGCATGGAGCCTCCCAGAGGGATAAGAGCTCATTCTACCCGCCATACTGCTGCATCGGTGGCTGCTTCCAGGGACATCCCTATCCAGGAAATCTGCAGGGCTGCTACCTGGAAGTCAGCACACACCTTCATCACCCATTACCACATCGACCTTGAGTCACGCCGGGATGCTGGTTTTGGGGCCTCGGTTCTCCAGTCTCTGTTCCCAAGTAAGTATCGGGGTGTCGCTTGCCTCCTCTCCCGGAGAACTGCTAGGAGTCTGCCAGACAGTGTGGATGAATAACATCCATGTCCTAGAAATACAGGTTACTCACCTGTAACAGGAGTTCTAGGAATGGTATATGTTGTTCATCCACACGACTCCACCCGACCTCCCCCGGCTCGACGCAACCTGGAGTTTCTCCAGCGGCCAGATCTGACGCCATGGGGCGGAGCTGAGAGTTTTACCACCCGGTGGGTGGGAGGAGCCAGCTTGAAGACCTTCCTGCAAGATTTAAAGCGGCAAGGATACCTGCCAGACAGTGTGGATGAACAACTTATACCATTCCTAGAACTCCTGTTACAGGTGAGTAACCTGTATTTTTTTCCAAAGGTGGTGTCTGAGGTTACTTTAAATCAGCATGCCAGTTTATTTATTTATAAAGTTCAACCAGAAAGTACATACTGAGCTGATAACGGCTCGTACTTACCCCAGGAATCCTTTAGCATCAGTAACAATAGCAGTTAGCTTACTGATGCTAAAGGACCCCTTGGAAGAAAGAAGATTACTGCGGTGAGTAATTTTTCCTTTCAGATGAGTCCTGAGGGAGAGGGGAGAGGGAAGAGGGAAGGGGGAGACAGCTAACAATATAGTAACAAGGTAAAATGCAAATAAGTAATACAAGCATGATCAGATATGTTAGACAAAAATAATAAATGAAGCCAAAACTAGAGAATTAAAACACTCTCAGTATATACAAAAAGAAAAACAAAAAATGGAACTGCATGAGAGGGCAAAACTAGAGAAATAGAGAAGGGAGGAGGGGTCAAAGGCACTTGCAAGTAGGATGACAAAAGTCAGAAGAGACTTTAGGGAGGATGTAGAAGAGGCAGAATGAATAGAAAAGGGAAGGGAGGATCAAAGCTTAGGAAAGTGGTAAGAAAAAGTAGCTTGACCAACAGTAGATCTTCAGGTGTATCTCAGTCATCCAGCAACACCGTAGGAACCTTTGCCATCAGTGAAGGGGCATCCACATAGATTTTCAGCAGTACAACTGGGGCCGCCCACATCATCAACGTCTGTCGACGTCACCAACCCTGTATAGGCATGAGCAGCCCCGGTCCCTCCTCAGTTCTATCCCACTGTCGACTCGCTTGCATGGGTCTCTGCAGAAGCTCTGTTGCAGTATTCGCACCTTTTTCAGCCTATGGCTTTTCTTAATTTACCTTTTAGTAATCTCTTTTTTAAAGAGATTCCTTCTTTTTGTTAATGTCAAGAGTTAATCCTTCTACTTCTCTCTTCCGTCGCTGCGGAATGAAGATTGCCTCTACAGACGAACCCTCCATTTGTGTCTGCTGGCTTGGGCCTAACCACGAAGTTTCTGACTGTGAGCTCTGCTACAAGTTTAACCAAACAATCTTCAAGTGATGCATGAAGGCTCTTAAAAAATTCCTTATGGATCAACAGTTAGCCAGTTCCGGGCAGGGGTCCTCCGGGGTCCCGACCTCTCAGTCGCCCACTGGTTCTTCGAGCTCCCAGGCCTCTAACGCCCGAGATAAGTCCTTGGGGAAAAGTCACAAGAAAGATCGAGATTGTGACTGCTCCCCGCTTTGTCGATCTCGTTCCCCGTCAGCCTATGCTTCTTTTTCTGATGGATCTTCGTTGGCTGCAGTAACACCAACAAAGAGAACTGCGTCTAGATCTGTGTGCCCACCAGACCCATGCCAACAGCACCTCCGCCCGATTCTCATGGTGCCCAACCGTTGACCTCCGGGTCATCAGACCCTCCATTGTCAACGACAGGTTCGTCATCGACGGCTTTCCAGTCAAAACCTGCCCTTTCTCCCACTAGGGCTACAGGCTCAACAGGTTCTCAGGACAAAGCAGGTGGGTCGTTGACACCTGTGCTGTCGAACCTCCCTCCATCGATATCCACTGTCAACGTGAATGAAGTCCTGATCAAGTTCACTGATGTGCTTGTGCAGCAGCTGGGTGCCTTAAACAGGCCCCTGACGTCATCGACGGCAGCTTTGTTGCCTGTTTGTCTGCCCTGGGTGGCTCCCTCTGGGCCGCTGGCATCGCACCCGACACCAGACCCAGATATTGACGAGATCAACGTCGAGGAGGAGTATCACCCAGACCTCATTTTTCCTGATGAGGTGGAGGATGTAGAGGAGGAGGAGATCCTGATTTCTGACAGATCTACAGCCTCTTCTGTTCACGAGGACTCTAAGCACACTCCCAGGTCTCCTGAGGAGCCCACATTTTTCAGTGTGATGAAACAGCTGTCCTCAGCTATGGGTTTCCATACTGACAAAAAGGATGCCACCAGAAAAGATGTGGTGGATTCCCCGGAGATTCTTGAATCTCCCACAAAGATCATTCCTCCAATGCTCCCAGCCTTGAAGAATGCAGCCATGGCAGCCTGACACAGACCAGACATGGTGCCAGCTATGCCCCGCAGGTCAGATAGACTTTGTCACGCCCCCCAGGGTCTCCTCTGTTATGCTGCCCAGCCGAAGACTGACTCATAGAGGGCTCGGTTCTCCTTCCGCAGCTCCGCTTCCCGTCCCCGGGCTCCCCCCATGATTTTTCCCCTGTGGCAAAGCCGGAGGGGAGGGGCTGTCCTCTCCCCACCGAACACAATCCTGATGTGGGGTCACTGAGGTCAGGTGCAGGCCACAGAATCATGGAGCCTGCCAGACTCTTTTTCTCATTTTCTCCCCTTACACCCCTCTCCCTCGTGGCGTGAACATGCGTGTGTGAAGGCACAAGCAGGCCATGTTTCTGCACTCCTGTGTCTCCCAGCCTCCGGCGCTGCCCTCCGGCTTCCACTAGGGGAAGCCAAGGAGCAGGATGACAACCTTCCCCTCCTCCTGGAAGAGGAGAGCAGTCCATCGGACACTTGATCCTCTCCTCCTGCCGACCTCGCAACCCGAGATCACTAACCCCAGCTCGCCGGCGTGGCGCGAGGTGTGGCATCTGGCTACTCAACCCTCAGTGCCACCAGGCCAGCTGAGCCTGTCTCCTTTTGAGCCAATTGCGACTTGCAATTTGTGCTTTCTCTCTTGGCAGGCATTGTTTTTAGTTGCAATTACTTCTGCTCAAAGAATTTCAGAGCTTCAGGCCCTCCAGTGCGAGGAGCCTTATTTGATTTTTCACAAAGACATTGTGTCTTTGCACACAAATCCTAAGTTTCTGCCTAAGGTGGTTTCTGAGTTCACACTAAATCAGTCTATCCACCTTCTTGTTTGTTTTCCCGAGCATGCCAATCCAGGGGAAGCACTACTTGATATGTTAGATGTGTGCAGAACTTTGAGATACTGTCTGCTTAGGATTAAGGAGTCCAGAAAGTCAAAGCAGTTGTTTCCTATGCCCTGGGTAGAGAGGGCATTTCTGTTTCTAAGCAAGGTTTATCGAAATGGTTGGCAGATTGTACTGCGTTCTGCTACAAGTCCGCCAAAAATTGCCTGGTGGTGTCAAAGCTCATTCCACCAGAGTCTCAGCTGCTGACATTTATGCAGCTGCCACCTGGAGCACAGTCCATACTTTCACCAAGCACTACAGTCTGGACATTGCATCAAGAGCCCGTGCAGAATTTGGCAGGGCTGTGTTACAGGGACTCCTGTCTTAAGTTTATGGAGAGCCCTCCTCCCAGACTGTTTGTTATGCACTTGTAACTGCTTGGGACTCATTCCTACGGTCTTACCTGATGACCGAGATACCCCCCAAAGAAGATAGAACAGTTTCATGAGAACTTACCACAACAGGAGATCTTCGAGGGGATGTCAGTCATCAGGTATATTTTCCCCTCCCACCATCCCCCTTCTTGGGGTTCCTGTCTAGGAACTGGCTGTCTGGTGTATCCAGCCTTTCATTTAGGTCTGGGCATCCCTCTCTGTCTCTCTCTCCTCGGTCCCCCATGGCAAGAGCCTTGCTCCCTTAGTCTCCCGGGGAAAGAACTGAGGAGGGAGCAGGGCTACTCATGCCTGTATAGTGTTGGTGATGTTGACAGACGTTGATGGCGTGCGCGACCCCAGTTGTACTGCTGAAAATCTTTCATGAGGATTCCACATCACTGATGGCAAAGGTTCCTACGGTGTTACCTAATAGCCGAGATCCTCTCAAAGCTCTACTGTTACAGTAAGTTCTTGTGTAACTGTTCTGTTTTGTAGGAGGAATATTAAGAGAATGGAAAGTGTTGTTATGAAGAGAGTAGGAGGAGGAATGATGAGGAGAAAGAAAGGATTTGAGATAAGAGGGTGCCAAACCAGAATTTGGACAAAAAAAAGACACAATGGGAAAGGTACCTAGCATCAAGAGAAGGTAAGGAAAGAGCTGAGTAAAGAAAGCAGTAATGAGTATGATAGGGGCAATTTGAAGCATAGTGGCAGAAAGAATGAAAAAGGGGGTCCATTCTGGCAAGGGAGGATTTAGGGGCGCTACAGTAGACTAAGTCACCATAATCAAAGATAAGAAGGATCATTTTTAGTACAATTTTGCAGCGGACAGGGAGCGGAATACAGGCTTTGTTCCAGTACAAGGCACCAGATTTAGGATGAAGCTTAAGGTGACTTGCATCAGTGTTGAAAGAGAAATCAAGATGCCAGTCAAGGCTGACTCCAAGGTACTTAAATGAGGGGACATCTTCAAGTACAGACCCATCTAGGTCTAGGGGAAGCATTGCTTCATACTCTAGATGTACATATAATTCTCGGGTACTGCATACACCACACAAAGAACTACAGAAAGTCCTCCCAGCTTTTTGTTTTGTTCTCCCCCGAGAAAGAGGGAGCCCTAGTTTCTAAACAGTGCCTTTCCAAATGGTTAACAGACTGTTATGTTCTGTTACAGGAAGTACGGTAAGGAACTTCCTGGGGTTGTTCATGGTCATTCCACTAGAGACATTGCCTGTTTCAAAAATGTGTCTGCTGCAACAATCTTTGCAGTTGCCACCTGGAGTTCTGTCCACACTTTCACTAAACACTACAGTCTGGACATTGCCTCTCAAACAAATTCTATCCAGAGCCGATAGGGCTGTGAAGCGCTACCAAGTGACGAAAGTTACACATGCACGTAGAAATTATTCAGTGCCCAGGTGTAACTTGGCCATATGTTGGAGGTGTTGCACCAGATTTTCAGCATGGCCTTTTTGGGACCCTTCCTCATGAACAGTGCCAATCTCATTTTGTTCAGTTGTCCCAAAAGGTGATTGTGCAGACCAAATGCACTATTCTGTGCCACAGGTGCGAAAACACGTTTCGGGCAGGTTGTGGAAAAATGACAGCTGTACTATTATGAAGGAGGTGTTCAAAAATGACAATGTTAAAAATGTGAAGTAAAAATATAAAAAATTAGCGACATTAGGAGCGTGCGTAGAAAAAAAAAGTGCTCAATGCATGCTGGTAACAGTCAATCTTACTTCGAGAGGGCTCTTGCAGTAGGTAATTACATTTAGGACTGACGCAGGCCGGCAGCAGGACCCCACAGAAAAATTTCTAGCTAGCAGTCCCTGGCGAGGGACCGCCCCCACGTCAGGTGACCAGTGTCGGACGACGTCGGTATAAAGGGGCGGTCCCGGACGCCCGCCTTCCAGTTCTTTCCCGCTGTTAGCTCGTGCAGCGCCTCGCGGTAAAGTTCGTGCTTAGCAAAGCCCTGTTCTTTCATCGTTTTTTACCGAAAAGTTTTCAGTATTTTTCTTCACATCATCAGGTTAACGTCGGTGTATGTCGTCCCCTTCCAAAAATAAGTGCGACTCGTGCGGCGCCCAACTGCCACACAAGAACAGCCATTCTCTCTGCCTTTTTTTGTCTAGGCCCCGACCACCCGGTCGACAAGTGCCCGCATTGCCTGCACTTCAACGCGGCTACCCGCAGACGACGCCAACAGTCCCTGGAAGCCCATCTGCTCAAAAAGAAGATGTCTTCAATGGAGAAGGAATTGAAGAAGCTCAGGCAGGCGTCGACCTCTCCTGAAGGACACCACAAGAAGCGGGACAAAGAAAGGCACAGAGAGGAGGCTTCGTCTGCTCCGGCCGAGTCGCGGTTCAGGTAACATCCTCCGGGGAATCGTCCGACAGCAGCCTCCAAGGTTTTGGAGGAGGCGTCGGCCCGCCCGTCGGGCTCACGCTCGGGCGCCCCCGGGCTAAAGGAGGCCTCTGCCCCCAGTACCGCCGCAGGCTTGTGGCCTACTGGTGCGGACACCTCCCATAAGTCGGACGTCGGCTCCTCCGACATCCGCCGGGAGAAGACCGATAAGACGCCTGACCCTTCGGGGCGGCGCACGGTCGCATACCCCTCGGACCGGGCCGCTTCCCACCTCGCCCACCTCCAACGAGGGGACTCCTCTAGCTGGACGCCGGGTTCTCTGGCGTCCGCTGATCCAGCTCCCAAGTCGCACCGCTGCTCCTCCGATGTGCACCGGGCGCCGGAACCTACGACAGACCCTCCATCTTCTGTCATCCCAGGTTCGGCGAGAAGCTCGCTGCCGCCTCGAGCCCGAGACGCCCCAGCCTGACCCCGGGACTTTTTCTCCTCCGGCCCCAGGCGCCATACTGGGATATTCCTCCACCCACAGACCCCCTCCTATGGAACCGGATCTGACGCCTGCCCGACGCCGATGCCGTCGGGCGGGGATATTCCCTCCATCGGGCCCAGCCCCCACGGCCTCTCAATGTTGACCTGCCCGTGGGCTTCTACTGGGCCATCTGCTCCAGCAGCTCCTCTGGTACCGGGTATCCGCCGTCCCATCCGACGCGCGTTTTACGCGGTCCGCAGTATCCAGCGCCGTGAGTGCCCGACGCCGCTCCACTAACGCCGCAGTACCAGACGCCTGCAATACCCATCGCCGGGTTTTTCCGCAACCGGTTATGGATACCGCCTACAGATATAATCCGTATAGTTATCCCACTCCTCCTCCTCCACCGCCCCCCAGGCCGCCGGTGGACTTACAGGAGACTCTGGCTTCCTGGTGGGCTGAGGCCAAGGCTCAGCTCACCAAGGAAGTCGAGAGCCGCCTTATGGCGATGGTGCCACCCCCGGCCCCCGTATGCCCGAGACGGCACACTCCTTCTCCGGATTCCAGAGCTCTTCCCTCTGGATCCAGAGAGGGGCAGGACACGCGTCCAGGGATCCCCCCTAAGGAACCCATTCCTCCCCCTAGACGGGTCAGAGAGTCTTACTCTGCTTCTAATTCTTCTTCTTCCTCGCTCTCGGATTCATCAGACTCCTCTGACGGATGCTCCGAGAGAGATGACGAGCCTCGCTCTCCGTCCAAGCCCCGGCCGAGGACTCCTCCGAAGTCTCCTCCGGAGGATCCTTCCTTCACGGAGTTGATCAGGAAGATCCAGGAAGTACATCAGTGGCGTTCTTTGGAACCAGATCCTCAGCGGATCAAACTCGCCGAACATCTGGACCTGCCCCTTACAGCCGCTACCTTAGTGCCACCCTGGATCGAGCCTCACGCCCACTTTGTTTCCACTATTTGGAAACAACCGTCAGCTTTAGCCCCGCTTCCTAAGAAGTCCAACAGGTTATACCAGGCTCCGGAGGGTGTAGATTTTTTGGATTCTCACCCCCGTGCAGACTCGGTCGTGATTAGCGCCGCTCACGGCCGGTCAGCACACCCCAAACATTTAAGCTCGTCTCCTCCGGATAAGGAATCTCGCCTCCTGGACCAGTACGGAAGAAAAATATACCCTTCTTCCACACTGGGAATTCGGGCCCTGAACTATGTAGCACATATGGGGGATTACCAGAAGGCTATCCTTACCCAGGTGGAATCTAAGATTGACTCCTTATCTGACTCCCAAGTCAAGCAGGAGTTAGCTGACTTAGTCCGTTCTGCTCGTTCGGCCAGTTGTCACATCCTGAGGACGACTTATGATGCAGTGGACACTGCCAGGCAGAGCTCCGCGTTCGCCGTAAGTCACTGGCGTCACGCCTGGCTCCGCGTGTCAGGTTTGGTCCCGGAGGTGCAGTCAGCAATCCAGGAAGCACCTTTCAGGGGTTCAGTGCTTTTCGGCGGTGATGTTAAGGACATCATCACCGATTTGCAGGAGAAGGCGACGGCCCTGAAATCTGTGGATTCCATGTATCGTCCCCATCCCCCGCAGAGCCGTCCTTTTCGCAGATGCAGCCAGTCTCAAGCGAAACCCCAAGGAAGGCGGGCCACCAAACGCCGGGCCCCCGCCGCCCAAAAAAGCAGCGGATGCCCCAGCTGCGGCGCTGCCCCACACCACCTGACTCCTCCCCTCTCCCACCACCTCCAGACTCCCTGGAGGAACCGGTAGGAGGGAGATTCTCCCTCCACCTTCCGGGTTGGGAGAGGATAACAACGGATTCATGGGTGCTTCAGATTATCGTGGAGGGGCACTCCATAGATTTTCTACAGAAACCTCCATGCCACCCCCCTCTGAAGTCCTCTTACGCAAGGGACCATCTTTCTTTGGTCAGGGAAGACATATCTGCCCTTCTCGTGAAGCAGGCCATAGAACCCGTTCCTCCTCACCTTCAGGGAACGGGTTACTATTCCCATTTCTTTCTGGTACCAAAGAAGACAGGAGATCTCAGACCCATTCTCGATCTCACCTCCCTGAACTTCTACGTGGAATATAAAAAGTTCAGGATGCTCTCCCTTCAAACCCTTCTGCCCCTTCTTTGGCCGGGTCAATGGCTTTGTGCGCTGGATATGCAGGATGCATATCTGCACATCCCCATTCGTCTCTTGCACCGCAAATACCTCCGGTTTGCTTTCCAGGGGGACCATTACCAATTCCGGGCACTACCGTTTGGTCTTTCCTTGGCTCCCTGAGTTTTTATCAAATGCCTGGCAGTGGTAGCGGCCCACCTGCGTACTTTGGGAGTTCAGGTGTTTCCCTACCTGGACGACTGGCTCCTGGCGGCCTCGTCCAGGGAGGAGCTCCTGCATTTTCTTTCCCTCACCCAGCAGGTTTTCACTTGCCTGGGTTTTACCATCAACCATTCCAAGTCTCATCTGGACCCGTCACAGAGACTTCAGTTCATCGGGGCTATCCTCGACACGACAGTGAGCAAGGCCTTCCTTCCTCCGGACAGGGTGGCCTCCCTCCAGTCACAGATTTCCCTGCTATTGGAACGCAGGAAGGTTCCGGCGAGGTCGGTTCTCCGTCTCTTGGGGCTTATGGCGGCCGCCATCCCGACGGTTCCCCGGGCGCGGCTCCACATGAGGATTTCTCAGTGGACTCTCCGCTCTCAGTGGGATCAACTTGTAGACGACCTAGATCATCTGGTGCTGATCTCCTCGCCGATGACAAGAGACTTGCAATGGTGGATGGTTCGAGAGAACCTGTTTCGGGGGGTCCCCTTCTGTCATCCTCCCCCCTCCCAGACTCTGACCACGGACGCATCAGGCGAAGGTTGGGGAGCCCATCTGGGTCCTCACCAACCCAGGGTTTATGGTCCAGATTGGAGCCAGCTCTCCATCAGTGTGCTCGAGCTTCCTAGCAGTACTATATGCTCTCCAAGCCCTTCACCAATATTCTTCCTGGTCACCCAGCTGTCCAGACGGACAACATGTGCGTGGTGTGGTACATCAATAAGCAGGGAGGGACTCGATCCTACCCGCTGTGCAGGGAAGCAATGAGGGTTTGGGACTGGGCAACACTTCGCAACCTTCACCTCACGGCGATCCATGTTCCAGGAGTCGACAACACCCTGGCAGATAAGCTAAGTCGCTCCTCTGCTCTGCCACACGAGTGGGAGTTGGACCAAAAGGTTCTAGATGACATCTTCCAGCTTTGGGGGACTCCACAGGTAGACCTGTTCGCCTCTTCCCAAAATGCAAAACTTCTCACCTTTTGCTTGCTAGCTCCAGAGCGAGGCGCTTTCTGGAGCAACGCTCTGTCTCTAAACTGGAAGGGCAGATTCGTCTATGCTTTTCCCCCAATTCCTCTGGTGCCTCGTGTACTGCAGAAACTATCATCAGAAGGAGCGAGAATGATTTTGATCGCTCCTTTCTGGCCCAGGCAAATCTGGTTCTCTCTTCTACAACAATACTCAGAGGTTCCTCCTCTTCCTCTTCCTTTATCTCGAGGATTGCTGACCCAAGATCAGGGGACCCTGGTCCACCCGGGACTCAAATCCCTGCAACTTCATGCATGGCTCCTGCAGACCTAGCCCAATCTCGTTTTGGGGTCTCTCCAAAGGTGGCTGAGATTCTGGTGGAGGCTAGAAAACCCTCCACTAGGTCCACCTACACCATGAAATGGAAGAGATTTTCTATTTGGGCTGCCTCCAGGAATGTGGAGCCTTTCTCCTGTCCTGTGGCCATTTTGCTTGAATATTTACGTCACCTATTCGACCTGGGTCTCAGTCATTCCTCCTTGAAAGTACACATGGCCGCTATTTCCGCCTACCATGTTCCTTTCGCTGATAAAACCTTTGCCCAATTAGAGGTATCCAAGACTTTTCTTAGAGGGGTCCTTCATCTCAGACCCCTGTCCGGACCCCTGCTCCCCCTTGGGATCTGAACTTTGTTCTCGAGAAACTTACCCTTCCTCCCTTTGAGCCTGCGGCCTCTGCAGACCTGAAGTTTCTATCGTGGAAGACGCTATTCTTGGTGGCCATTACCTCCGCTCGAAGAATTTCCGAGCTCCAGGCCCTCATATGTAAAACCCCTTATTTGATTTTTCACAAAGAACGAGTAGCTCTTCGCACGAACCCTAAGTTTCTACCTAAAGTGGTAGCGGAGTCTACCCTAAATCAGTCTATAGAGTTACCTGCCTTTTTCACGCAGTACTCCAATCAGGGGGAATATTTACTCCATACTATGGATGTTCACTGGATTCTGAGATACTACACCGATAGGACTAAGGATCTCAGAAAAACTGACCAGCTGTTCGTTTCTTTTGCCCACAAAAGGGAAGGCAATGCTGTTTCTAAGCAATGTCTGTCAAAATGGTTGGCTCATTGCATCACTTTCGTTTATGACAAGTACAACAAGACCCTTCCAGGTCAAGTCAGAGGTCACGCCACTCGGGGAGTAGCAGCCTCTGCGGCTTGTTTCAAGAATGTGTCTGCGGCAGACATCTGTGCTGCCATACTGGACTTCCGTCCATACCTTCACTCGAAACATTACAGTTTGGACATTGCCTCTCCGTAGAGCAGGCTTCGGGTTACCTGTCTTGCAAGGCCTCCTGTCTTGAGGTTTGCAAGGTTTTTTCCTACTTCTTGGAGTAGTTCCTCCTCCCAGTGCCTTTCATTTGTTCTAGACTGCTTGGGATTCTGTCCTATATGTAATTACCTACTGCAAGAGCCCTCTCGAAGTAAGATAGTACAGTTACGTAAGAACTTACTGTAACAGTAAATCTTCGAGAGAGGCTCTTGCAGTAGGTAATACCTTCCCGCTTTCCATCCCCCTAGGCTTTTTTCAGCTCCTTTTCCATTGAGGGAAATATCTACTTCTCTCTTGTCCAGGCCTTCCGAGCCTGTGGCGGGAAAGAACTGGAAGGCGGGCGTCCGGGACGCCCCTTTATACCGACGTTGTCCGACGCCGGTCACCTGATGTGGGGGCGGTCCCTCGCCAGGGACTGCTAGCTAGAAATGTTTCCGTGGGGTCCTGCCGGCCGTCCTAAATGTAATTACCTACTGCAAGAGCCTCTCTCGAAGATCTACTGTTACGGTAAGTTCTTACGTAACTGTACTTTTTTTGGAATTTTTTTCAACAAATTTTCAACATGGCCTTTTTTGGGCCCCTCCTCATGAACAGTGCCAGTGTCACATTGCCTCTCAAAAAGGGGACAGCTTTGGCCTAGCTTTGCTTCGAGGCCTGCTTTTTAGGCCTGTAGGCTCCAGCCACCCGGACTATTTATGATTAGTACTGCTTGGTACACGTTCCATAGGTGTGGCCTGATGAAAGAGATATTCTCAGAGAAGACAGAACAGTTACGTACTTACCATAACAGTAGATCTTTGAGAGAATCTCTTTCATCAGGCCATGCTGTCCCACCCTCTTTCCCCCATAGGATCCTGAGACTCAAGTTAGTGCTGTCTCCTTCTCTGTGAGGATGTACCTGTTGATCTTCCTGGTATCAGTCTTCATCATTCATCACTGGTGAATACAAACTGGAGGCATAGGACCCCATGGGAGCATTTTCTTTCCAAAAGGGGGGGATGAGCCAGTGCCGGGGCGGCGCCACCCTCTAGGCTGACGCACTGCGTGACGCTCAAGGGTTGGCCAGTAACCGACGCCGACTCTTCCTCCACCTCAGTTCTGCTTCTCCCGCCGTTGAATGTACACAACCTCATGAGTGAGCTCTGAAGAGAACTACGCCATTGCGGTCTACATTTCACTTAACGCCTCAAAATTCTGCCACCGTTCACTCAGTGCTGTATCCGACTCCCGTTCTTCTGATTCTTCGGACTCTGGTAAGAGCTTTCCATTTTCTTATCTCGCTGAGTCGTTTACTGTAGGTTTGTGTTTATTTACCCATAAGTCATGCCAGGTTCGAGGCGCAAAAAGAAGAAATAATCTAAAGCAGGCCAGCCCCCAATGCGTTGGTGTCCCTGTGGCGGGCAGATTTCCGTGATGCACCAGCATAACCATTGTCTGACCTGCCTGGGTCTGAACCATGATATGGACCATTGTGATGCCTACTTCTCTATGGACCGTTGAGTGCTTGAATACCACGCATTTAAGGTTGGCCGTGCTCACTGGCCTTCGGTGGGCGTTAAATGCGTGCCCCAGGGGCGCCAGACACAGCTCTCTCGATCTATCCTCCAGGTCCCCTCCTGGCTGTATTCGGGCCATGGAGGAGGGGGATCTCCACCTCTTTGAGCCTCGCCAAGGTGGAGGTCTCTTCCTTGGTGCTGGAGGGAGGGTCAGGCCCTTCTGTGGACCTGGCTGGGGGGCACTGTCTTGGCTGTCACTTCCTCGGAGGTGCAGGCTCCCCCAGTGTCATGGCCTACGCTTGTTAGTCCCGGTCTGGTGGCTTCCTCAGCACCACCCATTGGAGCCACTTCTGTCCCCAGAGCCGTTCATGTCTCCAGTGAGTGGAGCGTTGCCACAGGTGGTGCCGGGCCCTGCAGCGTCGTTCGCTGTGCCGAGGGAGGGCCTTGGATGTGGCCTCTCTGCCGATCTCCTTGATCTCCTCCTCTTCAGAGGAGGATGATCGGGTTGCGGATCTGGATTGGCATCCCGACTCCTCGGAATTCCAGGGCTCTCCTTGTCCCAGCACTATGGCGCTCTCCCTATCCGCTCTTTCTTCAGGGCTGGTAATTACAGTCTGCATAGGCCCCGTCGCTGACCCCGGTGCCAGGAGCCTCTCCGGAGCCGCTGGCTGTACCTTGGGGGCACATCGTGTTGAGAGTGGTTCTGCCTTGGTAGAAATTGAGTCTTCCGGCACCGAGTCTGGAGCCGCCAACGTTCCCGGTGCCACTCTGTCCTCTGGCATCAGAAAGGGGGCTCCCACGCTAGCTGCATCTCCGGTGGGAGTGGTGGAACCCCTACGATTGGTGATGAGGAAAAGGTCCCTATTGGAGTTGGTGAGGGGGCGAGGTGAGGTGCCACTGCCTTCCCTTGGAGCCCTACGGGGCCCAGGGAGGAGCTGCAGTGCTGAACCTGCCTTCTCCCCCTCATTGTCTTCAGGTGAGACCTCTGTAAGTGGGGTTAGGGGCCGCCCTTCTGGATCTACGCGGCCCTGGTCACCTCATGGGGGGAATCCCCTTATGGGCTCAGTTCTGACTGATTCAGGCTAGTTGAGTGGTCACTGACTGAGGAGACCAGCGGATGCTTCCTTGGCATTGGATTGTCTGCAGGGTCTTGTAGCCCTGGCAGAGGGCATTCTCACCTGGTGAGACTGCTTTCTCCCCTCCCTCTATCTTCTCCTTCCTGTTTCCCAGGCCATGTGGGTCCCTTGGGGCCCTTGACCTCAGAGCAGTTCAGGGCCATGGCTGCTGCAGTCCCTCTCTATGTAAGAGCCATGGATGAGCAGGTCTGAAACCTGTCTTCCTAGGAGCAGCCGGCTTCTGACTCTTCGGACTCCTCATCTTCCTCCCCTGAGGAAGAGGATCCATCCGTCCACCTGTCCTCTGACGCTTACCAGACCTCCTATCAGAGTTTCCTGTCGAAGTTGGGGTGGCAAGACGCAATCCTTAGCGGGTGACTCACACTTTTCTAAGTAAATATAGTGCAGACCACCTGGTGGTGCCTGCCTGGCCAGTTCCTTTTCAGGAGGCATTGTACCGCACCTGGCAGCACCATCAACCCCTTCCTCCAGTCCCGATGGACTGCCAGTGCAGGTATTGCGTACCCCAGGGATTTCCAGGAGCTTTGCCTCACCCCACCTCAGGACTTAGTCTCCTGGACACCCCTACCAGGCATAGAAACCCAAGGCATAACCAACCCCCAGAAACTGACTCTCCGGAGTTTGGCCACTGGGGGAGGAGAGTCTTCTTCTCGGAACACCTTATGCTCTGTGTCACATCACATCAGGCCCATCATGCTGCTTACGACAGGCACGTATGGTCAATGCTAGGCCAGTTGCTAGCATCAGTGCCTGATTCGGAGGCAACCAGGCATGCCATCAACCTCTCCACACGTGGCCTGGAGCTTGCGAGGCACCAGGCAAGTGCATTGTACCATGCCAGTGAGGTGGCGTCTAGGCTGGTAGGGACAGAGATCTGCATTAGGTGAACGGCATGACTATGCCTTTCTAGGTTGACACCCCTGGCCCGATGAAGGGTGCTTGCCTTCACTTTCTGGGGGACCCACCTCTTCTCCCACAGGGTGAGGTGGGAACTTGATGGGCGACTTCCTTCTCCCAGGCAAAGGGAACCCTGACCAGTCACAAGCCTAGCCTGGCCTGTGAGGGTCTCCTCTCCCTGTGTTTTCTCCCACAGGGGGCTGAGGGAAAACTTTTCCCTCAGGGAGGTACCAAGTCCCCTTCGGGGGGCTTGTTAATCAACCACCAGTGATGAATGGTGAAGACTGATACAGGGAAGATATGAACATTACATACCTACCGTAATTTTTGATCTTGCTGTATATCTTCACCTTTCATCACTGCTTCCAGCCCGCCAACCCCCTCTTGGGCCTCAGCTTCTGGGCAGTGCCTCCTCACTGCTTGTCTTCTCCCAATTGAGGCCAATTGTGGGCCTAGTCCGGCTGGTATCTCCAGGCTATAGAGGTCCACCGTTGAGGGAGGTCAAGCAAGGGTGCTTGCCCTGTCATGATAGGGGCGCCCCTGGGCCCTTCTCTCGCGTTCCTGATGGGGACTCCCTTTCCTCTGACTGACTGTGTGGACCCTTCCTCTTGAGGGTCTAGGTTACCAGCTTTGGTCAGCTCAACCTGTGGGGTCCTCATCAGGATTAAGGGGAAATTGGGAGGGCCCTGAGGACCTCCAGAACTTACTTCAAGAGTCAGCTCTTGCAGCAGGTCACACATATAGGACTGTAGCCAGTAGGTGGCAGGACCCCACGGAAAACTTCACTAGCAGTCTATGGGCGGGGACCACCCCGATGTTGACCATCCCCTGATGTCACATATGGTATAAAGGTTGGGCGGTCCCCGGCGTGCCTCAGTTCTTTTCCCACCATTGACTCGTGCTCATCGGCTCCACGGATTGCCTCTCGCTAGTTCGACTGCCATATTAGTCATATGACTTTGTTGAAATGTTCTTATTTTTCTCATGAAAGTTCCGCTTTTCAGCGATATAGTTCTGTATGTCATCTTCCTCGACGCCTTCTCTCGAGGGCACCATTCCAAGTGTGCCTGTGTGAAACAGATCCCATCCAAGGACGGCCATTTGGCCTGTCTGCTGTGCCTGGGCCCAGACCATGACACCCAGAATTGCCCACACCATCAGAAATTTAATAACCGGATGCGGATCTGATACCAGAAGACCCTGCAGACCTGTCTCACAGGTATGGCGTCTGGCACATGTGCAGCGGGATTTCTCTTCGAAAAGGCCTTTCCCACTACAAGAAGTCTTCAGGAAGCGATTTCCAGAATAGGTATAAGACCTCGGGGCACTCCTCCGGGAGGTATGCTTCTCAACCCCCCAGACATTCAAAACCGTCATCGGACAAACCTCCGTTGATGAAGCATATGTCGGACCAACACTGACATAGAAACATAGAATTTGACGGCAGATAAGGACCGCTTGGCCCACCTAGTCTGCCCATTTTCCTACCTAACAGATAAGATGCAGATCCTAGTTAACCAACAGCTTACTTCCTCCTACCCCCCACTAGGACTGCCTTATATCTGTCCCATGCATTTTTGAATTCCCCCACTGTTCTTGACTCCACAACCTCCTCAGGGAGGCTGTTCCATGCATCCACAACCGTCTCTGTGAAAAATACTTCCTCACATTACCTCTGAGCGTCCCCTCTATCTTCAAATTGTGCCCCTTGTTCTTGCACATCTTTTTCTGAAAGATGCCACCCTCTTGGACTTTGTTGATTCTCTTGAGGTACTTGAAAGTTTCTATCATGTCCCCTCTCTCCCTCCTTTCCTCAAGGGTATACATATTAAGCTCCTTTAGTCTTTCTTCGTATGTCTTCTAGTGCAGACCCTGCACCATTTTGGTTGCCCTCCCCTGGACAGCCTCCACTCTGTCTATGTCTTTACGGAGATGGGGTCTCCAGAACTGCACACAGTACTCCAGATGGGGTCTCACCACCTGTCTTTACAGAGGGATAACAACTTCCTGTTTTCTACTATTGATGCCTCTTCCTATGCATCCCAGTATCCCCCCAGCCTTCCTTACTGCCTTCTCACATTGCTTGCCCACCTTTAGGTCATCTGATATAATTACCCCAGGTCCCTTTCTATTTTTACTGTTGTCAGTATCTCACCCCTATTGTGTATGCTTCCTGGTTTTGTTTCCATGTGCATTACCTTGCACTCTTTGCATTGAATCTGAGCTGCCCACATTTGACCATTCTTCCAACCTTGCCAGGTCCCTTCTCATCCTTTCCACTCCATCTTGTGTATCAACCCTGTTGCAGATCTTTGTGTGGCTCTGCAAAGAGACATACTTTTCCTTCCAGTTCCTCTGCAATGTCACTTATAAAGACATTAAAAAGGACCGGTCTGAGTACTGAACCCTGCGTTACCCTGCTAGTAACCCTCCTTTCTTCACTGTGTACTCCATTTACTACTACCCTTTGCGTCCTGTTGTCTAGCCAATTTTTTATCCGTCGCTGCCTCAGCTGCTCAGACGCCGGCTACGTCGACCCAGACACTATCATCACCGATCCACCCCGCCCCCCACCATCACCACCGGTAGACAGTTGGTTAGGCATCAGCCCTCCGGAGGACGATCAGCTGTCGGCTCCCAAGCAGACACCAGCTACCGGTGTCGGGTCTTCTAATGCCACCCCGACATCACCTCCTGCCCACCCACCATTGCCAGACACAGGTGCTGGACCGGTATCGGGCCTAACAACAGATTCAGACCCCAAACTGAATTTGACTACTGGTGGGAGACCATTCATTCCGACCTCCTCCCACCTAAGCCACAAATAGTGGTGACTACCACCCTGGACACTGGGGCTCCTGCTAAGGTTCCTACCCCACCTCTGAACAAGGACACTGGCACAGAACTCTCCCTCCTTCAGATAAAAATAAGGGGAAGACTCCCTGCAAATGCTGTCCTAGATCTCAGTCACGGAGCCTGAGTTCCTCTAGTTCTTCTCACCATCACAGACATAAAAAATGACGCCACCGGTCTCATTCCTCTTCCTCCTCCACGGACTCCTACCAGTCATCAGATTCATCTTACTCAGATGTCCATCGAGGACCTGTTTCCTCTAGATCCGAGAGACACCCCAAAATGTCCGCCTGATGATCCCTCTTTCATGGAGGCACATACAATCAAATGTGGGGTGTGAGACAGAGGAGTTAGACCCAGAGAGACTCTGCCTGGCTAAATATCTATGCCAGAAGGACCCTAAGCTGGTGGTTATTCCACCATTAGTGGACACCTTCGCTGATGTCACAAAGGCAGCTTGGAAGCACCCTCACACATCTGCCACAATCCCAAAGAAGGCCGGACCGCCTCTACAGAGCTCCGAAAGAACAGCCCTTTTTGGCAGAACATCCACTGGCTGACTCAGTGGTAATTTTGGCCGCCCATGATAGGTCTCAGAAGCCGAAGCACCTCAGCACGCAACCCTCAGATAAAGAATCCAAACAGCTGGATTCCATGGGGCATACGATATACTCGTCTGCCACCTGCAGTATTTGAAGCCTGAACTTCTTAACACACATGATTCGGTTCCAGAAAGCTTTTTGGAAACAAGGGATCGATATAGTTAGGGAGATCCCAGATTGTCCGCAGAAAGCAGAACTAGTTAAGCAGACCGGCTCGGACGTGGGGCACACATGTCTTACGGTCAGCCTGTGATTCAGCAGACACGGCGGCGAGGGCAGCAGCCACAGAAGTATGCGTAGGCAGACACTTCTGGCTCAGGGTCTCAGGGTTCGCACAGGATGTCCAGACCAACCTCCTAGATGCACCCTTCTGGGGCTCAGTCCTCTTTGGTGATGATACAGAGAGAATTATCACCAAACTAGAGGACTCTGGCAAGGCTGTTCAGACTGTCCAGTCTATGTACCTGCCGAAACAAAGGCCCTTTCGAAAGCCCCATTTTCGAGGCTGTGGGGGGACAACCACAACCTCGCTTTCAGCATCAACAGCCAAAGTGAGGAGGCTACAATCGTAGAGGCACCCCTGGAGGTTCTGCAGGGCCTGCCTCTCGTTCTGCCAAGTTGACCCAAGCCGCCCTCCCTCCTCCAACAACGGCCTCACTCTTTGTCGGCTCCACGACCTCCCATGACCCCTGCAGGGGAGGCGGTCAGAGGCCACTTTTTTCTTTATGACAGAGCTTGGCAGGAGATAGCCTCTGATCAGTGGGTCCTTCAGCTAGTCGACAACGGACACTCGATAGAGTTCATCCGGTTTCCACCGGACAGGCCTCCCCCCATCCCATTACTCATTGACGCACGCTGGGCTAATTTAAGAAGAAATTCATGACCTGCTGCTCCAGAAAGCCATAGAGCCAGCCCAGCCCAGAAGGATACCGGCTTCTGCTCGCACTTTTACTAGTGCCAAAAAAAACAGGCGATCTGCAACCCATACTGGACCTCAGTGACCTCAACCAGTTTGTGGAGTACAAGAGGATCTTCCTGGACATAAGTCTCCACCACTCATTCACACTAGTGGGATTAGCGCCGGAGGCACTAGGACCCATCGGAAGCAAACTTTTTGCTGGAGGGTCGGTGCGAGAGACGGCGCCGCGAGGCATGGCGCCGCGAGCAGCGGCTTTCGAGCTGCAATAACCATCTCAGCGACGACCCTCCAACCGCCTCAGTTCCTTTTCTCCCGCCATCAAGTGCGCTTCAGTGGACGGACGTTGCTTCGCCTGTCGAGTCAAACTTCAAACTAGCGCATAGTTTTCAGTTTATTTTTTTGTAACATTATCTCGATAGTAGTATCGCTTAATTTTATTCTATTTTCGTTAAATTTTTCTAATATTTTAAATTTAACTTACTTGAAGAAGTCTCGGCCTACTGGATGGAGTCGACCATGAGCAGGTCAGGTGACGGTAGGGAGACTTCGTATGAAAGCTGTTCAGTCAGCCTCCTTCTCCTCAGCGGGGTTCCGACAACGGTCAGTCCGATGCCCGGGGGGGGGATGGGCGGTCCCCTCATTGGCATAAAAATAAACGGTCGCATTTTCGGCACCGTTCGGCCTCGAGCTCTTCTTCGGCCCACAGGTCAAAAAAGAGAAGGCATCACTCGAGGTCGCCCTCTGGTATGTCTGCGCGTCGACGGTCGGTTATCGTAGCTAGTTACCGTTCTCCTTCTTGAGTCGCCAACTGCTGGTGACCATCGTCCCTCGACATCGGAGCCCTCCCGCCTATAGGTAGGGCTCCAGATGAGCAGTTTCATCAGTGAGGCTGCTGTTATGGAAGCGATGGGCTCGGAGGTTGGTTCTCCTGCCTGGCTCGGTTGCCTCGGGCCCAGGCTCCTCCAGTGATAGGAGTACCGGCGTTGGACCTTCCTAGTCGGGCGCCTTCTGCCGGTGCAGTGACTCCGCGCTAGAGTGTTCCCCCCCAGGCTGCATGCGGCGCAGGCCCACACCACGATGCCCTTATCTCCTGTTTTTCCTTCTCTGGCTTCCAGGTTCCTGGGGCGTTTCCGGCGCCTTCCGCGGGGTCTGTTGGCTTGGCGCCCGTTTTCGGTGCTGCTGGGCCTTGCGGCGCCGTCCAGGCAGCGCCGCATGGTCTTCTTGAGCGCCTGCAGCGCCGTTGGGTCTGGCGGCGCCGGCAGTTCAGCGCCCGCTTGGTCTGGCGGCGCCCCGGCAGACTCCGGCGGCGCGCCGTTCGCGATGCCAGCGTGCCTCTTGGCGTCGTGCCCTCTGCAGTGCCGTTTTCAACCCGTTTGCCTTCTGGCCGGGGCCTCAGGGACTCTCCTTGTTTCTCTGCTATTTCCTCCTCTCTAATTTTCCTCCTTTCCTGTCCAAACAGTCCTTCCTGGACCATCAGGAGATGATGTTGAGCCTGACCCAGACCTCGGTTGGGTGATGAAGTGGAGGAAACAGGATCTTTCTTTGCTACAGAGCCTGTGGTCGAGGACCTGTCCTTTAAGTCTCTGTTGAAGAACCTGAGATCCACTCTTTCTCCAGACTACAGACATCGATCCTGGGAAGATATTAAGACTCCAGTACCTTCATGCTTGAGATCCCTTGGTTTGACTCCTCCGATCCAGCCTTCCTTCGAGGCGCTGTCTCAAATGGTATGGAATAATCCTGCTCTTATTCCCTCAGTGGCTAAATCCATTGATAAAGTATTCAGCTCCCAAGGATCGTCCCATTTGGCATCCCAAGCCTTTGCGGATCTATTGTAGTCCTGGCAGAGAATGATAAGGTCGTTCTTCCTCAAACTACTACAGCTCGACCTATTAACAAAGAGTCTCGTAAGATTGATACATTAGGTAAGAGAGTCTTTGCTGCCTCCACTCTAAGTATGCGTGTGCCAGTTATCAAGGCTATTTTTCTCAGTATGAGTATATCCTGTGGCACTCTTTGAAAAGAATGGTTGAAGCTCTTCCGGATTCGGACTCCAAGTCAGAGCTTCTTCTGACCGTTACTAGAGGTATTGAGTCCAATAACCAACAGGTCAAAGCCGCTATGGACACTTTCGACACTGCTGCTCGCTCAGCAGCCGCAGGTATTTGTACTCGGCGCCATTCCTGGCTGCGTACTTCTGGCTTCACGAATGATGCTCAGCAGCAGGTAATAGCGCTGCCCTTTGATGGCTCCTTTCTTTTCGGCCCTCAGGTGGAACAAGCCTTAGAGGCCACTCAGAAGACTAGGTCGGCCATTAAGTTGGCCAGACCTCTGCCTGCTCCCTCTCGGGGGCATGTGAACAGACGTCAGTTTCATAGTCGTCAGTCCTTTCGAGGCAGAGGCAGAGGAAGCTTCCATAAAAGCCAACCTGCCCAACCTCAAAAGAAAGCGCAGCAGAAAGCGCAGGGGCCTAAAGCCCCAAGCGCCACCTTATAATTGCTGGCCCAAGTTCCATCCCATTGCCGAGGTGGAACTTTCTCCTCTAGTGGGAGGTTGTCTGATGTACTTCTACAACCAGTGGAAGTCCATAACCGGACAAATGGGTCCTTGGATAATTCGCGAGGTTATTCTCTCAATTTTGGAACACCCCTCAATTGTCCTCCCAGACGACAACCCAGGTTGTCGGCCTCTCAGTCAGACCTCCTCACCGCCAAGATCCAGGGCCTTCTAAGCAACAGGGCAATAGAACTGGTGCCCCGCATCTGCGAAGCACAGGGTTCTACTCCCATTACTTCCTGGTTCCAAGAAATCTGGTGGAATGCCCCATTCTAGACCTCAGAAAGTTAAACAAATTTCTCCCAGGGAGAAATTCAAAATGATTCCTAGGTACCCTGTTACCCTTGCTGCATCTTCACGACTGGCTGGCCTCCTGGATATGCAGGACGCCACCAGCATATCCCCATCCACTCGGACCCACCGCAGTTCCTCAGGTTTGTAGCTCTGGGTCAGCATTATCAGTTCAGAGTCCTGCCTTTGGCTATCCTCGCGCCATGAGTCTTTACAAAGTGTTGTGCAGTTCTTGCAGCACATCTCAGGAAGATCGGACTCAGTGTTTCCCTACCTGGACGATTGGCTTCAGTAGCCTTCCACCAAGGGACTTTGGAAGCCGTGCAAACAACTTCTCGTCTTCTTACGTCCATGGGAATTCTGCTGAATTTGAAAAAATCACAACTGCAGCCCTCCCAGAGGCTCCTTTTCATAGGGACGCTTCTAGACACCTCTTCTGCGAAGGCTTTCCTTCCGGAGGACAGAAGACTCGGCATCCTTCGGATGGCCCGTTACATCGGGGAGAACCAATCGGTTACAGCTCTCTCGATGCAACGCATGTTGGGTCTCATGGCATCCTCGGTGTTCACTGTATCCCTGGCCCGGTTGCACATGAGAACCACCCAATGGATGCTCTCCACTCAGTGGTCTCCGACCTCTCACCCCCAGTCTTATCCCATCAAGGTGACGGAGCCCCTTCGAAGGTCTCTCACCTGGTGGACTCAAGAGAGCAATCTCCTGGAAGGGTTCCCCTTTGCTCCCCCAGATCATCAGATCTCCATCACCACAGACGAATCGCTAATGGGATGGGGAGCTCACTGTCGCTCCCTCCACACTCAAGGTGTATGGACTCAGTTCGAAACTCTTCTCCACATAAATGTCCTGGAGATGAGAGCGGTCCTCTACGCGATCTGAGCTCTGAAGGATATCCTTTGTCACAAGAACATTCTCCTTCAAATGGACAACAAAGCTGTGATGTATTACATCAACAAGCAAGGCGGTGCTCATTCTTACCCCCTTTGCAGGGAAGCAATGAGGGTGTGGGAGTGGTGCTTGGAGCACAAGTCTCTGATTCAGGCGGCTCATCTGCCAGGTATACAAAACGATCTAGCAGATCACCTCAGCAGAACGGAGGCAGACCCTCACGAGTGGTCTCTCGATCCAGCCGTAGCTCGGTCACTATTCAGAGTGGGGACTCCAGACCTGGACCTTTTGCATCCCCACTCAACGCAAAACTGCCTCTCTTCTGCTCCAGAAATCCAGGGCCTGGCATTTTCTGTCAGGATGCATTCAGGCTGTGGTGGACAAGCGTTTCTTTCACGCCTTTCCACGCTCCCTCTAATCCAGAGAGTTCTCCTCAAGTTCGAGTCTCAGGGGACCAAATGATTCTCATTGCTCCTCCTGGCCTCGGCAACTATGGTTTCCTCTGCTCAACAGTATGTTGGCAGCCTCTCAGAGACCACTTCCCTTGCAAATCAACCTTTTGACTCAGGGTTCGTTGGTCCATCCCAACCTGAAATCACTTCACCTTCATGCTTGGCTCTTGAAGAGGTAGAAGTGAATCGATTCAACGTCTCTCGTAGAGTCTCGGACATCCTTCTGGCTGCGTGGAAGCCAGCCACCCGAAAAACATACGCTTCCAAATGGAAACGCTTTTCTCTCTGGTGTGCAAAGTCCTCTTGGAATCCCTTTTCCTGTCCTCCTGACAAGGTTCTGGAGTATCTTTTGGACCTATCAAACTCAGGTCTCCAGTACTCCACAGTTAAAGTTCACCTTAGTGCCATCTCAGCGTTCCATGAGCCGGTTTCTTCCTTGACTCTGGCTCCAGCTTCCTATGGTGAAGAGATTTCTTAAGGATTCTTCATACCAGACCCCTATTAAAGCGTCCAGTTGCAACCTGGGACATTAACCTGGTGCTGGACATGCTCACTGGAAGCCTTCGAGCCCCTAGCTACCTGTGAGCTAAAATTTCTTACCTGGAAGACTGCCTTCCTGGTGGCCATTACCTCAGCCAGCAGGGTCTCGGTGATTCATGCCTTGGTGACAGACCCTCCGTATACTGTATTCCATAAAGACAAGGTAGTTCTCCGTACTCATCCTAAATTTCTTCCCAAGGTTGTGTCAGAATTCCATCTAAACCAACCTCTGGTACTTCCCTCTTACTTCGCTAATTTCCAAATGAAGAGGACGATCTCTTCATTCCTTGGATGTTAAGAGAACCTTATGTTCTATTTAGATAGAACCAAGAATTTTCGCAAGACTCAGCAACTGTTTGTTTCTTTCAGCGACACCGGCTGGGTCAACCCATCGCTATTAGATGCATCTCATCATGGTTAGTGGCATGCCTTCGACATTGCTACTCCATGGCTCAAGTTAAATTGGAGGGGTAGAGTGTGCTCACTCTACTAGAAGCGATCGCGGCATCTTTAGCGGAGATTCATGAATGTTCCAATTGCGGATATCTGCAAGCCGCCACCTGGAGCTCAGTGCATACCTCGTTAAGCATTATGCACTGGATGTTCATGCCAGGCGACATTCCGCATTCGGCAGAACTATCCTTAATGGGCTTCTATCTTAGGCAGTGAGCTCTGGCTCTCTGCCGCCCTTTTGGGGATTATCAGCTTGGTACTCTCCACTAGTGTGAATGAGTGGTGGAGACTTATGTCAGGAAGATATAGAAATTACGGACTTCTTGGAGCGAGTCTCCACCACTCACTCTGCCCTCCCTCCCTCCATCCCCGAGCTCACGCTGTGTTGGTCTTCACTCCCTCAGATCTTTAGGCCATGAGGACTTCTTTGCTGACCCTTCTTACACGGGTCGTGCGGACTATCTTATGTCCGTTTTTAAGTTAATTTACTCTTTACGTTAGTTGCGCTGCACCTCCTTGGTAAAAGTGCATGAGGCGGTTGGAGGTCGGCGCCGAGATGGTCGTACGCTCGAGCTGCTGCTTTCGCGGCACCATTCCTGTGGCCCGTCTCTCACCGACCCTCCAGCAAAAAGTTTGCTCCCGATGGGTCCTAGTGCCTCCGGCGCTAATCCCACTAGTGTGAATGAGTGGTGGAGACTCGTCCAAGAAGATCAAGAATTACGGTAGGTACGTAATTTTCATTTTGGATGGTCACCCTCCAGGATCTGCTCCACATGATCAATCAAGGGGACTGGTTGGCATCACTGGACATGCAGGATGCTTATCTCTACATCCTTGTGGCCAAGCCCCACAGGAGGTTCCTCAGATTACACTTCCAGGGGAGGCATTACCAATTCAGGGCATTCCCCTTCGGCCTATCCTCAGCCCCAAGGGTCTTCACCAAGTGCCTCACAGTGGTAGCAGTGGCCCTTCGAAGGAAAGGGCATTATGTCTTTCCCTACATGGATGATTGGCTCTTGACAGCCCCATCCAAAGGACAACTGCACCGGTTCATTCAGGACACCTGTTCTGTCTTCGGAGAACTAGGTATCACTGTCAACATCCTGAAATCCTCCCTGATCCCATCTTAAACCCTCCAGTTCATCGGGGCACCAGTCGAGGGAGGGCCTGTTTGCCTCAGGACAGAGCTCTTCGGCTTCATGCCTTAGCACAACACATCTCTTCTGTGTCAGCGTTCCTAGCCAGGACTCTGTTATGGCTGTTAGGCCATATGGCAGTGTCCATCCTCACAGTCCCCTTAGCGAGACTGCACATCAGGACGATCCAGTGGACCCTGCATGACCAATGGGACCAAAGACCAACCGGTTTCCATTACGAACCTGGTCCATCAAGAACTCCGTTGGTGGATGGCATCCCCCTCCCTAGGGGAAGGGATGCCCTTTCAAAAAGGAGTTCTGGACCAAGTCTTGATGTCCGATGCGTCAGGCACAGGGTGGGGAGCACACCTCAGCATTCACAGAACTCAGGGCTCCTGGTCAGTGAACGAGGAGACTCTCTACATCAATATTTTGGAGATCAGAGCAGTTCTCTGTGCCCTGCAGGCCTTGAGCACCGTGCTGCACTCAGGACACCTTCTCGTAAAGACAGATAATATGTCTGCGGTGTTCTACCTCAATAAACAGGGAGGCACGCACTCCTACCCCCTTTGCCGGGAAGCAACGAGGGTGTGGAATTGGGCTATATCCCACCACCTATAGATCTCAGCAGTCCCTGTCCCAGGGATCCAGAATACTCTGGCCAATGCTCTCAGCCGCACTTGGTCCAGAGTACAAGAATGGACCCTACTTCAATCTGTCATCGACACCCTCTTCGACAGATAGGGCAAGCCAGATCTGGTCTTTGCCTCCCTTATCAATGCAAAACTGTTCAGTTTTTGCTCGCTAGATTCAGGGCTTGGAGTTTTCTGGCGAGACGCATTGTCCCTTTCCTGGAAAGGGAGATACCTTTACACTTTCCCTCCCTTCCTTCTTCTTCAAGAGGTTCTTCTCAAGTTGCAAATGGAGGGAGCAGCAATGATTCTTGTGGCCCCACTGTGGCCACGACAGATTTGGTTCCCATTGCTGCAACAGTTGGCTGCCGAACCTCCGATTCCTTTGCCATTGAGCACCCATCTGCTCTCCCAGGACGACGGGACCCTGGTTCACCATAACCTTCGGTCCCTGCATCTCCACACATGGTTCCTGAGGACCTAGCCAAACTCTGTTTTTGAGGTTTTGGATAGGGTCGCTAATATTCTGGTGGCTGCCAGGAAACCCTCCACCAGAGCAACTTATGCCATGAAGTAGAAATGCTTTTGTCTCTGGGCTATGGCCCACCATCTCAATCCCTTGGCCTGTCTAGTTAACTCACTCCTCGAGTACCTGTTGTTGCTCTCGGATTCAGGATTGGGCTATTCCTCCATTAAATGGCATTTAGCATGTTTATGCCTACCATCTTTCTGTTCAAGGCAGAATTGTAGCACAGATGGAGGTAACCCGTATCTTTCTCAGGGGAATCCTACACTTAAAACCTCCCATAAGGGACCCTGTCCCTCCTTGGGATTTGTTGTTTGTATTGGAAAAGCTGACCTTACCCCCGTTTGAGTCAGCCATGGATTGTGAGCTTCACTTTCTTTCATGGAAAGCGTTATTTTAATTTATTTTTATTTTATTTGTACTTTGATGACTGGGTAGGCCCACTAAGACAGTCACGTCCCTTTTTCAGGGGCCACCCGGGGAATAGTGACATTCCAGGAAATATTGCAGTGGTAACAACGTACAGTTGGAAGCAAGAGACAAAACATATAGAGTATGTGTACAATTTGAGGCAAGAGACAATATTGAAACAAAAAGGTGTGCTATGAGCAGTAAGTCAGCTACTTCTGTATAAGGACGTTGATTCCGTATCTGGTCTGGAGAAATCCTTCATTGGTAATCCCTCACTCAGACATAAACCATGGGTCTAGAGCCAGCGAGCCATCCCAGTAGTAAGTTACGGCAAAAACAAACTCATAATACAATATGTATACATATGTACAAAATATATGAGCGGAGAAAGGCGAATACAGACGAGGGGGGAGGTTTGGAGAAGATTGAAGAGCTAGAGATGGCAGTTGAGGGAAGGAGGTGGCACAGGAGTTGCATGAGAGGATTAAGTGCAATTACCACTGCAAATTGGAGGGGGAAAGAAGATTTCCTTGTAGAGGCTTTTAAACAGGGGAAGAGATGTACAGGAAAGTAGACTGAGAGGGAGAGTGTTCAGTTTTTGAGGTGCTAATGATGGGAAGGACCGCTTGCCTACGGCTAGACAAACTTAGTTTTTAGTTGCTGTTGCTTCTAACATATTAACATACTAAAATGCCAGCAGAATAGGCCTAATGGTCTTTAGTGTCTGCTCATTTGGTCAGCCCCCACCCTGGGAGCTGACTTTGCTGCCCTGCTTGCCTTCTCTGGCTTCTCCCTTCCCAGTTCCGGATATTCTCGCTGCACTGGATTTTGCTTCCAGAACCCTTCCCTTGTACATGTCCCACCCCCTCTTGAACCCCTCCACCGTGTCTGCCTCTACCAGCCCCCTGGGCAGCGCATTCCATGGCTCCACCACCCTCTCAGTGAAGTAGCACCTCCTCCTTTCTCCCCTGAATCTTCCCCCCTCCAGCTTCCACCCATGCCCTCTAGTGGCCCCCTTCTCCTTCCTTTGAAACACCCTGACTGCTCCTCCCCTATTTACCCCAATCATGTACCTGAAGACCTCTATCATGTCCCCCCAGTCCCTTCTCTCTACCAATGTGTACCTATTTAGCTCTCTGAACCTCTCCCCATAGGTCCTGTCCCCCAAGCCCCAAATCATTTAGGTTGCCCTCCTTTGGACCCTCTCCAGGAGTTTAATGTCCGTCTTTAAGTGTGGCCTCCAAAACTGCATGCAGTACTCGAGGTGTGGCCTCACCAAGCAGTTATACAGAGGGAGTATCACTTCCCTCCTTCTGGAGGTGATCCCCCTAGCGATGCATCCCAGCATCCTGTTGGCCTTGGCTGCTGCCCTCCTACAAGTCTCAGAGTTGTTCATCTTGACATCCACCACCACCCCCCGGTCCCTCTCAGCCATCGAGACTTGTACCATTTCCCCACCCAGGGTGTACACTTGGCCCAGGTTTCTAGCCCCCAGGTGCAGTACCTTGCATTTCCCTGCATTGAACCTCAGCTTCCACTTTCTAGACCATCTTTACAGAGCCTCTAGGTCCCCCTGTAGGGCCACCCTCCCCTCCTCCCCATCCACCACCGCCCCCAGTTTTGAGTCATCCGCAAAGAGACTCATCTCACTCCTGATACCTGTCCTTATGTCAGAGACGTAGGCATTGAACAGGAGGGGCCCAAGGACTGATCCCTGTGGGACCCCACTAATGACCCTCCTTGGGGATGAGACTATCCCGCCATCTACGACCCTCTGGGTCTGGTCCTGGAGCCAACTGTCTATCCATCTGATCATCTGGTTCCCCACACCCATTTCTCCCAGCTTATCCAACAGGCCTTCGTAAGGAACAGAGTCAAATGCCTTGCTGAAGTCTAGAAAGAGGACATCCACTGGTCTACCCAGGTCCAAGGCACTCGTCACCCAGTCATAGAACTCCACGAGGTTTGTCTGACACGATTTCCCGGGACGAATCCATGCTGTTCATCGTCCAGGCACCCTGACTTTTCCAGGTCCCCCCCCCAGCCTGTCCTTGACAATGCCCTCCATCGCTTTGCCCACCACCGATGTCAGGCTGACAGGCCTGTAGTTCTCTGCCGCCTCCCTTGATCCCCCCTTGTGGATAGGCACTATATGTGCCACCTTCCAGTCCTGGGGCACCCACCCTGTCCTCAGAGAGATGGTGAAAGGCTCCGCCAGGGGTTTCGCCAGGACATCCGCAAGTTCCTTCTGCACTCTGGGATGTAATTTATCCGGCCCTGTGCTTTCTCCGTCTTAAGGGACCCGAGGGCTTCCCTCACTCTCTCTGCCGTGATTTCCACCTCCGCTACCTCTTCTCCCTGCTTAGCCTTCCCCCTTCCTGCCAGTGATGCCTCCCCTCCCCAGACCCGTGGTCAGTGAGGTCCCCCAATATCACTGTCTCCTCCCATGTATGATGCAGCACCCCCATTTTCCTTGGTGAAAACTGAGGTGAAGTACTCATTTAGTACCTCAGACTGCTCCCCGGGTCTTGTGCCCATCTCTCCCCTGTTTTAATCCTGCTAATCTGCCCCTTCACCCTTCATTTTTCCCCAATGTAGCTAAAGAACCCCTTGTTCCCTCTCCTAATTTCCCTGGCCAGGTTCTGCACCTTCCTTGCCCTCACCACCCTAGTGGCCTTTCTAGCCATCACTTCGTACTCCCCTCGATCCCTTTCACTCCTTGAGCACTTGAATTGCCTATAGGCTGCCTTCTTTCCTCGCACCACCTCCTGGACTGCCCTGGTCCACCAGCAGGGTTTTCGGGCCCTATCGCATTTTCGTCTTACTCTGGCACAGGTGCTGGTAGCATCCTGCACCCCTCTCCTGATGATTTCCCACCTACTGTCAGCGTCCATGTCTGACCCAGTCACATCCAAATGCTCCTTAAGGATCCTTTCCATTTCCTTAAAATCTGCCCCCCTGAAGTCAGTTACCTATGTCTTTGTGCATCCTTCTACTCCTCCTAGGTCCAGGCAGAACCAGACCGTGGCATGGTCACTCCCCGCCAACGGGTCCCTTACCTCCAGGCCCCCAATCTGGTCACTGTCTGCCAGGACCACATCCAGTACCCGCACCTCCCTGGTCGGTTCCCCCACCTGCTGAGTTAGGAATGCGTCTTGCAAGACATCCAACAACCTCTGTTCCCTGGCCACCGAGGATGTCATAGTCTCCCAATCTGTTCCTGGCATGTTTAAGTCCCCCAACACCACCATCCTTCCCCTGCCCAATCTGCAGTGTCTCCCAACATCTGCCACCAGACTGTCCTCCAGCTCCTCCGCCAGTGCAGTGGGTCTATACACCACTCTTATTTTTACTCTCTTGCCCCCCCCCCCGTTATCAAGGTGACCCAAATCGCCTCAACGGTTCCCTACGCCTCCTCCACTCTCCCTATGCCAATGCAGTTTTTGACTATTATTGCTACCCCTCCTCCCCTTCCCTCCCCCGGTCCTTCCTGAACATAGTGTAACCCTCCAGGTTCAGGTCCCAGTCGTGTCCTGTGGTGGCCCAGGTCTCAGTGACTGCTGCCACGTCTACCGCTCCCTCAGTTAGCATCGCCTGGAGCATTTTTTTATTGCCCAAGCTCCTGGCATTTAGCAGGACTACCTTCCACCCTTTCTGTATACTTCCGTTTCCCCTGCTCGTGTTCCCATGGGGATTCCATTTTCCCCTGGTCTGCACTTTACCAGTCAGCCTTTTCCTGCATTCCTCCTGCTCCCCAGGGGGGTGGAGACAGAGTCCCTCCTTTATCGGACCTCCCTCAACAGCCTTTTCTCCCATCTCTCCCCCTTCACAAGTTTAAACCCCACTTTTCACCAATGAACCTCTCTATTTTCAACTTAAGGATTCCCTTCCCCTCCAAATTGAGATGGAGCCTATCTCTAGCATACAGCTCCTTATCCTCCCAGGTCTCCCCCCAATCCCCCATCAACCCATACCCTCTGGTCTCACACCACTCCCTGAGCCACTGGTTTATCTCCCTAATCTTCCTTTTGTGTTCCCCACTAGACCTTGGCACCGGCGGGATTTCCGAAATCAAACTATGTCATGACAGACTCTGGCAAGCTCCCTGAACCTTGCCTGTATCTCTAGCTTGCTATTTCCTCAATGTCATTTGTACCCTGGTGGACCAGTATGTCCGGGGAACCCCCACAATCCTTTGCCAGCTGATATACCTCGTGCTTGGCCCTGTGCACCGTTAGTCCAGGGAAGCATTTTGTTCTAACTGGCCAGGCTTCCCCCTCCCTTTCACATTTTATACCCCTGATCATAGAATCCCCCATCAGGAGCACTCTGACCGCCTTTCCTCCATTTCCCTTCCATGTCCCTCATCCTTTCTACTGGCCCCTCCACCCAGCCGGCTCCTTGTTCCTCCCCCTATCTGGGTGCCACATGCCATCCCCTCGTTTACTCTGGCCACCCCCTCCTCTCCGATCCTATGCCTCTCCTCCTCCTGAGCATCCTTCTGTGCCTCGCTAACTCCCCCCTCACTGCTCGCGACTGGTCCTTCTCCCCCATCCGCTAAACTAGACTGCCTCATCCTCCCTTCCTTCCTGTCTCCATTCAGTCCCTCCTTGCTTGTCTTGCTCCCCTGGCCTAAACCCTCAGCTTTCTTTACTGTATTCTCCTTGTACTTCTGGTCCTTCTCCTTGCCCTTTCCTCCCAACTGGTCCTTCTCCTTGCACTTTTCTCCCTCTTCCCCTTGCCCCTCCTGCTCTTATCCACTGCATGACCCATTTTCCTGCATTCCAGGTTCCCCCCTGTTCCTCCTGCTATCCAGCCCCGCCTCCTGCCCCCACTCCCTTTCCATCTCTAACCACCCTGTCATGGCTACATCACCCCTCATCCTCAAGCAGAAGAAGAGAATGAAGCGGTTACTGAGCACAAGGTCTGATCCACCTCCCACCTTGCTTCCTTCTGTCCAGCCCCAGCCATCTGCCTACTTCCCTGAGAATGTTGTCCTCTGGCCTCTTTGTGAGGGTCCCCAGTTACCTGCCTGCTTCCTTGGTAATGTCCTCCTTTTGGGTCCCCTCTGCCAGGGTCCCTATGTGACCCCAGAGTATTCTTCTGCACTCCTTTCCCTATGCCCCCACCCCTAGTGCTTGGTGCAACCCCATGGGAGATCCCCAACCCTCTTCCCCAACCATACCTCCCCCCTTCGCCCAGCTGTCTCCTAATCCCTGCAACCTCCTCCCTAAGCTGTGCCAGCTGGTAGTACACTGGGCAACCACAGAACTTCCAAGCCCAGTCCAGTATCATGGCTGCCTCACACCCTGTGCACCCTCCCAAAGATGCCGGCCCTAATGATGTGTGGTCCCATCCCCCTCCAAGTAGGTTTCCTTGGGTGAGCCACCGTTCCCTAGTAGTCCAAGATACACCCCTACTGACTAATCAGGTCACCCACTAATCCTAGATACAGTCCCACAGTAAACTGGTAACCCTGTTACTAGGTGCTGTACAACACCGTAAACTTATAAGGGACATGAACAACTCCCTAAGCTTCTCTCTCCCAGCCTTTAAATCCAACCCCCAGTGGCTAGAACTGCATGAGCTGCACCTGCAGCCTTTTCCTCCAATTGCAGGGCAGGTGTTCCCCTATAAATAAGCAGAGCTCTGGGAGGAAGGGGTGGGGAGGGTGGATTAGGGCCTACACCCGACTCTCGAGAGAGTGTATCAGCCCTGTGTCTGCCCCTCCAGGCCCTGCAACCAAAGAAACAGCCCCAAGCAAATCCCACCAAATAGGTTTTAAATCAGAAGAAATAGGCCTCTACCAGCACAGCCTGTTACACAGTGAAACATCTAACAAATGAGTCCACTTACAGCCACCAAACCAGTTTTCAAACTTCCAACAGCCTCAAAAACAATACCCTGCTAGCCCCTTAGAGTAGTAAGAAAGAAAAAAATAACCTTCTACCAAGTAAAATCCACAAGAAACCCTGTAAAAACAACAAGAAGCAGCTACTGTACTGAAACACATCTGATCCTGTTCCCTTCTAGTTCCTTCTGAGAAGCCAAAGCAACTAACACCACAAACCTGATTCAGCTCTGCCTCCAGTCAGTTAGCTGAGTGAGACCTGGCCAGACCATTAACACCCTTGCCCCACTATGCACTAACCTTTGCAGCTAGTGAAGTCAGCAAAAGGGAATCAAATTTCCCTTTTGCTGACTTCCCCTTATACAAAAGCGGGAACAAAGAGGAAGCAGGGAACTACAGACCAGTCAGCCTCACCTTGGTAGTGGGGAAGATCATGGAAGCACTACTGAAGGAGAGATTGGTGGAACATCTGGTTGTCAGTGGACTACAGGACCCAAGGCAGCATGGTTTCACCAGGGGAGGTCATGTCAGACCAACCTCGTTGAATTTTTGACTGGGTGACTAGGGAGGTGGATCAGGGAGGGCAGTGGACATGGCCTATCTGGACTTCAGCAAGGCCTTTGACACTGTGCCACATAGAAGACTATTACACAAACTGGGAATATGGGTGTGGGCAGGACAGTAGTGTGGTGGGTAGGTAACTGGCTGGGTGGCAGGACACAGAGGGTGGTAAAATGGCTGTCACTCCACAGAGGGAAGAGTGACCAGTGGGGTACTACAGGGATCAGTGCTGACTGGTCCTATTCAACATCTTCGCCAGTGACATTGCGAGGACCCAGAAGGCAGAATTTCACTGTTCGCTGATGACACAAAGCTCTGTAACAGAGTAGACACACCAGAGGGTGTAGAAAGAATGAGAAGGGACCTGCAGAAACTTGAAGAATGGTCAGGGTTTGGCAGTTGAAATTCAATGCAAAGAAGTGCAAGATAATGCATATGGGGCACAAAAACCCTGGCACAATATATCAGTTGGGGGGGTGAGGATATAGCATGCACCAAGCAGGAAAGGGATCTTGGGGTTATCATCTCTGATGACCTCAAGGTAGGGAAACAGTGTGACAAGGTAGCAGGTAAAGCAAATAGGATGCTAGGATGTATAGGCAGGGGCATCACCAGCACGAAAAGGGAGATCATAATTCCGCTATACAAGACACTAGTGAGGTCCCACCTGGAGTACAGTGTACAGTTCTGGAGACCATACCTACGTAAGGACATAGACAGGGTAGAGAAGGTTCAGAGGAGGGCAACAAAGATGGTGCATGGATTGCATCACAAGTCCTATGAAGACAGGCTGAAGGAACTGAACATGTACTCCTGGAGGAGAGGAAGGAGGGAGAGAGGGATATGATAGAGACACACAAGTATCTCACAGGAGGAACAGGGTGCAGGAATACACTATTTTAAGCGAAAAGATGTTCCAGGACTAGAGGGCATAGGATGAAGTTGGAGGAGGACGATTCAGAGGAAACATGAGGAAGAATTTCTTCACAGAATGGGTGGTGGACAAGTGGAACACCCTGCCAGAGGAAGTGGTGGGGGCTGAAACAATCACGGGATTTAAGAATGCATGGGATAGACATAAAGGAATTCTGGAGGTCAGGGGTAAGGGGCAACAGACTTCTAGGAAAACATAAACTGAACTTACAAGCTCAAATGGGCAGACTGGCTGGACCATAGGCCCTTATCTGCCGACACTGTCTATGTATCTAAAATTCAACTCAAAGCCCCCAAAATATGTTTGCTACCAAAGGAAACAGGTCTCCAATTCAATTAGCTTCACTATCAACACATCAAAATAGGCTTGATATTAACAGATATAGGTCTCCAATTCAAATAACCAGCCCCAAGCAAATCCCACCAAATAGGTTTTAAATCAGAAGAAGTAGGCCTCCACTAGCGCAGCCTGTTACACAGTGAAACATCCAACAAATGAGCCCACTTACAGCCACCAAACCAGTTTTCAAACTTCCAACAGCCCCAAAACCAATACCCTGCTAGCCCCTTAGAGTAGTAAGAAAGAAAAGAAATTACCTTCTACCAAGTAAAATCCACAAGAAACCCTGTAAAAACAACAAGAAGCAGCTACTGTACTGAAACACATCTGATCCTGTCCCCTGCTAGTTGCTTCTAATCGAAGGATTTCCGAACTTCAGGCCCTGATGTGCAAGGAGCCTTATTTAGTGTTTCACAAGGACCGGGTGGACTTGAGAACCAATCCTAAGTTCTTACCAATGGTGATGCCCGAGTTGACTTTAAATCAGGACATCCATCTCCCAGTGTATTACCCTGATCACTCAGACCGGGGGAGGCTGTTCTCCATACTCTTGATGTTCATCACATTTTGCAGTTTTATTTGTCCAGAACAAAAGAATTCAGACGTTCTGATCAGCTTTTCGTTTCTTTTGCCCCTAGGATCCAGGGGGCTTCTGTAGTCAAACAGACCTTTCAAAATGGCTCGTCAGTTGCATCTCCTTCTGTTACCAGAAATACGATAAACCCTTGCCGAGCTCGATGAAGGGCCACTCCATGAGGGGAGCAGTGGCCTCCTTTGCCACCCTGAGAAATGTGTCTGCGGCTGACATCTGTGCAGCAGCCACGTGGCACACAGTCCACACATTCATCAGACACTACAGTCTGGACATTGCCTCTTGTCACAGAGCGGGTTTTGGCCTTGCAGTTCTGCAGGGACTCCTCTCATGAGGGTACTTTCCTCTTCTCTTTCTCTTTACCTCCACCCGGGACTAGTGTGCTCTCCTGTACTGCTTGGGACTCAGTTCTGTTTGTGTTACCTGCTTCAAGAGCTAACTCTCGAAGTAAGATAGTACAGTTACACAAGAAGTTACTGTAACAGTAGATCTTCAAGAGAAGCTCTTGCAGCAGGTATGTTTCCCACCCTCCTTCCCCTAGAGGTTTCTCTCCTGCAGTTGGCTTATATTGGCAGCATTCTTATTGCTCTGTGAGGTATTGGCCTTGGTTCGCTGGTTCTGATCACCTTCCATCCTGATGCCGGAGTCTCTGTGGGAGAACTGGGGCACCCCAGGAACCACCCACCCTTTACACCATATATGATGTTGGGGGCGGGCCGATGTCGGGGGGGCAGTCCCCGCCATAGACTGCTAGCTAGAAGTTTTCTGTGGGGTACTGCCACCTGTTGGCTACAGTCCTATATGTGTTTCCTGCTGCAAGAGCTTCTCTTGAAGATCTACTGTTACGGTAAATTCTTACATAACTGTACTTTTCCATGCTTTCTGGAGCTGTGACTCCTTTTTCCTGCTGTTTTTTCCAGATGGGTCCTTCCTGGGGAGGGTCCCCCATCTAAACAATATAATATATATATCTGTAAAGAGAGGGACCTCCTCCAGACATCCCCTTGCCCCTCCTTCTGTCCGGCTCCGAGGGTGTGATGTTTCTTCCTTAAGACACTCTGTTGGAGGAGATTTTGTTACAGGGGGACCCTGCTCCAGGGTGGAACAGGAGTGGGAGACCCTTGACACCCCCTCCATCTCCTCTGGGCTGGGGGAAAGGGAACCTTCAAGCCTGGTGCCCTGGCTTGCTTGCTGTCCTACTGGACCGATGTCCAGTTGTCCCTTCCTTAGCCTTCTTCAATCCTGAGGGTGTTTTGTTTCTCACTCCTCCCTCCATAGAGCCAAAAAAAGGGGAAAAAAAATAAAAAATAATCTTCAGAAGTTGGAAGTGGCATTGGACAGTGGTGCCCCTCTCCCGTGGCCCCAGAGAGTCCTCTGGATCTCTGCTGGGATGTCGCAGGGTCTCCCATCTCCTCTCCTCTCTATCTCCCTGTTCTTTTCTATCCTTTCTTACTCTCCCTCCCTTACTCTGTCCCTCTCTTGCCTGCCCAGAGGTTGGGGCCCCCTGTCCCAAATCCCTAGGTTCTTCTTTCCGTCCTCTTGGCCAGCATTATTTCTTTTTCTGGTTATATTTTTTCCTTTTCCTATCTTTCGGGCTCCCTTGCCCCACCCTGTTTCTTTTCCTTTTTTCTGTTTTCACTCTCCGGCATGCAGAACTGAGGTGGAGGCGGAGTCGGCGTCAGATACTGGCCAACCCTCAAGTGCCATGCATTATGTCGACCTCAAGGCTGGCACCGGCTCCTCCCCCTTTTGGAAAAAAAAAATGCTCCTGTGGGGTCCTGCACCTCCAGCTTGTATCCACCAGTGATGAATGATGAAGATATAGAGGAAGATCAAGAATTATGGTAGGTACGTAATTTTCATATCTCTGCCTCACCTGATTGGCAGAGCCCTAGGTTCTCTCCTGGTTCCCTACTGGGCGGTCCTCCAAACATGATCTCCAGTGGGGAACCGAGGAAGGAAGGGGCCAGCCAAGTTTATGTAGCAGCCGACGTCTGACATCGTCGTGTGTGGCCGCTAGTAGACTACTTGCAAAAGTTTCCATGTGGTCCTAGTGCCTGGTGGTTGTAAGTTCCTTAGATGTGGCCTGATGAAAAAGATTCTCTCAGAAATCTGCTGTTACAGTGAGTACATAACTGTTCTTTTCCAGGTGTGGCCTCGGGGGATGTGGGGGCAGTGCAAGAGGAAAATGTAGTCAGTTAGTAATAAAATAACAAAGATAGCAAGAGATCAGTAGTAAAAATCAAGCAGTACAGTCAGATCTTCCAGAACCAGTCTTCACCATTGATTCACACTGATGGGTTCTAAGCCAGAGGGGTTAGGATCCTGCGGGAGCCAGAACTTTTCAGGAAGGCTGGCGCCGAGGTAGGCTGCATGCATGCCCAGTACCATGAGACTAGCATACACTGCATGGCTTACCTTGGCACTGGCCCTCAACCGCCTCAGTTCCTTTTTCTCTCCGTTGAGTGTGCTTCAGTTTCAACGTCGCTTGCCCACCGTGAGTCAGATCTTCACATCTATACAACAGCATTCACGTCATTCGATTTTAGTGTTTAAAGCTAGTGTTTGTTATTTTTGTGTCAGTTTAGTATTAAAAAACAAAACAAAATACTTTTTCTGCCTGTGTCTCTCAGCTCTACCGAACAATGGTTGAAGACCATGGACGGCGATGGAGACGATAGGGAGCCTCTTCGGACATGGTGCTCCGGCAGTGGGGCTATGTCTGGTCCACTTCCCTCACCAAGGGAGGGTTCTGATGACAAGTGGTCCTGTGTTTGGGCGGGAGAACAGCCCTCCCATAAACACAAAAAGAAGTGGGCTCATTCTCGATCCCAGCTGGGGAGCCAGCACCGCTTGACCTCAAGTTCTTCCTGTTCCTGATCCTGTTGGAAGGGGAAGAAATGGTACCACTCAAGGTCACCCTCTGGTATATCTGCTATGAGGTCTTTGAGGTCCGGGAGTAGGAGGCCCTCATCGGCACTGCTGTTTTCCCCGATGACGCCTGCTGGTGGATGTTAAAGGTCTCAGGCCCGGAGAGACTCTCTGTCCTCCTGTAGGGACTCTAGTTGGCAGGTTCACCACTGGACAGCTCTTGTGGGTACAGCGTCTGGTTCATTTGGCCCCTTCCTTCGGAACCGGTTCTGGGTCCGACAGGGCCTGGGACACTGGAGATGCAGTCAGAACATTCTAGCTAGGTAGAGCGTTTGGCTCCGGCAACCGGCCTCTAAGTCCTTGCTGGTGACCGCGCCACCGCCAACACCCATTCCACTGGCTGTACCCACTTGCAGTGTCACACTGAGGTCAGGCCTTTTTGGACCAATGTAAGAGATTCCTTGGCGCTGGGCTCAGTCTTTTTGCTGACGCCATCCTGGGCGCTGACTTCTTACTTTCCTGGGAGGCAGTATAGTGCAGTGGTTTAAGGCTCTGAGCTGCAAATCTGGAGACCTGGGTTTGAATCCCACAGCCCCCACTTGCATACTGTGTGACCCTGAGCAAGTCACTTAACTTTTCTGTGCTCCCAGGTTGCACCTGTAAACAAGCTTTCAGCTTAGTGTTTCTCACCTGGTTAAACAATTGGAAAAAAACACACACAAAAAAAAACAATTAAAAAAAAAAAACTTTCTGGTGCTGGTTCCTTTGGGGCCTGTACTGGACCTGGCACCAGTGCCGGTGTCGCCTGTCTTTCTGACTCCAAGAGCTGGGCTGGGCACTTCTAGGCCCACTGCTATTCCAGCTCCTCTTTCCAAAGAGGAGTTGGCGGGGGATGAGTCTGACCCTGACCTCTTAACCTCTGAGGGCAGTGCCAGTGACGATGACTCTTTTTACAGTCTAGATAACCCAACTCCAGGCCCTCCTCCTGTACTACAGGAGGACCTTTCTTTCCAGGCTCTGCTTCGCAATATGTATGCATCCCTTGCTTTCGATTGACCCAAACAACTCCGTCTGGAGTCTCAACATCCCCACCATGCCGGTTAACCTTATACCTCCCATTCCACCTGCTTTTGAGACTCTCTTAGAAGCAGTGTAGGCCAGGCCTGTGTCCATTCTCTCTGTCTGTCGGCTGATAGATCGTAAGTATACTGCTCCTAAAGACAGGCCTAGTGTGGCTTCCTACCCCATTGCCAATAAGATTGTCATTCTGGCTAAGAATGACAAAACCATTCTCCCTCAGGAGGTCACAGCATATCCCATCAATAAGGAGTCTCTTAAGACAGACATGATAGGAAAGAGAGCTTTCACTGCAGCTACCCTTTGCTAGCTACCAAGAGCATTTCTCCAAGTATGAGTATGCCCTCTGGACCTCTCGCAAGTCTCTCGTGGAGGCCTTGCCAGATTCAGACACGAAACAGAAAATTCTTTAGACTATTACCCATGGTATTGAGTCTAACAGTGATCAGTTGAAGGTGGTTTTGGACGCATATGATACTGCCTCCCGCCCTGCTACCACAGGAATCTGCATTAGGAGACGTTCCTGGCTTTAGACATCAGGTTTCTCTAATGATGTCCAGCAGCAGGTCATTAATGTCCCCTTCACTGGCTCTTATATGTTCAGCCAACAGGTAGAACAGTCCCTCAAGGCCTCTCAAAAGATTAGAACAGCCATTAAAACTTCTCAATCTGCCCCAGCTCACCCTCAAAAAGGAAAGGGCCGAGTATTTTACCACAGTAAACAGTCCTTTCATGGCAAAGGCAGGGGGGTCCAAGTCAAGTCTCAGCCTCCATGGCAGCAGAAGAAAGTGCAACCGAAGGCACAGGCCCCAGAGTCACCTAGCACCACCCTCTGACGCTCCAGCCCTGGTTCTGCCTCAGCTGTCTACGGCAGACCTCTCCTATTCCGCAGGGAGGCCTCTCATTCAGTTTTACCGTCATTGGGAATCCATCACCACAGGCAAGTGGGTCTTAAGGATCATCCGAGAGGGGTACTAACTGAATTTCTAAGAGATCCCTCTAGATTATCCACCCAAGAAGCAGCACCCCCTTTCGGCTGCCATATCGGACCTTCTTGCCATGGAGATTGCGGGCCTGTTGAGCAACAGGGCAGTGGAAGTAGTGCCCAAGGCAGAGTGCAATAGAGGCTTGTACTCCATTACTTTCACATTCTGAAGAAGTTGGCAGATGGGCCCCATTCTTGACCTCAGAAAACTGAACAAATTTCTACACCAGAAGTTCAGGATGGTCTCCTTAGGGACCCAGCTGCTGCTTCTCAATCCACAGGACTGGTTGTCTTCCCTGGACATGCAGAATGCCTGCCAGCATATTGTGGTCCACCCCAGTCACCACAAGTTTCTCAGTTTTGTGGCTTTGGGCCAGCATTACGAATTCTGTGCCCTGCCCTTTGGGTTATCCTTGGCACCTCAAGTCTTTTCAAAGTGCTGTGCAGTTCTTGCAGCGCATCTCTGAAAACTTGGACTCCCAAGTTTTTCCCTATCTGGATGACTGGCTACTAACCAACCCATCCAAGCAGGGCACAGAACACACAGTGACCACAGCAGAGCAGATCCTGACGTCCATGGGAGTCCGTGGGAATTTAGAGAAGTCATAGCTTCAACCTTCTCAGCAGCTACTCTTTATCGGAGCCCTCTTGGACATCACCAAGGCGAGGGCGTTTCTCCCAGAAGACAGAAGGAAAGCCATCCTTTAAGTCCGTGTGGTCTCCATGCAGCAAATGTTAGGTCTCATAGCCTCCTCTGTCTTCACAGTACCTCTAGCGTGCCTGCACATGAGGACAACTCAGTGGATGCCCAGCATGCAGTGGTCTCTGACAACGCATCCTCAGTCTCTCAGTCTTAAAACATCAAAGTGACGAAGCCTCTGCTTTGATCGCTTGCATGGTGGATGCAGGAGGACAGTCTCCTCTAAGATCACCCCTTCTCTCCCCAGAGCCTTAGATAACCTTCACCACGGACGTGTCTCTGTTAGGTGGGGAGCCAACTGTCAGGATCACTATACTCAGGGGTTCTGGAGCCCTACAGAGTCTCATCTCCACATCAGTGTCTTGGAGATGAAAGCAGTCCTGTGTGCCATTCAGGCCCTGGTGGACTTTGTCCATCAGAAGGTAATCCTCCTTGAGACAAACAAGTCTGTCATGTACTATATCAACAAGCAGGGAGGAGCACATTCTTGTCCTCTGTGCAGGGAAGCAATGAGAGTGTGGGAATGGTGTCTGGAGCAGGACCCTCTGATCCAAATGATTTACCTACCGGGCCGCAGAACAGGCTGGCAGATAAGCTCACCTGACAGAGGCAGATCCTCTTGAGTGGTTGTTGGCATCAGACATCATGCAGTCTCTCTTCGACGAGTGGGGAACCGTAGAGGTGGACTTTTTTTTTCATCCCCACTCAGCACCAAACTGCCTTGATTCTGCTCCAGAAATCCAGAATGTGCATTCAGGCTGCAGTGCACAAATCTCTTTCTGTACGCATTTCCTCCTGTTCCTCTAATGCAGAAGGTACTGCTGAAGCAGGAGGCACATGGGGAAAAAATTATTCTGATTGCACCATGCTGGCCTCGACAGATATGGTTTCCCCTGCTCAACAATTTGTCAGTCACCTCTCTGAAACCCCTTCCCCTCCAGACAGATCTTTTGATGCAGGGGGTCCAAGGTTCATCTCAACCTGCTCTCTCTTCATCTCTGTGCCTGTCTTCTGAAGAGATGGAAGTGAGCAGGTATGAGGTGTCCCAGGAGACATTGGAGATATTTTTCCAAATGGTGCTCCAAATCTCATATGGATCCATTCCATTGTCCACCAGACAAGGTTTTGGAGTATCTGCTGGACCCTTCTGATGCAGGATTGCAATACTCTTCAGTTAAGGTCCATTTGTGCACTGTTTCTGAGTACCATGAGCCAGTTTAGAACCCTGCTGTAGCTCAACTGCCTCTTTTTAAGAGGTTCTTGAAGGGCATTTTGCACACAAGGCTCCCAGTCAAGAAACCTGTTAATGCCTGGGACCTCAACTTTGTGTTGGACATGTTTACCATAAGCCAGTTGAACCTCTGACTGCGTGTGGCTTCAAATTCCTAACTTGGAAAACTGCGGTTCTGGTAGCTATCACCTCTGCCTGCAGGGTCTCTGAGATACATGTTTTGGTCGCAGACCCTCTGTATACTGTCTTACATAGAGACAAGGTGGTTCTCTGCACACACCCCACGTTTTTGGCTAAGGTGGTGTCAGAGTTCCACTTGAACCAGCCTTTGATACTTTCCCAACTTCCAGAATGAATGGGAGCCCATCCTCCACTCTCTGGATGTTAAAAGTGCCCTCATGTTCTACCTCAAAAGATGTAGGGACTTCTGGCAGTTGAAGCAGCTGTTTGTTTCCTTCAATTCCAACCAACTGGCTCAGCTGGTTACGATGAAATGCATTTCCGCGTAGATAGTTGCTTGCCTCCACCAATGTTATTCCATGGTGCAATTCAAGCTGGAAGGCCAGGTTTGTGTCCACTCCGCCAGAGCAATTGCAACATCCCTGGTAGATATTCGCTCTGTACCTATTGCTGATATTTGCAGAGCTACCACTTCAGCACAGTGCACACTTTCACCAAGCACTATTCCCTGGATGTCCATGCCAGGCAGGATGCCTCTTTTGGCAGGACAATCCATAATGGGCTCTTGTCCTGAGTGAACTCTGACTTCTGCCGCCCTGCCCGGGGTAATTTTGTCTGAGCTTGGTACTCTCACCCATCAGTGTGAATTAGTGGTGAAGATTGGATCTAGAAGATATGAAAATTACGTACTCGCCGTTGATTCTTAATCTTCTTGGACCATCTTCACCATTGATTCACACACCCACCCACCATCACCTGGGCTCACTCTTTCTGGTTGTTTGTTTTCACACACCCACCTACCCCCCACCCCTTTTTTCATTTGGGCTGTGAAGACGCTGCATTCTTTGTTGTTGACCCTTCTTGTACAGGTCACAAGGGCTATCTTATGCCCTTTAGTGTTAGGGTTCTGTTTAGTTCGGTTACATGTGCCTCCTTGGTAAAAAAAGATACTGAGGTGGTCAAGGGCCGGTGCTAAGGTAAGCCATGCAGCATGAGTCTCACAGTGCCGCACATGCTTACAGCCTACCTCGGCGCTGGCCCTCCTGAAAAGTTCTGGCTCCCACAGGGTCCTAGCGAATGGTGAAGATGGTCCAAGAAGATCAAGAATTACAGTGAGTACATAATTTTCATTTCTATAGTGGCTGTCAAGTTTGCACAAAGAAACGTGACAGCAATGGGATAAACATATTACCTAGAAAAACCCTGATGCACAGCTGCAGGTGGGATACTCCATCTTTGGATCTAGTGGCCTGTTGCGCACCAGCCTTCAAAGTTCTGTCTGCAAAGGTGCAATGAAAGGTTCCTGTCAGGAAGACACAATTACAATAGAAACAATGCATTACACTTACCCACAAAAGCAAATCTCAGAGTCATTTCTGTACTTACTGGTCCCATTTATGCAAATCGAATGAAGCTGCTAGCACAGATCCACATCAAAGCAACGCCAGCAGCTGAGAGTCAGATCTCCCTGCCTGAGATCCTTTTGCTCAAATTGAAAGAAAAAAACACAGATATTTTGTTCTAAATATTACCTGATCAAATTGGGCCTCCCAAGGAAGCAACTTTTTTAACTAATTATTTTAAGTCGCACTATTCTTGCTTCCACACAAAATGACATGCAATCTAATGATTTCCAGATTGGTTTTGTTTTTTTATTAGGTGCCTGTCTACTTTAGGTGAATAGGATTTAATCTCTACTGCAGTACTATAAGTTACCCTTTCCGAGCTTGCCACATCAAATAGATCTTGTTAGCAAAACGTGTATCTGTGCAAACATTTTAGAAGGGAATGTGCTGCTTTACAGTTAACAATCTAAAAATAATTATGGATTACACCTGAAATACTGCATTTGCCTTCATGTTTTCTTTCTTTCTTTCTTTGCTTTTGGTAAACAGATTGAGCAATTTACCCAAGCATTGGAGCACATTCAGATCTGCTGGGAGATCTGGAAGACACTGAAATCTGCAGGTACGGAAGAAAAGCTGGGAACAATTGCAATAGTTAACAAAAATCATTTCTGGTTGGAATAGAGAGTTTATACCATAATAGACATTTTAGACATACTGCACATGCCAACATTCCTATGATTTGAAACTGGAGGTAGGTGTACTTTCATGAGACTTTTTTCTAAAGTGGGCTGACCAGTAGAGCAAGGAGAATCCTGCCACTTAACAAGGGTAGCCCTACATGTAGTTCTTGGCAGCAGCCGGGGTCCTAAAAGTTATATGAAAAAAAGGATATGGAGAGCAGCCATGATTTACCACAGGTAGATGATGTGGCTTCCTCCACGATAACAGCCATTTTGTGGCAAGCCTGACCAGCAAGGCTTTCACCAGCAGTGTGAGCGGAACCCTTTCCAAGCACCAGCAAAGGCAGAAGAAACTGCAGTAAGCAGAAAGTGGAAACGGCAATACACTCACAGCACTTCCTCTGATGGGACGCTAGCCCTGTGTCCACCTCAACTGCTTGAGGTTGATCATCGATCTTCAGTAAAGGGGTGAATAGTCCTATTTTATCAGCAGGGGGAGACCATTACTATGAAAATTGAGTCTTAAAGATAATTTGGAATGGTTACTTCCTCCGTGGATCTGTTAGAGCAGCCTCCAGACCACTCCCCAGGAAATCCGTGTCAGCTGACAGACCTGATGGTATACTTCCTTTCCCTGGAAGTAGCGGGGCTCCTACAGTACAGTTTACCGTAAAGTTATTGTGCAACCATTTGACAGCCCTTTATTTATTTAGTTTTTGTTGACCAGGTAAGTGCACTAGACAGCAAAGCTGCCTATTTTAGGCGTTACCTGTGAGGTTACACACAGTGGGGTAGGAAACAACAGTGAATACAAAGTACGAGTCAGGTGATAATAAGCAGTACAATAAGCAAGCATTAAACAGGCAACTACTGGTGTGGCAATAAGTCAGACAGTGGATTTGTACAAAGTGCATAAATAGTGGCATAGACAATAAAAAAGGCAGGTTCAGTTGTCCCGCACAGGGCAAATAAAACATTGTGCAAAAAGACGATTAGTATGGGAGATTATCTGAGTAATGCTCAGGGAGAGCAGGACATAGAGACAGCATCAAGTGCCATGGCATGAGCTAAGAGGGTCAGGCAAGAAGGTAATTTTTTTTTCCAATCGTTTAACCAGGTGAGACACACTAAGCTGAAAGTTTGTTTACAGGTGCAACCTAATTTAGCACCCACCACAGGAACAAAGCTGGCCAGAATCATGCAAAGTTCCTGCTTGAAACTTGGGGGGGGGTTGGGAGTTTCTGAGAGCCAGCGGAAGGGAGTTCCATAATTTCTGAGCAATACTAGAGAAGGTGTTTTCACCCATCTTGGTGTTGCTCTTGGGTAGATCAAGGTAGTACTTGTCAGCTGATATCAATGGGTGGGTAGAGTGAGCAGGTTTTAGTAGTAGGGCCAGCTTGTCCGGTTTCTGGGAGGTGATGTTGTTGATGAAGCAAGTGGTAGTGTACTGTTGGTAAGCAGTGGGGGCAAGCCAGCCCAGGCTGTAGTAGAGTCAACAGCAGTGAGTGAGCTTCGGTACTGACAGAGCAAAGCGACAGATGTTGTTATAGCAGACATCCCACTTGTGGAGGAGCCCTTTTGAAGATTCTGGGAGGACAGTCAACCCATGGGCCAGTTTAGGTCTCAGAACCTCCTATGCGACTGACAGCCTTGCTGCAGTGGTGAGGTTATGCCTAACTTTATACGCCAAACGAAGTTGTAGGTTGACAGATTTAATAGTTGCAGAGAGATGCAGATCAAAGTTCAGGGCTGGATCCAAGATGACCACAAGGTATTTGAAAGAAGTGACAGAGGTGAGCACGTAGTTGTCAGATGCACTTATGCTTAAAAGCTGGTGGCAGGCTCTAATTTTGGGTCTGGAGCCAGAAGGCATGGAAACTGTCTTGTTTTTGTGAAGGATGAGTCTATTTTGCTTCAGCCAGTGCTGGAAGATATTAAAGCTGGTGTTAACATCCCATTTGACGTCAGATGGGTCAGGGGAGCTGGAATACACCAAGTCATCAGCATACAGAATAGCAGAACAGGAGCTAGACAAAGGGGAGAGATTATTAACGAAGATCGAGAAAAGTAGAGGGCCCAGGATGGATTCTTGAGGAACTCCTATACAGGTGCGGGAGGATGAGGATTTGGCAGTGCCAATCTGCACAAATTGCTGATGCTCAGAAAGATAACTGTAGAACCATGAGGTTGTGTAGGTAGAGAGACCAAGGGTGGACAGCTCGGATAGGAGCAGTGAATGGTCCACAAAGTCAAAGGCCTTCGTGAGGTCTACAGAGCTAGCCCCTGTGAGAGAGCCTTTGTCCATGGCTAGCCTGACATCATTGGTGAGCAGGACAATGGCAGTAGAAGTGCTGTGCCCCCACCGAAAACCATGCTGATCTGGAGAGAGAGAAAGTTGTGAAGGTTGAAATGGTCCGAGACTTAGGCAGCAACAATTTTCTCGAGGATTTTGGATAGTGTTGACAGAATGGCAATGGGGCGGTAGTTGTCCATATTCATGGCGTCCCCCTTTTTGTGGGCAGGGACCACGCATGCAGTCTTCAAGGGGTAGGGGACATGGTCAGTAGACAGTGACAGATTGAAGATGCAAGTAACCGGAGTTGCAATGATGGGGGCAATGTATTTTAAGAATTTGGGTAGTAGCCTGTCTGTCCCAGCCAACCCTTAGGGAGGAATGGAGTTTAGGAGGTGTTGGACTTCAGATACAGTGACTGGGTGGAGGTTAAACATAGGGCTGATTTGTTCCTTGATGTCCAATGGTGGTCCAGTTGATGGTCCAGGGGGTGATGCCAGTTATGGTTTCACCTTTGTCTCTTCCCATGATAGAGTTGATATGACTCCAGAAACCTCAAGAGTCGCTTAGAGAGGTGTGGAGAAGCTGCCACTAGTAGGTGCTCTTGGCAGTTCTGATTGATGTTTTACAGAGGTTTCTGAGTCTTTTATACTCAGCCCAGTCAGCAGGGGACTTAGTCTGTTTTGCTTTTGACCAGATTTTGTCCATCAGTTTGATAGAGGCCAGTAGCTTGCTAGTTAGCCAACAGGTAGCTGCTCATCGAATTCTGAGTCTTTTTATTGGGACATGCTTGTCCTGCAAGGCTAGGAGCTTAGAGGGGAAGTATTGTGCATTTAGCATCAGCGCTGTTAAGGCTTTGCATAGGAAATCTCTTAATTACTGATATCTGGTTCTTAGCTGGTCTGCAGTGCTCTGAATGAGCTGCCTGAATACACTGCAGTGCTCTGAATGAGCTGCCTGAATACACTTTCAGTACAAAGGCACTTTCTGCAGCTGAGGGGGGAAAAAAGTCTAATTGTAAACTCATTGCAATCAGATGAAGACTGGTTGCACAATAGGTTTAATGTGAACTGTACTGTAGAAAACAGGGCAGTAGAAAAAGTGCTGGAGTCAGAACAGGGAAAAAACTTATAGTACAGAAACATCTGCATTCCCAAGTAGACGGATGTCAAGTGCCCAATACTTCTGGGATCTTGCTTCTCATGTCTGAGATCCCAGGATTAGTTGGCGCCTCTGGACATGCAAGATGCATATAAGCATATCCCTGTCAGGGCCAGTCATCACAAGTACCTCTGCTTTTGTGTAGATCTCAAACAGTTCCAATTCAGAGTCCTGCTATTTGGGCTTGCAGTGGTGACATGTGTCTTTAGCAAGTGCTTGAGGCACAACTCAGAAAGAAGGGACTTCAGGTATTCCCTTACCCAGACAATATGGTTATGAAAACCTCATCCAGACAGCAAACAGAGACCGCAGTATCATTTATGTGCTGGTTTCTGATGTCCATGGGAGTCATACTCAGTCTTTAAAAATCTCAGTTGATTCATTCCAGAGACTACATCTCAAAGGGGCAATCCTGAATTTAACTCAAGCCCAGTCCTTTATATGAACATACGAATGTGCCAGCAGAAACAGACCTCCTGGTCTATCAACGTCTGCTGAAGTGTGCAGCCAGCGCCCCTAAGTTGCAACTACCCCCCCCTCCCCTTTTGTCCGCCCTCAGCCGTTCTCAGCCTCACCCACCCGTACTCTTCCATGTTCTCTGTCCCATGCCCTTTTAAAGCTACCCACAGTTTTGCATGATATCACCCTCTCTGGTAGGGCGTTCCACTTCGACACCACTCTCTCTGTGAACTAATGCCTCCTCATCTCCCTCCTAAATCTTCCCTCCTCTATTTTTAGCCCATGCCCTCTAGTGTCCCTTCCCTTCCCTTCCTCAGTTTAAAAACTCTGTTGGCTCCATCCTTGGTGATTCCCCTCAGATATTTGAAAGTTATGATCATGTCCCCCATCCCTCCTCTCCTCCAGGGTGTACCTATTCAGTTCCTCCCAGCCTGTTCTCGTAGTCTGTCCCCTCCATTCCCTATATCATCTTCGTTGCCCTCCGCTGCACTCCCTCCAGTAGCTTGATATCCTGCCTCAGGTATGGCCTCCAGAACTGCACACAGTACTCCAAGTGCGGCCTGAGCAGTGACCTGTAGGGGGGCAAGTTTACCTCCCTCTGCCTGGATGAGAACCCCTTCGGTATACACCCCAGCATCTTGTTCGCCTTTGCTGCCGCTTTCCTATATTGAGCAGAATTGTTCATGCTCCCTGTTACCATCACCTCTAGGTCCTTCTCCTCCTCAGTGATCTCCAGCTTCACCCCCCCCCACTCACCAGTATTCTCTCCTTGGGTTCTTTACCCCGAAGTACATAACCTTACACTTCTTTGCAATGAACCCCAGCTGCCACCTGTCCGACCACTCCTCCAGCTTGGTTACGTCCCCCTGCAGTTGCTTCCATCCCTCCTTCTCGTCCACTACTGCACCCATTTTGGTATCGTCTGCGAACAGACTTACCCTGCAAACCACTCCGTGTACAGTGTCTGAGATGAAAAGTCCAAACAGCACCAGGCCCAGCACCGAGCCCTGCGGCACCCCGCTCGTCACTGGTCTAGGTGTTGAGAATTCACCACCACCATCCATTGTAGCCTCCCACACAGCCAGTTTGTAATCCAGTTTGCCATCTTTGCCCCCACTCCCATGCCAGTCAGCTTCCCCACAAGCCGCCCATGAGGTACTGAATCAAAGGCCTTGTTGAAATCCAAGTAGAGGACATTCACTGCTTGGCCCCTATCCAGCCCTCTTGTTACCCAGTTGTAATATTGTATTAGGTTAGTTTGACAGGACTTCCCCGATACGAACCCATGCTGCCTCACATCCTGAAGTTAATTGTCCTCTAGAAATGACACCAGCCTCTCCTTCAGTATCGTCTCCATAAGCTTTCCCACTATGGAAGTGAGACTGACCAGCCAATAATTGCCCGGTTTGTCCCTTGGGCCAGTCTTGTGTATCAGCACCACATGGGCCATCCTCCAGTCCTGAGGCACACATCCCATATCCAGGGAGGTGCTGAACAGATCTGCTAGCGGTACAGCCAGCACCTTTGCCATCTCCCTCAGCACCCTGGGGTGGATGCCATCTGGCCCTGGTGCCTTGTCCACTTTTAGCACCCTCAGTCCCTCTAATACTGTACTTCTCTTAATCATTCCTCCATCACCTCTCCCCCCCACCCTCCCAGTCCAAGGTGGTAGTGGTCCCCCCTTCTCCTGCGTGAACACTGAGCAAAAGTATTCATTTAGTGCTTCCACTTGTTCCTCTCCCTTTTCCACCCAATATTCCCTTATTTATCTTGGAAGACATGGTAACATTGATGGTGTGCATAACCTGCAATGTCAAAGAACACACTTGTGTGATGGTACATTCCTTGCAGAGGATGTTGAGACTCATGGCAGCCACAGTGTTCACAATACCCTTTGCGAGGCTACACCTACGAACATCTCATTGGATGCTTAGTACACAGTGGTCGCAAAGCATCTTACCCTCTGAACCACCCCATATGAGTGATGAAGTCCATGACTCACTCCTTCCTATCATGGTGGTTCTCAAGAAGAATTTCTTTCAAGGCTTTCCTTTCTCCGCTCCAGAACTGCAGGTGACTAGCACCACAGACTCATCCTTACTAAGATGGGGTGCACATTGCCAGAGTCTTCAGACCCAGGGGGCTTGGTCGGACTTGGAATAGCATCGCCACATAAATGTGCTAAGAGATGAGAACTGCTTTGTTTGGGCTATAGGCCTGGACTTAATGTGTCTCAAGTTAGTTCATCTTCAGATGGACAACAAGTGAATCATTTTTTACCTCATCAAGCAAAGAGGAACTTGTTTCTAACATCACTGCACATTAACAGAGTTTTGGAAAGGTGCTTGGAGAATGAGAACCTTCTTCAGGCAGTAGGTTACAGGTAGGGTAGGGTAAAACTGGGCAGACTGGATGGATCAGTGGTCCTTTTCTGCCAACACTGTCTATTTCTTTGTTTTCTTCTCAAGCTCGAGGCACAAGGGGTAGTCCCGTGCTGGCTGAGACAGATCTGGCACTTGTTGCCTAGTCAGTTCAACATGGGTCCTCTGTTACTTTGAAATTACAGCGGACCCCTCCCCCCTTTCCCATTAACTCTGACCCTCCCCTTTACTTGTGTCACACCCTTTTGAATCCGCCAACTATCCATTTCAAATGAGAAATAGCACCAGGGCCAGGGAGCGTGTGTGGGGGGGTAGGGGAGTATAAGAGAGATGTGAGGATATATTTTTTTCAGTGAAAGGGTGGTAGACGCCTCAAACAGACTGTCTACAGAAGTGTTGAAGGTGAAAACATTAGGGGGCTTCAAGCATGCATGGGATAGAAATAAGGGAATATTAGTAAAAGACAGAGGAGAGAGGGTCACTGGGACCAGTTAGGCTTTGCAGAGGCAGATTAGTAAGGGAACATCTGGACAAGTGGTCCTTTTCTGTTGACAAATTCTGTTTCTATGTTACATCTTTCCATGATACGAGTATATTTTGCTTCACGTATAAAGTGCCTGAGTCTTGGAACAGGCTACCAGTTGAGGTGGTGGGCACAAAAAATATTAATGGTTTCAAGCATGGCTGGGACAGAGTAAGGGGCCAAATAGTTACTCAGGGGCTGCAGTAAGGCAGATACTGAGTGGGGATAGGAGGGCAAAAACACCAATTGGACAATAGGTCATGGGGTAGGGTTGAGTAAAACTGGGCAGACTGGATGGAACAACGATCTGTTTCTGCCGATATTGTCCATGTTTCTGTTTCTGGCAGCACTAAATTGTTCTGTCATAGTCATAACCTCATCAGCATTGTGACCTCACTGATTACCACATGGAGACTAGCCAAGAAGGGCTACTCATCTTTTGCCAGACAGATGTGGAACAAGATTAGATAAGTCAGCTTCCAGGAACAGGCTGTTCTATACATCACGCCTGGTATTATGTAGAAAATCTTTTAACTGATATAGGAACAACAAATAATGCTTCACAGGTAAAATGTAACTACTGGCTACTTACAAAACATTTTTCTGTCTGCTAATTTTTTTTTTAAACTTTATTTTTATTGAGTTTTAATTAATAACAATCAATAATTTTCCATATGAAAGACAGTCCACAGTAATACATATCCATTGAAGCTAAACGCCTCTTAATCTCAGGGAAAATTAAAATGCATTTACATAGAAATATAGAAGTTGACGGCAGATAAGGACCGCAAGGCCCATCCAGTCTGCCCATTTCTTTTTCTCCTTTGCTCAAGGGTATACATATTGAGCTCCGTTAATCTGTCCTCATATGTCTTCTGATGCAGTCCCTGCACCATTTTGGTTGCCCTTCTCTGGACTGCCTCAATTTGGTTAATGTCCTTGTGAAGGTGTGGCCTCCAATACTGCATGAGTACTCCAGATGGGGCCTAACCAATGTCTTGTACAGAGGGATTATACCTCCCTCTTACGACTTGTGATACCCTACTAATACACCCTAACACCCCCTAGCCTTACCTACTGCTTTAGAGGTTTGCTTGGATGATTTTAGGTCATCAGTGATGATGATGCCCAAGTCTCTTTCTTCCTTTGTGACTGCTAGCAACTCCCTCCCAGCCTATAAGTGGCTTCAGGTTTCTCTTCCCTATGTGCATGATTTTGCACTTCTTTGCATTAAATCCCAGTTGCCACTCTTCTGACCATTCTGCTAGTTTATCCAGATCTCTTCTCATTCTGCCCACCCCATCTGGATCATCTACTCTGTTGCAGATCTTGGTGTCATCTGCAAACAGACAAGCCTTACCCTCTAGTCCATCTGCGAGGTCACTAATGAAGATGTTGAATAGGACTGGCCCCAGGACTGATCCCTGAGGTACCCCACTTGCCACTGCATTTCTCATATCAGTGATACCACATTGGGGGGAAGTCCCCTTAACATAGCAGAACATTGTTCTAATGTTCAGTGATTATTACTGCTGTAAAGGCCATGAGCAGCATGGCTGTGCCCGAAAATATTAAAGTCCAGTATGATCACCAGCAGTGAACTACCCCATTAGGGGAACGTATTGCCAGGCTAGTCTCCTAAAGCATAAGGTCAAGCTTAGATAAACAACGCACGTTCAGTTAAGCAGTATTGTTAAGCCAAACATTTACTGCCCCCATTTGATTTGAAAACACCAGATAATTTTATAAGAAGAAAAATCCCCCAGATTGAGAGACAGAACATTTTTATACAAGCAGGTTGAGAGCCAAAGAACACTAGCCTCTAAACATAAAATTACACAACTCAGTAAGGTCATGAGTGTAGAGGCGTAATATAATTTTACTATTTAGACAGAAGGTCTCAGGAGGTATGGAGATGAGCAAAATTAACTTTTGTAAGAAGCTATCATTATCTGAAAGTCCTCACTCCTTTACCCCTTCAGTGTCCTCCTCCCCATCGACACCTTGACACTGTTGTGCTGCCCGCACCTTCTCCTCCCACTTGCCTGCTTCTGTTGGGTCAGAAAAAGCCTACACCTTGCTTTGATATACAATTCTTAAGCGGGCTGGGAAAATAATTGAGTGAGAAATAAACAGTTCCTTAAGGATATGGCGGGAACCATCAAATTTTTTCTTCCTCTGCCTTGTCACATAGCTTATATTGGGGAAGAGATAAACAGGCTGACCATCCTGAGAGAGCAGGTCATTCCTCCTCACCAGAGACATGATTTGATCTCACTCTCCAACTCCTGCTGTGACCACCAGCAGAGTATGCGATGGGCTGTCGGCCTCCATCCTTCCATGTGGTACAACATGGTGAGCCTTCTGAATCTTAAAGCAATCTGGGTCACCGTCAGTAAGGAGTTTTTCAGCAAACCATTCCATGATGAACATTTTGGTGTGGTCTTCTTCTATACCTTCCGGTAATCCCAGCACTCTAATGTTTGCCGCTCTTGTCTGATTCTCGAGGGTTTCAAGACATGCTCTGAAATGCTGCGCTTCTTTAACTGCCATCACCGTAGCGCTAGTTGATGCTGTGACCTGCTTTTTCACATCAATCATTTTTGTTTTCATACAGTCCAGAGTTGTTTCCACCACTGTAACTCTGTTGGTGAAGGTATCCATTTTCTGGCTAAGGTTGGTCACTGAGGAAATAAGCCATTGCATTTTCTGGCGCAGTGATTGCATTGTTTCAGTTCCTGAGCATTGTTCAGGATCGATCTCTGTTGCCTTGCCAGTCTTTGTGGCAGATCCGCTGTATCTTATTTTTCTTTCCCCGAGGCATTGGCACCCCGATCACGTCGAGGATTCCCCATACTTGTCTCCGTACAGAATCCTCTCAACTGAAGCAAACTAGAAGATTTTTTAGTAAAATTAAGTAAGTTAATAAGTGTTTTTTTGTCGCATCAAATGAAGCTATTCAGACGTGCGACTGGTCTGTTCTGGCTTCACAGCACCCTGTCTCTTTAAGGTGAAGTAACCATCCTGGCTTGAATGTGTAGGTAGAGCATCCAGTGACACAGGAGCTGCACATTCCACTGCCACCTGGGAAAAGAGGATCTTGTTAGAAAATGCTGATACAGGATGCCCAAATATAAATTATGTAGTTTGGACCTTCTTACTGTGGCTATTGAAACCCCAAAAAACCTTGATATTGTAAGATAAAGTCCAAAAAGTCCATAAAAATTAATATTTTTATTTTATCTTCACTTCACACCATTATACTGTAGGCAACAGTTTCGTAGCTTAATACTCCACTTCCTCAGGCCATTCGTATCTGACAGTGTTGATACTAAATACAAAAAACATAAAAATAATTATTGAATTTATTGATTTTCAAAAATAGTTTCTTATTTATTAAGATACTATTTGTTACTTATGATTATTATTCATTATAAGGTACCTATTAAACAGTGTCAATTAACATAAAACTGAATATATAATCATTTTAATCAGTCATTTTTAATTTCACTTCACATACCTATTGTTTCCGGTGATTATTTTTAAACTGTCACTTTTTCATTAAATTTTTAATTGACCACTTCTTTTTAAACTTCGTGTTGAACTCAGTTCCCAAATAAATCCATCCTAAACTTGGTTAAAACAAAAATAACCTTTGTTAAATTTAATGTTAAATACCATTCTTTCAAAATATTTAGAAATATTATGAATTGTATTAATCCTTACTTCTAATATAAGTTTCTTCTGCTAACAGATTGAAGACATATTCGTTCCTTAATAGACATACAAATGCCTTATTGTCATTCGTTCCCTATAAAGAAAAATTTTAATTCTAGGGACATGGATATGTTGTTCATCTACACTTTCTGGCAGGTATCCTTGCCGCTTTAAGTCCTGCCGGAAGGTCTTCAAGCTGGCTCCTCCCACCCACCCGGGTGGTAAAACTCTCGGCTCCGCCCCATGACGCCAGATCTTCCTTACGCGCTTAGAGCTCAGGTTTCCCTCCTTAACGCTCTGCGTATAAGACTGGTTCTATTTCTTTAGTTTGCGAAATTACTTTAAGGTTTCAAGACTTGGTCTTTATTTCCCTCATGACTGCGATGGACAAATCGACTCCCGGTTTTCGGAGGTGCCCATGCGGGCAGAAGATGTCTCGGACGGATCCGCACTCCACGTGCGTCTACTGCTTGGGCCCTGAGCACGACCCACAGGCTTGCGACCTGTGCTCTTCCTTGGCCTATTTCTGGAAGGCCGTGCGCCCGTTTGCTTTCGGGCGCCGAGCGTTACCCTCGGTAAAAGTCGAAGGAGGCCCGTTTGGCGGCTTCCGCAGCGGCAGGCTCGGCGGAACAGCTTGAGCAGATGATCGCCCTCGAGGAGGAGGCGGCGCAGGCCGCATGCTCGTCTACCTTGGCTGCGGCCTTTATCCCGCTCTCCCTGGGATCCTCCTATTCAGCTTCTTTTAAGGAGCTCTGTCTGTCCCTTTCCACTAAGGGAGAGGGACCAACATGCTCAGGGCCTTCCTCTCGGTCCAAGAAGAAGGACCACAAAGGTAAGTCCCTCCATTGATGCTCTTAGGAGCGGGAGAGGTCCCTCTCCCCGAGTAGTCGACCATCGACTTGGTCAATCACTCGGCTTCGGCTACTGGCCTCACGGTGTCCCCGTCAGGTCAGTTGACCGAGACTCCCGTCCGACGCAGTTGAGATTTTCTCGACCCGTCGGATGGGCTGTCGACCGGTGAAGCGAAAGCCCTCACTCCGGTTCCCCGGCGGAGATTGAGGTTTCCGTGGACTGCCTGTGTCTCGGTTCCAGATTCACGGTTGAACCCTCGAGCTGAGGAAGGCGGGTTTCCCCTGCCCTGCCCGAGAACCCTCCTCAGAAAAGCGAGGTTCGCGGTCTCGGTCTCGGACTTCTTCTCAGTCCAGCCCGATCCCGCCGTCATAGGCGGTCTCGGTCTCGGTGCCGTGGCCCAGCGTGGCCGCTCGTCCTCGTCTTCCTCCTCCCGGATGAGGCTTGACGCCAGTTGCGCGGCGCCTCGAGGACCCAGGTGGCAACAGCTCCTTCTGTCCAGGAGCAAGCTGGCGTCGTCGCCTTCCCCGGCTATCAAGTGGCTGTCACTGGAGTGGCCGAAGCAGCCCCTCGCTCTAGCCGAGGCGCCTGCTCCCAGGCCTGTTGCTCGACCAAAACCGGCTGCCCCACCGATTCTGGTGGAACCTCCGCCTCCACAGCCATTGTTTGGGGCCCCGACCAAGAATTCTCGGTCGGCCCAGGGTCTGCCCCATAGGCTGTCTGTCACCCTCTCTCCCGATCACCCTCGGCAGGTGGAGGGTGGCTCAGGCCCAAGGCAGCTCTTTGCGGACTCTTCCGAGTCCGACGACGATTCCTCCCTGTTCTCCAGGCGGGTCGACTTGGAGTCCTCAGGAGGTCAGTCGCTGGACGATAGCCCATCGTCCTTCATGGGTTTGCTTAGGCTCATCTCGGAGTCCACCGGGATGCAACTTGAGCCCGTATCCAAGTGGGCCAAGTATCCCCTCATGGAGATATTGGACTGAGGGGATTCTCCCATGGAGGCCTTTCCGGTGGCCGAGGCCATTGTCGGCCCGGCCTTGGAGCTGTGGCAGCGCCCTGCTTCCTGTCCTGCACCCTCGGCCAGGATGGCGAGGAAGCATCGCGTCTACCAGTTCCTTGTCGGTTTTATTAACACCCCTCAGCTGAGGGGTTGGTTACCAACAGCGTCTTCGAGCGTGCGAAAGCGCGAGATAATGGACAAGCCTCCGACAAAGAGTCCAAGTTGGACTATGCCGGGCGCAAAGTCTACGCTGCGTCCTCCCTTGGCTTTCGTCAGGCCAGCTCGGCCATGCTGATGGCACACTTTTCCCACGCCTTGTTGGGCTCCCTGGACAAGGTAGTTCCTCATCTACCGGCTGACCTGCAGACCAAGGTTAAGCAGGTGCGGGACCAGGGCAGGGCAGTGGCCAAGCAGCAACTTCAGACTGCTTTGGACATCGGTGACTCATGTGCCAGGTCAGTCGCGGCCGCAGTGGCTATGCGCCGTCAGGCATGGCTGAGGATATCCACCTTCACAGCGGATACCCAGCACAAGTTGGCAGATGTCCCTTCTGGGACCGACCTCTTCGGCCTGGGTGGAAGGTCACCTCCAGAGGATCGAAAAGTCCAATGCCACTCTGGACTCGGTCTCATCCGCCCAGAGGATAAGGGCAAGACCGCAACCCAAGCCCTTTCGTCCGTCTGCGCCCACGGCACGTCCGGCCCAGCAGCATCAGGGCCAGCAGGTTCGCGCTTGGCATCCCAAACCCAAGCCCGCGGCTTCCTCCTCCAGGAAGCAGGGAGGTAAAGGCCCAGGTGGTCCCTCGGCCGGTCCCTCCTCCAAGCCTTCTCAGGGACAGGTTGAGGGGTGTCGCCCCCAACCTCGTCACCCCACCCCAGGTTCCCCCCATGGGGGGACCGCTTCGCCACTTCCTTTCCACCTGGTCTGCTATCACCACAGACCGGTGGGTGTTGGAAGTGGTGGGAAAGGGCCTGCCTCTGGAGTTCGAGCAGGCCCCGCCCTTCCGAGCTGTCACCCCGGGGCCTCGGGTTCCGCAGCCTCGCTGTCGGCTCACTGAGCCAACATCACTCTGCTCCTCAAGAAGGAGGTGATCAGAGAAGTGGCGGACCCTCCCTGAGACCCAGGGTTTGTGTCCAGGTACTTCCTGGTCCCAAAACGGATGGGGGGGGCTGGCGCCCCTTTCTCGACCTGCACGACCTAAACAAGTTCCTAAGGTCTCGGACCTTCAGGATGGTCACTCTGGCTCAGATAATACCATCCCTGGAACGCGGCGTGTGGTTCTGCTCTCTGGACCTACAGGACGCGTTTTTTCACGTCCTTATCCATCCGTCTCACCAGAGATTCCTTCGCTTTCGAGCAGAAGGATCCCTTTACGAGTTCCCGAGCCATGCCCTTCAGCCTTTCTCTTGCTCCCAGGGTCTTCACCAAATGCATGGCAGTGGTGACAGCATTCCTGTGGTGCCGAGGGGTCAGGGTGTACCCTTACCTGGACGATTGGCTGATAGCAGCCCCCTCCAGACAGGAGGTGGAGCGGTCCAGAGATCTGGCCCTCCAGGTTTGCTCTCAGATCGGCCTCCTCATCAACGAGGCCAAGTCGGAACTCGGACCGAAGCAGGTGATTCTTTTCATCGGGGCAGAGCTCGACTCTCTTCGAGCCAGAGCATGGCTCCCGGCGGACAGGGCCGAGGTTCTTTCCTCCTTTGCCCAGTCATTTCTGGTTGGGCAATCGCGCCCTGCCCAGGACTTCCTGCACCTCCTGGGTCTCATGGCGGCTTGCACCAGCGTGGTCAGTTGGGCCCGCTGGCACATGCTTCCCCTTCAGTGGGGGTTGGCCAGCCAGTGGTCTCAATGCTGCGATCCATTGGACCAGCTAGTGATGGTGACCCAGAGGATGTGGAACGCTGTCTAGTGGTGGACCATTCCAGCTCATCTGCAGGAGGGCATCCCGTTTGTCAGCCCCGAGCCGACGGTCTCTCTATCGACCGACGCCTCTCTGATGGGTTGGGGTGCCCATCTGGGGGAGCACAGAGCGCACGGCCTCTGGTCCCCTCGGGAGTCCCGATGCCACATCAACCTGCTGGAGCTCCGAGTGGTCCGCCTAGCTCTCACCGCCTGCTCCGTTTATGCACGGGTCAAGTGGTTCAGGTCCAGACGGACAATACCCGACCATGTACTACCTAAACTGCCAGGCGGGACGCTCCATGCCTCTGTGCAAGGAAGCTCTCCGCATTTGGTCACTCGTCCGCAGCCTGGAGGTGGATCTCCTAGCCATTCATGTGGCAGGAGTCTCCAACACCCTGGCCGATGCCCTAAGCCAGATAGGGGCTGTGTCTTATGAGTGGTCTCTCCTGCCGGAGGTAGTACAAGATCTGTTCTCCCATTGGGGCACACCTCAGGTGGACCTGTTTGCCTCAAGGGAGAACGCATAGCTGAGGCTGTTCCATGCCCACCCCCCTCAGCAGGGCTCACTGCAGGGGGATGCCTTCTCGAGGCCGTGGACCCCGGGCCTCTTCTACGCCTTTCCCCCATTTCCCTTGATCCACAAGGTGCTTCTCAAGGCAAGGAGGGACAAGGCGCAGGTGATTCTGGTAGCCCCAGACTGGCCCTGCCAATGCTGGTATCCAGATCTCCTCAGCCTCAGCTCCAGGCTCCCGAGGCAGCTTCCAGCTCGCCCGGACCTACTCTCAGTCAATCAGGGGAAGGTGTTCCATCCGGACCTTCAATCCCAGCACCTGACGGCCTGGTTCCTGAGCTGCAGAGTTCCAGGCCTTGGGTCTTTCCAACGAGGTCCTCAATGTAGTTGAGGTGTCCCGTAAGGAGTCGACCAGGAAATGCTATGCCTTCAAATGGAAGAGATTTTCCATTTGGTGTCAGGGCAAGGGCCTGGACCCTTCCTCCTGTTCCTTGGCAAGCATCTTGGACTATCTATGGTCCCTTTCTCAGCAAGGACTTAGGTCGACGACCCTAAAGGTGCACCTGGCAGCCATCTCTGCTTACCGGGCGCGGGCTGGGAAGCAGTCGGTGGCGCAGGAGAAGGTGGTCTGGTGCTTTCTCAAAGGCCTTGATCACATTTCCCCTCCGGTGCGAGAACCTCCACCTCTGTGGGTTCTACTGCTGGTATTGGCAAAGCTCATGGGCAAGCCATTCGAACCAATGCACAGGTGTGATCTCTCTCACCTGTCGTGGAAGACCGCCTTCTTGGTGGCTATTACGTCAGCCAGAAGGATGGGAGAGCTCCAGGCGCTTTCCATCGAGTCTCCTTACCTGGTCTTCCACAGGGACAAGGTTGTCCTGCGCCACACCCAAAATTCCTTCCGAAGGTGGTGTTGGAGTTTCACCTTAACCAGGTGTTGACTCTGCCGGTGTTCTACCCCAATCACACCTCGGAGGCCGAATATAGGCTCCATACTCTGGACCCTAGAAGGGCGCTCACTTACTATAAGGAGCGCACGACTGAAATTCGGGGAGAGGTTCGCCAGCTGTTTGTCACCTATGCTGAAGCCGCACTGGCAGACCTGCAGCCAAGCGGACGATAAGCAGGGGGTCACCTCCTGCATAGATTCTCTGCTATAGGTTGCGGGCATGGAGTCTCCCAGAGGATAAGAGCTCATTCTACCCGCCATACCGCTGCATCGGGTGGCTGCTTCCAGGACGTCCCTATCCAGGAAATCTGCAGGGCTGCTACCTGGAAGTCAGCACACACCTTCATCACCCACTACCATATCGACCTTGAGTCACGCCGGGATGCTGGTTTTGGGGCCTCGGTTCTCCAGTCTCTATTCCCTAAGTAGGGGGTGTGCGCCTTGCCTCCCTCCTCCCAGAGAAATGCTAGGAGTCTGCCAGAAAGTGTGGATGAACAACATATCCATGTTCCTAGAAATACAGGTTACTCACCTGTAATAGGAGTTCTAGGAATGGTATATGTTGTTCATCCACATGACCCACCCGACCTCCTCCGGCTCGGACAAGACTATCTGAGCTTCCAGCCGGGCCAGATCTAAGGCCATGGGTGGAGTCGAGAGTTTTACCACCCGTGGTGGGAGGAGCCAGCTTGAAGACCTTCTGGCAAGACTTAAAGCGGCAAGGATACCTGCCAGAAAGTGTGGATGAACAATATATACCATTCCTAGAACTTCTGTTACAGGTGAGTAACCTGTATTTACTATAAAAAAAGACTGTCATGTAAAATCGCTTGAAAGCTTTTTACCCTTTTATACTCCATTTCAGGACTATTACTTTTTATAAAGAGTTATTGTTTTTTAAAATGTCAAATATATTTCACTATTTAAAGTTCATTTTACAATAAATCGTACCTTATCATTTAAACAGAGCTCATTTAGTCTGATACTCTTTTTTTATAAAATTCCATACGCTTAACTATTAGACTCCTTGATTCTCAGATAAAACTGAGTGACCTTGTTGTTTTCACAGAGTTCATAAAGTCTCTGAGGACAGGGTGGGTGCCACAGGACTGGAAGGTGGCACATATAGTGCCTATCCTCAAGGAGGGATCAAGGGAGGTGGCAGGGAACTACAGGCCTGTCAGCCTGACATCGGTGGTGGGCAAGGTGATGGAGGGCATTGTCAAGGAGAGGCTAGGGGGCGACCTGGAAAAGTCAGGGTGCCAGGACGATAGATAGCATGGATTCGTCCCGGGGAAATCGTGTCAGACAAACCCTGTGGAGTTCTATGACTGGGTGACGAGTGCCTTGGACGTGGGTAGACCAGTGGACGTCCTCTTTCTAGACTTCAGCAAGGCATTTGACTCTGTTCCTCATGAGGGCCTGTTGGATAAGCTTGGAGAAATGGGGGTGGGGAACCAGATGATCAGATGGATAGGCAATTGGCTCCAGGACCGGACCCAGAGGGTCGTAGTTGGCAGGATAGTCTCATCCCCAAGGAGGGTCATTAGTGGGGTCCCACAGGGATCAGTCCTTGGTCCCCTCCTGTTCAACGCTTACGTCTCTGACATAAGGACAGGTATCAGGAGTGAGATGAGCCTCTTTGCGGATGATTCAAAACGGGGGGCGGTGGTGGATGGGGAGGAGGGGAGGGTGGCCCTACAGGGGGACCTGGAGGCTCTGGAAAGATGGTCTAGAAAGTGTAAGCTGAGGTTCAGTGCAGGGAAATGCAAGGCACTGCACCTGGGGGCCAGAAACCCGGGCCAAGTGTACACCCTTGGGAGTGAAATGCTACAAGTCTAGATGGCTGAGAGGGACCTGGGGTGGTGGTGGATGTCAAGATGAACAACTCAGAGACTTGTAGGAGGGCAGCAGCCAAGGCCAACAGGATGCTGGGATGCATCGCTAGGGGGATCACCTCCAGAAGTAGGGAAGTGATGCTCCCTCTGTATAACTGCTTGGTGAGGCCGCACTAGTAGTACTGCATGCAGTTTTGGGGCCACACTTAAAGAGGGACATTAAATTCCTGGAGGGTCCAGAGGAGGGCAACCAAAATGATTTGGGGCTTGGGGGACAGGACCTATGGGAGGAGAGGCTCGAAGAGCTAAATATGTACACATTGGAAGAGAGAAGGACCCGGGGCATGATAGAGGTCTTCAGGTACATGAAGGGGGTAAATAGGGGAGGAGCAGTCAGGGTGCTTCGAAGGAAGGAGGAGGGAGCCACTAGAGGGCATGGGTGGAAGCGGGAGGGGGGAAGATTCAGAGGAGAAAGGAGGAGGTGCTACTTCACTGAGAGGGTGGTGGAGCCATGGAATGCGCTGCCTGGGGGGCTGGTGGTGGCAGAGATGGTGGAGGGGCTCAAGAGGGGGTGGAACAGGTACAGGGGAAGGGTTCCGGAAGCAAAATCCAGTGCAGCGAGAATATCCAGAATTGGGAAGGGAGAAGCCAGAGAAGGCGAGGGGTGCAGCAAGGTCAGCTCCCAGGGTGGGGGCTGACCAAATGAACAGACACGAAAGACCGTTAGGCCTATTCTGCTGGCATTTTGGTATGTTAGTTAGTATTTTAACTTCGTGCTCTTAACTTTTGAATTCCTGGCTTCTCGATCAGAACTGAGGAGAAAAGAGAAAAATACAATGCCTATTTATATGACCTCAGCCTTTTAAATGACATTTTGAGCTGATTCTCAGAGTTGTAAAAGAATCTTACCTTGCTCAACGCCATTATACTGACGACTGTCTTTCAAAAGGAACCGGGCGGTCTGAGCTAAGGATTTAAGTGCGGTTTAAAAGCCTGCGAAATTGACAGGGGGAGATACGTCATTCATGACGCTAAACCTTAACCCACTATAGGTTTAGCTACTGGTTGAAATTGAATGAGCTGCACAACCTTCCCTGTAGCTAAGCGGATTAATGAAGTGGGCTCACTTAGTACAGAATGGGAGTCTGCGGTTCGCCCCCTGTCCTTGGCTAATTGCCGAAATTCTAGTCTTTATTCCCTCTACTAATTTATATTGATGTATACTGTTTTGTTTTAATTTTATAGTTAATTACTATATTAGTTAAATATTCAAGTTATAGGAGCAATCTATCCTTCAGTGTACTTCATTGCATTGTTAAAACTATTAATGAATATACACTAAGTGATTTTCTAAGATAATTTGCACATCTGTTTCTACTTGTAATATTTATTTTTAATTGATGATTTATAATGAAAGATCTTACTTCGAGATACAGCTCTTGCAGCAGGTAACACCATTAGGATTGAAGCCGGCAGGCGTCAGGACCCAACGGAAATCTTTTAGCTAGCCGTCCTTCAGCGGAGACCGCCTCCGACGTCGGTCCCGCCCCCGACGTCAGACGTAGTACATAAGGAGGCGGTCCCGCCAGATTCCCCAGATCTTACTTCGAGACACAGCTCTTGCAGCAGGTTACACCATTAGGACTGAAGCCGGCAGGCGTCAGGACCCCACGGAAAAATTCTAGCTAGCTATCTTCAGCGGGGACCTTGACGTCGGTCCCGCCCTCCGATGTCAGGCGTAGTACATAAGAGGCGGTCCACCCGATTCCCCAGTTCTTTCCGCCCGTCGACTTGCATGTCACCGACCTTGATTCAGCTCTAGCGAAGCGACGTGGTTAAGTTCTTTCCTACAGAAATTGAATTTCTTCAAGCAAGTTTTCTCTGATGTCCTCTCCGACCTCCGGTCACTCTCGAGTATGTGCTTGTGGAAACAGATCCCCTTCAAGGACCCTCACGTGGCCTCGACCGGCCCTACGCCCAGACCACAACACCCGGGCCTGCTCCTTTTGCCAGGGGTTTAATAGCAGAACCCGGATCCATCGCCAGAAGGCCCTTCAGGCTTTTTTGCTGGAAGAAAAGCTTAAGACCATGTCTTCCAAGGAGGACTCTTCAAAAAAGGCCCACAAGCACACTGAAAAACGAAGGGAGAAGGCCCCTTCCAGGTCCCCGTCTAGGGCCTCAGACTCACGCAGCTCCGGTTCCAGGCCCGACCGCTCCCCCTCCCAGGCCAGCTCTCAGCCTCCCCTGCCTGCGGTTAAGAAGTCTTCCTCTTCTCAGGCCAAGACTGCCAGACCTTCCTCGTCCTCCAGGGCCTTGGTCAAGTCTGGGGACCGCCACCATCACCATAAGTCGGGTTCCCGCCTTTCTGAACCCGACGTCAGGTCGGCTTCCTTTCCTCCTCGCAAGACCTTGGAGCTTACGTCTCTGAAGAGACCGCAGGACCCGACGCCGGTGCGCCTGTCGTCGTCCTCTCGCCACAGATCCCCGGAGCCGCCGTTGGCCAGACGACCGTTGCCGGCCAAGCCAACACTTCATCGGACCACTCCTATTGAGGAGAGAACCCCGACGCCTCCGACCGACGTCGGTCAGGAGACCATAACCGAGGAGGAGGAATTAACTCAGCCCGAGGACCAGACGGGTGACCCTGGTCCTGTCGAGATGCCCAGGAAACCCTCACCATTACCCGAGCCCCCTATGGAGCCGACGCTGGGACCCGACGACCGTCCACCGGCGCCTGGACTGTCGTCGGGCCTTTCCATGGTAGAAGTGAAGGAGCTGTTCACTCACTGGTGGGACACCATAAAGAAGGACATGGTTCCCACTCCACCTCCTCTTCCTCCTCCTCTTCCTCCTACACCGATTACTCCTCCAGTTACTGCGCTCCCCTCCCCATCGGGGTCGGCAGGCCGATTACCTCCTCCCCGGGAGCACAGAACACCTCCAAGGGGGAGACCAGACAAACGGAGACCTCCGTCCAAATCCTCTTCCAGGTCACTCAGCCCTAAGAGACCCAGAAGACGCCGATGATCGCCTTCGACGGAGGACACGGGATCAGAGTTCTCAACATCCAGATCCCCATCTCCCCTCTCCATCCCTTCTCCGGATCCACACGAGATGCCAAAGTCTCCTCCGGATGACCCTTCGTTCTCGGATATTATGAGACACATCCAAGAGAACATGGGATGGGATGCGGAAGAGCTAGACCCGGAAAGGCTACGCCTTGCAAAGTATCTTCGGCAGAAGGACCCCAAGCCTGTGGTGGTGCCACCCTTGGTAAACACTTTCGTGGACGTCACCAAGGCAGCGTGGAAGCGTCCACATTCGCTCCCGGCGATGCTGAAGAAAGCTGATTGCTTGTACAAGGCTCCCAGGAAGACCAGTACTTGACTCAGCAGCCTCAGGCCGACTCTCTGGTCATAACAGCCTCACATGACCGGTCCCAGAGACCGCCACATCTGAGCACCCTGCCACCAGACCCAGAGTCCAAACAGCTGGATGCTATGGGTAGGCGCACGTATGCTTCCGCTACCTGCGCCATCAGATCCCTGAATTACTTGACCCACATGGTGCAGTTCCAAATGCCTTGTGGGAACAGGGTCTGATGCGGCTGAAAAACTGCCGAAGGTGAGCAGAAGGAGGAGATGCTTCAGCTCCTTACGTACAGAGTTCGGATGTGGGAACCCAAGTGCTACGAGCCGTGTATGACTCCGCGGACTCCTCGGCCCGAGCAGCAGCTTCAGGCTTATGCATCCGGAGACACTCTTGGTTGCGCGTCTTCAGCTTTACCCCGGACGTCCAGAAGAATATCATGGACGTCCCATTCGAGGGAGAAGTCTTGTTTGGTAAGCCCTCAGAGAAGATTATTACCAAACTCCAAGAGGCCGGGAAGGCGGTGAGGTCGGTTCAGGCCATGTACCGACCCAAGCTTAGTTCCTTTCGGAGAACCAGAAGCCGATTTCGTGGACGGACGCTAGAGCAACAGTCCCGCCCGCTCCACAACAGAGGGGCTCCGGCTCACAGAGCCAGGAAACAACCCATGGGCCGCAGCCAGCGTACTTCAAGCCGGTCCAGCCAGCGGACCTCAGCCGCCTGGCCTGACTCCTTTCGCCCCGCCCCTCAGGATCAATGGGAAATCATGGTCGGGGGTCGCATTGCGAACTTCCTGCCGGGATGGCAGGCTATAACCACCGACAGGTGGGTTCTTCAGTTGGTCGGAAGAGGCCACTTTATAGAATTCGCAGAAAAGCCACCCTCGAGGCCTCCTTTGCTCTCCCGGTGTCCGGGTCAGCACAAGTCTCTGATCTGGCAAGAAGTACTCGCGCTCTTGCAAAAGGGAGCGATAGAGTACGTCCCGGAGAACCAGAGAGGACAAGGATACTATTCCCACTTCTTCCTGGTTCCAAAGAAAACAGGGGACCTCCATCCGATTTTGGACCTCAGCGACCTCAACGTGTCGGTCGTATACAAGAGATTTCGCATGGTGACTCTTCCGGGTCTCATTCCCATGCTGAAGCAAGATGCCTTCTTAGCGTCTCTAGACATGCAGGACGCATACCTGCACATCCCTATAGCTCAGGCGCACAAGAGGTTCCTGCGCTTCGAGTTTCTCGACCACCACCTTCAGTTCCGAGCCCTTCCATTCGGACTGTCATCCGCACCCAGGGTCTTTACCAAATGCATGGCAGTCGTGGCAGCATCTCTAAGGAGACAGGGCCATTATGTGTTCCCGTACCTGTACGATTGGCTTCTCATGGCCACCTCCAGAGAGGCGTTGTTACGTGCGATCCAGAGCACCCAGGACCTGTTCCGATCTCTGGGCATCCTAATCAACCACGAGAAGTCTCTCCTGGTACCGTCGCAGAAGCTGCAATTTATATGCGTAGTACTGGACACCATTCAGGGAAAAGCTTTTCTTCGAGATGACAGAGCGGAGCTCATCAGATCCCTCATCAGGGAGTTATCGTCGAACAAGACCGTCCCTGCCAGGTCGGTCCTTCGCTGTTCGGACACATGGCTGCGCCATTCCTACTGTCCTTTCGCAAGGCTCCATCGGGTAACTCAGTGGATGCTCAAGGTGCAATGGGATCAAAGGCAAGACCATGCAGCATCCGGTCAGAATCATGAACACCGTGATTCGAGACTGGCAGTGGTGGCTAGACCCAGGGTCGCTCTCCACGGGCGTCCCATTTGTAGCGCCATCCCCGGAGGTAATCCTCACCACAGACGCCTCAGGTCTAGGGTGGGGAGCACACCTGGACAGGGTGAAGTCCCAGGGTACATGGACCCCTCTGGAGGCTCATCTCCATATCAGTGTCCTAGAGATGAGGGCGGTCCTTTATGCCCTGCAGGCCCTTCAGTCAGAAATCCCGCCGAATACTCTCCTGCTCCAGACAGACAACACGGCGGTGATGTATTACCTCAACAAACAAGGAGGCGCACACTCTTACCCCCTTTGCAGGGAGGCCATGAGGGTGTGGGATTGGCTAATCCGACACGGCGCGAATCTGATCACTGTACATGTTCCCGGGGTGGACATCACGAGTGCAGATGGCCTGAGTCGCTCCCAGGCCAGAGTCCACGAGTTGGAACTTCTTCAAGAGGTAGCAGAGGATCTGTTTCTTCGATGGGGAACTCCAGAGTTGGACTTGTTCGCGTCCCCATCCAACGCAAAACTGCCCAATTTTTGCTCGCTAGATCCAGGGCCTGGTGTTTTCTGGCGAGACGCGTTGTCCGTTTCCTGGGCGGACAGATTCCTCTACACTTTCCCTCCCTTCCCGTTGATCAAGAGAGTTCTTCTCAAACTGCGCAGGGAGCATGCAACAATGATCCTGGTGGCCCCTTTCTGGCCCAGACAGATCTGGTTCCCTTTGCTAATTCAGCTATCCCGGGAACCTCCGCTCCGTTGCCATTCAGCTCCCATCTCTTGTCTCAGGAGAAAGGTTCACTGGTCCACCGGACTACGCTCACTGAACCTGCATGCATGGCTCCTAGAGACACAGCCATCTTACGTCACGGTCTGCAGAAGTTGTAGAAGTTCTTTCTGCAGCCAGAAAGCCGCAGCGCATGTGATGTATGCCATGAAATGGCGCCTTTCATTTGTAGTACATGACACGCATTTTCCCCTTTAGGTTGCCCGGTGGGAGTGGTGTTGGACTACCTGCTCTCCCTTTTCCGTTCGGGTCTAGCCTACTCCTCTATCAAGGTGCACCTCTGTGCCATCTCTGCCTACCACCTTCCGGTGGGACATCGCACAGTGGCACAATTAGACGCCTCTCGGGAATTTTTGAGAGGGGTGTTACATCTTAGGCCACCCATTAAGGACCCAGTGCCTCCATGGGATTTGCTCTTTGTCCTGGAACAACTCACGCTTCCCCTTCGAACCTGCTGCAGATTGCGAGCTGCGTTTTCTGTCGTGGAAAACGCTGTTTTTGGTTGCTGTTACTTCAGCAAGAAGAGTTTCTGAGCTTCACGCTCTCATGTGCAAAGAGCCTTATTTAGTTTTCCACCAGGACAGAGTATCCCTGAGGACGAATCCAAAATTCTTGCCTAAGGTGGTCTCTACACTCACTCTCAATCAGGATATTGACCTGCAGGTCTACTTCCCGAATTACTCTAATAGAGGAGAGGCACTGCTCCACACCCTGGATGTTCACCGAAGCTTGAGGTATTACCTCAACAGAACTAAACTACTTCGTATTTCAGAGCAACTTTTCATTTCCTTTTCTGAAAGGATGATGGGCCAACCAGTATCCAAACAGTCCCTGTCTCGCTGGCTTGTCCAGTGTATTTCATTCTGTTATGATATCAAACAAAAGCCCCTCCCAGGTACAGTCCGGGGTCATTCTACTAGGGGTGTGGCCACCTCCTTTGCAGCACTCGGAAACGTCTCCACTTCAGCCATAAGTGCTGCAGCCACTTGGAGCTCTGTGCATACATTTATCAGGCATTATAGCCTGGACATCGCCTCTCGGCGAAGAGCCGGCTTCGGCCTGGCGGTGCTACAGGGTCTCCTGTCCTAGATTCAGGACCTGGAATGTATTTCCTAGTTTCCTCCTCCCAGAATGTTGGCAGCGTTACTGCTTGGGAATCAGTCCTAATGGTGTAACGCTGCTGCAAGAGCTGTGTCTCAGTAAGATAGTACAGTTACGTAAGAACTTGCAGCTAAGTAGATCTTCGAGAACAGCTCTTGCGCAGTAAATCCTCCCCACCTTCCCCTTGGAGGAGGCATGGCTTTTGCCTTTACTATCAGGGTTTTTCCCTTGACTTCTGACGGTGGATCCTCGGTCTCCCCATTTCAATGTCAGCCTGTGGCGAAGTCTCGGCGGGAGAACTGGGGAATCGGGCGGGACCGCCCCCTTATGTACTACGTCTGACGTCGGAGGTGGGACCGACGTCGGGGGCGGTCCCCGCTGATGATAGCTAGCTAGAATTTTTCCGTGGGGTCCTGACACCTGCCGGCTTCAGTCCTAATGGTGTAACCTGCTGCAAGAGCTGTTCTCGAAGATCTACTGTTACGGTAAGTTCTTACGTAACTGTACTTTCTTTCCCACCGTCGACTTGCATGTCTCGACCCTTCGGTTCATTTCTAGTGCGACGCCTGGTTAAGTTCTTCCGTTTAGGAAAAAAGTTTGTTTCTACTGCATAGTTGCTGTCTGATGTCCTCTCTAACCTCCGTGGAAGGCCATCCATCGAAGTGCGCCTGTGGGAAGCAAATCCCGTTTAAAGACCCGCAGTCGGCCTGCGTCTGGTGCCTAGGCCCACACCACGACACCCGGGCCTGTTCCTTCTGCCAGGGATTCAATAGCCGGACCCGGATCCGTCGCCAGAAGGCCCTACAGGCGTTCCTGCTCGAGGAAAAGGTTAAAGCCATGAACGCAGCCTCCAAGGCGGAATCTTCTGACAAGGCCCGGAGACACCTTGAGTAGCGTAGGGAGAGGGTGAGATCCAAGTCCCCATCTAGGGCCTCTGACTCCCATAGCTCCGTCTCCCGGTCCAACCGCTCCCCTTCCCGGCCCGCTCTCAGCCTCCCCCTGCAGCGGTGAAGACTCCTTCGGGTTCTTCCTCTCTTCCTCAGGCCAAGACCTCCAGGCCCTCCTCCTCTTCTTCGGCTTCCAGGGCTCTGCCGAGGTCGGGGGACCGCCACCACCACCACAAGTCCGGTTCCTGCCATTTGGAACCCGATGCCAGGTCAGTCTCCTTGCCTCCTCCTCCCCAGCGGAAGACCAAAGAGCTGACTTCACTCAAGAGATCGTTGGATCCGATGCCGGCCCACCTGACGTCGGCCAAGCACCATCGGTCCCGAGAACCAACGACCGCCAGACTTCCGTCGCTGGTTAGGCCTTCACCACCACGGACGCTGGCCGGGGGACTGATGTCCGTATCTACAGAGAGGAGAACCCCAACGCCTCCCACCGACGTCGGTCAGGAGGCGATCACGGAGGAGGAGCTGACCCAGCCCGAAGACCAGGCGGCGAACCGGTCCTTTCGCACCCCACAGGGAACCCTCTCCGGAACTAGAGACCTCTGGGGAGCCGACGCCGGAACCCGACGACCGGCCACCGGCACCTGGTCCATCGTCGGGCCTCAGTATTTCCGAGGTCAAGGAGTTGTTCACCTACTGGTGGGATACCATAAAAAAGAATGTGGTTCCAACACCTCCTCCTCTTCCTCCTCCTCCACCTGTGACTCCACTGGCCCCCGCGCCCCCTACTCCACCCAGGGCTGCAGGCCGAGTACCTTCCCCCCAGGAGCCTATGGATCCTTCTAGGGATAGACCAGAAAAGAGGAGACCTCCGTCCAGATCCTCTTCAGGGTCACCCAGCCCCAAGAGACCCAGAAGACGCCGTCATTCGCCTTCGACGGAGGACACGGGATCAGACTTCTCGGACGGATCTAGATCCCCCTCTCCGATCAGCGTCCCTTCTCCGGACCCACGTGAGCTTCCAGGATCTCCTCCGGATGACCCATCGTTCTCAGAGATTATGAGACATATCCAGGAGAACATGGGCTGGGATGCAGAGGAACTAGACCCCGAGAGATTACGCCTTGCCAGATATCTTCGGCAAAAAGATCCAAAGCCTGTGATGGTGCCACCCTTGGTGGACACCTTCGTGGACGTCACCAAGGCAGCGTGGAAACGTCCACACTCGCTTCCGGCACGGCCGAAGAAAGCTGACCACCTGTACAAGGCCCCTAGGGAGGACCAGTACTTGGCATCACATCCTCTGGCCGATTCTCAGGTCATTACAGCATCTCATGACCGGTCCCAGAGGCCGCAACATTTGAGCACCCTGCCACTGGACCCAGAGTCCAAGCAGTTGGACGCTATGGGCAGGCACACGTATGCATCCGCTACCTGCACCATCAGATCCCTCAACTATTTAACCCACATGGTACAGTTTCAGAACGCCTTGTGGGAGCAGGGACTGGATCTGGCGGAAAGATGCCAGAAGGTGAGCAGAAGGAGGAGTTGATACACTCCCCGCGCAGGGTTCAGACGTGGGAACCCAGGTGCTGCGAAGCTGCGATGATTCGTGGACTCCTCGGCCAGGCGGCAGCTTCAGGCGTATGCCTCCAGAGACACTCATGGCTCCGTGTTCGGATTTACCCTGGACGCCCAGAAGAACATCCTGGATGCCTCGCTTCACGGAGAAGTTCTTTTTGTTGAGTCCTCGGAGAAGGTCCTCACCAAACTTCAGGAGGCCGGGAAGGCGGTACGGTCTGTCTAGGCCATGTACAGACCCAAGCTTAGTTCCTTTCGTAGGAACCAAAGCGGTTTTCGAGGCCGGATGCAGAGACAGCAGTCCCGCACCAGCCCGCAACAGAGGGGCTCCTTCTCCCGCAGAGCCCAGGGGAAGTCGTCCGTGGGCCGAAGCCAACGCCCAGCTAAGTTGGCCCAGCCCGCAGGACCCTCAGCCGCCACAGCATGACTCCTTCCCAGCCCCACCCCTCAGGATCAACGGGACACCAAGGTCGGGGGTCGTATCACGGACCACCTGCCAGGGTGGCAGTCCATAACCACCGACAGGTGAGTTCTTCAGTTGGTCAAAAGAGGCCACTTTATAGAATTCATGGACAAGCCACCCACAAGGCCTCCTCTGCTCTCCCGTTACTCGGGTCAGCACAAATCACTCATCAGGCAAGAGGTACTTGCACTCCTGCAAAAGGGAGCAGTGGAGTTTGTCCCTGAGAACCAGATAGGATCTGGATACTATTCCCACTTCTTTCTGGTTCCAAAGAAAACAGGGGACCTCCGTCCAATCTTGGACCTCAGCGACCTCAACATGTTGGTTGCCTACAAACGTTTTCGCTTGGTGACCCTCCAAGGGCTCATTCCAGTGCTGAAGAAGGACGCCTTCTTAGCGTCCCTGGACATGCAGGACGCCTACCTGCACATCCCAGTAGCTCAAGCGCACAGGAGGTTCCTGCGCATCGAGTTTCTAGGCCACCACTTTCAGTTCCGTGCTCTTCTGTTCGGACTGTCATCGGCCCCCAGGGTCTTTACCAAGTGTATGGTAGTCATGGCAGCGTCTCTAAGAAGACAGGGCCACTACGTTTTCCTATACCTGGACGATTGGCTTCTCATGGCCACCTCCAAAGAGGCGCTGTTGCTGGCTATTCAGAGCACCCAGGATCTGTTCCAGTCCCTGGGCATTCTTATCAACTACGAGAAGTCTCTCCTGGTACCGTCCCAGAAGCTGCAGTTCATAGGCGCAGTTCTGGACACCGTCCAAGGGAAAGCCTTTCTTCCCGACGAAAGAGTGGAACACATTAGATCCCTCATCAGGGGTCTCTCGGCAAAGAAGACTGTCCCCGCCAGGTTGGTCCTTCGCTTGCTTGGACACATGGCTGCGGCTATTCCAACCATCCCTTTGGCAAGGCTCCACATGCGGGTAACTCAGTGGATGCTCAAGGTGCAGTGGGACCAAAGGCAAGACCACATGCGGCATCCGGTCAGAATCACGAACGTCGTGATTCGAGACTAGCAATGGTGGCTAGACCCGGCGACACTCTCTGTGGGGGTCCCGTTTACAGTGCCGTCCCCAGAGGCAATCCTCTCCACAGACGCCTCAGGGCTGGGGTGGGGAGCGCACCTGAATTGGGTGAGGTCCCAGGGAATATGGTCCCCTCAGGAAGCCCACCTCCACATCAACGTTCTGGAGATGAGGGCGGTCCTTTACGCCCTGCAGGCCTTTTAGGCAGAAATCCCGTCGAGTACTCTTCTGCTTCAGACAGACAATACGGCGGTGATGTATTACCTCAACAAACAAGGAGGCACACACTCTTACCCCCTTTGCAGGGAAGCTGTGAGAGTGTGGGATTGGGTAATCCGACACGGCGCGAGCCTGATTGCAGTTCACGTTCCCGGAGTGGACAACACAATCGCAGACGACCTGAGTCATTCCCAGGCCAGAGTCCATGAATGGGAACTTCTTCAGGAGGTAGTAGAGGATCTGTTTCTTCGATGGGGCACTCCAAAGTTGGACTTGTTCGCTTCCCCATCCAATGCAAAACTGCCCAATTTTTGCTCGCTAGATCCAGGGCCTGGTGTTTTCTGGCGAGGCGCGTTGTCCCTCTCCTGGGCGGACAGATTCCTCTATGCTTTCCCTCCCTTCCCGTTGATCCAGAGAGTTCTTTTCAAACTGCGCAGGGAGCACGCAACAATGATCCTGGTAGCGCCTTTCTGGCCCAGGCAGATCTGGTTCCCCATGCTGACGCAATTGTCCTGGGAACCTCCAGTTCCATTGCCTTTCAGCTCCCATCTATTGTCTCAGGAGGAGGGTTCACTAGTCCACCCGGACTTACGCTCACTGAATCTGCATGCCTGGCTGCTCGAGATATAGCCATTATGCGACACGGGGTCTCGCAAGAGGTGGCGGAAGTCCTTTCCGTGGCCAGAAAGCTGGCTACGCATGCGACGTATGCCATGAAGTGGCGCCGTTTTTGCTTGTGGTCGCAGGCACGCGGCCTTTCCCCTTTAGAATGCCCAGTGAAATTGGTTCTGGAATACCTGCTTTCCCTCTTTCATTCGGGTCTCGCCTACTCCTCCATTAAAGTTCACCTCTGCGCGATTTCGGCCTACCACTTCCCGGTAGGACAGCGCACAGTGGCTCAGCTAGATGTCTCTCGAGACTTCCTGAGAGGGGTGTTACACCTTAGGCCACCCATCAAGGATCCCGTTCCTCCTTGGGACTTACTCTTTGTCTTGGAACAACTCACGCTTCCCCCGTTTGAACCTGCCGCAGATTGCGAGCTGCATTTTCTGTTGTGGAAAACGTTACTTTTAGTTGCTGTCACATCAGCAAGGAGAGTTTCCGAGCTTCATGCTCTCATGTGTAAGGAGCCTTATTTAATTTTCCACCAGGACAGAGTGTCTCTGAGGACGAATCCTAAATTCCTGCCTAAGGTGGTGTCTGCCCTCACTCTCAACCAGGACATCGATCTGCCTGTGTACTTTCCCAAGTACTCTAATAGAGGAGAGGCGTTGCTTCACACCCTGGATGTTCACCGCTCCTTAAGATACTACCTGAACAGAACTAAACAGCTTCGCACATCGGAGCAACTATTTGTATCCTTCGCTGAGAGGATGCTGGGCCAACCAGTCTCAAAGCAGTCCCTTTCTCGCTGGCTTGTCCAGTGTATTTCATTTTGCTACAACAACAAACAGAAGCCCTTCCCGGGTACAGTCCGGGGCCACTCGACAAGGGGGGTGGCTACCTCCTTTGCAGCACTGCGCAACGTCTCCACCTCGGCCATTTGTGCTGCAGCTACTTGGAGCTCTGTGCACACATTTATTAGGCACTATAGCCTGGATATTACTTCACGGCGGAGAGCCGGTTTCGGCCTTGCTGTTCTACAGGGTCTCCTCTCCTAGAATCAGGACTTGCTCAAGATCTTTCCTAACTTCCTCCTCCCAGAATGCTTAGAGGCGCTATTGCTTGGGAATCAGTCCTGATGATGTTACCTGCTGCAAGAGCTGTATCTCGAAGTAAGATAGTACAGTTATGTAAGAACTTACCGTAACAGTAGATCTTCGAGAACAGCTCTTACCATGTTCTCCACCACCATTCCCCTTGAGGAGGTATGGCCTACCAGGCTCGGCAGGAGCTTACTCTTTCTTCCTTTCTTCTGATGGCGGATCCTCGGTCTCCCTTCTGATGTCATCCTGCGGCCGGGTCTCCGGCCCGGAAGAACTGGGGAATCGGCCGGACCGCCTCCATATACTCGTCTGACGTCGGGGGCGGGACCGACGTCGGAGGCAGTCTCCGCTGAAGACTGCTAGCTAGAAGATTTCCGTGGGGTCCTGACGCCTGCCGGCTTCAGTCCTAATGGTGTTACCTGCTGCAAGAGCTGTTCTCGAAGATCTGCTGTTACGGTAAGTTCTTACGTAACTGTACTTTGTCTAAATTTGAATGTAGAATTTAGAAAAAGATTACTTTTAAAAAGGATAAAACCCATTAAATGGGTTTTCCCACCAGAACCACTGGAATAGACATCAAATTCGAATTCTTCAATAGCTACCATTGTCAATGAAGGGAAAACTGTAGAAAGTGAATTAGATGTCACCAATGTATTTAATAAATATTTCGGGACAGTGTTTACAAATAAAGATCCCTTAAAAGATCTAGCATATGATTATTCCAGCTCATATGAAGAAATTATCCTGACAGAAATAAAGGAGGCTATTAATAGTTTAAAGGAAACATCATCTTCCGGGCCAGATAACTTAAATACATACTTTATTAAACATATTTCTGATGCACTTCTATATCCTTTATATATGATCTTTAATAAATCATATATGTATGGAGTAGTCCCCCAGGATTGGAGGCTAGCTACCGTGATACCTATATATAAGAAGGGCAACAGGAGTAGGGTGGACAATTATAGACCCATTAGTCTCACTTCGGTGGTGTGTAAAATTATGGAAAGAATATTGAAAGCAAGTTTAGATCAAGAAATACTAATTAAGGGTCTAGTGGATAATACACAACATGGATTTTGCAAGGGAAGATCATGTACCACTAATCTTATTACTTTCTATGAAAGTATAAGTAGTAGTCTGGACAGAGGAATTCCAGTTGATGTTGTGTTCTTGGACTTTAGAAGGGCATTTGATAAGGTCTCCCACAATCTTTTAGTCTTGAAATTAATCAAATTGGGATTTAATGGATATGTTGTTAAATGGGTTGAGGAATGGTTAAAGGATAGAAGCCAGATTGTTAGAATTGGGAATGTAGTTTCATCTAGTATCCTGTTACTAGTGGAGTACCTCAGGGTTCGGTGTTGGGTCCTACCTTGTTTGGAGTTTTTATTGGTGACCTACAATTGGGGGTTAAAAACCAGATCAGCAAATTTGCAGATGATACTAAAATATCAGCTGAGGTGGATTCAGAATTAAATATTAACCTATTAAGAATGGATTTAATGGTCATAGAAAAATGGGCAAATGATAATAACATGTGGTTTAACACTGATAAGTGCATGGTAATGCACTTGGTTAAAAAGAACCCGGGTGCTAATTATGCACTATGCGGGAAACAAATCCCGACTTGAACTCAAGAAAAAGATTTAGGAGTTATAGTTAATAATAAATTTAACTGGAGTAGCCAATGTATTACAGTAACTCAAACAGAAAATCGCATTATCAATGGTATAAAAAAATCATTTATAACACGTAATAAAGACTGTATAACAAAACTATATAAAGTTTATATTAGACCACATACTGATTTTGCATCTTCATTTTGGGCACCATATTTGGAAAAGGATAAGAAATTGATCGAGAGTCTACAAAGAAGAATGACTAAACTCATTCCTGACATAAAATTCCTACTATATAAAGATAGAGTGAAATCCTTGGGTTTATATGACCTACAAACGAGACGAAATAGAGGAGATTTGCTGTTATTTTTTAACATCTTAAATGATAAACATCTGATGAAATTAAGTGGACTTACATATATGAATAAGGTATATGGATTAAGATGTAACAACAGACAAATTAAAGTACAAAAGGCATTTACTAATAAAAGGAAATATTTCTTCACAGTTAGAACTGCAGCTTTGTGGAATTCTCTGCCACAGTATATAGTTGATGAAACATCTTGGGAAAATTGTAAGGTCCAACTAGATAGGTTAATATTGGGCAGTTAATAACTTCCCCCCACGATTGTGGGGAAAGTGGTCTCGATGGGCCTAGTGCCTTCTTCCACTTTAAAAAACCGAGTAATACCGAGTAAATACAACTGTGTTCTCTAATAGTTTATCTTTCAGTACTAATGTTTCATGTACATTTCTTAACGGAAAAAATATGAAAGGATGCAATATTTCAGAGGGTGATGGTACTTGATAATAAATAATTTCCAGTATAAATTCCAATTGCATGATTCATTCATGCCGATTCTTGGATTGGTACTGTCCATAATGTATATCCAAAAATCTTCTCTTTTCAACAGTGAATCTTCCCATGTAATATTATGTCTTTGTGGTTCATTAACTTTCTCAAGTCCCCAAAATCTTAATGACGCTGGTGAATGTCCTTCATTGTTAAAATGTCTTGCCACTGAAGATTTGTCATCCTTGGTTCTGATGTCACTCTTATGTTCTCCAGTCCTTGTTCTCAATTCTCGTTTTGTCTTTCCCACATAAAGTTTATCACATGGACATTGCAATAGATAAATTACATGATGTGATGTACATGTTATGTGTTGTTTGATTATGTGTTTCTTGTTAGTGTATGGATGTTCAAAAACTGTTTTCTTAGATGTGTTGTTACAATGACAACACTGGCCACATGGAAAACTGCCTTCCTTTAAAGGTCCTAAAAGTAACTGTTTATCTTGATTTGGATGTGTTGTATATTTTATGTGTTGTGTATGTACTAACTTGTCCTTAAAAGTCTTATTTTTCTTGGATGTTACTAATGGTATGTCTGCAAATCATCTATTATGGCTTTCACCTGCCTGTGATGTGTGCCCATTGCCTATCAAAGTGCCCTTTATCATATTGCTTAAATGACTGTAGGGTGTAGAAAACACTATTCTGTTTTCTGTACTTTTCTTTTCCTTCTGCTGTAATAATGACTCACGTGTCATTAATGCTACTTCTGAAATATATTCTTCTTTTTTTTCATGTTTGTAACCCCTTTGTATAAACTTATTTTTCGTTATATTTACTCCTTTCTCAAAGTTTACCTCTGTAGTGCTGTTCCTTTTTGCCTTTATGAGTTGAGATATGTGAATACTGAGCTTTAATTTGGGGTCATGATAACTTTGGAAATGTAATAAAGTATTTTGATCTGTTTATTTCCGATATAATTTGGTCTCTAATTTATCTTCATTTTTATAAATTTGTAAATCCAAAAATGATATTTGTTGTTTGTCTGATCCAACTGAGAAAACTAAGTTTTCGTTTCTGCTATTCAAATATCTAATGAAAGTATCTAATCTCTCCATCCATAGTAATAATACATCGTCAATAAAACGTTTCCACTTAATTATATTAATTTTGAATGAATTATTTTCTTCATTTATAATGTGTTTTTTCAAAATTCCACATATATAAATTAGCATAAGAGGGAGCCATTATACTTCCCATCGCTGTTCCTTGAATTTGTAAGTAAAATTGGTCTTCAAACAAAAAATAATTTTTCTGTAACACTAATTCAGCTAAGCCTAATAAAAAATCAGTATCAGGAAACAATTCATTCCTATTTCTTAAAGCATCTCTAGACAAAGAATTACAGTATGAAGGATCAATTAAGGCAGTAATGTTGTACAAACCTAAATGTCTTAATGCAGTTTGTAACAAGGACAGAGAACCATTTGGGGATAATTTAGCATTGGGCCAACCCTGGAAAGTTCCTTTGGAGAGTTTGGCCACAGGGAGAATTTGTCCTTGCGATGTGGTTTGCCACTCAGTTTGTAGGGTAGATTTATCAGGAGCAACAACCGAGGTAGTGAGGTAAGCATCGGAACCTTCCTGGACAGTGATCAGACTATCTGGTATATTGATGGATACTCCCTCTGGAGGAGGTGCTGGAGGATCGAGGTGTTGTAGGAGGTTCGGTACCGTGCCTTGGATGCATGGGATAACTCCTGAGATGAGGAGGTAATGGAACAAGCTAGCCATCTTGTCAGTGTATATGAAAAGGAAGATCAAAGATTAGTATGTTAGCATTATTCTGCCCAAAAAGGGTGAGGAAAAGTAGTTAAGCTCCTTTATACAGTTTCAGCTGGTTTGCATGTAACCATTTGTCAGTCAATTTATTGTTATGCAGGAGTCTAAACTGATAAACTGCTGAACTGAGCTTGTTGACAATGGGGTATGGGCCTTCCCACTTGTTGGAGAAGGAGTGGGTGGGATGTGCAAATCGGAGTACCATTACCTGATCTCCAACCTGCCAGTCCACGTCTTGTGCATGTTTGTCAAACTGTACTTTGGATTGTTGCTGGGCTTTGCCCATGCAGTTGGCAGAGTACAAGTGTGTGTGTATGAGGTCTTTTCTGAGTTTTTACACATATTGGTCTACAGACACACGGTCTGCAGTGGAGGTTTGCAGGTCAAACAACAGGTGTTCAGGTAATCTCATCTGTCTGCCAGTCATCACCTCAGAGGGTGTGAGCTGGGTGGTGGCTGAAGGTGTACCCCTAATTGCCATAAGGAGTAACGGCAGTAGGGAATCCCGGGTTTTGGGATTGTCTTCAATGAATTTGGAAAGCATTTGCTTAATCCGTTTGTTGGCTCTTTCTACTTGACCTGAGGATTGGGGGTGATAAGGTATGTGGAACTTCTGCTGAACTCCGAGCAGTTAAAGGGATTCTTTCATCAACTCACCTGTAAAACTGGTTCCTTTGTCAGAGTCTACCTTGAGAGTAGACCCCAACTGGAGAAAATCTGTTCTACCAGGATTTTGGCAGTAGTCTTTGCAGTGCATGTCTTAGTGGGGAAAGCTTCAATCCATTTAGAGAAGAGATCAGTTACCACAAGAGCGTACTTATTATTTCTGCTGGTGTTGGTCAGAGGGCCAATAAAATCAATATGTATGGCATGCCAAGGACCAGAGTGTCGTTATGGTAAAAGTTTGGCATTTCGTTTGGTAAGGATGGGGTTGTTTTGCGCACAATCGAGACAATTGTCTATGTACTGTTTAACATCTTTGGTTACACCAGGCCACCAGGCGGTGGTCTTGAGCCTTTGGAGGGTATTTTCCACTCCCTGGTGTCAACCAGTGGGTGTATCATGCACTTGGTGCAAGAATTCAGATCTTAGGTGTCTGGGGACCACCCACAACTTGGTGGTGGAGTCATCTGGTTGGAACCAGATGAGCTTGTCATCTGGTGACAAGCATAACTTACCTTCATGCCTCCGGTAGGGGTTGTGTGTGTGTGGGAAGTTTCTCTTCGGTACCCTTGTCAAGGAATCTGAACAATTCTTTGAGTTCAGTATCAATATGCTGGGCTGCTGAGAGGTCCAAAGGGGAGAAGGGTTCAGGTTTCTTCCTGAGTGCTGCAATCTGTACGGCCGCATTGGCCTCTGGATGGTCCATCATCCAGGTGTCCCCCCCCTTGGGCCCCTTCCTTAGCAAGGGTGTCTGCTGTGTCATTGAAGGCATGGTAGGGGTCATGGAGAGAATGAGCTTTAACTTTGTGTACATAGAGTTTATGTGCAAATTTCTGTGCCAGTGAATGTATGTATATTACCAATTCCTTGTACTTCACTGAGCTGCCATCAGAGGAGAGGAATGAGTTCTTCTGCCAGAAAGGAAGAAATTCTGTAAGAGAACAACAAACCCAATTAGAGTCTGTAAAAATGATGGTATCCTCGGTTCCATGCTGGATGAACTCGAGGGCACAGGCCACTACTGCCATCTCTGCATATTGTGATGATGCTACACTACAGTGCTTAGGTATTTTGACAGTTTTCCCATAAGGGTAGATCACTAAGATACCCATCCCTGCAATTTGTTCTCCCTGATAGTAGGATGCTGAACCATCAATAAAGATGCGACACAACAATGTGTTCTCGAGTATTTATGGCGTGGCAGGGAGGAAAGGCCCTGGATCTGGAAGATCAGGTGACTGCAGTGTACAGTCATGGGGTTCTCCTTGGAAATGGAGTCCATGAGCCAGCATAGATGGAATTTTTGTCGGTTGTACCTGTATGTCTCTATCCTGGAGAAGAAGTGACCAGTGTGTCAGTCTGGTATTAGAGACTGACCCATCCTTCACTCTGTCTGAGAGCAGAAAGGTAGTTGGGGTGTGGTTGGTGTTGATGATCAGTAAAGAGTACCCAGTGATATACAGGGAGTGCTTGACAGCCCAATAGGTGTCCAGAAGGTTCCTTTCACAAAGGTCGTACTTCTGTTCCACTGGGGTCAAGAACTGTGATGCATATGCAATGGGTCTCAAGGTGCCATGCACCTTCTGGGCCAACACTGCTGACATGGCAATGTCAGAGGTGGCACATTCCAGATGGAATGGTAGTGCTGGATTGGGGTTAACCAGAGCTGGGGCGGAGGCCAAGGCCTGCTTCAGTGACGGCACAGCCTGGGTATGAACAGGGCCCCAAGTCCATGGGATGTCCTTTTTAAGTAACTCATACAGAGGAGCAGCTTTCTGAGCAAATTAACACATGAAATCTCTCGAGTAATTCACCATACCTAGAAACCTTCGAAGAGCTGCCATGCTGGTGGGCAATGGCAAGTCTTGCAATCCCTGTACCTTCTTCCAAGTAGGGCTTTGACCTTGGTCCGTTATTTTTAGACCCAGAAAGAGTACTTCTTTCTGACATAGTAGTGCTTTTGCTGGATTGCATTTCAAGCCTGCTCTCTGGATGAGAGTCAGTGGTTCGTCCAAGAGATCCAGATGTTGTTCCTGTGTGGCTGTTGCCAGCAACAGGTTGTCCACATATTGCAAGAGACATTGGAGAGTAGAGAAACTCTCGAGGGCATCCATCATGTGCAGATGGAACAGGGACGGGCTATTATGGAATCCTTGTGGCAAGCAAGTCCACGTATACTGTCTTCCTTCAAAGGTGAAGGCAAACTTATATTGACTCTTTAGGGCCAATCGTAATGACCAAAAACCACCGGAAATGTCCAGGGCACCGAACCATTTCAGGTCAGGGGCCAAAAGTCGTAGCACATCAGGTGCTGATGCCACAGTTGGAGAACAACTGGCGGTGACCTGATTCAGTGTCCTGTAGTCAATAGTAAATCTCCAGGCGCCTGTGGGTTTTTTCACGGGCCACACTGGGGAGTTGGCAGTGGAAACACAAGTTCTGATTACTCCTTGCTTGAGTAGTGACTTGATTGTTTCTCTAAGGGAAGGCAAGGCCTCAGTTGGGAAAGGATATTGCCTTTGTCTCTCATGTACTGGACCTGGCACTTCGATGACAGTGTGCATTCTACCAGTCATGTTTGTTAATTGCAAACGCTTCCAAATGTCATTGCAAAATGGGAAGAAGCTTTGGAAAAAGTTCATGAGTCTTGAACAAATCTATGACGTCATACTCCTTGTCATTGGCAGATATTGTTGTCACAACATGTGAATCAGGAATCAAAATGGTATGGTATTGACCCTGAATCTGTATCAGTAGCATGTTAGCTAGGTCCACCACACAGCCATGTGGCGCGAGGAAGTCAATCCCTATGATACTAGGATGATCATGCAATACTATTAATTGGAAAGTGTGTGAGGCCTTTATGTGGCCTAGCTCTACCAGTAGGGGTAGAGAACAGTATGCAGATAGCCTAGCACCATCAACTCCTGACATGTTGGTCCTCTGCCCAGTGGACCAAGGGGATGTGTTTGGGTGTTCATCATGTAGCACAGATACAGCTGCACCTGTATCTAGCAAGACCACTAGTAGGTGGCCCCCCGAACTCGGCCTCGGTGCAGGGCCTTCCATTTGTATCCAAGACTATCTTGTTTATAATCCGGACTGGGGCCTGTAATTGTCAATCTGTACTGCTGGAAGCATGGAGAGGTTGGGTCTGACTCTTGTGAATCACTTCACCATGCTGCACTGACACTATATAGGGAGGAGTCTCTGGGTTCAGGCCTGTATGAGTCTGAGGGCCTGCACCACCAGTGTCCCCATGACCCATTGGGGTCTGGGTTGCCGGTTGTACCGACACAAGGGCCTGTGCGAGAACAGCATTCGCTACAGAGCACACTTGTCCCAGGAGCTCTCGGAATTTCCAGTTCTCTCCGGCTATCTCCCTGTATGAAGGGCCTGTTCTTTGCTGTTGTGGTTTACCTTTACCCTTATGCTTTTTATACTTATGCCAATTCCGGTTCCCACCCCAAAGTTGTTGCTGTTGCAGTTGTTGTTGATGGGCCTGTTGGGGGTGTTGGTTATCAGCTGGAGGGGCTTGTTGGTGTTAGGCCTGCCCTTCCACTGTATAGTGCATTGTGGCCTCTGGAGTAGGCTCCACAGCGGCTACCTTCTTGGAACCGGAGCCCAGATCACGGATATAGAGTTGGTACACTCTTTCGGTTTTCCAAAGGATGTCGGCAAACCTGTCCATATTGGGGTAGGTGGTTGGCTCTACCTTTTCTCATACTGCTGGAATCATGTTCCTAAGGAACAGGATCTTATATTCAATAAGATCTACATCCGCAGCTGCTTGTGCCAAGTGCTTTCCTGCTCGGTAGGCCATCCAAAGTCTCTGGTGGTAAGTTGCTGGACTTTCCTTTGCATTTTGTTTTACAGGGTATGCAAGCATCGCTCCTACTACACCTGGGCTGTGAGCAGAAATGAGCTCAGCTGCAACCTCATCAAAGGTGGCGTTCCCATCCTGGCAGATGACATCGGGGAGTTTGGCCCACAAACTAGGATCAATGGTTTGGCGTAGTATTTGGACCTGGTATTCTGCAGCGAGGCTAAGCATCTCACATTTAGAACGCACCTTTTCCAAGTGACAGCTGAGGTTGTTGGACGGATTCATCTGACCAATGCTGTCAGCTATTTGCTGAATAGAGTAGGCCATTTGTAGGGGATTACTGGGTCGATCAGGCAGAGGTAGCTTGTCTCGAGCACCGTCCAGGGTGGCCCGAGCTGCAGCCTCGGCCGCAGTGCGGACAGTACCTTCCTGAGTGCCAGCCTCTTGCAGAAGCTGCCTAATCTGGGTTTTAATGGCCCATTTACTTCTCTCAGGAAGGGTTACATTGCCTATCGCAGTTTCAATCATGGTTTCTATCTTATGCCTATCTTCCACATTAATAACGACTATCGGTGGTGCCGTCGGGACCAGGCCTGAGCCTGCTCCACCCCATCATGGGCGTCACGACGTCGATGACGTATGACATGGTGAGGGTGTAGTGGGGACCCGCCATGCTGTGGATGGCTGGGTGGGGTCTCTGGGCCATAGTAGGGGTGTGACTGGGCATTGTATTGAGAAAAGTCATCATCTGACAACTCCTCTTCAGATGATGTATGTAAGGTAGGGGCTACGCCTCCCATTGCCTTAACATGGCCAGCCAGAACCTCCCGCTGATGGCGCAGTTTCGCCATCTTGGTTTGACATTCAGTATGACTCACACTTGCAACATACGTATCAACCTCATCTTGCTTTTGCTTTTTCAACACTCTATACGCAGTGCTCAGTTCGTGATTGTCCCTGATAGACTCTTCTAAGTCATTACATACCTGGTTTATCTTGTCCTGTAGCTCACCCATCTCCTCACTCAACTGCGCATTTGTAGCACTTAGCAAATCATTCATTTGCAACGCCTGTTCCTTATCCTGTCTCAAACTTTCACACTCCTGCTTCAGCATACAAAGTTTCTGTTCTCCAGCTTGAGCTGAATGATGCAATAGTGAATCCTTTTCATTCTGCAGAGTTTGGAGTTCAGACTCCAAGTTCTGCTGCAGTCTAACACATTCTGTTTCCTGCAAACCCATCTGTTGCTTAAGAGATGAAATTTGCAGATCAAGGGTTTGAAACATTGCTTCTGAGGCTTCCAGAGCAGCATAGAGAGCCACGATCATCAACCCTTTAGCTTGACGCTTATTGGCTGATTGTCTCGTCTCCATGTACTGGGTTGAAATCCCCAGTATAGGGTTTTCGGATTGACTTGCGTCCTGCGCGAAGTCAGCCCATCCTCCATGGGAGGTAAGAAAGTTCGAGACATCGAGTTTCAGTTCTGTGCAGATATTTGATACTATGGACATTCTGTGCAAGGGAACGAAAAATCAAACTGTGAAAAAGGCGCCGTGCTGTGTATCGATCCACAGCAGGAGCACTTTATACACAGCCGGGCTACTGTAAAAGTTGTAGACTTACAATTCAAAGCTGTTATGGAGTGAGTCAAGTCTGCATCAACCACACCCGAAAGGATGACAGCCAGACTTTGTAAGTGGCTACAAACTGGTTTAAAACGGGAGAAGTGATACGAGAATGTACACCTACTGTTCCCGTGGGAAAGGGAAAAAGTTCTAGCAACAAGTGAAAACTTACAAACACCAAATATCGCCTGCACACGGTCGCCAATTTGTTAGGAGGTCTAAACCTCACTTTCAGGTTCTTGGCAATATTGGGAATGCAAGTAATCACAGACACGTTGCATAAGAGTAATAAACAAGTTTATTACTACCAAAAGGATAAATCACAGTTGCCCTGAGCAGTTCTTACCAATATGAACCAGGAACCAGTGCTAAGCATTCCCTATACCTCGAGGTTTCTCTGTGTCTCCTGGGGTCTCCGAGGTGAGACTAGTGTATTACATTATATACCTATGATAATTACTATGGTTACTGTAAGACAGAAACATTTCTAGTTACAGAGATGAGCCCTACTGGCTAAATAAGAGGTGGCTCCACGGTCCAAGATAACATTATGCAATTTTGTATAGTCATCAGTTTGTGAACAAAAGAGTTCTTATACAGAGTCTTACATAACTCAGTGTAGTAGTACAAATCACCAAAAGGTGACAGTGCCGACTTACATATCATAATTATTCCAAGGACACAGATGCCTTGGCATCTTGCAAGTAAGAAATACACAGAAAATACATTGCAGGATATATGTATTAGCAAGCAAAGTGTATTACAACAATATGCATTCATATCCTGACATCTACACTTGTCAGTAGATGCCCTTAGCCCTATATGTTAGTATAACATATACTTAAGTGCTAGCTGTCTACAGTGTACCTCTGAGGGTACCAGTTAGGGTGCAGGGGCCTCGTGTAGCAGCATCCACTTTCCTGGAATCCTTATCTGGGGGGTGAGATGCCAGGGGAATATTAGCCTTGTCACAGGCTGCAGCTTGTACTACCCCAACATGGCTGCTATGATTTGAAAGGAATTCCGTCCCAGGACCTGACAAAGCATACCTCCTGTCCATTCTTTTTTCTACAGGAGGAATGGATGTAGGAAACTAAAATTTTTTTGTATCTGCTTCCCCAAGGATTTGTGTAAGAGGATAGACACCCTCTTTGACTCTGGGACATCCATCATTTGCAGGTAGTCAGGCTCTTCTTGATCCTGTTCAGCCTCTTCCATAGGAAGCTGAAGAGTCTCAGCCACTTTCTTGTAAAACAAGAAGTGGGAGGGGGGACTCAGAAAGCCTGGGAGGAGAAGCCTAAGAAGGCCTGTCTGGGGAGATTTCAGGCTGTACTGGCTCATCTAGGCCCTCACATTGTTTTTCTTCATAGTCTTCATCCTTCTCTCAGTTGCCCTCATAGTATGCCTCAGGATCTATATCTGAAGCAAGTACTTCCAACCGAACCGATCAGGTCTGAACCGAAACCAGTTTGGTCGGAACCGGGCAAAGTGACTGAACTATTGAGATCGCTTTCGCTATCTCATCAGCGGTCGGACCATGGGAAGTGGGATCCAAACCGGCTGATTTCCTCTTTCTTTTATTGGGAACCGATTCCGCAGAATCGTCTCTCCGTTTGCCCGAAGAGGTATTGCCCAGGTCAGTGGGCACCTCTTCAGGTTCGGCTGCAACAGAACTGGGATGGCCATTCGGGTCAGCGGACTTCTCGGCCTGCCTCTCCCTTAGCCTACTCAAACGTTTACAGGGTTCCCCACTCTCTGAAAATATAGGGCGGTGGCAATGGTGATCGGGTCAAATGGTGCGTTATTTTTCGGGACCTCCTACATGCACTGTACATGTGCATAAGTAGCTTTTAAGTAACATGTAGTGTGCTGGCATTAAATGGGTAGTATTGCAATAAAGGATGTCAATAAAAGACAATTTTGGAGGATTTTATAAAAAAATGGATAAAAATATAGGGTGGTGGCAAAAAAATATAGGGTGGTGGTAAAAAATATAGAGCGGTGGTAAAAAAATATAGGGTGGTGGCCCACCGCCCTAAAACAATGAATGGTTTATCCAGAGTGACTTTGGGAAAATTCTTACACATTTGGCAGTCTTCCTTGAGGTGGTCAAATCCCAGAGAATACACACAGACGAGGTGAGGGTCAGCCTTAGCAAAGACCTCCTTACACTCAGTACAGTGCTGAAACCCAGTGGGTCCGGTTTTTTTCTTGGGTCTCTCAGACATGCCTTAAACCAGAAAAAATCATTTTACATAGCGGTTAAGCCAGGCGATTACAAACTCAGCGGTTCCAACCGTGCCGCGGGTCAGTTAAAAAATCCTAAAATATCAGATTTTCTTAGGAACCGATGAGTACCAGAAAAAACATACACACAGTAATAATAAACCAATAAAGAAGATAAGCTTCGGTTCTGAACCGGACCGACTGGCAAAGAACTGAAATAAAACAATTTCTTAGCAAAAAACACAGAAAATAACCACTACTTATAGCTACCACTTACTGGTATCAAGACAGAGGTAAGAATACCGAATTGCAGAAAATCACAGTTTGAAAAAAAATGACCGATGCGAACTAGACTGAACCGAAGCACAGGATGGCTCTCCGGAGCGACTTCACAGTAAGGCGGAATAAAGACTCTGACGGTTATACTTCAGAGTACCACAGACAAAGGTCTGAAAACCGAGCTAGAGCTCAACGTTCTATGCCTTTGCATAGAGTTAACCTTTTACTCTCCGGAGCAGTTCAAGTGCTGCGGACTGGGGCTAACTGCATATAGTCAGAATACAGCAAGACTTCATGTTATTTGAATGCCACTATCCCCCCTCTTCCTTCACCCATACCCTCCCCTTCTCAGGCGGATACCTCACGCGAAGACAGTGGGGAACCCCTCGACATTGTAGACCATTCCTCAGGGTCAGTCCTACGCTCCCCTGACGGGGTCATGGGGAAGGAGGCTCCTCCTCAGCCATCTGGCCTTACAGTGGAGGCCCCTCCTCCTCCTCCAGGTGGGATCCCTTTGGAACCGACGAATATCCTGGTCCCGATCCCACCATCAGATCCGGCAATTCCAATTCCAATGCCGGATACTCTGACGACTCTTCCACCGCCAGGACCCAGTGGTCTGCCCCATCCCTCGGCTCTGGCGCCAGACCCTGTCCTGCCGTCAGGCCCCCTTCATCCAGTCCCTCCAATGCCAGATCTCCTTCTGGCACCGGATCGGGCGGTACCGGTCCCAACGTCGGTCCCCCTCACGTTGGCTATCCTGACACTGGGGCCCCCGCCGATTCACACTACAGCGGGTCCGAAGCACAGGATGGCTCCCCGGAGCAACTTCACAGCAAGGCGGAATAAAGACTCTGATGGTTATACTTCAGAGTACCACAGACAGAGGTTTGAAAACCGAGCTCGAGCTCAACGTTCTAAGCCTTTGCATAGAGTTAACCCTTTACTCTCCGGAGCAGTTCAAGTGCTGCGGACTGGGGCTAACTGCATATAGTCAGAATACAGCAAGACTTCATATTGTTTGAATGCCACTATCGCCCCTCTTCCTTCACCCATACCCTCCCCTTCTCAGGTGGGTACCTCACGCGAAGACAGTGCGGAACCCCTCGACATTGTAGACCATTCCTCAGGGTCAGTCCCACGCTCCCCTGACGGGGTCATGGGGAAGGAGGCTCCTCCTCAGCCATCTGGCCTTACAGTGGAGGCCCCTCCTCCTCCTCCAGGTGGGATCCCTTTGGAACCGACGAATATCCTGGTCCCGATCCCACCATCGGATCCGGTAATTCCAATTCCAACTCCGAATACTCCAACGACTCTTCCACCGCCAGGACCCAGTGGTCTGCCCCATCCCGCGGCTCCGGCGCCAGACCCTGTCCTGCCATTGGGCCCCCTTCATCCAGTCCTTCCAATGCCAGATCCCCTTCTGGCACTGGATCGGGCGGTACCGGTCCCGACGTCCGTCCCCCTGACGTTGGCTATCCCGACGCTGGAGCCCCCACCGATTCACACTACAACGGGTCCGACGTGGGTCCCCCTCCATCAGATCTGATGACGGGGATTTATACTAGACCCCGGACTGTCCTTCATTAGCCCTTTGGGTACTCCGGGGACCATTTCCTTGCTGGTCCTCCTCCTGAGTGGCGTTCCTTCTGACAGTGCTACCCTGGTTATAACCCCTACCACCATTTTCAGGGTTACCATTATCCAACCCCACCAGTATTGCTTCCTCCTCCTCCTCCTCCCCCTCAGCCGCAACCTCCTCCTCCTCCCCCTCCACCTCCTCCGACTATGCTGGACTTCAAGACCTTAATCCAGTCTTGGTGGCAGGGGGCGCGCCCAGAGTAGGTATCAGACCTGGTGACAAGACTCACTTCCACGCTCTCCAAGGTCCACATCCCTGAGGAGCTCTTTTCCATCCATGGTACATGTCTTGGGGATGGCACATCAGGACATCGCTCTTTGGACATTCATAATCTTCCTGACAAGGGTGCAGACGATGACGAGGATGCCGACAAGTCGGCGGAGGATGCCTTGGAGGAACCCGAGGGTCCAAAAGGCAAGGTTTCCCCCCAGTCCCCCCCAGAGGACCCTGCCTTCTCGGATCTTCTGAGGTCCATGTAAGATTTCTTCAACTGGGAGTCAGAGGATCAAGACCCCATGAGACAGAGAACAGCCGAACATCTGGACTTAGAGTCTCTGTCTCTGGTCCCCATTCCTCCCTGGATAGGACCTCACCAGGACCTCACCTCTACAGTCTGGCAGATGCCTCATTCTCTCCCCGCTGTTCCCAAGGGGGCGGACAGGGTTTACCAGGCGCCGAATGAAGCTCCTTTTCTTTTAGATGCATCCTAAGGCAGACTCTGTTGTCATTTCAGCTGCTCATGATCGCTCCACTGCACCCAAGCACATGAGCACCTCTCCTCCAGACAAAGAGTCGAGGCAGATGGACCAGTGCAGCAGAAACGTTTATGCTTCGGCCACATGATCCCTCAACTATGTGGCCCACATGGTGTCACACCAAAAGGCTACCTTAGCCAGGTTAGAGGCCCGAGTCCAGTCGATGGAACCCTTGAGCCTCAAGGAGGAGCTTGCCAAGGATCTTTGCCTCTCTCACTTCTCTTGTAGGCATGCTTTGCAAGCCACATATGACTCCGTCAATTCTGTAGCTCGCATCTCGGCAACTGCTGTCGTCTTAAGGCGGCATTCCTGGCTCCGCATTTCTGTGGCCTCATCGACGAGGTACAGTCTGCGATTCGGGATGCTCCCTTCTGGGGCTCGGTGCTTTTTGGTGGCAACACCAAAGACATTATTACTGATCTCCAGAACAGAGATCTCGCCCGAAGGTCAGTAAAGTCCATGTACTGATCGGGCACTCGACAGCAGCAACAGCCCTTTTGGAAAAGGACCTGGAGGCAGAGGAAGCAGGCCCCGGCTCTGCGCCAGGGCAAATGCAAGTCCACGGGTTCCACCACTGCTCCGGCCTCCAAGAACCAGAGACGTTCAGGAGGTCATCCCCCTGAACGTCCTGCCACTTCCTGACTCCCTGTCCCCACTAACTCCTGAATCTCACGACGAGGAGCAGGTTGGGGGGGGGTGTTCGCCTGCCATGTGCAGGAATGGAAGGTGATAACCTCCGACACATGGGTCCTGCAGTTGGTGTCCGTCAGACACACTATAGAAACATAGAAACATAGACTTTGATGGCAGATAAGGACCGCTTGGCCCACCTAGTCTGCCGATTTCCCTACCTAGAGGATAAGCTGCAGATCCTATATAACCAACAGCGTATTTCTTCCTACCTGGAGAGTTTGTGGAAATTCCTCCAGAATCTCCACCAAAAAGGTCTTCTTACTCAAGGGATCAGGCTTTTCTCGTTCGAGAAGAAGTTCAAAGCCTGTTGCTCAAGGAAGCAATAGAGCTGTTCCCCTCTGGCAAAGGGGCAGAGGGTTCTACTCCTATTTTTTCCTGGTTCCAAAAAAGATGGGAGACTTCAGACCCATTCTCGACTTGAGCAGCCTCGATCGCTTTAGTTCAGGATGCTGACGCTCCAGAGTCTTCTTCCACTCCTTCTGGAGAATCATTGGTTGTGCACTCTGGACATGCAGGATGCTTACCTGCACATCTCGATCTTCCCCAACCACTGCCATTTCCTGCGGTTCCAATTCCAAGGGGAGCACTTCCAGTTTCAGGCACTCCCTTTTGGTCTGTCCTCGGCACTTCAGGTGTTTACCAAGTGCCTAGCGGTAGTGGTGCCCTCTTTACGCCACCAGGGTATTGCAGTTTTCCCTTACCTGGATGATTGGCTGATTTCAGCCACGTCCAGGGACTCTTTACTGGAGGCTCTCTCCTTTACCATGGACCTCTTTAGCAGACTGTGGATTACTGTCAATATTCCCAAGTCATCCATGACACTGTCCCAGAGACTACAATTCATTGGGGCGATTTTGGATACGTTCCAATGCAGAGCCTTCCTTCCTCCAGACAGGGTGGAGACCCTGATCCGTCAGGCTTCATGGGTGGCTTCATCCAGGACCATCCCAGCCCAGGAGCTCTTCTGCATTCTTGGCCTGATGGCAGCCTCCATCACTACTGTTCCCCTGGCGAAGCTTCACATGAGAGTTACTCAGTGGTCCTTGCGGGTGCAGTGGGATCAACTCCTGGATGACCTGGACCATCCGGTCCTGATGTCGTCAGCAGTTCAGAAAGAATTGCTGTGGTGGAGGGACTACTGCAACCTTTCCTTGGGTCTTCCTTTCAGGAGCCCAGCTCCTCTGGCATCCCTAACTACAGATGCATCAAACATAGGATGGGGAGCACATCTAGGGGAGCACCAAGCTCAAGGACTGTAGTCCAGCTTGGAGGCATCATTACACATCAACGTTCTGGAGATGAAGGCAGTCTTGTACGCCTTCCAGGCCTTCCAGACCCTCCTTCCCAAGGGATAACTGCTGGTCCAAACAGACAATATGTTGATAGTTTGGTACCTCAACAAACAAGGAGGTGCTCTCTCTCGTACCCCCTGTGCAGGGAGGTGATGTGAGTGTGGAACTGGGCAGTCCAGCACAATCTGGCCTTAGTGACCGTGCATGTTCCAGGCATTTAAAATGTCCTGGCGGACAGTCTCAACAAGTCTTGGACCCTAACTCACGAATGGGAATTAAATCAGGAAGTGGCAGAATCTCTCTGCCTAAGATGGGGGCATCCAGAAATCGACCTTTTCACCTCCCAGTACAATGCAAAACTTCCCAGTTTTTGCTCACTCATTCCAGGGCATGGTGCTTTCTGGCACGACGCACTGTCTGTCTCCTGGACAGGAAAATTTCTGCACGCCTTCCCTCCATTTCCCATTCTCCAGAGGGCCCTTCTCAAGCTTCAGGCAGAGAAGGCAAGGATGATTGTCATCGCCGCTCTCTGGCCGAGACAAATTTGGTTCCCGCTGCTACAACAGCTATCAAGGGAACCAGCGGTTTCACTTCCAGTGACCCATGACCTCTTGACTCAGGATCAATGTCGCCTTGTTCATCCGGGGCTCAGGACCCTGCATCTTCACGTGTGGCTCCTGCAGACATAGTGATTTCTCGCTTTGGGGTCTCCTCTTGAGTAGCTCAGGTTCCTTTAGAGGCTAGAAAACCCTCCACTCGTTCCACTTATGCCATGAAGTGGAAACGTTTTTCCATCTGGATGACCTCCAAGAAGTGGAACCCCTTTTTTTGTTCTGCCCCACAAGTCATGGAATACCTCCTTCATCTGTCAGACTCAGGTCTATCATATTCTTCCTTGAAGATCCACCTTTAGGCAATTTCGGTGTACCACGGAGCTGATGGATGGTAACCCTGTGGCTCAGTTGGAGGTCTCAAAAACCTTTCTGAAAGGGATCCTCCATCTGAAACCCCCCATCTGCAGCTTAACCCCACCTTGGGATTTGAACTTCATGTTGGAGGAGCTTACTTTTCCCCCGTTTGAACCAGTCATGAGCTGTGACTTGCGTTTCCTTTCCTGGAAGACATTATTTTTAGTTACCAGTACGTCAGCTCGAAGAATTTCAGAGCTTCACGCTCTGGTTTGTAAAGAGCCTTATCTTATTTTCCACAAGGACCTAGCGGTCCTCAGGACAAATCCTAAGTTTTTACCTAAGGTAGTGTCAGAAGCCACACTGAACCAATCAGTAGAGCTTCCAGTTTACTTTCCATCCCCTTTGAACAGAGGTGAGGCACTCCTGCACACCATGGACGTCCATCAGATCCTTCAGTGCTACACACACCAAACCAAGGATTTCTGTAGCTGCAATCAGCTTTTTGTTTCTTTTGCCCCCAGGTCAAAGGGAAAACTGTTTCGAAGCAGTGCCTTTCCAAATGGATAGGCAACTGTATTTAGTATTGTTACCAAAAGTACAAAAAACCTCTGCCCCATCAGAGGTCATTCTACTAGGGGCATGGCTGCTTCCGCTGATTTTTTGCGGAACGTCTCTGTGGCTGATATTTGCACCTCAGCTACTTGGAGTTCTGTCCACACTTTTACTAAACACTACAGTCTGGACATTGCTTCTAGGCAGAGGGCTGGCTTCGGCCTAGCTGTCTTACAGGGCCTTCTGTCCTAAGCTGGGTCCATTCTGGTTCCCAGTTTCCTTTGGAGTTATTTTCTCCTCCTCCCTTGATCTTCCTGGACATAAAGTCTCCACCACTCATTCACACTGATGGGATCTACGCTGGAGGCGCTAGGACCCAGCGAGAGCAAAGAGATGGAGCCTCGGCTCATGCGGCAATGACTGTCTCGGCATCGACCCTCCAACTGCCTCAGTTCCTTTTTTCCCGCCGTCAAGTGCGCTTCAGTAACGACGTTGCTCGCCTACCGGGAGTTAAACTTCAAACTAGCAGCAATAGTTTTCAGTTTATTGTTTTGTAGTATATCTCGAATAAGTACCGATTAATATAAAATTTTTCTTATTCAAGAAGAAGTCTCAGCCTACATTGTCGGAGTCGACCATGAGTGGGTCAGGTGACGGTAGGGAGACTTCGTATTAAAGCTGTTCAGTTAGCTGGGCTGGGTCCGTCCTCCGCCTCTCTCTGGAGGGAGGGTCTGACAACGGACGGTCCAATGCCCATGGGGATTGGCGGTCCCTCGGAAGCATAAAAGAAAACGATTGCATTCTCGGCACCGTTCGGCCTCGAGCTCTTCTTCAGCCCACAGGTCAAGAAAGAGAAAGCATCACTCGAGGTTGCCCTCTGGTATGTCTGCGTGTCAGCGGTCGGTGATTGGGGTCAGTTGCCGGTCTCCTCCTTTGGAGTCACCAGTTTCTGTTTCCGGTCACCAACCTCTTCAACATCGGAGCCCTTCCCCGCATTCTGGTAGGGCTGAAGATGAACAGTTTCATCAGTGGGCCACTCTTATGGAGCAGTGGGCTCGGAGGTTGGTCCAGCTGCCTGGCCCAGTCACTGCGGGGCCTTTGGGCTTTTCAGGGGATCGGGTAGGGTGGTTGGGCCTTCCTAGTCGTGCAGCGACTTCTTCGGTGTCATCGACTCCACGTTCAGGTGTTTTCCCCCCTCACATGGCTGCGGCGCAGGGGGCCACACTGATGCCTCTATCTCCTGGTCTCCTTCCTTCTTTTTCCTCAAATCCTATTATTCAGAGCCCTGGGTTGGTCTCGGCATCGACGGTGTTGATGAGTCGCTCGGCGCCGTCCTCTGTGCTGATGCGTCTGTCGGCGCTGTTGGGATTGTCGGCGCCGTCCTTGGCAGTGTGCGGCTTTTCAGCACCGTGTGGCAACAGCACCATGCGGCTTTTCCGGCATCGTGCAGCTTATCGGCGCTGTCCTCGGTGCTGTGCAGCTTGTTAACGCTGGCCTTGGTGCCGGGGGGCCCTGTCGGTGCCACGCGCTGCTCTATGTCAAGCATCGCCATGCTCTTCTTTGGTGCCGAGGCTTAGTATGACGTCTTCCAGCCTTCAGGGCTTCTCGATTCCAAGCCCTTTTCCTTCTGATTTTCACTCCTTTCTTGTCCATACAGTCCCTCCTGGACTGTCAGGAGATGATATTGAGCCTGACCCAGATCTTCGGCTGGGTGATGATGTTGAAGGAACAGGGATTAATCCTGCCGCAGAGTCTGTGGTTGAAGACCTGTCATTTAAGTCACTGCTGAAAAATTTTACTTCGACTCGTTCTCTCCAGACTAGAGATATCGATCCTGGGAAGCTTTTGAGACTCCAATACCTACATGTCCCGGAGATCCCTATGGATTTAACTCCCCCGGTACAACCATCCTTTCAGACTCTTTCTCAGATGGTATGGAATAATCCCACTCTCATTCCTTCTGTGGCTAAGTCCATAGACAGGAAGTATGCTGCTCCCAAGGATCGACCCATTTTAGCCTCCTAGGCCTTTGCAGACCCTATTGTAGTCTTGGCAGAGAATGATAAGGCTGTTCTTCCTCAGGCATCTACAGCCTGGCCTACAAACAAAGAATCTCGTAAGATAGACACCTTAGGTAAGAGAGTCTTTGCTGCCTTCACCCTGTGTATGCATATTGCCAGCTACCAGGGCTACTTCTCTCAATATGAGTATGTTCTTTGGCATTCACTCAAACAGACGGTAGAAGCTCTGCCCAAGTCGGACACTAGTTCAGAGCTACTTCAGACCATAACCAAGGGTATCGAGTCCAACAACCAGCAGGTTAAAGCAGCTATGGACACTTTTCATACTGCTTCCCGAGCGGCAACGATGGGCATTTGTACCCATCGTCACTCCTGGCTGCGCACTTCGGGCTTCACGAACGATGTCCAATAGCAGGTCATGGCATTACCCTTTGACAGTATGTATCTGTTTCGACCTCAAGTAGAGCAAGCTCTGGAGGCCACATAGAAGACTAGGTCGGCCATTAAAATGGCTCAACCCGCTACCACCCCTTCTTGGGGGGGTGTTAACAAGCGTCAGTTTCACAACCATCAGTCCTTTCGGGGCAAGGCCAGGGAAGGTTTCAACAAAAACCAAGCCCCTCAGCCTCAAAAGAAATTGCAACAGAAGGCAGAAGGGCTCAAAGCGCCCAGTGCCACCTTCTGAGTTTCTGGCCCGAGTCCCACCTCAGCTGCCCGAGGGGGACTCCTCCTCCTCAGCGCTGGGAGGACGTCTGACTCAGTTCTACAACCAGTGGAAGTCCATAACATCAGACAAATGGGTCCTCCGGATAAACCGTGAGGGGTACTCCCTCAGCCTTTCAGAAACCCCTCCGGATCATCCTCCCAAATGACAGCCCAGGCTGTCAACAGTACATTCTTGCCTCAAGATACAAGGCCTTTTGAACAATAGGACAGTAGAAATAGTTCCGCTGGATCAACAAAACACAGGTTTCTACTCCCATTTCTTCCTGGTCCCGAAAAAGACTGATTGCGATAGGCAGCCCCATCGGGCCAGGTGGCATGCGAATGGCCACATGGGTGCAGTCTATCATCCCTAGCACGCCAGGCATACGTGCTACCCTGTGGAACTCCTGTATATTTGCTGTACCCTCTGCCGCGGTGCTGGGGAAATGGATGTACTCCGCAGCATGTGGCAGCAGTGCGCTGAGGAATTGGGTGAGGATGCGTGACGTGGCCGACTGTGTTATGCCTGTGGTGTCCCCTGTTGGGCTCTGGAAGGTACCCGTGGCGAGCAAGCACATGCAGGCTGTTACCTTTGTCTCCACTGACAGAGCATGACTCCGTCGTGAGGGTGCCTGCATCACATCACTGCACAGCTCACAGAGCCGCCTCAGTATTGCCCTGTTCAGGTGGTACCGGCCCACAATCTCTACGTCTGAATACAGCTCAAAGCTGATGCGGGCATGGTACTGCCTGTTGGGGGCATACCGCCGACGGGCCCTTCCACGGCCACGTCCCCCTGCAGCATGCCTCTCTCACCTTTCATTACAGCTTCCATGTGGAAGCTGGCACTGTCCATCTCCCCTGCTTGTGTCCCCGGCTGTTGTTCATCTGTTACCCCTGCTGTCCTGACTGCTACCTCCACTGCACAGGGTACACCTACTGGCCTCTGCACTCTGTGGCCCCACACACCTTCACTTGCCCCATTCTGTCCTCTACACTCCCTGGCCTGCACTGGTTCCTGCTGTGGCCTGCTCTGTCTGGCTGCCTCATGTGCATTCCCTGTCGCGTTCTTGCGCCTCTTCCTTGAGCCTTTTTATTTTGGCTCAATTCTGCCGTGGCGCAACTTCTCGCCTGGTCCACTGTTGCGCATTACGCAAGCCTTTGAATATTGCATTGCGCGCTTTATGCATGGTTCCACCCCTTCGGTTGGGCATACCTTCATTTGCATTGCGCTGTTGCTCAGCATGTTTTCTGTGGCGCAACTGCCTCCTGCTGAATATCGCACTATGGCGCAATTTCGGACTTGCGCTGACGCAACCCTGTTGCGCATGGCGCAACCCTTTTGAATATCTGGCCCTTTATGTCCAGGAAGATATGGAAATGACATACCTACCGTAATTCTTGATCTTCTTGGACGAAGTCTCCACCACTCATTCACACGCCCACCCACCATCCCCCGAGCTCACCTCTGTTGTTGGTCTTCACTCCCTCAATCTTAAGCTGTGAAGACTTCTTTGTTGACCTTTCTTATACGGGTCGCTCGGACTATCTTATGTCCATTTTTTATGTTTGCTTGCACGCACGAGTCGTAGGTGTGCCTCCCTACTTCCAGTGCCCTGCTGCCTTTTGCAGGTGTGGCCCCACCATGCCAATGAATATAAGAGCTGTCTATGACAGCTTTTGCAAATGCAGCAGCTTAAAGTAGAAAGAATGAGCCGCAGTGTGTAGGCAATTTGCATACTGCCGCCGTCGACAGTATGCAAAGTGCCTCCCTCCAGCACTGCAGTCTGAAGCTGTCATAGACAGCCCGTCCCCTCAAGTAGCACACCGAGCCCACCCCAGCGTGCTCATGCGTTGCTTCCACACACACACAGTATGGCCGATAGGTGCTCAATCCTTGCCTGCTCCACTGCCCCCCAAACAGTTTCTTCCAGGTGTCACACTGAGAGCCCACCCAGTGTGACAAACATCCTCTGCACCCCCAACACACTTCCAGGTGCCATGCTGGGAGCCTACCCCAGCGTGGTAAACGTCCCGCGTTGTCTTCCTAAAAGTAAATAAAACCTAGAAAGAAAAACTGTCCCCGCTGACTGTCTTTACTTCTGCCCCCCACCCACTGTGCACCCTGACTCCCCACACCTTCCCTCACCCCATACTTACCTCGAGTCCGGCGCGACGATCTTCGGTGGACCGGGAACACATCTGCGCTCTTTAAAGCCAACCGCAAACTGAGGAAATGCCAGTAAGCTGTATAATGGAATAAATGGTTTTTTTTTTCAACTTTGATGCATATCTCAGGCATTTTTTGAAATTTTTTCACCAGATTTTCAACATGGGGTTTTGGGACCCCACCTCATGATTTCTGTCACTGTCATTTTGTTATTCAGTCCCGAAAGGTGATTTCGCGGTAACTGCACGAAACCACCTTTCGGGACCGATGTACGAAGCAACAGTGTCACTGTTCATGAGATACGCTAAAACCCTATGTTGAAAATTTGGGGAAAATTCTAAAATGACTGTTTTATTTAGTGTATCGCTATGCAGTTCCTACGGACGCCGAAGTTTATGAATTTTTAATATTTGCACTCCAGATTTTCAACATTGTCATTTTACCATACCTCCTTATGAGCAGTACAGCTGTAATTTTTACATCTGGCCTAAAATGTTCCACGCTAGAAAAGAATGGCGCAGTCAAAAGCAAATCAATGTTTGGGACAGATTGAAAATCATAGTAATACTGTTCATGAGCAGAGGTCTTAAAATGGCTATGTTGAAAATTTGTGAAAAAAATCCCAAAATGACTTTTTACGAGCCCGTTTGCGAGTTCCTATGCACGCCTTTAAGTTCAAGAATTTTAATATTTGCACTCAGATTTTCAACATTGCCATTTTACCACACCTCCTTATCAGCAGTACAGCTGTCATTTTTCACATCTCCCCAACATGTGTTTCCGCTATTGTAGTACACGACAAGAGCTGGTAGTGTAAATCAATGTTTGGGACAGATTAAGAAAATCACAGTGACACTGTTCAGAGCAGAAGTCTTAAATGGCTATGTTGAAAATTTGGCTAAAAATTCTTAAAATGACTACTGATTTACAAGCGCATGCTATGCAGTTCCTACGCATGCTCGTAAGTTTGTGAATTTTTAATATTTTCACTCCAGATTTTCAACATTGCCATTTTATCACACCTCCTTATGAGCAGTACAGCTGTCATTCTTTACATCTCCCCCAAAATGTGTTTCCGCGCATGTAGTGCACAATGGTGCAGTCGGTGTGCGAAATTAATGTTTGGGTTAAGAAAATCACAGTGACACTGTTCATGAGCAGAGGTCTTAAATGGCTATGTTGAAAATTTTGTGACAAAAGTTCATAAAATGACTGTGTTATGAGCAAGCATTGCGCTGTTTCCTCACACCCTAGTAAGTTCATGAATTTATAATATTTTCAGTCCAGATTTTCACCACACTTCCTTTTGAACAGTACAGCTGTAATTTTTCACAACATGGCCAAAATGTGTTTTCACACTTTCTGCACAGAAATGCGTGGTCGCTGTGAGAAATCCCTGTCTGGGACAGATTAAGAAAATCACAGTGACACTGTTCATGAGTGGAGGCCATTGAAGAGGACCGGTCCCAGCACTGATCCTTGAGGTACCCTGCTGGTCACCCTCCCTTCCTCAGAGCAAACTCTGTTTACCACTACCCTCTGTCTCCTACTGTATCTGCTAACCAGTTTCTTAGCCAGGTTATCACCTTATTACCAACCCCCAAGTTACCTAGCTTGCTTACCAGTCTCTCATGTAGAATGGTGTCAAAAGCCTTGCTGAAATCCAGGTAGGCCATGTCCGCCACTCCTCCCTGATCCAACTACTTTGTCACCCAGTCAGTGACATCTATCAGGTTTGTTTGGTATGACCTTCCCCCTGTGAAATCATGCTGCCATGTGTCATGTAATCTGCTGGATACAATCTATTCCACAATCCGTTAATAGTGTGTCCATTAACTTACCCACCAGCAATGTCAGGCTGATAGGCTTATAATTGTCCACCTCTTGATTGCCACCAGTTTTGTGAAGTAGGACTACATCTGCCCTTTTTCAGTACTCCAGAACTGTGCTGCTCTCCAGTGATCTGTTAAATAGGTCAATCAGCGGTGCAGCTAGTACCTCCCTAAGCTCCGTCAGCACCCTTGGAGGTACCCCGTCTGGCCCTGTAGCTTTGTCCACCTTCGGTTAGCGTAGTCTTTCCAAAGAAAAATAGAGTCATGTCCATTTCTCATCATAGCTCTTGGTGCCTTTTATGGTCCCTCCCTTCCCTTCTACTGTGAACACTGAGCAGAAGTATTTGTTCAAGATGTTTGCTTTTTCCTGATCACCCTCCATGTAGTTACCCCTCCCTTTTAACCATAAATTCCCTCCCTTTGTCTTCCTTTTTTCGTTAACATACCTAAAAAAACAGGTGTATTGCCTTTTAATACTCCCTGAGCTATTCTTTCCTCTGTTTGCACCTTTGCACTCCTTACTGCTTTGCCTGCCTCCCTCTGTTTTACCTGATACACTTCCTACCTTCCTCTCTCTGGGTCTTCTTATACTTTCAGACTGCCACTGTTAGCCGTTACCTTTTCTGCAACCTCTTCTGAGAACCATAGCGGCCTCCTCTTTCTTTTACTTTTGTTATCTGCTTGACACAGAGGACTGTTGCCTTCACTATGCCTTCTTTTAATTTGGCCCATTTGATTCCACACACCCCAGGTCATCTCCCCCTACCAGGTCATTCCTGAGGCATTATCCCATCTTAGTAAAATCAGAACTTCTGAAGTCCAGGACCCTAGCCCCAGGGGTTGAAAATGGCACTGGCCCACTAGCCAAATGCTGGTAGATTTTGTACTGGGCTAATAAGATTTTCCTTTAAGTAGCCCTGCAGACTTGTACTCGAGAAGGTAACATTTCAGTAAGTACAGCAGCTGGGCTAGTGAAAATGTCTGTGGGGCTAGTGGATTTATCCTGTTACCAGCCCTGCTGGCTAATGGATGCAAAACTAAATTTCGCCCCTGCATTGTGTGCCAAGATGTAACTCTAATCCCAGTTCTAGACTTTAGGAGTCATGTTTATGCGCATGCAAATGGACTAAGCTTGAGAAAACTAGAATTATAATCTAATTAATTATTCATTAGACAAACACGCACTCTGATTGTCTGCTGTACCAGGTGGAATCCCTTAGAAATGCCCAGTACAGATCAGAGTGCTATGTGTTTGTAAACTCTTTAAAAATAAAGATGTCTTTCCCTGTTTGTAACAGGATTAGACCTATAATTGCAATAATTACTTCACAACTGGTCATTTCCTTTTGACTAACAAACGGCTAGGTGGGGTTTGTCCTTAGCTGTGCTTGGTCCCTCCCAAGCCAGTCAGTAATCACCAGGAAATGACTGGCTGTTCGCCATGATTGCATAAATTACATATAACAAATTAGCTAGCTTTATATTATGCTGTGACATTAGGGCCCCCTCCCCTTGCACAATGTGTGAAGCGTTAGGTTGCCTACAATAAAAAATAATCAAAAACTGATTTAGGTTAACGTGAGTAATAATATTTTGAACCAAAATAAGCCTGTGAGCCTGAAGGAGAGGTTGAAAAAAGTTGATCATAAATATAACTTCAGTTACAATAAATATAGGGAATATATAAAATCAGTACCGAAAAATAAATGTGGGGAAACAGTATTTTTGCAAGCAGTTACAAATTATTAGAATGACTTGGCTCTACACAATAGACAGCTGCCCCAGTGGCCTACTGGATAAGGCACTGGCCTCTTAAGCCAGGGATTGTGGGTTTGAGTCCCATCTGGGGTGAAACATTTTGCATTGGCTCATTGGTCAAGGGGTATGGTTCTTAGTGTGTGTTTGAGAGGTCCCTGGTCCAAATCCTAGACAAGCCCCTATTTTAGCAGTGGCAGTTGCTCAGTAGGTAGTACACTCACCTCTGAGGCTAGGAAGTCAGAGGCTGTGGGTTCAGTTCCCACAATTGGCACTTGAGTTAATATCCTAATACTGACACTGTAGTGCAGTATGAGGGGGGTGCTAACATACTAAAATGCCAGCAGAATAGGCCTAATGGTCTTTCGTGTCTGCTCGTTTGGTCAGTCCCCAGCCTGGGTGCTGACCTTGCTGTCCCTCTTGCCTTCTCTGGCTTCTCCCTTCCCAGTTCTGGATATTCTTGCTGCATTGGATTTTGCTTCCAGAACCCTTCCTCTGTACCTGTCCCACCTCTTGAACCCTCCACTGTCTCTGCCTCCACCAGCCCCCTAGGCAGGCATTCCATGGCTCTACCACCCTCTCAGTGAAGTAGCACCTCCTCCTCCTTTCTCCCTGAATCTTCCCCCTCCAGCTTCCATCCATGCCTCTAGTGGCCCCTCCTCCTCCTTCTAAGCACCCTGATGTTCTCGCCTATTTACCCTCTTTCATGTACCTGAAGACCTCTATCATGTCCCCCTGTCCTTCTCTCTTCCAATGTGTATATTTAGCCTCTCGAGCCTCCTCATAGGTCCTGTCCCCATGCCCAAATCATTTTGGTTGCCCTCCTCTGGACCCTCTCCAGGAGGTTAATGTCCCTCTTTAAGTGTGGCTCAAAACTGCACTGAGTACTCAGTGCGGCCTCACCAAGCAGTTATACAGAGGAGATCACTTCCTCCCTCTGGAGTAATCCCCAGCGATGCATCCCAGCATCCTGTTGGCCTTGGCTGCTGCCCTCCTACAAGTCTCTGAGTTGTTCATCTTGACATCACCACCACCCCAGGTCCTCTCAGCCATCGAGACTTGTAGCATTTCCCCAGGGTGGACACTTGGCCCAGGTTTCTGGCCCCAGGTGGAAATGCCTTGCATTTCCCTGCATTGAACCTCAGCTTCACTTTCTAGACCTTTTCCAGAGCCTCAGGTCCCCTGTAGGGCCACCCTCCCTCCTCCCCATCCACCACCGCCCCAGTTTGAGTCATCAAAGAGACTCATCTCACTCCTGATTCCTGTCCTTATGTCAGAGATGTAGTGTTGAACAGAAGGGCCCAGGACTGATCCTGTGGGACCCCACTAATGACCCTTCTTGGGAGTGAGACTATCCGCCAACTTCGACCCTCTGGGTCCGGTCCTGGAGCCAATTGCCTATCCATCTGATCATTTGGTTCCCCACCCCCATTTCTCCCAGCTTATCCAACAGGCCCACGTGAGGAACAGAGTCAAATGCCTTGCTGAAGTCTAGAAAGAGGACGTCCACTGGTCTACCCAGGTCCAAGGCACTTGTCTCCCAGTCATAGAACTCCACCAGGTTTGTCTGACACGATTTCCCCGGGATGAATCCATGCTGTCTATCATCCAGGCACCCTGACTTATCCAGGTCCCCCCCCAGCCTCTCCTTGACAATGCCCTCCATCACCTTGCCCACCACCAATGTCAGGCTGACAGGCCTGTAGTTCCCTGCCACCTCCCTTGATCCCCCTTGTGGATAGGCACTATATGCGCCACCTTCCAGTCCTGGGGCACCCACCCTGTCCTCAGAGAGATGGTGAAAAGCTCTGCGCCAGGGTTTCGCCAGGACATCCGCAAGTTCCTTCAGCACTCTGGGATGTAATTTATCCGGCCCCAGTGCTTTCTCCGTTTTAAAGGAGCTGAGGCTTCCTCACTCTCTCTGCTGTGATTTCCACTTCCGGTAGCTCTTCTTCCTGCTTAGCCCTCTCCCTCCTGTCAGTGATGCCTCCCTCTCCCAGACCCGCCGATCGGTAAGGGTCCCCTCCTCAGTATCTCTGTCTCCTCCCATGTATGATGCAGCACCCCCATTTTCCTTGGTGAAAACTGAGGTGAAGTACTCATTTAGTACCTCAGCCTGCTCCCCCGGGTCTTGTGCCCATCTCTCCCCTGATTTAATCCTGCTAATCTGCCCCTTCACCCTTCGTTTTTCCCCAATGTATCTAAAGAACCCCTTGTTTCCTCTCCTAATTTCCCTGGCCAGGTTCTGCTCCTTCCTTGCCTTAGCTGCCCTCACCACCCTAGTGGCCCTTCTAGCCATCAATTCGTACTCCCCTCGATGCCTTTCACTCCTTGAGCACTTGAATTGCTTATAGGCTGCCTTCTTTCCCCGCACCACCTCCTGGACCTCCCTGGTCCACCAGCAGGGTTTTTGGGCCCTACCGCATTTTCGTCTTACTCTTGCACAGGTGCTGGTAGCATCCTGCACCCTCTCCTGATGATTTCCACCTACTATCAGCGTCCATGTCTGACCCAATCCCATCAAATGCTCATAAGGATCCTTCCCATTTCCTTAAAATCCCCTCTGAAGTCGAGTTACTTCGTCTTTGTGCAGCCTTCTACCCTCCTAGGTCCCAGGCAGAACCAGACCGTGGCATGGTCCTCCACCAATGGGTCCCTTACCTCCAGGCCCCCAATCTGGTCACTGTCTGCCAGGACCACATCCAGTACCAGCGCCTCCTGGTCGGTTCCCTCACCTGCTGAGTTAGGAGCAGCGTCTTGAAAGACATCCAACAACCTCTGTTCCTGGTCACAGAGGATGTCATAGTCTCCCAGTCTGTTCCTGGCATGTTTAGTCCCCAACACCACCACGTTCCTCTGCCCAGTCTGCACTGTCTCCCAACATCTGCCACCAGACTGTCCTCCAGCTCCTCCGCCAGGGGCAGGGGTCCTCACCACTCCTATTTTTTACTGTCTTGCCCCTTGTTATCAAGGTACCCAATCGCCTCCACGGTTCCCTCCGCCTCCTCTACTCCCCTATGCCAATGCAGTTTTGACTGTCATTGCTACCTCCTTCCCTCCCCTGTCCTTCCTGAACATAGTGTAACCCTCCAGGTTCAGGTCCCAGTCGTGTCCTGCAGTGGCCCAAGTCTCAGTGACCGCTGCACATCCACTGCTCCTCAGTTAGCATCGCCTGGGCTCAGGCATTTTATTGCCCAAGCTCCTGGCATTGCTGAACTACCTTCCACCCTTTCCTATAGTTCTATTTCCCCTGCTCATGTTCCCATAGGGATTCTATTTTCCCTGGTCTGCACTTTTGTGGTCGTCTTTTCCCGCAATCCTCCAGCTCCCAGGGGTGAGACAGAACCCTCCTTTGTCGGCACCCTCTTGACAGCCTTTTCTCCCATCCCTTCCCCTTCACAAGTTTAAACCCCACTTTTCACCAATGAACCCTCTATTTTCAACTTAAGGATTCCCTCCCTCCAAGTTGAGATGGGAGTCTATCTCTAGCATACAGCCTTATCCTCCCAGGTCTCCCCAATCCCCATCAACCCATACCTCTGGCCTCACACCACTCCCTGAGCCACTGGTTTATCTCCTAATCTTCCTCTTGTGTTCCCACTAGCCCTTGGCACCGGGCAGGATTTCTGAGAAGGAAACTGTGCATCCCATGTCATGACAGACCCTGGCAAGCTCCTGAATCTTGCCTGTGTCTCTAGCTCACTATTTCCCTCAATGTCATTTGTACCCAGGTGGACCAGTATGTCCGGGGAACCCCCACAATCCTTTGCCAGCTGATATACCTCATGCTTAGCCCTGTGCACCGTTAGTCCAGGGAAGCATCTTGTTCTAACTGGCCAGGCTTCTCCCTCCCTATCTCATTTGATACCCCTGATCATAGAATCCCCCAACAGGAGCACTCTGACCGCTCCTTTTCCTCCATTCCCCCCCTTCCATGTCCCTCATCCTTTCTACTGGCCCCTCCACCCAGCCGGCTCCTTGTTCCTCCCCCTATCTGGGTGCCACATGCCACCCCCTCCTTATTTACCATGGCCACCCCCTCCCCTCCAATCCTATGCCTCTCCTCCCTGAGTATCCTTCTGTACCTTGTTAATTCCCCCCTCACTGCTCGCAACTGGTCCTTCTCCCCATCTGCTAAACTAGCCTCGCTCGTCTTCCCTTGCTTCCTTCCTGTCTCCATTTAGTTCCTCCTTGCTCTTCGTGCTCCCCTGGCCTAAACCCTCAGCCCTTTACTGAATCCTCCTTGTACTTCTGGTCCTTCTCCTTTACCTTCCTCCCAACTGGTCCTTCTCCCTGCGCTTTCCTCCCTCTTCCCTGCCCCTCCTGCTCTGATTCACTGCTCCCCCATTCTCCTGCATTCCAGGCCCCCGCTCTTCCTGCTATCTGGCCCTGCCTCCCGCCCCACCCCTTTCCGTCTCTAACCACCCCTGTCGTGGCTACATCACCCCCCTCATCCTCGAGCAGAAGAAGAGATTTGAAGCAGTTACTGAGTGTAAGGTCTGATCCACCTCCCCACCTTGCTTCCTTCTGTCCAGCCCTGGCCATCTGCCTACTTCCCTGAGAATGTTGTCCCTCCGTCCCTCCTTTGTGAGGGTCCCCAGTTACCTGCCTGCTTCCTTGGTAGTGTCCTTTTGGACCCCCTCTGCCAGGGTCCCTATGTGACCCCTGAGTATTCTCCTGCACTCCTTTCCCTATGCCCCGCCCCAGTGCTTGGTGCAACCGTGGGAGATCCCAGCCCCTTCCCCAACCATACCGCCCCCCTTCCCCAGCTGTCTCCTAATCCCATAACCTCCTCCCTAAGCTGTGCCAGCTGGTAGCACACTGGGCAACCACCGAACTTCCAAGCCCAGTCCAGTATCATGGCTGGTCCACACCTGTGCACCCCACCACCCTCCCAAAGATGCGGCCCTAATGGCGTGTGGTTCCATCCCCTTCCAAATAGGTTTCTTGGGTGAGCCACCAGGTTCCCCCTAGTCCAAGATACACCCCTACTGCCTAATCAGGTCACCCACTAATCTTAGAGACAGTCCCACTGTACACCAGTAACCCTGTTACTAGGTGCAGTACAACACATTAAACTTATAAGGGAAATGAACAACTCCTAAGCTCCTCTCCCAGCCTTTAAATCCAACCCCAGTGGCTAGAGCTACATGAGCTGCACTGCAGCCTTTTCCTCAATTGCAGGGCAGGTGTTCCCTATAAATTAGCAGAATTCTGAGGGAGGCAGGTTTTGGGCAGACACCTGACTCGAGAGAGAGAGAGTGTATCAGCCCTGTGTCTCCCCTCCAAGCCCAGCAGCCAAAGAACCAGGCCCAAGCAAATCCCACCAAATAGGTTTTAAATCAGAAGAAATAGGCCTCCACCAGCGCAGCCTGTTACACAGTGAAACATCCACAAAATGAGCCCACTTACAGCCACCAAACCAGTTTTCAAACTTCTAGTAGCACCCAAAACAATACCCTGCTAGCCCCTTAGAAGTAAGAAAGAAAAGAACTAACCTTCTACCAAGTAAAATCCACAAGAACCCTGTGAAAACAACAAGCAGCAGCTACTGTCCTGGAACACAACTGATCCTGTCCCCTTCCAGTTCTTTCTGATGCCCACATCTTTTAGATGAGACATTAAACTGAGGTCCCATCTGCCTGTATTGGTAGTAGTTTGGGTGGATGTTAAAGATCCCATGCACTTATCGAAAAGAATAGGGGAATTGGTTCTCTGTCATAATGGCAATTGCCTGATCGCCGTTAGAGCGAGTGTAAATTGCCAAAAATCAATTTTGGTGATGTGCACAGCAAACGGCGCTGAGGCTTAGGTTGTTTTGCTTATGCGGAGGGGGGGAGTTTGCGCCGTACCTCCTACTAAAAGATTCTCAACTCCAGGGGTGTGTGGTGGAAGGGTGCGAAATCAATAAAATAAATATTCACCGCCAGGTGCAACAAAACAAATGTGCGTCCGGACCCGAACCCGCACTGTCACAACCTAGCTTGCCACCCATCCAATACGCCTTAGGGCCAGCTCGGCAGCCCACCGCCACATGCTCACAAACCCTCCTTCCCATCACTTGGCATGCTCGCCCTCCACTCGCTGTGGTACATATAGCAACATCCTGTCACTATATTCGATTTCACGCACTCCCCTATCTGGTCGCCCTCCCTGCCTAGTAGTCCTGTGGAGGCACCGCAATTAAGTCGCCCTTTTTGAAAGTGCTGAATTGCAGTCGCCATTGTCACGGGCTACCAGGGCATTTCCCTGGTGTCCTGGCCAAATTTTCCCCATTCACTGAAAATACCACAGACAGCTTAATCTGGTTCAATCTCAGCTGGCATTCATCTGTGTGGGATTGTGAAGGGGCAGCTACAGAGTGGGGTGCTAACTGCACTTGAGCAGACTTGATAGACCGTGTGGCCTGTTGGCAAGTAGTAAGTAAGTAATTGGGGCATGATACTGGAAAAGGGCAAAGTGGAGTGCAAAGGTTTGCACTGCGCTTCCCCACTGCCCATGTCCCCAAGGAGGCTGTAATCCATATAGCACTTTGGCGCTATCTGACTGAATATAGGGGTATATTGGAGCAGCGCTACGTTGAGTAGCAGTGCCCCAACATGGTTCCTGGAAGTGCAGGGAACAGCACCCCCAGACCTCATAGTGCTGGAAGCCCCTGGCACGATATTCAGCTGGTACCATGCAAATGAGTCTATTGGAATGCAAGGCACTAAGGGGCCATATGTATGTCCATTATGGTCTCCTTTGCATGTGGTGGCAGGTTTGTACCCCTCCTGTGGTGGCTCCCCCCTTCTGATCCCAAGTCCTGTTAAAAGAAAAGTCTTCACTGGTGTTCTGTGGTTCCCCCCAACCCCTTGAAAATAAACTTATTCCCTGGTGTCCAGTGGTCCCTGACCCTCCAATCCCAGACCCCGCTAAAAGAAAGGTCTTTCATGGTGTCCCCCCCCCACACTGTTATCCCCAGCCCTGGTAATAATTAACCATTCCCGGGTGTCCAGTGGTTCCCCCCTACCCTCCAGTCGCTGGCCCCGTAGTATATCAAATAATTCCTGGGGTCTAGTGGCACCACCCACTCAACGATCCCTGTCCCCATAACAGTGTAGGCTTTCCCTGGCAAATAACTGCTCCCATGCCACTGGCACTGAGCGACCCACCCTGCCACCTCTTTACCGATTTCACTGGTGCCACGGTTCTACTATGGTGACTGGCATAGCCCTCTTCTCACCACCCTGACCAACCACCATATGGACTGAAAGGTGACATGTGTCCTCTGTACTGTAATGGGAGCTTGCACACTGCCTAACAGTACATGTGCTCCCTTTACAGTACAGAAGATGCACACTACCTTTCAGTCCATACAGTGACCATCTGAGGTGGTACAAGGACAGCTGTGTAGGTCACCATAGTGGAACCGCAGCACTGGTGAAACCAGTAAGGGGGGGGTCGCAGGATGGGTTGCTCAGTGCCAGTGGTGCGGGAGGTGCTAGATGCCAGGGAAAGCCTATACTGGTACATGGACAGGGATCAGTGGGTGGTTGGGGGGTGCCACTAGATACCAAGGAATATTTGATATACTATGGGGCTGGTGATTGGAGGGTGAGGGGGAGATCACTGGACACCAGAGAATGGTTAACTATTACCAGGGCTTGAGAATGGAGGGGGCAGTCTACACCAGGGAATACCTTTCTTTTACTGGGGTCAGATATCAGAGGGTGGGTGGTTGACTGGACATCAGAGAAGACCTTTCTTTTACTGGGGAGGGGATCGGAGGAAGGGGGCCACTGGACACCAGAGAATAATTTTATTTTCTTGGGGCCAAGGATCAAAGGGTGGGGGCTGGGGACTACTGGGCATCAAGGAAAGCCTTTCTTTTAATGGGACCAGGGATCAGAGGGTGGGGGGGCCACTGGGCGTGAGGGAGTGTTATGAAATTACTGGAGGTCGTGATTGGAGGCTCAGGGGACCACTGGACACGAGAGACTGCTTTATTTTTCAAGGGACTTGGGTTTGGAAGGTGGGGGTGTGCCAGCAGGCACTGCTAAAGTGGGTGTTGACTGTAGTAGCTCCACCAGCCATTAGGGTTATCCGGAGTAAGTCTGGCTTCTTCTCGGTATTAATTGCACAGCGCAAGGTGGCCTGTGCTATTCCTTTTGTGCAGTGCTATCATGCTGAATATGTGCTACACCCACTTTCACAGAAACATAGAAACTGTCAGCAGATAAGGACTACCAGGCCCATCCAGTCTGCCCATATCGCTTACCTTACTTTGTGCCTGCTAACCCTATCTGGTCATTGGCTTTAGCCTCTAACTCCTGGGGCAGGCTATTCCATACATCCACCAACCTTTCCATGAAAAAAATCTTCCCCATGTTTCCCCTTATCCTGCTCCCCTGCAGTCACATATTAAATCCCCTCATTCTTGTACCTCCCCTACACTGAAAGATATTATTCCCTTGTACCTTGTTTATGCCCTCAAGATACTTGAAGGTTTCTATCATATCTTCCTTTCCCTCCTCTCTTCCAGTGTATATATATTGAGGCCTTTTAATCTCTCCTTGTATGTCTTCTGGTGTAAGCCCTAAACCATCTTTGTTGCCCTTCTCTGAACCACCTCCACCATATCTATGTGTTTTTGAAGATGCAGCCTCCAGAACTGTACACGGTATTCCAGATGAGGCCTCACCAGTGTCTTGTATTGTGATATCACCACCTCCCTTCATTGGCTAGTTCCTATGCACCCCCAACATGCCACTGTCCCTCCCTACAGGCTTTGTATGCTTGGTCACCTTTAGGGCTTCTGAGATAATCCCCAAATTCCTTTCTTCCCTGGAGACCATCAGCAACTACCTCCCCCATCCTGTAGCTCTTCCCAGGGTTCCTGCGACCCAGATGTACGATTTTGCACTTCTTTGCATTGAATCCCAGTTGCCACACTTTGGATCATTTTTCCAGCTTTCCTAGGTCCCGCCTCATTTTTTCAACCTCATCTGGAGTGTCTACCTTGTTGCAGCTCTTGGTGTCATCTGTAAATAGGCAAACCTTCCCTTCTAGCCCTTCTGCAATGTCACTAATGAAGTCATTAAAAAGGATTGGCCCCAGGACTGATTCTTAAGGTACTCCACTGGTCACTGGTCACTCCCCTTTCCTCAGATTGGATCTCATTTACCACCACCCTCTGCTTCCTGGCCTCTAACCAGTTTCTAACCCAATTCGCCACCTTGTGGCCCACCTGAAGGCTATCCAACTTGTTGAACAGTCTTCTGTGTGGAATGGTGTCAAAGGCTTTGCTGAAATCAGGGTAGGTGACAGCTACCACTCTCCCCTGGTTCACCTCCTTCGTCACCCAGTCAAAAAAATCTGTCAGATTTGTTTGACATGATCTTCCTGTTGTGAATCCATGCTGCCTTGGATCCTGTGCTCTGCTGGATTCCAAATGTTCTACAGTTCTCTCCTTAAGCAGTGCCTACATAATTTTACCCACTATTGAGGTGATGCTGACTGGCCTGTAGCTGTCTGCCCCCTCCCTGCTACTACTCTTGTGAAGAGAGACTACGTGTGCCCTCCTCCGGTCCTCTGGAACCACTCCTGTGGAGAGCGACTCACTGAACAGGGCTGCCAGTGGTGCTGCTAGCTCAATGTGTTGTTTCCTCAGTATCCTGGGATGTATGCCATCTGGTCCAAGTGCCTTGTCCACCTTTAGTTTTGTGATCTCCTCTAGGACTCTTTCTTCTGTAAATGGACTGATGTTCACCTCCCACTCCCCTTTGTTTCTGATGCCCAGCTGTAGTCTCTGTCCCTCCCCTGCTTCAGTGAATACTGAACAGAAGTATGTGTTCAGTACTGTCGCCTTTTCCAGGTCTCCCTCTTCACATTCCCCTTTATCCCTATGAGCCTTACAATCACCCCCCCCCCCGACTTCCTTATTTCACTGATGTACCTGTAGAATGTCTTATCCCTTTACTTCACTGTCCATGCTAATCTTTTCTCTGTTTGCACCTTTGCGCTCCTAACAGCCTTTCACGCTTCCTTCAGACAATTTAGGTACACCACCCTATCCTCTTCCGAGTCCCCTTATTCAGTATTTTCTGAATGCCAGCCTCTTGACCCTTACTTCCTCTACTACATCTTTTGAGAACCATAGTGATTTCTTCCTTCTCTTACCTTTGTTTCTCAGCCTAATGCACTGTCTTGTCACCTTCACCATGGCTCTTTTTAGGTTTGCCCACTGCTCCTCAACCCCCCCTTCCTGCCTCCCTCCTTGCCAGGGCTTCTTTTATACATATCCTCATACTAGCAAAGTTTGCCATCCTGAAATCCAAGACCCTCGCCTTTTTGAGGCTTGACTGTGACCCCATACTCATGTTAAACCACACTGTGTGGTGGTCGCTGGACCCCAGATGACCATCCACCTGGACCTCTATGATTCTGCCTGCATTGGTCAGTACTAAATCCAGAATCTCCCTGTCCCTGGTGAGTTCTTGCACTAGCTGTCTGAGACCTGCCCTCTGCAGGGAGTCCAGGATGTCTTGGCTCCTAGCTGAGGCTGCCGCCGGGATGGTTCAATCCACATCTGGCATATTAAAATCACCTAGCAGCAGTACCTCCCCTTTGTTGCCATTTCATGTATTTCCTCCACTAGCATCCTATCCACCCCCCACACCTCCCAAGCTGGAGGTCTGTAGATCACCCCTGTGTGAATTGCTGTGCCATTGCCTGGCTCAAGGGGGTATCCCATGTACAGGGCAACTCGATTGAGCGCTTTCAGAAAGGACAACTCCATCATGGCACCTGTGCACAGGGCTACCTGGCAGGGTGGCGACCAGATACAGGGGGTAGGCGAATATCGCGACAGAATGTCAATATGTATACAGCGCACGGGGAGGGACCACGCCATGCGACGTGCAGAAGGGGAAGGAAGGTTTGTGGGGTGTAGTGTGGCAATAGGCTGCTGAGCTGGACATGTGGCATGGTGGGAAGGTGGCGAGCTGGGGTTGGGAGAGTGCTGGGTTTGGTTCTGGGCGTGATACTGTTTTTGCATAAGGTCAGGTTAGTTTGTTTTTTACAGTTTTCACACACCTGACATGCCCACTGGGTTGTGAATCCTTTAGTAGAGTGCGGGGGTGAAGCAAAGAGACCGGCGCCTCTTGCAGTTGCTGCAGTAGTGTACGTCATCGCAATAAATTGTCATCAGTGTACACTCCCTCAAACAGCGATCTCTATTCCTCGATTGCCGTTATAACATGGAACCCTCAAGGGTGACACACAGTAACTCAGCCACCCCCTGTCTACTCTGTACTGCAGCTGCTTTTATATCTTCCCTGACATATAGGCCCCCCCCCCATTTTTTTAGCCTCCCTATCCTTTCTTAAGAGAGCATAACCTGGTACACTAACCTCCTGGTTTACGGTGTACCATGTCTTGGTTATTGCCACTATATCCAGGTCATTCTCTGCCATCAGGGCCACCAGGTCCGGGATTTTATTTCCCGAACTGCAGGCATTTGTATACATGGACTCCAAGTGTTACTGCCTGTCCACCTTCTATTCCCACGTTTACTCTCCTGTTTCTTTCCTCTAACCCTGGTTTTCTTCTTTTGCTGCCTCCCTTCCTCTGCCCTACCCTTTATAACTGGTTCAGGTGTATCTGACAACAACTCACCTTTCTGATCCTCCTTGATGACTGCTCTAACCTGTGTGGGTGGACTGATTGAGTCTCCCAGTTCCCATCGCTACCACACCACCACCTTTGGCTAGTTTAAATGCTTGTTAAGGAAGCATTTAAACCATTCATTGAGGACGGCTGTCCCCTTCCTGGACAGATGTAGGCCATCGCCTTGTACAGGCCCTCATCATTCCAGGTGGGTCCCCAAACCATTTTCCCGACTCCTGCCTCCAACCAAGTGTTGAAGCTTCTTATGTGGAGATTCCTAGTCTTCCCCCTGCCGTGGACCGGCAGCACCTCCAAGAATGTAACGGAGCTCACTACCTACCAAAGGCACCTTCCTAACTCCCTCAAGTCCCCCTGCACCTGCTGTATACTCGCCTCATCTCTGACTGTGTCATTTGTCTCCAGGTAGACAATGACCTCTAGGCCCCCCTACCAATTTAGTGATCCTCTGGATATGCTTCCACTCCCCCTTCCTTCGAGCAGTGCCTCCTGGAAGACACTTAACCTTCTTCTCTATCCCACTTCTTGTGCCCAGGTCTATTCCTTGGATAATTAAGTCCCCCTCTAAGAGTAGCTTCCTCTTCCTCTGGTGTCTTCTGTCTCCCGCCCCAAGGTCTCCCTCCTGGAGGACCCGCTCATCTGCCCTGGTCGCAAACTCGGGTTCCCTTATGAGACTGTCCTGGTCCTCAAGGACAGCATAGGAGTGCTAAGTTGGACAGGTGGGAGATTTGCCTCTAACATACCTCCCTCAACCTCCCTGAGCCCACCATAGTCCATCCAGCCCTCTGCCTGGGCAAACCATTGCATTAGTGGCTGGGGACATCGTGGCCTCTGGGAGTGGGCGCAGGTCCCCAGTAGTCTTGCCAGCTTGGCCCAGAGACTGGCCACCTCTGCCCTCAGCCAAGAGAGGTGCCCGCATATGGGGCAGGCACACCGCAGTACCCAGAATAATCTCCTGAAGACTGCTGCCCCGCACCCACTACACTGCACCACTCCCTTCATCTTCCCCTTCTGCCATACGTCACCTTCTTTTTGCTATATAAACCCTTTTGCTATCTTAACCCCTGCTTTTATTGCTTTAACCCTGAGTCCTATAATTAGCCCTCTGTTCAAATTATGGTCCCTAATTGTGTTTTGTTTTTGTTTGTTTGTTTTTACATAGAAACATAGAATTTGACGGCAGATAAGGACTGCTTGGCCCACCTAGTCTGCCTATTTCCCTACCTGATGGATAAGCTGCAGATTCTAGTTAATCAACAGCTTACTTCTTCTACCCCCCGCTAGAATTGCCTTATGCCTGTCCCATGCATTCTTGAATTCTCCCACTGTTCCTGACTCCACAACCTCCTCAGGAAGGCTGTTCCATGCATCCACAACCCTCTCTGTGAAAAAATACTTTCTAACGTTTCCTGTGTGCCGTCCCCCCATCTTCAAATTGTGCCCCCTTGTTCTTGCACATCTCGTCTTCTGAAAGATACTACCCTCTTGTACTTTAATTCCCTTGAGATACTTGAAAGTTTCTATCATGTCCCACCCTCCTCCTTTCCTCAAGGGTATACGTATTAAGCCGCTTTAGTCTCTCCTCAATGTCTTCTGTTGCAGACCTGCACCATTTTTGTTGCCTCCTCTGAACAGCATCCACTCTGTCTATGTCTTTGCGGAGATGGGTCTCCAGAATCGCACGCCATTCTCCCGATGGGGTCTCACTAACTGTCTGTACAGAGGGATAACAACTTCCTGTTTTCCATTGTTGATGCCTCTCCCTATGCATCCCAGTATCCCCCCCAGCCCTCCTTACTGCCTTCTCACATTGCTTGCCCATCTTTAGGTCATCTGATATAATTACTCCTAGGTCTCTTTCGATTTTTGTTGTTGTTATTAACTCACCCCCCACTGTGTACTCTTCCCCTGGGTTTTGGTTTCCCAGATGCACTATCTTGCACTTCTTTGCATTGAATCTGAGCTGCCACATATTTGACCATTCCTCCACTCTTGTCAAGTCCCTTTTCTTTCTTTCCACCCCACCTTGTGTATTAACCCTGTTGCAGATCTTTGTGTCATCTGCAAAGAGACTTACCTTTCCTTCCAAGTGCTCTCCAATGTCACTTATAAAGGCATTAAAGAGGACCAGTCCCAGTACTGAACCCTGCGGTACCCCACTACTTGCACTCCTTTCTTCACTGTGGACTCCGTTTACTTTTACCCTATGCGTTCTGTTGTCCAGCCAGTTTTTTTATCCAGGCTACCACCTTGGAACCCTCTCCAAGGCTAGCTAACTTGTATGTTAATCTTTTGTGCGAGACTATGTCAAATGCCTTGCTAAAATCTAGGTAGGCCCTATCCACAGCCCCTCCCTGGTCTACTACTTTGGTCACCCAATCAAAGAAATCTATTAAGTTCATCTGACATGACCTTCCTGCTGTGAAACCATGTTGCCTTGGGTCCTGTGCCCCTCTGGCCTCTAGGTACTCAACAGTTCTTTCCTTCAGAAGTGATTCCATCATTTTCCCTATCACTGAAGTCAAACTAAGTGGTCTGTAGTTTGTTTTGTTTTCCCCCTTCTTCTCTACTCCATCTGTCTGTCTGTCTCTCTGTCCTTTGTAAAAACTTGCCCTTTACCCTACAGTTGCTCTGCTGGATTATCACATTTAAAGAGGCTGTGTTATCTATATGTCTTAAAAAGCAGCCGACACCTTTAACAGAACTTTCGCAAAACGAAATGTTTAGACACTGTTCAGCTTGTATTTCACATTAGTTCTGTATGTCTCCTCCCCATTACTTATTATTAAGGATATTTGCATGAAAACAAGAGCTTTGCTCCTAAAAATGTCATCTATTCCAGTTGTTTTTTCCCTACCTGAGGTCATAACACACTTCTTGTGTCATCACAGTTACTTCCAAGGTGACAGACTGTGATGTAATGTAACCCCTATGTGGCACTATCCCAAGGGCTACTACCCCTGCCTACTTGGCTAGTAGCAGGTTAAGGTGCCTGAGTTCTGAAACGGGTGCCTCCACCCGGAGGTCAGGTTGGTAGTGGTCAAGCTAACCTGGGCACAGCCCTCCGGGACACTGTAACACCCCTCTTTCCCCCCTAGTGGCATGAACACTGTACAATAATCACTTTCACAATACCCCTGGTACACCACACAAGTACCCACACTGTTTGCACTTACCACCAGGCCTGGTTCCTCTGGCTCGACCCTGGAGACCCCCTGTAAAACAAGGTTATGCACAGCAAATAGCAACAGTACAGTACTTTGAGCACAAACTGGAACCACAGTCAGATTACATGCAGAAAAAGTTAGATGTGATTTATTCAGGGGACTTGAACAAGGGAGGGGCAAAATCAGGTTAAATAGCTTAAAGGTTATATCAATCAAGCAGTTATGCATGCGATTTGAGTCCCCCCACACAGTCCACCTCTGGGTACCCAGGTGGAGAAGAGATGGGCTAGGCAGGACCGATGCCGGGGTTGCAGCTGGTTGGGGCTCTGTGATGGAAAACACAACATACACAGTACACAATATTTGTAATCTGGAGCCAGAGGGCTTAGTTCGTAAAGGAAACAAAACAACAAGACAATCAGATGACACACTCAAATTAAGCTGCTGTTGCAGGAAGCTACCCTGGTATTTACTCACGATACCCAAGACTGGACACAGGCTGGATGAAAATCGAGACTGCAGGTGGTTGATCTGGAATGCCAGGAGAAGCAAGGCCCACATGAGCCACAGAGGCATCGTTCCTGTTCAAGCGTGGAGCAGGGGGCTGATCCCCAGGCAGGTCTCTTGTCGATGGCTTCTCTGTGCAGTGGGTAGTCTGGCTGGGCCAGTCTGGCAAGGCCCAGACCACATGGGAACAATTTCAGATGCAGTCCGTTTTGAGCTAGATAGATACAGCTTCCAGCAAGCAGAACACAGTTCACACAGTGGGGGACTAACTCATGACCCACTAGCAGCTCATAGCACATTTACATGTAAGGGAATTCTACTGTACCAGGCAAAGCACTCTCCGGTCACAGTTGCAAAGTCTCTGCATACACCGGGAGCTTAGGGGTAGCTGGAACTCCTGACAGGCCAATTGCATTCAGCAAAATCTTCGGTCTTCTTCAGTTGAGCCTGGCCCACTTCAGTAGCTTACTTTAGTCACACAAACTTGGATTAAGTCCAAAATAATTATTTTCTCTCCCCCTCAGGAGCAGCACACTGACATGCAGGCCAAAAACTTAGCCTTTTAACAGTTTTCCCATGCGAATCCACTCAGGATTGCTGCCCAGAATCACTTCAGCTCCTCTCATTTCACTTCCCAGCTCAGAACTAACTGAAAACTGCAAGCAGCCTGGGACTTCCCCAAGATTAAAAGATTTAGTTGGCTGATTTGGTTGTCAGTCAAAGCAAGCGCTTCCCCTTCAGCTGCAAAAAAGGCACAAAAAGCTCAAACCACAGTTCCTGCAGATTTTGAATTCAGACAGCTCCTGTAGTCCGGCTACATTTTAGGTCCCACCAGAACTGAGTGGTCCAATTTGCAGTCCAGGACGAAGGTACTGGAGACAAGCAAAACAGTCCTTGCTACAAAGAAAGCAGGTTAGACAAACTACATTATCATTATCACGCTAAACGATTTTCAGTAAATAGTTACATCTTTCAATAGAGCTCCCTCTCAGATTACTGAAGCTGCAATCAGGCAGCTCTTTCCCCGCCTAGTGTCCAAGCCCTCCTGCTTCCAATCTCTAATCCACGTAATACCAGAGGGTCTGAACAACAGCTCCTACAAGTTCCTCGATGCCGCACATCACTGGGTCAGAGATCCTTTGCACACCGTGCTCCTACCTGGATAAATACCCTCAGCACTCATATCACCTCCACCTCTTCACTGGGCATTTTCAAATCAAGACTACATCTTCATCTCACTGCCTCCAGTTCCTGTGACTGCCTCTCCTAACTTCCTTCTTCCACCTGTGGCCCACCACCTCTCTCCTTTGTTCTCTGACAGTGCTGGGAATCTGCTCTAGCTTCTGTTCGGCTGCTGCCCCCACCTTTCCTCCGACCCTTCCCCCTGACTCCTTATAGATCTCTGAACTTATCCCAACCTACAGTATGTGATTCAATACTATATTACTATGATGTAATACCTGAACCAAAGAATGTTGTTATTTAAACTCTTTTTTAATGTTGTTTTCTTTTGCCTATGTAGAGGCCCATGTAGCTTAGCCTAATATGTTTGTTCTCTCTTGACGTGGAACCTTTGTAAAAGAGCCTTGGCTCAAAGGTATTTGTAATCCTAGACTACAATAAATAAATAAATCTTAAAGAGAGAGTACACAGAGGCTATACAGGCTGTAGTAATCACATTTAAATTGCTAAAACGCAGGACACCAGCCTAGCAGTGAGCATTTAGACAAGCTCAAGGAAGACTTTTTGGGATCCCCCATTTCTAGGGGGGGTTACCCCCTTCCCTGCCTGGGAAAACTTAGCGTCCACATCAAGTCTGTACCATCATAACATTGAAAATGCAACATATACAAGACATTTATACCATTAGCATGCTATGCAAGTACTATCTGATTCATCAATTGGCATAACTTGTCACTTTACTATACATGTCAATGTACTCCACTATATAATTTCTATTCCGACAATAAATTATGCATATTTCACACAGGTAAATTAAACATTACTATACAGAATCATGTAATAACTACTTGTACTCTAAACAATGCAAGAGGGGGCCCTTCTCTATCAGCTAACTTGAGGCTGGATGAGGCAGGGGCACCATGGTGAGAGGGCAGAACAAATAACCTGGAATGGGCTGGCAAGCTCAATTTGGGCAGTGATCTCGGAGAGACATAAACACCTTTGTGGACTACATTGAGAGGCAAATCCACTGGTCTCCCGGGGGAATCATAACTGAAGCGCACCACTGGCTTGACAGCTCGGCCAGTCTTTCTGGGTTGAACAACCACAGACTCTGTACTTCCAGCAATGGTCTTGGAGCGCTCATCACTTGTGAGGGGGTGCTGCTGCATGAAGGAGAATGTCCAAGCTGGGAGCACTGTCAGCCCCTTGCTCTGTAGTCTCTGTTTCTACAACACTTGGCTCATTTTGAAGACACTCTGGCACTGGAGGGGGGTTGTCAGCACTCTCATAGTGTTTCTCAAGTTCTGGCATGTCACCAGAAAGACTCATACCATCAGCCTCTCCTTTAGGCAAATCATACAGTTCCACTATACACAAAGACTCAGCTTCCTCAGTCATGATACTTTACATTTCGCCTTCAGGGTGCATTAGCTCCAAGGATGATGCCGGGGTGTTAGGCAGTCCAGAAGGCCCAGCTTCATCCCAATAAATCAACATAGGATTTCAACGAAACAACTGACTCAGTTCATATGAGGGGTAATAGGCATTCTAGGGATGTGGATATGTTAAACTTACTTCGCGAGGGCTCTTGCAGTTGGTAATTACATATAGGACTGACATCGGCAGGTGGCAGGACCCCACGGAAAAATTTCTAGCCAGCAGTCCCCGTCGAGGGACCGCCCCTACGTCAGGTGACCGGCGTCAGGAGACGTCGGTATAAAGGGGCGGTCCCTGACTCCCACCTTCAGTTCTTTCCGCCTTTAGCTCGTGCAGCTCTTCGCGGCAAAGTTCTTCGCTCGTCAGCCTCCCTGCTTCGGTTTTACCGAGTATTTTCGCCTTTTTGCTGTCAACCGTCAGTACACCCGTCAGTGTATGTCGTCCTCTACACCGTCCGAGCACAAAAATAAGTGCGACTCATGCAGCACCCAACTCCTGCACAAGGACCTGTGCCTGTTCTGTCTAGGCCCTGATCTCCCAGTCAAGAAGTGTCAGCACTGCCTCAGTTTTAATGCGGCTACCCGGAAAAGGTGGCAGCAGTCCCTGGAAGCCCACATTCTGAAGAAAAAGATGAGCTCCATGGAGAAGGAACTCGAAAAACTGCGGCAGGCCTCCACTTCCCCCCAAAGGCCATTGGAAGAAAAAAAACAAAGAGAGGCACCAGGACAAGGGCTCCTCCGCCGTGACTCCCTCGGCAGTCGCCGTGCTTCAGGTAACGTCCCCTCCGGGGGACCGCTCCTCGATGGTCGCCTCAGAGGCTTCATGAGGTGGCGTCGGCCCCCTGCCTGGCTCACGCTTCGGCCTCTTCGGGCGGTTTCCGGGTTATTGGAGGCCTCCCGCCCAGTATGGCTGCTGTAGCTTCGCGGCCTACTGGCACGGGTGGCTCTGGTAAGCCGGACGTCGGCTCCTCCGATGTCCGCGCGGAGAAGGCTGGTAAGTTGCACAACCCTTCGGCGCGGTGCGGGGCCCCTATTCCGTTGGACCAGGCCGCTCCTCCATCACGGTCTGCCTCCAGTGATGGGTCCCATAAGTCGGATGCTGGCTCCTCCGGCGCCCGCCCGGATCTCGCTGAAAAACTGCACATTGGTTCGGCCAACATCTGTTCAGCTATAGAACCGACACCGGACCCCCCCCACATCCATCGTCCCCTGCTCCCCACAGACTTTGCTGCCCTCTGGTGACCTTGAGTCTCCCCAGCCCGACCCCGGGGATTTTTCCCCTCCATCCCCAGGCGACGCTGGGGTTCCGCCTCCGTCAGACTGCCCACCTGCGGGTCCGCTGGATCTGACGTCGGTTCCCCGGACGCCGGCTCCAATGCCAGTACCTCCGACACGGGATCTCCAACGCTGGCCCCGACGACGGTTTTACTGATTCTGGCTGACATCCCGCTCCTGGATGTCGCCCCAACGCCGGGCCCTCCAGGCCTTCCAACCGGGACCCACCCGTGAGGCTTCCGGCCGGGCCGTCTACTCTGGCAGCTCCTCCGGCTCCAGGGTGCCCTCCGTTCTATCCGACGCCGTAGTATCCGGGTCCACAGTATCCAGCGCCACAATACCCGACGCCTGATTTTTCACCGCCAGGTTTCGGATACTCTCCGTATGGATATAGTCCATACCCTTATCCCCCTCCTCCTCCTCCACCACCACCCGCTGAGCTGCCGGTGGATTTGCAAGAGACTCTGGCTTCCTGGTGGGCTGAGGCCAAGACTCAGCTCACCAAAGAGGTGGAGAGCCGCCTACCGATGACGGTGCCGGTCCCGGTTCCTGTACATCCACGGCGGCACACTCCCTCACCACCTCCGGACACCAGGGCTAATCCCTCTGGGTCCAGAGAAGGGCAGGACACACTTTCTCGAGGGATTTCCAAGGGGTCTGTTCCTCCCCCAAGTCAGGAAATGGAGTCTTTTTCTTTTCTTCCTCCTCTTCCCCCTCGACTCTTCCGATGGCTGTTCCGAAAGGGACGACGAGCCACGCTCTCCGTCAAAGCCAAGGCCAAGGACTCCTCCAAAGTCGCCTCCGGAAGATCCTTCCTTTACGGAGTTGCTACACAAAATCCAGGAGGTACATTAGTGACAATCTTTGGAACCAGACCCTCAGCGGATGAAACTTGCCGAGCATCTGGATCTGCCCGTGACAGCTCCTACCTTGGTGCCACCCTGGATTGAGCCTCATGCCGACCTTGTTACCACCATTTGGAAACAGCAGTCGGCTCTAGCCCCACTTCCGCGGAAGTTGAACAGGCTATACCAGGCTCCCGAGGGTGCTGCCTTTTTAGATTCTCACCCTCGTGCTGACTCGGTAGTGATTAGCGCTGCTCACAGCCAGTCGGCTAACCCAAAATGCCTTAGCTCGTCGCCACCTGACAAAGAATCCCGTCTACTGGACCAGTATGGTAAGAAGATTTTTGCTTCTTCTATGCTGGGGATCAGGGCTCTGAACAATGTCGGTCATATGGGGGATTAGCAGAAGGCCATTCTTACTCAGGTGGAAGCCAAATTGGACTCCCTGCCGGACTCTTGGGTGAAGCAGGAGTTGGCTGATCTTGTCCACTCTGCACATTCAACCAGTCGACAGATGCTTCTTGTGACATACGATGAAGTGGACACTGCTGGACGGAGCTCAGCTTTCGCCGTAGGCTTACGTCATCACGATTTGCTCCATGTGTCAGGGTTGGTCCCGGAAGTGCAGTCTGCTATCCAGGAAGCTCCCTTCCGGTGGTCGGTGCTTTTCAGTGGCGATGTCAAGGACATCATCACCGATTTGCTGGAGAAGGGGATGGCACTAAAGTCCATTGACTCCATGTACCATCCCCACCAGCTGCTGCGCCGTCCCTTTCACAGACGGAATCGGCTCAAGGCGAAACCTCAGGGAAAGCGGGCCACAAAATGTCAGGCCCCCACAGCTGCTAAGCCCCCCCCCAGAAAAGCAGTGGGTGCTTCAGCTATGGCACTGCCCCACACCACCTGACTGCTGACGGCTGAAATTTACAACTTGCCCAGCTGCTACATCTGTGCTGGGGCTTTGTTCTGCTGTGAACTGCCTGCTAATTCTAAGCATCATAAGAAGCAGGACTGTCATTTGACTGTGTGTGCATACTGGAGTGTGGGGGCTCGGGAGAGCCGGCAGCCAGTGAACGAACAGAAGAGGCGGGCTAACGTATTTAAAAGCTCCGCCGCGAGAAGGAGAGACTGCTGACGGCTGAAATTTACAACTTGCCCAGCTGCTACATCTGTGCTGGGGCTTTGTTCTGCTGTGAACTGCCTGCTAATTCTAAACATCATAAGAAGCAGGACTGTCATTTGACTGTGTGTGCATACTGGAGTGTGGGGCTCGGAGAGCCGCAGCCAGTGAACGAACAGAAGAGGCGGGCTAACGATTGAAAGCCCGCCGCCGCCGAAGGAGAGACTGCTGACGGCTGAAATTTACAACTTGCCCAGCTGCTACATCTGTGCTGGGGCTTTGTTCTGCTGTGAACTGCCTGCTAATTCTAAACATCATAAGAAGCAGGACTGTCATTTGACTGTGTGTGCATACTGGAGTGTGGGGGCTCGGGAGAGCCGGCAGCCAGTGAACGAACAGAAGAGGCGGGCTAACGATTTAAAAGCCCGCGCCGCTCGCCGAGAAGGAGAGACTGCTGACGGCTGAAATTTACAACTTGCCCAGCTGCTACATCTGTGCTGGGGCTTTGTTCTGCTGTGAACTGCCTGCTAATTCTAAACATCATAAGAAGCAGGACTGTCATTTGACTGTGTGTGCATACTGGAGTGTGGGGGCTCGGGAGAGCCGGCAGCCAGTGAACGAACAGAAGAGGCGGGGCTAACGTATTTAAAAGCCCGCGCCGCTCGCCGAGAAGGAGAGACTGCTGACGGCTGAAATTTACAACTTGCCCAGCTGCTACATCTGTGCTGGGGCTTTGTTCTGCTGTGAACTGCCTGCTAATTCTAAACATCATAAGAAGCAGGACTGTCATTTGACTGTGTGTGCATACTGGAGTGTGGGGGCTCGGGAGAGCCGGCAGCCAGTGAACGAACAGAAGAGGCGGGGCTAACGTATTTAAAGCTGCTACCGCCGCTAAGTAGCGGTGGCGCTGAAAGAGTGGCTGGCGCACTCGGAAGAAATATTTTACGAATAGCTCCAGTGTATTTCTTGTAGCAGGAATATTTGTTTGTTGCTTGAGGCTTGGGATAGGCATGGTAAGTGCTCCATTATCAAAGTAAGAGTGACTGCACTGTATTAAAGAGTGCTGCCTTGTTTGTTTGTAATTATTACATTGGTTTGGGATTGGATTTACCACGCTTTCCCTGCCCTGCAATACTTAGATAAAAGTATAAAAAGTTTTAAAGTGGGCTTAGTCTAAGGCAGTTTTGTTTAAATTACACTTGCTGTTATTGAAAATGATTGTATTTAAAGTATTAAGTAGTTTAGTATTCATTTGCTTTTTGACGTCTGCTTCTATTATTAGAGCGAATAGAAATAAATTAGGAGCATACTGGTCAAACTCTGTTTCAGAGAAGCAATTGAAATCTACTAGAAGGAATGTTTTTACTAGAAATTGGGGGAGTTTTGATTATTTTAATAACATTAAGATTTTTACTGTAAATTTATTAAGGATAGTACCTGATTATAAGGGGACTTGTTTTATAATGATGATTATGGGAGGAGATATAGAACTGAATCCTGGCCCAGTAAATAATATATGTAAAGTTATGCATGATAATGCTCGTAGTGTGGTTCCAAAAACTGATCAATTGGCCTTACTGGTAGAGGAACATGACCCAGTTGTACTGGGACTGAGCGAGACTTGGTTATCAAATAAGATTGGGGATAGTGAATTAACTTTACCAAACTACCAACTTTTTAGATCAGATAGAGATAAAAGGAGGGGGTAATGTTCTATGTTAAAATGTGGTAGGCCATGTGGAACTTCTTTTAAAGGGAGTGAGAATAATATTGAATATTTGGTAGTACATGTGGATAGACTCAAATTAGTTTTGCTGTGGTTTATTCTCCTCCAAAATCAAGTTTGGTATTTATTGAAGAAGTACTAAATAAGATTTGTGGTTGCATAGGGATAGGTCATTAATCATTATTGGAGATATGAATTGTGATTGGTTTATGCCTAGAGGTAGGAAATTAAAGGAGATAACTTGGCTCTGGGATTAACTCAGCATATTAAAACATCTACTGGTATACTAATACCAGGACAGAAGGAACTATACTGGACCTGTTATTTACAAATTCTTTTATAGATATTGAGGCATTAGGAACTTTACCACCGCATCTTGGTGATCATAATCCAATATGGGCTGTGGTAACAAAACAGGTCCCATGCTTGTTAGAACATTCAAATAAAAAGAAAAGGATATGCGCATTTCTCTGAACAGAGATTCCTGCAGAGTGTAGCAAATGAAAACTGGGATAGATGCAGGTTAGTACCAGAATTGATCAAGCAGTGGAATATTTTTCTACTACTTTTCATGATTTGTGATTACCATGCACCAAAATCCAAATTTCGTGATAAACATATTCAATTACCATGGATTAATGAAAAGATTCTTAAAATTATTAGAGTAAAAATAGGTTGTGGAAAAAGGCATTAAAATCTAAACTAGTCTCTGATTGGGAGTTGTTTAAAATAAAACGGAATGCATGTAAATATCTTATAAGAAAGGCTAGGGACATTACTATCGAAATAAGATGAATCTTAATTCTGATCCACGTAAGTTTTGCATACTATTAATCATTTAACAAATCCTGGTAAATCTGGAACACAAACAAATGTAAGTTTACAAATTGGGGCAAATCTAATTGATAAACCGGAAAGTACTTTGAGGCCCTGAATCATTTTTTATAGACCTGCCAGGTTGTAATGAGTTGGGAGGTTCTATATTTGGAGACACGAAGCCTAAGCAAATAGAGGATTCATCTTGTTCACCACCATTTAGATTTAGGGCCTTGAAAATATCAGAAGTATGTAGGGAATTGAGGTCTATAAATGCCTATAAATCAGCAGGGCCAGATGAAATTGAGGGTAGATTTCTTAGTTAGCGGTAGACTATATAGCTCAATTGTAACTTACATCTTTAATTGAGCTTACAGTCTGCATGTTTTCCTATATCTTGAGAGAAAGTAAGATCATTCCCATTCATAAAGGGGTGATACTGCAGAATTGAATAATTATCGGCCTATAGCTCTACTTTCCATATTGTCCAAGTGTCTGGAAAATGTGTTAATAGGCAGATTTCCAACACTTGGACAAATATGGATTGTTGACACCCCACCAATCAGGGTTCAGAAAGGGTCACTCTACAACTACGGCATTGTTAGAGTTTAAAAATCTGGTTTGTACTGCTTTAAATTTGGGTTTGGAAACTGCAGTTGTATTTGTGGGTTTGTCTAAGGCCTTTGACCTGGTGAGCCACTCCCTTCTACTGGACAAATTAAAAGATATAGGTATAGTTGATGGGCCCAGAAATTGGATAAAATGTTATTTAACAGGACGTACCCAGAGGGTAGAGGTCTCACAGACATTGTCCACATTTAGAAATGTTAGTAGAGGAGTTACACAAGGGTCCATTTTAGGGCCCTTGTTATTCCTCTTGTTTAATAATGATCTACCCCAAGTGGTGAGGCATTCAGCCGTGAGGCTTTATGCTGATGACACAGCGATCGTCACTACCGAAGTTCTGTTTTGGATCTTCAACTAAAGCTTCAAACAGATTTTGCCGGGTAGGGAGTGGCTCACCAGGTCGAGGCTTTTGATGAATGTTAAAAACAAAATTAGTTTATTTTTCAAATAAGAAGCCTAAACCACAGATTCATATTGTAACACACACAAATAAACTTATAGAACAGGTGGATAGTTATTGTTATTTGGGGTGACTTTCATTATTTGTTGACCTTTGATACCCACATAATAATAATATAAAAAGGTGACCAAGAAATTAGAGCCTTGAGACAAACTACTAAATGTTTACAAATTAAGGATAGGAAAAAGTGGCCGAACAGCTGATTATGCCAACCCTGACGTATGGGATTTAATTTATAGAACAGCAAGTAAACATCAGTTGATTAGATTAGATAGGTGCAACATAGAATAGCTAGATATGTTTTGCAGTGTTCCTATTGAACTCATCATTGTAATATGTTCATAAAGTTGAACTGGCAGTCTTTAGAAATGATTTTCAAAAAACTGGTTAATACTGATACATAAATATAAGATATCTTACCCTAACATTATATCACACAAATACTTTTCCTAAAGTTAGTAAAGGTAGGCATGAGTTTTAAGATCTGTGCATAGACATAGAGTTTGTCCCATAAAATTCATAATAAATATGGTAATGGTTCCATTTCATGTCAGGCAGCTAAAGTATGGAATATTCTACCCTCCAATAAGATCTCTCGAAGACCACATGATTTTTAAAATGAAATTTTGAAACTTCATAAAATAGAATGTAGTTGTATATGATTATGTATGGAAATCCTTATTGTGAAACCTTGTATTTTTTGTTTTGTATTTGTGTCTTAATGTATTGTTGGATATTGAAATGCCGTGTATTGCGTACATTTTGTATTTATTTGATTAATGTTATATGTTTAGATGTAACTAAGTGAAATATAAACAGGACTATTTTGAGAACAGGATTGTATAATCCTAATGATTAGAATTTCCTGTATAAAAATAAAGTTTTCATCATCATCATCATCATCCCCTGACTCCTCTTCTCCCCCACAGCCTCCAGACTCCCCGGAGGAACTGGTAGGAGGGAGGTTTTCCCTCCACCTTCCGGGCTGGGAGAGGATAACATCAGATTCTTTGGTGCTCCAGCTGATCGCAGAAGGACACTCAATAGAGTTTCTACAGAAACCGCCTCGCCACCCCCCCCCCCCAAAAAGTCGTCATATTCACGGGAACATCTTCTTTTGGTCCAGCAAGAGATTTCAGCTCTGTTACTCAAAGAAGCGATAGAACCTGTCCCTCTTCATCTTCAAGGGATGGGTTACTATTCCCACTTCTTCCTGGTCCCAAAGAAGACAGGAGATCTAACACCCATTCTAGATCTCAGTTCCCTGAATCTTTTTGTGGAATACAAAAGGTTCAGAATGCTCTCTTTGCAGAGCCTTCTGCCCCTCTTCCGTTCGGGACAATGGCTGTGCGCTATGGATATGCAGGATGCTTACCTGCACATTTCCATTCGCCTGTCTCACCGCAGATATCTTCATTTTATGTTCCAGGGGGACCACTACCAGTTCAAGGCACTTCCTTTTGGTCTATCCTCGGCTCCCTGAGTATTTACCAAATGCCTTGCGGTGGTGGCGGCCTACCTGCGTACTCAGTTGATGCAGGTTTTCCCGTACCTGGACGATTGGCTCCTGGCGGCCTCATCCAGGGAGGAACTCCTGCACTGCCTCGCTCTTACCCAGCAAGTTTTTGCCTGTCTGGGTATTACCATCAGCTATTCCAAGTCTCACTTGATCCCATCTCAGAGACTACAGTTTATAGGGGCGATTTTAGACACGACCATTGGCAGGGCCTTCCTGCCACTGGACTGGGCGTCCACCCTCCAGACTCAAGTAAGTCTGTTGTCCGGCTGCAGGCGGTCAGTGCAAGATCGGTCCTTCGCCTTCTCGGGCTCATGGTGGCTGCTATCCCAACAGTACCTCGCGCTCAGCTCCACATGAGAATTTTTCAGTGGACACTCTGCTCTCAATGGGATCAGTTGATGGATGACTTAGATCACCCAGTTCTAGTCTCCTCACCAATGCTCCAAGACTTGCAATGGTGGATGGTTCGAGAGAACCTGCTTCGGGGAGTTCCTTTCTTCTCCCCCCCCCCCCAAGACTCTTAACCACAGATGCCTCAGGCGAAGTTTGGGGAGCCCATCTCAGTCCCCATCGGACCCAGGGCTCTTGGTTCAAGCTCAAACAGACACTCCACATCATTGTGCTTGAGCTTCAGGCAGTTTTGTATGCTCTCCAAGCCCTTCACCTCTACATTCTTCCCGGCCACCTAGCCGTCCAGATGGACAATATGTGCGTGGTTTGGTACCTCAACAAACGGGAGAACTCGGTCCTACCCTTTTTGCAGGAAAGCAATGAGGGTTTGGGATTGGGCAACACAACACGACCTTCACCTCACGGCAATTCATGTTCCGGGAATCAACAACACCTTGGCAGACAAGCTAAGTCGCTCGTCCGCTCGGGCTCACGAGTGGGAACTGGACCAGGGGGTCCTAGAAGATATCTTCCAACTCTGGGGAACACCACAGGTTGACCTGTTCGCTTCTCCTCTAAACGCAAAGCTTCCCAACTACTGCTCGCTCGTTCCAGAGCTAAGCGTTTTCTGGAGAGACGCTCTGTCTCTAGATTGGAAGGACAGCTTCGTCTATGCCTTTTCCCCAGTTCCTCTCATGCCACGAGTCTTGCAGAAACTAGTTTCAGAAGGAGCGTGAATGATTCTGATTGCTCCTTTCTGGCCCAGGCAACTTTGGTTCTCTCTTCTACGACAATGTTCAGAGGATCATCCTCTTCCTCTATCACGAGGTTTGCTGACCCAGGATCAGGGGACTCTGGTCCATCCAGGTCTCAAGTCACTTCAGCTTCATGCATGGCTCCTGCAGACATAGCTCAACGTCGCTTTGGGGTTTCTCCCCCCAATGGCAGAGATTTTAGTGGAGGCTAGAAAACCCTCCACTAGATCTACATACACCATGAAGTGGAAAAGGTTCACTATCTGGGTTGCTTCAAAAGACTTGGAACCCTTTTCCTGTTCGGCTGGGCTACTGCTGGAGTACCTACGCCTTCTCTTTGACCTGGGTCTTAGTCACTCTTCTCTGAAAGTCCACATGGCGGACATCTTGGCCTATCATGTTCCCTTTGCAGACAAGTCATTTGCTCAACTGGAGTTCTCTAAGACTTCCCTTAGAGGGGTCCTCCATCTGAGACCTCCTATACTTACTCCTGCCCCTCTTTGGGATTTGAACTTTGTTCTCGAGAAAGTTACTCTGCCTCCTTTCGAACCGGCAGCTTCCGCAGACTTGAAGTTCCTTTCATAGAAGACTCTTTTCCTGGTGGCCATTACTTCTGCTCAGAGAATTTCCGAGCTCCAAGCCCTGATATGTAAAATTCCATACTTTATTTATTTATCAAGTCTAGGATTACAAATACCTTTGAGCCATTGCTCTTTTACAAAGGTTTCACGTCAGAGAAATACAAATTATGGGGAACATCAAGACAGGCATTACAATAATGTGGACATTGCAAACAGAGTACAGATTAATACAGTTCAAGGGTAGCATTGTAACAAGGCAACCAGCGGCATTTGTCAGAGAAAATAGACAACAGATAAGAAGTGCCAGCATTATAGGGAGAGGGAAGAGGGTAGGGGGGAGAAGGAATGTAGGAAGGGTGGCGAGAGGGTGAAAAGTGCAGCACTGGGTATACCAAGATGTGAGGGTAGAATCCAGTGAGGAGGGGAGGGGAGGGGGGACAACTAGAGCAGAAAGGGAAGTGGAGAAACAAGGTTAAGTTGGGCAGTCACAGGAGCTGTTGGTAGTGAGATGGTCCTGGAACCTAGTTTTAAACATACCAATAGTTGGGGCAGAGGAGATGGTTGGGCTGAGGCCACTGAACCAGAGTAGTGCTCGATAAGCAAAAGAGCGTTGTCCCTGTGAAGTGTAACAGTGGGGGACTTTCAGTAGCTGTAGCGTGGATCTCCTAAGGCACCATTTGTTAACTCCGTGTTGTAACAGAGTTGAGACCCCAGAAGGTGCAAGGCCAAGGTAGATTTTTTTGACCATGGAGCAGGTGAGAAACTTTATGCGGTTTGATAGTTGGAGCCAGCCGGTCTGAGTGTACAGGTCACATGTGTGGGTGAGACGGTGAGCACCAGTGATGAGCCGACATGCTTTATTTAAGCAGTTGAGAAGCTCTAAGGGTTGTGGTTGTGGCCGAGCCATAAATGATGAGACCATAGTCTATTACAGAGATCACAGAGCTCAGGACTGCAACCTTCAAAGCTTCTGGCGTGAGGTGTGGTCTGTGTTTGTAGAGAAGACCAAGCCGTGTATTAGCAGCTCTAGCTACATTATCTACATGAAGTCCATAGGAGAGATTAGGGTCAAGCTGTATCCCATACTTGATTTTTCACAAAGAACGTGTGGCTCTGTGCACTAACCGTAAGTTTCTCCCTAAGGTAGTAGCGGAGTCTACTCTGAACCAGTCCATAGAGTTACCCACCTTCTTTACGCAGTACTCCAATCAAGGGGAGTATTTACTCCATACTATGGACATTCAACGGATTCTGAGATACTACACTAACAAGACAAAAGATTTCAGGAAGACCAATCAATTGTTTGTCTCTTTTGCTCCCAAAAGGGAAGGCAATCCTGTTTCAAAACAATGCCTACCTAAATGGTTGGCTCATTGTATAACTTTCTGTTATGACAAGTACAACAAGACCCTGCCAGGTCAAGTAAGAGGCCACTCCACCAGAGGAGTCGCTGCCTCAGTGGCTTGTTTCAAGAATGTGTCATCGGCGGACATCTGTGCTGCCGCCACCTGGACCTCCGTCCATACCTTTACAAAACACTACAGTTTGGATATTGCCTCTCGCCTTAGAGCAGGCTTCGGGCTGGCTGTCCTGCAAGGCCTCCTATCTTAAGGCTTGCACAGCTAGAGGTTCTACTTGGAGTAGATTTCCTCTCCTGTGTGCTTCTCCTTGTTTCAGACTGCTTGGGACTCAGTCCTATATGTAATTACCTACTGCAGGAGCCCTCTCAGTAAGATAGTACAGTTACGTAGAACTTACTGTAACAGTAGATCTTCGAGAGAGGCTCTTGGTAATACCTCCCGCCTCCATCCCCCAAGCTTTTCAGCTGCTTTCCATTGAGGGAAATATCTGCCCTCTCTCATCCGCCCTCTTGGCCTGTGGCAGGAAAAGAACTGGTGGGGCGCCGGGACTGCTTGCTAGAAATTTTTTCCGTGGGTCCTGTCGCTTGCTGACGCCAGTCCTTATATGTAATTACCTACTGCAAGAGCCTCTCTCGAAGATCTACTGTTACAGTAAGTTCTTTCGTAACTGTCCTTTTAATCCACACTTACTGGCAGGTTCCTTGCCGCTTTAAATCTTGCTGGAAGGTCTTCTAGCTGGCTCCTCCCACCCACCTGGGTGGTAAAACTCTCGGATCCGCCCCATGACGCCAGATCTTCCTTACTGCTTGGAAGCTCAGGTTCCCTCCTTTGCACTCTTCGTTTTAGGCCTGGATCCAAACTCTTCGGTTAATCCGAAATTTATTTTAAAATTTACAAGACTTTGGTCTTTATCTTCCATCACGGCTGCGATGGACAAAACAACTCCCGGATTTCGTCGGTGCCCCTGTGGGCAGAAGATGTCCCAGACCGATCTGCACGCCATGTGCGTTTATTGCCTTGGACTCGGCCACGACTCACAGGCATGTGAGTTGTGCAAATCATTTTCGCTTTGGTCTTGGAGGACCGCGATGCCCGATTACTGTTGGGGCAACCCGAAAAAACGTTATCCTCCGGTTAAGTCTAAGGAGGCCCGTTGGGTGGTGTCCGCGACTGTGGGCTCGGCTGAACAGCTGGAGTAGATGATCGCCCTAGAGGAGGAGGCAGCCCAGGCCGCATCATCATCATCCTCGGTCACAGCATTTATCCTGCTCTCCTTGGAATCCTCCTACACAGCTTCTTTCAAGGAACTTTGCCAGTCCCTCTCCACCAAGGGAGAAGGCCCTTCGGGACATTCCTCTTGGTCCAAAAAGAAGGACCCCAAAGGTAAGTCCCACCGTTGACGTTCATGGGAGCGGGAGAGGTCCCCTTCCCCGGATAGTCGACACTCAACTTCAGTCGAGGTTGCGGCTAATGCCGCTGGCTTCACGGTGTCCCCGTCAGGTCAGCCGGCCGAGACACCCGTTGACGCAGTCGAGAGTTTTCTCGACCCGTCGGACGGGCTGTCGACCGGAGAAGCCGACAACCCTTCTTCACCGGTTTTCCCAGTGGAAACTGAGGACTTGCCTGTGCCTCCTATGCTGGAGTCTCCAGTTAAGGTCCCTAAACTTTGGGAGGAGTGAGTTTCCCCCACCCCCTCTCAGACCCACCTTCGGAAACACCGAAGGTCTCGGTCTTGGACCTCTTCCCGGTCCAGCCGATCCCGACATTGGCGGTCTCGGTCTCGGCACCGTGGAAAATGGTGGAGCCGCTCATCCTCATCTTTGTCCTCTTCGGAGGATAGGCTCCGGTGCAAATTGCATCGGCGCTTCGAGGATCTAATGTGGCACCACCACCACCAAACTTCCAAACAAATCCAAGGTTGGAAGAAACAGAGAAGACAACAGTAACAGACCAATTCTCAAGAACCCCTATTAAGAGATACGCAGTCCAGTCTAGAAAGCTGATAATAACCCCCCCTCAGAACCCACCCTAGACCCTCCAAACAATCTAGGTATTGAGTATATACAGATAAGTAAGTATCCCACACTCAAACCTTAATAAACCCCAAACATTTGAACTATTTACAAAAAATGCACCCCCAAGATACAGCCGGTTGTTTGAATACCAAAAGGTGCAAAGGTGAGGGAGAACCCCATTGTGCCCGGTTCTGTTCCCAGTAAAGAAGTGGGAGCAAACAAGAAGTTGAAACTGAATTCCCCTTAGGGAGGACTGATGCAGGCACAACCCCTCTAGAATCCATGATACGATGCAGTACAGCGTAGTTAGCAAAGCATGCCCCAGGCCCCCCCCTTCCCTCTCTGATTCGGCTCCCTCAGTCAAGGCAATTGTAATTAATTAAACAGCAAAATAAAAGGACACTTACCCCACCACCACTGTTGCAGGCGATAAGAGGAGGGGAAAGGTACCGCTACAATACCGTTACCCTGCAAATAAATCAGTTTGTGTGATTTGCCTGGCATTATTCCCTAGTCCCGTAGATACAGCACTGATGGAACAAACCAGATGGAAGAAGCCGGAGGGGGGTAACGGGGGAAGAGAGGAAAAGAGCATGCAAACCTGGGGAATATCCAGGAAACAGAGTGGGTAGAACCACTCATACCAGGTAACCTAGCAAGTGGAAGACTAGCAATGATTAACCTCATGGCGTGAAATGACACACATATGAATGAGCTGGGTGAATACCTCCCCTTCCTTTTCGCACTTTACAGTGCTATCTAAGTGGAAGGAACTGGATGGGGGGAGAGATGCCAACTGGACTGGTGCAAACCAATTAAGGACCCCGGGAAAACATGTTCCAAGCAGTTGTTCCCTGTGGAGGCATAACATCACTCCTGGATATGAGTGGAGAGCCATGTGGAAAGCAACTGAGCACAGGCCCAAGGCAGTCAGCAGGTGGAAAACCATAGGTCTGGACGAGGCCTATCCAACCAGGGAGCTTGCCCCTCGCCCACAGCATCACCGATAAGGCAGCAGAGAAATATCAGAGGTCAGTCATACATATCAGTACAACAACATCGCCAGGTATTTAACAAAAAAGGAGATAGTAATCGAACCCAAATTAGACGACTCACTCCTCAAGGCAGCATCCATATTTGCCCCCTTCAAAAGACTCGGGACAAAAGGAGGCTGCTATAAATGGATCTCCCACTCAGTGAAAACTCTGATGAAAAGAAGGGCTAAGACCTGGAAGAAATACAGGCTCTCCCTTTACCCTGTCGACCTGGTTACCTACAAAACCCTAAAAAACATATGTAAGCTTCACCTTAATGAGCCAAAAAGGAGTACTTGACCCACCTACAAAGATCCACACTAGGGAACCCTTAGCATTTCTGGTCACAAATCAATGAATTGCTCAAGGAAAACTTCAAGGAGGCACAAGGTGAAATTGAAGTACTTGGACAGTGTACCAGCGATGGCCAGCTCATAGCTACAGCATTCAACCACCACCTTATCAACCTTGATGGGTTCAAGCTGGGGTTTCCTACACCCAGGCCTGTACAGACCTCCATCAAATCCCCCAGTCAGAACTGACCTCAATTTCACCTTAGATTAGTCAAAATGTGCAAGGTCCTGCACCTCCTGAAGACCCTTAAACACAAAGGGTCCGGTGGCCCTGATGGAAGCAGCCCTAGACTACACCAGGAAGGAGCCCGGTCACTAGCCAAACCATTGACCTGGATCATCAACAGGTCATGACTTGAAGGCTACGTCCCATCCCAGTGGAAGGTGGTCAGTGTGGTCCCCATCCTTAAGGGCGGCTCTCGTGAACAAATTGGCAGCTACAGGCCCATCTCCCTCCTGTGTACACTGACCAAACTGCAAGAAAGGCTAGTTTATGGGCAACTGAGAGACTACCTGGAGCTCCACCAAATCCTATCCCCCTTGCAGCATGGCTTTCAGGTAAACCATGGCACAGATACAGCGCTCATCCAACTCTCGGTGGACCTATTCAGGGCAATGGATGCTGGGACGTCGACAGCCGCTATCTTCATAGACCTGTCCAAGGCATTTGACCTTGTGAACCATAACATTCTTCTTACACAGCTGCAGTGCATTGGTCTTGATGCCCATGCCCTTAGCTGGTTCAAGAGCTACCTTACAGGTCGCTCCCAGAGGGTCATCTGGAAAGGAGAGATCTTCCTGGACATAAGTCTCCACCACTCATTCACACTAGTGGGATTGGCGCCGGAGGCACTAAGACCCATCGGGAGCAAACTTTTTGCTGGAGGGTCGGCGCGAGAGACAGCGCCGCGAGACACGGTGCCGCGAGCAGCAGCTCGAGTGGTAATGACCATCTCGGCGACGCACCCCTCCAACCGCTCAGTTCCTTTCCCTCCGCCGAAAGGCGCCGCGAGTGACGACGCCGCCGCCTGTTAGAGTCAAACTTCAAACTAGCGATAGTTTTCAGTTTGTTTTTTGTAACTTTATCTCGATAAGTAGTATCGCTTAATTTTATTCTATTTTCGTAAATTTTTCTAATATTAATTTTACTTGAAGAAGTCTCGCCTACTGGACGGAGCCACCATGAGCAGGTCAGGTGACGGTAGGGAGACTTAGATGAAAGCTGTTCAGTCAGCCGGCTGGATCCGGTCAGCCTCCTTCTCTCAGCGGGTTCCGATAACGGTCAGTCCGACGTCTGGGATGGGCGGTCCCCGCTGCATAAAAATAAACGGTCGATTCTCGCACCGCTCGCCTCAAGCTCTTCTTCGCCCACAGGTCAAAAGAGAAGGCATCACTGAGGTCGCCTCTGGTATGTCTGCGCCGACGCCGGTTATCGCTAGTTGCCGGTCTCCTTCTTCGGAGTCGCCAACTTCCGCACCGCGCCCTCGACATCGGAGTCCCTCCCGCCTATAGGTAGGACTCCAGATGAGCAGTTTCATCAGTGGGCCGCTCTTATGGAGCAATGGGCTCGAGGTTGGTTCTTCTGCCTCCGGTTGCCTCGGAGCCCTCGGGCCCCTCCGGCGATCAGGTAGGCGGTTGATTTTTCCACGCTGCGGGCACCTTCTTCGGTGCCAGCGACTGCTTAGGTGTTTCCCTCACATGGCTATGGGCGCAGGGGCCTACCATGCCCTTATCTCCTGGTTTTTTCCCTTCTAGCTTCCAGGTTCCTGTTTTTCCAGCCTTTCGCGGGTCTGTTGGCTTGTCAGCGCTGCTGTGCCGCTGGGTCTTGGCGGCGTTGGTCGGCGCCGCTGGGTCTCGGGGCGCGCCGCTGGTGGTGTTGATAGGGCGGCGCCTGCTCGGGCGTTGCCCGCGCCGCTGCTGGGCGCCTATCGCGTGCCGCCCGGGTGCTGGCTTCTCGCGCTGGCGCTGCGTTGCCGGCCGCGCGCTGGAAGCGCTGGAGCAGCCGCCCGCGGGCGCCGCTGGGCGCTTGGGGGCTGGGCGGTCTTCGGCGCTGCGCGCTCTCGGGTGCCTGCTTTCAGGCCTGCTTGCTGCCTGCCCGCAGCCCTTGGGACTCTCCTTGTTTTTCTGTTATTTCCTCTCTCTTCCTGTCCAAACAGTCCTTTCTGGACCATCAGGAGATGATGTTGAGCCTGACCCAGACCTTCGGTTGGGTGATGAAGTGGAGGAAACAGGATCTTTCTTTGCTACAGAGCCATGGTCGAGGACCTGTCCTTTAAGTCTCTGTTGAAGAACCTGGGATCCACTCTTTCTCTCCAGACTACAGACATCGATCCTGGAAGATATTAAGACTCCAGTATCTTCATGCTCGAGATCCTCTACGGATTTGACTCCTCCGATCCAGCTTTCCTTCGAGACGCTGTCTCAAATGGTATGGAATAATCCTGTTTTATTCCTCAGTGGCTGAATCCATTGATAAGAAGTATTCAGCTCCAGGATCGTCCCATTTTGGCATCCCAAGCCTTTATGGATCCTATTGTAGTCCTGGCAGAGAATGACAAGGTCGTTTCTCTCAACTACTACAGCTCGACCTATTAACAAAGAGTCTCGTAAGATTGATACATTAGGTAAGAGAGTCTTTGCTGCCTCCACTCTAAGTATGCGATTGCCAGTTATCAAGGCTATTTTTCTCAGTATGAGTATATCCTGTGGCACTCTATGAAAAGAATGGTTGAAGCTTTCCAGATTCGGATTCCAAGTCAGAGCTTCTTCTGACCGTTATTAGAGGTATTGAGTCCAATAACCAACAGGTCAAAGCCGCCATGGACGCCGACACTGCTTCTTGCTCAGCAGCCGCTGGGATTTGTACTCGGCCATTCCTGGCTGCGTACTTCTGGCTTCACGAATGATGCTCAGCAGCAGGTGATGGCGCTGCCTTTGATGGCCTTTCTTTTGGCCCTCAGGTGGTGCAAGTCTTAGAGGCCACTCAGAAGACTAGATCAGCCATTAGTTTGGCCCGGACCTCCTCCTGCCCCTCTCGGGGCATGTGAACAGACGATCAGTTTCATAGTCGTCAGTCCTTTCGAGGCAGAGGCAGGGAAGCTCCATAAAAGCCAACCTGCCCAACCTCAAAAGAAGACGCAGGCAGAAAGCGCAGGGCCCAAAGCCCCAGCTACCTAGTGAGTCGCTGGCCCAAGTTCCATCCACTCTGCCCGAGGTGGAACTTTCTCCTCCGGTGGAGGTCGTCTGATGTATTTCACAACCAGTGGAAGTCCATAACTTCGACAAATGGGTCCTTCGGATAATTCATGAGGGTTATTCTCTCAATTTCTTGGAAACTCTCAATTGTCCTCCCAGCACGAAACCCAGGTTGTCGGTCTCTCAGTCAGACCTCCTCACCATGAGATCCAGGGCCTTCTGAACAACAGGGCAATAGAACTGGTGCCCCACGATTCAATAAACACAGGGTTCTACTCCCATTACTTTCTGGTTCCAAAGAAATCTGGGGATGCGCCCATTCTATACCTCAGAAAGTTAAACAGATTCCTCCCAGGAGAAGTTCAAGATGATTTCCTAGGTACCCTGTTACCCTTGCTGCATCAGCACGACTGGCTGGCCTCTGATATGCAGGATGCTTACCAGCATATCTCGCCCACCCGACCCACCGCAAGTTCCTCAGGTTTGTAGCTTTGGGTCAGCATTATCAGTTCAGAGTCCTACCCTTTGGTTGATCTCCTCGGCTTGCGAGTTTTTACAAAGTGTTGTGCAGTTCTCGCGGCGCATCTCAGGAAAGTCGGACTCCGAGTGTTTCCCTACCTGGACGATTGGCTTCTAGCAGGCCCTTCCATCCAAGGGACTTTGGAAGCCGTGCAAACGACTTCTCGTCTTCTCACGTCCATGGGAGTTCTGCTGAATTTGAAAAAATCTCAACTGCAACCCTCCCAGAGGCTCCTGTTCATAGGGACGCTTCTAGACACCTCTTCAGCGAAGGCTTTCCTTCCAGAGGACAGAAGACTGCAACATCCTTCGAATGGCCCGTTACATCAGGAGAACCAATCGGGTTACAGCTCTCGATGCAACGATGTTGGGTCTCTGCGGGCGCCCCTCGGTCTCTCACTGTCCCCCTGGCCCGACTGCACATGAGAACCACCCAATGGATGCTCTCCACCAGTGGTCCCGACCCTCTCACCCCAGTCTTATCCCATCAAGGTGACGGAGCCCTTCAAGGTCTCTCACCTGGTGGTCTCAAGAGAGCAATCTCCTGGAAGGATTCCCTTGCTCCCCGATCATCAGATCTCCATCACCACAGACGATCGCTAATGGGATGGGGAGCTCACTGTCTCTCCTCCACACCAAGGTGTATGGACTCAGTTCAAACTCATCTCCACATAAATGTCCTGGAGATGAGAGCGGTCCTCTATGCAATCCGAGCTCTGAAGGATGTCCTTTGTCACAAGAACATTCTCCTTCAAACGGACAACAAAGCAGTGATGTATTACATCAACAAGCAAGGCGGTGCTCATTCTTACCACCTTTGCAGGGAAGCAATGAGGGTGTGGGAGTGGTGCTTGGAGCACAAGTCTCTGATTCAAGCAGTTTATCTGCCAGGTATACAAACGACCTAGCAGATCACCTCAGCAGAACGGAGGCAGACCCTCACGAGTGGTCTCGATCCAGCCATAGCTCGTCCCTGTTCAAAGAGTGGGGACTCCAGACCTGGACCTTTTGCATCCCCACTCAACGCAAAACTGCCTCTCTTCTGCTCCAGAAATCCAGGGCCTGGCATTTTCTGTCAGGATGCGTCAGGCTGCAGTGGACAAACGCTTCTTACGCCTTTCCACCGCTTCTCTAATCCAGAGAGTACCTCAAGTTCGAGTCTCAGGGGACCAAGATGATTCTCATTGCTCCTTCCTGGCCTCGGCAACTATGGTTTCTACTCAACAGTATGTTGGCAGCCTTCCAAGACCACTCCTTTGCAAATCAGTCTTTTGACTCAGGGTTCGATGGTCCATCCCAACCTGAAATCACTTCACCTTCATGCTTGGCTCCTGAAGAGATAGAAGTGAATCGGTTCAACGTCCTCGTAGAGTCTCAGACATCCTTCTGGCTGCTCGAAGCCAGCCACCGAAAAACGACGCTCCAAATGGAAACGTTTCTTCTGGTGTGCAAAATCCTCTTGGAATCCTTTCCTGTCCTCCTGGCAAGGTTCTGGAGTATCTTTGGACCTGTCAAACTTAGGGTCTTCAGTACTCCACAGTTAAAGTTCACCTTAGTGCCATCTCAGCGCTCCATGAGCCGGTTTCTTCCTTAACTCTGGCTCAGTTACCTATGGTGAAGAGATTTCTTAAGGGATTCTCCATACCAGACCCCTGTTAGCTGTCCAGTTGCAGCCTGGGACATTAACCTGGTGCTGGACATGCTCACTCGGAAGCCTTTCGAACCCTTAGCTACCTGTGAGCTAAAATTTCTACCTCGAAGACTGTCTTCCTGGTGGCCATTACCTCAGCCTGCAGGGTCTCTGAGATACATGTTCTGGTTACGGACCCTCCAGTATACTGTATTCCATAAAGACAACGTAGTTCTCCGTACTCATCCTAAATTTCTTCCCAAGGTTGTGTCAGAATTCATCTAAACCAACCTCTGGTACTTCCGCTTATATCCTTAATTTCCAAATGAAGGGAACGAGCTCTTCATTCCTGGATGTTAAGAGAGCTTCATGTTCTATTTAGATAGAACCAAGGATGTTCGTAAGACTCAGCAACTGTTCGTTTCTTTCAGCACACCCGGCTGGGTCAACCTGTAAGCTATTAGATGCATCTCTTCATGGTTAGTGGCATGCCTTCGTCATTGCTATTCCATGGCTCAAGTTAAATTAGAAGGTAGAGTGTACGCCACTCTACTAGGGCGGCTCGTGCATCCCTAGCGGAAATTCAGTAATGTTCCAATTGCAGATATAGCAGCGCGCTACCTGGAGCTCAGTGCATACCTTCGATAGCACTATGCACTGGATGTTCATGCTAGGCGACATTCCGCATTCGGCAGAACTATCCTTAATGGGCTTCTATCTTAGACGCGTGAGCTCTGGCTCTCCTGCCGCCCTTTTGGGGGATTATCAGCTTGGTACTTTTCCCACTAGTGTGAATGAGTGGTGGAGACTTATGTCCAGGAAGATAGGAAAATTACGCACCTACCGTAATTCTTGATCTTCTTGGACGAGTCTCCACCACTCATTCACACGCCCACCCTCCATCCCCCGAGCTCACCGCTGTATTGGTCTTCACTCCCTCAAATCTTTAGGCCGTGAGGACTTCTTTGCTGACCCTTCTTACACGGGTCATACGGACTATCTTATGTCCATTTTTTAATGTTGGGTTTACTCTTTACGTTAGTTGCGCTGCACCTCCTTGGTAAAAAAGGTACTGAGGCGGTTGGAGGGTCGTCGCCGAGATGGTCATTACCGCTCGAGCCGCTGCTCGCGGCACCGTGTCTCATGGGCGCTGTCTCGCGCCGACCCTCCAGCAAAAAGTTTGCTCCCGATGGGTCTTAGTGCCTCCGGCGCCAATCCCACTAGTGTGAATGAGTGGTGGAGACTCGTCCAAGAAGATCAAGAATTACGGTAGGTACGTAATTTTCCTTTATCAGCCCCCCTTCCCATAAAGGAGTGCATTCCTTAGGACTCTATTCTAGGTCCCCTCCTGTTCTCTCTCTTCACAAATGACCTAAACTGTCACTGCGGGGATAGTTCAGTAGTTCAATATGCAGATGATACTGTCATCTACCATTCCATGTGTTCACCACATGACTTGGGCCCTGTCCTACAAGGTGATCTAAACACACTTGAGGCCTGGCTCACATCCAACAGAATGATCCTCAGAACAGCTAAAGCAAAAGCCATGCTGTTTGGCCCTAGATCCCTCGGCCTGGACAGGGCCAATTTCCTTAAACTGTCTTCCCTTGACGGACAACGTATAGAAGTAGTTGATAAACTAAAATACCCCGGGCTAACAATCGACCAAGGTCTCATCTTTAAGCCCCACGTAGACCAGGTAACAAGGACTATCCACGTCAAACCTGGCACCTTGTACCAGCTTAAAAAAACAACTAATCCTAGAGGCTAGACAAGCAGTTGCCATTAGTGTCCTCCTACCCACATTAACTTATGCCGCCCCGGTAATTCAGGGTATGGCAAAGGGTGAGGTTGGCAGGCTTTAAGTCCTATACAACAAGGTGGCTAGGTTTGCGATAATGTGTCACCCAAGAAACCACCCCTGCATCTCACTAGCCCAGCTGCAATGGCCTTCCTTCGTGGCTTGGCTATAGTATCCCACGCTCTGCCTGGCATACAAACTGCAGAGCCCAGCTGCCTCACCAAGCCTGACAAGAATCATCATGCCCAAGCCTAACCTCCGAATGCTCAGGACCTCGGGTCGGTCCCTATTGACGATCCCCAGAGTCAAGACTCACACGGGAGGCAAATCTTTTGCTCTTATAGCTCCCAAACTGTGGAACACCCTCCCACCTTCAGTACAGGAAGCCCCCTCATTGTTAAACTTTCACACAAGGCTTAAGGCCCATTTGCTGAGGACAAGTTCTTGCCATTGCGAAGGTATAGGATAATTCACCTCCGATCCCAATCACAACACTCACCACTCTCTCCTTGTACTTAACTGGGACCTTACCTTGCCTTGATTTGCTCAGGGGTTGCACTTACGGTCTACTAATTGTATAACTGCATGTAATGTTATCCGCAAAACCGTGTAAACCTTTTGTTACCCTGGATCACCTGACTGTATGTATTCTACTGTTTTCTGTTCCCGGGTCGCCCATGAAAAAGGGACCTTCGGGGCCCAGTGGGCCAACCCGGTCATCAAAATTCAATAAATAAATAAATGTGTCCCCAAACAGGTTAGGCAGTCACATTGCCAAGTCTAGCTTAGCTGCATCGGGGCTGTCGTAAGAAAGCCGGGTTCCATTGAGATGAATCTGTAAACGGGCTGGGTAGGACATTCAAAATGTGATCCCTGCAGCAATCAATTTTGAGACCACTGGGTGGAAAGCGGTGCGTTTCTGTCTGGTTTCAAGAGGCAAGTCCAGTGTGAGACGCAAGGGTTTACCCTCCCACAAGATAGATTGTAGTTCCCGGGCCTTGACTAGAACGCGTTGTTTCTCCAAATAACTCCAAAACTTAATTATAAGCGGTCTGGAGGGTAAGCCCTCAGGGGGTGTCGGCCGTAGTGATCTATGTGCTGTCTCGATTTGATAACCCAGGCTAAAAGGAGAGAGTCCTACTATTTTGATTAGTAACTTCTGTGTGAAAGTGACAACATTAGGATCCTCTTCCGATTCCAGTAATCCGAAAATGAGAATATTGTTTCAGCGGCTTCTGCCCTCGAGATCCTCAGTTTTAGGCTGGAGTTTAGTTAATTGTTGCCGCAATCTGGTGATCTCTGGATCCGTCCATTCCCGACAGCCTTCCAGTGAGGTAGTTCTGTCAGCTACATCTCCAGTTTTCCGGCCCAGCTCTCCCATGTTGGATCGAATGGACTTCAGCTCTGAGGAAATATCTGCCAGGGCCTCTCTAAAAGGAAGCAGTTCCTGGAGAAAACGATCTTCTGTGAGGGGTCCAGTAGTTGAAGACTGCGTTGAAGAGTGGGTAGTTTGGGCCCCCTGAGCTTTGGACTTTTTGGGGGCTTTCATGGGCAAGACTGGTGGTGTGTTGTGCGGCAGGGCCTGTCGCATCTTGGCCTCCATCATGGCTTATCTTGTAGCAATTGCAATGAAATGAAGGTCCAACTAGATGCAGGCGTATACGGGCACTAGATAGAGATCTTTTCTATAGAAATCTGAAGCTTCCCACAGAGATTACTGCAGATACAGGAGAGGGAGGAGAGAGCTCTATCAGAAGACTGCCACTAGGCTGCAGACATCACGTGCTCTCTTGTACGACTTTGGATTTAGTGAAGGCCCAACCAGACTCAGATGGCAAATCAGAGCTCATGGCAGTCATCCAGTCAGGAATTGATGTTGGCAGGCATGTGCTGTGGAGCTCGTATGATTCGGCAGACACGGCAGCCACAGCAGCAACAGGGATATGCATGAGAAAGCATGCCTGGTTGCGGGTCTCTGGCTTTTGTTCAGACTTACAGGATGCCATATTGGACGCACCCTTTCAAGGCTCTGCTCTTTTTGGTACAGACACAGGAAAGCTGATAACAGGGCTTCAGGATTCAGGCAAAGTGGTGTCCTACATACACAGAATGTACAAGTCGGAGCCACCCGCAACTCGGCGCTGCCCCTTTCGCAAGAATTAGGGACAACAGGGCAGACACCAGCAGCAGCAAAAAGGGGGATTCAAGAGAAGAGGCCCTCCCGTGACTTCAGGTACCCAGGGCCCCAAAAGTACTAAGACAGCCAGATTCCCTTTGCTTACCCCTTCACTACGGCTTGACTCCCTGCCGGCCTTCTTTCCTCCGGCGGAGGTACAAGGGGAGGCTGTAAGAGGGAGATTCTCCTTCTACAAATCAGGATGGTCCAGCATTGCCACAGACCAATGGGTCCTCCGGATTGTCGAAAGGGGATACTCTCTGGAGTTTATGCAGATTCCACTGGACAGCCCGCTCATCCTCTCCCACTGCTCCCTCTCCCATGCAGCGCTTTTGCGGGCAGAGATACAGGCACTACTCGAGAAAAGAGCAATTCAGGAAGTACCCCCAGCTCAAAGGGGCAGGAGATATTACTCCCACTTCTTCCTAGTCCCGAAGAAGATGGGGCCCTCCATCTCATTCTGGCTCTAAGCCAGCTGAACACCTTCATAGAGTACAGCAGGTTCAGAATGGTAACACTGGCAAGCCTGTTACCGTGCTCCATCAAGGAGACTGGCTGTGCTCTCTGGACATGCAGGATGCTTACTTGCATATAAAGATTCTGCCGTCCCACAGGAAGTATCTCTGCTTCACCTTCCAAGGAGAGCACTACCAGTTCAGGGCACTTCTATTCGGCCTTTCGTCAGCACCAAGGGTCTTTACCAAGTGCCTGGCAGTAGTGGCCGCAGCTCTCAGGAGAAAGGGCCATTATGTCTACCCTTACCTGGACGATTGGCTTCTCACAACTTCAGCAGAAGACAAACTGCGTCAAATGCTGTTGGAGACATTCAGCCTGTTTCAAACCTTGGGCATCACTCTCAATCTCCCTAAGTCATTCCCTTGGCCCACCCAAAGGCTACAGTACATCAGAACAGTTCTGGACACCATCCAAGGAAAGGCCTTTTTTTCCTGAGGACCGAGCAGTCAGGCTGAGGGAGGTTGCTCACAGAGTGATGACCTCCAACCAGGTCCCGGCCAGAGTAGTGTTACAGCTCCTGGACCATATGGCCACAGCTATCGCTACTGTTCCCCTCGCTCGTTTGAAGATGATAGTCCTACAGTGGAACCTCAGAGTTCAATGGGACTGAGGTACAGATGACCTCGATCAACCGATCCGAGTCTCCAGTGCGGTTCACCAGTCTCTGGATTGGTGGGTCACCCCAGCTCATCTAGACATAAGGGTCCACTTCCAACATCCCAGTCCTCAGCAAATCTTGATGACAGATGCCTCAGGACTGGGCTGGGGGGCACACATGGCATCTCATCAGACGAGGGGCTCTTGGACCTCCAAGGAATGTGTTCTCCATATAAATGTTCTGGAGACGAGAGCCATCCTGAATGTCTTGGAGACCTTCCAAGAGATACTCTTACCTGGCTGCGTGCTGGTCCAATCGGACAACACTCCAGTAGTCTTCTGTCTCAACAAGTAAGGGGGCAGTCATTCTTACCCGCTTTGCAGAGAGGCCATGAGAGTTTGATATTGGACGGTGGATCACAACCTGGAAATCATAGTAGTGCATGTACCAGGGATCCACAATGTTCTCGCAGATAGTCTAAGCCACTCTCAGAGTCACAAATGGGAGCTACTGTAGGAGGTCGCAGACAACGTGTTCGAAAGATGGTGCCATCCAGAACTGGACCTCTTCGCGTCCCCACTCAATGCCAAACTGCCCAATCTCTGCTTGCTAGATCCAGGGCCTGGTGTTTTCTGGCATGATGCATTGTCCCTGTCCTGGACAGGGAGGTTTCTGTATGCCTTCCCTCCCTTTCCACTTCTTCAGAGGGTACTACTCAAGTTGCAGACAGATGGCACTCCAATGATCCTGATAGCACCCTTCTGGCCTCGACAAATCTGGTTCTTGCTGTTGCAACAAGTGGCGTCAGAACCACTTGTTCCGTTACCCCTGTCCACTCACTTGCTTTCCCAAGAGCAAGGCACCATGGTACATCCAGATCTTAGGTCTCTGCACTTGCATGCATGGCTCCTGCAGACTTAGTCAGGGATAGATTCGGAATATGGCAGAGGTTCTCATGGCAGCAAGAAAACCCTCTACCAGGGCAACATATGCCATGAAGTGGAAGCGTTTCTGCTTGTGGGCATCCCCCCATTCCCTAGATCCCTTCAGCTGTCTGGCGGAACCTGCTGGAGTGCCTTCTTTCCCTGTCAGATATGGGTCTCAGCTACTCATCCATTAAGGTGCATCTCTATGCGCTGAAAGCTCTGGCACAACTGGACTTGTGTAAGACCTTTTAAGAGGCATCTTGCATATCAAACCTCCTAGGAGGAACCCTGTTCCTCCTTGGGACCTTCTTTTTGTCTTACAGAAGCTTACTTCGCCTCCCTTTGAGCCTGCTGCAAGTTGCGAGCTACGCTTTCTGTCTTTGAAAGTATTGTTTTTAGTTGCTATTACTTCAGCTCAAAGAATTTCCGAGCGTCCGTCTCTGATGTGCAAAGAGCCTTACCTGTTTTTTTCACAGGGACAGAGTAGCCCTGCGCACAAACCCTAAGTTCCTTCCAAAGGTAGTGTCTTTGTTTACTTTAAACCAAGACATACAGCTACCAGGTTATTTCCCAGAGTACTCCAACAGAGGGGAGACCTTTGTTACATACTCTAGATGTACATAGGATTCTTTGGTACTATGTAGACCGTACTAGTTCCTCTAGGAGGACAGACTAGTTGTTTGTCTCTTCACTCACAGATTACTGGGAGCCCCCGTGACCAAGCAAACATTGGCCAAGTGGCTGGTCAGTTGTATTACTTTCTGTTACTGGAAGTATCAGAAACCCTTACTGGGAGCAGATAAGGGTCATTCCACCAGAGGGGTTGCTATGTTCTTTGCTTCCCTCAAGAAAGTTTTGGCAGCAGATCTCTGTGCAGTTGCTACTTGGAGTTCAGTCCTCACTTTTGTTAGGCACTACAGTTTGGACATTGCTTCCGGAAGGATAGCAGGCTTCGGCCTAACAGTCCTCCAAAGAGTCTTCTCCTAAGTGTGCCTAGTCCTCCACCCTTCTGACCTGGGTCTTTTTGTACTGCTTGGGACTCAGTCCTATTAGCACTGCCGGAAGAGCTCCCCTCAAGTGAGATAGTACAGTTACGTAAGAACTTACCGTAACAGTAGATCTTCGAGAGGCACTCTTGCAGCAGGTGGTTTTCCCTCCCACCTATCCCTGAGGTTATGTAACTGTACATCTTACTTCGAGAGGGCTCTTACAGTAGGTATTTACATATAAGACTGACCCGCTAGGCATTAGGACCCTACGGAAACATTTCTAGCTAGCAGTCTCTGGCAGGGGACTGCCCCCACGTCAGGTGACCGATGTCATGCGACGTCAGTATAAAGGGGTGGTCCCCCACTCCCGCCTTCCAGTTATTTCCCACCGTCGACTTGTGAAAGTTTCTTGCGGTAGAGTTCAACGCTCGACGATCTTCCATCGGTTCAGTTTTAAAACTTTTCGATCATTTTTTAAAAAATATTTTCTCTATTTATACACCGTGTATGTCGTCGCATAAAAATAAGTGCAACTTGTGCGGTTCCCAGCTGCCGCATAAGGACGGCCACTCCCTGTGCCTCTTCTGCCTGATCATCCTGTGGAGAAGTGTCAGCACTGCCAGAAATTTAATTCAGCTACCAGAAAACGGAGGCTGCAGTCCCTGGAGGCCCATATTTTAAAGAAAAAAATGGCATCCATGGAGAAGGAGTTGAAAAAGTTGAGGCAGACATCCACTTCCCCTGAAGGCCATAAGAAGGAGAAGCACCGGGACCGGGATTTGACCTCTGTGACTCCAGCTGGAGTCAAGGTTCTGAAGGTAACGTCCCCTTCAGGGGACCGCTCCACGATGACTGTCTTGGCGGTGTCCAAGAAGGTGCCGCCCCTCCCATTGGGCTTGAGTACCTCCAGGGTAAAAGAGGTCTCCGCTCCGGGAAAGCCACTGCCATGCGGCCCTCAGGTTCGAGCGGGTCTGCTAAGTAGGACGCCGGTGCCACCAACATCCTCCCAGGCAAGACTGGTAAGTCGTTTGCTCCTTCGGGAGGGCGCATAGTCAGTCTTTCGCCCAACAGGGCCGTATCTCCAGCGCGGCCTCCTTCCAGCAAGGGATCCGATAAGTCGGACCGGCCCTCAGCAACGCCCGCCCGAATCCAGCTGATAAGCTGGATGTTGACCCCTCCTACGACTGTCCAGCCAAGGAACCTGTGTCAGATCCCTTCGACCAGTCTGGTGCTCCAGGCTCCCAGCAACGCTTGGTGTTGCCCTCTGAGGTCCCTGCATCTCCTCTATTGATCCTCAGGGATTCCAACCCTCCTTCCCCGGTCGTCACAGAGGACCTGGATTCACTGCCTTCAGGGCCCCCCCACTGGGCAAGACACCCTGATGCCGGATCCTCAGACGCCGGCTTACCCGATGCCAGTCGACGTCCCCCTACCGGACGGCGCTCCTACACCGGGCCTGACGCCCACAGGGCCACCTTTACCTGGCCCGCCAGCTGGGCCTCTGCCAGGTCCCTCTGCTCCGTCAGAGCCCCTGGCACCCGGGTATCCGACACCATAAAACCCGGTGCCATCTTACCCGGCACCACAGTATCTGACACAACAGTACCCGATGCCACTTTATCTGACGCCGCAGTACCTGGCACCTCAATATCCAACGCCGGGCTTCCCGCCATTGGGTTATGAATACTCGATATATGGTTACCTTCAGCATCCGTATCCCCCTTCACCTCCTCTGCCGCGCACACCCCAGCTGCTGGCGGACTTGAAGCAGACTCTAGCTGACTGGTAGGCTGAGGCCAAGGCTCAGCTCACCAGGGAGGTAGAAAGCCATCTACCAGTGCTGAACCCTGAGCAATCATCCCCTGTGCTGGAGCCGGGAGACTCCCTTCCCCTTCCCCGGCACCAGAGGTGAACCCTCAGGCGCCAGGGGTGGGGAGGATACGCATCCCAGAGGGCTTCCCAAAGGGACCGTCCCTCCCCTGTGTCAGGAGGAGTCTTCCTCTTCTACGTTGGAGGCCTCTGACTCTGACTCAGGGAGATGCTCTGACCTGGATGACGAGCCTCGTACTCCAGACCGACCTAGGCCAAGGACCCCTCCGAAGTCTCCTCTGCAGGATCTTTCTTTTCTGTAGTTACTGAGAAAGATCCAGAAAGTTCATCAGTGGCAATCTCTGGAGCTAGATCCACAGCGTAAGAAGCTCGCTGCCCACTTGAATCTGCCCGAGACTGCTCCTACATTGATTCCACCCTGGATAAAGCCTCACGTGGACCTCGTTTCCACTATTTGGAAACAACCATCTGCGTTAGCCCCCACTTCTGAGGAAGGCAGATCGGCTATACCAGACTCCTGAGGGAGTAGATTCCTTGAATCTACACCCCAAAGTGCACTTGGTCGTGATTAGCACCGCTCACGGCCGTTCCGCTAATCCAAAACATCTCAGCTTGTCTCCGCCTGACAAGGAGTCTCGGCTTCTGGACCAATATGGGAAGAAGGTATATCCTTCTTCTACCCTGGGTATTAGGGTCCTGAATTATGTAGCTCATATGGGGGATTACCAGAAGACCATCCTTAGTCAGGTGGAATCAAAGTTAGACTCCCTTCCTGAGTCTCAGAAAAAACAGGAAGTGGCAGATCTTGTCCACTCTGCTCGTTTGGCCAGTCGGCACATGCTTTGTGCCACTTACGATGCAGTGGGCGCAGCTGGACGGAGCTCGGCTTTTGCCGTGGGTCTTTGGTGTCATGCCTGGCTTCGCGTGTCAGGATTGGTCCCTGAAGTGCAATCTGCTATTCAGGATGCGCCCTTCAGGGGTTCAGTGCTGTTCAGCGGTGATGTCAAGGACATCATTACCGACCTGCAAGAGAAGGGCACTGCGCTCAAGTCCGTGGACTCTTTGTACAGACCCCCTCAGGGCAGCAGCACCCTTTTTATTGATGTAACCGACAAAAACCAAAACCATAGGGCATACGGGCCAACAAGCATCGGGCCCCTCCAGCAACCAAGACTCCCCCTCCCAAAAAAGCTGCGGGAGCCTCAGCCGCTGCACTGACCCACACCTCCTGACTCCTCGCCTCTCCCACGGCCTCTGGAGGTACCAGAGGTACCAGTAGAAGGGAGGTTCTCCTTCCATCTACCGGGTTGGGAGAGAATAACGTTGAATGCTTGGGTGCTCCAGTTGATTGCAGCCGTACCCTCAATAGAGTTTCTACAGAAACCGCCCCGAAGACCACCCCCCAAGTCGTCTTACTCCCTGGAACATCTTCATCTTCCTGGACATAAGTCTCCACCACTCATTCACACTAGTGGGATTAGCGCCGGAGGCACTAGGACCCATCGGGAGCAAACTTTTTGCTGGAGGGTCGGCGCGAGAGATGGCGGGGGCACCAAGCGCCGCGAGAGCAGCGGCTCGGCAATGACCATCTCGGCAACGACACCTCCAACCGCCTCAGTTCTTTTTTCCCGCTGCCGAAGTGCGCTTCAGTGCGATGCCGCCGCCTGTCGGGAGTCAAACTTAAACTAGCGCATAGTTTTCAGTTTATTTTTTGTAACATTATCTCGATAGTAGTATCGCTTAATTTTATTCTATTTTCGTTAAATTTTCTAATATTTTAAATTTAACTTACTTGAAGAAGTCTCGGCCTACTGACTGAGTCACCATGAGCAGGTCAGGTGACGGTAGGGAGACTTCGTATGAAAGCTGTTCAGTCAGCCGGGCTGGGTCCGGTCAGCCTCCTTCTCCTCAGCGGGGTTCCGACAACGGTCAGTCCGATGCCCGGGGGGATGGGCGGTCCCCCCGTCGGCATAAAAATAAACGGTCGCATTCTCGGCACCATTCGGCCTCGAGCTCTTCTTCGGCCCACAGGTCAAAAAAGAGAAGGCATCACTCGAGGTCGCCCTCAGGTATGTCTGCGCGTCGACGGTCGGTTATAAGTAGCTAGTTGTGTTCTCCTTCTTGGTCGCCAACTGCTGGTGACCATCGTCCTCGACATCGGAGCCCTCCCGCCTATAGGTAGGGCTCCAGATGAGCAGTTTCATCAGTGGGCTGCTCTTATGGGCGATGGGCTGGAGGTTGGTTCTCCTGCCTGGCTCGGTTGCCACGGGGCCCCCGGGCTCCTCCAGCGATCGGGTAGGGCGGTTGGACCTTCCTAGTCGCTCGGCGCCTTCTTCGGTGCCGGTGACTCCACGCTTAGGTGTTTCCCCCCCTCACATGGCTGCGGCACAGGGGGCCACACCGATGCCCTTATCTCCTGGTTTTTTTCCTTCTCTAGCTTTCCAGGTTCCTGGGGCATTTCCGGCGCCTTCCGTGGGGTCTGTTGGCTTGTCGGCGCCGTTTTCGGTGCCGCTGGGCCTTGCGGCGCCGTCCGTGGCGCCGCGTGGTCTCACAGTGCCGCCTGCGGCGCCGTTGGATCTGGCGGCGCCGTTGGTGGCGCCGCTTAGTCCGCCGGAGCCGCTTGCAGTGCCGCGTGCCTCTTCGGCGCCGTGCCCCTCTGCGGTGCCGTTTTCAACCCGTTTTGCCTTCTCGGCGCCGGGGGCCCTCGGGGACTCTCCTTGTTTCTCTGCTATTTCCTCCTCTCCTAATTTTCACTCCTTTCCTGTCCAAACAGTCCTTCCTGGACCATCAGGAAATGATGTTGAGCCTGACCCAGACCTTCGGTTGGGTGATGAAGTGGAGGAAACAGGATCTTTCTTTGCTACAGAGCCTGTGGTCGAGGACCTGTCCTTTAAGTCTCTGTTGAAGAACCTGAGATCCTCTTCTCTCCAGACTACAGACATCGATCCTGGGAAGATATTAAGACTCAGTACCTTCATGCCTGGAGAATCCTCAGGTTGACTCCTCCCGATCCAGCCTTCCTTGAGGCAGCTGTCTCAAATGGTATGGAATAATCCTGCTCTTATTCCCTCAGTGGCTAAATCCATTGATAAAAGTATTCAGCTCCCAAGGATCGTCCCATTTTGGCATCCCAAGCGCTGCGGATCTATTGTAGTCCTGGCAGAGAATGATAAGGTCGTTCTTCCTCAAACTACTACAGCTCGACCTATTAACAAAGAGTCTCGTAAGATTGATACATTAGGTAAGAGAGTCTTTGCTGCCTCCACTCTAAGTATGTGTATTGCCAGTTATCAAGGCTATTTTTCTCAGTATGAGTATATCCTGTGGCACTCTTTGAAAAGAATGGTTGAAGCTCTTCGGATTGGGACTCCAAGTCAAGAGCTTCTTCTGACCGTTACTAGAGAGTATTGGTCAATAACCAACAGGTCAAAGCCGCTATGGATGCTTTCGACACTGCTTCTCGCTCAGCAGCCGCGGGTATTTGTACTCGGCGCCATTCCTGGCTGCGTACTTCCGGCTTCACGAATGATGCTCAGCAGCAGGTAATGGCGCTGCCCTTTGATGGCTCCTTTCTTTTCGGCCCTCAGGTGGAACAAGCCTAGAGGCCACTCAGAGACTAGGTCAGCCATTAAGTTGGCCAGACCTCCGCCTGCTCCCTCTGGGGGCATGTGAACAGGCGTCAATTTCATAGTAGTCAGTCCTTTCGAGGCAGAGGCAGGAAGCTTCGCAAAGCCAACCTGCCCAACCTCAAAGAAAGCGCGGCAAGCGCGGGGCCTAAACCCCCAGCGCCACCTTATAGATGCTGGCCAAGTTCCATCCACATTGCCGAGGTGGAACTTTCTCCTCCGGTGGGAGGTCGTCTGATGTACTTCTACAACCAGTGGAAGTCCATAACTTCGGACAAATGGGTCCTTCGGATAATTCGCGAGGGTTATTCTCTCAATTTTTTGGAAACCCCCCCGAATTGTCCTCCCAGGCGACAACCCAGGTTGTCGACCTCTCAGTCAGACCTCTCACCGCGAGATCCAGGGCCTTCTAAGCAACAGGGCAATAGAACTGGTGCCCGCATCTCTGGCTTGGGTTCTACTCCATTACTTCCTGGTTCCAAAGAAATCTGGGGGAATGCCCCATTCTAGACCTCAGAAAGTTAAACAAATTTCTCCCCAGGGAGAAATTCAAAATGATTTCCCTAGGTACCTTGTTACCCTTGCTGCATCAGCCACGACTGGCTGGCCTCCCTGGATATGCGGGGCGGCTTACCAGCATATCCCATCCACCCGACCACACATAAGTTCCTCAGGTTTGTAGCTCTGGGTCAGCATTATCAGTTCAGAGTCCTGCCTTTTGGGCTATCCTCGGCGCCGCGAGTCTTTACAAAGTGTTGTGCAGTTCTCGCAGCGCATCTCAGGAAGATCGGACTCCAAGTGTTTCCCTACCTGGACGATTGGCTTCTAGCAAGCCCTTCCAGCCAAGGGACTTTGGAAGCCGTGCAAACGACTTCTCGTCTTCTTACGTCCATGGGAATTCTGCTGAATTTGAAAAAATCACAACTGCAGCCCTCCCAGAGGCTCCTTTTCATAGGGACGCTTCTAGACACCTCTTCCGTGAAGGCTTTCCTTCCAGAGGACAGAAGACTCGACATCCTTCGGATGGCCCGTTACATCGGGGAGAACCAATCGGTTACAGCTCTCTCGATGCAGCGCATGTTAGGTCTCATGGCGTCCTCGGTGTTGCTGTACCCTGGCGGTTGCACATGAGAACCACCCAATGGATGCTCTCCACTCAGTGGTCTCCGACCTCTCACCCCCAGTCTTATCCCATCAAGGTGACGGAGCCCCTTCGAAGGTCTCTCACCTGGTGGACTCAAGAGAGCAATCTCCTTGAAGGGTTCCCCTTTGCTCCCCCGGATCATCAGATCTCCATCACCACAGATGCATCGCTAATGGGATGGAGAAGAAGAAGAAGAAGAAGAAGAAGAATCAGCATTTATATAGCGCTTTTCATACATCCAAAGCGCTTTACAAGCAATGCTAGACTGGTAGTGAAGTGACTGAATGTGTGGTGGCAGCCATATCGCACATCATCACCCACACACAGCCTGAATAATTGCATGAACCAGTTTATGGGAAGGGGAATGTTGGCCAGGACACCGGGAATGTTCCCTACTCTTTGCGAAAAGTGCCCTGTCGCTCCCTCCACACTCAAGGTGTATGGACTCAGTTCGAAACTCTTCTCCACATAAATGTCCTGGAGATGAGAGCCGGTCCTCTCTGCGATCCGAGCTCTGAAGGATATCCTTTGTCACAAGAACATTCTCCTTCAAGCGGACAACAAAGCTGTGATGTATTACATCAACAAACAAGCGGTGCTCATTCTTACCCCTTGCAGGGAAGCAATGAGGGTGTGGGAGTGGTGCTTGGAGCACAAGTCTCTGATTCAGGCAGTTTATCTGCCAGGTATACAAAACGATCTAGCAGATCACCTCCAGCAGAGCAGGCAGACCCTCACGAGTGGTATCTCGATCCAGCCGTAGCTCGTCACTATTCAAGAGTGGGGACTCCAGACCTGGACCTTTTGCATCCCGCTCAGCATAAAACTGCCTCTCTTCTGCTCCAGAAATCCAGGGCCTGGCATTTTCTGTCAGGATCGTTCAGGCTGCGATGGACAAAACGTTTTCTTTATGCCTTTCCACGCTCCCTCTAATCCAGAGAGTTCTCCTCAAGTTCGAGTCTCAGGGGACCAAAATGATTCTCACTGCTCCCTCCTGGCCTCGGCAACTATGTTTCCTCTGCTCAACAGTATGTTGGCAGCCTCTCCGAACCGCTTCCCTTGCAAATCAACCTTTTGACTCAGGGTTCGTTGGTCCATCCCAACCTGAAATCACTTCACCTTCATGCTTGGCTCCTGAAGGTGAAAGTGAATTGATTCAACGTCTCGTAGAGTCTCGGACATCCTTCTGGCTCTTGTGAAGCCAGCCACCCAACGTCTCTTCCAAATGGAAACACTTTTCTCTCTGGTGTGCAAGTCCTCTTGGAATCCCTTTTCCTGTCCTCCTGACAAGGTTCTGGAGTATCTTTTGGACCTATCAAACTCAGGTCTCCAGTACTCCACAGTTAAAGTTCACCTTAGTGCCATCTCAGCGTTCCATGAGCCGGTTTCTTCCTTGACTCTGGCTCAGCTTCCTATGGTGAAGAGATTTCTTAAGGGGATTCTTCATACCAGACCCCCTGTTAAGCGTCCAGTTGCAACCTGGGACATTAACCTGGTGCTGGACATGCTCACTCGGAAGCCTTTCGAGCCCCTAGCTACCTGTGAGCTAAAATTTCTTACCTGGAAGACTGCCTTCCTGGTGGCCATTACCTCAGCCCATTGAGGTCTCGGAGATTCATGCCTTGGTGCGGACCCTCTGTATACTGTATTCCATAAAGACAAAGGTAGTTCTCTGTACTCATCCTAAATTTCTTCCCAAGGGTTGTGTCAGAAATTCATCTAAACCAACCTCTGGTACTCTCCCTCTTAGCAGCTAATTTCCAAAATGAAGGCGATCTCTTCATTCCTTGGATGTTAAGAGAGCCTTGCGGTTCTATTTAGATAGAACCAAGAATTTTCATAAGACTCAGCAACTGTTTGTTTCTTTCAGCGACACCGGCTGGGTCAACCCGTCGCTAGTAGATGCATCTCATCATGGTTAGTGGCATGCCTTCGACATTGCTACTCCATGGCTCAAGTTAAATTGGAGGGTAGAGTGTCGCTCACTCTACTAGAGTGATCGCATGACATCTTTAGCGGAGATTCGCAATGTTCCAGTGCGGATATCTCCTGCTTGCATACCTAGACTCAGTGCATACCTTACGTTAAGCATTATGTACTGGATGTTCATGCCAGGCGACATTCCGCATTCGACAGAACTATCCTTAATGGGCTTCTATCTTGAACACGTGAGCTCTGGCTCTCCTGCCGCCCTTTTGGGGATTATCAACTGGTACTCTCCCACTAGTGTGAATGAGTGGTGGAGACTTATGTCCAGGAAGATATGAAAGTGCATTACCTACCGTAATTCCTTGATCTTCTTGGACGAGTCTCCACCACTCATCCGCCCTCTCCATCCCGAGCTCACCGCTGTGTTGGTCTTCACTCCTCAAATCTTTAGGCCGTGAGGACTTCTTTGCTGACCCTTCTTGCACGGTTGCATGCCGGACTATCTTATGTCCGTTTTTAGAGTTAGATTTACTAATTCGTTAGTTAGCTGCACCTCCTTGGTAAAAAGGTACTGAGGCGGTTGGAGGGTCATGCGAGATGGTCATTGCCTTCGAGCCGCTGCTACGCTCATACCATGCCTGGGCGCCATCTCTGCAGTCGACCCTCCAGCAAAAAGTTTGCTCCCGATGGGTCCTAGTGCCTCTGGCGCTAATCCCACTAGTGTGAATGAGTGGTGGAGACTCGTCCAAGAAGATCAAGAATTACGGTAGGTACGTAATTTTCATTTCTGGTCATAGAAGAAATCACCTCCCTTCTCTCGAAGGCGGTGATAGAACCAGTTCCCAACTACCTGTGGGGGATGGGTTACTATTCCCATTTCTATCTAGTTCCAAAGAACACGGGAGATGAGAGGTCTATTTTAAACCTCAGTTCCCTGAACATGTTCGTGGAGTACAAACACTTCAGAATGCTCTCTCTGCAGGGCCTTCTGCCTCTTCTTCGGCAGGGACTGTGACTGTGCACTTTGGATATGCAGGATGCTTAATTGCGTATCCCCATATGCTCTTCCCACCGCAGATTCTTTCGATTTTGTTTTCAGAGGGACCACTACCAATTCAAGACTCTCCCATTTGGTCTTTCCTCAGCCCTATGAGTATTTACCAAATGCCTGTCTGTGGTGGCGGCCCACCTGCGAACCCAGCGAGTGCAGGTATTCCCGTACCTGGATGATTGGCTCCTGGTGGCCCCGTTGAGGGAGGAACTTCTGCACTCTCTTTCCCTTACACTGCAGGTTTTCACCAGCTTGGGTATCACCATCAACTAGGCAAAGTCCCATTTGGTCCCTTGCCAGTGACTCCAATTTATAGGGGCAATCCTGAACACGTCCATCGACAAAGCTTTTTTGCCTCTGGACAGGGTGGACACCCTTCAGACTCGGGCCCATCTTCTGTCCAGTCGCAGAAGGATTGGAGCCAGGTCAGTCCTTCACCTCCTTGGGCTAATGGTGGCTGCCATTCCGACAGTCCCACACGCTCGGCTCCATTTGAGGATTTCTCAATGGGCGCTTCGGTCTCAGTGGGACCATTCACTGGATGACTTAGACCAGGAGGTACTAGTTTCCGATCCCATGATCAGGGACTTGCAGTGGTGGATGGTACAAGAGAACCTTTGCCAGGGAGTTCACTTCAACATCAAACCCCCCCCTCCCAGATGTTGACAACAGATGCCTCAAGAGAAGACTGGGGAGCCCACCTCAGGTCTCACAGGACTCAGGGCAGCTGGTCCAGGTCCGAACAAAATCTGCACATTAATGTGCTCGAACTCAGAGCAGTCGTTTATGCTCTCCAGGCCCTGCACTCCTCCATACTTCCCGGTCATCTGCTCTTACAGACAGACAGCATGTGTGGTTTGGTACATCAACAAGCAGGGAGGAACATGTTCCTACCCTCTGTGCAGAGAAGCAATGAGAGTGTGGAGCTGGGCCACCCAGCATAACCTTCATCTGGCAGCCATTCACATTCTGGGAGTAGAAAACACCCTGGCAGACCACCTTAGTCAGTCTTCAGCCAGGGCCCATGAATGGGAACTGGATCAAGAGGTAGTAGATGACATCTTCTGGCTTTGGGGAACCCCTCAGGTAGACCTGTTCGTGTCTCCTCAAAATGCAAAACTTCCTGCCTTCTGCTTGCTCACTCCAGGGCAAGACTTTTTTGGCGGGACACTCTGTCTCTCGATTGGAGGGACATATTCTTCTATGCCTTCCCTCCAGTTCCCTTAATTCTGAGGGTCTTGAACAAGCTCAGATTGGAGGGAACTCGAAGGATTCTCATCGCTCCATTCTGGCTGAGGCAAATTTGGTTTTCTCTTCTGCAACAGTTTTCAGAGGAGCCTCTGCTTCCTCTTCCTCTTCCTCTGTCGCAACACTTGTTGACCCAGGATCAGGGGACCCTTGCCCATCCAGGTCTCAAATCCCTTCACCTGCATGTGTGGCTCTTGCAGATGTAGCTAAGGCCCGCTTTGGGGTTTCTCCACTCGTAGCAGACATTTTGGTGGAGACCAGAAAGCCTTCCATCAGGTCCCCCTATGCCATGTAGTGGAAACGGTTTTCTATTTGGGCGATGTCAAAGGACTACAAACCTTTCTCTTGCCCAGCCAACAGAGTCCTGGACTACTTACGTCATCTCATCAATCTGGGTCTCAGTAATTTCTCTGTAAAGGTCCACGTGGCAGTGATTTCAGCCTACCATGTCCCCTTCGGAGACAGGACTTTCACTCAGTTGGAAGTCTCTAAGGCATTCCTCAGAGGGGGTCCTCCACTTGAGACCCCCCCATCCGCATTCCTGCTCCTCCTTGGGACTTGAACTTTGTTCTCAAAAAGCTTACTCTGCCCCCTTTTGAGCCTGCAGCCTCAGTAGATTTAAAGTTCCTTTCTTGGAAGACCCTTTTCCTAGTGGCTATTACTTCAGCTCGACGAATTCCCAAGCTTCAGGCCTTGATGTTCAAAATCCCGTATTTGATTTTTCACAAGGAACATGTGGCTCTGCGCACCAGTCCTAGGTTTCTTTCTAAGGTGGTGGCAGAATCTACGCTGATTCAATCCATTGAGCTACCCACTTTCTTTTTTTTTTTTGTATACTCTTTTTCACCTCCCCTCACACTCCGGCGTCCACCTCTCCTTTGGCCCACCTAGTGCTTCCATGCCTCGGCTGTCCTCTTCTGCAGCTCCTCCCACACACACACATCGCAGCCGATCCCCAATTTGTCCTGACGTATCCCATCACCAGGCGGGTCCCCCTCCTCTGAGAGGGGAAGGCACTGGGTGGCAGGAGACCCCGGCATACTATTTTTCTATGGTCTGGAGGTGCTGCTGTGGTGAAGGATGCTCCTAGAGGTTCAGAGGGACATGGAGCACGGAGACCATCATCGGTGGCACCAAAGCTGTTTTTTCTGGCTTTCTGGTTTGGCCTGCCTGCTTGCATGTGGTGCCCTGGTCTCCACTGGAGACCACAACTGTCTGCGGGCTTCCTCCCATCCTCCCAGGAGGAGGCAGTCCTCTGGGCGCTCAGTCCTCTCTTTTCCACAGCCAGACCCCGGCTGACCTGAGTCCATTTCCAAACCGGGTCACGGCGTGGTTCAGGTGTGGCATCCAGCGCCTCAACCCTCTGTGCCACCGGGCCGGCCCACTTTTTTTACGCAACACTCCAATCAAGGGGAGTACCTCTTGCATACTTTGGATGTGCACAGGATATTGAGATACTACACCACTCGGACTAAGGATCTCAGGAAATCTGATCAGCTTTTTGTCTCTTTTCCTCCCAAAAGAGAGGGCAATACCGTTTCCAAGCAATGCCTATTTAAATGGTTGGCTCATTGTATCACTTTCTGTTACAACAAGTACTACAAGACACTGCTGGGTCAAGTCAGAGGCCACTCCACCAGAGGAGTAGCTGCCTCAGCGGCTTGTTTCAAGAATGTGTCAGCGGCAGACATCTGTGCACTTGGACCTCAGTCCATACCTTTATGAAACACTACAGTTTGGATATGGCCTCTCGCCATAGAGCAGGCTTTGGGTTGGCTGTGCTTCAGGGTCTTCTTTCATAAGTCCCCTTCAGCCGGAGGCTACATACCGTGGATAGTTTTCCTCCTCCCGAGTGCTTTTCCTTATTCCGGACTGCTTGGGATTCGGTCCTAGATGTAAATACCTACTGCAAGAGCCCTCTCAAAGTAAGATAGTACAGTTACGTAAGAACTTACAGTAGATCTTCGAGAGAGGCTCTTGTAGTAGGTATTGCCTTCCGGCCCTCCACCCCTTTAGGGTTTTTAGCTCCTTTTCCATGAAGGGAAATATCCACTTCTCTCTCGTCTTGCCTCTTTTGGGTCCTTGGTGGGAAAGAACCGGAAGGCGAGCATTGGGGACGGCCCCTTTATACTGACGTCACATGACAATGGTCACCCGTCAGAGACTGCTAGCTAGAAATGTTTCCATAGGGTCCTAACGCCTGGCGGGCCAGTCCTGTATGTAAATACCTACTTCAAGAGCCTCTCTCGAAGATCTACTATTACGGTAAGTTCTTACATAACTGTACTTTCTCTCTGGGGGATGAGAGATCTTCCTCAGTTCCCCCTCCCATACATCAGCCGGTCTCTGGCAGGAGAACTGAGCTGGTGCCGGGGGACCGCCCCCTTTATACCACAGGGGACGTCGGGGTGGAGCTGACATCAGGGGGCGGTCCCCGGCCTGGACTGCTAGCTAGAAGTTTTCTGTGTGGTCCTAGTGCCTGGTGGCATAGTCCCAATGGTGTTACCTGCTGCAAGAGCTCCTCTCAAAGATTTACTGTTACAGTAAGTTCTTACGTAACTGTACTATAGAGTTTCCATATCTGTAAATATTTTTTCTAGCAGTCTTTAGTTTTCTAGATATTTAAAATTTATTTTCATTGTTGTGGATCCACAGTAAATATGGCTGCTGCCTAAGTTGCAGCCGAACTCCCCCTTCACGTTGCATCACATCTTTTGTTTACTTCCATGGGACCCTGTGCTGCACGTTTCTGCTGTCCCTGTGTAGTGCTGCGAGTCATGCGCATGTGCAATTAGCAGCAGAGGGTTCCAATTCAACATGGCGGGTGAGAGAAATGTAAACAAAAACAAAGAAAAATGGAGCAGATTACATGGTGATAGTTCAGTGAAAACAAGAAAGATTACCAGGTAAGTGCTCAACAGAGCACAGGAAACAAACTGTTGCAAAAGATATCTTTTTTATCTAGTACTTCTGCTTTAAAACACAAAAAATAGTTCCTCAGGTATTGAAAATGTGCCTTACTGTGTGTTGTGCTCTAATAAATCATGGTTATATGATACAATCCCACCAATCACAGTGAAGCAGATCTTCCTGGACATAAAGTCGCCACCACTCATTCACACTAATGGGACTGCGCCAAAGGCACTAGGACCCAGCAGGAGCAAATGTTTTTGCTAGAGGGTTGGCACCAGAGATGGAACCGCGAGGAGCGGCACTGCGAGCCTCAGCTCATGCAGTAATGACTGTCTCAGCGTTGACCCTCCAACCGCCTCAGTTCCTTTTTTCCCGCCATCGAGTGCACTTCAGTGACAACGTTGCTTGCCCACCGGGAGACAAACTTCAAACTAGCGCTTAGTTTTTCAGTTTTATTGGTTTGTAGTAATATTTCGAATAAGTTTCGCTTAGTTTGTTTATTCTTAATTAAAGAAGAAGTCTCAGCCTACATTGATGGAGTCGACCATGAGGGGTCAGATGACGGACGGTAGGCAGACTTCATATGAAAGCTGTTCAGTCAGCCGGGCTGGGTCGTCCGCCACCTTCTCCGGGCGGTCCCGAACATAAAATAAGCGGTTGCACTCCCAGCACCGTTTGGCCTCGAGCTCTTCTTGACCCACAGGTCGAGAAAGAAAAGCGTCCTTCAGGTTGCCCTCTGATATGTCTGCATGTAGACGGTCAGTTATTGGGGCTAGTTGCCGGTCTCCTCCTTCGGAGTCGCAGGTTTCTGTTTCTGGTAGCCGACATCTTCGACATCGGAGCCCTACCCCCTCTGGTAGGTCTTCAGATGAGCAGTTTCGTCACTGGGCTCCTCTTATGGAGCAGTGGATCTTCCCTTGTCAATCTTCACCATTCATTACTTCCTGGGTGTAAGCCGGAGGCGCACACCCATCACGGGAGCTTTTTTTTTTTTAAGTTGCCTACCGGCCCGCCCCCGAGGCGGTCATGCGTCATGCGAGGCGGCCGATAATGTGACGACTCCTCCTCCAACTCAGTTCTGTTTCTCCCGCCGTCGAGGCAGCACCTGTTCGCGGTAGCTCGCCCGAAAAGTGCGTATCCGCTCCTTTTTCTACACTCGGCGCCCTACGGTAAGACTGTTCCTTTTCTTTCCTTTATGCGGCGCGGGTGTATTTCCGACTGTGTTTAATCTTGTTTATTTGGCGTTATGTCCGGTTCTGGGTGAAGCGTTCTTCAAAGCCAGGGCGTGCCCTATGCATCGGTGCTCCTGCGACGGCATTTCTCCGTCTCGGACGGCATAGCGTCTGTCTCCGTTGCCTGGGACCCAACCATAATATGGATTAGATGCGATGCTTGTTTCTCGATGGACCGTCGGCGTCCTCGAAGTCCGCGTACAAGCTGTCAAGGCCCGCCCGACTTCGGGGGAGGCGTCGCTCGCTGCGGAATCTGGGCGAGATCCCAGGGCCTTTCCCGGGTCCCCTCCGGGCCTCTCATGATCCGAGGAGGAGGTCTCCTCTTCCCTTCTTGCGGGAGGCCCCTTCCACGGTGTTGGGGGCGTCGTAGCCCCTCTGGGGCACTAGCGCTGACACCCGCCTCGGCAGTCACCTCTGGTGCAGGCTCCCCGTGTCCGAGGCCCTTGGCTAGGCCCGGCTCGGGTGGACCCTCGGCGTCGCCTCGCGGCGCCGTTTTGAATCCGGCGCCCGTTCGGCGGTGCCCGGTGTCAGCGGCCGTTCAACGCCGTTCAGATCCCGGCGCCGCTGCGGTACCGGTGATGAAGCGGCGCCGTTTGCGGACCCGCTTTGGATCCGGCGCCGCGAGCGGCGCCCGGTGATCAAGCGGTGCCGTTAGCGAGTGCCGTTTTGGCCTCGGCGCGTTTGCGGTGCCGATGAGCCGAGCGGCGCGCCCAGCGGTGCGCTCCGCCTCCGGCAGCGCCCGGTGGCGTCGCGGCCTCCCTCCTCGGGCGGTGCCGGGTCTGCGGGCAGCTGGGGAGTGTGGGGTTGGGCCTTCATGCTGCCCGGCGTGCTGGGGGCGGCGGCGTCCGCACCTTTGTCGGGGCGTTCGCGGCCCGTGGCCTCGGGGACCCTAGGGGTGGCCAGCATCGAGCTCCTGCTGATCTCGTCCTCCTGGAGGGCGATGACTCAGATGTGGACCCATCCTGGCATCCCCATTCTTGGAATCTGGGTCCTCGGTGGCTAGGGTACCAGCTGGCGCAGGCGCCCTCCCTCTGTCCCCTTGCCGTCGTCTCCTGAGGGTTCCTCGGCTGGGTGGCGAGTCCCGGGGCAGGCGTGGGGTGACGGAGGGGAGGCTCCCTCTCTGGAGGTCGGTGACAGCTACCCCCGGGTGCTGTTACCTCCTCTGGGGTTAGGGAGCGTTGCAGTGGGGAGGAGGGCCTCTCGAATCGAGGGGTTGAGGGCAGGCGTCCTGCTGCTCGGTCTTCTTTGGCCACCTCAGGGGGGGTGGCCAGGAGCCGTAGCGCAGAGCCCGCCCCTCCCCCCAGGGTTCTAGGGTGTCCTCTGGCGGCGTTTGTGCGGACTGCCCTTCTGGATCCATGCAGTCCCGGCGTCGTCACAGGGGAGTTTCTCCCCCAGGGCTCTTCCAGGTTCCGCTTCCCCAGAGTTCCGTTCTGCGGCCTGGTTTGATATCCGGGATCCCTCACTAGAGCTCCCTTCCCAGTTCCAGAGCCTCGCGAAGCAGTTGCCTCCTCGGAGGTGCCCTCTCCCATCTCTCTGCCTTCACCACCCCTGCTCCCAGGCCATGTGGGTCCCTCGGGTCCGTTATCCTGGGAGCAGTTCAGAAGATTCTCTGACCTTCCCTCATATGTTAGTTACATGCATGAGCGGGTCTTTCGACTCTCCCCACCGCCGAGAATCCTCTGGACATTCCAGTTCCCCATCATCCTCGTCTCCCTCCTCTGAGGGAGAGGAGCCCCTGCTCATCTGTCCTCTGATGCTGATTTCACAGAATATCAGCGTTTCCTCTCGAGGATGGTGAGGGATCTTAGGTTCCTACGTTCGGAGAACAATACGAGCGAGTGTGCGTGAACTCCTTGGTGAATTCAGTGCCCAGCATCTGGTGGTACCTTCCTGGCCTATCCCCTTCCAGGAGGCGTCTATCCGGTCCTGGCAGTTCCCTGCCGTTTCTTCCCCAGCTCCGGCGGACTGCCAGCGTAGGTATTGTGCCCCCTCTGAGTCTCTAGGTTCCCTTCCCAACCCGTCCTCAGGTTTGGTATACCTGGATACTCCTTCTGGGTGCCGTTGCCTGGCGCACGACCGCCCACCGGATTCGGACTCTCTCAGTTCGACCGTTGGGAGCGGAAGTGTTCTCTTCTTGGCGTCGAGTGCATGTATTGCATCACATCAGGCTCACTACGCTGCCTACAACCGGCATCTGTGGTCGATGATGTCCCAGCTGCTGGCATCTATGCCTGACGAGCAAACCAGACAAGCCGTTGCCCTCTCCGCGGTAGGCCTGGAGCTGGCAAGACACCAAGCAAGGGCATCTTATGGCGCCAATGAGGTGGCTTCCAGGCTTGCGGGGACAGTGATCTGCATCAGGCGGGCCGGCATGGCCGTCTCCAGGTTGTCACCCTGGCCCGGCGTAGGGTGATGGCTCCGCCTTCCGGGGACCCGTCTTTTCTCATCCAGAGCTGGGAGACTTTTACAGGGGCTCCCTCCGTCTCCTCGTCCTCGGAGGCACCTCCTAGCTCTTCTCCCTTGGGCTTTCTGAATAAAGCCAGGGTCTTCTCCTTCTGTTTCTCACCAGCAGAGGCTGGGGTCTTGTTCCCTCAGGGGTATGGCCTCTTCCCCTCCTGGGGAAGAGGGCTTAGTACTCACCAGGAAGTAATGAATGGTGAAGATTGACAAGGAAGATAGGAAAGTGCGTACCTACCCGTAATTCTTGATCTTCTCTTGTATCTTCACCATTCATTACTACGCTCCATCCTACCATCCCTCAGTGGCCTCTTCCTGTGGCTTCTTCACCTCCGTCTCCTTCCTCTCTGCATTATATAAAATATAGGAAAATTGCTTCATTTTCAAAAAAAAAAAAAACAGTAAAAAAAAAAAAAAATCTTCTTGGGGGTTTAAAATCCAGAAAAATTATTTACTCTAAGATTCATGGGCCATCTCGCGGATTGCATTGGCGATCAGACTGCACAACTATCTCTTGCTATTCTTATGGCAAGATACCTCTGAGGTTGTTTGGCCTGGCTCAGGCTATTCATTTTGATCCTGCAATCCCGTGTTCAAGTAATTGCCCTGAAATCTAATCCCCACCTCTATTCTTGCCTTGCAGAGCAGAGGAGCAAGAGCGTCTGTTCCTTTCTCTTCTAAAAAAAAAAAATGCTGAGGAACTCTCTCCGACTGCTATAGGCATCTTGGTATCTGGGTCATGCATCTAGTTAAAAAATTTTTTTTTTTCTATCTGTAAAAAAAAAAAAAAAAGGAATAGGAGAAATCAAACAAGAAGGCAAATGAGAGGTAGGCTATCCTTCTCACTGTTTTGCTAAGTAGTTTCTCCTTTAAGTGTCCTCCTGGACAATTTTACAGTAGAAGCTCTGCTGACCATATCAATCTTAGCCAGCCTAAGCCTTGGCGGCCTTAGCCAGTCAGTCTGAGTCCCGTTTCTATCTTGGAGCAGACTGAAGGCTTACATTTTCCATTTCTAAACCCCTGAGCAGCGCTCATGCTGCTGGGTTTTATTCTTCCTTCGGCTGTCCTCCAGTTAAAGGCCTTCCCGGCCAGGAGCCCGAGGTGGGTGTCAAGGACAATGGCATGTTGAAGATGAGGACTATGCCCTCCTGAGTCTGTCTAAGCGGGTTCGGTGAACCTTCTCTTCAGCTCTATCTCCGGGATTCTTGCTTCCCCTTTAGTCGAAGCCTTCAGCTACAAGCTAACTATGCTGTTGGGCATTCTGGTCCCTTCAACATCCCATCTCTCTCTTCTCTTTCTTCTTCTTCTTCTATTTTCTCATTTCCTTACTCATCTCTCCTCCTAGAGTCGCCCAGGTAAGGAGGCCCTGCACTCCCTAGGCTAGGGATGTTCTTATCTCCTCTGTCCTTCCTCCATCGGCTTATTCCTTTTTCAGTTCATTCTTCCTTGCTTTGCTATCCCTCGGCTATCTTGCCTCGCTATCTATATTTTCTGCTTTCATTTTTGCCGCTCCAGCTCACAGAACTGAGTTGGAGGAGGAGTCGGTCGCTACTAACGGCCGCCTCTCGCGCATGACGCATGATGTCGCTCTCGAGGGCGGGGCCGTAAGGCAACTTTAAAAAAAAAAAAGCTCCCGTGACGGGTGCGCGCCTACGGCTTACACCCAGGAAGTAATGAATGGTGAAGATACAAGAGAAGATCAAGAATTACGGTAGGTACGTAATTTTCCTGCTCGGAGGTTGGTCCAGCTGCCTGGCCCGGTCACTCAGGGGCCTTTGGGCTTCTTGGGAGATCAGGTAGGGCGGTTGAGCCTCCCTAGTTGCGCAGTGCTGTCTTCGGTGCCATCGACTCCACGCTTAGGTGTTTTCCCCCCTCACACGGCTGCAGCGCAGGGGGCCACACCGATGCCTTTATCTCCTGGTATTCATCCTTTTTTTCCTCAAATCCTGTTTTTCGGAGTCTTGGCGTCAGTGGCATGCTCGGCACCATCTTCGCCAATGCGTCTGTGCTTCCTCGGCGCCGTGCGCTTCATCGTTGCCGTCCTCAGCGCAGTGTGGCTTCTCGGCGCCGTCCAGTCTCTCGGCGCCGTCCGGCTTTTCGGCATCGTCCGGCCTCCCAGCGCTGTGTGGCTCCTCAACGCTATGCGTATTTTCGGCGCCATGCGTTTCTTCGGCGCCGAGGCCTGTTAGGACATCATCCAGTCTTCAGGACTCCTCCTTTAACCCTTTTTCTTCCTCATTTCCTTCTGTTTTTCACTCCTTTCCTGTCCATACAGTCTCTCCGGGACTGTCAGGACATGACGTTGAGCCTGACCCAGACCTTAGGCCGGGTGATGATGTGGAAGGAACAGGATCTATTCCTGCTGCAGAGCCTGTGGTCGAGGACCTGTTTTTTAAGTCTCTGCTGAAAAACTTGAATTCCGCTCTTTCTCTCCAAACTACAGATATCGATCCTGGGAAACTGTTAAGACTCCAATACCTCCATGTTCCGGAGATCCCTATGGATTTGACTCCTCCGGTACAGCCCTCCTTTGAGACGCTGTCTCAAATGGTATGGAAAAATCCTGCTCTCATTCCTTCGGTGGCTAAGTCCATAGATAGGAAATATACTGCTCCCAAAGCATCCCAAGCTTTTGAGGATCCTATTGTAGTCCTGGCAGAGAATGATAAGGTCGTCCTTCCCCAAACTACTACAGCTTGACCTATTAACAAAGAATCTCGTAAGATAGACAGTTTAGGTAAGAGAGTCTTTGCTGCTTCCACCCTAGGTATGCGTATTGCCAGTTACCAAGGCTATGTCTCTCAATAAGAGTATATCCTTTGGCATTCACTCAAACAAATGGTTGAAGCTCTACCGGAGTCGGACAATAATTCAGAGCTTCTTCAAACCATAACCAGGGATATAGAGTCCACAACCAGCAGGTTAAAGCAGCTATGGATGTTTTCGATACTGCTTCCTGAGCGGTAGCAGCGGGCATTTGTACCCGCCGTCATTCCTGGCTGGACACTTCAGGTTTCATGAATGATGCTTAGCAACAGGTAATGGCGTTGCCCTTTGATGGTGTGTATCTCTTCGGCCCTCAAGTAGAACAGGCTGTAGAGGCTACACAAAAGACTAGGTCAGCCTTTAAATTAGCTAGCCCTCCTCCTGTTCCCCCTTGAGGGGGTGTTAATAAATGCCAGTTTCATAACCGTCAGTCCTTTCGAGGCAAAGGCAGGGGAAGTTTTAATAAAAACCATGCCCCCCAGCCTCAAAAGAAAATGCAGCAGAAGGCACAAAGACCCAAAGCACCCAGTGCTGCCTTCTGAGTTGATGGCCCAAGTCCCACCTCAGCTGCCCGAGGTGGACTCTTCCTCAGTGGTGGGAGGTCGTCTGACTCACTTCTACAATCAATGGAAGTCTATAACCTCGGACAAATGGGTCCTCCGGATAATCCGCAAAGGGTATTCTCTCAATCTTTTGGAGACCCCTCCGGATTGTCACCCCAGACGACAGCCCAGGCTGTTAGCTCTTCAGTCAGATCTTCTCGCCTCCGAGATACAGGGCCTTCTGAACAACAGGGCAGTGGAAGTAGTCCCACTAGATCAACGGAAAACAGGGTTCTACTCCCATTACTTTGTGGTTCCAAAGAAAACCGGGGGCATGCACCCCATTTTGGACCTCAGAAAACTAAACAAATTCCTTCCCAGAGAGAAATTCAGAATGATATCATTAGGAACCCTGTTACCTTTGCTTCACCAACACGACTGGTTAGCCTCCCTGGACATGCAGGATGCTTACCAGCACATTCCTATTCATCCAAAGCATCACAAATACCTAAGGTTCATGGCTTTGGGACAGCATTATCAGTTCAGAGTCCTGCCCTTTGGGCTATCCTCGGCGTCGCGACTTTTTACAAACTGTTGTGCAATTCTCGCAGCACATCTCAGAAAAATTTGAATACAGGTGTTCCCATATCTGGATGATTTTCTCCTAGCAAGCCCTTCCAGACGGGGAACTCTAGATGCCATAGCCACGGCTTCACACTTTCTCACGTCCATGGGAGTCCTGCTAAACCTGATAAAATCACAGCTGCAGCCCTCCCAAAGACTCTTTTTCATAGGAACCCTTCTGGACACCTCCTGTGCGAAAGCAGTTCTTCCAGAGGACAGGAGGAGCGATATCCTTCAGATGGCCCGATACATAGGAGAGAGCAGCCCGGTTTCAGCTCTCTCGATGCAATGGATGCTAGGTCTCATGGCATCCGTGGTGTTCACTGTACCCCAGCACCCCTCCACATGAGAACCTCTCAATGGATGCTCAGTACTCAGTGGTCCCTGACCATTCACCCTCAGTCCTTTCTCATCAAGGTGACAGAATCTTTGAAGAGATCACTCACCTGGTGGTCGCAAGAGGACAATCTTCTGGAAGGGTATCCCTTTGCTCCACTGGATCATCAGATTTCCATTACCACAGATGCGTCCCTGATGGGGTGGGGAGCTCACTGTCAGACTGTCCTCACTCAAGGTACATGGATTCAGGACGAGTCCCAGCTTCACATAAATGTCTCAGAAATGAGAGCCGTCCTTTATGCAGTCCGGGCTTTGAAGGACATTCTGTGTCACAAGAACATTCTCCTTCAAACAGACAACAAAGCAGAGATGTATTACATCAACAAGCAGGGCGGTGCTCACTCTTACCCCTTATGCAGGGAAGCGATGAGAGTGTGGGAATGGTGCTTGGAGCACAAGGCTCTAATTCAAGCGGTCTGTCTGCCGGGAGTGCAGAACGAACTGGCAGACCATCTCAGCAGAACAGAGACAGATCCTCACGAATGGTCTCTCGACTCAACCATAGTTCAGTCACTATTTGCAGAGTGGGGAACTCCAGACCTGGACCTTTTTGCATCCCCACTCAACACAAAACTGCCTCTCTTCTGCTCCAGAAATCCAGGGCCTGGCATTTTCTGTCAGGATACGTTCAGGCTGCAGTGGTCAAAACGCTTTCTATACGCCTTTCCGCCTCTTCCTCTAATTCAGAGGGCACTTCTCAAGTTCGAGTACCAGGGGGACAAAATGATCCTCATTGCTCCCTTCTGGACTCAACAGACATGGTTTCCACTGCTCAACAGTATGTCGGAAGCTCCTCCGAAACCACTTCCCCTTCAGATGAACCTTCTGACTCAGGGGACTGTTATCCATCCCAACCTGAGGTCGCTTCGCCTTCATGCTTGGTTCCTGAAGAGATAGAAGTGAACAGGTTCAATGTCTCTCGCAGGGTTTCAGATATTCTTCTGGCTGCACACAAGCCAGCCACTAAGAAAACCTACACAGCCAAATGGAAGCGTTTCTCGCTCTGGTGTGCAAAATCCTCTTTGAATCCCTTTTCTTGCCCAGTAGATAAAGTTTTAGAGTACCTCTCAGACCTCTCAAATTCAGGTCTGCAATACTCTACAGTTAAGGTTCACCTTTGTGCCATCTCAGCTTATCGTGAACCAGTACTTTCCTTGTCACTGGCTCAGTTACCTGTGGTTAAGAGGTTTCTTAAGGGAATTCTGCATACCAGACCTCCAATAAGATGTTCAGTCGCAGCCTGGGATATTAATCTTGTGCTAGGCATGCTCACTCGAAAACCTTTCGAGCCTCTAGCTACCTGTGAGTTAAAATTTCTTACTTGGAAAATGGCCTTCCTAGTGGCCATTACCTCAGCCCACAGGGTCTCTGAGATACATGCCCTAGTCACAGACCCCCGTATACTGTGTTTCATAAAGACAAAGTAGTTCTTAGGACCCATCCTAAGTTTTTCCCTAAGGTTGTTTCAGAATTCCACCTAAACCAACCTTTGGTCCTTCCTACTTACTTTGCAAACTTCCAAAATGAAGGAGAGCGTTCTCTTCATTCCTTGGATGTCAAAAGAGCTTTGTGCTTCTATCTAGACAGAACAAAAGATTTCCGCAAAGCTCAACAACTGTTTGTTTCCTTCAGTGAGACCTAGCTGGGTCAACCTGTCACTATCAGATGTATTTCAGCATGGCTGGTGGCATGCCTTCGCCACTGTTATTCCATGGCGTAGGTTAAGAGGTTAAGCTGGAGGGCAGAGTGTACACTCACTCTACTAGAGCGGTCGCGGCATCCCTAGCGGAAATCCACAACGTGCCCATTGCATATATTTGCAATGCAGCTACCCGGAGCTCAGTGCATACTTTCATCAAACACTATGCCCTGGATGTCCATGCCAGACGACATCTTTCTTTTGGCAGAACCATCCTTAATGGACTCCTGTCCTAAAACTGTGAGCTGTTGGTCTCCTGCCGCCCTCTTCGGGGATTATTAACTCGGTACACCCCCATTAGTGTGAATGAGTGGTGGAGACTTTTTGTCCAGGAAGATATGGAAATTACGTACCTACCATAATTCTTGATCTTCTTGGACGAGTCTCCATCACTCATTCACATGCCCACCCTCCATCCCTCGAGCTCACCTCTGTTGTTGGTCTTCACTCCCTCAATCTTTAGGATGTGAAGACTTCTGTGTTGACCCTTCGTACACGGGTCATCCAGACTGTCTTGTGTCCATTTTTTTTTTTGGTTAGGCTATCCTTCTAGGTTAGGTTACGCTGCACCTTCTTGGAAAAAAAGGTACTGAGGCGGTTGGAGGGTCGACGCAGAGATAGTCATTACCGCACGAGCTGAGGCTCGCGGTGCCGCTCCTCTCATCTCCATCTCTGGTGCCGACCCTCTAGCAAAAAAGATTGCTCCCACTGGGTCCTAGTGCCTCTAGCGCAGTCCCATTAGTGTGAATGAGTGGTGGAGACTCATCCAAGAAGATCAAGAATTACGGTAGGTACGTAATTTCCATTTTTCCAATTTGCTTTATAAAAGCCATTATTATCTGGTGGCTATTCAGTTGTCTATGTGAGATTAAATTTAGCATTTCTCGGTCAAGTTCCAACTGGACTGGTTTCCTCATCACAAAACTGCCATCACAACTGACACTAATTGGCATCCTCGCAGTCTCACAAAGTTTCAGTTTTAGTTTCAGTTTATTTATTATACTGGAAAAGCTTGTGAGCAAAGTTGCCCGTTTTCACAAGCGTTCAGTTTTGGACAACTACTACAGGAGGTTACATAATCAAAGGCAATCAGTTGAAGGTACACAGGTTGTGGAAAGGGGGCAAGATTTAGGACATTGAGTAAAGATATTTTACCAACAATTTAAAATAGACATTTACAAGTGCACAGGTAGAAACAGTGCTTGACAAGGTTTAAGACAATTGAGCACAGTTGTGTAACTTAATGTAGAAAACATTTTCAAGTGCACTAGTATAAAAGTGCTTGCAAGAGTCAGACCTGTAGATCATGCCTCCATAGTTAACGGGTGAGATACAGTTGTTAAGGTGGAGGAGGGAAAAAGAGCGGCCTGTGGGAAAATCACAAAGTGGGACACTAGCAGATAGCGGCCAGAGCAAGGTAGGACTTTAGGTTATACTTAAAGGAGGCCAGAGAGGGGCACTCAGTGAGACCAGGTGGAAGATTGTTGAACAGCTTGGCACCCTTTAGGCAAGGGTATTTTGGCCAAGAGTGGTCCGACAGAAGAGGATGGTGAAGGAGAAGGAGGAGGACCTTCTGGTGGTTCATAGGTGGGCTGACTTAGGGAAAATGGACATAATGCTGTTGGGGAGGAGACCCAGTGATAGTTTATGAAAGAAGGTGACTATGTTGCAGTTGAGTCTGTCCTCTAGGGAGGTCCACTTAGAGATTCTGTAGAGATCGCAGTGATGGGTCATTCTGGGAAGACCCATGACAAAACGAATGATGGTGTGATAGATGGAACAGTGTTTTGGAGGTTACTCTGAGAGAGGGGTGGAAAATAGTCTAAGGCCCCGTAGTCGAAGAGCAGGATCTGGAAATTGGTGGCAAGAAGGGTCTTAGATTCATTGGTCAGGTAAGGCCTCACTCTGTATAACATGCCTAGCCATTGATGTTTTTTTTAAATTAGCTAATTTATGTGTGAATCAAAGTTGAGGTGGCTGTTGAGAAGCAATCTGAGGTATCTAAATTAGCTGACTCTTTGAATTTTATTGCCATTTGTTGTCCAGTATTGTGAAATCAAAGGAGAGTGGTTTCCTCGGGCTAGAAAAAAACATTGATTTTTTTTTTTTAGCATTTAGTACTAGCCCCTTGGACAAGAACCAGGAGGGAAGGCTACTGAAATCAGAAAGTGTTGAAACAGAGGATGGAGGAGTACATAGAGGAAGTTGGGAATTTAAACTAGGAGTGGGGGGTGGCAGTTGGGGAAGAGATATGCAGAGACCACAGGTTGGGAAACCATATGAGCTTACCCCCCATAACAGTGACAAAGGACAAATGGCTAGTACTGTTGGTGATGCTAGGCAAGGAGGGCAGGATGGGGGAGGGTGGAGGGTGGTTACCCTTAATGCTAGGAGCCTTGGGAGGAAAACTGCAGAGTTACAGGTTCTCATGGCAGAGGGAGAGGTGGACATTGCGGTCATCACGGAAACATGGGCCACCCAATACAATGACTGGGACCTGTCTGTACCAGGGTACAGATTATTTCATAGGGACAGGGTGATTGGGAAAGGGTGGGGGTGGCACTATATGTGAAGGAAGGACTGAAGTGTGTAAGGAGGAAGGGAGAAGGGTAGTACAGAGTCACTTTGGATGCAAATCCAGGATTCAAGAATAGGATTCTTAGAATGGGAGTGGTGTACAGGCCACCATCTCAGGCGGAGGAGTTAGACAGGGAACTAGCGGGACAGATCAGGAGGACCTGCGAGAAGGGTAGTGTGTGGTGATTGTGGGGGCTTCAACATGCCAGGAGTGGACTGGAGCACCCCAACAACCAGGAACAGAAGGGAGCAGGTACTGTTGGATGCCTTCCAGGACAGCTTCCTGCTGCAAATGGTCAGTGAACCAACCAGGTTAGGAAATACTCTTAACCTTGTGCTGGCAAATGGGGACTTTGTGAGAGAACTTACAGTGGAGGAACCTCTGTCAGGGAATGACCACCGCTCAGTATGGCTCACATTGGATATGGGCAAGGAAGGAGTGGAATCTGGCACAATAGTGCTGGACTTCAGGAGGGCCGACTTTGGGAGGATGGGGGAAGTGGTAAAAGGGTACCTGGCCAGAATTCAGTCTAGTATGGACACTAACCAGAGGTGGGAGCTCATAAAGCTGGGGATAGTGGAGGCAACCAAAACCTGCTGCAAAGCCCAGAGCAAGAAGGCTAGGGCTAAGAAACCAATCTGGTTGAGCAAGGAGGTCATGGAAAGGTAAGGAGGAAAGAGCTGCCTTTAGGAAGTGCAAGAAAACAGGAGGGAGGAGGACAGGGAGGAGTACTTGACAGAATCGAAGGAGGTGACAAGGGCAGTAAGGGGAGCCAAAGCATCTACGGAACTCAGGCTGGCACAAGGCATTAGAGGGGAGAAGGACTTCTTTAGTACATCAGGGAGAAAGGAGCTGTAAGGACCACATAGTAAGGATTAGGAAGGAGGGGTTGGGTGGAAGCAGGGCGATAAGACGGAGCACTAAATGAGTACTTCTGCTCAGTATTTACTAAAGAGAAGAGGGGTGACACCCAAGGTGGGAGAAATGGCAGAAGCAGGGGAAGTGGTGACAGATGGGAAATCATGGAGAGCAGAGTTCAAGAGGGTTTGAAGGCACTGAGGGTGGACAAGGCGCCAGGCCCAGATGGCATCCACCCAGGGTACTGAAGGAGCTGGCAGAGGTCCTTGCAGGGCCTTTGGCAGACCTATTCAATGCCTCACTACATTCGGGGTGTGTACCTCAGGACTGGAGGATGGCTCATGTGGTGCCCTCACAAGAGTGGCCCAAGGATGAACCGGGAAACTACAGGCAGGTGAGCTTCACATCCATCGTGGGTAAGCTAATGGAGACTATCCTGAAGGAGGCTGGTGGCCCTCCTAGAGGCCAAAGGACTACAGGACAGCAGACAGCATGGCTTCATACATGGCAGATCCTGCCAAACCAACCTGGTGGAGTTCTATGACTGGGTAACTGGGCAACTGGACAGGGGCCATGCAGTGGATGTCCTGTATCTGGACTTCAGTAAGGCATTAGACTCAGTGCCACATGGAAGGCTGGGAAGGAAGTTAGTAGGCACAGGGCGGGTGCAAAGCTGGTGAGATGGGTAGGAAACTGGCTGCAGGGAAGGCAACAGAGGGTGGTGGTGGGTGGGGAGCTCTCACATCCAAGGGCAGTGACGAGTGGTGTTCCACAGGGCTCAGTGTTGGGACCAGTGTTGTTTGGGATATTCAGTGCAGACAGATCATGGGACATCAAGAGCAAGATCAGTCTGTTTGCTGATGATACCAAGGTAGGCGTGGTGGTGGATGACCTAGGGGGATGGCAGGGGTTGCAGGATGATCTGGCAAAGCTTGAAACCTGGTCAGACACCTGGCAACTGGGCTTTAATGCCAAAAAGTGCAAGGTGCTGCATTTTGGGATGAAGAACCCAAGGAGGAGTTACCAGCTAGGGGAGTGCAGCTAGCCCAGACAGAGGAGGAGAAGGATCTGGGTGTGCTCATTACAGGGTCAGTGAACAACTCGGCACAATGTAGGAAGGCAGCTGCAAAGGCCAACAAAATGCTGGGTTGTATTGCAAGGGGTATATCCTCGAGGAGGGAGGAGGTGATTCTGCCACTGTATAGGTCATTAGTTAGACCACACCTGGAGTACTGCGTGCAGTACTGTACTGCGTGCAGTACTGGTGTCCATATCTGAAGAGGGACATTAAGTTACTGGAGGGGGTGCAGCGCAGAGTGGCAAAGGTGATCAAGGGGCTGGGGGACTTATCATATGAGAGGAGGTTGAAGGAGTTGAACATGTACTCACTGGAGGAGAGGAGAGACAGGGCTGACATGATTGAAACCTTTAAATACATGAAAGGAATAAACAAGATGGGTACAGAGGGGCTGTTCAAAGTAAGGGAGGGGAGGGCCACCAGGGGCCATGATATGAAACTGGAGCGAGGAAGGTTCAGGAGGAGATGAGGAGACACTTTTACAGAGAGTGGTGGCTGGGTGGAATCGTTACCTGCTGAAGTGGTATGCAGTAGAACAGTGGACTGCTTCAAGCAAGGATGGGACAGGACAAGGGGAGGGGTTAATGAAGGGAAGGGTGGAAGGGAGGGGCAGCTGCAGAATAAGGGGTGCTAGCTGCACATTCGAGCAGACTTGATAGACCTCTAGGCCTTTATCTGCTGGCAAATTTCGTATGTTCGTACTGAAATCACTCTGAAGCTTGTTGAGTAAGGAGGAGGGGTCTTTGTCTTTGCTGAAAAGGGCGGCATTGTCAGCATACAAGATGAGTTCAGTGTTCGCGCAAGTATCGGGGAGAGAATTGACAACCAGGGAGAAAAGGAAGGGACTCAGTATGGACCCTTGGGGTACTCTGAACTTTGTGGGGCAGGGGTTGGACAGAATACCATTAATAATGGTTTGGTGGGACCTGAGGCTAAGGTAGTTTTGGAACCAGTTGGTGACATCTGGAGAAATGTGAAGGTCGGGTAAAGTGGATAAAAGAATGTTGTGGTCTACAAGGTCCAAAACCTTTATGAAGTTCACAAAAGCCAACCCTGCATAGAGTCCTTCATCAATACCTCTATCAATTAAGCTGGTGAATTTGATAAGGGCGGTCTCAGTGTTGTGTTGAATGGCATGGAGCTGAACTGCAGTATTCCCCCTTTCCTACATGGTGGTCCTGCCGTGGCAGGGCATTGTGGGTCTTCTGTTGCGGGTGGGAGGAGGGGGGTTTATAGCTCCAGTTGCTTAGAAGAGGGCATTAACCAGTTCATTATGTGACCTTGCCATATTTTGTTTATTTGCCATCTAGTGACTAGGAAAAGCACATTGTGTGCCGTGTAGCCATGTGTGCAAATGCCAGGAGCCTTAGCAACAAGATGGAAGATCTGGAGGCTGTCATGGTACAGTCAGACCTGGACATTGTGGCCATCACTGAAACCTGGTGTAATGATAACCATGACTGGGAGATGGCCATACCTGGCTACAACATATTCAGAAGAGACAGAGCAGGCAGGAAGGGAGGAGGAGTGGCACTGTATGTGAAAAATGACATAAGGGCCACAGAGATCCAGGAGGAACAAAATGGGAGAGATACTGTGGGTTAAGCTGGAAAGGAAAATGGGGCAACCATTCTGCACAGGTGTGGTCTATAGACCACCAGCCCAGGAGGAAGAAACAGATAGGGAGTTGATGCTAGCCATCCAAAGGATGGCAGACAAGGTGAGGTAGTACTGGTTGGAGACTTCAATATTCCAGACGTGGACTGGAGCATCCCAGCAGCAGCATCAACTAGAGCAGATTTATCCTGGACTTCCTTCAGGGTGCCTTCCTCAAGCAACTGGTCATGGAACCAACTCGGCAGAAGGCAATACTGGACCTTCTGCTCACAAACAGGGACAGTGTGATGGGGTAACAGTGGGGAGCACCTGGGTAACAGTGACCACCAGTCATTGTGGTTTGAAATCACAGAAAGAGCAGAACCAAACCACACAAAACACGTATCCTGGATTTTAGGGGCAGACTTTGGGAAAATGGGGAGATACTTGAAAGAGGCATTAAGGGAATGGGACAGGAATCAGGGGTTGAGGAACAGTGGGCAGTATTTAAAATGGGGATTATAAGAACAACAGAATTGTGCATTAAGCAGGTTAGCAAGAGAAAAGGAAGAGGAGACCATTATGGTTTTCCAAAGAGGTAGCAAAGAAAGTGAAAGCCAAAAAGATTGCATTCAGGCAATACAAAAGACACAGGCAGAAGGGGATAGGGAGAAGTACCAGGAGAAACAAAGGGAGGCAGGGAAGTCAGTAAGGGAAGCCAAAGCTCAGACAGAAGAACACATTGCAAAATCAGTGGGTAAAGGGGACAAAACCTTTTACAGGTACATAAGTGAAAAAAGAAAGACAAAGGGAGGGATAGTGAGACTGAAGGGGGAGGATGGGAGCCGCGTGGAGGATGACAACAGTAAAGCTGACATATTGAACAGGTATTTCTGTTCAGTCTTCACTGAGGAAGAGGGGGGTAATGGGTCTGAAGGGAGTACAAGGGGTGAGAATGGTGCAGAAATGGACACAAGTCCGTTTACACGAGAAAGGGTCCTGAAGGAACTGGAAGTAATAAGAGTTGACAAAGCAATGGGGCCAGATGGGGTGCACCCCAGGGTCCTTAAAGAACTAAGAGAGGTGATGGCTGAACCTCTGGCTATCCTGTTTAGCCAATCACTGGAAACAGGGAGGTACCCAAAGACTGGAGGACAGCAGATGTGGTCCCTTATACAAAAGTGGGAACAAAGAGGAAGCAGGGAACTACAGACCAGTCAGCCTCACCTCGGTAGTGGGGAAGATCATGGAAGCACTACTGAAGGAGAGATTGGTGGAACATCTGGTTGTCAATGGACTACAGGACCCATGGCAGCATGGTTTCACCAGGGGGAGGTCATGTCAGACCAACCTCATTGAATTTTTTGACTGGGTGACTAGGGAGGTGGATCAGGGGAGGGCAGTGGACATGGCCTATCTGGACTTCAGCAAGGCCTTTGACACTGTGCCACATAGAAGACTATTACACAAACTGGGGAATATGGGTGTGGGCAGGACAGTAGTGTGGTGGGTAGGTAACTGGGTGGCAGGACACAGAGGGTGGTGGTAAATGGCTGTCACTCCACAGAGGGAAGAGTGACCAGTGGGGTACCCAGAGGATCAGTGCTGGGACGGTCCTATTCAACATCTTCATCAGTGACATTGCGCGAGGATCTAGAAGGCAGAATTTCACTGTTCGCTGATGACACAAAGCTCTGTAACAGAGTAGACACACCAGAGGGTGTAGACAGAATGAGAAGGACCTGCAGAAACTTGAAGAATGGTCAAGGGTTTGGCAGTTGAAATTCAATGCAAAAGTGCAAGATAATGCATATGGGCACAAAAACCCTGGCACAATTTATCAGTTGGGGGTGAGGATATAGCATGCACCAAGCAGGAAAGGGATCTTGGGGTTGTCATCTCTGATGACCTCAAGGTAGGGAAACAGTGTGACAAGGCATCAGGTAAAGCAAATAGGATGCTGGGATGTATAGGCAGGGGCATCACCAGCAGGAAAAGGGAGGTCATAATTCCGCTATACAAGACACTAGTGAGGCCCCACCTGGAGTACAGTGTACAGTTCTGGAGACCATAACTACGTAAGGACATAGACAGGGTAGAGAAGGTTCAGAGGAGGGCAACAAAGATGGTGCATGGATTGCATCACAAGTCCTATGAAGACAGGTTGAAGGAACTGAACATGTACTCCCTGGAGGAGAGGAGGGAGAGAGGGGATATGATAGAGACATACAAGTATCTTACAGGGAGGAACAGGGTGCAGGAAAACACTATTTTTAAGCGAAAAAGATGTTCCAGGACTAGAGGGCATGGGATGAAGTTGGAGGAGGACGATTCAGAGGAAACATGAGAAAGAATTTCTTCACAGAACGGGTGGTGGACAAGTGGAACACCCTGCCAGAGGAAGTGGTGGGGGCTGAAACAATCATGGGATTTAAGAATGCATGGGATAGACATAAAGGAATTCTAGAGGTCAGGGGTAAGGGGAAACAGACTTCTAGGAAAACAAACTGAACTTACAAGCTCAAATGGGCAGACTGGGTGGGCCATAGGCCCTTATCTGCCGACACTGTCTGTGTATCTATGTATTGAGCCAAGGCCCAATTCTGGCTGTTACAGGGGTGGATGGAGGGACAAAGGAAAATAAAAACAAATTAAAATACAGTGGTTCATGACATTAAGTACAGTGGAACAGAAATATACAGAAGTATAACCGTGTAAAAAGTACAGTGTACATAAAGTGTCTTCCTATTCAACTTCCTTTGGGATTTGCCTCTAATTTGTTCTTGCTAGGAGATTTCTCCAAAGACCCTACAGAAACGTTGTTGCTGCTGTACGAATTTGAAGCCAGAGCCAAACTGAATGATCCTGCGCTGGAAAATGTACTGGAGGCAGTGCTGGAGCAGCAGCAGTTGGAACCTAAAACACTGGAAACAGTTGCATGTAAGTAAAACATTGAGTGAAATGTTAACTGATACCGGAACATGTAAGTGCAGCAGCAGCAATCCATGAAACACACTTGAAAAATATGGTGGCAAAAGGATGGTGATGGGAGAGGGGGGTGTTACTAACTAAGAGTGCAAAAGGGAGGAGAGAAAACCAACAGGGGAGATGCAAGGAACAGGAGTGTGGGGGAAGTGAACAAAAGGGTAGCAGGGCCAAGATGAGACTAGCTGCAAGAGGGGGTAAAATTAGTATTTACGATTTAGATGCGGCTTGAATGAAGAAATAGAGAAGAGACATATTGGGAGAGAGAAGTTTTTGCAGAGGTTTGAGAGATGGACAGAGAAAGCAGACTGACAGAGAGGTTTTGCAGCAAGAGATGAAGAAAGAGTGGACATCAGAGAAGCAGAGAGAACAGAAGGAAGACATGAAGGTGGTGAGGTAAGCAGATAAGCAGGACAGGAAGGAAGAGCGCCATTATTTAGCAAGAAAGGAGGAGCAATGGAGGTGACACTGTGACTCCAGGGATGGAAGAGCATGACTTAGGTAACAGGAGCTATGGTGACCAAAAAGCAGGGTACCTAGAGCAAAGCGGCAAAAGGAGTTAAGAAGGGGTTTGGTCTGTCCAGGATAGTTTTATGAGCAGCAGCACTGTGCAGTATGTCCATAGAGTCAAACACCAGCAAGATCATCTGAAGAATGAGCTTGCAGCAAAACGAGAGAGGAAAACAGGGTTTACTTTGGTGCAGTAGGCCAGCATCTTTTCCAGAGTCAGTCACCTCCATGGAGTCTGACTTACGGGTCTAGGCCTGAGGTGGTAGGACCCCATGGGATCTTTTGTCCAGGGAGTCAGCAATGGCTAGTGGCTAAAATGCCAGCAAGCCACTGCGAGGTGCCACATGCCTGCCAGTAACCGCTGTCTGCTCCATCACCTACCTAAGTTCTGTTCTTCCTGTCCTCAAGTACACACCATAGGAGTAAATCTCATCTCCGTAGATTGTAAACATTCATCGCAGGTTTATCTTATTTTTTCATGATGCCTGGTTAATGAAGAAAAAAGGGGACAAAACAGGGCCCCATTTTTCATCTGTATTCATGCGGAAAATCGACTTGTTCCAATGACCAACATTAGCTTTGCTTCAACTGCCTTGGATCCAAACATGAGATGGATTTCTTCGATGCCTGCTTCCATATGGACCGGCACACACTAGAGGTTCGCTTGTTGAAGTAGGGTCATCCAACCCATATCTTTGGAGGCAGGCATCAATCAAGGAGGTCCCAAGTTTAGGACACTGGGCCCTTCCCCAGGCCCTGTCAGTGGGCTACGTGGTCATCTGAGGAAACTGGTGCTTCACCCCACTATGATGATGTTGGGCTGAAAGTCTGTGTGGCAGTGTCAAGAGGAAAGTCATACATACACACACACACACAGGTCGTCTGCGAATCTGCCAGAGTCTGCTCATCCTGAGCAGCAGATGTCCCCGAATTTGGAATTGTGACTTTGGCCATGCCACTCCTGTGGACTCCTCGACCAATACTTATTGCGTCTCCCGTGCTGTCATCTCCGTTCTCGGTGACAACTCTGCAGATGACTTCAGGGGTGGCACAAGGCTTATCCCTGACACTGTCTGTGATGTCTGAGGGTAGCCTGGCACTGGAGTCACTGCCGCTGAGGACGTTAGGTGGGAGCCTGTTCCCAACCTTGGATGACGGGGACGACACCAGGCCCAATGTGGTTCGTGGCGCCATCTTTGATATTAGAGTCGACACGAGGAACAGTTTGGTGTCAGGGACAATGTCAGATGTTCCAGGAATCAATCCTTACCGTTGGTTTACACTAATGGGGCTGAGCTGGAGGCACTAGGACTTCGCGGAAGTCAAAACTTTTCAGGAGGGCTGGCAATGAGGTAAGTTGCATGCATGCGTGGCATTGCAAAACTAGCTTGCATTTTGTGGCTTACCTCAGCACCGGCCCTCAACCGCCTCAGTTCCTTTATTCCCTCCGTTGAGTGCATTTAGTGACAATGTTGCTTGCCCACCTGTTTGCAGAACTTCACATCTATATGACAGCAACATTCAGATCCTCCAAGAATCAATCTTCACCATTCACTACTGGTGGGTCTGTGTCACAGGAACTAGGACCTCACGGTAGTGTATGCCTTTAAAGCTTTAGAGGTAGGGGACCGACATCGGAGATGGGGCCGCTCAAGTGCCGAACCTATGGTATACTGTTAGTGCTGCAACTGAAGTTTGGTGCCGCAATTAGGGATCCACAACAAGGCCAACAGGGGCAATCTTCATTATGATGACTGTTCTCCACTGTAAATTTTGTTTTTGTTCTTGTAAATCCTCAGCTCTGTGTGCTTACCGTGATGTGGAACCTATGTAATGAGTTTGTCTCAAAGATATTTAATCCAAGACAATAAATAAATAAGTAAATAAATAGATCGCCCCTTCCTGATGCTGTCTTTAGCGCCCACACAGTTTCTGCCCCCTCCATGGCATGTCTGCCCCAGAGGAGGTTATATTTAGATTTGGGGGATGCAGAGGGCAAAGCACCCCTCCAATAAAAGCTGACTGTTTCTCGGGGGGGGGGGGCACTTTGGCGCTGTAACTCCCAGGAGACATAATGCTGGGCAGCTTGTTGCCTGCATCGTAAATGGCATCAACAACATGAGTTTCACACCGGCATTGGCGAACCCGAACAAATGACATGACGCCCGCGGGCTGGCCAGTAACTGATCCCAGCCCCTCTGCCGCCTCAGTTCTGTTCTTCCCGCCATCGAGGAATGCACTCCATAGGTGTACTTGCCATTTTTGCTGCATCACATGGCATGAGTTCACCCTGTAATGTTATTTCTGGGTTGCCCCTGAAAAAGGGACCTTCGGGGCTCAGTGGGCCTACCCGGTCATCAAAATTTAATAAATAAATAAATAAGTTTTGTTCATCACCGCTCACTCAATGCCGTATAACCTTTTCAACCTTTCATCGCTGCCTTTCCTCTTTCTGTCTCTTTTTTACGGTGCCAAACCCTTTTTTTTTTTTTTTGCTGGTTTTTCTTCTGAGAACCAATCATGTCCGGATCCCAGGGGCCTAAGAAGCAGAAGAAAATGACCAAAACAACGAACTCTCACCCCATGTGTTGTTGCCCCTGTGGGAGAAACATGTCCATCTGGTTCCGACATGATTGTTGCTGGACTTGCCTTGGAGCGAACCATGACATGGACCACGGAGATGCTTGCTTCTCTATGGACTTTCACACCTTGGCAATTTGTGTGATGAGGTGGGGATGGGAAACCCCCACCTTTGGAGGAAGGCGTCACACTCAGGATTCTATGGTAAGGTCCCTGGGCTCTTCCTGTGAGCCCCTTCCTGGTACTATATGTACTGAGGGAGACAGACCTCCACTAGTCCTTGTCTTGCCGAGATGGGAGGTCTGGGGGAAGGATTTGTGGAACAGCCAGTTCCCCCACCCGGGGCCAGTTGTGCACCCCTCCCAGTCCGGTACCCCCTTGGGGGTCCGGATGCCCCTGGTGGAGGAGTCACAGCTATACGCTGGGCCTGCACTGATGGGTCCCTTTGGGCTGCGGTCTGGCACCACTTCAGCTCCTGGTACTAAGGTGGGTGCCCGTGAGTGGGGAGGTGCCGCCCACGTGGGCTGCTGTTCATGACTCTGGGAGCAGGAAGGTCTTCTGGATCTCGTCCTTGGAGCAGTCAAAGGATCCGTAGTGTGAGGACCAGGATGATCCAAGCTGGCTTCTGGGCCCTGGTAAGGAAGAAGACCTTTCTGGGCTTTTCCCTAGGCCTTTAGCAGCTGCATCATCTAGGGGGTTCTTCTTGGCCTGGTGCTGGATGCAGCACCACTTCCCCTGTGTCTTGTGGTGCCACTGGCAGCACTGGGGATGTTTCCAGTGCCAGTTCCAGTGCTGGAGGGTAGATGGCACTGGGCACAGCATAGCTTTGGGTTCCAGTGCAGTTTCCGGCTTTGGGTTGGGTTCCGTCACCACCCCCGGTGCCGAATATAACTCCAATGCCTCTTGCAGTGCCAAGTGGGGTTCTGTTGCCGCCCACAGCGCTGGATCCCTTTTCTCCAGGATTGTGCTGCTGCTGACATTCTTAGCCTAGCCCAGGCTGCAGGGCCCGTTCAGGTGAGTTGGGCGCTGGTAGGTCCCAGTCAACGCCATGCTTCATATCTAGAGTAGCTGGTGGCTCTGGTAGGAGTTGGAGTGTTGACTTGGGTCCTCTGCCTCCCCCTCGGAACTGTCTGGGCCTGCAGTTGATGGAGATAGGGGCTGCCCTGTGGGAAAACTGTGGCTCCAATCTCCCCAGCTGGGGTTTCCTCCGAAGGGCACCATACAGATCACCCCTCTATGGTTAGGCGTTCACGGGTGGATGAGATGCATAGCTCCTCTTCTCAGCTGAGGTCCCCTGTTCGTTCTTGTATCTCTAGCAGAGGACGTGGCCTGCTCCATCATGACCCACCTCCTTCTCTGCCTATCCCCCTCCTGTCGCCGGCATTTTTGGTCCTGTTGGACCCTTGACCTGGAGGCAGTTCAGCACTTCAGTGAGTGCCTTTCCCACCTATCTGAGGGCAATAGACCAGGTTGTCTTTCAGCCTGAAACCTTGGCACTGCTGTCCCCTGAGTCCAGCTCCTCTTCATCTTCTTCCACTGAGAAAGAGGACTCCTCCATCCACCTCTCCTTCAATGTTGTTACAGCTATTACCAGCAGTTCCTTTCAGAGGATGAGGGAGCTACGACTGTCCCCTTTTTCCTGCCGTAATTCTGCACACCTGACACTGTCATTACTTGGGGAGTACAGTTATGATTCCACAGTCATACCTCCGTGGCTTAGGCCATTTGTGGAGGCATCAAGAGACGTCTTGCTCCATCCTTCTGCCCCCTCTCCAGCTCCAAGGGAAACCCAGCGTAGGTATTGCGCACCACTGGGATCTCCAGGAGCCATGCCACATCGCTCTTCTCGGGTCAAGCCCCCGGACACTCCCTCTGGGCATAGGCGCACACTGAGCAACCATCTTCTGGTATTGGACTCAGCTGAGTTTCACATCTGAGGTTGTAGAGTCTTTTCAGCAGCGCCCACTTAGTGGTGCATTGCTGCACATCAGGCACACCAAGCATCCTAAGGCAGGCACCTGTGGGTGACGCTGGGTTAACTCCTAGCGTCTCTGCCAGATTGTGAGGCAACCAGATAGGCCAGATGCCTTTCTGCATATTGTCTGAAGCTGGCAAGACACCAGGCGAGGGCATCATACAACGCCAGCTAGGTAGCCTCCAAACTAGTGAGAACTGCAGTCTGCATTAGGTGGACGGCGTGGTTGCATCTTTCGCGGTTGTCACCTTTGGCCCAGCGTAAGGTGATTGCCTCACATTTCCAGGGGCCTCATTTCTTCTCCTGTAGGAATAGGCATAGGCTTGCAGGATGCATTCCTGCTCCCAGGCCATGGGAGGCTCCACCTGACCCTAGCCAGTGTCGGGCCTCACCAGGCCTGTGAGGGGCCCCCCGCCTCTCTGTGTCTTCCCCCACAGGAGGCTGAGAGAACAACCATTTCCCTCAGGGTTTGCCATCACTACCACTGGTGGTAACTTTGGCACTCAGACCGACAATTGATGAATGGTGAAAATTAATTCTTGGAAGATAAGAAAATTACTTATGCACCTAATTCTTAATCTTCAGAATATTCTTCCACCATTCATCCTACCTTTCAACCCATCTTTCCTTCAGATGAGCAACCTGGGCAGTCTCTTCTCTTCCTTTCCTTTTCAGCCTTGCCCTCTCTTTTTTTTTGTTTTTTAGAGGGGGAAGGCATTGAAGGGGCAAACCACTTCAGGGAACTTCTTCCCTTAACATGCCCCTGTGTGGCCCTCAAAAAAAATGAAGGCATTTTACTTAAGGGCAGTTCTTACCCTAACCCTTCCCCTAGCCTTCCCTTTGTTGTCGTTAAGAAAAAAAAAACATGGAAGGACTAATTTTTAAGTCCTAGTTTTCCCTTTTCTTCTTCAATCTAAACAACAACAAAAAAAGAAAGAGTATTAGAGTAGTGATGGACTGTAGAAGCCTTTGTTTCAAAATTTTCTTCCCCCCAACACACTCTTTAGATAGAGGGGATCTATAGATCTTACTTCGATGAAGGCTGTTGCAGCAGGCCACACTGGTAGGACTAAGCCGCCAGGCACTAGGACCACACAGAAAACTTCTAGTTAGCAGTCTGCCATGAGGGACATCCCCCTGCCAACGTCAGTCAACTGACGTCAGCACAGCCTATATAGGAGGGCATCCCCCACACCAACCCAGTTCTTTTCCCGATGTCAACCCAAGCACTTATGACCTCAGCGGATGCCGCAGTTACAGTCGACCGCCATTTCCCGCGCTTACTGTGCTTTTTAATTTTTGTTCCTTTAAGTGTAAAACATAGAATTTTTCTGTGTTTTTTCGACGAGTTTATGTCTTCTCCAGAAGCCTCTTCTTCCAACTACTCCACTAAGTGTGCCTGCGTGTGACAGGGTAGAATTGGACCCTGTCCCATTTGTTATGGAGAAAGTGTTTAAATGCAAGGATCTTTCCTTTTCTGTCTCTTCTCTGGTTGCGCAACCAAATTTTCTTGTGAGACTTTGGACTTGATCAACCCAACAGGCTCACAGTTCTTTGCCTCTCGCTGTCTCTCAGTTTTCTCTTGCTGTCTGCTTTTTTACCTTGCATATCTAGATCCGCTGATATAAAAATATATGCAAATCGATATATGGAAATGTAACTGATGTTGAGATCTCTTTTGTTTAGAAAATATATAGTGTTACTGTTAAAATGTGTATATTTATAATTTGAGAGGACTGCAAAAAGCTGTTGGAAACTAGAGGTTATGTTAGTGCAAATCTTTGAGCCTTTTGTAAAAGCTGTGAAAAAGTGGGCCTCTCAGCTCAGGCACAATGTGTTCTAGCAACTGCTGCCTGATATTCACAAAAACAGGACACTTGCTAAGAGTGGGGGATGGAAGGGCATATAAAAGAGCTAAACTGAAACTGCAATAGAGATTAGAAGAAAAGGGACACAGACTCAAGGAAAACTACTGTTTTTTTTTTCTCCTTTGTACATAGTTATACTGAACAAGTTTCTTTCTTATGATACTGCTAGTGTAAATAAATATGTTTTGGTGAAATCTACAACTGCTCCTGGTTTTCCCTATGCTTCTTGACCTGTGCCTCAACGACGCTGCGGCAAACAGATTCCAGAAAAGAACGGCCACTCTGCGTGTCTGATCTGCTTAGGCCCAGGCCACCACACCAAAGCCTGCCAGCATTTCCAAAAATTCAACCGGCCCACTCAGACATGTTGTTTGAAAACCCTGGAGAGACATCTCTTAAAGCAAAAGCTGGTTGCTATAGAAAAAAAGCTGCAGGCCAGGAGCTCTTCGACCTCACCAGCCCAGTCTTCCAGGGCCTCTTCTTCTTCTTCTTCTTCTTCTTCTTCTTCTTCTTCTTCTTCTCCTAAAGAGAAGTCTGAGAAGTACAAACACCAGGACAAACATTGGGAATGGGCCCGGTCCACTTCTTGGTCACGGTCACCGCACGAGCCTTCGACCGCAATGGGGCAGTCCTCCTGCGAGGGACGGGGGGTTGGCCCCACCATCCCTGTTCTCTGGGCTACCAGTGGCTCAGCCACCCGCCCTCATCTTAATCTCGGGCGGTGGTTTCTCAGGTTAGGGGACTTCGTCTCCAGCCCCTCGGGCCCTTATCCTTCACAAGCTCTCAGCCAGGTGGCTCATCCAGTCTTAGTTCTTCGGGCAGCAGCTCTTCCACCGTCACCCCACTGGTCACGGCACTGCCTTTGTTGGCTCCCATTCTGAGGGTCACCACCAGTCTGGCCAGGCAGTGCCTGCAGCAGGCCGAAGCCGTCTCCTCCTCTCCGGCGTCACCTCTGCCTCCTTCCAGGGGGTCTCCTTCCCTCCCCAGTCACCGGCCTGTCCTGTAGGGCCAATGCCCACTGGACTGCCGCCATTTCTGCTGCAGCCCCAGACTTTGGGTCCGGCATCGACGTCACCGCTGCCATAGCAGACGCCTGTTGGCCCAACACCGGATCGCTGCCTGGCGCCTGGTGGCCTAACACCATGGTACCCTTTGCCAGCTCCTCATCCGACATATCCCAATCCGCCGTCTCTTCCATTCCTACCGGTGTATAACATAGCACCACAGGTGGACTATAACGCCCTGTTTTGGGCACGTTGGGCTTTCATGGTGAAGCAGACCCCTGCTCCTCAGGGTCCACCTCCAGCATCTACCACCCTCTGCTGGACCCGCAGCCCAAGAATTCTGACCGGACTGGTCCCAATAAACCCCGGATGTCGGGGTCTTCAGGGGAGTGACTTGACATCAGTTCAGGCTCTAAATGGGATGATTGCTGGCCTCTCAAGCCAGTCCTGAACAGTGAAACTACAGAGGATGACTCCGAATCTTTGGGGTCTTCCTCTTCTCTGGGCGAGTCTTTGGAGGGGAAGCACCAGGCTAAGTCGCATGACCCATGCTTCATGACTATTATGCATCACATCCAGTCTGTGATGGGCTGGGAGACCGAAGAACAGGAACCTGAGAGATGCCACTTGGCTATCTACCTCAGGCAACGGGATGCCCTCCCTTTGGTGGTGTCCCCTATGATTAACTCCTACGAGGATGTCACCAAGGCAGCCTGGGCTCACCCCTCTACAACCCTATCTGTACCTAAAAAGGCAGCTCACCTTTACCATGCCCCAGTGGGTATACCCTTTCTGGGCAGTCACCCTAAGGTGGACTCATGGTGATTAATGTGGCGCATGATTGTACTAAGAAGCCCAAGCACCTCAATACTCTCTCCCCAGACCCAAGCAGCTGGATCACATTGGAAAGCGTGTTTTTGCCTCTATTATATTGGCTAGTAGGGTCATCAACTATTTGGCCTATATGGTCAAATATCAGAATTTCCTCTGGGACCAAGCCAGGGATTTGGTCAAGATGTTGCCTGAAGGTGCCATTAAGACGCAACTTGCCCAGCTTCTAAAGTCTGGCTAGGATGTAGGCAGTCATGTCCTCTAGGTGGTTTATGACACTGTCGACACTGTCGACCATGGGGCAGCTGCAGGGGTCTGCCTCTGATGCCATTCTGGGCTCTGGGTGTCCAGTTTTGCCCCAGCTGTGCAGGCTACTATCTTGGATGCCCCCTTCCGTGGGGCGGTCCTTTTTGTGGGTGATGTCCAGGATGTGTCCAGGCTGGCAGTATAGCCTAAAGGTTAGAGTAACGAGCAGTGAACGGGCTTGGTACATCCAGCAGACCAGACCTGAGTTTGATTCTCACAACCTCCAGTTGCATACTGTGTGACTCTGAGCAAGTCACTTAACCACCCAGTGCTCCCAGGTCACCCCTGAAAACAGGCATTTGTGCCTAGTGGGCCTTACCCGGTTACTAAAGGCTAAAATAAATAAAAAAATAAAAAATAAATATTATTTCTACTTTGCAAGAGTCTGGGCAGGCCCTTAAGGCAGTCCATTCACTCCATCACACCCAGCCTAGAGCGGGCCATCAGTCCTTTCATCGGGTTTCCCTCAAGCTAACTCGGGGCCAGCCAGCCAAGGGCCAACAGAAGCGCAAGACTACAACAGCCTCTGCCACTGCCATGCCAGAGCTGCAAGAACTCCCACGGCACCTCTGCCCACCCCCACCTCCTGACACCTTAACTGACCCCTCCCGACCAAGGATCCAAGGGAGGCGGTCGGGAGTCGGGTTTCTCTCCACCTAGACAGATGGAGAGAAGTGACAACAGACAGCTGGGTGCTCCAGATCATAACTCATGGTCACACTCTGGAATTCCTAGAGTGGCAACCCAAAAATCCTCCTGTCCACTCTTTTTACCTTCCAGCACACCTGTCTCTTGTTTGACAGGAAATTCAGGCTCTTCCTCAAAAAAGAGCGATTGAGTCCGTCCCTCAGGCTCAATGGGTTTTTCCCCCCCCTTCTTCCTCATCCCCAAAAAGACCCGGGATCTCCGGCCCATCCTGGAGCTCAGCTATCTGAATCTGTACATCGAATACAAGGGCTTCAGGATGGTCGCCTTTCAGGGGCTTTTACCTCTGTTGTACCAGGGGCACTGGCTCTGTTCTCTGGATATGCAGGACACTTACCTGCATATCCAGGCCTTTCCTGCCTATCATCGCTTCCTCCACTTTCACTTTCAGGGAGCTCATTATCAGTTTCAGGCCCTCCCTTTTGTCCTTTCCACGGCTCCCCAGGTATTTACGAAATGCCTGGCGGTGGTGGCTGCTCTATTTAGGAGGCAGGGCTTCTATGACTTCCCCTACCTGGATGATTGGCTGCTTGCAGCCTCCTCCAGGGAATGTTTGGTTCAGATCCTGGAATCAACCTTCAGTCTTTTCCAGGTCTTGGGGATCACCATAAATCTACCAAAGTCCTGCCTCTCTCCTTTTCAGCATCTCCAGTACATTGGGACAGTCCTTGACACCAGTGGACCTTGAGGGTCCAGTGGGATCAGCATACTGATGACCTAGACCAGTTGGTAATGGTATCTGACCTGGTCTGGAAGACTCTGTCATGGTGACTGAACCCTCCTTTAGGGAGTCTCCTTTCAGTTTTTGAGCCCCCGACAAGTTCTTACAACGGATGCATCCAGCCTGGGCTGGGGCGCTCATTTGGCTGAACATCAGACCCAGGGTACATGGTCTCCAGTGGAGCAGTATCTCCACATCAACATCCTGGAGATGCTGGCGGTCCTTTAAGCCCTGCAAGCCTTTCAGACTCATCTTCTTCCCAGGCCTCTGCTGGTGCAGATGGACATGTGTGGTATATTACATCAACAAGTAGTGGGGACTTGGTGCAGGGAAGGCCCATCTGGCCTCAGAACAGCGCAGAGTGCCTTATCAGTCAAGATGTTGCCCTGAGCCATTATGTTAAAGCAAGGGTATACTGAGGCTGTTGGAGTTGATGGCCAGGGCCATTCCCATGGTTCCACTGGCTCGGCTACACATGCGAGTCCTCCAGTGGACACTCAGGGTTCAGTGGGACAAACACACAGATGAGTTGAAACAGTTAGTACTGGTCTCTTCCCCAGTCCACAAGGTGCTGGTGGACAGACCCGCTAAATCTGTTTGCAAGGGGTTCCATTCCATATGCCCTCCCCCCAGCAGATCTTCACTAGATGCCTCCAGGTCAGGCTGGGGGGGGGGGTGCATCTGGGTCTCTTTCAAACTCAGGGCTCCTGGTCACAGATCGAAACCTCCTTGCATATCAATGTCCTGTAGATGTGGGCAGTTCTGTATGCCGTGCGGGCCTTTCAGAATCATCTCCTCCCGGGTCAGCTGCTGATTCAGTCCGAAAACTTCAGTCTTGTCCACTATATCAACAGGTGGGGGGGGGGACACATTCATATCCTCTATGCAGGGAGGCCATGAGAATTTGGTATTAGGCGCTAGAACACAGTCTGGTTCTATCAGCCGTCCATGTCCCCGGCGTGCTAAACACCCTGCCGGACAGCCTCAGTCGGACTCAGTCCAGCATGCATGAATGGGAACTTCTCTTATCTTCCTGGAGTAAGTCTGCATCACTCATTTACACTAGTGGGATAGCGCCGGAAGCGCTTGGACCAAGCGGGAGCCTAAAATTTTCTGAAGGGTCGGCGCCGAGACAGGACCACTCATGCGCGGCGCCGCGAGACTGGCTCACACCTATGTAGGCTATCTCGGCGTCGACCCTCCAACCGCCTCAGTTCCTTTTCTCCCGCCGTTGAGTACGCTTGGATGTCGACGTCGCTCGTCTGCCGGAGTCTACGTTTTCGTCAATACAACAGCAGCGTTTAACGTTTAATTTAATTTAATGTTTTAAGTAGTAATTTCTTATTTTATGATCAAGAAGAAGATTATGAAGAAGAAGAAAAAGAGATTCTTTCCTGCCATCACCGGAGTCATCCTTAGACGGTAGCGGTGACGGTAGGAGGACTTCGTTTGAAAGTTTTTATGGCAAAGGGGCTGTGTCCGATCCACCGCCCTTAATTAATGGGGGGTCTGACTACGGACAGTCCTGTGCTCGGGGAAGGACAGTCCTCCGAAGCACAAATCTAGCGGTTCTAGGGATCCAGCTCCACTTAACGTCGAGCTCCTCTTCCTCGTTAGGGGAACAAGAATCGGTACCGCTCACGGTTGCCCGTTGGTACGTCTGCATGAGGATTGTTTGTTGGAAGGGGCGATGGGCCTGAACCGACTTTGGTGGGTTCCTCTTGACCCCACTCCTAACGGCTGCATTCTCGACTCCAAGCTCCATCTCTGTCCTCGTTGGAGCTCCGATGGGCAGTTTCACCTCTGGGCCGCTACTGTGGAGCAGGGGGGTTGACTTTCCAGTTTTTCCTGACTCTGTACCTGATTCAGGACCTCCAGGCCTTGGAGTCGTTGGACTGGAGTTGGGTCGATTGGCTCATGAATGGCGAGGTTCCCTCTTCGTGCCTTTGCCATCGTGTCGACCCCTCGTGCCTACCCCCTCTCTCTTTTCCATGCAGGGGCCGGCACAGGCACCAACTTTTTCCTTCTCCCCTTCTCAGGATTTCCATTGGCATTTTCCTTCGGCGCCATGCTTCGGCACTGTGGCTCGGTGCTTTGGTCGGCGCCGTGGCTCGGTGCCTTGATTGGCTCTGTGCAGTGCCGTTGGTGCTCTTGTTGCTGCCATTGGTTGTCGGCCCCATCGGTGGTGCCGTGGATGTCTGGGTGGCATTGTACACCCGCGGGCAACGCCGGGCACCCGTGGGTGCCATGGGTGATGCCGGGAGCACCTGTGGGTGGTGCCATGAGCACCCACGGGCGCCATGGGTGTCACAGATGCCATGGGTGCCACTGGTGCCATGAGTACCATGGGTGCCACGGGTGGCACCACATGCACCCAAGGGTGCCAGTGGTGCCCTCGGGTGCCATTCTTGCCATGGGTGTCATGGGTACCATGGGTGCTATGTTACCATGGGTATCAGGGGCGCTCTCGGGTGTCATTGCTACATGTGTGCCGGGGGTGCCTGAGGGTACTGCCACGGCTGCCCTTGGGTATCGCCCTGGTTGGCATAAGCACTGCTTGGTGCCCTCCTGTGCCTCGAGTGCTGCTGGTGCCACACAGGTGCTAGTGGGTGCTGTATAGCAGAATTAGTGACACATTTTTCCTTTTCGGACTTCCTTTCCACAGAACTTGTGGCGGGATGTTTATCACAGAATGAACTCCTGTTCTGCAGATTATTTTGTTCCACACATCTTAGTGAGTGGCGGTCTATATGGGATTTTGTGTCATCCAGCGGCTTTCTGCTGATGGAACTCTGCTGTACTACTCTGCCAGCAGAATCTCATTCTGCTCAGCACTTTCTGGGCTCCCTACGTGGTACCAAGCTACTCGACATCCTTCTTGATGGTGGAGTCTCTAGTGGCTCTGATCTAGACCTCTCTTGGAGGTTCTTCTAGGGTAGAAGTGCATCTAGATGGGTATTTCCCTGTCCTTCTGGTCAGTAATACAGCGGACAACTAATTTTATATACTAAAGGGCACGTCCTCTCTATCATCAGAGCCCGTGATGGAAAATCTTTTCAGTAGTTCCTCAGTAATGGGGTCCACTGTAGTATTTCACACTGCATCTATGGACCATACACTTCTGCGTCTAGACTTTTTCTAATGTCAAGACAGTTACACTCTGTGGAACATTCTAGTTTAATGGTCGGGAGCCGCTCTGGCTCTTCCACTCCTTTGATAGGGGTATACAGCCCCCTTGTGATAGTGCCCCTTCTGTGGCTTCTTCGGCACAGGTGGTTAACATCTCTCCGGCTGTGATTATTAGTCCAGTCATGATTTCAGTATGGACGCTCAGACTCCTTCTGCAGACAGATGGAGAACATCTTCGTCATTTTGTATCAAGACAATCCTTGCGAAATAGCAGCCTGAAAGCCTTGTTAGGTTCGGACTAATAAAAAAAAAAAAAAACAGAAAAAACATTTTATCACAGCACAGGGCCTAGCCGAAATTACCCGATACCCTCCTTTTTTTTGGATCTCGTCAGGCTCTGCCTCAGCCCCTGAGGCGCTCAACTCCAGAGTACGATAAAGAGTACCTGACTTCTTCCCCTAGAGGGAGTCCGATCCGGCGGCGGTATGGGTCATCTCTGGAGGCAGTATAGCGCAGTGGTCTAAGGCTCTGAGCTGCAAATCTGGTGACATCCAGCAGACCAGACCTGGGTTTGAATCCCACAGCTTCCACTTGCATACTGTGTGACCCTGAGCAAGTCACTTAACTTCCTTGTGCTCCCAGGTCGCACCTGGAAACGAGCTGTGGCTTAGTGTGCCTTTCCTGGTTAAACAATTTCCCCTTTCCTTTCTCTAAGAGAGATTTCTCTAATTCAGAAACATTTCCTAGACCTAGGCAACTGCCCAGTCTGTTAGTTCCCCTTTCTTTTTATCAGGCTTTCTTCTCTTGAGCAGAGCCTTACAGCAGCAGAAGCGACTCTCCACCAAGTCGGAACTCAGGTTCCTACTTCCTTGCTTGCTTAACTTAACAGGCGTATTTTTTCCTTCTTGATGGAAGGTCAAGTAGGTCTTTTTTCTGAGGTAGCTTCACAAATATTCACAACTTCGGTTCCTGCACACTGGTCCATGCCAGTCGCTCACGAAGCTATCCTCTTCAAGTGTGTGATGGAGTTATGATGTTTGTTTTTCAGCAAACAAACTAGAATCCTTAACTACTCCCTTCAGGGAGGCCAGCGTGGGTAGTGCCTCACCGCATTGAGTCACTGCCTCTTTAAGTCACTTCAACAAATGGGTTAGCCCTAACTTGGTTCTGCTGTGTCCCTCCTCGACGCACATCTGCCTCTATTTGCCTTAGAAAGCCAACCCCTGTTTTTTTCTGTCGGAATGTTTTTTCCGCAGTGGACACGTCCTCCTGTACACTTTTTCCTTTCTTCCCTGAGTTCAGAGACTGCTGCTACAGTTGTACACACAGGGGCAGGATGTTTCCTTTGGAATATGCAGTGGGTAGGATCTGGTTCTACTAGACCACCACAAGAGGCTTCTAAGTTGTGCTTGGCCTTCCATCAGGAAGGTTCTTGTGACTGAGTGGAGACCATTCTCCTTGATGGGCTAACCCCACCTGGACCCCCTTGCTTACCAAGTAAGGGGTTCAAGTGCTTCTGGACCTGTTGTTTACAGGTAAGCCATACTTGATAGTGGGGGTTTCCATCTGCACTTTCCGGTCTACCCTGAACCAGTAGACTTTACCTCCGACTCTTTCAGTTCCTGAGGTCCCTTTACGTTACATTAGTACATGTATTTGACACTATTAATTTTGGTCATAGACCAAATTGTGAGGCCAGGTTCTTGCTGCTCTCCTAGAGTGGTTGCGGCTTCCTGGCAGTCTTTAATTTTTGTGTCCATTGAAGTTGTCTGCAAAGTGATGAGTTACAGCTCGAGCGCTTATCTTGTAGGCACTATGTTCTAGTTGCTCTTTACAAGACAGCTCTTTTTATTAGCAGGACAGTCCTTGGCTGCCCTTTCTGAGTGAACCCTGTTTCCTACCACCCTACTCAGGGTTGTTGGTTTTAGCTTGGTACTCTCCCACCAGTGTGAATTTGTGATGGAGACTTAGTCCAAGAAGATATGGAAATTACATACTTACCATAATTATTGATCTTCTTGGACAGTCTCCATCACTCATTCACATGCCAACCCACCATCCCCTGGGTTTACTCGTTTTTCTTTCCTGGTCTTCATGGTCCTATGGTTCAGACTGTGAGGACATTATTATTTGACCTTTCTTGCAAAGGCCATCTGGGCCCTTTCAGGCCCAGAAACTCAGGATGAGTTATTCTCATCAGTTACACTGCACCTCCTTGGTCGAAAAGGTACTGAGGCGGTTGGAGGGTTGATGGAGAGATAGCCTACATAGGCACGAGCTAGTCTTGCAGTGCCACACATGCGTGGTCCTGTCTCAGCGCCTACCCTTCCGAAAATTTTAGGCTCCTGCTTGGTCCTAGCGCCTCCGGCGCTATCCCACTAGTGTGACTGAGTGATGGAGACAGTCCAAGAAGATCAATAATTACGGTAAGTACGTAATTTCCATATCTGTCGCAGATCTGGTCACAGGATGGTGTCATCCATAGTTGGATCTTTTTGCGTCCCCACTCACCACAAAACTGCAGTCCAGGGCCTGGAGTTGGGGTCTGGCAATGTCCCTCTTCTGAAGTGGGAGATCCTTTACACCTTCACTCCTTTTCCTGTGATGCAGAGGGTGCTAATCAAGCTACAGATGGAGGGGGTCAGCATGATTCTGGTAGCTCCATTCTGGCCACGGCCCCTCTGGTCCCTCTGCCTCTATGCTGGGATCTGTTGATGCAGACTCAGGGGACCCTGGCCCATCCCAACCTCAAGTCCCTTCATCTGCATGCCTGGCTCTGAGGACATAGCCATCGCCTGGTTTGGGATGTCACAGAGGTTGATGGGTGTCCTTGTGGCCACTCGGAAGACCTCCACTTGAGCCACATATGCCATGAAGTAGAAGAGGTTTGCCATATGGGCTGCCAAGCATCACCTGGATCGTTTCACTTGTCCTGTGAGCCAGATTCTGGATTACCTGATATCTCAATGCGACTCAGGCCTCCAGTACTCCTCTCTCAAGGTACACCTTTCAGCTATCTCGGTCTTTCATGAGCCTGTGGGAGGCTGCACCATGGCTCAATTGGATGTCTCCTGTACCTTCCTGAGGGGCATCCTGCATCTGAAACCTCCAATCCTTTCCCATGTCCCGGCTTGGGAATTGAATTTTGTTTTGGAGAAGTTGTCCCTGTCTCCTTTTGAGCCAGCCATAACTTGTGAGCTACGCTTTCTTTCCTGGAAAGCATTATATTTGGTTGCTATTACCTCTGCTCGAAGGATCTCAGAGTTTCAGACCCTCTAGAGCCAGGAGCCTTATTTGGTTGTTATTTTTATTGTTTATTTTATATTTTAACAGGATATGGCACTAGGCAAAGCCTTTTTTCAGGGCCCTCCAGTATTATAAAGCAATGTTTCATACAAAGCAAACAAATCATATATACATGTGACAGGGTAGAATAGGACCCTGTCCCAGCTGTAGTGTAGAAAGTGGTTAAATGCAAGGATCTGTTTTGTTCTACTCCTTTCCTGTCTCTTGTTTGTCCGTTTGCACAACCAGATTCTCTTGTGAGACCTAGGATTTGATCACCCCGACAGTCTTGCAAGTATCCTGAACAGGCCTCAGCCTGGGGGAGCCAGCTACGTTGTCTATTGTCTATTTGTGCACTAATTCCACCCACTGTACAAGTTCTGTTGATTCCTAATGTATGTATGTCGAAATTCTGATGAGCACTAAGATTGGTACCCAACTGCGTACTGACCAGATTGTAACCATTAATGGTCAGCACACCCAATTTTATATGTGAAATGTGTGTACTATGTAACTGAATCTGGGTCGCCCTTGAAAAAGGGACCTTCGGGGCTCAGAGGACCTACCCAGTTATCAGAATGGAATAAATAAATTAATAAATAATTTGCCTCTCGCTATCTCTCAGTCTTCCCTTGCCATCTGTCTTTTCTCCCTTGCATATCTGCTGATATGAAAATATATACAAATCATTATATGGAAATGTAACTGATATTGGGATCCCTTTTGTTTAGAAATTATATAGTGTTAATTTTTGAAATGTGTATAATTGTGGTTTGAGATGATTGCAGAAAACTATTGGCAAATCAAGAGGATACCTTAGTGCAGTTTTTAAGCCTTTTGCAGAAGAGCTGTGGAAAAGGGGCCTCAGCTCAGGCACACTGTGTTCCTGCCTGAAACATACAAGAACACTTTGGAAGATGCTTGTTAAGAATGAGGGGTTGGAAGGGCTTGTAAGATAGAGCTGCAATTGCTTGCAAGATGGACACACAGAGATTGAAGCAAAAAATCTGATAGATCTTTACTATTTTATTCTACCTTTGTAAATAGTTTTACAGAACAAATTTATTTTTTTGTTACTGCTAGTACAAATAAAATACTTTTTGTGAATTCTACAACTGCTCCTGGTGTTTCGTATGCTTCCTGACCTGTGCCTTGACGACAGTACAAACACAGTTGTTATAAATACATCCGAGTACAAAAAGATAAAATAATCAGTGTAACAGTTACAATAAAAGGGGATTTGATTTTTCAGAAAGACAGGGTGGGATATTCAGACTGCGCCAGGCAGGGGTGCAAGCCTGGGTGCAGCGTAACTGGGCTGCGCCAGGGCATGGACCAGGTGATATTCAACGGTGCTGCACCATGGCTCAGCACCGTTGAATATGGAACTGATGGCACACGCACTGCGCACGACACAGTGGGACTGCGCCAGTGCAAGTGGCAGAAGGGAAGCAGGGGGATGCGCCAGCACAAATGCGGTTGCGCTAGGTGCAACAACTGCGATATTCAGCACTGGGCATGCAAATAAAGCCAATATGCATGCAACGCGCAAATGGGGCCATTTGCATGTCTTTATGGCCCCATTTGCATACGGTGCGCTGATCCCCCTGGCGCCCTGCCAGGATGCAGCCAATGGGGACCGACGCCCTGCAGTCCTTTGGCAGCTCCTGTATGCCCGATCGCGAGCATATGTTCAAAACATCCCTGGTGGTCCAGTGGACCGCTGTCCATTCCCCGATCGCGGGCATCCATATTAAAAATCCCTGGTGGTCCAGTGGACTGGTCCCCATCGCCTGATTGCGGGCATCAGTAAATAAAATCCCTGGTGGTCCAGTAGACCGGTCCCCATCGCCCGATCGTGGGCATCAGTAAATAAAATCCCTGGTAATCCAGTAGAACCACCCCCACTCACCCACTGAGGCCCTCACCACCCAGCACCCCCCCCAGTCAGCAGTGGGTAGCAGCACCCTGCCCGCATGCTGCCCGCCTACTGACAGCGTACAGTAAGGTCTGTACGCCTATTGATCCCCTGCGCGGGCCAATGAGCATGCACGAACTCATACTGCACTACACACAGCCCCACATGTGAATTAATGCGTGTACTGTTCCTATGCTCCGCAAACTGGCGAGGGGGGGCACAATGCTACCTGGGCAGGGAGCATGTGGACTGTGTTCTGGGTGGGCGGGTGGCCACCCACAGCTGGCAGCTGTCATGTTGCGCTCTGCAATACGGCAGCTCACCTGTGGGTGGCCAAGACTTGTTCCTGGTTTTACCAGGCACAACTCTGCGCCCCCCTGAGCGGTGCAAGGCGGTGTTGTGCCAGCATATGCGCCACACATCCCAGGCTGAATATCGGGATGTGCCGCATATGCATGGGCACTCTTCCCCCTCACACTTGCACTGCTTGCATTACTGATGCATCCTGGCGCATCGGGAGTTGCGCAGTGCAAAACTTGCCCCTTAGAATATCGCATAGGCGCATTGGTGGGTTACGCATGGCGCATCCTTGTTGTGCCATGCGCAGACCTTTTGAATATCCCACCCAGGGTGTCTTTAAGCACAAATCCTAAGTTTCTTCCTAAGGTGATGTCTGAATTTACCCTGAACCAGGCTATCCACCTATCTGTTTACTTCCCTGAGCGTGCCAATCTAGGGGAAGCACTGATCCATATGTTAGACGTGCGCAGAATTTTGAAGTATCTGCTTCGTATTAAGTAGTGCCGAATGTCAAAGCAGCTTTTTGTTTCTTTCACCCCAGATAGAGAGGGTGTTCAGGTTTCTAAGCAATGTTTGTCTAAATGGTTGGCAGTTTGTATTGTGTTCTGCTACAACAAGCATGGCAAACAGTTGCCAGGGGCGGTTAAAGCCCATTCCACAGGGAGTATGACTACCTCTGTGGCCTATTTCAAAGGGGTCTCAGCTGCTGACATTTGTGCTGCTGCCACCTGGAGTACCATAGATACTTTCACTAAGCACTACAGTCTGGACATTGCTTCTAGAGCCCGTGCAGGTTTTGGCAGGGCTGTGCTGCAGGGCCTTCTGTCTTACATGTAGGGCTGGCACTCCACCAGACTGTTTCTTTGCAACTGTAACTGCTTGAGACTCATTCCATATGTGTGACCTGATGACTGAGATGTCCCCGACGAAGATGGAACAGTTGCATAAGAAATTACTGTAACAGTAGATCTTTGAGGCAATCTCAATCATCAGGTCAGCCATCCCTCCCTCCATCTCCCTTTATAGGGCCCTTTCTCAGAATTGGCTATTCTGTGTCTGTCGTTGAGGCACAGGTCAGGGAGCATAGAAGGACCAGGAACAGTTGTAAAATTCACAAGTAGAATTTTATTATTAATTACAGTAAAATAAAGAATAAAAATTGTTCAGTATAACTATTTACAAAGGCAGTACAGAGAAAACAACGTACTTTATCTGAGGGTCTCTCTAATTTCAGGTTTCAGTCTTTCCTCAGCAAAAGATTGCTGCTCTTTTTATAATGAATCTTTGCCTGGTAATTAACTTCTGCAACCTTAGCTCTTTAACAGACACCCTGTTTCTCATAAAATGTATTAGAACTTTGTCAATTTCCTGGCAGGTGCAACAAAATAGAACATGGTGTCCGGGAATTGACCTCCTGTTGCCAACTCTAGACAAGCATTTGTCAATGCCGAATGTTTGCTTGCTGGCATTGGCAGTGGTAGTGTAGAAGTTACAGAGCTGGGTAACAGTAATGGCAGTGAAGTATTGAACTGAAGCCAACCCCACCACCACCCTGCAGAGAGTGACAGGCATTGGGGTGTGCCTTTGGGTCGTCAGGCATAACGGCACGCCATTTCAGTACACCCCACCCTGCAGACACTGGCAAGTGTCACGGTGTTCCTTGGGGTCTTTGGTCCTTATCGCACCCCATTCCCATTAGGAAATCACGGTGGGATGGGTGCGATATAGAAATGGGGTGAACTTTGAGGGCGAAGAGTCAAGGCATACCTCAATGCTTCTCACTGGCTGCAGGGTGTGGAATGGTATGAGCATTACAGGCAAGAATCCCAAGTCACACCCCTGATGCCTGTCATTCTCTCTACAGGGTTGGGCGTTATGGTTGGAAACCTAATACCTCAGGCATTCGTTGGTATTTTCCTCCAAATGTTCAACATGTTTTTTGTGACCCACCTCATGAACAGGGGAATATCAGTTTCTTAATGAAGCTGCTTATGCGGCGACTACGGCATTTTCTTTCTGAGGTGCAAAACATTCGAACAGGATGTAAAAAATGACAGCTGTACTGTGCATGGGGAGGTGTAAAAAATGGCAATGTTGTAAATCTACAGTAAAAATATTTAAAAAAATGGTGAAGTCATGAGCGTACATAGAAACTGTGCAACGCACACCTGTAATATAATTAGGTTGGGGATTTTTTTACAGCAGATTGTCAACTCAGGCATTTTGGTGCCTCCGATCATGAACAGTGTCACTGTGGTTTTCTTTATCTGTCCCGAACAATGATTTCCCACAGTGACCACGCATCTCTGCGCTGAAAGTGTGAAAACACACTTTGGCCATGTTGTGAAAAATGACAGCTGTACTGTAAATAAGGCAGTGTGGAAAAATGCCACTGGTGAAAATCTGGACTTAAAATATTACAAAGTCATGAACTTACGAGGGTGCGTGGAAACTGCGCAATGCTCACTCGTAACACAGTCATTTTATGGACTTTTGTCACCAAATTTTCAACATAGCCATTTTAAGACCTCTGCTCATGAACAGTGTAACTGTGATTTTCTTAATCTGTCCCAAACATTGCTTTCACACACCAACAGCACCATTGTGCACTACATGTGCTAACATTTTAGTGACATATGAAAATGGCAGCTGTACTGTTCATAAGGAAGTATAATAAAATGGCAATGTTGAAAATCTGAGTGAAAATATTAAATTTGCAAACTTATGAGCATGCATAGGAACTGCGCAATGCACGCTCGTAAAACAGTAATTTTTAGGAATGTTTTCACCAAATTTTCAACATAGCCATTTTAAGACCTCTGCTCATGAACACTGTCACTGTGATTTTCTTAATGTGTCCCGTACATTGATTTAGCACACACCGACTGCCATTGTGCTCTACATGGGCGGAAACACATTTTGGGTGAGATGTGAAAAATGACAGCTGTACTACTTATAAGAAGGTGTGGTAAAATGGCAATGTTGAAAATCTGGAGTGAAAATATTGAAAATTTGTGAACTTACTGACGTCGCTTAGGAACTCGTAACCTGCAGCTTAATAAAACAGTCGTTGTTTGAAATTTTCCACCAATTTTCGAAATAGGCTTCTTGAGCCCACCTTATGAACACTGGCAGTGTCATTTCGGTTAATCGGTCCTGAAAGGTGATTTGCGCAGTGACTGCGAAATCACCCTTCAGACCGAATAACGCCATGACAGTGACATCATTCATGAGAAGGGTCCCAAAACCCCATGTTGAAAATCTGGTGCAAAATTCAAAAGATGCCTGAGATATGCAACAAAGTTGAACCCCCATCTATCCCATTATACAGCTTACGGCATTTCCTCAGTTCACGGTCAGCTTTGAAGAGTCTAGACATGTTCCCAGTCCACGAAGATCGTCGCGCGAGTCGGAGGAATAGTATGGGGTGGGCGTGGGGGAGGCAGGTGCGCAGGTTGTGCTGAGGGTGCAGGTTGTGGGAGGAGGGCCAGGAGACTATGTGGGACCGTTTTTCTTCACAGGTGTTCTTTTGTTTCCAATGATAGCGGGACATTTGCCACACTGGGTTGGGCTCCCAGCGTGGCACAAGGACGGTTGGGGGGGCATTCAGCTGATGGGGGACTGGGCACCCCCGTCGCCCAAAGCATTGATTGCCACGCTGGGGTGGGCTCCCAGCATGGCACCCAGTACTCGGGGGGGTTGAGGACAGTGGAGCCGACGGGGGATTGGGCACCCCCCGGCTATATCACGAGTTGCCACGCTGGGGTGGGTACCCAGCGTGGCATTTGAAAACTTTGAGGGGCGGGGGGCCAGCACAGCCGGCGAGGTTGGGCACCCCATCGGCTATACAGTGTCGTGCGTGCGGGGGCGCGTGCATGTGTGTGTGTGTGGGGGAGGCGCATGAGCAGGCGATATCTTATCGCTCACTGAAGCGTAGCTCCCCTTTGAACTGTATGCCACTGCGTTTTGGAGCTTGTCACAGACAGCTCCATCATGCATTGGTTACAGGCGCGCTGCCAACACACTCATTGAATTGGAAGAGCGGGTGACACACCTCCAAAATCTCGGAGGATGGCACTATGTTTCTTGCACATGCGTGCAAGCAAACATAACAAACATAATAAATGTATCTTAATTTTTGAAGACTGTTTTTTTTTTTTTTGTGCGTGCATATGTGACGTATGAATGAGGGATCCACTCACTGTAGATCAAGGGAGGATGTGATGTGGTGCAGGTACATGGGGGGGTGAACAAAGTGGTAGACAGTAAGCCCTACCAGAGCTTCAGGCTGATGTAGCACAGCGATACATGGGGAGTGAGAACAAAGTTATAGACAGTAAGCCCTACCAGAGCTTCAGGCTGATGTAGCACAGCTGGACTAAGGCAAGGGAGGATGTGAAATGATACAGGTACATGGGGGGGTGAACAAAGTGGTAGACAGTAAACCCTACCTGAGCTTCAGGCTGATGTTGCACAGCTGGACTAAGGCACAAGCACCCACGGCATGTTCTTATAGTCCCCATTTATATGTCCATTTATGTTCTTACAGCACTGATTGCCTAACTGAGTCAAGATGTAAAACAGATACTAAAATGTTAGGTTTATTTCAGGTGACCATGCTCTTATAGTCCCCATTTATATGTCCGTTTATGTTCTTACAGCATTGATTGCCTAACTGAGCCAAGATGTAAAACAGATACTAAAATGTCAGGTTTATTTCAGGTGACCAGGATCGTAGTGGGGAGAGGGGGCAAGTGAAACAATGTCCTGAGAATGTGCTTAAACTTATTAACCATTGCTGTGCCACGAAGTGATACACCGGTCCAGAATCCTATACGTTCAAATTATGTTTGCAGCCTAAAGGTGCTTAGGTGGATTGGCATTTACATTACTCAGCGGCAAATCTTTTCATACTTTTGTGATCATCGGTTAAGATATAACCACTAACTGATGAGACACTTGGGGCATGAAACTGTGCTACCAGCAAAGTTGCATTTGCAAAGCCTGAATATTTATCTGTTGATAATGAAATGAAAACTGTCAGCTGATAACATTCAGCCACTGTCCATTGCACAGAATAGACATCTCACTGATAGATCTGGAGCAAAGGGACATGCACTTGCCAATGACACCTCTACAGCTCCAGACACGGAAGAAAGAAGTTCATGCACTTTCATCGCTGTTAACTTTTCAGCATTTTAAAACAGTTACTTAGCATCTGCACTAAGATGTTACATCGCTGAACTGAATTGTGACACCAGAATCCCTGCGATCAACATTTGTCAGCAAAAGTGAATTGAAAAAATCAATAGATGTATAAAATGGTAAGTGACATGAGTCAATAACAACATATCTGCATGTAATACTTGGCTTAAAATTTGAGCACCACCATATTCCGTACCACAGCGTCAAACATCCTTAATGACAAACTCACTACAATAATAAATAAGCATGCCCCTTTCATCAAAGTAAGGGTACGGAACAATTCCAACCCCTGGTTCACCTCGGATCTCAAGGCAGCCCTTATAGCTCGAGATAAGCTCTGGGCTAAAGCTAGACATTCCAAAGAATCTTCGGATTGACAGGCCTTTAGAACAGCCAGGAATAACTGTGTGAAAAAACTTTGCTCTGCTAAAGCTAACTATTATATTTCTACTCTCAAACAAGCTAAAGGTAACCCTCATAAAATATGGAAGACTATCAAAGCTATAGAAGGAAGGCCCATGGCCCCCTCAGTCCCAACAAAGATAGGTGCAAGTGGCAAGATTGTGGAAAACAAGTCCCTAATCCTGGAGGAACTTAACTCCCACTTTGCCACAGCTGGATTAGCTTTTGACTCGTCACCTTATGCTGGTGCTGCGGTGAGCCAGCATACCCCTCCCCCTACATCTAGTCCTGCACCCAGCCCCTTCCAACTGCGTGAGGTAACTTATAAAGAAGTAGAAGATTCTCTTCTTAACTTAGACACCAAAAAAAGCGCAGGGGACGATGGCTTGGAACCCTTTTTCCTAAGGTCAGGCTACGCCCATCTCACTGCCCCAATTCTCCACATCTTCAATCTTTCCATTACATCTGCTACTGTGCCGTCCTGCTGGAAATCAGCACATATCCTCCCTCTATTTAAATCTGGTGACCCATGCGGTGTAAACAACTATAGGCCTATCTCCATATTGCCTATCCTTTCTAAAGTTCTCGAAAAACTGATCCATATTCAGTTAAAATCTCACTTGAAACCTTCTCTCATTAACCCAGCTCAGTCTGGCTTCCGGGCTAATCATAGCACAATCACTGCACTAGCAAAAGTAACCAATGATTGGATCTCTGCTATAGATGCTAAGAAGGTAACTGGTACAGTCTTTTGGACCTCAGCAAAGCTTTTGATACTGTTGATCACAAACTATTAGTCAATTGACTTGCAAAGTTGGGTGCCACATACCATACCACCCAGTGGTTCTCTAGCTACCTAACTGGAAGATTCCAAAAGTAAAGGCGGAAGGCTTTTGGCTGCCTTGCCAGTTGCAGAGGAGTCCCCAAGGATCCATCTTGGGCCCTATCTTGTTTTCTTTGTACATTAATGACTTAGATGCTAACATATCTCGTCCAATCTGCACTTTTGCAGATGATACTGTGTTGTATACTTCTGGCTCATCGTTATCTGAAGTCAAGGGGTGCTTTAGCGGACTTCGCACAACTGAGCATAATCTAATAAAGGCAAAGCTTCTGCTCAATGCTAAGAAGACTAAAGCGATGATATTCTCCCGCAGTGCTGTCACAGGCCCCCCAATACCCTTGCCCAAGACTTCATTGTCACCACGCTAAACGAGCCTCTGGAAGTTGTAACCAAATTTAAATATCTGGGTATCTGGATCGGCAATAAATTATCTTTCAATGACCACGTCGAAGATGTCTCTAGAAGGTTAAAAGCAAGGTTAGGTTTCTTCTACAGAAATAGGCCCCTTTTCCCCCTTGAAACTCGAAACAAGCTTGTACAGGCCACTTTTCTCCCCCTACTCGACTATGGCGATGTAATCTATTCCTCCACCACTCTTGCAAATCTAAGTAAACTGGACATCCTTTATCACCGTGCGTTACAGTTCATTACCAACTCCCCTTACCGTTCGCACCACTGTGACTTATATGCAGCTGTTGGTTGGACATCCCTTTCTACTAGGCGCCTGCTCCATGCTGGGCTATGGACTCTTAAACTGCTCCTGCAGAAATTGCCAAGCTATCTCTCTTCCCTTATTAGTATCTCACATAGTGCATACTCAGTAAGAAAATCTGACTTTATTATGCTTGACATACCAAGGACGCGACTTCCTTTGTAACGTGCTATTGCATATGCCCTTCTCTCCATTTGGAACCAATTACAAAACTGTACTTGAAACTAACTAGCACAGTTTCAATAAACTTCTACAAATCGCTAAGTTCAGCCAAAATAAAAGACACCTGTAACTGTCATTAAGTCTCTTCCTTCCCCATGTGTGCCATATTTATCCACTGGTAAGGTATAATTGATTTGTCATATTAACTGCTTTCCTTCCCTTCTACTCCTGGCTTTATCTATGCTTACGCTTCCACTGCTACTCTATCAAATCACTCCTCCCCTATATCAGTTGTAGTCTGTTGTTTGTTCTAGCTGCCAAAATATATGTATTGCACACACCAGTCATCATGTTTCATTTATCAGTATGCAACCTGTAAGTCGCTTCCCTGTTTCATATCAATGTTTACCACCTGCGGTCACCCTATGTGGTACCCTTGTATGTATATCCAGCCTGTATCATGTAACGTGCATGTCATGTATATACTGTTATTACCTATCTGTGTTTTGTACTTTAAGTGTTTATGTCACAGGACCTCCTTGTGAATGAGCTTACTCAATGGAGTTTTCCTGCAATAAACTTGAACTTGAACATGAACTTGAAACAGGGATGCCATTTATAATTCAGCTAATGTCAAGCAGTTTTCGAGCCATAAAAAGTATTATTGTATCAGTATGGTGGCAGCAACGGAATCAGGAAATTATGAAATGAAATGCAACAGCGCCCCCGTCAGCCATATGTTGTGCGGGTGGAGGGAGTGCATGAGCAGCCAGGGGTGGGCTGTTAGGCGGCTTCAGATTCACCGGAGAAAAGGTGGATTTGATTGTAGTCTGATTGAATTTGTGTTTTCTTTTTCTATACCTAGTTTTCGCTATTTTGTTAGGGCACATGTCCAACCCTAAGATGTTTAGGGTCACAAGGTGATGTGACTTCATTGAGCATCTGATTTGAGAAAGAGCTGTGTGATTCTATCTAAATGCCAGCTCACGGCAATTCAGAGAAAAAAAATTATTTTGAGCTGCATTACCAGACTAAGTGTACGGTTGTGAATTACCACACAGGGTGTGTGTATGACAGCACTAAAGGTGCATTAAAGTGCTTCCGTCATGAAAACCTCCCCACTGGCTGCTGCTGAAATGCATAGCAGTATGTTCTCCTTTGTGCATTCTGGCTGTTCTTTGCTTCAGCTGCAGGTAGTACAATGCAGCTCAAGTTCGTTTGCATAGGTTTTAGCGGGGAGTTCACATTGACAGAGTCTAGTAAGAGAAAACGCTTGGAATTACACATACAACGAAGTCTGAGTTTTCACATCAAATGCTGAGGTATTTTTTTTCTGGAGGATTAGAACCCACGGAGTCCATGAAGGTGTGCTTTGGAGAGCTGGCGTATGTAAGGACTGTTAGGCACCCACACATTTTGGTGGTCCTGCTTTGGCAGGGAACAGTTTATTAAAGTAATGATGTGTGGCTTGTCTCTCTAAGCTAGACAAGACTACACCATCCTATCAGGCAACCGTAGGGTTACCACCTGTCCCTGTTTTCACAGGACAGTCCTGATTTGGGCAGCTGTGTCCTGCAGAAAAACATGAAAAATGCTAAATGTCCTGACATTATTGTAGAGAAAAATATTTTCTGATTTTCCTCTAAATGTTGCAAAAAACTATAATACCTTAACTAAAATACCTTAAAATAATAAAAAGCACAAGAAACAACTGAAGAACTACAACACATAGTCTTAATTCTGATTATTTAGAGAAAACATGTCTGTTGCATTGGTTGAGATGACATATTGTCCTGCGAAAAATCCAGTTTCAGTAAGAAATGTCCTGACATTGTAGAGAAAAATATTTTCTGATTTTCCTCTAAATGTTGCAAAAAACTATAATACCTTAACTAAAATACCTTAAAATAATAAAAAGCACAAGAAACAACTGAAGAACTACAACACATAGTCTTAATTCTGATTATTTAGAGAAAACATGTCTGTTGCATTGGTAGAGATGACATATTGTCCTGCGAAAAATCCAGTTTCAGTAAGAAATGTCCCACTTTGGGCTTCTTTAAAAGGTGGTAACCCTAGGCAACCAACACAGTTGATCTGTGTGTATGTGTGTGGGGGGAGGAGCTGCTCACTGAAGCGTAGCTCCTTCTTTAAACTGTATGCCACTGCATTTTCAACTGCTGTCATAGACAGCTTCAGCAGTGATTGGAGAACTGTGACCACGCCTGCAAACACACTGACTGAATTGGAAGATGCTGACACACCTCTGAAAAACTCAGATGATGGCACTATGTTTCTTGCACATGCGTGCAAGCAAACATAAAAAGAGTTTGTGCTGCTTCTCAGGGTTCAGCAATATTACTACAGTTTGTACATTTTCGAACCACGGGATCCCAGTTTCACATAAAGATTCACATATATTTTATAACCAGAGTTATGCAAGAAAGAAGAAAAGACAGAAACAGCAAGTGAAGATAGAGAGATAGCGAGATGCAAAGAATCGTGAGACAGTCAGTGATCAGTTTCTAGGTCTCATGAGAACATCTGGTTGCACAACCAGACAAAAGATAGAAAAGTAGAGGCTAGAACAGATCTTTGCGTTTAAACTCTTTCTGCATATCGAATGAAACAGGGCCTTATTCAACCATGTCACAGTGTATCCAGCCTTTTATTCAGACCTGGACACCTCTCTCTCCCCCCCCCCCAGTCCTCCATGGCATGAGCTTTGCTCACGCCTTTATAGGGTTGGTGACGGCAGTAGATGACGTTGGTGTGGGCGGCCCCAGTTCTGCTGCTGAAAATCTTCTCTGTGGATTCTGCTTCACCATCGGTGAAGTTCCATATGTGTGACCTGATGACTGGGATCCCCTTGAAGATCTACTGTTACAGTAAGTTCTTATGTAACTGTTCTTTGTATCATTCCCCCCAGGGCATTCTTTATTACGCTGCCCAGCCCAAGACCAACTCCGTAATCATTAAAGCAACCCATGACAGGTCAAAACTAAACTCCAAAACGCTGTGTGCTCAGCAAGAACAGAGCTGGGTGCAGGGCTAAAGGGGTTGCTAATCCCTGTTCCATACAAAACCAAAAAGCCAAAGAAAGTCCTGCACTCCAAGTGCAATTGAAACCCAGAACAATATTTTCATTCAATCCAAGGTTTTATTTTAAGGGTTTCAACTATAACGAAGCGTTTAGCTCCTGCAAGCGGCAAACCCACAATCAAATTTCCTCCCCAGCGCTTTGACCAATAGAATGGTCTTCCTCAGGGGGTGGAGGATGTATGATTATCCCTTCCTTAAATAGTCATTCCACTTTTAGTGCCCCTATAGTTTAGGAGCAGAATAACAGCTTAATTTGGTTAACCACTATTAAGTGACCCTGGAGGGATCTGGACCATGAAAACAAATTTTGCTAAATTCATTGTTTCATATAGTAATTTTTCTTCTTCACATTCTGTTTTTAAAATAGACTATGTAACAACACAACATGGATAATGTTTAAACGTAATAAAAAAGAGAAAATAGAAAAAAATATGTATTTAACAAAAGAGCTAAATTCGATTGGAGGATTGTTATGTATTCAGATTATACAGTAATTTTAAATCAATTTACCATTGGTAACCGCACAATATCCAAAACATTTATAAATTTCATTTCTAAATGGTTGTGTCTTACTTAGAGTTGATATGCAAAATGTCCAAACAATGGAACCAATCCAGGCAGTGATCACTCCCTTATTACTTTCAACAGTAGCTTTCTTGTAGGGGGATCCACCATCCAAGTGTTAACCATTTCTGAATCTGAGAAAATAAAAATAATGTGTTATGGTTACTGTAACAGAGGAATATTTTTTCTAGGGACATGGATATGTTGTTCATCCACACTTATTGGCAGGTTCCTTGCCGCTTTAAATCTTGGCGGAAGGTCTTCAAGCTGGCTCCTCCCACCCACCCGGGTGGTAAAACTCTCAGCTCCGCCCCATGATGCCAGATCTTCCTTACTGCTTGGAAGCTCAGGTTCCCTCCTTTACGCTCTGCGTATAAGACTGGTTCCTAACTCTTTGGTTTTCTGAAATTAATCTTTAAGGTTTTCTAGACTTTGGTCAACTATTTCTCTCGCGGCTGCGATGGACAAATCGACTCCCGGTTTTCGGAGATGCCCATCGCGGCAGAAGATGTCTCAGACGGATCCGCACTCCGCTCGTCTATTACTTGGCCGCGAGCACGACCCGCAGGCTTGCGACCTGTGCTCTTCTTTCTTGGCCCTCGTCCTGGAGAACCGTGCTGCCCGTCTGCAACTTGGGCAACCTGAAAAGCGTTACCCTCCGGTAAAGTCGAAAGAGGCCCGGTTGGCGGTTTCCACGGCGGCGGGCTCGGCGGATCAGCTAGAGCGGATGATCGCCCTCGAAGAGGAGGCGGCGCGGACCGCATCTTCCTCAGCCGCGGCATTTATCCCGCTCTCCCTGGGATCCTCATATTCTGCTTCCTTTAAGGAGCTTTGTCTGTCTCTCTCCACCAAGGGAGAGGGACCTTCATCTTCGGGACCTTCCTCTCGGTCAAAAGAAGGACAAGGGTAAGTCCGTCTGTCGACACTCTTAGGAGGCGGAGAAGTCCCCTCACTGACGGTCGACCATCGACCTCGGTCGATCCTTGACCGGCCACTGGCTTCCACGGTGTCCCGTCAGGTCAGTTGACCAAGACTCCCGTCGGCGCAGTTGAGATCTTTCTCGACCCGTTGGACGGGTTGTCGACAGTGAAGCCGAAAATCCTCCATCCCAGTTCCCCGGTGGTGGTTGAGAGATCCCATGGGCTTCCAATTGCCTCCGGTTCCGGAGCCCTTGAGTGTTCCTTCAAGCCGAAGGGAGGCCGGGTTTCAACCGCTCCTTCCCTGCACCCTCCTCGGAAAAGCTGAGGTTCGCAGTCTTGGTCTCGGACTTCTTTGCGGTCCAGCCGATCCCGCCACCAGAGGCGGTCTCGGTCTCAGCGCCGCCGCTCATCTTCGTCCTCTTCCTCGGACGAGGGGAGTCTTCGACGCAAGTTGCTTCGATGATACGAGGACCTCATGTGGCAACAGCTTCTGTTGGCCGGCAAGCCGACGACGTCGCCTTCCCCAGCCATTAAGTGGCTGTCACCAGAGCAGCTGAAGCAACCCCTCGCTTTAGCCGAGGCGCCTGTTTCCAGGCCTGTTGCTCAGCCGAAACTAGCTGCTCCACCGATTAGGTGGAACCTCCGCCTCCACAGCCGTTGTTTGGGGCTCCGACCAAGAATTCTCGGTCGGCTCAGGGTTTACCCTATAGGCTGTCGGTCACCCTTACTCCCGATCGCCCTCGGCAGGTAGAGGGTGGCTCAGGCCCGAGGCAGCTCTTTGCGGACTCTTCTGAGTCCGACGATGATTCCTCCCTCTTCTCCAGGCGAGTGGACTTGGAGTCCTCTGGAGGTCAGTTGCTGGACGATAGCCCTTCGTCCTTTCTGGGTTTGCTTAGGCTCATCTCGGAGTCCACCGGGATGCAGCTCGAGCCCGTATCCAAGCAGGCCAAGTATCCCCTCACGGAGATATTGGACCGAGGGAATTCTCCTACGGAGGCCTTTCCTGTGGCCGAGGCCATTGTGGGCCCGGCCTTGGAGCTCTAGCAGCGCCCTGCTTCCTGCCCTGCACCTTCGGCCAGGATGGCCAGGAAGTATGTGGTCCCTACCGGTTCCCTGTCCAGTTTCTCAGAACACCCCTCAGCCGAGGGGTTGGTAACCAACAGCGTCTTCCGGCGTGCCAGAAACGCCAGGGACGTAGACAAACCTCCCGACAAGGAGTCCAAGAAATTGGACTATGCCGGGCGAAAAGTCTACACTGCGTCCTCCCTTGGCCTTCGCCAGACCAGCTCAGCCATGCTTATGGCACATTTCTCCCATGCCCTGTTGGGCTCCCTGGACGAGGTAGTCCCTCATCTCCCAGCTGACCTGCAGACTACGGTTAGGCAGGTGTGGGACCAGGGCAGTGGCAAAGCAGCAACTTCAGACTGCTTTGGACATTGGAGACTCCTGCGCCAGGTCAGTCGCGGCTGAAGTGGCTATGCGCCGTTGGGCATGGCTGAGGATATCCACCTTCACAGCGGATACCCAGCACAAATTGGCGGATGTCCCCTTCCTGGGGACCGACCTCTTCGGCCCTGGAGTGGAAGGCCACCTCCAGAGGATCGAAAAGTCCAGTGCCACCTTGGACTCGGTCTCATCCGCTCAGAGGGACAAGGGCCGCAGTCCGCAACCCAAGCCCTTTCGTCCGTCTGCGCCACCGGCACGTCCAGCCCAGCAACATCAGGGCCAGCAGGCTCGCGCTTGGCATCCCAAACCCAAGCCCGCGGCTTCCTCCTCCAGGAAGCAGGGAGGTAAAAGCCCAGGTGGTCCCTCGGCCGGTCCCTCCTCCAAGCCTGCACAGTGACTGGTTGAGGGGTGTCGCCCCCAACCTCGTCACCTTACCCCAGGTTCCCCCCGTGGGGGGACGGCACTTCCTTTCCGCCTGGTCTGCTATTACCACAGACCGGTGGGTGTTGGAAGTGGTAGGAAAGGGCCTGGCCCTGGAGTTCGAGAAGGCCCCGCCCTTCAGAGCCGTCGCCCCAAGGGGGGCCTCGGGGCCCGCAGCCTCGCTGTCGGCTCACCGAGCCGACATCGCTCTGCTCCTCAAAAAAGAGGTGATCAGAGAGGTAGCGGACCCTCCCTCAGACCCAGGGTTTGTGTCCAGGTACTTCCTGGTCCCAAAACGGACGGGGGGCTGGCGCCCCATTCTCGACCTACACGACCTAAACAAGTTCCTACGGTCTCGAACCTTCAGGGTGGTTACTCTGGCTCAGATAATACCATCCTTGGAACGCGGCATGTGGTTCTGCTCTCTGGACCTGCAGGGCGTGTTTTTTCACGTCCCTATCCGTCCGTCTCACCGAAGGTTCCTTCGCTTTCGAGCGGAGGGATCCCTTTTCGATTCGAGCCATGCCCTTCGGCCTTTCTCTTGCTCCCAGGGTCTTCACCAAATGCATGGCAGTGGTGACAGCATTCCTGAGGCGCCGAGGGTTCCGGGTGTACCCTTACCTGGATGACTGGCTGATAGCAGCCCCCTCCAGACAGGAGGTGGAGCGGTCCAGAGATCTGGCCCTCCAGGTTTGCTCTCAAATCAGCCTCCTCATCAACGAGGCCAAGTCGGAACTCGAACCGAAGCAGGTGATTCTCTTCATCGGGGCAGAGCTCGACTCTCTTCGAGCCAGATCATGGCTCCCGGCGGACAGGGCTGAGGTTCTTTTCTCCTTTTGCCCGATCATTTCTGGTTGGGGCACCCTGCCCGGGACTTCCTGCGCCTCCTGGGTCTCATGGTGGCCTGCACCAGCGTGGTCCGTTGGGCCCGCTGGAACATCACGCCCCTTCAATGGGGGCTGGCCAGCCAGTGGTCTCAGCGCTGCGATCCATTGGACCAGCGGTGGCGGTGACCCAGGGGATGTGGAACGCTCTCCAGTGGTGGATCGTTCCAGCTCATCTGCAGGAGGGCATCCCGTTTGTCGGCCCCGAGCCGACGGTATCTCTATCGACCGATGCCTCTCTGATGGGTTGGGGTGCCCATCTGGGGGAACACAGAGCGCACGGCCTCTGGTCCCCACGGGAGTCCCGATGCCACATCAACCTGCTGGAGCTCCGAGCGGTCCACCTAGCTCTCACTGCCTTCGCTCCATTTCTTCAGGGTCAAGTGGTTTGGGTCCAGACGGACAATACCACGACCATGTACTACCTAAACCGCCAGGGCGGGACGCGCTCCATGCCCTGTGCAAGGAAGCTCTCCGCATTTGGTCACTCGTGCGCAGCCTGGAGGCGGATCTCCTAGCCATTCATGTGGCAGGAGCCTCCATTACCCTGGCCGATGCCCTAAGCCGGATAGGGGCTATATCCAACGAGTGGTCTGTCCTGCCGGAGGTAGTGCAAGATCTGTTCTCCCATTGGGGCACACCGCAGGTGGATCTGTTTGCCTCCAGGGAGAACACGAAGCTGAGGCTGTTCCATGCCCGCCCCCCTCAGCAGGGCTCGCTGCAGGGGGATGCCTTCTCGAGGCCGTGGACCCCGGGCCTCTTCTACGCCTTTCCCCCATTTCCCTTGATCCACAAGGTGCTTCTCAAGGCGAGGAGGGACAAGGCGCAGATGATTCTGGTAGCCCCAGACTGGCCCCGCCAATGCTGGTATCCAGATCTCCTCAGCCTCAGCTCCAGGCTCCCGAGGCAGCTTCCAGCTCGCCCGGACCTGCTTTCAGTCAGTCAGGGAAGGTGTTCCATCGGACCTTCAATCCCTGCACCTGACGGCCTGGTTCCTGAGCAGCTAGAGTTCCAGGCCTTGGGTCTTTCCGACGAGGTCCTCAATGTAGTTGAGGCGTCCCGTAAGGAGTCGACCAGGAAATGCTATGCCTTCAAATGGAAAAGATTTTCCATTTGGTGTCAGGGCAAGGGCCTGGACTCTTCCTCCTGTTCCTTGGCAAGCATTTTGAACTATTTATGGTCCCTTTCTCAGCAAGGGCTCAGGTCGACGACACTAAGGGTGCACCTGGCAGCCATCTCTGCTTACCAGGCGCGGGCCGGGAAGCAGTCGGTGGCGCAGGAGAAGGTGGTCTGGCGTTTTTCCAAAAGCCTTGATCAGGTGTGATCTCTCTCACCTGTCGTGGAAGACCGCCTTCTTGGTGGCTATTACGTCAGCCAGAAGGATGGGAGAGCTCCAGGCGCTGTCTATCGAGTCTCCTACCTGGTCTTCCACAGGGACAAGGTTGTCCTGCGCCCCCACCTGAAATTCCTTCCGAAGGTGGTGTCGGAGTTTCACCTTAATCAGATGTTGACTCTGCTGGTGTTCTACCCCAATCACACCTCAGAGGCCGAATATAGGCTCCATACTTTGGACCCTAGAGAAGCTCGCTTACTATAAGGAGGCGCCACGGCTGAAATCGAGAGAGGTTCACCAGCTGTTTGTCACCTACGCTGAAGCCGCACCTGGCAGACCTGCAGCCAAGTGGACGATAAACGGGTGGGTCACCTCCTGCATAGATCTCTGCTATAGGTTGGCGGGCATGGAGCCTCCCAGAGGGATAAGAGCTCATTCTACCGCCATACTGCTGCATCGGTGGCTGCTTCCAGGGCGTCCCTATCCAGGAAATCTGCAGGGCTGCTACCTGGAAGTCAGCACACACCTTCATCACCCACTACCACATCGACCTTGAGTCACGCCGGGATGCTGGTTTTGGGGCCTCGGTTCTCCAGTCTCTCTTTCCCAAGTAAGTATCGGGGGTATGCGCCTTGCCTCCCTCCTCCCGGAGAACTGCTAGGAGTCTGCCAATAAGTGTGGATGAACAACATATCCATGTCCCTAGAAATACAGGTTACTCACCTGTAACCGGAGTTCTAGGAATGGTATATGTTGTTCATCCACAAGACCCACCCGACCTCCCGGCTTGACGCACCCCTGAGCTTCCAGCGGGCCAGATCTGGCGTCATGGGGCGGAGCCGAGAGTTTTACCACCCGGGTGGGTGGGAGGAGCCAGCTTGAAGACCTTCCGGCAAGATTTAAAGCGGCAAGGAACCTGCCAATAAGTGTGGATGAACAACATATACCATTCCTAGAACTCCTGTTACAGGTGAGTAACCTGTATATTCCCTTCACAATCCACTTTTAGCTATTCTTATTGCCATTATTTTTACCAATTACTTCATTAAAAATGGTTTTAGATCCCATTCAGAATTGAGACCCTTAGGTTGTAAACTGTTTAAGGTAAAAATCCAATAACTTCCTCGTTGCAGAAGTTTAATCAATCTGTTTCCCCCTCTTGGATGTCTCATTATTTGTTCTAAAGCCATGAATTTTGTGCCCTCCACTCTGCTCCCCATGCTTTTCCAAATAATGTCTGGCTAGTGGTTTAAGTACAGGTCCTGCCCTAATATTACGTATGTGTTCCTGTATACGTTGTTTTACAGGATGTATAGTTCTTCCAACATATGGTAGCTTACATGGGCACCAAATACAATAGGCCACATAGTCACTGTTACAATTTAGAAAGGTATGGATAATCACTTTAGCTTCGTACTCTTCTAATTCAAGTACCTTTCCTTGATTACAATAAATACAGACATTACATTTACCACATCTTTACATTCCAGTTGGTGCTGGTGGGAGCCACATTCTACTTTCATGTGTTGGAGAGCTTTAGAAAAAGATATTCTGGGGGTGTCACCCAATTCTGTTTTTTAGAATCGGATTATTCAATAGCAGAGGCCAGTATTTTCTTACTATAGCACCTACTTGTCCAGCTCGATTAGTAAACTGTGTTACAAATGAGACAGATGTTTTAACTTTTGTTTCATCTATTTGTTTTTCCTTTTTCGGTTTCAATAAGTTCTTCCTGTCCTCTTTTTTAGCTTTATCCATGGCTCTAGTCAGAATATCCATAGTATAACCTCTGGCAGTGAATCTATGTATCGTTTCTAAGACCTGCATCTCAAAATCTTCATCTTTTGAACAATTTCTCCTTAACCTTAAAAATTGACTGTATGGTATTGAATTTATCAAAGATTTAGGATGAGCACTATCTGCTCTCAGAAAACTATTAGTTGATGTTGCTTTCCTAAATGTTTTAGAATGAATCCTATTGTTCTCCACAAACAAAGTCAGGTCTAAAAAATTAATTTTTTCCTTACTGTAACTGTAAGTAAACTTTAAATTAAAGTCATTTTGCTCATTTAACCATTTCATAAACATTTCTAGTTCTTCTTCAGTCCCTTACTAGATACAAAATATGTCATCAATAAAACGGTTCCATTGTTTGATATTGTTCAAAAAAGGATTTTCTGTCTCTGAAAAGATTTTTGTTTGCTCCCAGTTCCCAAGAAACAAATTAGCATAGCTGGGAGCCATAGCTGCTCCCATTGCTGTTCCTTCTAGATGTAAATAATAAGACTTATCAAACTTGAAATAATTGTGTGGTTAAAATAAAATGTAAGGATTCCAAAATAAAGTTTGATGGGAATTCAGTGGAGTTTGAATTTTTGTTTAGGAACTCTGAACATGCTTTTATACCATCATCGTGTTTAATGCTGGTCTATAATGATTCAACATCAATACAAATAAAAATATTATCAGGGTTCCAAACAAAATCTTGTGTTTTATCCAAAATATCCATTGTATCTCGTAGGTATGATCTCACATCTGGTAAACATTTTTTAAGAAAAAAATCAATACATTTATTCAGATTGTCTGTGACAGATCCAATCCCCGAGACTATAGGTCGTCCAGGTGGATTCTGCAAGTTATTATGAATCTTAGGTACAATATATAATGTAGGTACAGTTTTAGTGTCACTAAAAATATATTTTAATTCACCTTGAGTAATAAAGCCAGAGGCTTGTCCCCATTCTAGAAGATGTAAAAGTTCTTTTTTGAAAACATCTGTTGGATTAGAAGCTAGTTTTTTGTATGTTGTCTGGTCACTCAATACTTTCAAGACACAATCAACACAGTTTACAGAATCCATTATTACTATATTTCCCCCTTTGCCTGCCTGTTTTATCACTACATCACTCTCAGTTAATGTTTTTAACTCTTTTTTCTCAGCAACTGTTATTTTTATAACTAGTTTTATTTTGTAATATATTATCCACTTCTCTTAAAACAACTGTCTCAAAGCTTTTAATTGTATTATTAGTGGTGTAGGGACAAAACACAGATGGGTGTTTAAACAACCTTTTTCTTTCAGAAAAAAAAGATCTTGTTCCATAACCACATTCTGTTCATCACTGTTGTCTCTCACATTATCTAACGATAAACTTTCTAATGTCTGCAAATCTCTTTCTAATAACTCATTCTCATATTCTACCTCAAATTCAGCACTAACATTTGTTTCACTTAATTCTGTAAGCAATTTTATCATGCTATTATCAACACTGCCCCCCCCAAATCACCCTCTGAAGTTTCTACATCTAAACCCATTCTGGTAATTCCCTGTCTTGCGTGAAATTCTCTTAATCTAATTTTTCGAAAAAGTTTAAATAAGTCTAGTTGTGTCCTAAAACGATCTGAGTCTCTGGAGGGTGCAAAATTAAGACCTTTCTGTAACAACTGTATTTGGTTTGTATTTAAAGTTACCTTAGGTAAATTAACCGCAGTTAATGTTTCTTCATGTTGCTCCTCAATTCTCGATGACGACCTTCCTTTTCTGCCCCTCCTTGTCCTTTGTTTTTTGAACCCTTCTTATTGTGTTTATTTCTACCCTTCTTGGTTGTAGCTACTTGTGGTGTTGCAGTAGTTTCAGAGACTTCCACCAGATTACTCGTTTCAGCCCTCGATGCTCTTATATTCCCCTCAGCTGTTTCTTCAATTGTTACTTGTTTCCTAATTCTGGAGTGCCCTCTGCTATACGACCGAGCATTCCGAGGCCAGAATAGAATGTGTCCATGTTGATAATCGCCGCATCCTTTTCCAATTTAGCTTGTTTCTTCTTAATCAGTTCTTGTTCATGCTTGTCAAGTTTAATTTTTAATTTCTTAGCAAATGGCTTGAACTCAGGATGTTGATTTAATTTATTAAGTTCCTGCCGAATAATTTCAATTTCATGTCTCACAGTCTCATATTTTTCATTATCCTCAGCAATAATGAGTTCAATGAATGTACATGAGCACAAAGCTGCTGCTTTCTCCCATTCTGCACACCGTTTAAAGTTATCCAAACCACAAGATGGTATTTTATTTATATGAAGTCCCCTCGGGACTTGAGCTTTCTCTAAGCAGGTCTCAAGGGTGACGATGTTATAAGTAATGTTCAGTTCAATAATGCTTTGCTTTTCTAGTGCATTAAAGAGTTTTCTAATATTCTGCTTATCAAATAGCTCACCTGATTTTTTTGAGCTTGAAGAGACATCACTTTCAATTCCTCCTGATTTATTTTTAGCTCTCCATTTTCTAGTCTCAAGGTCTTCCAAAACACCAATACTTCCAAGTTCTATTTCAGTATCAGAATCCGTTCCTGTAACGCTGGAATCGTAAACTGCTTCTTGTGACATGCCTCTACATAAAGATCGATTGTGGGTTTGCTGCATGTAGGAGCGAAACGCTTTGTTATAGTTGAAACCCTTAAAATAAAACCTTGGATTGAATGAAAATATTGTTCTGGGTTTCAATTGCACTTGGAGTGCAGGACTTTCTTTGGCTTCATGACAGGTCAAAGGTGTCTAAGCACCTCAACTCCCTTTACCCGGACAAGGAATCCTGCAGGATTGACCTTTGGGGTAAAAGGGTCTATGCCTTCTCTACCCTGGGGCTTAGAATTGCCAACTATCTCTCTCACGTGGTCAAATAGCAGAATACCATCTGAAAGAAGGGCAAGGCTGCTGCCCAGACCCCTCCAGACTGTACCCAGAAACAAGAGGTTCTCAAATGCTTGCAGAGCACAGAAGATATCAGCAAGCACCTCCTTAGGGCCCTCTATGATATTTCGGATACTAGTGCCAGGGCTGCTGCCACAGGCATTGGTCTTCATAGACACTCCTGGCTGAGGGTCTCAGGCTTTGCTGCCGATGCGCAACAAAAGGTGCTTAATGCCCCTTTTAATGGTTCTAAAATGTTCAAGATATCATCAGTCATCTCCAGGCCTCTGGCAGGGCTATCAAGTCTGTCCACTCGCTCTATCATACGCAGCCTAGGTGCAGACAATGCCATCCCTTTCACAAGGTGTCCCACAAGTCCAGAGTTGCTTCCCATACCCAGGGGAATAGAAAGGCCTCCTCCACCTTGCCTACCCTCTCCTCCTCCTCTTCTGGTGCCACAGCTAAGCACCCCAGAGTGACGGATTAGCCCCGGCGGCGGGATTCACCTCCACTTGACTCCTTGCCAGATCCCCCTCTTCCGGTCCCCGACCAAGAAGTGGTGGTCAAAGTTTGGTTCTCCCTCCATCTCAATCAATGGAGAACCATCACTTCAGATGCCTGGATTCTTCAGATCATAGAGAAGAGTCACACTCTGGAACTCATAAAGATGCCCCCAGAGACCCCCCCATACCCTCCTCCTATCCTGCCTCACCCGTCTGTCCTTCGGGAGGAGGTGCAGTCCCTACTGCATAAAAAGGCCATCAAGCCAGTGCCTGGGCACCAATGGAACAGGGGATTTTACTCCAGGTTCTTCTTGGTCCCCAAAAGAACCGGAGATCTGAGACCCATTCTAGACCTCAAGGACTGCAATCTGTATGTCCAATAGAAAAGAGTCTACATGGTCCTGCCTGGTCTGATAGCTCTACTCAAGCAGGGCAACTGGTTTGCTCCCTGGACATGCAGGATGTTTACCTGCATATCTTGGTGTTCCCACCGTACAGGAGATTCCTCCAGTTCCTTTTTCAGGGCGAGCACTACCAATTCAAGGTATTGCCCTTTTGGCTTATCCTCTGCACTGCGGATCTTTACCAAGTGCTTAGCAGCAGTAGCTGCAGCTCTCAGATAGGAGAGACTGTACATTTTCTACTACCTGGATGACTGGCTCCTAAAGGCCTTGTCCAAGGATCAGCTCCTTCAGACTCTGGAAAGAACCCTTCAGCTGTTCTTGTCCCTGGGCATCACTGTCAACCTGCCCAAGTCCGTCTTGTCCCTGTCCCAGAGGCTGCAATATATAGGGGCATTTCTGGACTCGGCACAGGGCAAGGCCTTCCTATCTCAAAACAGGGCAGAGTGCCTCATTGCCCAAGTCCAAGAGATAGCATAGTGCCATTATATCTTAGCCAGGGTATATCTGAGGCTATTGGATCTAATGGCTGCAGCCATTCCCATGGTTCCCAAGTCAGGTTGCACATGCGGGCCCTTCAGTGGACCCTTAGAGTACCATGGGACATGTGCCCAGATGAACTAGATCAGTTAGTGCTGGTCTCCTGCCAGATCCACAGAGTGCTCTAGTGGTGCCTGGACCCACAAAATCTGTTACAAGGGGTCCCGCCAGATCTCTTCTACCCAGCAGATCCTCACCACGGATGTCTCTGTCTCGGGCTAGGATGCACACCTGGGTCCCTTTTTAGACTCAAGGAACGTGGTTCCAGATCAAAACCTCCCTGCATATCAATGTCCCGGAGATGAGGACGGTCCTGTATGCCATGCAGGCTTTTCAGAACAATCTCCTCCTGGTCCAGCTGTTGATCCAGTCTGACAACCTCAGTGTGGTCTACTACATCAGCAAGCAGGGAGGACACATTTGCACCCCCTGTGCAGTGAGGCCATGAGTGTATGGTACTGGCATTAGACCGCAGTCTGGTTCTCTCGGTGGTCCACATTCCAAGCGTGCAAAACACCCTGGCAGACAGACTCAGCAGGACGCATTCCAGCATGCATGAGTTGGAACTTCTCTCATCCATCGCAGAAGACCTGTTCGCCAGATAGGGTTGGCCAGAGTTGGACCTTTTTACATTGAAACACAATGCAAAACTGACCAGTTCTAGGGGCGTAGATATGATGTTCTAGCCACACTGCTGGCAGTGTCCTTTCCCTTTAGGATGTGAAAGAAAGTCTTCAAGCTGGCTCCTCCCACCCACCCGGGTGGTAGCTCCCTCGGTTCTGCCCCGAGATGCCAGATCTTCCTTTCCATTGGAAGAAGCAGTTTCCCTCCTTCCCACTCCTGTGTTGAATAGACCCTAATGCTTAAAATCTTCGAATTTACTTCCAAAACTCTCCGAGTTCAGTCTTCAGCTCGATCTTCAATCGTGACTGTGATGGACGATAAGTCCACTCCTAGGTTCTACCGGTGCCCTTGCGGGCAGAAGATGTCCAGGACCAACCCACACACCATGTGTGTTCACTGCCTGGGGCACGACCATGATCCCCAAGCCTGCGACTTTTGCCACTCGTTCCACCCTACCATCCTGGAGGACCGTCTCGTTCACCTAAAATTGGGCTGGCCGGTGCAGCAGAACCCACCAATCTAATCTAACGATGCCTGTTGGGTGGTCTCTGTGGCCATGGGGTCCGCAGAGAAGCTTGCAGCCTTCGAAGGCAGCACTGGCCATGGCCCATTCCTGTTGGGCATCTGCCTTTGTACCGCTTCAGCAGGGCTCGACCTTCATGGGCTCCTTCAAGGAATTGTGCCAGTCTCTGCCGACCCTTGGTCAGGGACCGTCTGGCAAATCCCAAGTCTAAGAAAGAGTCTAAAATGGAGAAAGAAAGACTCGTCATCAGTCGTGGGATCGGGAGCGCCGTTGTTCGAGTGCCTCCAATTCCTGTGCTTCACCGGATTTGACGTCAGTTGAATCCATGGCCTTGGCTGCAGGCTCCTCAGTGACTCCGTTGGGCCTGTCGGACAAAACACTGGTCGAAGTCCCAGTCAAGATTTTTTATCAAGCTGACTGACCAGTTGTTGACCGAAGAGGCTGACACTTCCTTGTCTAGGACTCCGGTCCTGACTTAGACTGTTGGAAGGACAGATCAGTCTGGTGACCCACCACCTCTGGTCCCTGATTTGAACCAGGAGGAGCCTCTGCAATCGCTGACTCTCTCTGAGCCCCACTGCTCGTCTCCCCAGCAGTCAAGGTTGAGGTCTTGGTCTTCTCCCCATGGGTCGGGATGGTCCTTCTGACATTGGCGCTCCCGCTCTCAGCACCACAGGAAGCAGTACCACCACTATTCTTCATCCTCATCCTCCTCAGCAAGTTGCGTCGACGCTACAGGGATTTGATGTGGCAACAGTTGGTGCTTACCGGCAGTAAACTGACACCGATTTCCGCGTTGGTCATCACCTGACTGTCGCCCGAAAGGCTGACACCGTCTGCTTCAACGCAGCCGACCAAAATGGTCCTGGCTCGGCCACCTCCAGCATCTCTGCCGATCATGGTGGAACCGCTGCCTAAACAGCTGCCGGTCAGTGCTCCAACGAAGGAGTCTCGACCGGCCAAGGAGCTTCCCCATCGGTTGTCGGTCACCCCGACCATCTGTGGAGTGTCAGTGGGGACTCGGGCGGTCGACCACTCTTTAACAACTCCTTGGAGTCTGATAGGTCCTCCCTGCACCTCTGTCTGGTCGACATTGAGTCCATGGCGAACCTCTCGATGGATGAAGGCAACATCTTCGTTCATGGGGCTTCTCCGCTTGATCTCTGAATCGATGGGTATGCAGATGGAGGCTGTCCAGAAGTGGGTTCATTACCCATTGACTGAGATCCTCGACCGCAGAGACTCTCCAACAGAGGCTTTCCCAGTGGCAGAGGCTGTCCTTGATCCTGCCCTGGAGCTTTGGCAGCACCCTGTTTCCTGCCCAGATAGCCCACATATATGTGATGGCCACCGGTTCACTTTTGGATTCACACAGCACGCCTCAGCTGAAGGCTTGGTGGCCAACTCTGTGTTTAGGTGCTCCGGCAACACCGGGGATGTTGACAAGCTGCAGGACAAGAAGTCCAGGAAGTTGAACCATGCGGCTAAGAAAGTCTACGTTGCCTCCTCACTTGGTCTCCGCCAGTCGAGTTCAGCCCTCGTTGTGGCCCACTTCTCCCATGCCCTGCTGGGCACATTGGATAAGGTCCTTCCTTATCTGCCTGCAGACCTTCAGACCATGGTCAAACAGGTCATGGACCAGGGTCAGACTGTAGGCAAACAACAGCTCCAGACAGCCATGGACATTAAGGACTCCTATGCCCACTCCGTGATGGCCTCAGTGGCCATGCACTGCAGGGCTTGGCTGAGGATCTTGACCTTCACGGTGGACACTCAGCATAAGCTGGCAGATGTTCCTTTCTTGGGCACCAACTTGTTTGGGTCCACGGTCGAGGGCAACCTCACCCACACTGAGAAGTCCAGTGCTGCCTTGGACTCCGTGACATCTGCCCAGATGGCCCCTAAGGGCTCCAAGCAGCAGCAGAAGAGGAAACCCTTTCAGTCCATCTCTACTCCTGTAGACAGCAGGCTCAAGCCTTGCAGCCTCGGCCAAAGTTGGCCTTGGTCGTCTATATACCTGGAGGGAGAAGCTGCGGTGGCGCATCAGCCAGGCCCTCCTCCTCCTCCTCCTCTAAGCCTGTCCAGTGACAGGATGAAGGGTTTCTCCCTCATGCCCATCATGCCTCCCCTGGGTCCTCCCCACGGGAGGCCGGCTACACCACTTCATTCCTGCCTGGTCCACTGTCACCACGGACAGGTGGGTTCTAGAAGTGGTGGGTCAGGGTCTGTCTCTGGAATTCGAACAGTAACCCCCTTGCCGAGCCTGCGCCCCATAGGAAGACTTGGTTTCTGCAGACATGCTGTCGGCTGTCAGAGGTGACATAGTCCAACTCCTCTGCAAGGAGGTCATGGTTCCTGTAGTGGATCCTCTGGAACACCCAGGGTTTATCTCCAGATACTTCCTGGTGCCAAAGTGGACCGGGGGGGCTGGTGCCCCATTCTAGATCTGCACAACCTGAATCAGTTTCTCTAGTTGCTCGCCTTCAGGAAGATAACTCTCAAATCATACCATCTCTAGAGCAAGACATATGGTTTTGCTCCCTGGTTCTTCAGAACGCATTCTTTCACGTCCCAATCTGTCCGTCTCATTGGAGTTTCCTCCACTTTCGAGCAGAGAGAACCCTCTATGAGTTCCAAACCATGCCAGTCGGCCTCTCCTCAGCCCCCAGTGTCTTTACCAAGTGTATTGCAGTGGTGGCAGCTTACCTGTGGCACCGAGGGTCCGAGTTTACCCCTACCTGGATGGCTGTCTGATTGCGGGTCCCTTCAGACGAGAGGTGGAACGGTCCAGGGACCTGGCTCTCCAGACCTGTGTCTCTCTCTTGGCCTCGCAGTCAATGAGGCCAGGTCGGAACTCATGCCCTCACAGGTGCTCAATTTCATTGGAGCAGAGCTCGACTCTTGCAGAAACAGAGCCCGGCTCCCAGCGGGTAGGGCGGAGGCTCTTTCCTCCTGTGCCCAATCATATCAGGCTGGGCAATTGCACCCTGCCTGGGACTTCCTGCGCTTGCTGGGCTACATGGCGGCTTGTTTCAGAGTAGTCCATTGGGCCCACTGGAGAATGCGCTACCTGCAGTGGGAGCTGGCCAGCAAGTGTTCTCAGTGCAAGGGTCACTCCAACCAGCTGGTCAGTGTGACCCAGCGGATGTGGAACGCCATCCAGTGGTTGGTCCAAGCACACCTGTAGGAAGGGATCCCATTTGGCCTCCCAGAGCTACCAGTCGTCCTGATGACCAATGCCTCTCTCATGGGCTGGGGTGCCCACCTGGGGGGACACAGAGTCCGTGGGCTCTGGACCCTTCGAGGAGTCCTGATGCTACATCAACCTGCTGGAGCTCTGGGCAGTTCGGCTGGCGTTGACTGCATTGCTCCGGACGTTCAGGGTCAGGTGATCCAAGTCCAGATGGATAACACCATGACAATGTACTACCTCAACAAACAGGATGGCATGCACTCCCTGCCCTTGTGCAGGGAAGCTCTCTGTGTTTAGACTTTTGTATGCAGCCTGGAGGTGGATCTCCTAGCCATCCATGTCAGCTGGCAGACATGCTCTGCTGGGTGGGCGAGGCGTCTCATGAGTGATCTCTCTACCCAGAGGTAGTACACAGTCTGTTCTCCCAGTGGGGCACCCCTTAGGTACACCTTTCGCCTCCAGGGAGAACGCAAAGCTGAGGCTGTTTTGTGCCCACCCCACTCAGCAGGAAACGCTGCAGGGGATGCTTTCTTGAGGCCATGGACCCCAGGCCTCTTCTAAGTCTTCCCTCTAACTCCCTTGATCCACAAGGTGCTCCTCAAGGCCAGGAGGGACAAGGCACAGGTGATGCTGGTGACTCCGGACTGGCCACGTCGGTTCTGATACCTCACTCAGCCTCAGCAGCAGGCTCCCATGGCATATTCCCCTATGCTCAGACCTGCTTTCCATCAGTCAGGAGAAGGTACTCTACCCAGACCTTCAATCCCTGCACCTGACAGCCTGGTTTCTGAGTGGCTAGAGTTCCAGGCCTTGGGTCTCTCCGAAGCTGTCGTCATCATTTTGGAGGCATCTCAGAAAGAGTTTGACTAGTAAGTGCTACGTCTTCAAATGGAAGAGATTCTCCATTTGGTGTCAGGGCAAGGGGTTGGACCCTTTTTCCTGTCCAGTGGCTAGCATTCTCGACTACCTTTGGTCCCTCTCCCAGTCGGGCCTTTGGCCGACAACCCTTAAGGTGCACCTGGCAGCCATCTCTGCTTACCAGGCATGGGCTGGTCAGCAGTAGGTGTCAGAGGAGAAGGTGGTCTGGTGCCTTTTTAAGGGCCTTGACCACATTTCCCCTCCAGTGCATGAACCTCCCACCACTGTGGGACTTGTTGCTAGTTTTGGCAAAGCTACTGTAATGGCAAGCCATTCGAACCAATGCAGAGGTGTAATCTTTCTCACCTGTCGTGGAAGACCACCTTCTTGGTGGCTATCACATCAGCCAGAAGGATCAGTGAGCTCCAGGCACTTTCCATGGAGTCTCCATACCTGGTCTTCCACAGGGACAGGGTTGTCCTGCGCCCCAACCCGAAGTTCCTCCTATAGGTTGTGTCAGAGTTTCACCTTAACCAGGACATTAATCTCCCTGTGTACTTCACCAATCACACCTCGGAGGCCGAGCACAGGCTCCATACTTTGGACCTGTGGCAATCACTCGCTTGTTATAAAAAGCACACGACTGGAATTCAGGGAGAGGTTTGCTAGCTGTTTATCACGTACTCTGAAGCTGCACCTGGCAGCCCTGCAGCCAAGTGAAAGATTAGCAGGTGGATCACATCCTGCATTGATCTCTGCTCCACACCTTCATTTCCCATTACCACACTGACCTCGAGTCACGCCGGGATGCTGATTTTGGGGCCTCAGTTCTCCAATCTCTGTTCTCTATGTAGGGGGTGTGTACCTTGCCTCCCTCCTTCCAGAGAACTGCTAGGAGTCTGCCAGAAGTTTGGCTAGAACATCATATCCACATCACTAGAAAAGTAGGTTACTCACCTGAAACAGTAGTTCTAGTAGTGGCATATGATGTTCATCCTCACGGACGCACCTGACCTCCCCTGGCTTTGGCGCACGCTACTGCTTCCAGCGGGCAAGATCTGGCATCAGGTGGCGGAGCCGAGGGAGTTACCACCCAGGTGAGAGGGGGGAGCCAGCTTGAAGACTTTCTGGCACATCTTAAAGGGAAAGGACACTGCCTGTACGTGTGGATGAACATCACATAACCACTCCTCGAACTACTGTTGCAGCTGAGTAACCTATTTTTCTAAAGATGTGGATATGGTGTTCTATCCACACTGTCTGGCAGTTGCCTTTCCTGTTAAGGTTCGCCGGAAACGTCTTCAAGCTGGCATCTCCCACCCACCCAGGTGGCAACTCCCATGGCTCTGCCCCATGATGCCAGATCTTTCTTTCCGCTGGAAGAAGCAGGTTCCCCCCTTACCGCTCCCACTTTGAGTAGGCCCTGGCGCTTAAATCTTCAGATTTACTCCTAAACGTATACTAAAACTCATTCGAGTTTCGTCTTCGCCTTGATCTTCGATCGCAACCGCGATGGAGAATAAAACCTCACCCAGGTTTTGCAGGCAGAAGATGTCCTGTACCGACCCCCACGCCTTGTGCATCTACTGTCTGGGTCATGATCCACAGGCCTGCGACATTTGTCGGTCGTTCCACCTGAATGTCCTAAATGACTGCGCTGCCTTCCTGAAGTTGGGCCTACCAGAGAAATGTTACCCACTGGTCAAATCAAAGGATGCCCATTGGGTGGTCTCCATGGCTGCGGGTCCGCAGAGCAGTTAGAACATTTTAAGACCTTCGAGGAAGAGGCGGCCCAGGCCGCTGCACAATCCTCTTCAGCCTCGGCATTTGTTCCACTCCAGTTGGACTCCACTTATTCGGCCTCCTTCAAAGAGCTGTGCCACTCCCTCTCAACCAAAGGAGAGGGCCCTTCCAAGTCGCACAGTTCCCACCCATGCAAGATGGAGTCCAAGAACTATAAAGAGAAGATTCATCGTCAATGCTCCTGAGACCAGGAACGATCCATCTCTCAGGAAACTTAGGTTTTGACTACGGTCAAAACCGCGGCCTTTGCCGCTGGCTTCACGGTAACCCATCAGACCAGTTGGCGGAGGCCGGCCAGCGATGAGGCCAAGATTTGTCTCGATCCATGTCGACTGGTTGTCTTCTGAAGAGGCCGACAACTCTCTTTTCAGGACTCCAGTCCTGCTGGTGACCACTGCCAGATCGTCCCAGCCCACTGAGCCGGACCGGCCGGTCATCAACCCAGACCAGGAGGAGCCATGGACCTCCCCGGTTCAAGTTCAAGTTTATTGCAGGAAAGACTCCATTTAGCAGGCTCATTCACAAGGAGGTCCTGAGGCACATACACATACAGTTCGCAATTACATAGACAGGAGATATAAAATGTAGAACAACAAAGAAAAAATATATAATACAAGAGGTATACACAATAGAAGTCCTTATGCTATATATGCAGTACATTCCAGCTTTAACCTTGTCCTAAATTATGCAACACATTTCAGTTTAATAAGTAGAGGGCCAGTTGGTACCTAGGAAGTTGACTTGGTGTTGGGGGCCTAGTAGCACCTACATATGTCTTTTAAATTTAGAGATAGCTAGTGTTTTGTAGGAGTTAATTGATACGATGCTGGTTAGCTTCAGCATGGCTTGTAGTTGGTTCCAGATGTTTGGGAGGGCGTATGAGACAGCTCTTTGGCCAGCTGTGAGTGCGTGTCCTGGGAACATCTAGTAGGATAGGTTGGATTTCCTTAGGGAGTAGGCGCTATCACGAGATGTGTATGAGAGGCGTTAAATAGACAGGTAGTTTGTGGAGTAGTAATTTGAGGTCCAAATGCCCAGCATGCAGGAGGCATCTGGTGGCAAGAGGTCCACCAAACTGCTGCATAAAGATCACAGTGGTGGGTCCTATCATGAGTTAGTAATGAAGCAAGAGCATGGTGATAGAAATACGTTCAGTTTAGATAGGCTCAAGGTTGTAGAGGAGATAAAGATAATGTCTCCGTAGTCAAGCAAGGAAGGAATGTTGCTTGGACAAGTCTTTTGCGGGTCACGAGAGAAAAGAGGGTCCTATTTCTAAAGAAGAAACCCAAGCGTGCTTTAAGCCTCTTTGATAGATACTCAGTGTGGTCGTTGAAGGAAAGCTTGTTGTCTATCCACATACCTAGATATTTAAATTTAGGTACGACTTCCAAAGGTTCACCTAGGGAGGTAACTATGAAGTTTTTAGGTGGGGTAGGTAGGGCACCCATGAACGAAGTAGAGCCTTCGTCTGTGGAGAGATCCCTGATCGACTCCATGTCCTGTGGACGGGAGTGCAAGGAGGAATCCGAGGACTCCCTCCGAGAACCCCCCCCGTCAGCGCTACCGACAGCCAAGGTCGAGGTCTCGGTCATCTTCAGCTTCGGGGTTGAGCAGGTCCCACCAATATCAGTGGTCTCGCTCTCAGCATCATGGTAAGCTGCACCACCGCTACTCATCTTTTCCTCCTCCTTGGGTGAGGAGAAGCTTTGGAGCAAAATGTGTTGACGCTAAGAAGACCTCATATGACAACAGTTCTGTCTGGGCCGAAGCCGACACTGGTTACCACCCCAGCCACTACCTGGCTGTCACCCAAAAGGCCAATGTCGACTCCCGCGGTGGGGCTGGTTGACACCGTTGTTCCCCCAGCGGGGCCGGTCCAGACCAAATTGGCTCAGCTGAAGCAGGCTTCTCTGCCAATCATGGTGGAACCACCACTTAAACAGCTGACGACCCCAGTTCCAACCAAGGAGTCTCAGCTGGCCAAGGGATTTCCTCATTCGCTGTCGGTCACCCTTATATCTGACCATCCATGGCGGGTCAAGAGTGACATGGGTGGCCACCCACTTTATGTGAACTCCTCAGAGTCCGAGGATTCCTGCTTGCACTCCCGTCCACAGGACATGGAGTCGATCAGGGATCTCTTCACAGACGAAGTCCCTACATAGTTCGTAGGAATTCTTCATCTCATCTCTGAGTCTACGGGGATGAAGCTGGAGCACGTTCAAAAATGGACTTGATATCCCCTCACAGAAATTCTGGACAAAGGGGATTCTCTGACCGATGCATTCACAGTGGCCGAGGCCATTGTTGGCCCTGCCTTTGAGCTTTGGCAGTGCCCTGCTTCTTGCCCTGTGCCCTCGGCCCGAATGGCATGCAAATATGCAGTGCCCACCGGTACCCTTTCAGGGTTCACGAAGCATCCCTCATCTGAGGGGTTGGTGGCTGACTCTGTGTTTCAGCACTCTGGCAATACTGGGCCTGTCGATAGACCGCTGGACAAAGAGTCCAACAAATTGGGCAAGTCGGTCAAAAAGGTCTATGCTGTCTCTTCACTAGTCCTCCGCCAGGCGAGGTCGGCCATTTTGATGGCACACTTCTGTCATGCTTTATTAGGCTCCCTCAATGAGGTGATCCCTCACCTTACTGTGGGCCTTCAGACCACGGTCAAACAGGTCCAAGACCAGGGTAGGGCAGTGGCAAAACAGCAACTCCAGATGGCTCTGGATATTGGTGACTCCTGTGCCCGCTTGGTGGTGGCTGCAGTTGCCATGCACCATAGGGCTTGGCTACAGATCTCGACCTTCACGGCAGATACCCAGCACAAGCTGGTGGATGTTCCCTTTTTGGGCACCAACCTATTTGGGTCTGGTGTGGAGGGTCACCTCCAGCGCACTGAAAGGTCCAATGCCACCCTGGACTCTGTGACATCTGCCCAGAAGAACAACAAGGGCTCCAAGCAGCAGAAGAGCAAGCCCTTTTGGTCCTCCTCACCTGTAGCAAAACCAGCCCAGCATCACTCTGGCCAGCAGGCTCAGTCCTGGCGACCTTGAGCCAAATCCATGGCCTCAATGGTCCAAAAGTGCAGAAGGAAGGAACCCGGTGGCTTCTCAGCTGGATCCTTCTCCTCCAAGACTGCTTAGTGATGAAATGGGGGTTGCCACCCTCATGCCCGTCACGCCTCCCCTGGGTCCTCCTGTGGAGGGCTAGCTCCACCATTTCCTTTCTACCTGGTCCACTGTTACCACGGATAGGTGGGTTCTGGAAGTGGTCGGTTGGAGTCTGCCTCTGCAATTTGAGCAGAACCCTCCAAGCCGAGCCCGCACCCCAAAGATGAGAAGAGACTTGGCAAGGTTGGAGGCATGGTCAGATGTATGGCAGCTTAGATTCAACACAAAGAAGTGCAGAGTAATGCACCTGGGAAACAAAAACCCAGGAGAAGAGTACACAATGGGGGGTGAGATACTGACAACAACAAAAATGGAAAGGGACCTGGGGGTAGTTATATCAAATGACTTAAAGGTGGGCAAGCAATGTGAGAAGGCAGTAAGGAGGTCTGGGGGGATACTGGGATGCATAGGGAGAGGCATCACCAGTAGAAAACAGGAAATTGTTATCCCTCTGTACAGACAGTTGGTGAGACCCCATTTGGAGTACTGCCTGCAGTTCTGGAGACCCCATCTCCTCAAAGACATAGACAGGGTGGAGGCTGTCCAGAGGAGGGCAACCAAAATGGTGCAGGGTCTGCACCAAAAGACATTCAAAGAGAGAGACTAAAGGAGCTTAATTGTATACCCCGAGGAAAGGAGGGAGAGGAGGGACATGATAGAAACTTTCAAGTACCTCAAGGGAATAAACAAAGTCCAAGCGGGTAGCATCATCCAGAAAAAGAGATGTGCCAGAACAAGGGGGCACAATTTGAAGCTGGGGGGACGGCTCAGAGGTAATGTGAGGAAGTATTTTTTCACGGAGAGGGTTGTGGATGAATGAAACAGCCTTTCTGATGAGGTCGTGGAGTCAAATACAGTGGGGGAATTCAAGAATGCATGGGACAGACATAAGGCAATTCTAGTGGGGCTAGGAGGAAGTAGGCTGTTGGTTAACTAGGATCTGCAGCTTATCTATTAGGTAGGGAAATGGGCAGACTAGGTGGGCCAAGTGGTCTTTATCTGCCATCAAATTCTATGTTTCTGTGTTTCCCACGGGAGGACTTGGTTTCCACAGATACTTGGTCGTCTCTTTGAGACATAGCACAGCTCCTCTGCAAGGAGGTCGTGGTCAGAGTTGCGGATCTTGGCCAGCCCGGTGGCGCTGAGGGCCGGCCCAGTGACACTGAGGTGCTGGGTGCCTTACCTCACGCTATGCCGGCGACCCGTGTTTGGGAACGAGCATGGGCCGCTGGGGTCAGCAGGGGAGGAGAAGGTTTGAGCACCCAATGGTTGCGTGCCTTCCCCGGGGTGGGGAGGACAGCAGACCTCGCTGCAATACTGTCACCTGGGGGAACCCAACTGGAAGGTACAATAGAAGGCAGCCAGACGTGTTGGGAGGGGCGGACATCAGCTGAGGGCCGGAACAATGGCACGTCTCACCATGCCTTTGTCTCATTAACCCTCCTAGTGTGCTGATTCATGCAGGGGGTGGAAGAAAACCAGGAAAAACACCCTGCAGTGGCGCCAGTAGACAGGTCCCAAAGCTGGCAATCGGGGGAACCTAGGGACAGGCAGCGCAAGGTACATACTCAACTACAGGTCTGGGGGAGTTCGGGGGACTCCTCCACCCCAATCTGGGGGGGGGGGTTATCCGGTGTGCTCAAGTCTAAAAGTGGGGCACACATATGGGCAGTCGAACTTTGGGAAGCGCTCCGACGCTGGACGCATAGGGTCCCTAAAGAGAGGGGTAACTGGGGGAAGGTAGGAGCATAAAGATAGAGTAAAAAAAAAAAAGTTGCGGATCTCCTGGAACACCCAGGGTTTATCCCCAGGGTTTATCTCCAGATACTTCCTGGTGCCAAAGCAAACGGGGGGGGCTGGCACCCCATTCTGGATCTGCACAACCTAAACAAATTCCTCAGGTCCCACACCTTCAGGATGGTAACTCTGTCCCAGATCTTACCACTTCTGGAGCAAGACATGTGGTTTTATTCTCTGGATCTTCAGGACGCGTTCTTTCACATCCTGATCCGTCCGTCCCACTGAAGGTTCCTTCGCTTCTGAGCAGAGGGCACCCTTTATGAGTTCCAAGACATGCCTTTTGGCCTCTCCTCGGCCCCTGTGACAGAGTTAGGTTACACCATTGGCTGTGACTGATGGACCACTTTTCTATCTCCTTATTTCCTAGCTACCAAAACTTCTGTTGTGCAACAGAACAACAGAACAGGAGGCAGTATAACACATTGGTTTAAGGCTCTGAGCTGCAAACCTGGAGACCAGGGTTTGAATCCCACAGCCCTCACTTGCATACTGTGTGACCCTGAGCAAGTCACTTAACTTTCTTGTGCTCCCAGGTCACACCTGTAAACAAGCTTCAGCTTAGTGTGTCTCTCCTGATTAAAAAACAACCAGTTAACGCTTTTCTCTTTGTTTTTCTTCTTTTCCTCTCTACCCTACGTTGGCCACCTACTTAGCTCTTTACTGTACCTACTAAACTTCCTACTAGTTCTCTGTTTTCATTCTTTTTACATTTCCTTCCATTCAGTCCCTGGAATGATGCCAAACACCCAGAAAGGTGTTGTATAAAGTGCATAAGTGCATTTTGTGTACAAAAAACATGAAGGCTATTTCAAATAGGAATACATACAGTTAATAAAGACTTCTTAAATAAAAAGGATTCAGAAGCCATATAAAACAATAATAATTTTGTGATTTGTACAGTTATAAATATCACTATAAACCTGTTACTGTATAAAGTGCTGTGTATGCTTTGTGTGGATCAGAGATATAGAGAGTCAATATCTGTAGAGATATACACTGTACCTTTAGTTGAACCAGGAAGTCCCCTGAAATAAATCCCCTTGGTTTTGAAACAACACGTCCAGACATGTAAATAGAAAGGGCTCAGTCAGGTGACCCCACCAAAAGATATAAAACCTCTTCACTGAGTTCACGTCTGTTCAGTCCAGTAGAGTTCAGTCTTGAGAGAGAAGGAGAGAGGTCCTACTGTAGACAAGCTGTTGAATGAATGAATGAGAAGGGTCTTAGGAGCTCAAAGATCAAGGACTGTATTATGTGAGAAACCACTAATGTTAAATAGTGATTTTCCTTGCAACTTTTTTTGTTTTCATTTATTATTTTTCTAACTTTGCCTACTTGCCCTGAAAGGGGCAGGATTTAATCAGCTGGTGCAGCCCCCCACCAGAGAACAGACTATCCTTGACCTGGTGCTAACAAACAGCACCAGAATCTCAGACATAACCTTAGGGGTAAACCTGGGAACCAGCGACCAGAGGTCAATCTGGTTAACAGCGGAAGGGGTAGCGGAATCAAGTCACACAAAGCTCAGAATACTTGATTTCTGCAAGGTAGACTGTAACACCATGAAAACCCAGTTAAGAAACTTGCTGGAAATCAGCAACTCATGGGACGTGGAGAGAAGCTGGGAAGCCTCGAAGACAGCTTTACTTCAAGTTACTGAACGGTGCACAAAAGCACATTAGCAAGTCAAAAAGAAGAAAAAAGTCCCTGTGGTTCTCCAAAGAAATAGCAACAATAGTAAAACATAAAAAGAGGGCCTTCAAGCAGTATAAGCAGACAAAGAAAGAAGCAGACAGGCAGCATTACATATCAAAGCTGAGAGAAGCAGGAAAGGCTATTAGGATAGCCAAAGCCCAGACTGAGGAGAAAATAGCACAGGGAGTAACAAAGGGTCAGAATAATTTTAGGTACATAAGCGAAAGAAAAAAGAGTAAGGGTGGGATAATCAGGCTAAAATCAACTGAAGGACAGATAGTTGAAAAGGATGAAGACAAGGCAGAAGTGCCAAACAAATTCTTCTGCTCAGTCTTCACGATTGAAGACCAAGGCAGCGGCCCTACTATGGGAAAGGCAGTATGTAACAGTAGAACAGCAGATGACTTCCACTTCTCAAGAGAAAGAGTCCTAGAAGAGCTTAAGAAACTAAAAGTAGACAAAGCAATGGGACCCGATGGAATCCACCCTAGGATTCCAAAGAAGTTACGGGAAGAAATTGCAACACCGCTCACTGGCCTTTTTAAAAAGTCACTGGAAAGTGGCACAATACCACTAGACTGGAAAAAGGCTGTGGTGGTACCCTTACATAAAAGTGGAAGCAGGGAAGAGCCTGGGAACTTCCACCCCGTCAGTCTGACCTCAGTGGTAGGCAAACTTATGGAAACCCTGCTGAAAGATAGAACAGTGGATCATCTAAAAGAATCAGAAAGCTTGACCCCAAGCAACACGGATTTATGGAAGGAAAATCATGCCTAACAAACATGATAGAATTCTTCGACTGGGTGACCAGAACAGTGAATCAGGGAGGGGCAGTGGACATGGTGTACCTAGACTTCAGCAAGGCCTTCGACACCGTACCCCATAGAAGGTGCAAACTGGCTCAAGGATAGGACACAGAGGGTCTTAATTAATGGAGCTCAGGGGAGGGCAAGGTGGCACTAGTTTATGGAGCTCAGGGGAGGGCAAGGTGACCAGTGGAGTGCCACAGGGTCAGTATTAGGCCGCATCCTCTTCAACACTTTCATCAGTGACATCCCTGATGAGCTGGAGGGGAAAGAATGCCTATTTGCGGACAATACAAAAGTCTGCAACTGGGTGGACACCCAAGAGGGAGTCTTGAAGATGGAAAAGGATCTGAATGGGCTGGAAGGATGGTACAAAAATTGACAATTGCACTTCAGCGCAAAAAATGTAAGGTCATGCATCTTGGTAAACGAAACCCCAGGAAGGAATATATGCTGCTAGGACACCAGCTTGAAGTAACACAGGTGGAGAGGGATCTTGGCATAATCATTACAGATGACCTTAGGATGAGCAAGCAATGAGAAAGGGCAGCACAGAAAGCAAATGCATCCTCAGATGCATTGGAAGTGGCATAACTAGCAGAAAAAGAGAGGTGATAATGCCAGTCTACAGATCAATGGTTAGGCCACACATGGAATATTGCATCCAGTTTTGGAGGTCACACCTGAAGGAGGATATCAACAGACTGGAGGCGGTGCAGAGAGGGGCTACACAGATGGTGCAGGGTTTGTACCAGGAGCCATATGAAACCAGACTGGCTGACTTACAGCTGTACTCACTTGAGAAGAGACAGGGGGGACATGATCAAAACGTTTAAGTATATGAAGGGAATTAACACAGTGCGGAAGGAAAACCTGTTTCAGATGAAATCAGAGAGTCGTACAGGAAGCCACGATCTACGACTGGCAGGAGGTAAATTTAGGGGAAACATCAGGAAGTCCTTTTATCCTGAGAGGGTGGTCGACCCTTGAATTAGCCTACCACAAGAGGTAGTAGGCTCAAAATATGTAAGGGAATTCAAACTTGCATGGGATAAACACTACACGTAAAAAAGGAAATGGTCTAAGAGGAGGGGGGTAGGTACTCTGGGCCGACTAGATGGATCAAGAGGCCCCCTTCAGCCAGCAAAAATTCTTATGTTCTAATACAGAGATACAATTAGAACAAAACAGGACTGCCGAATACACTTAGTATGAGGTCAAATTACATAATACAAATATTTCAGAGAAATCAGTATATACTGATGTAGTGACATACATTAAGTGGCTATGAAATATAAAAGGCTTAACATGGTGATTATGGTAAAGTATTACAAGCAATGTCCATGCAGTCACAGTGGAGCCAAGGAAATAAATACAGTTAAAATGAAGATCCAGTCTATCACCAGGAGTGGTATAGGTACAAGTCATGGGCAGAAATGCAACGTAAGTTAAGTTGCAGAACCTGCTAATAGTTCAGAATGAAACAGTCATATTCAGATTGAACAGAGGAGCACAGCAGTGCAAGAGGGTAGGGGCACTGGAGGTAGGGTGAGGACACAAATAGGTGCTATGCCAGGATATGGGCCCAGGTACCACCTGGGGAACTATGAAAGGATGTCCCTTACCCTCTCCCCAATTTTTTTGAATCAGTATGCTAATGAAGGTAATGCTGGCATACCTGGGTTGTGAATGTCCTGTGTTATATGTTGTACTGCGTTGTTTTGTTTGTTGGGCTGGCCACCCACTTTGTTCTTTGTCTGTTTGTCCCTATATGTTTTATGTTCACAGTCCTGGGTTTTGCCACTGTTAATTAGCCAGCTTTTTTGTGCAAGCCAAGGCATACTGTGGAGTTAATGTCCCAACTCCCGTTTTAAAATTGTCTGCTTCAGGGCATGGAAGCATCTCCTCGGCGACCGACTGCAGCCACAGCCACACATCCAGGCTGCCTAGCTTGTTCAGCACTCAGCCCCAGGAGAGCACAGGGCTGTCTGCTTCAGGGTGTGGAAGCGCCTCCTTGGTGATCGGCTGCGGCCACAGCCGCACATCCAGGCCGCCCGGCTTGTTCAGCGTTCAGCCCCGGGAGAGCACAGGGCTGTCTGCTTCAGGACATGGAAGTGCCTCCTCGGCAACCGACTGTGGCCACAGCTGCACACCGGCTGCACATCCAGGCCATCCGGCTGTTCGGCGCTCAGCCCCAGGAGAGCACAAGGCTGTCTGCTTCAGGGTGTGGAAACGCCTCCTCGGTGATCGACTGCAGCCACAGCCGCACATCCAGGCCGGCCGGCGTTCGGCGCTTAGCCCCAGGAGAGCACAGGGCTGTCTGCTTCAGGGCATGGAAGTGCCTCCTCGGCAACCGACTGCGGCCACAGCTGCACCCTGGCTGCACATCCAGGCCGTCCGGCTGTTCGGCGCTCAGCCCTGGGAGAGCACAGGGCTGTCTGCTTCAGGGCATGGAAGTGCCTCCTCGGCAACCGACTGCGGCCACAGCTGCACACCGGTCACACATCCAGGCCATCCGGCTGTTCGGCGCTCAGCCCCAGGAGAGCACAGGGCTGTCTGCTTCAGGGTGTGGAAACGCCTCCTCGGCGATCGACTGCGGCCACAGCCGCACATCCAGGCCGCCCAGCTTGTTTGGCGCTCAGGCCCAGGAGAGCACAGGGCTGTCTGCTTCAGGGCATGGAAGTGCCTCCTCGGCAACCGACTGCGGCCACAGCTGCACACTGGCCACACATCCAGGCCGTCTGGCTGTTCTGCGCTCAGCCCCGGGAGAGCACAAGGCTGTCTGCTTCAGGGCATGGAAGTGCCTCCTCAGCGACGGACTGCGGCCACAGCCGCACACCGGCCACACATCCAGGCCGCCTGGCTTGTTCGACGCACATCTCCGGGAGAGCACAGGGCTGTCTGCTTCAGGGCAGGGAAGCGCCTCCTCGGCGACCGATTCCACAGCCACACATCCAGACCACCCGGCTTGTTCAGCGCCCAGCCCCGGGAGAGCACAGGGTAAGACACGGCAAAATTCCCCAGCTTACAGCGTCTCTCCAATTGGCCATGGACCTTCTGGAGGCAGCCGCTATTGGCTGCATGATCTGTAGCTCCTGTCCCTATTGGCTGAAGCTGAATACTGGTTTTTTTAACTCCAGGGACCAAAAATCGGCTGTTGTAGTGAAACCTGCAACAGTATTGTAATTGTGAGGGGGATTTTCCAAATATATTGAATGGGGACTGTATGTGACACTGTTAAATTGAATGTTAGAAATGTGGTATAAGTTGACTGTAGCACGAAGGGTCTCGGTAGCCTAATGGTGATGAGCAGGGTCCCTTTGCCAGTCTGATAGCTGTGTAAGGTTAAGAAATTATTGAACCAAGTGCCTGTATGTAGCATGTACCGCCCATAACTGTAGACTGTGTTTCCCTTCGCTCTCAAATTTTAGATATTCCTTATCTGTCTCTCTCTGGCCCTAACGCTGCTTTTCTCTGTCAGTATTTTTTTAACCTGAGCAATTGCGGTTGGCACCTTTCCCTTCCCACCGTTTCAAATTTTAATTTTTGCCCTCCTAATCCCTTGATTGGAGTCTTTGTCTGTCCCTGCTCATCCCCGCTCAGCGATTCTCTATTCATTACCTGCACCCTTATCCTTATACTGAACCCCCACCCCCGCCAAACTGCTGCCTTTGTTCGGCAACCTATTTTAACCCTGCCTTCTCCTTTCCTTAACAGGCTGTCTGCTTCAGGACGTGGAAGCGCCTCCTTGGTGACTGACTGCAGCCACAGCCGCCCACCGGTCGCACATCCAGGCCGCCCGGCTTGTTCGGCGCTCAGCCCCGGGAGAGCACAGGGTAAGACACGGCAACATTCCCCAGCTTACAGCATCTCTCCGATTGGCCATGGACCTTCTGGAGGCAGCCGCTATTGGCTGCATGATCTGTAGCTCCTGTCCCTAGTGGCCGAAGCTGAATACCAGCTTTTTTAACTGCCAGGGACCAAAAATTGTTCGTTGTAGTGAAACCTGCAACAGTACTGTAATTGTGAGGGGGATTTTCAGCCCTCCCACCTACCCCCACCCATCTCCTTAATTAAATACACCTTCTTCCCACCCACCTTCTCCTAGGCACCCTCCTATTGGCATGATAACGGACTGCTGGACCTTAATTGGAGCTTGAGCAAGGCCATCAGGGATCCTCTTTTGGCATGGTCTTTTGCCTAAATTCCATAGTGGATGACCCTATATTTCTTGGCCAGTATGAAGGGTGTTGGCTATATTTTCTGCCACCTAATTGGCCCACTCACACTACTACTTATCTCTTGCACTATCTCTACTCAAAGTACTGGCACAAACATTAACTGGTGCCACAATACCTTATCTTCTCACCTTAACATGAGTTGTAATCGTACGTACAGTACTGTGTTTATCACAAACCAGTTCCCCCCACTTCAGCCAGCATCTTTTGTGCAGCACTCCCTTCTCTTCTGTGCCCGGGTGCTCCTCTTTGCATCCTTGGGGGGCATCCGACACCAACCTACTGCATCCTCAACGCCACCTTTTCGCGCTTACAGGAAGGGCCAGACTAAGACTTTCAAACTGACTCTGATTGCTATTAAAAATATTCTAGTGGGGAGGCGCTGTGGAGCAGCAAGATGGCGCCAGCGGTTTAATTAGGCTCTGACATTCACCAGATAAAAATCCTATCACATTCATTTCTTCAAGATAGAAGTGCTTGGAAACTGCAGCAGGATTAATCGGAACGCATAGCCAGCGCGATGGCACTGAAAAAGATGCCAAACATGCGGGGCATAGCTTAGAAGCGTTCTTGTCCTCACCAAGCTCCTCTAAAGGGTCGGGGCCTTCTACAACGACTGGGCCAGCGGTACCCAAGCGCCGGACACAAATCCTCGCCATGCTGTCGAAGATACAGACGAATGGCGAGGAAAGAAATAAATGCCTTGCAGTAGTGGAGGCCAAGTTAACAGACAATGATCGCTGTATTCAGGAAAATGCGGCTGCCATCAAAGACCTGCAAGTTACCAAGGATCGTCAGGCAGAATACAATGCGGCTTTTGTTCATGACTTCACTCTGCTAAAATCCAAGGTGGAGGGATTAGAGAGTGCCCAAAGACAGGCGAACGTCCGGATTGTTGGGTTCCCCCCAAGATTTGCGGGAGCTACAGAGCTTATGACTGCAGTCAATAGTCTGATTTTTCAGGATCTTCACCCCCCATGGACCTTGGGGCAAAAATTACAAGAGCCTTCACAATCCCTCAGAGACCCAGGAAGAGAGGGGACACACAACAGACCCCACTTACGGCAGTTATAACCCTGTCTGTTCCGGATGCTCGGATCTCTTTGTTACAGGAAGCTAGAGCTCGAGGAGATATAATTTGGGAAGGCAGTCAGCTTGGGTTTTTTCCTGATCTCTCTGCCCAAACTCAAGCAAACAAAAAAGAACTTCAATGGATTAAAAAAGATCTGCTTCAGCACGGTGTCGAGGCCCGATTAAATTTCCCCGCACAACTGCATGTTCGACAGGATTCGAAATCACACGTATTTGTGGACCCTGGGGCAGCAGCTCAATATGCGGAGAAACTTATTGCAAAATTAAACCATCTGGACTCTAGTTCTGACGAGGAAGGGTGAAGTTTGGTTCTTATTTGATTTGTAATGGGATCTATGCTTTTTGTAACCACTATGATTCGGGTAGATTCGAAGAGGGGAAATATGTCTGTGTGGGAATTTGTCTCGATTTTGGCATACTACTGGGACAGCGGATCAGGGCACTTCATCTTAAAATTGGTTAAGCTCCTAATAACTTAAAATGTGAATGTATATACACATAATCATCTGTTTAATGTTGGGATCATTGAGCTGCTCCTTTGTGAAAGTTCTAATTAATAGCCTTTGTTAGACTAACACTGTAGAAACATAAATGATGGTGTGATAGAACACCACTCAGTTTGTGGACTTTATGCACAGCCTTTGTATTCCTGTGTACCCGTAGGGCAGGGGTTTATGCTCTGTCCATGTTATGGTTCTGCCACACAACTTAATTGAGTACAGGCTATCTTTTTTAGTAATCTGTTTACAGTGGTATAAGTCGCTCAGCCCTTCACATCTTTTCAGTCCTTCATGGAATCTGACATCCTGGCGTCACTTTTCTGTTTGACACAATTGGAGGCGAGAGTGACACTGTTCTACAGGACGATCAGATTGAACTTTACTCCTAACAGTTTATATGTTGACGGACCTCTGTACTGTATGGCCTGCTGCAGCTGAATATAGTAATTCACTGTAAAGTAATAGACCTGAAAGTATAGTCCAGAGGTCTGTGTACCTGATATCTGCCATTTATGTATGACAGTTGTACTGTAATGTCATAAATTCCATAAATAAATAATAATAAAAAAAAATAATATTCTACTGATCCTCCTAGTCTGCTGTGGTGATGTTGAACTTAACCCGGGCACACCCTCTACTATCTCCTCCCCTTCGGATATAGCAAACCTAAAAAGGCTAAAAATTCTGCACGCAAATGTCTGTAGTCTCCTAAGAAAGCTGGACCTTATCCAAACATGGATAAACCTCTCCACTCCTGATGTATTGGTTATCTCCAAGTCATGGCTTAAACCCTCAACCAAGGACACTGAAATAAATTTACCTTCTTACAAAGTCTATAGAACAGACAGACGGACCAGAGGGGGTGGAGTTGCTATATATGTACAGGATAAGTACTGTGCTTCTATCATCAGCTCTATCTCTGAGCCTAAAGAATATGATAGTCTATCAGTTAAATTACAAGTGTCCCCCTCCCAATCTATTCAAATCATTGCATGTTATAGACCCCCATCGGCTGGCCTAGAGATCATTCAGCACCTGAGCTCCCTACTTGACTCTGCATCTTCAGAGGTCATAGTTGTAGGTGATCTAAATCTCGATTGGTACACCACCAGTTCTAAACCTCTCAAGGAGCTAAGTGACGCCTTTGGTCTCCATCAACTCATTATGGAACCCACCCAGCCAAACACCAAAAATCCAGCCAACAGCTCCCTACTCGATCTAATATTAGTTAACAAGCCTCATCTGTTCTCTCACGTGGGAGTGTTTTTTAGCGATCTCAGTGACCACTGCATCGTTGCATGCATAAGGTCCCTGCCAAAAAATGATCTCCTCCTCCTCCTCCTCCTCCTCCAGATACATGCAAGAAAGGTGCACACAGAATTTTGACATTTCCACCTTCCTTACTGACCTACAGCATTCTAATTGGCAGGAGTTCTGTCTTGCCTCTTCCTTTATTGAAGCATATAATATTTTCCATACAATCCTCATGGACACAATTAACCGGCATGCTCCACTGGTAAAAACCCGTACAAAGAAAATCTCTTGCCCCTGGTTTTCTACCAACCTCAAGTCGGCTCTTTTGCACAGGGATGCCTTATGGAAAAAGGCATGAAAAAACTAAGCTTCATGTCGACTGGGTTTCCTTCAGAGCTGCCAGAAATCAATGCACCAAGCTTGTAAGGGCTGCCAAGTCCAGTTACTATAACACCAAATTGAATGCATCTACCTTCAGCCCATCCACCTTTTGGAAGACCATTAAGAAAGTTGAAGGTCATAGGATATCCAACACCTGTCCATCCAAGATCTCCGTCAACAGTGTAATGCTCACAGATAAACATGGTATACTGAATGGGCTAAACAACCACTTTGCCACAGCTGGACTGGCCTTTGATTCCTCCCCTGCTAATGCCCTGAGAGACTATCTCTATGGGCAGAACAAGACACCCTTCCCCACCACAAAGGTTGTGCCGTCCTTCTCCTTCAGCCAGGTATCTCTGAAACAAGTCGAAGACATGTTAATCAACCTAGACACTAGAAAAAGTGCTGGTGCTGACTTCATTGACCCGTACTTTCTGAAAATCAGCTACCATGTACTAGCTGTCCCCATAACCCACATCTTCAATCTGTCCCTTATGCAGAGTTCCCTTCCGGATAGCTGGAAAACTGCCCATGTTGTCCCATTATTCAAATCCGGGGACCCTGCGGACCTTAATAACTATCGGCCTATCTCTCTGCTTTCTACCTTATCCAAAATGTTGGAAAAGATTGTCAGCCTTTAGATTAGAGACCACCTTGAACTACATAACCTACTCACCCCTATACAATCTGGCTTCAGACCTCAACATAGCACTGTCTCTGCACTTGCAAAAGTTACTAACAACTGGCTGAATGCATTGGACAATAAACTCTTTGTAGGTGCCCTATTCTTGGATCTAAGCAAGGCATTTGACACGGTGGACCATGCCCTCCTGCTGGATATTCTCCGCAACTTTGGTCTGGACTGTACCGCTCTCAAGTGGTTTGAATACTACCTTGTGGGATGATTGCAGCAGGTTAAAGTAGAAGGAAACTTTTCCCCCATGAAAACCCTTCATAGAGGTGTACCACGCAGCTCTATACTGGGCCCCCTCCTTTTTGCCATCTATGTAAATAACATCCACGCTGGCATCCATCATACTGACATCCACTTACTCGCAGGTGACACTGTATTATACATTTCCGGACCAACCCCTGACAAAACATGGTCAGACCTCCAACTTGAATTTAACCATCTACAGAACAACCTATTGCAACTTAAACTACTGCTCAATGCAAAAAAAACAAAAGTTATGGTCTTCTCTCCTTTTCCGAGGTCTACCCCTACTAATGTGGGTGGAAAAACCTCAATTACTACTCTCCTTAATGAACCTCTTGAACTGGTACATAAATTCAAATACCTGGGGATGTGGACTGACCACAGATTGTCCTTTCTTGACCATACTGAAGAACTTTCCAAAAAAACTTAAACAGAGGCTGGGCATATTCTTCCGTATTAAGCACTTGCTAACGTTGGAAGCGAGAACCAGAATCGTACAATCCACCTTCCTCCCTTTACTCAACTATGGGGATATTCTATACGGACAAGGGAACAACACAGCTCTAAAAAAGCTTGACATCTTATATCACTGGGCTTTAAGATTCATATCGGGAGCCCCCTATGCTACACACCACTGTTCCTTATATGCCCTGGTCGGTTGGACCTCCCTTGGCACAAGGTGATGCAAAAACGCAGCAATCTGGACCTACCGTGCTATCATCAAGAAACTGCACTTGTATATCTCGGACTGCCTCCCTATTTGCCTCCCTGGATGATATGCACTAAGAAGATCCACCTATATCACTCTTGTTATTCATAAAGTCAAAACTCAATTTGGCAAATTTTCCATTGGCTACTCCCTCCCTACCCTATGGAACAAGCTCCAAAAAGTACTACAAATTGCCTCCTCACTTCCCCTGGCTACTTTCAAAACCCTACTGGCCAGGACAGCCACAGAAAATTGTAAATGTGCATCATAAAACCACTATGCTAACACCTTTTCTTCTATCCCCTACCTTAGGTCTACTGGCCAGGACTGTTACAGAAAATTATAAGTGTGCTTCATAAAACCCCTATGCAATCACTTTCCATCTATCCCCTACATTAGATTCACACCACTATCATTTCTCACTGCCTTTTACTTTCCTTATAAGTGGTCCTGCATACCCACTTTTTCTGGGCCACATATTTAAAGTGCCTCAGATAGCTATTGCCCTGGGCTCTTACTCTATGATCTATATTTGTTTTTCAACTCTCAGATGTGACATTTCCTCCCTGCAGACCTTTGACCTCCTGGCCTTTGGCTTGACATCCTGCCAGTCAGATTACACACTATCAGTATAGACTGGTACAGCTAGCTATTAGAATTGCTTGTGTATTTTGTGTGTTGTATTTTCTTTGGTGGATAACCTAGGGGGATGGCAGGGGTTGCAGGATGATCTGGCAAAGCTTGAAACCTGGTCAGACACCTGGCAACTGGGCTTTAATGCCAAAAAGTGCAAGGTGCTGCATTTTGGGATGAAGAACCCAAGGAGGAGTTACCAGCTAGGGGGAGTGCAGCTAGCCCAGACAGAGGAGAAGGATCTGGGTGTGCTCATTACAGAGTCAATGAACAACTCGGCACAATGTAGGAAGGCAGCTGCAAAGGCCAACAAAATGCTGGGTTGTTTTGCAAGGGGTATATCCTCGAGGAGGGAGGAGGTGATTCTGCCACTGTATAGGTCATTAGTTAGACCACACCTGGAGTACTGTGTGCAGTACTGGCGTCCGTATCTGAAGAGGGACATTAAGTTACTGGAGGGGGTGCAGCACAGAGCGGCAAAGATGATCAAGGGGCTGGGGGACTTATCATACGAGAGGAGGTTGAAGGAGTTGAACATGTACTCACTGGAGGAGAGGAGAGACAGGGGTGACATGATTGAAACCTTTAAATACATGAAAGGAATAAACAAGACGGGTACAGAGGGGCTGTTCAAAGTAAGGAAGGGGAGGGCCACCAGGGGCCATGATATGAGACTGGAGCGAGGAAGGTTCAGGAGGGAGATGAGGAGACACTTTACAGAGAAGGTGGTGGCTGGGTGGAATGCGTTACCTGCTGAAGTGGTACCGGTAGAACAGTGGACTGCTTCAAACGAGGATGGGACAGGACAAGGGGGAGGGTTAATGAAGGGGAAGGGTGGAAGGGAGGGGCAGCTGCAGAATAAGGGGTGCTAGCTGCACATTCGAGCAGACTTGATAGACCTCTAGGCCTTTATCTGCTGGCAAATTTCATATGTTCGTATGTTCTTTAAACCAATCTGTGTTTATCCTAACCAATCTAGCTAATAGAATGTCTATTGTATTTTGTTTTTGTACTTTGCCTCAACAAATCTGTATATTCCTAATCAATCTGTATAAACAGCCAATTGTTTGTTGTAATTGTTTGAAATATCTACTCTATGAGGATGTGTTGTTGTGTACTCCAATGTTATTCTGTCTCGTATGCAATTATTGCCAGGTCCATCTTGTAAATGAGTTCTTCTCAACGATGTTTCGCTTGGCTAAATAAAGATTGATTGATTGATTGATTGAAAATGCCCTTGAAAGGTTTGCCCCAGAGATGCATTGATATAAGCTGTGGCTTTAAACTTGTAAATAAAAGAAATACCGATATCCATATTATCCATATTTTTAATGTTGTTGCTGTTTAAAAAGAAGCCTGGTCCAGGAAAAGCAAGGTACTGCCACCCAGAGAAAGCTACAAGCTGTTTTCTTTTTTTTTTTTTTTTTTTATTTCTTTTTATTAGAAATTTTTACCACACATTTACATACAATACAGTTTTTTCTTTGAAGGTACAAAAGATGCATTTAATTTCTGAGTTCAAATCAGCATCAAAATCAATTTTTTTTTTTTTTAGTAAATACAGTAGTTGATGACATTGTATTATTCCCACGCTTTGTAAATTTGACAGGGTTGGGACCGACACTCTGAAGATCTTTCACTTGTTAAGGGAGTCCACATTTAATACCTGGATTCTCGAAAGGTGTTTTTAACTCCCAGAGTTATAGGAAAACCCACTAATTTCCCAAGAAGAAATTGTTCTTCTTGACCATTAATTGTTATCATGGACCATTGGTTGGACCTGTTTAGGAATTGTATTTAATCCAAACCTGCATTTCAGAGTGATGAGTGGGATACGGCCCTGTGACTCAACATTAAACATTTCTGTTTTGTGTATCTCTGACATGATACCCTTCCAATCTTGAATTGTAGGAATTTGATTCGACATCCATCTTCTAGTAATTGCTTTTTTAGCTGCAATAAAACAGATTGGTAGTATGGTTCGACCCCACTGGGGGGCATGGTCTGGGTAAATTCCCATTAAGAATTGTTCTGCTGTAAGCTCCATTGGTTCTGAAAATAGGGTTGAAAGCTCATTTTGAAATGAAAGCCAAAACGGCATTAGTCTGGGCCATAGCCAGAATACATGACCCAGAGTTGCAATCAGGCAGCCACAACCCCTCCAGCACCTCCCATACACCTCAGGGAGGTATTTGAGAAGGACCGCCAGGGCCTGGAAAAAGCGGGAACGGCATTTCCATGCAAATTCCCTCCAGTAGGGAGAGACAACTGATTTCCACTCAAGCAGAGAGGATCGAGACCAGTCTTCAAAGGCAATCTCCAGATCCAAATCTCTGTTCCACCCCCTCAAGATAGAAGCCGTGAAGTCTTGGAGCTCACTTCTCAGTTCTTTATAGATTACCCCATGATATGTGAGCCCAAGTTTTCTTTAATTGCCTCTATAAAGAGTTTTAATAGGTCAGGGGTTGGAGATGGTATGGTGGGCTGAATTACCCTATATCGGAGTATATGGTTACGTATTTGAAAGTAGCGGAACCTATCAGAGTTGCCGAGTGGATGTTGGGACTGAAGTTTATCAAAAGGAATAATGCCTTTGGGGGAGAGGAATTGAAAGAGGTGTGAGAGACCAATCACCCTCCACAGAGAAAAGGTGTGGTCCATATAGATGGGAGTGAACGATTCATCCTGTGATAGTAGTTTACAGTATTCAAAAACTTTAAGCAGTAGGCCAGATTTTCTAGTCACCCTCCAAAGCTTATATGTCTGAGATGTAATTTCTGTAAAAGCTGATGGGGCAACCGATCTCTCATCCGAGGAAAACAAGATTCTTCTTTGTTAATGTCATTTTTATTAAAATTTTTCAGCATACAGTCGATTGAGCACAGGAATGAAAAGAAAGGAAAATTAATTAAAAGGTTACTTACATGAGTCCATCAGTTCCTATTACATTAGGATTTCAGTAATATGCAAGACCTTAACAACAGGGAGGTAAGAGTTCACTGACCTCGGATGGCTTTATTCAGTCCAAAATAAAAATTCCGCTTTGGTTTACCTTCCTTCTTCTGGTTAGTGTTCCAGTTATTCCTGGGTGTCAGACCAAATCATTAGGGTATCCAAATATTTGACAGAATCATCTGGCTTGTAGTTAATTACCCTAGGCAGGCCAAATCATGCACACCTTGCCTAGAGTTGTTATGGGAAGCCCTATGGAACCGGCACCCAGCTACCCTCCCAGGGGAACATCGGGGGGGGGGGGGGACAAAGTATTCTAAGGTACAAAGGTTTTGTCTTTCAGCATATAATACAAAAGCCATCTATTCCATCTAGAGCCAAACCTTTCCTCTTTACCATTCAAACTGTGTGTTATCTTTTCCAATTGGTAAGTTTGTTTTGTAATGGCCCACCAGTCTTGCAGTGTTGGAATGTTAGGGGTATGCCATAACTTGGTAATGGCTTTTTTACTTGCTGTAAGAAGAATGGCTAGCAGGTAACGGGTGTCTGGGTCTCTAAAGCCCTTAGGAAACAGTAGTAAAATGAATATCTGCAGAGTTAATTACAAGGGTCTACCCAATAGCTCTTGGAGTTCAATCTGTAATGTGTGTATAAATGGCTCCAATTTAGGACAAGTGAACATTACATGAGTGAGGTGAGCCTTACTTTCACCACAATTACGCCAGCATGAGGCTGAGTGGCCAGGCGAGTAGTGGCTCGTCATCTCGGGTGTCTTAAAGAACCGAACTAGATTCTTCCATGCAAATTCCCACCACTGATGTGAACTAGAAGTGCTAGCCACTTGCCGGCATGCCTGCTCCCACAGTTCACCGTCTATGGGAGTGCCAGGTTCATCTTGCCATCTCCGGCAGATGTCTGCATTGTACATAGTGGGGCTTGGCATTAAGACCTGATATAGTGCAGATACCAGATGATCTTGATTTGGGGTGGCAATTAGTGATATCAATTTGGTGACCAATAAAGGTAGCTGTTCTGGGTTCTGTGCTGCAACCGGCAGGGATTCATAATAGTGTCTTAGCTGTAGATATCTGTAGTGGTGTGTGTTTGGTAGATTAAATTTTGTTTGGATCTCACAAAATGACCACAGCACACCCCTAGTGGTAATCTGAGTTAGATAGTTCAATCCATACCTTCCCCACTGTCGAAAGACGTGGTCAGTTTTACAGGGCTGAAAGTCAGGGAGAGTGGCTATTGGGCATAATAATGGCATAAAAGGGGAGATTGAAAGTTTCCTCCTGATTTGTTGCCAGATTGTCACTCGATGCTGCAACTCCAGAGTTAGGTAGAGGTGTGATTCGGGGACCATATGCTTATGGTAGAGTAGAGAGAAATAGTCTGAGTTAGAAACTATCACCTGCTCGATCTCCACCCAGTGTGCATCTTTTGTGGATATCTGTCTTGCAACTATATCTGTTAGGTGCGCTGCCTGATAGTACTGGTAGAGGTCCGGGAGGGCAAGCCCTCCCATTGCCCTCGGCAAGGCTAGGAGTTTTAGCCTGACTCTCGGTCTGCGACCAGACCATATAAATCGAGAGATTGCTTTATCCCAATCTGAAAATATAGAATGTGATAAACTTATTGGAATATTATTAAATAGATACAGGGCCCTCAGCAGGGTTACCATTCGAATATCTATTTTCCTTGAAAGACTCAGAGGGAGTGTGTTCCATCTAGCAAGGTCTTCCTTAAGGCGGGTGGCAAAAGGGATATAATTCTGTTTATAGGCATCCTCTAGATTCCTGGTCAGATATATCCCTAGGTACTTTATTTTCCCTAGATCCCATCTGCAGGGAAATTGTTCCCGAATACCTTGAGAGGGGGCATATTGGAAAGTCAGCACCTCAGTTTTTGTAATATTAACTTTATATCCCGATACCCGCCCGAAAGCGTCCAGGAGTTCCCTGACCCTTGGGAGCGAGTCTGCAGGGTTTTGAAGGTATAAGGGAACATCATCCGCGTACAGTGCTATGCGGTGTTCCTCTCCACCAATCTCAACTCCCCAGAGGCCTTCTGACTGCCTGATAAGCTGTGCCCAGGGCTCCATAAACAGGGTAAAAAGAAGGGGGGGGGATATAGGGCATCCCTGTCTGGTACCCCTGTAAAGAGGGAAGCAATGTGAATGATGTCCCGAGATTCTCACCCAAGCCCTTGGGGCGGAGTAAATATTCTTGATCACCTGGACCAGGGGTTGAGGCAACCCTGCCTTTTCCAGAACCAGATACAGGAACGGCCAGAGCACCCTATCAAAAGCCTTCTCCGCATCTAGGCTGACCATGACCACTGGAGCGTTACTAGTGCGCATTTTACGTATAATGTGGTACGTCTGTTTGATATTGTCTGTAGTTGTTCGCCCTCCAACGAAGCCTGTTTGGTCTTTATTATTTGTGGGAGGACTAGTTCAAGTCTTCGGGCCATTATTCCCATGCAGAGTTTATAGTCAGAATTTAGGATCGATATTGGTTGGTATGAGTCACAGAATTGTTTTTTTTTGCCCTGTTTGGGGATGACAGAGATGGTGGCGTATGACCAAGTGGGTGGAGGAGGCTCGCCCTCAAGAACCAAGTTAAAGGTCCTAAGGAGGATCAGTGCGCTCTCTTCCCTTGTGGTTTTATAAAACCCGGCACCATAGCCATCTGGCTTAGGAGCTTTCATGGTCTTGGCACGGGCTAGTGCATTCACCAGTTCTAGCATTGTAATTGGTAGGGTAAGCTGGTTTCCTTGGTCCACACTGATTTTGGGGAGATTGAGGGATTGTAAGAATTCTGTTATACTCTCAGTTGCCACTGGGTGCTCTGGGGTATAGAGGGTGGAGTAGTATGTGGTGAACGCTTCAATTATCTCTGCTAGTTTGTTCAAGGGTCTGCCATCCGCAGGGTGGCAAATAGTGGCTATAGTGGCCACTTTTTTTTGCTTCCTAATTTGCTAGGCTAATAGCCTTATGGCTGTAGGCCCAACCTCGTAATAACGCTGACTCAGAAACATCAAAGCAATTTCTGTCTGCTGTTGGGCCAGCCTGTCTAGATCAAGCTTAACTTGTTTAAGTTGCAGTAGTATAGATCTATCTCCTTGTTTATGTGCATTTAACAGAAAGTGGAGTGTTTCTTCTAGCTTAGCCTTATGCTCCTGACGGGCTTTAGCTTGGGCGGATGTGTATTTTATGAGGTAACCACGCAACACCGTTTTTACTGTGTCCCAGAGTATACTTGGGGAAGTCTCCAGGAGGGAATTATCTGCTATAATCTCAGTCAGCTTTTCTGCAAGGTATTCCCTGAATTTTTTTGATTTCAGATTGTAGGGATTTAGTCGCCAGTGTGTATTCCTTCTCCGCATCGCTATTTTCCATGTTGTAGTTATGGGGGCATGATCTGATATAGAGATATCCCCTATCTGGGAGTCCTCTACAGCGCCTAGGTGTTCTATTTGGGTGTGACAGTGGTCAGTTCTTGAGTATGTGTGGTAAACTGCCAAGTAGTGCATGTAGTTCCTAGTGTGTGGGTGTAAGTATCGCCAGGTATCTATCCAACCTGATTTGGATAGGAACCTAGTGAGAAACTTCTGTTGCAGGGTTTTCCGGGGGGTCCTAATGCTGGATGAGTCCCATTCAGGGTTCGGTAAGATGTTAAAATCTCCTGCTAACATTAGTATGCCCTTGGTGAATTGTGTAATTTTATCTAGTAGGCCGCATACGTCATTTACTGTGGAGTCTAGGGGAAGTACGCATGTGCCAGGGTGACCTCAGCACCTCCAATTAATCCTCGAAGGAGAACCAATCCACCAGCCTGGTCAATCCACTTAGCCTGCACCTGCAAGGGGGTGTGCCGAGACACTATGATTGCCACACCACATCTCCCATTCCTATAGGTGGAACTATAAATCTCCCCCTTTGAGAGCAGTCCCAATTTAGTGTGTTCTGCCTTATTTAGATGGGTCTCCTGAAAGTATATCAGGTCCGCCTTACTTTTTTTGATGTTGGCAAGCACCCTGGATCGTTTAATGGGGGAGGTGAGACTATTGACATTTAGTGACAGCAACTTCAACGGGGTCTCCTCCATTTCAAGATCCAAGTGTTAGGTGTGTTTAGGGAATGGTGCTGCAAACATTCCAGGGAGCCTCCCATAATGGAATCTGTAAGCTTCTGTGCATTATAACTGTGTAAACACAATCGACTTTCAACTGGCATTAAACAGCTGTTACTGATATCTTTACCTAACCTAAACCTAAGAATTCTAAACAAAAAAACAATACTTGTAACAATTAACATCATATTGCCTTGAAACTGGCATGTTGAGTGTAAGAGTGTAATGCCAAATAACTAGCCACATCAACCATGTGTTCTGACAGTGGTTAGAACAAAGGCCAAAGCCAACAGGGCTCTAATTTCGGCCAGAAACTAGAGAGGAAAAAACAAGCAAAGAAAAGAAGTGTATGAACAAGTACTTCCAAATTCGAGAGCTTTCCGAGCTCCCTACAGTGAGGTATCCTCACTTGGGGGGTGCCTCTAGATGGAGGTACCCTTGGGCACAACAAGTGCCAAGAGTGGGTAAAGGGTTAGGGGTTGGCTAGTCATGCTCCCACCTAAGAGCCAGTTCGTAGGAATGTGTGTTGCATTGGGGAGAGATTTACGAATGTTCTCAGCGAAAGCAACCTCATGACCGCTGCTCCCAGCGTATCCTAGGGGTAGTATCGAAAAAACATTACGGTTGTGACCTAAGGGTATGCCAGGACCAACTAGGTTCTAGCTGTGGTCAGTTCCAGGGGCCGACTAAGGCCGCAAGTCACCCAGCGACCCAGAGGGGACCTTCACACTCAATACTTGCCTACAATATTGGACTGGGGAGAGAGGGAACAGACCGCTAACCAGCCGAAGCTGCCTGTACCCTCGATGCTCAAAACAGGCAATAAACAGCCAGATCTTCCTGGACATAAGTCTCCACCACTCATTCACGCTATTGGGATCTGCGCGAGGCACTAGGACCCATCGGGAGCAAAATTTTTGCTGGAGGGTCGACACCAGAGATGGCGCCCGCGAGGCACGCCGCTGAGCACCAGCTCGCCGCGGCAATGACTATCTCGGCATCGACCCTCCAACCGCCTCAGTTCCTTTTTTCCCACCGTCGAGTGCGCTTCAGTAACGATGTCGCTCGCCTGTCAGGAGTCAAACTTCAAACTAGCAGCATAGTTTTCAGTTTATTTTTTTGTAGTATTATCTCGATATAGTATCGGTTAAGTTTATTCTATTTTAATATACAATAAAGAAGTCTCAGCCTACTTGACAGGTGACAGTAGGGAGACTTCGTATGAAAGCTGTTCAGTCAGTCGGGCTGGGTCCGGTCCGCCTCCTTCTCCCGAACGGGGGTCCGACAACAGTCGGTCAATGCCGGGGATGGGCAGTCCCCGAGGCATAAAACAAACGGTCGATTCTCGGCACCGCTCGCCTCGAGCTCTTCTTCGCCCACAGGTCTAAAAAGAGAAGGCATCACTCGAGGTCGCCTCTGGATATGTCTGGCGCCGCCGACGCCTGTTATCGCGGGTTAGTTGTCGTCCTCCTCGGAGAGTCGCCAACTTCTGCTTCCGTAGCCGCCGCCTTCGGCATTGGAGTCCTACCCGCTATTGGTAGGTCTTCAGATGAGCAGTTTCATCAGTGTGCCGCTCTTGTGGAGCAGTGGGCTCGGAGGTTGGTTCTACCTGGCTCGGTTGCTTATGACGCGGGCTTGTCGGGCGACCAGGTAGGCGGTTGGACTTTCCTGGTCGCGCTGCACCTTCCTCGGTGCCAACGACTCCGCGCTTAGGTGTTTCCCCCCCTCACATGGCTGCGGCGCAGGGGGCCACACCGATGCCCTTATCTCCTGCTATTTTCCCTTCTAACCATGTTTCTCAGGGTCCTGGGATGCTTTCGGCACCTTTGGCGCCATCCGCGGCATCGCAGGGCTTGTCGGTGCCGTTTTCGGCATCGCGGGGCTTGTCGGCAGCGCCGTGTGCCCCTCTCAGCGCCGTCCTGCGCCACCAGGCGGCTTCTCGGCGCCGTCCTCGGTGCCGGGCGTGTTCTTCGGCGCGGTTTTCGGTCCCGTTTGCCTCCTCAGCGCCGGGAGCTCTCGAGGACTCCTCTTTCCTCTCAATTCTTCCTTCCTCTTCTGTATTTCACTCCTTTCCTGTCCAAACAGTCCTCCCTGGACTATCAGGAGATGACATTGAGCCTGACCCAGACCTTCGGTTGGGTGATGAAGTGGACGAGGCAGGATCTTTCACTTCTACAGAGCCTGTGGTCAAGGACCTCTCCTTTAAGTCTCTGTTGAAGAACCTGAGCTCCACTCTTTCTCTCCAGACTACAGACATCGATCCTGGGAAGCGGTTGAGACTCCAATATCTTCATGCTTCGAGATCCCTATGGATTTGACTCCTCCGATTCAACCTTCCTTCGAGACGCTGTCTCAAATGGTATGGAATAATCCTGCTCTTACCCCTGGTGGCTAAATCCATTGATAGGAAATATTCAGCCCCCAAGGATGCGTCCCATTTTGGCATCTCAAGCCTTGAGGATCCTATTGTAGTCCTGGCAGAGAATGATAAGGTCGTTCTTCCTCCAAACTACTAGCTCGACCTATTAACAAAGAGTCTCGTAAGATTGATACATTAGGTAAGAGAGTCTTTGCTACATCACTTTAAGTATCGTATTGCCAGTTACCAAGGCTATTTTCTCAGTATGAGTATATCCTGTGGCACTCTATCAAGCAAATGGTTGAAGCTCTTCCGGACTCGGACTCTAAGTCAGAGCTTCTTCTGACCATTACCAGAGGTACTGAATCTAATAACCAACAGGTCAAAGCAGCCATGGATGCTTTAGGCACTGCTTCTCGTTCAGCAGCCGCTGGTATTTGTACTTTCATAGGCCACTCTGGCTGCGTACTTCAGGCTTCACGAATGATGCACAGCAGCAGGTGATGGCGGTGCCCGCTGGCAGCTCATATCTTTTGGTCCTCAGTTAGAGCAAGCTCTAGAGGCTACTCAGAAGACTAGGTCGCCATTGTTGGCTCTACCCCCTCCTACCCCCTCTCGAGGGCATGTCGGTAAACGTCAGTTTCATAATCGTCAGTCCTTTCGAGGCAGGGGCAGAGGAAGTTTCCATAAGAACCAACCTGCCCAACCTCAAAAGAAGACACAACAGAAAGTGCAAGGGCCCAAAGCGCCCAGTGCTACCTTATGAGTTGCCGGCCCAAGTTCCACCTCCACTGCCCGAGGTGGACTTTTCCTCTCCGGTGGGAGGTCGTCTGATGCACTTCTACAACCAGTGGAAGTCCATAACCTCAGACAAATGGGTCCTTCGGATAATTCGCGAGGGGTATTCTCTCAATGTTCTGGAGACCCCTCCGAATCGTCCTCCCAAACGACAGCCCAGGCTGTCAATCCTTCAGTCAGACCTCCTCGCCGCCGAGATCCAGGGCCTTCTGAACAACAGGGCAGTAGAACTGGTGCCTCTGCGTCAGTGAAACACAGGGTTCTACTCCCACTACTTTCTGGTTCCAAAGAAGTCTGGGGGTATGCGCCCCATTCTAGACCTCAGAAAGCTAAACAAATTTCTCCCTAGGAGAAATTAAAATGATTTCTAGGAACCCTGTTACCTTTGCTTCATCAACACGACTGGCTAGCCTCCCTAGACATGCAGGACGCTTACCAGCACATTCCTATTCACCCGAGGCATCACAAATTCCTGAGGTTTGTGGCTCTGGGTCAACACTATCAGTTCAGAGTCCTGCCCTTTGGGCTATCCTCGGCGCTGCGAGTCTTTACAAAGTGTTGTGCAGTTCTCGCAGCGCATCTCAGGAAGCTCAGAATCCGAGTGTTTCCCTACCTGGACGACTGGCTCATAGCAAGCCCTTCCAGACAGGGGGCCCTGGAAGCCGTTCAGACGGCCTCTCACCTTCTTACGTCCATGGGGAGTTCTGCTGAATCTAAAAAGTCACAGTTGCAGCCCTCCCAGAGACTCCTTTCATAGGGACTCCACTGGACACCTCTTGCGCAAGGCTTTCCTTCCAGAGGACAGAAGGCTCGATATCCTTCAGATGGCCCGTTACATTGGGGAGAACAGATCAGTTACAGCTCTCTCAATGCAACTATGTTAGGCCTCATGGTATCCTCAGTGTTCACTGTACCCTAGCTCGGCACACATGAGAACCACCCAATGGATGCTCAGTGCTCAGTGGTCCCCAACCACTGCCCACAGTCTTATCCCATCAAGGTGACAGAACCCTTACAGAGGTCTCTTACCTGGTGGTCTCAAGAGAGCAATCTCCTGGAAGGATTTCCCTTTGCTCCTCTGGATCATCAAATCTCCATCACCACAGATGCATCGCTAACGGGATGGGGAGCCCATTGTCGCTCTCTCTCCACACTCAAGGTGTATGGACTCAACTCGAGGCCCAGCTTCACATAAATGTCCTAGAGATGAGAGCCGTCCTTTATGCGGTCCGGGCTCTGAAGGACATCCTCTGTCACAAGAACATTCTCCTTCAAACGGACAACAAAGCGGTGATGTATTACATCAACAAGCAGGGCAGTGCTCACTCTTACCCCTTATGCAGGGAAGCGATGAGGGTGTGGGAGTGGTGCTTGGAACACAAATCTCTAATTCAAGCGGTCTACCTGCCAGGTGTACAAAATGACTTGGCAGACCGTCTCAGCAGAACAGAGGCAGATCCTCACGAGTGGTCTCTCGACTCAACCATAGTTCAATCACTATTCGAAGAGTGGGGAACTCCAGACCTGGACCTTTTTGCATCCCCACTCAACTCAAAACTGCCTCTCTTCTGCTCCAGAAATCCAGGGCCTGGCATTTTCTGTCAGGATGCGTTCAGGCTGCGGTGGACAAAACGCTTTCTTTACGCCTTTCCACCTCTTCCTCTAATCCAGAGAGTACTTCTCAAATTCGAGTCCCAGGGGACCAAGATGATTCTCATTGCTCCCTCTTGGCCTCGACAACTATGGTTTCCTCTACTCAACAATATGTTGGCAGCCCCTCCGAGACCACTCCCCCTGCAGATGAACCTGTTGACTCAGGGTCCAGTGGTCCATCCCAACCTGAGATCGCTTCACCTTCACACTTGGCTCCTGAAGAGGTAGAAGTGAACCGGTTCAATGTCTCTCAAAGAGTTTCAGACATTCTTCTGGCTGCTCGGAAGACAGCTACCGGGAAAACTTACACGTCTAAGTGGAGCGTTTAAGCTCTGGTGTACAAAGTCCTCTTGGAATCCCTTTTCCTGTCCAGCCAGACAAGGTTTTGGAGTACCTTTTGGACCTCTCAAATTCAGGTCTTCAGTACTCTACAGTCAAAGTTCACCTTAGTGCCATTTCAGCGTATCATGAGCCGTTTTCTTCTTTGTCTCTGGCTCAGTTACCTATGGTTAAGAGATTTCTTAAAGGAATTCTGCATACCAGACCCCCTATAAGACGTCCGGTTGCAGCCTGGGACATTAACCTTGTGCTAGACATGCTCACTCGGAAACCTTTCGAACCTCTGGCTACCTGTGAGCTAAAATTTCTCACCTGGAAGATGGCCTTCCTAGTGGCCATTACCTCAGCCCACAGGGTCTCTGAGATACATGCCCTGGTTACGGACCCTCCGTATACTGTGTTCCATAAGGACAAAGTAGTTCTTCGCACTCATCCTAAATTTCTTCCCAAGGTTGTGTCGGAATTCCATCTAAACCAACCTTTGGTCCTTCCCTCTTACTTTGCGGACTTCCAAAATGAAGGGGAACGATCTCTTCATTTCTTGGATGTTAAGAGAGCCTTGCGTTTCTATCTAGATAGAACCAAGGATTTTCGCAAAGCCCAACAACTGTTTGTTTCCTTCAGCGAGACCCGGCTGGGTCAACCTGTCGCTATCAGATGCATCTCATCGTGGTTAGTGGCATGTCTTCGACATTGCTATTCCATGGCACAGGTTAAATTGGAAGGTAGGGTTTACGCTCACTCTACCAGAGCGGTCGCGGCATCCCTAGCGGAAATTCGCAATGTTCCGATTGCAGACATCTGCAATGCCGCCACCTGGAGCTCAGTGCATACCTTCGTTAAGCATTATGCACTGGATGTTCATGCCAGGCAACATTCCACCTTTGGCAGAACTATCCTTAATGGACTTCTGTCCTAGAAACGTGAGCTCTTGGTCTTCCTACCGCCCTCTCGGGGGATTATTAGCTCGGTACTCTCCCAATAGTGTGAATGAGTGGTGGAGACTTATGTCCAGGAAGATATGAAAATTACGTACCTACCGTAATTCTTGATCTTCTTGGATGAGTCTCCACCACTCATTCACACGCCCACCCTCCATCCCCCGAGCTCACCGCTGTGTTGGTCTTCACTCCCTCAAATCTTTAGGCTGTGAAGACTTCTTTGTTGACCCTTCTTACACGGGTCGCCCGGACTATCTTATGTCCGGTCTTAAGGTTAAGTTACTCTTTATGTTAGTTGCTCTGCACCTCCTTGGTAAAAAAGGTACTGAGGCGGTTGGAGGGTCTACGCCGAGATAGTCATTGCCACGCGAGCTAGTGCTCGCGGCGCCATCTCTGGTGTTGACCCTCCAGCAAAAAGTTTGCTCCCGATGGGTCCTAGTGCCTCCGGCGCAGATCCCAATAGTGTGAATGAGTGGTGGAGACTCGTCCAAGAAGATCAAGAATTACGGTAGGTACGTAATTTTCATTTCTTACAGCTGGGACCATAAGCCGCTAGGTCCAATCTTTAGCCCCCACCACCAGCAAACTGACTCGTTTTGCCCCAGTTCTCCCATCAGCACTCCGTCACTAGTACAGATAACCTATTCCCTCACTAAGTTCCAACCACCAGCCCAGCTTCTCACTAAATAACAGTTATATGCTCCCTAATAGAGCTAGCATTATTTAAGCGGGCTATGCCGTCCCTGCCAAGTGGGTTGGTCTGCCGAGAACTCCGACAGTAGCTGGTAAATAAACAGTGTAGGATTGGAGAAGGCTGGATCAATTTAAAGTTTCCTTACCCTCTCCTACACCATGTATCACACTGCAGGGCCTGGTTAGTGTATTACCTGCATAGGGAGAAACAGCATAGAAGGAGACAACGTGTTAGTTCGATTAGGCATAGAACTTGGTTTATCATATGAGCAGAAACAGTGGCAGGAAATATATAGTAAAGAAAATTAGTAAGCAAGAACTTATCTGAAGAATTAGTAGTGGAGAAATGGCACATATAGAAATTCATTGTCGGCAGACAGAGAGTTCAAGATGTTCGGCAGCTGTCTATTCGCCACTCAGATGGATAGGTCCAATAGTGTAGTCCCGAGATCCCAATTCTGCCTCAACTTGGAAATGAATCCAGTGGTTAATATTGGGCTTCCACCTCAGTCAGTTTGGCATTCATGTAGTCGATCGAACCTGCTCTCAGAGTGAGTCTGCTATTTTTTGTATTGCCTCTGCACCTTGGCGCCTCCTAGCTTCACGCTGCCCAGATTGCCAGGCTCACTGTGACAATTTCGCTGCAAGTGTGCCTCGTGGTGGGAGTGCAGAGTTTTTCGGTACCTCAGTGCCATGTTTCCGTAGGCCTTCAATTGCCTCCTCAGCCGAACTGTAAGTAAGCTGCCCCTCTGCATAAAAGACTGTTAGTTTAGCTGGGTAGGGGGTCTGAAAGTGCAGGCCTGCCTTTTTCAGGGCTTTCATGATTGGAATGTAAGCTTTATGCCTCGCCATCACTTCTGGGGCAAAATCGTTCTCAAAGTACAGTCTGTGTTCGTTGTAGTTGACTTGTCCTTGCTTCCATGCTGTATGAAGTACCTGTTCCTTCTCTTGGAACCGCAGGAAATGCACAAGTATGGTACATGGTCTGGCATCGGGTGGTGGTCTGGGACCCAGCGTTCGGTGAACCCGCTCAGATTCAAAGGTTGCATCATTCGGTAGGCCAATCGATTCCTGAATCAGGCGGCGCAGAAATTTATGAATGTCAGTGCCCTCATCCCCCTCCAGGAGCCCCGAGATCCGCACATTATTTCGTCTGTTTCTACTTTCAGCGTCTTCAGCCCTTTCTTGCAGTAGTTGTAGGTTCTGATGTAGTTGCACTGTTGCCCTCTCGGAGCGATCTACCCTGCTGTCTACCTCCGTGGCATGGTGCTCCAGAGCCTCCTGCTGCTTTTCGAGCTTTCCAATGTCCATCCTAAGGGCAGTAGTTGTGGAGTGGAATTCTTTACGGAAATCTTGGAGCTCTGACAGCATCATGGTCATCTGGTGTTGCAGCGCTGTTAGGGGTGGCTGGTCGGCCCTAGTACATCTTTGCCTCGAGGCGGACGAGGCCTTCGAGCCTTCATTACCCGAATCGGAGTCACTGTGGAGGGGTTTCTAATGCTTTTCTCTCCTCGCTTAGGCATATTTGTACCTCCAGGTATGCGTTCTTTTCTTTTTTAAGCTACAGTATATAGAGGTGTAAATGGGAGGTAATTGCTGGCGTCGGTGGGAGCCTCCTGATTCAGGCAGCCATCAGGAGGATGACGTCACTGGAATTCCGAAAACAAGATTCTTTTAATGTCAAAAAGGTAATTTAGGTGAAATTCTATTGTTTTCCAAGGGGAGCTATAAGAGTCAGTAAGCCACAGCAACAAAGTTGTTAGAAAGGCAGCTTGAGCATATAAACCGAAATCCAGGAGATTTAGGCCTCCCCAGGAAAGTGACAGTTTTAAGATGGAGAGCCTAATTCTAGGTCGTTTTTATACCCCACAAGAAAGTTAGTATCATTCTGTTCCAGGATTTAAAGTAGAATTTTGAGGGGAAAAAAGGGGATATTCTGTAGTAAGTATAGAACTGAGGCAGAATATTTAAAGTAATTATCGCTATGCTGGTGGAATGGAAGAAAGCTGGTGGCCCACTTGTCCAAATCTGCCTGAATTTGTACTGTTAGGGGTTCATAGTTGACTGTCTCAGGACTCCAGGGTCAAATGGAGTTGAAGACCTAAATATTTTATCTGCGTAGACAACCGCCGAAATGGAAAGGCCTTTTTCAATTGAGAGGAAGGGGAAAAGTTAAATGAGAGTATTTCAGTTTTAGTTACGTTAAGCTTGTATCCAGCTATTTTTTCAAACAGGCTTAAAATTTTTCAGACCGCAGGTATAGATTGGGAAGGAGATAGCAAGGTCAAGAGCACATCATCAGCATACATACTAATTTTGTGTTCTTGTTGACCTCTACCCCTGGAGTGTTGCGTATGACAGACGCCAAGGGTTCTATAAGTAGAGCAAAAAGGTATGGAGACAGGGACATCCCTGATGGGTCCCCCTACCTAGGGGAAAGAGGGGGGACAAGAAGCCATTCGTGTGAACATAGGCCCGTGGAGGCTTGTATAGATTAACTAGGCAAGTGATAAACCAAGGGGGGAAACCAAATGCTTTTAGGGTTTCCCATAGAAAGGGCCATGAGACTCGATCAAATGCTTTTTCAGCATCTAGGCTGATAAACACCGATGGGATTTGCCTAGTACATATATGTTCTTGCAAGATCAAGGACATTATCAGAGGTGTTCCTGTCTTTTTATAAAGCCAGATTGATCTGGGTGTATGATTTGAGGAATAATGGATTCTAGTCTGGAGGCCAAAATGGCCGTATAAATTTTGTAGTCCACATTAAGAATGGAGATAGGGCGATAGGATCCTGGATCTGGAGGATCCTTGTTTGGTTTAGGAATTGGGGCTATTGTTGCAAAGTCCCAGGACGGGGGAGACAGACCACCCTGGGAAATATCATTGAACAATACCTGTAGCTTTGGAACCTATTCTTTGGATAATTTTTTGTACCATTCAGCAGTAAAGCCATCTGGCCTGGGACATCGGCCTGAATGGAGTTTTTTGATAGTCTCCTCAATCTCTAGGACCGAGATAGGGGACTCTAAGCTTTTAATTTGAAGAGGGGAAAGTGTTGGGAGGTTTGCCCATTTCAAAAACTTCATTGATTCTTCCAAAGGGAAAGAGGGAGGAGGGGAGTATAGTTTGGTATAGCACTCAATAAACGCCTGTTGTATATGCTTGACAGAGCTATATGTTTTTGCTGAGGTTGGGTTTCGGAGTTTTAAAATGGTAGATGAATTTTTCCGAGCCCTTAATTTACGTGCCAAATTCTTAATACCCTTAGGACCCCCCTCATTAACTGCCTGACGAAGGTAATATAGGGACTGTTGGACCTTATTATCAATTATCCGCTGCAAGGAAGCTTTTGTATTTCTTATTAGTATTTGAAGGTCAGCATCACCCTCCAGATAAAGCATTTGATAATTTAATAGTTAGGTCGATAATCTTTGGTATTCAAGTTCTCTTTCTTTGTATTTTCTAGCTGAGTAGGATATTATCTCCCCTCGGATGGTGGCCTTCATTTCGTTCCACTGCATTGCTTCCTGGATGTCTGGGTCTGTGTTTTCAGAGAAAAAGAGGGATGTTCTAGTGGAGAGAGTCTCTAGAAACTCCCTGTCTGTTAGGATTGAGGGGCTGAGTCTCCAAAGAGAATTCTTCCTCACTCTGCCCATGTCTATTTTAAGGATCAAGGGATGATGGTCAGATAATAGCTTAGGGCCAATACTGATGTCTTGTGCCAGGGATAGGTGTTCACATGTTGTTATTATATAATTGAGTCTGGAGTGGGATTTAAATCTTGGGGAATAGTAAGTAAAACCAGGGGTCGAGGGGTATAGTCTTCTCCATACATCAACCAAACCCAGATGATCTATGGCGTTTTTGAATTGTTTGGTAGTCGCATTGTTCCTGTGTTTTTGCGGGTTGGAGCAATCCATGAGTGGGGCCAAGGTCAGATTCAGGTCCCCTCCTATAATCAGTTGACCCTGGAGAAGACCATGGAGCATTGTTATAAAGCCCCTATATGTAGGAAAGTTCGATTGTGGAGGGAAATATACACTGGCCAATGTGACTGGTTTGCCATACAATAAACCTTGGACAATCACATAGCGACCCTGAGCATCTATATGCATTTGGTGTATCTCCAAAGGTGTGGATCTTGGAATTAGAATTGCTACTCCCCTCTTTCTTCCCCTAGGGTGCAATGAGGCGACCACTCGATATCCCCCTTCCCCCCAATTTAGCTTGAGGTGTTCGGATTCAGAAAGATGAGTTTCCTGGAGAAGTATCAGTTCCCAGGGTTTTTTATTTAGGTGTTGCATGAGCCTTGCTCTTTTTATTGGGTCATGTATTTATTTATTTAGCTTTTATTGACCGGGTAGGTACACTAGACAAGTAATATGCCTATTTTCAGGAACGACCCGGGAGATTACAACAAAGGGGTACAGAGAGGTACAGAAAAAATACAGGTACATCATGACAGCACAACAACATGTGGAAGTACAATGAGTAACATCATCAAAGAGTAACAGGTCATAAACAATAAAACATATTATATGTTTGGCACAACCAGTATATGTGGTCGTAGACAATAATAAACACAGTCAAGTGCACAGGGACGTGATAGAATCTAGGAGACAAGCAAGGTTTGGCAGGTAGGTCCTGCGAGAGCAACTAGGGTCCAGTTGACAGGAGACATTGCACTAAGGGGGCTTGGGGCAATCACACGCCGAGGCAAATTTCAGAAAGCCCCACAGGGATTTGCGAAAGCACTGATGGGAGGGGGCCGAGCGAACATACTCGGGAAAGGAGTTCCAGAATCTGGGAACACACACGGTGAAGTCCTTATCTCTCATGAGGGTCCGGGTGGGGGGAACTTTTAGCATCTCTGGAGCCTGGAACCTGAGTTGATAGGGGGAGGGGTCTGCTGGGGGTAGAGGCTGGGCCAGCCCCGGGGGGTGCCAGTTCTAATCACTTTGCCCGCAAGGCATCCTACCCCGAAGTCCAGGTACTTGGCTGGGAAAAGCCAGCAGAGCTTATTGTATAGCTCGCAATGGTGGGTGAGACGAGGGGCAGCCAGGGCAAAGAGGCAGATGTTGTTATACGTCGTGTGCCACCGCATGAGGTGGGTTTTGGAGGAGCGAGCGAATTGGTGCATTCCATAACTAAGAGAGGAGGGAAGGAGGACATCTCTCACAAGGGCCAGCCGAGCCGCAGGTGTAAGGTTATATTTGACCCTGTAGGTCAGGCCCAGTTTGCAGTTCACTGCTCTGCAGACATTTAGGATGTGACTCCCCAGGTCAAGTTGTGGGTCAAGTGTCACCCCAAGGTACTTGACGGAGTGCACAGTTGGGAGGGAAGTTCCGTCCGGACTGGTAATACCCAGCGGGGCTAGTAGGGCTTTGATTTTGGCTGCTGAACCAAATAGCATAGCCTGTGTCTTTTTCAGGTTCAAGACCAGTTTATGTTTTGTTACCCAGGCCAGGACACTGTTAAAGTCCTCAGACATGCGCTGGTTGAGAGTAGCGATGTCCCGGGAGTGAGACATAATAACCAGGTCATCTGCGTATAGGGTGGCATTGCAGTTAGTTGCTGCCACTGGGAGCTGGTTAATAAAGAGGGAGAAGAGGAGGAAGCCCAAGACCGAACCCTGGGGGACGCCAGAGGTTACCAGTAAGGGCTCGGATAGGACTTTGTTGAAACTAGTCCTCTGCGTTCTTCCATGCAGGTAGTCCGTGAGCCATGTCATAGCAGGGGGGAGAGGCCAAGTGTCCTCAACTGTGAACAAAGCAACGCATGATTGACAAGGTCGAAGGCTTTGGACAGGTCAATAAATATGGCTTCAGAGAGTTTGCCCTGGTCCATGGCTGCTCTGATGCTTGAGGTGACAGAGACCAAGGCTGTGGTGGTGCTGTGCCCCTTGCGAAAACCGTGCTGGGCCAGGGACAGGAGCTCATGAAACTGTATGTACTCCGAAAGCTGCTCTGCCACAACCTTTTCAAGGAGCTTACTGAGAGATGATAGGATAGCAATCGGACGATAGTTGTCCGGTATTTTGGGATTGCCCTGCTTCAGGACAGGGACTATCCTAGCCTCCTTCCAAATATTGGGAATGGCTCCCTTCGTATGTGATAAGTTAAAATTGTGGGCTACTGGGGGAGCAGTATGGGAGGCACTTAGTTTCAGAAACTTTGGCTCCAGGTTGTCTAGCCCAGGGCTGGAGTACTGAGAGAGGCCAGAGAGAAGTCTTAACATGTCCTTGACTGACACAGCCCTGAGACAGAACATTTGTCGGGGGGGGGTGATCCTCCTGCCGAGTAGAGGAAGGGGGGAAGGATGTCCCCTCGTCAGGCGGGAAGAGTGCGGAGAAAGCCGATGGGTCTGAAAAGTGTGTATTTAGGGAGTTGGCGATGGTGTGGGGATTGTTACAGGAGACCCCTCCGATTATCATGTCGGATACCCCCGGATGAGAGGTCCCACAGACAAGAGTTTTTATGTTTCTCCAGAACCATCTGGGGTCACTGGCGGAGCTGAGTAGGGCGGACTTACAGAAGTCACTTTTTGCAACTCTGATGGCCTTTTTGCACTTATTTCTAAGGTGTCTGTATTGCTGGAAAATTGTGAGATCAAGGGAACTTTTGAAGTGGGACCAACACTTATCTCTGGCCGCATTTAGGGCAGAGATTCCGTCAGCAAAGAGGGTGGCAGACCCCCTCTCACCCTCAGGGTGACCTTTAGAACATGCTTGTCTTGCAGGGCACCAAGGTGGCAAGAAGTGGGTAGCAGCCACTGAGGGGTCAGTGGCTCCGAGCACCCCGGACCAGTCAGTAAACCTTAGGTCCTCCCGAAACGCTGTGGGGTCAAACCTGGAGAAGTTTCTGATATGTATGATTTTGGGGGAGGGAATTTTCCACACACAGAAGACCGGAGAATGGTCAGAGATAGAATCTGATAGGATTCCAGCTGAGGAGATCCTGTCTGGACGGTTTGACAGGATCCAGTCCAGCAGGGAGCTGGTGGATCCATTTGCCGACCGTCTGGTTGGCTCCTGAACAAGTTGAGTCAGGGCAAGATTGGCAAGTAGAGGCTCAATCTGCTACACATTACCAGCGGTCCAGTTAAGGTTAACATCCCCCATGATAATGAGTTCGTTGTCCCCAATGCTGGGATCTACAGAGTCCAGGAGGTGGGTCAATCCTGGGAGCCCACCCTTTGGGGATTGTATGGGCATACCACATGTAGTTTCTTGGTGTTCCCAAGTAAGAGCAGTACATGCAGAAGCTCGCAGGGGGATGAGTGAGATAGCTGGTGGGTTACTGGGGAGACCTTCAGATGGTTCCTGAAATAAATCAGGATGCCACCCCCCCGTCTTATTTCCAGGTCTGTCCTGTCATAAGAACTCGTAACCTGGGAGTACACAGGCCGAGTCAGGGACTGAGGGTTTAAGCCAGGTCTTGGTCACTCCAAGGACATCTGGTTTGTAGAGTGTGACCCATGAGACTAGCTCGTCATGGTTCGGAAGCAGACTCCTAATGTTGAGATGCGCAACTTTTAGACCCTTGCCCAGGCCCCATACTGGGGGGATTGAGGAGGCCAGGTTATTTGGGCCAGGGTTAGTTTCAATATCTCCGGCCAGCAGTATTATGAGAAGGAGCCAGAGGAGATGTGAGTCTCACCTGACCCGGCCCCTGTTGAGGGTATTCTAGCTCAGCCCTTTACCCTGACAGAGTACATTAGACACCTGAGGTCAAGGCTGCAGGTGAGACAGTGGAGGTCTTAGTGGTCATTAGTATATTTGAGAAGGAGAAGTCGGGCACCTCTTGGGAGGGAGACGTCTCCCAGTATCGTCCTGTGGTCAGCGAGGGAGTAGTGACCACTTGGAGCAGGGTGAGCCCCAGTATAAGTCCAGCTGGTACCGGAGACCTATAAGAGGAGGGCAGCACGCCCTTTTCCTGTGCCATGGGGAGCACCCTTCCCTTGGGTGGGAGGAGTGTGTGCCTGGGCCACATTCGAGCTAGAGGCTTAGACCAGCTAGAGGGTAAGGGCCCTGTCGGCAGGGAGACAGGATGGAGCTGAGGGGAATAGGAGAGAGTGAAACAGTTATCAAAGGAGACGGTCAAGGTACCATGTATCAGTAAATGGCAGATGGGGCAGGAGAGCTTAGACTTCCATACAGTTAAGCGGTATGAGCACATGTATGACAGTATAAGTACAGCAAACAAAGTTTATGACAGTATGGAATAAGACACAATTTATAGCTCTGTGCGTGCAAAGACAGGAGTTGGCTGCGATCAATGGTCAGTGAGAGGCCAGGATTGATTAGACTATGCTTCTTAGGGGGGCAGCTCCAGGCCAGGCGCTGAGTTGGCTCACGCTGGGCACTTTTGTCCGGAATGGACTGAGCTCTCAGGGCACTTTAGACAGTAGTAAACCTACTCTACGTCAGGTGGGACCTTCCCCGAACGAGAGAAATTACACTAAGCTCTCTGGGCATTATGAGACAGTGGCAAAACCTACTCTCTTCCAGCAGGGCCTCCCCTGAGCGAGAGCCAGACTGAAGGACCAGTAATAAATACAAAGTAGGCAAGTTCACAGTAATTGCCCAGACAACGTTAGAGAGAAAAAATGTCAGAATCAGAGTGATCTACCAGTGATTAGAGCAAGCAATGCCACAATATACGTTCAGGACCTCCCCTCTAGCTGATAGGCTGAGACAGGCCTTGGAGGAGGAGCAAGCGGACATTTAATGGGAGGAGGGAACAGGGTGGGTGGATGGTCCGAAAATCTCTGACTCCTGCACAAGGGCGGGGGCAGTAATCTTGATGTTGCAGCCGCCGAGGAGGCCCGCCGGAGCAACCGTAGCCACCGGCACCTCTAACTCGGCTCGGGTGATTGCTGAAGCACGGGGGGGGGGCCTTCCAGGAACAGGTCTCCTTCGCCTCCCCTCCAGTGCAAGGTTGTAGAAAAGGCACAGAAGGAGTGGGACAGGCTCTCTCTAAGTAGCGGAGGGAGAGAGCATCACCACTTTCAGAGGGCCAATGAATGGAGGCGCTTTAGGCGCCAAGTTCGAAAATTCTGCACAGGGTTCTTTGTTTCAGTCCGTCGGAATAAGTATTCAAGGTCATCCAGGCAGATTCAAGCTCCCTCAGCCACCCTTTCGGCAGATTTCCCTGGGCAGCAGGACCAACACAGCGGTGAGTAGCCTCGCTAAAAAGTCTCAGGATTCTCGGTGGTAAAACATTCTCCGACTTCTGCACAAGGGCAGGGGCAGTGATCTTGATGTTGCAGCCGCCGAGGAGGCCTGTCGGAGCAACCGTAACCGCCGGCACCTCTAACTCGGCTCGGGTGATTGCTAATGCACGAGGGGGGGACCATCCAGGAACAGGTCTCCCTCGCCTCCCCTCCAGCGCAGGGTCGTGGAAAAGACCATTAATGTTATGAGATATGATTTTTACTGGATTTAATGCCCCCATTTTTTGTCTTTATTAGTAGTACTCATTTTACTCTTTCTTTCTTTCCAGGAAAAATACCAGAGATGTCCCACGGACCACGCTGCCCTAGACACCAAGTTCATTCTTAGCTGAGGGGGTCATCAACATAATATTGTTGCTGAAATGATGCAATAAAGAATATTTAAATAACTCAATTGTTTTGTATGTATGGTTTTTTAACACCCCCCCCCCCATATAATCAATTACTGTTATGGCAACTTTATAAACCATCTCGTAAAAGCCTAGAATATTAGGTCTCTGACCATAACCCCAGACAGTAGACCCAATTTGCCTTTGCCAAGTTTGGATAATAACAACTTTACCCAAATTACTTATTTCAGAACCATAAAGGGTGAAACCTATATACACCCAACAAAATCTAACTATATACAAATTGACCTCCATGTGGGAGGTGCTCTCATAGAGCTCCTCCTGACTCATCCTGTCCTGAATTGCACAAGGGAAAGTAGAGGACTGAGGGGTTCTTGAGCTAACCCCAAGCATGGATATGCTCAGGGCCAGCAGTAGAGCCCTTGAGGGAGTGATAATTAAATCACTCCGGAGTGGAACCAGTTTAGCCGTGGCAAATACCATGAATTGCCTTACTGGGGGTTCTCCGCCTCAGTGTTAGGCGTTATGGCACTGTGGTTCTAATATTGGGAGAGCCGATTTAAAGGGACACTATTGGACAGAAGAGCAAGGTCCGTCACCCAGGAGTGACTCTGGGGTATTTGTTTTTGCCCTCTGTAGCCCGACTATCAGGGAACGAACCCCTCTTCCGATCATCCGGGGTCCCCCCCCCCAGAGGGAGAAAGAAAAAACAACCCATATCCCAAATCAACTAGACCCGTCTTAAGTTAGAATGAGCCGTAGGACCCAAGGTGGGAGGGCGAAAGGAAAGGCTGGTATAGGAGCCTGGGGAGACCCGAATAGAGGAAGGTAAACACCGATCCTTCAGGTCAGAACACCTTAAAGGTTACAACCTTGGTTTAAGTGAGGTTTAAGTGAAAGACCGACCATCCCTGGCAAATGGACCAGGGAACTTGTTCTAAGGCAATGACCCCATGCTACAACCTGACCCAGGAGCCACCCACATGGCTTCAAATGGTTTGGGAGCCACTACCCTCCTATATTACATTCCTACTTTAGTAGTAACAGAAGCACACAAATAATTGTAATAATTGTCATTTGTTAGTCCCCTGACATAAAGTAAATTGTTCAGCATTATCTAACTACTAGGATTATAGCCAGAAGGTGCAGTCTCCAATAGTGTTCATATTAGAACACCATGTCTGATAGGAATCTTCAGGTTGGTAAGAGGGAATAGAGCCAGTTATTGGTAAGCAACTCCCTTCTCTTTCATGGATCTTCTAACCTCAGATCCTGCCTTTTCAGTTCCATTTACTAGTTGCTCTGACTGTGGAGTTCTGGTGCCATCTAGTGGACATAAGCGGCGCCGCAGGAGCTCAAAATTTTGCATATCAATGGCATGGCCTAGGCAGGAATTGGGCTTTAATTAAGTAACAGAGTGGTACTCACTGAGTCGGGATTCATTTCCGAGTATGTCCAGGCCAGTGAGAAAAGTAAATACTTTTTTCGTTCGTTCAGCAGCCCTTACAGCCAGACAGCTTCTGTAGCTCTGCCATTCCTGTTCGGTCCCAACTCCGATACACATCGTGGCTTTTATTTTCCCTATGTTGTCGAGAGGGATGTGAAAAGAGCCACTGTATACTTACAGGGTGACTGCATTGCCTAGGCCATGTCAAAGTGACCAAGAATGAAGAAAGGGCATCCGGAGTACTTTTGCCTAATTTTTATTGGGATTATGGAGCGACCTACGTGGAGGGGGATCCGAGGCTACCCAAAGTCAGGGAACACCCAATCCGGGTGAGGGGGGGGATTGAATCTGACATCCAAGGAGCCCTGGGAGGGGGAGGAAGGCATGGCGGCAAAGGGTCGAAACAAAACTAGATGGAGGGGACCATGTGCTTCAAAGCAATGCTCCCTAGTAAGGGAAAATCCCCACCATTAGGGAGATCACTAAAGTCCAAATGGCAACCCGAGGTCAAAAGAGAGAGACTTTGATTTTGTTTCCTGGACTTACGGGAGAAGCGTCCGCTCCAATCGAACCAGAGCCCCCCCACCAACACCCCGACCCACCAAGACCACAATGGAAAAAGAAAGAAACAAATCACCACTCTCGACTCACCACAGGATGGTAAGACTGTGCCTCAGGATATCTCAAGTAGGCAGTGAGGGGTTGCGAAATTGCTGCAGGTGTTCCAGTAGTTCAGGGATTGGTAGTGATGCCTGGGGAGCGTTTGCACGTGTCTGTTGGGCCCCCTTCTTCTGACGTTGCTTTACTGCTTCCACCGTCTTTTCCGTTATGATGCCTTTCTCCAGAAGATCTGCTGCAGCTTCAGAAGCCGACGAATAGGTCTGCTGCCCTGAGGTCAGATGGACAATCAGTTTAGCCGGGTAAGGAGTTTTGAATCGGATTCTCTGGGAGCGAAGTACTGGAAAGAGCAGGCTATAATCTCTGCGCTGCCTCTGTGTATAAGGGGCATAATCGTTATCAAATAGGAGTCTAGATTGGCCCCACATAATTTTCCCTTTTTGCCAGGCCCTGCTAAGGAGGGATTCCATGGTCTGGTAGCTTAACAGACGGACTAAGAAGGATCGTGGTCTGGCTTCAGGGCACGTTGGTTTTGGCCCGAGTGCACAATGGGCCCGCTCCACATCTAGTTGGAAGTCTGGATCTAGGGCTAGGGACAGCCAGAGGAAATAGTCAACAAAAGCTTGAGGGTCGTTGCCCTGCTCACCGTCCAGGAGCCCAAAAATGCAGACGTTCCTCCTATGGCTCCTGTTCTTAACGTCCTCTTGCTGTGTTGATATGGCTAGCTGTTCAGCTGCTAGGGTTCAAATGGTTTCCTCGAGGTCGTCCAGTCTGGAGGTGTTTAGGGAGATCTGCTGGTCGGCCTCGGTAGCTCTGTTTTGTAAAAGGGTAATCTCATGTCTTATTTCTTTAAACGATTCCCGGACCTCTCCTCGGAAATCAGTGATCACCCGAAGGATGTTTTTTGGTATGCCTTGGATTTAAGGGCCTTCTTCTCTGAGCCCATTGAGGATCTAGGACGGGCCTCTCCCTCATCGGATGGTGGGTCATCAACATCTGTAGTTTCGGCTATAGGCTGGAATCTATTTCTCGAATTTTTGGCCATTTCTTGAACTGGATACAGAGCGTGACAGTTGTTTGTTGTTTTATGTGATTTTTGGGAAGTAAATGTGCTCTTTTTTTTAAATTTTAGGCGAGAGCCTTCAGCTAACCGTCTTTACCTCGGCATGACCAGAACCAGAAGTCTCTATCCTTTCTCACTACAAGCTGTTTTCTAACTTTTCTCCTCGGCTGTACTGCTGTTTGCAGACTGTAAAATTCCCCAGTCTCTGCCCTGCAGAGCCACGACTGTGCGCATGTTCGCACAGCTCCTTTTTGGCTGTTTGTTTTGGCTGTTATGCCGAAATGCTGCTTTTATTCCCCCAGGTACCCTAAAGCTTGTAAGCAGTAAAACAATGGCTGTCGGTACCTCTAAAAAACAAAGCAACAGCCAGACAAAGCCTATTTTCTGCACAAACAAGCAGCTTGGGCTCTAAACTAAAGAGAAGCAACCGCCTGGAGCTTGAGCTTTGTTTTTAACCTTTCCTCAGCGGTGTGGCTTCTCAAGCTCTTTCCCTTTTGTGTAAAAGTGGCTGTTTGAAGCATCACTCCTTTAAACAGTGTTTGGAGCTCAGCTCCTCTAACGTAACAAAATAGGCAGGAAACAGCCTACAAAAGCATTTGGGCACATATTCTGAGCTATTATGTTAAAACAGGGAATTAAAAGCAAAGGTGTACCTGTAAAATGCTGTTTCTCAGAGTGTAGCCTGGCCTGTGGATGCAGCCCCTCCTCAGCTGTATGTTTCTGTAGAGCAGGCCGGCCTCTCCCTTGCTAGAGTTATACAGGAAATGACTTGGGGAGGGGCTTAGGGTCACAGAACAAAGAAATTGGTGCTCAAAATTATTATTATAGGGAAGAGAAACCCTGAAGCCACCTATAGGCTTGGAGGGAAGTTGCTGGTAGTCACAAGGGAAGAAAGAGACTTGGGCGTTATCATCACCGATGACCTGAAAACATCCAAGCAGACCACTAAAGCAGTAGGTAAGGCTAGAGGGATATTGGGGTGTATTAGTAGGGGTATCACAAGTCGTAAGAGGGAGGTAATAATCCCTCTTTACAAGATACTGGTTAGGCCCCATCTGGTGTACTGCGTGCAGTACTGAAGGCCACACCTTCACAAGGACATTAACCAAATTGAGGCAGTCCAGAGAAGGGCAACCAAAATGGTGCAGCTCAATATGTATACTCTAGAGCAAAGGAGGTAGAGAGGTGATATGATCGAAACATTCAAACACCTTAAGGGCATTAACAAGGTGAAAGAGTCTAACATGCTTCAATATAAGAAAAATAGCAGGACAAGAGGACACAGCATGAGATTAGAGGGAGGTCGATTAAGAGGTAATGTGAGGAAGTTCTTTTTCACAGAAAAGGTGGTGGATGCATGGAATGGCCTACCTTAGGAAGTGGTGGATATGAATACAGTGCAGGGCTTCAAACAGGCATGGGATAGGCATAAGGGAGCAATACAGATGAGTATGAATAGATTGTGCCATTGATGGCACATTCATCAGGTAGAAAAAGAAATGGGCAGACTGGATGGCCGTTGTGGTCCTTATCTGCCATCAACTTCTAGTTTGAATGCCCTAGACCCTTTATTATGAAGAAAGAATGTGTATAATATGTTACTTGATAGAAAATACGTTGTAAATAAAGAACTTAAAGTACAAAGAAGTACTAATTGGCGGAGCTAGCCATCGCATGGGTGCAAAGCCCTATATAAGACAGATCAGAGCTAGCAGATAGATAGCAGCAGGGTGTTGAAGGGTAAACACCTAATACAACTAGCCTATTCTAGTTGATGTATGTATATAGTCTGGATCTTTGATTTGCCTCCTTTTATTTTGTCATCTAAGTTTCCTTCTTTTACCTATTATTGTCCTGCCGTGAAGAATAAACATTGATTTTGTTTTGAACTACTGTCGCCTCACTGCCTTGTCAGTCCATCTCTACCCACAGTCTGTGACACATGGTGGCTGTGGTGGGATTGTGACTGGAGGGGTCTGTCCTAGGCCCTGGTGGACTGGATGCAGCAGGACGAAGGTGTCCCAGTACCTGGGGTTGTTACTCGTTATAAGGCTGAGGAATTCCAGATACCCTTGGTTCCTGGTCTTGACCTGGTGGTAGGAAGGAGAGAAGGGAAGCTGAAAGTATCCAGAAGAATGGAAGGTGACAGGAAGGAGGAGCAGGCTTAAACTTCTGGAGGTGAGCCACCTGTGGAATTCAGTGAGCTGTTGAGATGGTTATGTCTGAGACAAGTCGACATGGAAAGACAAAGGGAAATGGACAAGAAAGATAGTGATGCTCGGTGGGCAGATCTGCTCTGAGCTGTGCAAACTATGGGCACAGCTAGACCTCCAGCACCTCCTGGAGGCAGCCAAAAGGACATTAAGATGGTGAAGTTAACTGAGACTGATGATATTGAAGCGTACCTGATGACGTTTGAGCGGGTTGCAGCAGCATGTTCCTGGCCAAGAGATCAGTGGGTGGTACGTTTGGCACACTATCTAGCTGGGAAGGCACAACTTTCATGCAGTCACGTGGACGTAACCCAGTCTAATAATTATGATGTTGTGAAGGCAGCTGTTTTAAAGCGATACGACGTCAGTACTGAGATGTTTTGGCAGAGGTTTAGAACATATAAGTTCCATACCACAGACTCCCCTCAAGATGCCTATACGCAGCTGAGAGACCTCTGTATAAAATGGCTACAACCAGCCATGAGAACTGTAGACCAAATCTTGGAGTCTAATGTTTTAGAACAGTACCTCAGAATACTGCCTCAAGATGTCCAGATCTGGGTCAAAGAACATCGACCAGAGTCCTCTGATGTGGCCATACGGTTGGCAGAAGATTGTATTACTGCAAGACCACGTCGTCAGAAAGGACCTCAACAATCTCCGGTAAGAACCCCTTCTGATCTTCCCTTGTCAATCTTTACCATTCATTACTGCTTGGGTTAGTGCCGGAGGCACGCACCCGCTCTGAAGATTTTTTTTTTTGTTTGTTTTGAGTCGGTTCCACAGGCGCGCCCTCGAGAGCGACACACTCGCATCGCGGAGGCGGCCATTAGGTGCCGAGACTCCTCCTCCATCTCAGTTCTGTTTCTCCCCACTGTCGAGGCTGCACCTGCCTACGCAGTAGTTGAGTTAGGCCTTCTACGTCATTCAAGCCAGACTCCTTCTTGTACTTTGTTTCTCTCGATACCCGTAAGACCGTTTGTTTATTTCTACTTTGACGGCTTGGTGAGCTTTTTGCTATTTTAGTCTAATTTTTTCACATCATGTCAGGTTCGGGGCAAACATAAGTCGAGGCGGGCCGTGCCCCTATGCATCGGTGCTCCTGTGGCCGGCATTTTTCCGTCACGGATCGGCATGATGTTTGTCTTTGTTGCCTGGGACCCAACCACGATATGGATGCGTGCGACGCCTGTTTCTCCATGGACCGTCGCGTCCTAGAAGTCCGCACGTTCAAGATCGGCAAGGCCCCGCCAACTTTCGGGGGACGGCGTCGCTTCAGGGATTCCCAGGTAAGGTCTCTAGGCCCTTCCTCCGGGTTCCCTCTCGGGCCTATATGGTCCGTAGAGGAGGAGGCTTCCTCATCTTCTCTTGCCAAAGAGGAAGCTTCTTTTGCGGTGTCGGAGGAACATCGCGGTCCCTCGCGGGGACACCGCCTCGGCAGTCACCTCCTTGGAGGTGCAGGCTCCCCCAGTGTCGAGGCCCACGCCTGCTGGGCCTGGCATTGGTGGACCCTCGATGCTGCCTTCCGGCGCCGTTTGGGATCCCGGCGCCACGAGCAGTGCTGGTGATCGAGATGGCGCCGATGGCAGCGCCGTTTTGGCCTTCGGGCAGGCCCGGTTCGCTTTCCTGGTGGCGCCGAGTGGGGTCCCAGCGCCGATGGCGGTGCCGTGGGTCTGGCCAGCGCTGTTGGGTGGCCGGGCTTAGCTGTCGCGGGGGGTCCGAGGTCGTCCGGCACTCGGCGCCATTTCACCGGGGACCCCTGGGGTTGCTAGTATTGTGGTCCAGCTGATCTCTTCCTCTTCGGAGGCTGATGATTCAGACGTGGACCCATCCTGGCAACCGGACTCTTCGGAGTCAGGGTCCCCGGTGGCATGAGGTGCTAGGCGGCCCAGCGCACCTATTCCTCTGTCCCTGCTGCCGTCCTCCCCTGGGGCCCCCCAGGCTGGGGGTGGTCTGGGGTCCCTGGGGGGCGATGGAGCGGGGGTGGAGGAAGGGGCTCTCCATCTTGGGGGACTCGTGGCAGCTACCGACTCTGGTGCTGCTGCACCCCCTCGGGGTGGGAGGTCGCTGGGGTCGAGGAGGAGGGCGTTCTTGGAGTCCGAGGGGTTGAGGGGCAGGGTTCAGGCGTCTCGATCTCTGCCTGCCACCCCTTGGGGTGTGGCTCAGAGCCGTAGCACTGCGCCCCGTCTTTCCCTTTTGGACCCCGGGGTCCCCTCTGGTGGCGTTGCTGTGGGCTGCCCTTCTGGATCCATGCAGTCCCAGGTTCACCATAGGGGAGGATCCCCTTCTGGGCTCTTCCAGGCTTCACATCCCCAGGGTTCCATTTTGTGACCTGGTCTGTTGTCCGGGATCCCGCCAGCTCGGGCTCCGTTCCCCAGATTCCAGAGCCTAGCAGAGGACAGTTGCCTCTCCGTGGGTGCCCATCTCCCATTCCTCTGCAGCCACCCTGCTCTCCCAGGCCATGTCGGTCCCAGGCCGTTATCCTGGGAGGCGTCAGAGGTTCTCGTGGCCTTCTCCTCATATGTTAGGTGCATGAATGAGCGGGTTTCCACCTATCCCACCGCGCAAGAGTCCTCTGGACACTCAAGCTCTCCATCATCCTCGTCTCCCGCCTCTGAGGGAGAGGAACCCACTACTCATCTCTTCTCCGATGCTGATTTCACTGAATATCAGCGATTCCTTTCGAGGATGGTGAGGGATCTTCGAATTTCCTATGTTAGGCGAGACAATACTGAACGGGAGATGCGTGAATTCCTTGGCAAATTCAGTGCCCAGCACTTGGTGGTGCTATCCTGGCCTGCTCCCTTCCAGGAGGCGTCTATCCGTTCCTGGCAGTCGCCAGCCGCCCTTTCTCCAGCCCCGGCAGACTGCCAACGTAGGTATTGTGCCCCTTCGGAATCCCTAGGTACTCTCCCCAACCCACCCTCGGGTTTGGCATACCTAGAGACTCCCTCCAGGCGCCGCCCTTGGCTCACTGACCGTCCACCGGACTCGGATTCTCTACAGTTCGACCGTTGGGGGCGAAGAGTGTTCTCTTCCTCTCGTGCGATATCTTTCATTGCATCTCATCAGGCCCATCACGCTGCCTACAGTAGGCATTTGTGGTCTATGCTTTCCCAAATCTTAGCATCAATGCCTGATACGGAGCAAACCAGACAAGCTATTGCCCTCTCTGCTATAGGCCTGGAGCTGGCAAGACACCAAGCAAGGGCATCTTATGACGCCAATGAGGTAGCTTCCAGGCTTGCAGGGACAGCGATCTGTTTTAGACGGACGGCATGGCTTCGTCTATCAAGGTTGTCACCCCTGGCCCGGCGGAGGGTGATTTGCTCCACTTTCCAGGGGACCCGTCTCTTTTCCTCCAGAGCTAGGAGACTTCTGCAGGGGCTTCCTCCATCTCCCCATCCTTGGGGGGCACCTGCTAGCTCTTCTCCCCCATAGGCTTCTCTCTTGATTAGCCCAGGGTCTTCCCCTTCTGTTCCTCATCAACAGGAGGCTGGGGGTCTTGCTCCCTCAGGGTTTCTACCCACCCCTTTTTTACGGGGGATCTTGGTACTCACCCAAGCAGTAATGAATGGTGAAGATTGACAAGGGAAAATATGAAAATTACGTACCTACCGTAATTCTTGATCTTCTCTTGTATCTTCACCATTCATTACTGATACCCACCCACCTTCCCCTCAGTGGCCTCCTTCTGTGGCGTCTCCCCCTCCCGTCTCGTTCCTCTCCCCTCCCTTCAGCCTTTATGCCCAAAAAAAAAAAAAAAATTCTATTTTCCGTTCTTATGGAATGGATCTTTTTTCCTCAAGGTAAAGAGGAACGAGCAGGGCTGTGTTTCACTTATTCTGAGGGAACTCTTTCTGACTGCCCCTAGGGTGCGACCTCTGGGCACCTTAATCACGTTACGCAGTTCACAGTTAAGACACTGTGCCTGGCTCGGCCTCAAAGAAATTTAGATTCCCCCCCTGGCAGGTGTTATTATTATTCAGCTCATTCTGGCTGGTGTATTGCACTTCTTAGCCTTGAGCGGTTGCTCTTGCCTTGCCTTAAGGGAGTCTGATTGAATTCCCACTCTATCCTTTCATACAGAGCTGCCTTTTGTACGGCATATTCCTTCCCCATACACTTCTGTGTTAGCCCTTAATAAGATGTTAAGGGGCATATTCCCCTTCCTAGGTGGGTGCTCTCTTCTGGAACAGATTTTCTGCCCGGGCAGTCTTTGAGCTCTCAGCTAGGATGTAGGGACTTGGCATGTTGAGAGATTAGAGAATCTGCCCTTTATGTCTGATCTGTGCAGGCGGTTCAGTCAAACCCTCTCTCAGTCCCATCAGCAGGGATTCTTGCTCCCTGGTTTTTAGTCTCGAGCTTATAAGCCTCTCAACCAATGCCTCTATGGGCACTGTTCTCCCCTCTCAACATGCCTTCTTTTCTTCTCCTTATTTTTCTTCTTCTTCTGCTTTTCTCTTTCTCTCTATCTGTTCCTCCCCTAGAGCCGCCCCGGAAAGGAGGCTCTGCGGTCCCTTAGGGTAGGAATTCTCTCTCCTCTGTCTGTCCTCTACCGGCTTATTCCTTTTTCAGTTTATATCCTTTCCTTTTTCTGTCCCTCGGCTCTCTTGCCTCGCTCTCCTTTTTTCCTTATCTTTTGTTATCGCCTCTCCGGCTACAGAACTGAGATGGAGGAGGAGTCTACGGCACGCCGCCCTCAGCGAGATGATGCAGTGCGGCCACTTGAGGGCGGCGCCGCTTGAGCCGACTCAAAAAAAATCCCCAGAGGGTGCGCGCCCCCGGCACTAACCCAAGCAGTAATGAATGGTGAAGATACAAGAGAAGATCAAGAATTACGGTAGGTACGTAATTTTCATTTACTTCTGGGCACAATAACACTAATCAGGGGAATCGCACTAATGGTATCGGACCTAAGGGCTATAACCCTGATATAATATGTTGAGACTGTGGTGGCAAGGGGTACATAGCACATTTCTGTTCGAAAAAGAAAACTGAACAAGCACAACTTGCTCTTGCCAACTGGGGACAATATTTAGTTCCAGTGCAAATTGGGGAAAAACTAGTGAGTGGTCTACTTGACTCGGGGAGTAGACAAACTCTTGTTCAAGCTGACGTATTAGATATGAAACCTGCACCAAGAGGCCCTTATACAGGAGTAACCTGTATTCATGGCGACACTCATTACTACCCTTTACTGGATAGTGTGCTACACATTAATGGACACTCGCAATCCATGAAAGTCGGGTAGTACCACACTTGCCTGTTTCCATCATCATTGGTCATGATCATTACCAGTTTGAACAGTTATTATCAGACAACTTGTGTGCTGTTGTTACCCGGGCACAAGCAAAGAAAGAAAAGACATTGGAACTGTTGTATCCCTTTGAACGGGACATTTATGTGGCCCCTGGAAAAGAGAAGTCCAATGCCCAGAAGAGAAAAGAAAAACACATACAGTATGGACTCAGTCTAGAGACATTAAACCTGATGTTAATGTGTTAGATGATGTAGAACTTGTGTAACCCCTCCTACAAATGGGGGTTCCCTAAAAGTCTTCCTTGAGCTTACCTACATGCTCAGTGCCAGGCTGGTGTCCTGCATTTTAGCAGTTTAAATGTGATTGCCAGAGAGTGCCTGTATAGCCTCTGTGCACTGTCTCTTTAACAGCTGCCTGGATTGCAGTCATAAGTAATCTGAGAGGGAGCTCTGTTGAAAGATGTAACTATTTGCTGAAAATCATTTAGTGTGATAATGATAATGTAGTTTGTCTAACCTGCCTTCTTTGCAGCAAGGACTGTTTTGTTTATTTCCACTATCTTGGTCCTGGACTGTCGAATTGGACCAATCAGTGCTGGGGGACCTAAAATAGAGCCGGACTACAGGAGCTGTCTGGAGTCAAAATCTGTAGAAATTGTAGTTTTGGGTTTTTGGCACCTTTTTGCTCCTGAAAGGGGAGCCTTTGTTGTGACTGACAGACAGATCAGCCAACCAAACCTTTTGGATTCTGGGGAAAGTCCGAGGCTTGCTGGCAGTTGAGTCAGATCCAAGTTGGGAGCTGAACAAGCAACAGCTTGAGACAGTCAAGCAGCAGTCTGAGTAGTTTCGCGCGGGAGAACTGTGGAAAGGCCTTAGTTGTGGCCTGCATGTCTGCCTGCTGCCCCTGAGAGGGAGAGAAGAGAATTATTTCGGACTAAATCCAAGTATGTGAGAATGAAGTAAGCCACTGATTTTTTACCAGGCTCATGCCTGAAGAAGACCGAAGATTTTGCTGAATGCGATCGGCCTGTCAGGATTTCCAGCTGCTTTTGAATCCCCGGTTTGTGCAGAGACTTTGCGATCGTGACTGGAGAGTGGTTTGCCTGGTACAGTAGAATTTCCTTACATGTAAATGTGCTGTGAGTTGTTAGTGGGTCATGATTTGGTTCCCCACTGTGTGAACTGTGTTGTGCTTGCTGGAAGCTGTATCCAGCCCAAAACGGACTGTATCCGAATTTGTCTCCATTTGGCCGGGGCCTTGCCACACTGGCCCAGCCAGACTACCCGCTGCACAGAGAAAGCCATCGACGAGAGACCTGCCTAGGGATCAGCTCCCTGCTCCACGCTTTAACAGAAATGACGCCTCGGCGATTCATGTGGGTCCTGCTTCTCCTGGCACTCCAGATTAACCACCTGCTGTCTCGATTTTTGTCCAGCCTGTGTCCAGTCTTGGGTATCATGAGTAATCATCAGGGTAGCTCCCTGCAACAACAGCCTAATCTAAAAGTGTGTCATCTGATTGTCTTGTTGTTTTCTTTTCACGAACTGAGCCCTCCGGCTCTGGATTACAAATAGTGAGTGTTGTGCATGTTGTTTTCTTCCATCACAGGGCCCCAGCCAGCTGCAATGTTCCTGGCTAGCCCACCATTCTCCATCTGGATACCCAGAGTGTGTGACTGTTTATGGACCCTGAAGTGCATGCATAACTGTTTAATTGATATAGCCTTTAAGCAAATTAACCTGATTACGCCCCTCCCTTGTTCAAGTCCCTTAAATAAATCAGATTGAACTCTTTTTTTGCATTTACCCTGACTGTGGTTCCAGTTTGTGGAAGAGTACTGTACTGCTGTTATTTGCTGTGTATAACCTTGTTTTAGGGGGTCCCCAGGGCCGGGCCAGAGGAAGGTCCTGGTGGTAAGTGCAAACAATGTGGGTACTTGTGTGGTGTATCGGGGTATTGTGAAAGTAATTATTGTGTATTGTTCCGGCCACTAGTAAGGAAAGAGGGGGGTTACAGTGTCCCGGAGGGCTGTGCCCAGGTTAACTTGACCACTACCAACCTTGACCTCTGGGTGGAGGCACCCGTTTCAGAACTCAGGCCCCTTAACCTGCTACTAGCCAAGCAGGCAGTGGTAGTAGCCCGTGGGATAGCGCCACCTAGGGGTTGCATTTTGGGGCTCACCACTGGGATTTTGTGCCTTCTAGTGGCCAAAAATTATGAATTATTGTTAAAGATTAATGGCAACCCCAGTAGAAATGGCTGTACACCAGTTGGTGGGGTGGTGTACTGGGCAGGAAATCGACCCCCAAAATGCTCTACTTATACTGAGTATTCTCCTGGGTACCAGTAAAGACACTGTAGAGGGAGCACTCTCCAAAGTTGAATGTTTAAAAAACCCTATGGTGGTGGGTCGACAGGCTGATTTGATCGCCCAAACTTTCATAGCCTTGGTAGAGTGTAGTGACCTCGTGGACAGCTCTAAAGTGCCACAGACTGTTGCCCCAGAAGGGGTTCCAGCTGTCTGGAGAGTGATAACAAAATACAGTAAAGACCACGGGGAGGATGTGCTCCCACCATTATCTGAGACTTTTGAGTAGAAATTTGCTAAGTTGTTGCTGGAGGAAGGGAAAACCGTAGAGGACTTTAAGAAACTAGTCCTGCCAACTGGGGGTGTTCCTTCCCCAACACCCCCTCCTACTTCAGCACCTGTTACTGCCCCACCTTCTGTGCACGTGCCAGCGCTGGCCCCTATATCTGTACCTGCCATTAGTCACGACTCCTACCGAAGGCTGAGAATCTTTTCGGGCACCCTCCCAACCCCCCAGGGACAGGATGACTGGGAGATCTGGATAGACTATGTTGCCCCTGTAGTACTTGAATGGCAATACTCAGAAGCAGAGAAACGAAAGACGTTGAGTGAGAGCCTCCGAGGTCCTGCCCTGGCTACCATCCATGCCAAGCGGGCCAATAACCCCAGAGCAACTGCCCAGGACTATCTTGATGCATTGGAGAATGTGTATGGGAGCCTGGATTTAGATGAGGCTCTGTGGTGGAGAGTAAGAAATGCTCAGCAGTACCCAGAGGAGCCATTGTCTGTGTATGTACCTCGGCTTGAAAAACTGCTACAAGAGTGCCTCAGAAAGGGTAGTTTGCCGTCAAATGAAATAGATCGAACTAGGCTGGACTGGATCCTTAAGTCTGCTCCTTTTTCAGAATTGTTACTGCTTCAGTTGCGCCTTGCCACCCAACTGGAATCGCCCCCCTCCAATGACGAGCTAATGAAAGAAATTCAGGGGGTTGAGCAAAGGCGACCCCGTGGGGGAATTGCACCCGTATCTGCTGCTGCTGCGCAAGTGACCAAGAGTGATCAGCCAAGCGAGGCTCAAGGGGCAAAAGTTGGCACTTAACGTGCACTATGAGAATGCAAACGACTTCCCGCCCTGGGCCCAGCACTGGAAAGACGAGCTATTAAAGGAAGTCAGAGAGTTGAAGACGGGTGCCTCTGCAAGGGTTTCCCCCATGGAACAAGATTCTGGTCCCTTTCAGGACATGACTGCCATGGGGTTGGGGGTGCACTCTCAGGCATCCGCTACCGAGGGTGGCTCCAAGGCTGAGATCACCGGATTGACTGCCACTCTAAAGGAACTGTTGAGACACGTTGCACCACTCTCACTGCTGCAAGAAGATACTAGATCCCAATCTCTTACTACTGCTTCAGTTCCTCATACAGTGTTCTCTCCCAGGATGACCCAGGAGTCTATCATTTGTCACAACTGTGGAAAGGATGGCCATATGAAAAGAGAATGCTGGTCTCAGAAGGACTTAGAAAGAGTAGTAAACAGACTCCAAGGGGAGCTCCAAAAAGCAAATCAGTGGCCAAGGAGTGCCTGAAATGACTGCAGTGAGGGTTCGAGAAACCCTAACTCAAATTTCTTTGTGGCTAAATCATCTGTCCAGGCCTCTGCTACTGCCTCTCCAGACTGGTCCAAAATAGTGGGACCTTCAATGGAGACTATGATGACTGTGAATGGTATTCATACTTGGGCTGTGCTTGACAGTGGGTCTCAAGTGACCATTGTATTCCAGGACTGTTATGAAAAACACTTTATCTGATGTGCCTTAGCAATCCCTGGAAGGTCTGCATGTGTGGGGCCTGAGCGACAAGTCTTATCCCTACCTAGGGTATGTCCACCTCTGGTTGTCTTTTCCTGCAACTGTAACTGGTGTAGAGGAGCAAGTAGAGACATTGGCCGTAGTGTGTCCCCCCATCAGACTGTATTATGGGGTCCCCCTGTTAATTGGGACAAACGCCCATATGTTTGGGAGACTGGCGCAACTCTGTCACGAGAAACAAGGGCGACAGACTGGGAGGGCCCTGAGAATTCCGGCTCTGATCAAGAGAGCCTATGATTTGCAACAGAAACCCGAGGAAGTAAACCAGGATGAACCGTTGGGGATTGTGTTGAAGAAGGATCCCCATTCAATGGTACTGGCCCCTAACATCCAGTGTACCATTTAAGGGGAGGTCCGCCTCCAGAAAGATGTCAAGAACAAAATACTGATGTTGGATGCGCCAGGCAATGAAAAATTGCCAGAAGGATTATTAGTCAAGCCCAGCATCTTGCCTGCTCGTGCCCATGCCTATGCACGATGAGTGGTGGTCCAGATTCACAATGTGTCAGATCGGGAGATCTGGGTGAACAGAGAGTGCACCCTAGCTACGGTACACTGCGCAGAGACAGCAGTATTGCCCAGCAACAAGCACCCTGGTGAGAAGGAGAGAGCGACCCCAGACTTGTTTGACTTTGGTGACTCCCCATTGCCAGCTGAATGGAAGGCTAGAATTAGCAAGAGACTTGCCCAGAGAGACCAGGTGTTTTCGTTGAAGGAATGGGATGTGAGATGTGTCCAGGGTGCGGAGCATCTCATACGCCTGCACCATGAACGGCCATTTCGAGAGAGGTCCCGATGCCTAGCCCCAGCAGGCATAGATGATGTGGGAAGACACCTGCAGGAAATGCTCACTGCTGGCGTGATACTAGAATCCAGGAGCCCATTCACCTCTTCCATTGTGGTTGTGTGTAAGAAGAATGGGTCTGTGAGGATGTGTGCTGATTATCGAACCCTGAACTGGCGGACCATCCCAGACCAATACACTATGCCTCATATACAAGATGCCCTGGACTGCTTGAATGGGAGCAAATGGTTCTCGGTGTTGGATCTTCTCAGCGGATACTACCAGATCCTGATAGCCCCAGAAGACCGTGAGAAAACAACCTTCATCTGTCTATTAGGGTTCTACGAGTTTCTGAGCATGCCTCAGGGGATATCGGGCACCCCGGCCACCTTTCAGCAACTGATGGAACGTGCAGTGGGAGATATGAATTTGCTGGAATGCCTGGTGTACTTGGACGATGTCACTGTGTTTGGGAGCACCTTTGAGGAGCATGAGAACCGACTATTTAAAGTCCTAGAATGACTGGAAGACTTTGGACTCGAGCTGTCCATTGACAAATGCCAGTTTTTCCAAACCTCTATGAAGTATGTGGGGCACATAGTATCTACAAAAGGGATAGAGACTGATCCCAGTAAGGTTGAAGCACTGACTACTTGGCCCCAGCCCCATAATCTGAAGAACTACAATGTTTCCTGGGGTTCTGTGGCTACTACCACAGGTTCATAAAAGACTATTACAAGGTGATTCGCCCACTCTTGAACCTTATCCAAGGTTACCCTCCTACCAATTGTAAATACAAAAAAGGGGCTGTTAAAGAACCAGAAAAAGTGTACTTCTGCCCAGGTGAACTCTTCGGGGCCCGGCTGGACGCCCGACTGTGAAGCAGCCTTCCATGAGATCATACACCAGCTCACCCACACCCCCATCCTCGCCTATGCTGACCCCACCAAACCCTATGTGCTGCATTGAACACTAATCTGCAGGGTCTAGGAGCGGTGCTGTATCAAGACCATGAGGATGGCCTGAGACCAGTAGCTTTCGCCAGTAGGAGCTTGACCCCGTCCGAACGAAACTACCCTGTGCATAAGTTGGAGTTCCTTGCACTAAAATGGGCCATCATTGACCAGTTTCATGAATACCTCTATGAGGCAAAGATATTGATGAAGACTGACAATAACCCATTGACTTATATACAGACTTCAGCTAAGTTAGACGCAACTAGGCACCGGTGGCTTTCTGCATTATCAACCTATGATTATGCTGTCGAATACAGACCGGGCCTGAACCATATTGATGCTGACACCCTATCACGAAGGCCCACTTCCAAGAGTGATTGGGTCAGGCTGTCTGAACCTGACATTCAAGCATTGTGCCAAAAGTTTGATAGAGATGAACAGATGTCTGTGGACACAGTGGACTGTTTAGTACATTGCTTTGGCCCTTCTGACACCTGCATACCAGTTGCTTATTGCCACTTCTCTGCTCTAGATATTAGTGCACTACTTCAATTTGACAATGACAGCATTCAGTGGGTTCACTCCCAACATCCTATGATTCAGCCAGCAGTTGATGCCCTGTGTGCAAGGAAAGATGTGTCTAAGTTATGTTCCACTGACTTGCGAACTGCTTTATTGTTTAAAGAAGGCCCCAGATTGAAGTTGCTCAACCAGCTGTTGTATAGAGAGACAGTAGATCATAGTGGCAAAGTAGACAAGCAACATTTGGTCCTGCCCATGGCCTTTAAAGATTTGGTACTGAGGTCCCTCCACAATCACATAGGGCACTTCGGTATTGACAGAACCCCTGACCTGGTATGATCTCACTTCTACTGGCCAAAAATGGGGGCCGATGTTGAGCACCATGTAAAGACTTGTAGTCGCTACCTGCAGTGAAAAGCCCTACCTCAGAGGGCTGCCCCTTTGTTAATATTACTACCAGCACCCCCATGGAACTAGTCTGCATAGACTTCTTGTGTTTAGAACCTGATCAACGGAACATTGGCAATGTGTTAGTGGTTACGGATCATTTCACACGGTATACACAAGCTTTTCCCACCTAAGATCAAAAGGGATGTACCGTGGCCAAGGTGCTAGTGAAAAATGTCTTCGTCCACTATGGTGCCCCCCAGTGGATTCATTCTGATCAAGGCAAAGACTTTGAGAGTCGACTAATCAAAGAAATGCTCTCTCCATGGGGGGTGCGAAAGTCAAGAACCACCCCCTAGCACCCACAGGGAGACCCTCAACCAAAACATTTTAACCGCACCCTTCTAGACATGCTGGGTACCCTCCACCCAAAAGATAAGCATAAATGGAGCCAGCAGATTAGCACCTTGGTACACGCACACAGTTGCACGAAAAATGATGCTACTGGGTTCTCCCCCTACTGCCTCATGTTCGGGAGAGAGGCCTGGCTGCCAGTTGATGTCTGTTTTGGGGTCTCTCCAGATGGGGTCCGAGCCGAAAACTACTTGCAATATGTACAAAAACTGAAAGCTCAATTGAACCATGCCTATCAACTGGCCCAGACAATGGCCGTCAAGCGAAATCTAGCTAACAAAGAGAGGCATGATAAAAAAAGTAAAGGCTCAAGAGCTTCGACCTGAAGACCATGTGTTGTTACGCAATTTGGGACTGCATGGTAAACACAAAATTGCTGATTGGTGGCACCATCTTCCCCATGTAGTAGTTGGAATGTTGGATGATTTACCTGTGTACAAAGTGCGCCCAGAGAACAACTCCAAAGCTGTCAAGACCATGCACCGTAACCACTTGCTACCTATCGGCCAAGTCATGATTGAGGCTGAACCCCCATAAATTGAGCCTCCTGGGCCGGTAACTCGTGCTGCTGCAAGAAAGAGACATAGTCAGCCTACCCCAGTGGTCACAGATTTAAGGTTTCCTCCGCAGCAGGCCCAGAATGATAGTGACTGTCAGTCCACTTCTGACAAAAGTGAGTGCGACTATGCCTATTACCCCTCTTATGAACTGAGTCAGCTGTTTCGAGGTAACCCCATGACTAATTGTGGGGATGAAGCTGGGCCTTCTGGACTGCCTAATCCCCCAGCTTTGTCCTTGGAGCCAATGCTCCCTGAAAGTGAAGTGCAAAGAATCACATCTGAAGATGCTTAGTCTCTGTGTATTGTGGAACTGTATGATTTGCCTGAGAGAGGGGCTGATGGAATGAGTCTTTCTGGTGACATACCAGAATTTGAAGAACACCATGAGAGTGCTGACTACCCCCTTTCAGTGCCTCAAAGTTTGATTGTGCCTTCGCCTTCTCAAAATGAGTCAAGTGTTGTAGAAACAGAACCTGCAGAGCAAGGAGCCGACAGTGCCCCAAGTTTGGACATTCACATCCAAGCAGAGGCACCCTCACAAGTGATGAGAGTCCCCAGACCAGTGCTGAGAGTACAGAGACCGTAGTTTCCCCTTCAGAAAGACTGGCCGAGCTGTCAAACCAGTAGTACGTTTCAGTTATGATTCTTCTGGGAGGCCAGTGGATTTGCCTCTCAGTGTGGTCCACAAAGGGGTTTATGTTTCTCAGAGCTCACTGCCTAAACTGAGCCTAAGTGCCAATTCCAGGTTAATTGTTGTGCCTTCTAGGTATGGTGCCCCTTCCCCATCTAGCCCCAAGTTAGCTGATAGGGAAGGGGCCCCCTCTTACATTGTTCAATGTACAAGAATTTATTATATGATTCCGCATTGTAATGTGTAAATTACCTGTGTGAAATATGCATGCTGTATTGTCAGAATGGATATAGTATTGTGAAGTGTAGAGAATATGTATAGTAAAGGTATAAGTTTCCATTGACTGATTCATCAGATGTCACTTGCATAACATGCTAATGGTATAAATGTCTCGTATAGTTTGCATTTGCAACATTGTGATGGTACAGACTTGATGCGGATGCCAAGTTTTCTCCAGGCAGGGAAGGGTGTAACCCCCCTACAAATGGGGGTTCCCGAAAAGTCTTCCTTGAGCTTGCCTAAATGCTCTCTGCCAGGCTGGTGTCCTGCGTTTTAGCAGTTTAAATGTGATTGCCAGAGAGTGCCTGTATAGCCTTTGTGCATTGTCTAAATCCAAGTTTGTGAGAACGAAGTAAGCCACTGATTTTTCACCAGGCTTCTACCTAAAGAAGACTGAAGATTTTGCTGAATGCAATCGGCCTGTCAGGATTTCCAGCTGCTTTTGAATCCCCTGTTTGTGCAGATACTTTGCAATCGTGACCAGCGAGCGGTTTGCCTGGTACAGTAGAATTTCCTTACATGTAAATGTGCTGTGAGTTGTTAGTGGTTCGTGATTTGGTTCCCCACTGTGTGAACTGTGTTCTGCTTGTTGTAAGCTGTATCCAGCCCAAAATGGACTGTATCCGAATTTGTCTCCATTTGGCCGGGACCTTGCCACACTGGCCCAGCCAGACTACCCGCTGCACAGAGAAAGCCATCGACGAGAGACCTGCCTAGGGATTAGCCCCCTGCTCGACGTTTGAACAGGAATGACGCCTCGGTGATTCGTGTGGGCCCTGCTTCTCCTGGCACTCCAGATTAACCACCTGCTGTCTTGTTTTTCATCCAGCTTGTGTCCAGTCTTGGGTATCGTTAGTAATCATCAGGGTAGCTCCCTGCAACAACAGCCTAATCTAAAAATGTGTCATCTGATTGTCTTGTTGTTTTGTTTTCATGAACTGAGCCCTCCGACTCCGAATTACAAATAGTGTGTGTTGTGCATGTTGTTTTCTTCCATCACAGGGCCCCAACCAGCTGCAGCGTTCCTGGCTAGCCCACCATTCTCCATCTGGATACCCAGAGTTTGTGACTGTTTATGGACCCTGAAGTGCATGCATAACTGTTTGATTGATACAGCCTTTAAGCAAATTAACCTGATTACGCCCCCTCCCTTGTTCAAGTTCCTTAAGTCAGATCTAACTCTTTTTTGCATTTACCCTGACTGTGGTTCCAGTTTGTGGAAGAGTACTGTACTGCTGTTATTTGCTGTGTGTAACCTTGTTTTACAGGGGTCTCCAGGGCTGGGCCAGAAAAAAGCCCTGGTGGTAAGTGCAAACAGTGTGGGTACTTGTGTGGTGTATCAGAGGTATTGTGAAAGTAATTATTTGTGTATTGTTCCAGCTACTAGTAAGGAAAGGGGGGTACAGTGTCCCGGAGGGCTGTGCCCAGGTTAGCTTGACCACTACCAACCTTTACCTCCGGGTGGAGTCACCCGTTTTAGAACTCAGGCCCCTTAAGCTGCTACTAGCCAAGCAGGCAGGGGTAGTAGCCCTTGGGATAGTGCCACCTAGGGGGGTTACACTTGTGAAAGAGAGTGGGTCTGGGAAGTTTAAAGAGTTACAGAGGGCAGATGTAACCTTAACACCTTTCTTTTCACAGGTTGGAGTTTCTACTGTCTCAGCACAAGCTGAATTCCAGTTAAGGAATGACCTGTTATATAGAATATGGGTTAACCCCCGAACAGGGGAAATAGTGGAGCAATTGTTGAAGCCTAAACAGTATAGACAAAAGTTATTTGAAATAGCTCATGATATTCCCCTGGTGGGACATCTTGGAAGGGACTGTACCTTAAATCGCTTACCCCATAGATTTTTTTGGCCTGGCATTCATGATGCAGTATCAGAATATTGTAAAAGCTGTAGTGAATGCCAGCGAGTAGCCAAAATCGGACGCAGTGACAAGGTACCCCTTCAGTCCATGCCTTTGTTCACAACACCATTTGAGAGGATAGCAATGGATGTTGTTGGACCTTTACCAAAAAGTGCCAAGTGTAACTGTTTTATTCTAGTAGTTTGCGATTATGCAACTAAATACCCCAAAGCTGTCCTTCTTAGAACTGTTACAGCTCCTAGGATTGCTGAAGAGCTTGGTAAGATATTCAGTAGAATAAGTGTCTCTAGAGAAGTCCTTACAGATAGAGGGAGCAACTTTTGTGCCAGCTTGTTGAAATGTTTGTATCAGGTCCTCGGTGCTGAAGCTATTTACACTACGCCTTACCATCCTCACACTGACGGCCTGGTTGAACGTTTCAACCAAACAATGAAAAAAATTCTTCAGGAATAAGGATCTAAATGGGATGTATACCTACCCTATTTAATGTTTGCTTATCGAGAGGTACCACAGGCCTCTACCGGGTTTTCACCCTTTGAATTACTGTTTGGGCAAAAAGCTAGAGGTCCTCTGAATGTAATCAAAGGGGAGTGGGAAAAAGGTTCAGCAGAAAAAGGGATCATCCCAGTGGATTATTGGCATCAGTTGCAGATCCGGCTAGCCAAATATGTCCAGAAAGCACACAAAGTCAATCAGGGCCAGCAAGTAATACAAAAAGAGCATTACGATAAGGGTACCAGGTTTAAAGAATTTTCAGAGGGAGATAAAGTATTGTTACTCTTGTCATCCTCTGAAAATAAATTGTACCTGAAGTGGCAGGGCCCTTATGTTATCTCTAGACGTGTGGGTTCAGTGACATATGAGGTAACCACTCCTAACAAGAAACATCAAAAGCACATCTATCATAGAAACATAGAAACATAGAATTTGACGGCAGATAAGGACCGCTTGGCCCACCCAGTCTGCCCATTTCCCTACCTAATGGATAAGCTGTAGATCCTAGTTAACCAGCAGCCTAGTTCTTCCTACCCCCACCCCCTAGAATTGCCTTATGACTGTCCCATGCATGCTGGAATTCCACCACTGTTTTTGACTCCACAACCTCCTCGGAAGGTCGTTCCATGCATCCACAACCCTCTCTGTGAAAAATACTTCTAAATTACCTCTGAGCACTCCCCACTCTATCTTCAAATTGTGCCCTCTTGTTCTTGCACACCTCTTTTTTGAAATATGCTACCCTCTTGGACTTTGTTGATTCCCTTGAGGTACTTGAAAGTTTCTATCATGTCCCCCTCTCCTCCTCCTTTCCTCGAGGCTATACATATTAAGCTCCTTAAGTCTCTTCATATGTCTTCCGGTGCAGACCCTGCACCATTTTAGTTGCCCTCCCTGGACAGCTTCCATCCTGTCTATGTCTTTCGGAGGTTGGGTCTCCAGAACTGCATGCAGTACTCCAGATGGGGTCTGACCAGCTGTCTGTACAGAGGGATGATAACTTCCTGTTTTCTACTGGTGATGCCTCTCCCTGTGCATCCCAGTATCCCTCCAGCCCTCCTTGCTGCCCTCTCACATTGTTTGCCCACCTTTAGGTCATCTGATATGACTACCCACAGGTCCCTTTCCATTTTTGTTGTTGTTAGTATCTCACCCCCCATCGTGTACTTTTCCCCAGGGTTTTTGTTTCCCAGGTGCATTACCTTGCACTTCTTAGCATTGAATCTAAACTGCCATACATTAGACCATTCCTCTAACCTTGCCAAGGCCCTCCTCATCCTTTCCACCCCACCTTGTGCATCAACTCTGTTGCAGATCTTTGTGTCATCTGCAAAGAGACATACTTTTCCTTCCAGTCCCTCTGCAATGTCACTTATAAAGACATTGAAGAGGACCGTTCCTAATACTGAACCCTGCGGTACTGCACTAGTAACCCCCCTTTCTTCAGAGTGGACTCCATTTACTATTACTCTCTGTGTCCTATTCTCCAGCCAATTCTTTACCCAGGCTGTCATCTTGGGACCCACTCCCAGGCTGGCTAACTTGTATATTAATCTTTTGTGTGGGACTGTGTCAAAGCCTTGCTAAAGTCGAGGGTAGGCCATGTCCACAGCCCCTCCCTGATCTACTACTTTGGTCACCCAGTCAAAGAAATCTATCAGATTTGTCTGGCATGACCTTCCCGCTGTGAATCCATGTTGCCTTGGGTCCTGTGCCCCTCTAGATACTTGACAATTCTTTATTTCAGAAGTGATTCCATCATTTTCCCTACCACTGAAGTTAAACTAACAGGTCTGTAGTTTCCTGCTTCTGCCTTGCTCCCACTTTTGTGAAGGGGCATCACATCTGCCCTCCTCCAGTCCTCGGGTACCACCCCATTCTCCCATGATTTGTTGAAGAGGGTAGTCAGTGGTGTCACTAGTTCTACCCTTAGTTCTTTTAGAATTCTGGGATGAATCCCATCAGGCCCCATTGCTTTGTCCACCTTCAGTTTTAAGAGTTCTTTCAGAACCCTTTCTTCTGTAAATGGGCTGGTATCAACTTCTGTATCCAGAGTGTTTCTACTGTTTGTTTAGGTACCTCCCCTCTTGCTTTGTCAATACTGAGCAAAATATTTGTTTAGTATCTCTGCCTTTTCACAGTCACCCTCTGCCCACCCTCCCTCCCTCCCTTTATTAAGCCTCACTATCCTCCTTGGTCTTCCTTAGCTCCTGATGTACCTATAAAAGTTTTATCCCCTTCTTAACTGAGTTGGCTATCTTTCCTCGGTTTGGGCCTTTGCTGTTCTGACTACCTTCCAGCTTCCTTTTGCTTTAACTAATACAGATCTTCCCTTGTCAATCTTCACCATTCATTACTTCCTGGGTGTAAGCGGGCGCGCACAACTCACCAGGCTTTTTTTTTTTTTTTTTAAAAGTTGCTAACGGCCCGCCCTCGGGCGGCGTCATCGTCATCGCGGTGGCGTTAACAAGCGACCGACTCCTCTCAACTCAGTTCTGTTTCTCCCGCCGTCGAGGCAGCACCTGTCGGGCGTCCATATTTTGACTGCGCTCAATCTCTTTCCTGCACACTCGGCGCCAATGGTGAACCGTTCTTTTTATTTCTATAGGCGCGGGTGTGCTTTCCTACTATTTTTCTTGTTGATTTCGCGTTATGTCCGGTTCGAGCTAAGCGTGTTTGAAGCGGGCGCGCCCCTATCGTCGGTGTTACTGTGGCGGCATTTCTCCGTCTCGGACCGGCAGCGTTTGTCTTGGTACCTGGGACCCAACCGCGACATGGATTAGATGCGACGCCTGTTTCTCCATGGACCGCGTGTCCTCGAAGTCCAGCGTTCAAGCTCGGCAAGCCCTGTCGACCCTGAGAGACGGCGTCGCTCAAGGATTCTCAGGTAAGGTCTCTAGGCCTTCCCGGGTCCCCTCCGGGCCTATCTGGTCTGAGAGGAGGGTCTCGTCTTTTCTTGCCGAGGAGGCCCTTCAGCGGTGTCGAGGCGTCTTAGTCCCTCCCGGAGCCCGCAGTAGCGACACCGCCTCGGCAATCACCTCTTGAGGTGCAGGCTCCCCCGTGGCGAGCCCTCGACTTTTAGGCCTGGCTGGGTAGACCCTCAGCGCCGCCTTCGGCGCCGTTTCGGATCTGGTGCGTTCACGGTGCGGTGATAAATCTGGCGCCCGTTTAATCAGCGCCCGTTGCGGCGCCGGTGATCAAGCAGCGCCCGTTAGTAGCGCCGCTTGAGATCCATGCCGTTTGCGGCACGGTGTCGAGGCGGCGCTGTTGGCGGTGCCGCTTTGGGCCTCGGCGCCCGATGGACAAGCTGGCGCCCGTCGGCGATGCGCCTCGCTTTCGGCAGCGCCCGGCGCCGTGGGCCTGTCCCTTCCTCCGGCGGTGCCGGCCTTGCGGCGCCGTTGAAATGAGCTAGAGCCTGGCTGCACCAGGTGTAAGAAGGGCGGCGCCTCCCCTGGTACCGGGGCGTTCGGCGGCCCGTGGCCTCAAGGACACTGGGGTGCCAGCATTGAGGTCCTGCTGATCTCGTCCTCCTTGGAGGCGATGATTCAAACGTGGACCCATCCTGGCACCACTCTTAGTCTGGGTCCCCGGTGGCTAGAGGTGCCTGGCGGCGCAGGGCCCCTCCTCTGTCCCCCTTCCGTCGTCTCCTGAGGGTTCCCGGCTGGGGTGTCCGGAGCCGGGGGCAGGCGTGGGGAGTGCGGAGAGGCTCCCTCTCTGGAGGCCAGTGACAGCTACCTCAAGGTGCTGTTGCCTCTCTGAGGACAGGGGCGCTGTGGTGGAGGAGGCCCTCTCGAGTCCGAGGGTTGAGGGCAGGGTCTGCTGCTGGTCTTCTTTGGCCACTCAGGGGGTGGCCAGGAGCAGTGCGAGCCTCGCCCCTCCCTCAGGGTTCTAGGGTGTCCTCGGCGGCGTTTGTGCGGACTGCCCTTCTGGATCCATGCAGTCGGCGTCATCATGAGGGAGTTCTCCCCAGGGCTCTTCAGGCTCCGCTTCCCCAGAGTTCCGTTCTGCGGCCTGGTCTGATATCCGGGATCCCTCTTTCCAGGGCCCCTTTCCCGGTTCCAGAGCCCTCGCAGAAACAGTTACCTCCAGCGGTGCCCCTCTCCCATCTCTCTGCCTTCACCACCCCCGCTCCCAGGCCATGTCGGTCCTACGGGTCCGTTATCCTGGGGCAGTTCAGGGGTTCTGCGGCAGCCTTCCCCTCATATGTTAGATACATGCATGAGCGGGTCTTTCGACTCTCCCCACAGCCGCAGGAATCCTCTGGGCATTCCAGTTCCCCATCATCCTCGTCTCCCTCCTCCGAGGGAGAGAAACCCCCTGCTCATCTGTCCTCCGATGCTGATTTCACAGAATATCAGCGTTTCCTCTCGAGGATGGTGAGGGATCTCCAGTTTCCTACGTTTGAAGAGACAATACGAGCAGGAGGCCGTGAATTCTTGGTGAATTCAGTGCCCAGCATCTGGTGGTACCTTCTAGCTATCCCCTTCCGAGGCGTCTATCCGGTCATGGCGGTCCCTGCCGCTTCTTCCCCAACCCAGCGGACTGCCAGCGTGAGTATTGTGCCCTCTGAGTCTCTAGTTCCCTTTAACCCGTCCTCAGGTTGGGCCACCTGGATACTCCTTCTGAGGCGCCGCTGCCTGGCGCATGACCGCCCACGGTTCGGACTCTCTCAGTTCAACCGTTGGGGAAATGATTTCTCTTCTTCTCGTGCGAGTGCATGTATTGCATCACATCAGGCTCACCACGCTGCCTACACCCGGCATCTGTGGTCGATGATGTCAGCTGCTGGCATCTATGCACAATCTGAACAAACAGACAAGCCGTTGCCCTCTCTCGGTGAGCCCTGGAGCTGGCAAGACACCAAGCAAGGGGATCTTATGACGCCAATGAGGTGGCTTCCAGGCTTGCGGGGACAGCGATCTACATCAGGCGGACGGCATGGCCCGTCTTTCAGGTTGTCACCCTGGCCCGGCGTAGGGTGATTCGCTCCGCCTTCCAGGGACCGTCTTTTCTCTTCCAGAGCTAGGAGACTTTTACAGGGGCTCCCTCCGTCTCCTCGTCCTCGGGAAGCTCCCTAGCTCTTCCCCCTTAGGCTTTCTGAATAAGCCAGGGTCTTTCTCCTTCTGTTTCTCACCAACAGAAGGCTGAGAGTCTTGTTCCCTCAGGGTGGCCTCTTCCCCTCCAGGGAAGAGGCTAATACTCACCCAGGAAGTAATGAATGGTGAAGATTGACAAGGAAGATAGGAAAATTACGTACCTACAACAATTCTTGATCTTCTTGTATCTTCACCATTATTACTCTTCCTACCATCCCTCAGTGGCCTCTTCCTGTAGCTTCTCCCCTCCCGTCTCCTTCCTCTCTGCATTTATATAAAATATAAGGAAAATTGCTTCATTTTCAAAAAAAAAAAAAAAAAAAAAAAAATCTGGGGGGGTTTAAAATCCAGAAAAATTATTTACTCTAAGATTCATGGGCCATCTGCACGGATTGCATTGGCGATCAGACTGCACAACTATCTCTTGCTATTCTTATGGCAAGATACCTCTGAGGTTGTTTGGCCTAGCTCAGGCTATTCAGTTTTGATCCTGCAATCCCGTGTTCAGATAGTTGCCTGAATCAATCCCCCCTCTTTCTTGCCTTGCAGAGCAGAGAGAGCATCGTCTGTTCCTTTCTCTTCAAAAAAAAAAAAAATGCTGAGGAACTCTCTCCGACTGCTATAGGCATCTTGGTATCTGGGTCATGCATCTAGTTAAAAATTTTTTTTTATCTGTAAAAAAAAAAAAAAAGGAAATCAAACAAGGCGGCAAATGAGAAGGTAGGCTATCCTTCTCGCTGTTTTGCTAAGTGGTTTCTCCTTTAAGTGTCCTCTGGACAATTTTACAGTAGAGCTCTGCTGACCATATCCAATCTTGCCAGCCTAAGCCTTGGCCTTAGCCAGTCAGTCTGAGTCCTTTCTATCTTGGAGCGCCTGAAAGGCTTACATTTTCCATTTCTAAACCCTGAGCAGCGCTCTCATGCTGCTGGGGTTTTATTCTTCCCTCCTCGGCTGTCCTCCAGTTAAAGGCCTTCCAGCGGCCAGGGCCGAGGTGGGTGTCAAGAACTAATGGCATGTTGAAGATGAGGACTATGCCCTCCTGAGTCTGTCTAGCGGGTTAGAGTGAACCTTCTCTTCAGCTCTATCTCCGAGGATTCTTGCTTCCCTTAGTCGAGCCTTCAGCTAGAAGCTAACTATGCTCGTTGGGCATTCTGGTCCCTTCAACATCCATCTCTGTCTTCTCTTCTTCTTCTTCTTCTATTTTCTCATTTCCTTACTCATCTCTCCTCCTAGAGTCGCCCAGGTAAGGAGGCCCTGCACTCCCTAGGCTAGGGATGTTCTTATCTCCTCTGTCCTTCCTCCATCGGCTTATTCCTTTTTCAGTTCATTCTTCCTTGCTTTACTATCCCTCGGCTATCTTGCCTCGCTATCTATATTTTCTGCTTTCATTTTTGCCTCTCCGGCTCACAGAACTGAGTTGGAGGAGGAGTCGGTCGCTACTAACGGCCGCCCCTCGCGCATGGCATGGCGTCGCTCTGGCAGGCGGCGTTAGGCAACTTTAAAAAAAAAAAGCTCCCGTGACGGGTGCGCGCCTCCGGCTTACACCCAGGAAGTAATGAATGGTGAAGATACAAGAGAAGATCAAGAATTACGGTAGGTACGTAATTTTCCTTTCTCTGTCCTGCTCCTTGTGTGATTCCTTGTACTTCCTGAATGCTTTTTCTCTTGAACCTTCACTGCTACTTCCTTTGAGAACCATAGTGGATTCTTACATCGTTTCGTTTTGTTTATTTGCTTCACACAAAGGCTTGTTACCTCTGTGATGGCAGTTTTTATTATTCCCCATTGTTCTTCCACCCCTCCTTCCTGCCCATTTGCTAGTGCATTCCTTAGGCACTCACCCATTTTGCAAAGTCAGCCTTCCTAAAGTCCAGTACTTTTGCCTTTGTATGGCTTGACTCTATTGCTGTGTTTATTGTGAACCATACTGTTCGATGGTGCTAGTTCCCAGATGGCTACCACTTCTACATCTGTGATCCTCTCTTCATCTCCATTTGAGAGAACCAGGTCTAAGATTGCTTCCTCTCGGGTGGGCTCCAATACTAGTTGTCTAAGGCATGCCCCCTGTAGGGCATCTAGAATAACCCCACTCTTCGAAGTGGCTGCTGCAACTGCACTCCAGTTAACATCTGGCATATTCAGATCACCCGTCAGCAATATCTCCCCTTTTTCTGCCATTCTAAGTATACTTTCTATCATTTCCTTGTCCATTTCCTCCCCCTGAGAAGGGGGTCTGTATACAACCCCTGTGCGGATTGTGGTGCCATTGCCGGTCTCCAAATTTACCCACAGTGCTTCTTCTCCTCCCTGTTTTCCCTTTTGTTCTGTTGCTTTGATTCCTTCCCTTATGTAAAGAGCTCCTCCTCCTCCTCTTTTACCCTCCCTGTCCCTCCTGTAGATAGTGTATCCTGGTATGTTTACGTCCCAGTCATGGTTTTGTGTGTACCATGTTTCTGTGACTGCCATGATATCCAGATGTTCCTCCTCCATCAAGGCCACTAATTCAGGAAGCTTGTTACTCAGACTACGGGCATTGGTACTCATTGCTCTCCATTTTTTGATGGCTTTACCTTCTATTGCAGCATCCCCCACTGACCTTTCTACCTCGGTCTTTTTCTCATTTAGTACCCTGTTTTGTAGGGAGAGGCTGGGATTTTCCTGCTGCTTATCAGTGCCTCCCCCCTTGACTAGTTTAAAAGCTTGCCAATGAAGCATTTAAACCGGTTGCTCAAAAGACTTGTTCCCTTCCTGGACAGATGCAGACCATCCTGCCAGTATAGGCTGGTGTCCCTCCAGGTGGAACCCCAGTCCCCAATGAAGCCAAACCCCTGTGCTCCACACCATTTTTTCAACCATTCATTAAACTGCATGGTGCAAAGTACCCTCGCCTCACTCATGCCATTGACAGGCAGCACCTCTGAGAAGGATACTGTGTGCTACTTGTCTTGGGCCCTCCCCAATTCTACAAAGTCCTTCTGCACTGCTCTAATCTCATGATGAGCCAAGTCATTTGTCCCTAGGTGGACAATGACGTCCAGCTCAGACTCCTGTGCAGCTGATCTCATGATCCTGAGGATGCGCTTCCTGTCCCTCCAAGCCATGGCACCAGGCAGGCACCTTACTTCAGTTTTCCCTGCTCCCCCAATTCTATCCCCCTAATAATTGAGTCCCCCACCAGGAGCTGCTTCCTTTCCCTGTGGTGTCCTCTGCCTCCTTCCTGTGGGCCTCCCTTGTGACAGTTGTCCTCAGCCTCCTTAGTCTCCTCTGCAGGTGCATCCATAGGGGAGCTATGCTCCCCCAGAATGGTGTATGGATTGTGGAATGGAACAACTGACTGGGTGTGCCTCTGTTCCACCATCTTCACCCTCCCTGAGCCCACTGTGGTCCAACTGCTGTGCTTTCTTCACAACCTCTGAGGTAGTGGTGGTAGCTCTGGTGCTCCCTGGATGGGGGGAGGTTCCCTTCCTACCGTCTAGTGTGGCCTGGGGGAAGGTTCCCTTACTACTGTCCAGTGTGGCCTGAAGATGGGCAACTTCCTTCCTCAAGGCAGAGAGTTGTCTGCAAATAGGGCAGCATCTCAGCGTCCAGAAAGACTCCCGGAAGACTGCTGCCCCACAGCCATTACATTGCACTACTCCCCACATGTTTATCTACTTTCTTTTTTTGTGTGTGTGATTGGTGTGTTATATAGAAATATATATATTATACAATGTGTGTATGCTTATATTGTCAGTGCAGTGTGCTAGAGAGGATATGACAGTTATATGCACCTTGCACTCTTGAGGAAATGATGTCAGAACCCCAGGTATAAAGGAACTATTTCCAGGGGTGGGTGGGATGAGGGGTGTCATGCCAATTTATTGAAGCCCTGGGTGGAACGGGCATCCCCTTTATGCAGCTATGTATATCCAGAACCCCCAGACAGTGAACTTAATATAGCATACCAATGTCTGAAAGGTGTAGGGGAACTCTCAGATGTAAAAATCAACTCTTGAGTTAATGCCAACCAGCACGATGAGCTCCAGAAACTGTTAAACACTTTTAAAGGCACTTTTACTGGAACACCAGAAAGGGTAAAGGATGCAGAGCATCACATTATTGTAAACCAAGAACAACCTATAAGACAAAAGCCCTATCGACTCCCTGAAAGGGTTAGAGATGATGTCACCTGGGAGGTTCAGAAGATGCAAGCATTAGGCATTATTGAACCCTCCCATAGTGAGTGGAATTTCCCAATGATTGTAGTAGGAAAGAAGGAAGGAGGTGTAAGGATTTGTCTGGATTTTAGGCGTCTAAATACTGTCTCTAAGTTTGACAGTTACCCGATACCTCGAATTGACGACATCTCGGATCACTTAGGAAATGCCTGGTACATCAGTACCCTAGATCTAACAGAGGGGTACTGGCAAATTCCTTTAGATCCAGATGCCCGTGAAAAGATAGCATTTAGTACACCCATAGGCCTCTTTCAGCTCACCGTGATGCCATTTGGTCTCCGTGGTGCGCCCGCGACTTTTCAGAGACTCATGGACCGTATCTTGACTCCCCATGCCAAATACAGTGCAGCGTACCTTGACAATGTGGTCATATTTAGTGCCACGTGGGAAGATCACATGCGTCATCTTACAGAAGTGTTAACTGCCATCAAAGATGCAGGTCTCACGATCGACCCATATAAATACTCTTTGGCTATGGAGAAAACAAGATACCTAGGTTTTCAAATTGGTAAAGGTTTGTTAAGACCCGATATAGGAAAGGTGGAGGCTGCGGCCAATAGCCCCAGACCAAAAACGAAAAAAGATGTGCGTTCGTTCTTGGGTCTGGCCGGCTATTACAGTCGCTTCCTACCCAATTTTGCCACTGTAACAGCCCCTTTAGCTGACCTGACCAAAAGGAAAAAACCTGACAAAATGTTTTGGTCCCCAGAATGCGAGGAAGCTTTTCAGAACCTCAAAGCTGGGTTATGCTCATCCCCTGTTCTACGCACTCCTGATTTTAATCAACCCTTTATCGTTCAGACAGATGCCTCCAGCTGTGGCATAGGTGCTGTACTTGCCCAGATAATAGATGGAGAGGAACATCCGATAGTTTTTTATATAAGTAGAAAACTTCATGAACGAGAAACTCGCTATTCAGCAATTGAAAAGGAGTGCCTAGCTGTCAGATGAGCCATAGAAGCACTCCGCTTTTACTTGTGGAGTGTTGAATTTGAACTATGGACAGACCACAATCTATTATGCTGGCTCCATGTCATGAATGACGGGAACCCTTGCATAATGAGATGGTATCTTTCCCTACAGCCTTATAGGTTTACCATTAAGCATAGAAAGGGTACCGCACACTGTAATACGGACTATGTGTCCCGATATGGGAAAAGTGAAAATGCACACCTGTTATCAGACCTTGGGCAGGGGAAATGAAATAGTATGCAGGAAAGAGGAAACTCTTTCTACCTGATAATGTTTTGTATTAGGGTCCCCGAGGTGCAGCCCTGGTGAGGGTGGGCTATGGCTCCATCTGTCCCAGTGAGAGATCTGATATCAGGTGTACTTTAGTATGAATGCACAAAACCATACTAGGATTAAAAACCTCACAGGTTTTGTCTTGGGTGGGGAGGAGAATGTGAAAGAGTGTCCCCCCATTTTTTTTTAATGCAGTATGCTAAGGAAGGTAATGCTGGCATACCTGGGATGTGAGTGGCTTGTGTTATATGTTCTACTGCATTGTTTTGTTTGTTGGGCTGGCCACCCACTTTGTTGTTTGTCCATTTGTCCCTATATGTTTTATGTTCACAGCCCTGGGTTTTGCCACTGTTAGTTAGCCAGCTTTTATGTGCAAGCCAAGGCATAACGTGGAGTTACTGTCCCAACTCCCATTTTAAAATGCCCTTGAAAGGTTTGCACCAGAGATGCATTGATATAAGCTGTGGTTTTAAACTTGTAAATAAAAGAAATAATGGTATCCATATTATCCATATTGTTAATGTTGTTGCTGTTTAAAAAGAAGTCTGGTCCAGGAAAAGCAAGGTACTGCCGACCAGAGAAAGCTACAAGCTGTTTTCTAACTTTTCTCCTCGGCTGTACTGCTGTTTGCAGACTGTAAAATTCCCCAGTCTCTGCCCTGCAGAGCCACGACTGTATGCACGTTCGTACAGCTCCTTTTTGGCTGTTTGTTTCGGCTGTTGTGTCGAAATGCTGCTTTTGTTCCCCCAGGTACCCTAAAGTCTGTAAGCAGTAAAACAATGGCTGTAGGTACCTCTAAAAAACAAAGCAACAGCCAGACAAAGCCTATTTTCTGCACAAACAAGCAGCTTGGGCTCTAAACTAAAGAGAAAGAGAAGCAACCGCCTGGAGCTTGAGGTGTGTTTTTGACCTTTCCTCAGTGGTGTGGCTTCTCAAGCTCTTTCCCTTTTGTGTAAAAGTGGCAGTTTGAAGCACCACTCCTTAAAACAGTGTCTGGAGCACAGCTCCTCTAACGTAACAAAATAGGCAGGAAACAGCCTACGAAAGTATTTGGGCACATATTCTGAGCCATTATGTTAAAACAGGGAATTAAAGGCAAAGGTTTACCTGTAAAATGCTGATCTTACTTCGAGAGGGTTCCTGTAGTAGGTCTTCACATAGATTACTGTGCCCCCTGGCGTCAGGTTCCAACGGCAAACTTGTAGCTAGCAATAATCAGTGGGGACCACCCCCGGCTTCAGGTGACGCAATGTCAGCCCGACTATAAAAAGGGGCAGTCTGCCCCTCCTCAGCTCTATGTTTCTATAGAGCAGGCCGGCCTCTCCCTTGTTAGATTTATGCAGGAAATGGCTTGGGGACATGCTTAGGTTCACAAAACAAAGAAATTGTTGGGTGCTCAAAATTATTATTATGGTTTGAATCCCCTAAACCCTTTATTATGATGAAAGAATGTGTATAATGTGTTGATTGATAGAAAATATGTTGTAAATAAAGAATTTAAAGTACAAAGAAGTACTAATGGGCGGAGCTAGCCATCACATGGGTCCAAAGCCCTGTATATGGCAGATCAGAGATCAGAGCTAGCAGATAGATAGCAGCAGGGTGTTGAAGGGTAAACACCTAGTACAACTAGCCTGTTCTAGTTGATGTATGTATATAGTCTGGATTTTTGATTTACCTCCTTTTATTTTGTTGCCTAAGTTCGCTTCTTTTACCTATTATTGTTCTGCTGTGAAGAATAAACATTGATTTTGTTTTGAATTACTATCGCCTCACTGCCTTATCAGTCCATCTCTACCCACAGCCTGTGACAAGAACAGCTACAGGTACAAGCGGCCTTGGCCAGGAGCCATGCCCTTAAGGTTGCCTTGCAAGACTCATGGGAGGGGGATGACCGGATGGACAAAGGAAGTCTATTTCAGAGGGAAGGGGCAGAGACAGAGCATGTTTTACTACCCATGATGGTAGTAGTAGTGCGAGGGACTTCCAGTGGGGGAACGTAGGAGGCTCGGAGAGTCCGAGAGACCACTCTGTCAGTGAGTTGGGAGGAGTAGGGGGATAGCTGATGGTTCCTGAGTGCACTGTCAATAAGGCTGCCCGTAGCGAAGTCAAAACGACCCTGCAAAGAGAGCCACCCTAGGGACTGGTATAGCGAGCAGTGGTAGGTAGTAAGGGCCTGAAGGACAAAGCGGCAGATGGAGTTGTATGTGGTATGTAAGCAGGATCGAAGGGAAAAGGATGCAGTAGAGTATACGGGGGAGCAGTAGTCAAGGAGGGGCAGAAGGTTTCCGGGAGCAATGGCTATTCAAGCTTCAGGGGACAGAAATTGATTTTGGCGCTAGGCAGTGTCACAAACCCACTCAGCAGGTCATCCCTTTACTCCCAAAGTGCCAACCTCCAAGCGCAGTCTTGTGAACAGTTAACAGAAACAGGGTAACCCTCCTGTCTGTTTTGTGTGTTCGAATCAACCTTTGGTCTCAGTTCTGGAGGAATTCAAACTGTGAACCTCTTGCTAGCGTACCCAATGCACAGGCTCACATAATTCTGTCTTCGGGGGGGCCAGATATCTTTGCCTACGGGCACCTAACCAGGTGTACAAAATGAACCCATGAACTCTAATAAAGACCTCAGATTAATCTTACCTTTTTCCTGTTTGGTATCACCGTTCAAGCTTATGTACAGGGTCTACTTTAACCAAATATACTTCAATTGTAAAGGAAAGAAATTCACAGACAGACCAACTAGGCTCTAAAAACAGAGTTTTACTAAAATAGATAAAAAAAAAATATGTAAAATATAAAATACAGAACCATATATCACAAAACATACAAATCTTTTAAAAGAACAAGGTTGTAACAGTATAATTCCTACTACAGTACTTAGATTTTGTCTCTCTCTACCTGTATACTTGCTTAAAGTGCTCAAAGATGTTTCTTTGTCAGAGTGTAGATAGAAGTCTCTGAAGGGAAAACAGAATTCTGTTTGAAAGCTGGCTTTGCCCACCTCTTTGCATGAGATCACCTAACTCCTCCTCTGTTTATGAAAAATCATACACCCAGGATATTTTATCATATTAGAAGGTAAGATAATTAAGGTTACATCAGCAGAAACTCCTTTCTCCATGTGACTTCCCCAATCAAGTCTGTAAATTTATTTTCATCTGTAAGCAGTATCCTCTCTCACACAGACATCAAAGCATTTATGACATTCTGCTAGATTTCACGGAGGTGCAACATGTTTTGTATCACCATGTGAAAATTTAACTGTTTCCTCTGAATGTCATAAACGTTTATGATTTCCCTCTTAGCAACTACAGCTATAATTAACTCAGATAAATAGGAGATCCTTGCTCAAGGCCTGTTCTACTCTGTAATTAGCTTCTGGCCTTCCAGGTAACACCTTGTATCTAAAACCTGTGTGTGTGTGTGTGTGTGTCATATTCACATGCTGTTTCAGCATTTCTCATGAGAGACAGTCCATAACACATTTTTATATTACAGAAAATGATACAATGATCAGAACCAGCTGTCCAAGTGTCACAGGCACAGTGCTGCTAATATGTTCATTGAAAGTAAGGGAGGGGTCTAGGGTGACACCTAGATATTTAAAAACAGGGAGGGGTCTAGGGTGACACCTAGATATTTAAAGGCAGGGACACCATGGTGTGTTTTAAACCTGTAAATTTGCTTTGTCTGAAGTTTATTCCCACTCGCTGTGACAGCCCCCAGGGCCTTCACCAAATGCATAGCAGTGGTGGCAACATACCTGAGGCACCGAGGGGTCCAGGTGTACCCCTGCCTGGATGACTGGCTGATAGCGGGTGTCACAAACCCACTCAGCAGGTCAGCCCTCTACTCCCAAAGTGCCAACCTCTAAGTGTAGAATTGTCAACAGTGAACAGAACAAGGTAACCCTCTTGTCTGTTTTGTGGGTTAGAGTCACCTTTGTCCCAAGTTCTGGAGGGATTCAAACTGCTAACCTGTTGTTAGCATACCCAATTGTCAGACTCAGATAATTCTGTCTTTGGGGGGGCCAGATATCTTTGCCTACGGGCACCTAACCAGGTATTACAAAATAAACCCTTAGAACTCTATGCAAGACCTAGAGAACTCTGACCTGTTTCCCAGTTTGGTACCACAATAAGCTCATGCACAGTGTCAACTATAATCATCTAAGCTTCACTTATAAAAAAAAGAAGCTTCAAGGCACACCAGGCAGTTTCTGTTTTTAAAATATATCTTTACTTTAAAATAGATAAAAAATGAGGAAAACAGTAAATACAGAACAAGATATCCCAACACATACAGTCTTAAAAACAAAATAGGTTTTAAAAGTGCAAATTCCTACAACCCATACACTCAGACTAGTCTTAGCTAATGTATCCTTACTTTCTTAATCTTTCAGTGCTTCGATGTTCCTCTTTTCTCAGTCAGAAAAATGAACATGTCTTTGTGAGGTCTGCTCAGTATACTTAAAAGCAGTCTTGAGCCGGCTTTCTCTCTGAGGTCACCTAAGTGTGCCTTGGTGTATTAAAATTTATATTTTATAACACAGGATGTCCTTAATAAGATATTTTAACAAAATAGGTGACACCAATGAATCTCCTGTCTTCATGTGATTTCCCCCAACCCAGTCTGTGAGCTGCTTCACACAGACATCAAAGGTTCTTTGATGTAATTCCTGGCTTCCTGGGACGACGGTCCAAACAAATGCATATTGGACTTCCCCATTTAGTCTGGGACCTGCTTCACACAGACATCAAAGTCTCTTTGATGTAATCAGCTGGCTTCCTTGGAAGACAGTCCAAACACAGGCATATGCCCCTTTTCCTTATGACACCTAGTGCACATCAAAGGTTTTCCCTGAGGGCACTATAAAATGGATATATTGGTCCCTGGCTTCGAAGCAAACTGACAAAGTAATTGCATCTCAGATATCTGTAGTTTAACCTACGTCCTGTCCTTTGAACTTATGCCTGGGGGGTTTTGTTGTGTCAGTTTCAGCAAGATATCAGTTCCTCCTGACAGACACTCCCCTACATATTTTATATTGCAGAAAAAAATATCATATTGTAATCAGAACCAGCTGTCCATGTGCCTCAGCGGGTCCCTCCAGGCAGGAGGTGGAGCAATCCAGGGACCTGGCCCTCCAGAGCTGCATTGACCTTGGTCTCCTGGTCAACAGTTTTAGCATGCCGCCACAACATCTCCCACAGAGACATACCCAACAGTGACAGCCGCAGTGCCGAGTGTCGGCAATGCAGTGTCAGGGATGCCTCCGTATTTCTATCAGGAGGCTGCGCCCACCGAATTCTGTCCCCCACACCCCCTGGTCTCTAGGATTCTAACTCTTGAGTCGGAGTTGGACGGGGGGGGCGATACACCCTGCGAGGCAGTCTTGGGGACTTGCAGAGACTATCACAGCGATGTGCAGATTTTGCCTAAATCCTGTCGCTGTGGTGGCCTTCACATTCAGGAAGTCGCTGCGGCGTCAGTGTACCCTGGTCAACAAGGCCAAGTCAGAACTTGCGCCCTCGCAGGTGATCAGCTTCATCGGGGCACAGCTCGACTCATGCCGGGCCAGAGCCCAGCTCCCAGTGGACAGGGCAGTGGTTCTCTCCTCCTTTGCCCAATCATTTCTGGTTGGGCACTTGCACCCTACCCGGGATTTCCTGCACCTTCTGGGTTACATGGCGGCCTGCACCAGCATAGTCCGAAGGGCCCATTGGCATATGCGCACTCTGCAGTGGGAGCTGGCTAGCCAGTGGTCTCAGCGCAAAGGTCACTTCGACCAGCTGGTCACTGTGACCCAGAGGATGTTGGATGCCCTCCAGTGGTGGCTCGTCCCAGAGCATCTGTAGGAAGGGATCCCATTTGTCCGCCCCAAGCCGACAGTCATCCTGACGACTTACGCCTCTCTCACTGGCTGAGGTGCTCACCTGGGGGAACACAGAGTGCATGGGCTCTGGGCCCCCCAGGAGTCTCAATGCCACATCAACCTGCTGGAGTTTCAAGTCGTTTGGCTAGCCCTGACCGTATTTGCTCCATTCATCTGGGGTCAAGTGGTCCAGGTCTAGATGGACAACACCACGACCATGTACTATCTCAACAAGCAGGGTAGGGCACACTCCTTGCCTCTGTGAAAGGAAGCTGTCTGCATCTGGACCCTCGTGTGCAGCCTGGAGGCAGATCTCCTAGCCATCCACATTGCAGGAGCCTCCAGTCAGCTGGCAGATGCCCTCAGCCGGGTGTTCCTCAAGGTCAGGAGGGACAAGGCACAGGTGATCTTGGTGGCTTCAGACTGGCCCCACCAGTTTTGGTACCATGATGTCCTCAGCCTCAGCAACAGGCTTCCGATGTACCTTCCAGCATGCCTGGACCTGCTCTCAATCAATCAGGGGAAGGTACTCCACTCGGACCTTCAATCCTTGCACCTGACAGCCTGGTTCCTGAGTGGCTAGAGTTCCAGGCTTTGGGTATCTCCGAAGATGTCCTCACTGTTGTGGAGGCATCTAGAAAGGAATCAACTAGAAAATGCTATGCCTTCAAGTGGCAGAGAGTCTCCATTTGGTGTCAGGGCAAGGGGTTGGACCCCTCGCCCCGTCCTGTAAGTAGTATTTTGGACTATCTGTGGTCTCTCTCCCAAGGGAGACTTCAGTTAGTGACCCTTAAGGTGCACCTGGCAGCCATCTCCGCTTACCAAGCGTGGGTGGGTCAGTAGTTGGTGGCACAGGAGAAGGTATTCTGGTGCTTTTTCAAAGGCCTTGACCAAATTTCTCCTCCGTTGTGTGAACTAACACCACCGTGGGACTTGTTGATGGTTTTGGCAAAGCTCATGGGCAAGCCATTTGAACCGATGCACAGATATGACATGTCTCACCTGTCATGGAAGACAACCTTCCTGGTGGCTATCATGTCAGCCAGAAGGATCAGTGAGCTCCAGGTGCTCTCCGTGGAGTCTCCTTACCTTGTCTTTCACGGGGACAAGGTTGTCCTGTGCCCCAGCCCGAAGTTCCTCCCAAAGGTTATGTCAGAGTTTCATCTGAACCAGGTGATGACTCTACCAGTGTACTTCACCAATCACACCTTGGAGACCGAACGCAGACTCCATACTCTGGACCGGAGGTGAGCGCTCGCTTATTATAAAGCGTGCACGGCTGGAGTTCGGGGAGAGGTTCACCAGCTGTTTGTCACCTACACTGACGCCGCACCTGGCAGACCTGCAGCTGATTGGCAGGTGGATCGCATCCTGCATTGATGTCTGCTATAGGTTGGCAGGTAGAGAGCCTCCCAGAGGGCTAAGTGCTCATTCCATCCGCCATACCGCTGCGTTGATGGTTGCTTCTAGGGACGTCCCTGTCCAGGAAATCCTCAGGGCTGCTACCTGGAAGTCCGCACACACCTTCATTTCCTATCACCACATTGACCTCGAGTCACGCCAGGATGCTGGTTTTGGGGGCTCAGTTCTCCAGTCTCTGTCCCCGAAGTAGTGGGTGTGTGCCTTGCCTCCCTCCTCCCAGAGAACTGCTAGGAGTCTGCCAGACAGTGTGGTTAGCACATCATATCCACATCCCTAGAAACACAGGTTACTCACCTGTAACAGTAGTTTTAGGAGTGGGATATGATGTTCATCCACACAGACCCACCCAACCTCCCCAGCTTCAGTGCACAAACTCTACTGCCAGCGGGCAAGATCTGGCATCATGGGGCAGAGCCATGGGAGTTGCAACCTGGGTGGGTGGGAGAAGCCAGCTTGAAGACATTTCCTGCGATCCTTAAAGGGAAAGGCAACTGCCAAACAGTGTGATGAACATCATATAGCACTCCTAGAACTACTGTTTCAGGTGAGTAACTTGTGATCTTCCCTGGTCAATCTTCACCATTCGTACTGGTGGGTGTAGCGCGGAGGCACACACCCACCACGAGTTTTTTTTTTTTTTAGCCGCCAGCGATGCTGCCCGAGAGCGACGCATTGAGTGATGCGCAAGGGGCGCCTGATAGGCGCCGCAGACTCCTCCTCCATCCCAGTTCTGTTTCTCCCGCCGTCGAGGCTGCACCTGCTGTGCGGAGTCACTGAATTGTTACTGCATCATAGGCCGCATAGTATTTTTCAGCACCGCTCCTTCATCCCAGTTCTTTCCCGACATCGTCGACTGGTAAGATCAGTTTTTTATTTGATATTTCGTCGACGCCAGGAGCTTTACTGTTTGTTGTATTCATTTTGCAGCATGTCAGGTTCAGGGGAAAAACGGAAGATTAAGGTGGGCCGTGCTCCTATGCGTCGGTGCCCCTGTGGCCGGCAGTTTTCCATCACGGACCGTCATGATGTTTGTCTCCAGTGCCTGGGACCCTACCATGATATGGATCATTGCGACGTCTGTTTCTCCATGGATCGCCACATGTTAGAAATCTGCATGTTTAAAGTCGGAAGAGCTCCGCCGACTTTCGGGGGACTGCGTCGCCCGAGGGCCTCCCAGGCCAGATCTCTTGACCCTTCCTCTGGGTCCCCTCCTGGGTCTATGCAGCCCAGCGAGGAGGGAACTTCCTCCACTTCTAGTCTTGCCGAGGAGGAGGTTTCTTGTTCGGCGCTGGAGGAACAGGGTGATTCCTCCTGGGGTCACACCATTGGTGCCGTCCCGGCAGTCACCTCCACTGAGGTGCAGGCTCCCCCAGTGTTGCAGCCCCGGGTGGCGGGGCCTGGCGCTGGTGGACCCTTGATTTTGCCCAACCTTGCTGTGGAGTCTGGTGCCATCCGCAGCGCTGGGGACTCTGGCGGCGCCGTCGAGGTCTGTGCCACTTTGAGTTACGGCGTCATTCGCGGCACCAAGGACTCAGGCGACACCGCTTGCGGTGCCGTTTTTGGTTCCAGCTCCGGCGTTCGCGACGCCGGGGACTCTGGTGGTGCCGTTCGCGGTGCAGCCCAGGTTTCCGGTGCCAACGGAGGTGCGGCTGACTCCTCTGGCGCTATCAGCGTTGTGGCCTTCGATGATGCCAGGCCTGGTGCCGTTTTAACGGAGGTTGCTCCGACGGAGTCTGCTCTGGTTGATCCCTCTTGGGAGGAGGATCACTCAGGGGAGGGCCCTGTCCGGCTACCTGAGTCTTGTGACTCGGAGCCTCTGGTGGGCCACAGCGCCAGGAAATCCAGTATTCCTCTCCCCGAGTCCCCGGAGCTGGTTAGTCCAGATGATTCCATGGTTCAGGGTGGCCTGGAGTCTTCTGTGGTGGACCCTTCAGGAGGCCTGGAGAGGATGCCCTCTTCCCGGAGGTCCCAGGCAGCTGCCATCACTGGTGCTGCTGAGGTATTTCAGGGGAGGGTGGAGGATCCTGTCACAGTGAATTCCCTTTGGGGGCTTACTCAACAGGGACCTCCCACACTGGTATTGAGGAAGAGGGCTGCTTCGGAGTCTGAGGGATTGAGAGGTCGGGGTGAAGAGCGGCGGCAAGCCCCCACCGCCCTGCGTGGTGCGGGGAGGAGTTGCAGCGCTGATCCCTGCCTTTCTCTCAAGGTCTCTAGAGTGTCTTCTAGTGGTGGTTCTGAGGATTGCCCTTCTGGACTCATGCAATCCCAGGCACATCACAGGAGAGATCCCCTTTCAGGGCTGTTTACAGAGTTGCCTCCTCCTCTTGTCTCTTCACAAGCCGGTATGTTCTCAGAGTCCCCAAGTCTGGCGGTATCGCTACCTGGATCTCAGAGCCCTGGCAGAGGCCATAGGCACGTGCTATTAGGTGCCCTTCTCCCATGCCTCTGCAACCACCACCCTCTCTCCTAGGCCATGTGGGCCCCATGGGACTGTTAACTTGGGAGACGTTCAGAACTACTGCAGCGGCCTTCCCATCTTACGTCAGGGCCATGGACAAACAGGTTTTCCGCCTGTCCCCTCCGCCACAGGAGTCCTCTGAGCATTTGAGCGCCACTTCCTCCTCGACTTCCTCATCTGAGGAAGAGGAATTTTCCGTCCACCTTTCCTCTGACGTTGATTTCACTGAATATCAGCGGTTCCTTTTGAGGTTGATTTGGAGCTTCGCATCTCCTACATTCATTGGGACAATACTGAGTGGCAGACGCATGCACTCCTTAGCGAATTCAGTGCTCGCCACCTAGTGGTGCCTTTCTGGCTGATCCCTTTCCAGGAAGCGTCTGTCTGCACCTGGCAGTCTCCAGCCACTCCCTCTCCAGCCCCGGCAGACTGCAGGAGATGGTATTGTGCCCCCCATGAGTCTCTAGGTTCTCTGCCTCACCCACCTTCGGGCTTGACGTCCCTGGACACTCCTTCCAGGCCTCGGCACCTGGCACATGACAGACCCCCGGATCCGTATTCTCTGCTGAATTCGACCGGTGGGGATGAAGGGTTTTCTCTTCAAGTTGAGTGTTGATGTGTCTCAGTTCTCATCAGGCACACCACACTGCTTACAACAGACATCTGTGGTCGATGCTATCACAGGCTCTAGCATCTTTGCCTGACTCAGAGCAGTCTAGACAAGCCATTGCCCTCTCTGCACAAGGTCTGGAGCTTGCAAGGCACCAAGCAAGGGCATCCTGCGACCCCAATGAGGTAGCGTCCAGACTAGCAGGGACAGCGATCTGCATCAGGCGGATGGCATGGCTTCGTCTCTCCAGACTATCACCCATTGTCCGGCGTAGGGTGACTAGCTCTGCCTTCCGGGAGACCCGCCTGTTCTCCCACAAGGCGAAGAGGTTTCTTCAGGGGCAACCTCCTTCCCCCAGCCAACGGGGGACACCCCCTCGTCCTCATCAACCTTAGACTGCTCCAGTCTGTTGGTCAGGGTCTCCCCTTCCTACTTTCCACCAGTAGGAGGCTGAGGGTCCTATTCCCTCAGGTTGTATTCAGGCCCCCTTTGGGGGGGCTTGGTACTCACCCAGCAGTAATGAATGGTGAAGATTGACAAGGGAAGATATGAAAATTACGTACCTATCGTAATTCTTGATCTTCTCTTGTATCTTCACCATTCATTACTGATTCCCTCCCACCTTCCCCTCACTGACCTCCTCCTTCGGTGTCTCCCCCTCCCTGCTCGTTCCTCCCCCTTCTCCCTTGACCTTTACGCTAAAAAAAAATAAATCCTATCTTGGTTTTTCTTCCACTCTTCTGAACGGATCCCTTTCCTCTCGGAAAAGGCGGAATGAGCGGAATTTATCTGTCCTGAGGGAACTCTTTCTGATTGCCCTTAGGGGTGACCTCGTGGCTCATTCTTAGCCATGATGTTCAATTCACAGTTAAAGAGACTGTCCCTTAAATGACTCAGCCCCCTTTTTCCAGGTCCCCTCTGGCAGGTCTCAATCTCCTTTTGTGTCAGCTTCTGCTGGTTTGGCGCTGTCCTGACACTACAATTACCTTGAGTTGGTGTTCTTTGCCTTGCCTTCAGGAAGTCCGATTGAGTTCTCACTCTATCCATTACGTAAAGGGGTGCCCTCTGTAGGGCTTCACCCCCCCCCCCACACACACATATCTGTGTTAGCACTTAACAAGGTGCTAGTGGGCTTCTTTCCCCTTCCTAGTTGGGCACTCTCCTTTCGGAACAGAATTTCTGCCTTGTCAGTCTGTGAGCTCTCAGCTAGAGTTTAAAGGGTTAGGGATGGTGGGAGTTGTAGAAAATCTGCCTTTTGTGTCCAAGCTGTGCAAGCGGTTCGGTTGAACCTTCTCTTCAGTTTTATCAAGTGGGATCCTTGCTCCCTTGTTTTTGGTTCCGAGCTTATAAGCCTTTAAACCAATCTCTCAATGGGCAGAGTTCTCCCCTCCCAATATCCCTCTTTCTTTTCCCTCTCTTCCTTTTCCTTTCTCTCCTTTATTTGTTCCTCCCTTGGAGCCACCCCAGGAGTGAGGCCCTGCGGTCCCTTAGGGTAGGCATTTCCTTCTTTTTTCTGTCCTCTACTAGCTTATTCCTTTTTCAGTTTATATCCTTTCCTTTTTTTCTATCCCTCAGCTCTCTTTTTCTTATCCTCATTTCACCTCTCTGGCTAACAGAACTGGGATGGAGGAGGAGTCTGCGGCGCCTAACGGCCACCCCTCGCACATCACGCAATGCGTCACTCTCGGGGGCGGCTCTGTTGGTGCTGATTCCTCTAAAAACCTCCCATGGTGGCTGCACACCTCCAGCTTACACCAGCAGTAATGAATGGTGAAGATACAAGAGAAGATCAAGAATTACGGTAGGTACGTAATTTTCATTTTTCTGCTCACTAGATCCAGGGCCTGGAGTTTTCTGGCAAGACGGCGTTGTCCCTCTCCTGGGGCGGGAGGTTCCTCTATGCCTTCCCTCACTTCTGTCTGATTCAGAGGGTGCTAATCAAGCTGCAAATGGAGGAGCCAGCATGATCTTGGTAGCATCATTCTGGCCACAACATATGGTTTCTGTTACTACAGTACAACAGTACTGAACAATTTTTATTTTTTTATTTTATTGTCATTGATGATAATAAAACATTACTTGTGAGTTTTACAACTACTTCTGGTCTTCTATGCTTCCTGACCTGTTCCTCGACGACAGAGAGCTAGGCTGTCAGAGGTCCCAGCACCTAAGTCACTTGGACCAGACAGTCACAGTGACCCATCCGATGTGGGACGCCATTCAGTGGTGGCTAGTCCCAGAATGTCTGGAGAAGGAATCCTGTTTGTGTGCCTAGAGCTGGACATGTCTCTGGTAGAGTGGGGAACACCTGGGAGACCAAACGGCCAATGGGTTCAGTTCGCTCAGTGAGTCCTGTCACCACACATAAGCCTTCTGGAGTCCCATGCAGTACGTTTGGCTGTGATGCAGTTTTCTTAGCTAGTCAGAGGTAAGGTTATTCAAGTCCAGATGGACAGTACTATGACCATGTTTTACCTAAACAGAGAGGGTGGCTCACACTCCTTTCCTTTATGTTGTTAGGCACTCTGTACCTGAACCCTCACGCACAGCCTGGGCACCAAACTCCTGGCGATTCTTGTCACAGGGAGAACAATCAGCTGGCAGACACTCTCAGCTGGGTAAAAGAGATGTTGCACGAGTGGTCTCTGAATCAGGAGGTTGTGAACCACCAGTTCTCCCTGTGGGGCTCACCCTCAGTGGACCCGTTTGTCTCCTGGGAGAGCACCAGACTGAGGCTGTTTTGTGTCTGCCCCCCACAATCTGGGACAGTAATGGTGGATGCCTTCACAGGACCCTGGATCCCTGGTCTCGTGTATGCCTTTCCTCCCTTCTCCCTGATTCATAAGGTACTGGACAAGGTCAGGGAAGACATGGCGTGGATGATCCTGATAGTCTAGACTAGCCAAGGCAGTTCTGATAGCCAGATCTTCTCTCCTCAGCCTCAGCAGCCAGTCTCCATGGTGGCTGCCTCTCACCCCAGACCTGCTGACCAGACTTCAGGGGATGATCCTGCACCTGGACCTTCAGTCCCTGCACCTTACAGCTTGGTTCTTGAGTCACTAAAGTTGCTGGCCTTGGGTCTGTCTGAGAATGTCATCCATGTCATGGAGGCATCCAGGGAGGAGTCAACTCGTAGTTGCTATGCCTTTAAATAGAAGAGGCTGCCTTGCCTGCCCTGTGGATAGCATCCTGGACTACCTCTGGTCCCTTTCCCAACTGGGACCATGAGTGACAACCCATAAGGTGCACCTGGCAGCCATCTCTGCTTAGTGGGCGTGGGCCAGTATGCCGATGGTAGTCCAGGAGAAGGTGGTTGGGCACTTTTTCAAGGGCCTTGACCACATGTCCCCTCTGGTGCGTGATCCATCTCCACTATGGGGCTTAGTGCTGGTTCTGGCTGAGTTCAGGAGCGAGCCCTTCAAGCTGATGCACAGGTGTGAATTATCACACCTGTCATGGCAGACAGCTCTCCTGGTGGTCATCACATCTGCCAGAAGGATTGGGGAACTCCAGGCGCTCCCGGTGAATTCTCTCTATTTAGTCTTCCACAGGGAGAAAGTCATCCTTTGACCCAACCCGAAGTTCCCCCCAAAGGTGGCATCAGAGTTTTACTGTGACCAGGTAATTAAGTTACTGGTATACTTTACCAGCCCTTCTTCAGAGGCCGACCACAAGCTCCATACCCTGGATTTGTGGAGAAAACAGTGTCCTAATGTATGAAGCATATGACTGGGATTAGGGGACAGACTCGCCAGCTGTTTGTCACCTATGCTGAATCCACGCCTGGCAGACCGGCAGCAGAGCGGATGATTGTAATGTGGATCACATTTTGCATCAGCCTTTGCTAAAGGTTGGCTAGTCAGGAGCCTTCTGTAGGGATTAGGGCTCATTCCACCAGACATACCTCTGCCTCGGTGGCTTCTTCCAGGGATATCCCATACAGGAGATCTTTAGGGCTGCTACCTGGAAGTCAGAACACACCTTCATCTCCCACTACTGCATCAACCTAAAGTCATGCCGGGATGCGTGTTTTGGGACTTCGGTTCTCCAATCTGTGTTCGCCAAGTAGGGGTGCATGCCTTGCCCCCTCCTCCCAGAGAACTACTAGGAGTCTGCAAGAGTGTGGTTAAGTGAACCATACTCATGCTCCTAGAATAGGTTATTCACCTGTAACCTTAGTTCAAGATGTGGTATAAGGTTCACATCCGCATAACCCACGTAGCCTCCCCTGGCAAGTGGCACATGATCCTGCTTCCAGTGTGTGAGATATGATGTCACAGTGCAGAGTCGGGGGATATATCCACCTGGATGGTGGGAGGAGCTTAGCTTGAAGACATCTGGCCAATCATCACATTCCAGTGGAACTGCCAGAGTGTGGATGTAAACCACATACCACTCCTAGAACTATGGTTACAGGTGAGTAATCTAGTTTTTTGTCACCCTCTTATGCAGGGTGGGACAGATCACTTTGTGACCTTGTGGTCAGTTTGGCCACCATACCTAAAAATCTGGTGGCCAAAACTTTTTTTAGGTGGCCAATTTTTTACGTCCGCTAGACTATAAAATCTGGTGCCCATTTTTTTAACTTGCCTTTCAGCTGAGGAATTGTCCATTAACCTACATTTGGGAAAGTCTTTATCAGAGATCCTGATGAGAAGTATAGCCTGCCTTCCACTTGCATACTGTGTGACCCTGAGCAAGTCACTTAACTTCCCTGTGCTCCCAGGTCGCTCCTGTAAAAAAGCTTTCAGCTTAGTGTGCTAAAGAACAGCATCAAGTGTTACACAGGAGGGAGAATTTATAAAGTACAAATTGAAAGTCCTGCCCATCTAATCTGAAAAGGGAAGGCACAACTATGAGAAAATGAGACGAAAATCACCAAGATGATAACTACTTAAGATGGAACCATCAGAGAAACACCGTGACCAGGCTGGACCAGATCATGCTGATTAAGATTTACAAAAACAAGTCCTGTAAGTGTACACTGTTTTTTTTTTTTTTTTTTGTAATAAAGTAATAAAACTTTCAGATGTTGTGGTTCTGTTATTGTGTTGTGTGTTCTTTTTTTTTGGGGGGGGTGCGGTGTTACTTTTTTGTGACTTATTTTGTTTTCATGACTTGGCCAGGTGGCCGTCAGCCTGGGATGGGTGCCTGCCTGGTTGGGCCGATTGCTGCATGTTCTGGTTGGACTGATTGACACTTCTTTCATGATGCACTGCTGCTGTGCTGCTACCACCGCTGTAGGGTCACTAAAATTAAATTTGTGAAGGAAAGGGTAGAAAATACATTTAAATGATTCCTCAAACTATGACTGGCAAATAGCTAGGAGTATTGCTTTTGCTGCTGTTGCTGTCTAAAATCGGTCCACCTCCCACTTCAACCACATTGTGCCTGTCTCCACTTTCAACTCATCTTCTCATCTGTTTCCGCTTCCAAATCCAATACATCTGGATATGTGACTTTATGCCCAGAAAGATGCCGATATCCAGGTGTTGATGAGTACCAGTTATCAATTGATGGGCCTAGATTAAAGTCCTCACTTGTGGTTCCATTTAAACTGATCATTAGCAGATCATCCATAGTGCTAGCAATAAGATTGCTATGAGATATTGTTTTAATCCTGTTAAGAGCAGTAAATCCCCTTTCGCAAGCAGCTGTGCTCACTGGCATTACCGGAAAAATTGTAATCAACAACCATAACACCAAATCTGTCTAAATATTGGTGAACCTTTCTGAAAGCGCGTTATGTATTTTGATTTTTTACAGTGTTTTTTAAATCTTGCCACTCTTCCAAAAGTTGTTGCGTAATTTCTCTTTCAAGTTCGGCATCCGATTCCATCTGTGGATCAGATAATAGTTGCCCTGAACTGTATTGCTTTTTATGTTTTCTTGCACGCATGTGCAAGAAACATAGTGCCATCATCCGAGTTTTTGGAGGTGTGGCAGCCCTCTTCCAATTCAGTCAGTGTGTTTGCAGGCACGGCCGCAGTTCTCCAATGCCTGCTGGAGCTGCCTATGACAGCAGTCGAAAATGTAGTGGAGTACAGTTGAAAGGGGAAGCTACGCTTCAGTGAGCAGCGATAAGATATGGCCTGCCCGCGCCGCCTCCCCTACACACACACACACGCACGCATACCGCGGCTCGCCCCCACACACACACACCGGATAGTCGACGGGGTGCCTTAACCTCGCCGGCTGTGCTGCGCCCCCACCCAAACAGAGCCTGACATGCCACGCTGGGTGCCCACCCCACGTATACACATGTATAGCTGACGGGGTGCCCAATCCTCTGTTGGCTCCACTGTCCCCCCGAGAGTAGGGTGCCACGCTGGGAGCCCACCCCAGCGCGGCAACAGATGCTGTCGCCGACGGGGTGCCCAACCCCGCCAGCTCCACGACCCCAAAACAGTTGCTCAGGCACGCTGGGAGCCCAACTCTCTGGGCCCAGCGTGGCAAACATCCTCGCCCTCTTGTCCTTTGTTTAAAACAACCCTGAAATAGAAAACGGTCCTCGCTGTCTCTGCCCCCACCCGCGCCCACCCACTGCGCACTCCTGCCTCCCCACACCCCCACCCCACACTTACCTCCGGACTCCGGCGCGACGATCTTCGGTGGACCAGGAACACGTCTGCACTCTTCAAAGCCGACCTCGAACTGAGAAAATGCTGGTAAGCTATATAATGGGATAGATATATCTCAGGCGTTTTTAGGAATTTTGGCACCGAATTTTCAACATGGGGTTTTTGGGACCCCTTCTCATGAATGCTCTCACTGTCATGGCGTTAATCAGGCCCGAAGGGTGATTTCGCAGTCACTGCGCGAAATCACCTTTCGGGACCAAGTAACGAAATGACGCTACCACTGTTCATAAGTTGGGCTCTCAAAAAGCCTATGTTGAAAATTTGGTGGAAAAATTCCTAAAGATGACTGTTTTACGAGCATGCGTTGCGCAGTTCCTATGCATGCTCGTAAGTTTGCGAATTTTCAATATTTTCACTCCAGATTTTCAACATTGCCATTTTACCACACCTCCTTTTGAGCAGTACAGCTGTCATTTTTCACATCTTGCCCAAAATGTGTTTCCGCCCATGTAGCGCACAATGGCGCAGTCAGTGTGTAAATCAATGTATGGGACACATTAAGAAAATCACAGTGACACTGTTAATGAGCAGAGGTCTTAAAATGGCTATGTTGAAAATTTGGTGAAAAAAATCCTAAAAATGACTGTTTTACGAGCGTGTGTTGCGCAGTTCCTACATACGCTCATAAGTTTGCGAATTTTCAATATTTTCAATCCAGATTTTCAACATTGCCATTTTATTACACTTCCTTATGAGCAGTACAGCTGTCTTCAAATAACATGAAGTCTTGCTGTATTCTGACTATTGCAGTGATCACCAACCTTTGAACTGCCCCGGAGAACAAAGAGTTAACTTTCCATGCAGAGCATGGAACGCTGAGGTCGAGCTCGGTTGAAGCCTCTGTCTGCTGTTGTTTAAACTCCAACCGTCAGATTCTTTACTCCGCCTCACTGAACAGTCACTCCGGAGATTTCTCCTTCGCTCAGTTCAAAAAAGTCGGTTAAAGTGTTGTTTTTTCGCTCGATTTCTACCGAATTTCTGCTACTGAACCTGTCGGTTTAAGTCTCTGTCTGTGGTACCGTGAGTACTAGATAGGTTTTGTATTAGTTTTCTGTGTGGAACTTGTAAACATTGGATCGGTTCGGTTTGAACTGATCAGGTTTGTGTTAAAAAACTTCTGTCTTTATTAGAGTGTGGCAACCGGTTCGTATCGGTTCTAAAAAAAGCGGATTTAGTTACATTTTTTCCAAGACCCAGAACATGGTCAGGAACCGATAGGGTGTCTTGCCTATGGATTGCCAAAAAGGGTAAGTTGTGTTTAGGATTATTATGTCTGAGAAACCCAAGAAAAAACTGGCCCACTGGGTTTCAGTGTGTAGTGTGTGTGGGGAAGCCTTTGCAAGGCTGATCCCCACACCACCTGTGTTTATTGTCTGGGGGTTTGACCACCCCAAGTCAGACTGCCAAATTTGTAAAAGTTTTCCCAAAGCTACCCTGGATAAGAGAGTAGGTAGACTGCGGGAAAGGGAGGCCGAGAAGTCCGCTGACCCGGATGGCCAGCCCGGTTCGGTTCCGATCGAACCAGAAGGAGTGCCCTCTGACCAGGGCGAAACTTCTTTGGGCAAAAGGAGAACAGATTCTGAGGAGTCGGTTCCGGTTAAAAGAAAGAAAAGGGAAAAATCACCCGGTTCGGTTCCACAAGTTCTTTCTCCGACCGCTGATGAAATAGCCAAAGCGATAAGGATAGTTCAATCGCTAACTTCGGTTCGGTCGGTTCCCCCGGTTCAGGATTATACTTTAGAAGAATTTTATGAACTGGAGGAGGAGGAGGGAGAGTATGAAGATGATGATGATGGTGATTATGAAAGTCTGAATGTGCCTATTGACCCGGACATCTCCCCAGACAAACCTTCAGGTGTTTCTCTTCCTAGGCTGTCTGAGTCCCCTTCCCACTTTATGTTTTACAAGAATGTGGCTGAAACCCTCTAGCTTCCTATGGAAGAAGCAGTAGAGGATCAGGAGGAGCCTCATTTTGTTGAGATGATGGACATCCCAGAGTCCAGGAGACTGTCTGTTCCCCTACATAAATCTTTTGGGAAACAGGCATTTAAAATTTTAAAAACTCCTAATTCCATACCTCCTGTGGACAGAAGAATGGACAAGAGGTATACCCTTTCAGGCTCAGACAAGGAGTTCCTTTCCCAACAATGCAGCCATGTTGGGGTAGTGCAGGCTGCTGCCTGTGATAAGGCAAATATTCCCTTGGCTTCACACCCCCCAGATAAGGACTCCAGGAGGATTGATGCCATGGCAAAGAAACAGTACATGGCAGCATCCTTGGGACTCAGGCAGGCTAACTATATGGCCTACACAGCTAGATACCAGAAGTCCAGGTGGGACACTGTGCTGGCTGTAGCTAAACAGGCTCCTGACCAGCTTGCCAAGGAGCTGGAGCGGGTGGCTGCGGATGGGATTGAGGCATCCAAGGTGCAATTTCATGCTGCTGTGGACTCCAATGATGTTTCATCAAGAGTCATGGCTACATCTGTGGCCCTTTGGAGGATGGCTTGCTCAGATGTACTAGCCTATCACAGGATACCCAGGCTAAGGCCATGGATTTTCCTGTCATTGGTAATTCTCTGTTTGGGGAGCAGACAGAGAACTACATGAAGAAGATGGACGAGTACAGGACCACCTACAGGAGTGCTCAGGCCAAAGAAAGGCAAGCCACTCCTCAGAGGCAGCATTCCAGGGGCAGGGGCAGGCCCTTTCAAATGCCTTTTTACCAAGCCCAGGCCTCCTCTTCTGATTATGCTCAGAGGGAGTTCTTTAGAGGGAGAGGCAGACGGGATATGAGCAGGCCTGCTTCCACCCCTCAGCCTAAAGCCCCTGCCAAGCAGACACCCTGATGGGTCTGCCCGGGCCGATTCTCCAATACCTGTAGGGGGCAGGCTGGCTTACTTTCTCCAGGACTGGAAGTCTTTAACATCAGACAAGTGGGTCCTAGAAGTAGTAAGCCAAGGACTGGTTCTCAGCTTCAAAAATTTCCCAAGATGAGAACCAGATCCTTTGCACCTGCAAATGCATCAGAGACCCTTGCACTAGAGGCAGAGGTTTCTTCCCTCTTGGCTCTCAGAGCCATAGAAAGGGTTCCTACCCTACACAGGGGCAAAGGATTGTACTCCAGGTACTTCCTAACCTCCAAAAAGACAGGAGAATGGCGGCCCATACTGGATCTGAGATATCTAAACAAGCACCCTTTAAAGCCAAAATTCAAAATGGTGACTCTGGGAATAATTCTGCCCTCTCTAAGGCCAGGGGACTGGCTAGCCTCCCTGGACCTCAAAGATGCCTATTTCCACATTCCCATCAGGTGCTCCCACAGAAAGTACCTCAGGTTCAAGTTGCCCTCAGGCCACTGTCAATTCAGAGCAATGCCCTTTGGTCTAACATCAGCCCCAAGGGTGTTCACAAAGTGCGTGGCAGTAGTGGTTGCTTCCTAAGGAGAAAAAGATCTCCATCTTTCCATACTTGGATGACTGGCTCATAGTGGGTCAGTCTCCAGACCAAGTCAAGTCACATCTTCAGATAACTCAGCAACTGCTCACTTCCTTAGGATTCCTCCTAAACCTTCCAAAGTCAGTTCTCGACCCAGTACAGCTCCTCACCTTTATAGGGGCAGAGCTGGATACACTAAGAGCAAAAGCCTTCCTTCCCCTGGACAGGGCAAGGACCCTTATAGAACTGGCCTCTTCTTTCACCCTTCAGGTGTCTCGACCAGCAAGGCACTTCTTGCAGCTGCTGGGCCACATGGCAGCCTCTACAGCAGTGATCCAGGTGGCAAGATTCCAGATGAGGGACATTCAGTTCCACTTAAGAGCCTTCTGGTCCCAAAGAAAGGATTCCCTTACCAAACTAGTCCCAGTAACTCGAACCCTGATCCAGGCCTTGCAATGGTGGCAGGATCAGGACAATTTAAGACAGGGAGTTCCTTTTGTCACTCAGTCTCATTCACTAATCCTCACCACAGATGCCTCCCTCTTGGGCTAGGGAGCCCACTTGGGGGATCTTACCACCCAAGGGCTGTGGTCATTTCAAGAATCTCTGCTTCACATCAATCTCTTGGAACTCAGAGCAGTGTTTCTGGCACTGCAAGCTTTTTCCAAATCTGTACAGAACAAGGTGGTCCAGATCAGAACAGACAATACCACCACAATGTGGTACATCAACAAGCAAGGAGGCACTCGGTCTACGGACTTGTGCACAGAATGAATGAAGTTGTGGTCTCTGGCCTATTCCCTGCAAACCTCTCTGATAGCAGTTCACCTCCCAGGGAAGGACAATGTCCTAGCAGATGCTCTCAGCAGGATACCTCAGGGCCACCATGAATGGTCCCTAGATCCCCTAATTTTGAAAGTGATTTTCTCCAGATGGGGCACTCCACAGATAGATCTTTTTGCAGCCCCAGACAATCACCAACTTCCCCTCTTCTGTTGCAGACCCCCAGTCTTGGGCTCAGTCCCCCTGGATGCTCTGGTTCTGAATTGTGAAGGGAAGTTCCTGTATGCTTTCCCCCCTTCCCTCTCCTGTTCAAGGTGCTAGTCAAGATCAGGTCTCAACCATGCAAAGTGATTCTGATTGCTCCAGATTGGGCCAGCCAGCCCTGGTATCCACTGTTGCTGTCCTTAGCAGTCCACCTTCATCTGTCTCTTCCCAGGAATTACAACCTGTTGATATCCTCTCAGGGAAGGATTTGGTATCCGAATCTCAAATCTCTCAGTCTCAAGGCCTGGCTCTTGAAGAGTTAGAGTTTGCTGGCCTGCACCTCTCTCAAGGTTTTCTGGATATTCTTAAGGCTTCTCGAAAGCCTTCCACCAGAAAGACTTACAACTCCAAATGGAAAAGGTTCACTATTTGCTGTTCTAATAAGCATATTTCTCCAGAGTCTGCTGGGTTGCCTACAGTCCTGGACTATATGGTTTATCTTAATGGCTTGGGACTTAGACCAGCTACACTTAAAGTGCATCTGGCAGCTGTTTCTGCCTTCTTGTCAGTAGGCAAGCCTTCTCCTCTATCAGCCCATCCTGTATTTGGTAAATTCTTCAAGGGATTGCTGCACACCAATCCTCCCTTTAGGGACCCTGCTCCTGCTTGGGACCTTAATGTTTGCATTGCTCAGCTTATGCAACCCCCCTTTGAGCCTTTGTCCTCTGCAGAGCTTAAGTACTTGACTTGGAAAACTGTGTTTTTGGTAGCCATTACCTCTGCCAGGCGCATCAGTGAATTGCAAGCTCTGTCAGTGGAGCCTGATTTCATCTCTTTCCATAGAGATAAAGTGGTCCTAAGAACTAACAGGAAGTTTTTGCCTAAGGTGGTTTCAGATTTCCACCTTAATCAGTCTATGTCTCTCCCTGTTTTCTTCACTGACCATTCCTCCTCTGGAGAGAGGAGGTTGCACAGCCTGGACGTAAAAAGGGCCCTTAGCTACTACATAGAGTGCACCAAGGGTCACAGGTTTGAGTCCCTCCAGTTGTTCCTCACTTATGGGGAGGTCGGTAAGGGCAAACTTGCCACTAAAAGATCTATTGCCAGGTGGAATGTCTCTTGTATACAATTCTGCTATGAAAAACTGGGTAGAACCCCACCCTCAGGCCTGAGGGCTCACTCTACTAGAGGTGCAGCTGCTTCCCTGGCTGCTGCCAGGGATATTCCTATCTTAGAAATCTGTCAAGCAGCCACCTGGAAAACAGTCCATACATTCACCAAGCATTACTCTCTGGATATCCAGGCTAGGAGTGATGCTCGGTTTGGCACAGCAGTACTTCAGAGCCTTTTCCCAAAGTAGGTTCTGTCCCTCCTCCATGGAGGTACTGCTTGGTAGTCTGCAATAGTCAGAATACAGCAAGACTTCATGTTGTTTGAAGAAAAAATTACTCACTTTAGTAATGCTGTTTCTTCTAATGGAGTCTTGCTGTATTCTGACCTCCCCTGCCTCCCCTCTCAGAACCTGGTTTTTGGGATGTGGGTGGGCAGGAGCAGTGTTGGCACCCTACAGGTGCCCCTTTCTCACCCTCCTTTATTTTGGGTGTGTGTTGTGTTTTGTTTTTGGGTTTCCTGATTTGAGTCTTTGCTTTGAAACCAAAAAAACCTTTTTTAACAAATTTAGTTGCCAGTTGGCTAGTTTGAGTTTTACAGTTTCACACAGACGCCTAGTGAGTATAGCTCAGAAAGATCTGACGGTTGGAGTTTAAACAACAGCAGACAGAGGCTTCAACCGAGCTTGAGTTTCAGTTCCATGCCCTGCATGGAAAGTTAACTCTTTGTTCTCCGGGCAGTTCAAAGGTTGGTGATCACTGCAATAGTCAGAATACAGCAAGGCTCCATTAGAAGAAACAACATTACTAAGGTGAGTAATTTTTCATTTGTCACGCCTTGCCCAAAGCGTGTTTCCGTCCATGTAGCACACAATGGCGCAGTTGGTGTCGTGAAATCAATATGGGAACATTAAGAAAATCACAGTGACACTGTTCATGAGCAGAGGTTTTAAAATGGCTATGTTGAAAATTTGGTGAAAAAATTCCTAAAAATGACTTTTACGAGCATGCATTGCGCAGTTCCTATGCACGCTCGTAAGTTTGCGAATTTTCAATATTTTCACTCCATATTTTCAACATTGCCATTTTATTACACTTCCTTATGAACAGTACAGCTGCCATTTTTCACGTCACCCAAAATGTGTTTCCGTACATGTAGCGTACAGTGGTGCAGTTGGTGTACGAAAGCAATGTTTGGGACAGATTAAGAAAATCACAGTTACACTGTTCATGAGCAGATGTCTTAAAATGGCTATGTTGAAAATTTGGTGACAAAAGTCCATAAAATGACTGTGTTACGAGTGAGCGTTGCGCAGTTTCCACACACCCTCGTAAGTTCATGACTTTGTAATATTTTCAGTCCAGATTTTCACCAGTGGCATTTTTCCACACTTCCTTATGAACAGTACAGCTGTCATTTTTCACAACGTGGCCGAAATGTGTTTTCACACTTTCAGCGCAGAGATGCGTGGTCGCTGTGGGAAATCATTGTTCGGGACAGATAAAGAAAATCACAGTGACACTGTTCATGATCAGAGGTCCCAAAATGCCTGTGTTGACAATCTGCTGTAAAAAAAATCCCCAAACTAATTACATTACGGGTGTGGATTGCACAGTTTCTATGCACGCTCATGACTTCACCAGTTTTTTTAATATTTTTATTGCAAATTTTCAACATTGCCGTTTTTTACACCTCCCCATGAACAGTACAGCTGGCATTTTTCACATCCTGTTCGGAATGTGTTTTTGCACCTGTGGTGCTAAATGCCGTAGTCGCTGTGCATAAGCAGCTTTTGGCTAACAAACTGATATTGCCACTGTTCATGAGGTGGGGGTCACAAACAAACCATGTTGAAAATTTGGAGTGAAAATACCAACGAATGCCTGAGGTGTTAGGGTTTCCAACCATAACGCCCCACCCTGTAGAGAATGACAGGCATCAGGGGTGTGACTTGGGATTCTTGCCTGTAATGCTCATACCATTCCACACCCTGCAGCCAGTGAGAGGCATCGAGGTATGCCTTGGACTCTTCGGCCCCAAAGTTCACCCCATTCTCCTATACCACACCCATCTCACTGTATTTCCTGACGGAATGGGGTGCATAAGGGCCAAAGACCCCAAGGCACACCGTGACACTTGTCAGTGTCTGCAGGGTAGGGTGTGGTGAAATGGCGTGGTCGTTATGCCTGACGACCCAAAGGCACACCCCAATGCCTGTCAGTCTCTGCAGGGTGGTGGTGGGGTTGGCTTCAGTTCAATACTTCGCTGCCATTCCTATTACGCAGTTCTGTGACTTCTACACTACCACTGCCAATGCCAGCAAGCAAACATTCGGCATTGACAAATGCTTGTTTAGGACTGGCATGTACCTCTGGCAAAGCCCTGTGATGGATTCCTGACCAAAATCTAGAAAGAGAGGGCCATCAGGAGGAAAGCCAGTTGTGTCAAATACTGAAAATCGTTTGTAGTCTCTGACTGCCACATGGGCTCAAATCTGTCATTTTATTCATGCGACACTGTCACATACTTTCTCCTTGATCAGGTTGCAGGTATTTTCACTGGAAACAATCTCCTTGGCTGCTTGGTTTGAAGCAGTGGCCTGCCTGGTTCTTTTTTGCCTTTTATTCCTATTTTTAACTACATCACTATCATTTTCTGTCATGCCTAGTGGAGGAACTAGAGGAGTGCTGCCATCCATACCACCAGCAAGGAGACTGCCCTCCGAACTTGCATACTCTAAAAACTGTGCCTCGGCAGGGACCGCACTGGTCTTCAGCTTGTTCAGGTCCGAAATGCAGCTCTCCACTTGTGGCTGTACCTGAGCAAAAAGCAGACCCTCTTTTTGGAAATTTTGAGAAACCCTTCCAAGAATAGATAGATAATCTTGTTGAAAGGCCAAGAACCACATTTTGTTTTGGTTTTTTACAAAGTTCAAGTGTCCTTTAGCACTGTCTGCATCAGGACTCCCACTGTGCTGTGATGCAGTGTTCTCCAAGTGTGCAGTTATTGCTGTCAGGTTGTGAAGAAGAGCTGACACAGCACTGTGGTGCGAGCTGACCCAGCGCACTGTGAAAATGCTGACCAGTTTTTTCAACTCAGTGAAAAGGGTGTTAGCGGCCTCCTCCAAGGCTCTCATTCTTTGGTGAGAAGAATGATAAAATTAATATAGAGCCCTCGAGCCATTTTCATTTTCTTGAACTTCTGGCATTTGTTTTTGGGCTCTAGAATGGCAAGCTGTAAAAGATGTGCGATGCAGTGGGTTGCAGTTAACCAAGGTACAAAACTGTGTTTTTCGCCCACCCCCAAAACAAAGCCCGCAACTTCCCACTCCATATCCTCCCCAGTACCAATCAACTGCTTGAGCAAGTCAGCTCCTACAAATACCTTGGGGTCACTTTCAACTCAGCCCTCACCTACCACACCCACATTGATGCCCTTGCCTCCGCCACTAACACACGGCTTGGCATCCTCTACCGCCATAAAAACTGCCTCCCACCTGATACTCTCCGACTAGCAGTTACATCTTCAGTGCTGTCACTTGTTGACTATGGCCTGCCAGTATATGGTGCAGCTGACACTACTGCCCTCAACAAAATTCGACTCACCCTAAATAAGGCCTGCAGACTGATTACTGGTGCCCCCAGTCTCACACATACTTGTCTTCTCTATGTTGAAGCAAAATTACTAAACCTTGATGAACGACTACGCTATCAAATCTGCCTCCTCACAAAGAAAACCCTACTCGGGCTGTTCCTCCCCCCCCCCCGGGGTGACAGCCTCCATCCGCCATTCCCAGCCTGAACCTCTAGCAAGTCCAGTCTTCTGGTCCCCAGAGCCAGGACCACCCATGGACAGAGGTCCTTCTGCTATAGAGGCCCATCTTGGTTTAACTCTCTACCTGCATCTATCTCCAAAGCCCCCACAATTTCCACCTTCAAAAATGCCCTCCGGAGCCAACTGTTTAGCACTCGCAGCTGCGCCTATCTGTAAACAGCGCCTTGACCTAAACACACTTGACAATGCCACTTAGGCAGCACTCAAACTCACCCTCCCCAACTCTCCCCACCATAGCCTAATGCCTCTGCTATTACCAGCATGTTATCAGCTGTATCATTGTAATATCTACCAAATTGTTTAAAATGTACGCAACCACTCTAATGTAACCCTAAGTATGTAACACTTATGCTGTAACCAAAATTTATTGTCTTTCTATGTATGTATGTAACACTTATGCTGTAACCAAAATTTATTGTCTGTTTGTCCTCAATGTGACGAGGTACCTTTGGAAATGAGCCTCTGGCTCAAAGGTTGTAAACCGATGTACAAATAAATAAAATATAAGGTAGGCCACTGCTTTGTAGCTTGGTCGTGACTCCGCCACTTTGACCTCGCATGACTGATGCACCATCAGTGGCCATCCCAGAAATCCATGGAAGATTTTTCCACGAAGGGATGTTAAGTTTGTTAAAGAGTGACTACAATGCTGCAGTGTATCCATCGGCACCTGCTTTTCCTAGTAGCACGGTACCAATAAAGGAAGTATTTGGAGTAGCATCATCAGCGATATCGCTGATAAACACATTCACAAATTCCCTTACTCTTCTGTCAGTGCTTCTGTCTATTAACAGCCCAACGGCTGGAGATTTTTTTCATTGCTTCAGTTGTGTTTGTGCGTATTACAGCTGGAATGTGATGCACACACTCAGAGCACCTTTTGTGATTTGTGTACTGTTCAGTCACTTTTATATTACATTTGCGTAACAGTGAAGTATGAAAAGGAGAGTCCCGGAATGGCGTATCCCTTGATGCCAAAAAGTAGGCAACATTAAAAAGTCACTGCATGGATTCCCTCATTGCAACAAAAGCCATAGGTGTGGATTCAGGTGCCCTTTGAGCCCTTTCATCCAGAATACATTTTAAATGTGAACTGCTTGCATGATGAATTTTTATGGACTCCATTTTAAAAGTACTGCTACCAACAAAAACACAGATGTATGACCTGCCAGATGGGGTTGCTTCCTATACACCTTGCAACTCATAGTATTGCTTTGCTTCTCATACTGAAGCCAGTCACATTCCCGTGACCATTCAACCCTGAATTTGCGTTTCACTTAATCTTTTTTTCCTGTTGGTAGGATTTACACTGAGCAGAGAGCTGAATGACGGAAACACTTCTGGAAGTAGCAGAAACACTATTAACCTGAATGTCAGTAATCATTACTGATGGTCTGTCAGTATGGTCGCAGCAGTCACACTGCCCCCCCCCCCCGATATAAAAGAAGCAACAACAGCAACAGAAGCAGGGTTAGCAACAGGAGGATTTGCATTGACATGTACCTCATCAGTAACATCAACAATGTTACTGTCCCTGTCACTGATGTGGATGGTTTTGTTATGTAATTCCTCCACAGCAGATAGGCCAGGTTTAATAAAGCCAAAGGAAAATAAATGTGGTGGTTGTTTTTGTTTCTTTCTAGACATTTTTAAGGACTACAAATGTCTGTAATACAAAACAGCAGGAAGCATGTGTGGTTGGCGATAGCAGCACAGCAGCAGCAGAAGGTGAAGATCAAAGTTAGTTCTTACGCTTAGCATGCATATTCAGTAGTCCTAGCCTATGGACTTTAAAATAGTTTTAGCAAGCTGTTATTTGTTGTTTTTTTTTTTTTGTAAGAACCCCCAAAAAGATTTCAACAACTACAAGATGACAAGACGGACGGACCGTCACAATTTGCTGACACATACACAGGTAGTCCCATTAACCAGTGGAGGACAAATGGTCACAATTCACTGCCAACAATACTAGGAACACTAATATGCAATATTGTCCACACAGCTAATACTACTGGACTTTTAAGTACTGTAGCAACCTTGTTTTTTTTTTTTCCTAGTTGCGTCCCCCTCAAAAATGCCTTAGACAAGCAGAAGAGGACTGGACGTGGACAGTCAAAAGACAAGGGATGCTAACAATAATATGCACACTGGTAGTACTGGACTTTTTAATTACTGTAACAACCTTGTATATTTTTCCTACTTGTGTCTTCCTCAAAAAAGCCTTAGACAAGCAGAAGAGTACTGGATAGACTGAGTGCCAAAAGGCGAGACACTGACAATAATATGCCCACAGGTAGTACTGGACTTTTAATTACTATAGCAACATTGTATTTTTTTTTGTTTGTTTGGTTAGGCCCCCACCCGCAAAGCCTGACAACAACAAAAACAAGAGGATGAGACAGGTGAACAGTTGACTAACATGATAATGCACACCGATAGTCCTATGGACTTTTAATTAATTGTAGCAAGTATTTATTTATTTTTTTGTTTGGGCCCCCCAAAAAAGCCTGACACAACCAAAGCAGGATGAGACAGATGGACTGGGTGGCACACAGACGCTGTAACACAGGTAATTATGGAACGCTGTTATTATGTTGATTGCACGCAAGCGCAAGAAACATATTGCGGCAGCTTTTGCAAGAAGCAGGTTGTGGAGGCATGGCACTGTTGTGGTCAGTGCCCCCACAGCCTTTAAAGGCTTGGCCCACTGTCCCCAATGGTGTGGCACGCTGCTGACACTAGTTCAGCCAGCGTGCCACAACCTTCTAAAGTTTTAGCTGCTGCAATCAGGGGCCGCCACGTCATTGCAGTGTCATCCGCTGTAATGAGGAAGTGACCCCTCATTGCAGGGCTGTTGCTGACAGGGAGCCCAGTCCCCGTCAGCTTGTCCCCCCCATTTCTTGTGTGCCGAGAGGGGTGCCCAGTCTCCCTCAGCTTATGTCCCCCCTCCTTCTGTGTTTGCCGACAGGTGTGCCCAATCCCCATCGGCATATCCCCCCCATTTCTTGTGTGCCGAGGGGGGTGCCCAATCCCCCTCAGCTCATGAGCCCTACCCAAGTATGTGCCAATGGGGGTGCCCAATCCCCTGTCGGCTCCAGTTCCCCCTACCCCCAGAACATGCAGGTGGCATGCTGGGAGTCTACCCCAGTGTGCCAAAAGTACCTGCAAAAAAAAAAAATCCCACCACGTCTTTTTTTTTTTACTCCTAAAAAGAAGAAAACGGTGCCTCGCCATCTGCGCCACCCCTGCAACCCGCACCCTACCACTGCATATCCCACCTCCCCACACCCCCCCTCACCCCATACATACCTCCGGAGTCCGGCGCGACGATCTTCGGTGGACCAGGAACACGTCTGCACTCTTCTAAGCCAACCGCGAACTGAGGAAATGCCGGTAAGCTGTATAATGAAATAAATAGGGTTTTTTTTAAACTTTGATGCATATCTCAGTCATTTTGTGGAATTTTGGCACCAAATTTTCAACATGGGGTTTTTGGGACCCCTCCTCATGAATTCTGCCACTGTTATGGCGTTAATCAGCCCCAAAAGGTGATTTCACGGTCACAGTGCGGAATCACCTTTCGGGACCGATTAACAAAACGACAGTGCCAGTGTTCATGAGGTGTACTCTCAAAAAGCCTATTTTGCAAATTTGGTGGAAAAAATCCAAAAAAATGATGGTTTTATGAGTGTGTATTGCGCAGTTGCTACTCATGCTCGTAACTTCACAAATTTGCAATATTTTCACGCCAGATTTTCAACACTGGCAATTTTCCACACCTCCTTGTGAACAGTATAGCTGTCATTTTTCACATCCTGGCCAAAATGTGTTTTCGCACTTCCGGTGCAGAATAGCACGGTCATGGTGGGAAATCAGTGTTCAGGACAGTTTACGAAAATGACAGTGACACTGTTCATGAGCAGAGGTCCTTAAAATGCCTATGTTGAAAATTTGGTGCCGATGCACCATAAAATGACTGTGTTACGAGCGTGCATTGCTCAGCTTGCAGGCTCATAAGTTTGCGAATTATAATATTTTCACTCCAGATTTTCAACAGTGCCATTGTTCTGCACCTCCTTATGAACAGTACAGCTGTCATTTTTCAGATCCTGGCCAAAATGTGTTTTCGCACTTCTGGCGCAGAATAGCACGGTCACACTTGGAAATCCATGTTCAGGACACATTTTGAAAATGACAGTGACACGGTCCATTAGCAGAGGTTCTAAAATGCCTATGTTGAAAATTTGGTGATGAAAGTCCATAAAATTAGAACGTTATGAGCGTGCGTTTACCAGTTTCCACGCACACTTAGTACCTTCGCAACTTTGTAATATTTTCACTTCAGATTTTCAACATTGCCATTTTTCTACACCTCCTTATGAACAGTGCAGCTGTCATTTTTCACATCCTGACCGAAATGTGTTTTCGCTCTTCCGACGCACAGTAGCGCGGTTGCTGTGGGAAATCAGTGTTCAGGACACATTAAGAAAACCACACTGACGCTGTTCATGAGCAGAGGTCCTAAAATGCCTATGTTGAAAATTTTGTGATGAAACTCCATAAAATGACTGTGTTACGAGCATGCATTGTGCAGTTTCCACGCACCCTTGTAGCTTTGCAAATTAGTAATATTTTCACGCCATATTTTCAACACTGGCATTTTTTCACACCTCCTTATGAACAGCACAGCTGTCATTTTTTCACATCCTGGCTGGAAATGTGTTTTCGCGCTTCAGGCGCAGAATACCAGTCGCTGTCGGAAATCAGTGTTTGGAACAGATTAGGATCGAGCGAGTGGGGGGGTGACCAAGCTCAACTGAGCTCTGTCAGGACTGCTGCGGATTTCTTTGTGGGCAGGAAAAGACACCAATGCAGGCAGGAGCCCAGTACTAAAGGGCAGCCTGCAGTGCCGGGAGACACAGAACGAGCGAGTGATGCAGGGGGAGTGAGTGAGCTCAATGGAGCTCTGTTGGGACTGCTGCGGATTTCTTTGTGGGCAGAAAAAGGCAGCAATGCATGCAGGGGCCCAGTGGCAGCCCAGTCTGTGGGGTTGAGGTGTTTAAATATCTCACTTGCCAAACGCGGTGGAGTTTGTGCGGTGCAGGTGCAATAAGTTCAGGGAGTCTAAGGGAGTCTGAGGGAGGGAGGTAGGGGAGTGGGAGTGTTTGATTGTAATACTGTTGGTGTTGTAAGTATGTTATGTTAATAATGTGGGATGCTAAATGTTTACCTATTTGGGTGTGTATTCTATGGGGGGGGGTTGATATATGTGGATCGTATTGAATTATATAGGTTTGGCACCGGGAATATTGCCTCATATGAGACAAGTGATTTTTGCTTTTCAAATTGCTTAGTTGTTGATATTGTTGTTACTGATTCATGGCAATTGTTGTCGAGTAGCCCTATGCCCATATGACAATGTGGGAATAGGGGTTACTTTACTTGTTTGCACTATGGCATGTTACTTTGTTCTAAATTGGGCAACTGTGTTTCAACCACCTTTCTGTTGTTAGTTTTTGGTGATGTTGAACCGAATCCAGGGTTTTGCTCTTTGGATTCTATGTCTTCCTCTCAAGCATCATCTTTGAATAATTGTTTGAAATCCTGTCATGGATTTAAAATTATCCATTTGAATGTTCATAGTTTAATCCCTAAGATTGCTGAAATCGAACAGCTTATTGCTCTATATCTGCCTGATACTGTTGCTTTATCAGAAACGTGGTTGAAGCCGGGGGTGCCTGATAATGTGTGTTATATTGGGGGTTATAACATTTTTAGGGTAGACTGTAAATGTTGAAAAAAGGGTAGTGGGGTCTTGATTTATTATAGGGATCATTTAGAAATTAATTTTTTAAGGTCTAGTGAGGATTTGGATTGTGATACTGATTGGTCGGTTTTGAAATTTGTTCTTGGAGGAAAGAAAAAGTTAAATATGGGCAGTTTGTATAATCCCCCTAAATGTGGTCTTCAAGTTCTTAAACATTTCTTGGATGTTTGTGAAGTTTATTTAAAGCAGAGTGATTCTGTTGTTGTTGGAGATATGAATTTGAATTGGAGGGCTAATGACACCCTGGGTCTCGAATCTCTTCTTCTCTCTTACGGACTGACTCGGTGTATAAATGTGCCTACCCATCTCAATCCCATCTCACAGAATCATTCTCTGTTGGATTGGGTTTTGACTAATAGAGTGGGAAGGGGAGGGGCCTCAAGGTGTCTTGGTAGATTCCGTAAGCGACCACATGGCCCCCTTTTGTGTCCTAGATTTTCGCTGTCTTAAACCCCCTCCTTCTGTGTTTCAGACTAGATCATTTAAAAGGATAGATCATTCTCTGTTATATTCTTCTTTGAGGTTAATTGATTGGTCATTTTTTGAATGTATTCCAGATGTGGATACAGCACTAGATTTTTTTTGCAGCCAACTTCTTCCCATTCAGGAATCCCTTTTCCCTTTGCGGACCATTCGATGTAGAGGTTCTCCTACTGGATGGTTTGGTCTCAGCATTAAGAAATTAATTAAGGAGCAAGATAGTGCTTGGACTAAATTTAAATTATCTCCCAGTAGAGTTTCAATGGATCTCTACCGTGGACTTCGGAATTTAGTCTCTCAAATTGTTAGAAATGCTAAAAAAGCTTTTTTCAGGGATCGCTTTGAAGATATCTGGGCAGACCCAAGGAAGTTTTGGAATACCGTAAATTCTTTACTTTCTCCTAAATCAAAATCTGAGATCCAGAAATTAAATGCTGACAACAAAGAAATTGGTGACTTGCCCACAATTTTTAAATTCTAAATTTTCAGATCTTTCTAAGTTTAGATCTTTTTTTTCCTCAGACTGGTATTACTAAATCCTTTTCCTCTGTTCCTTTGGTAGATGAAACCAGGTTTTGTTTAAGGAAGTAACATCAAATTAAGTTTTTCATCTTCTGCAGTCTCTCCCAAATAAAGGGACTTACTGTGGGGAAGGGTTGGATGCCCGCTTCTTAAAATTGGCTATCCCCTTTATTATGGATCCCCTTTATTATATTTTTAATATGTCATTGGCCACAGGTGTTTTTCCCCTGTCCTGGAAGAAAGCTAAGGTGGTTCCAATTCCAAAAAAGAGCTGTGCTACTTCCATGGATGATTATAGGCCAGTATCAATACTGAATCCCCTTAGCAAACTACTTGAGCGTTTAGTGGCTAAGCAAATTGATGCCTATTTGGTTACCCATGATTTGTTGTCAAGGCAGCAACATGGGTTCCTTAAGCATTTTGGTACAGGCACAGCCTTGGTTGGGTTCACAAACACCGTCCTACGTGGGTTTGATGACTGGAGCAGTGTTCGTGGACTTAACCAAGGCTTTTGATTTGATTGATCACGGTTTGGCTTGCACAAAATTGAAAGATCTGGGATTTTCTGATGTCGCTGTCTCTTGGTTCTGTGATTATCTGAGTAACAGGTGTCAATTTGTTCAAGTAAGTTCTGTGGTTTCTGATGTCTTGACAATTAGTTGTGGTGTGCCTCAGGGGTCCATTTTTGGACCCCTGTTATTTTCTATTTTTATTAATCAGCTTCCTTGAGTTTGTAAGTTTAGTGAATCATGGCTTTATGCAGATGATCTTGTAATCTTTGCTCAGTCAAATTCTGTGTCTGAACTTTCTTGTTCCCTAGAAAAGGATTTTGGTGCCGTCTGTTCTTGACTTACTTTAAATGCTATGGTTTTGAAGTCAACTAAAACAAAAGTTATGTTATTTGGTACACAATTTATGTTGGTGGACACCCCAGAACTGAGGATATCTGATTTTCGGGGTGGTCTGCTTGAACAAGTGTCTTAATTTAAGTATTTAGACACACTATTGGAACCCAGTTTGACCTTTTCACCTCAGATTCAGTCTGTGGTTAAGAAAGTAAATCAAAGAATAGGGGTGTTATACAAATTCAAGTCATTCTTTTCACAAGCAACTAGATTACCAATTGCTATTGGGTTCTCTTCTTCCATATTTTGATTACAGTTCTTGTTTATATTATAACATAGGTACAAAAGAAATGCAAGTACTAACTGTGGCCCATAATAATATTCGTAGATTTATTTTAGGAGCCCCCAATAGGATACATCAGTGTAATCTTTATTCTGGGTTGGGGTGATTTTCCCCTAGTTGCAGAATAGAATATTTTGTTGGCTGTCTGATGTATAAATGTGTTTACTTTGGCTGTCTTTTTCCTCTTTCTGATCTTGTTGTAATGAGAGAATTGCTTCCCAGCCTGAGGTCGGCTGACGGCCCCCTATATTTTGTCCCCAGGTCTCAGCTTAGATTAAGCTCTAGAGCTTTTCCAGTAGCAGCACCCTTGTATTGGAATTCACTCCCACTTGATGTTAGGATTGCTCCCTCTGTTTTAACTTTTAAACAAAGGTTAAAAAGTCATTTATTACATAAATCTGTTTGTAACTGCAATTTGTAATTTATATTTTTTGGTTTTGTATTGCTGTTGATTGTATTTGTGTTTTTTTTTCTCCGGGTCAGTCCTGAAAAAGGATCTTTGGTCCAGTGCCTTTACCCGGTTACCAAAGAATAAAAGAAAATGAAAAAATAAATGAAAAAAGGGCAGCCTGCAGCGGCAGAAGAAACAGAACGAGCGACTGAGAGGGGGAGTGAGCAAGCGTAACGGAGCTCTATTGTGACTGCTGTGGATTTCTTTGTGGGCAGAAAACGATGGCAACACAGGCAAGAACCCAGTACAGAAGGGCAGCCTGCAGCGCCAGCAGAAACGGAATGAGCGAGTGAGAGAGGGGAGTGAGCAAGCTCAACGGAGCTGTCTCAGGACTGCTGGAGATGTCTTTGTGGGCAGAAAAAGCCACCAGTGCAGGCAGGAGCCCAGTACATAAGGGCAGCCTGCAGCAGTGGGAGACACAGAACGAGGGAGGGAGGGGGAGGGAGTGAGTGAACTCAACGGAGCTCTGTTGGGACTGCTGCGGATTTCTTTGTGGGCAGAAAAAGGCATCAATGCACCCAGGGGCTCAGTACAAAGGGGCAGCCTGCAGCGATGAGAAAAACAGAATGAGAGAGGGGGATTGAGTGAGCTCAATGGAGCTCTATCGTGACTGCTGCAGATTTCTTTGTGGGCAGAAAAAGGCGGCAACGCAGACAGGAGCCCAGTACAAAAGGCCAGCCTGCAATGCCAGCAGAAACGGAACGAGCGAGTGACAGAGGGGGTGTGAGCAAGCTCAACAGACATGTGTCAGAACTACTGCAGATTTCTTTGTGGGCAGAAAAAGCCACCAACAGAGGAGCCCAGTATAAAAGGCCATCCTGCAGCACCAGGAGAGTCAGAATGAGCGAGTCAGGGGCAGTGACCCACCTCAACAGAGCTTTGTTGGGACAGCTGCGGATTTCTTTGTGGACAGAAAAGCGTGCCAACGCAGGCTGGAACCCAGTACTAAACAGCAGCCTGCAGCACCGGGAGAAACACAATGAGCAACTGACAGAGGGCCACTGAGCGAGCTCAACGGACCAATGCAGTTAACATTCAGCATTGACAAATGCTTGTTTTTTGTTTGTTTGGGTCCCCCCCACAAAAAGCCTAACACAACCGCAGGAGGACGAGATTTTATTTGTAGCAAGCTGCTTATTTTTTTGGTGGGGACAAAAGACTAACACAACCACAGTAGGGCAGGATGTTTGGACAGATGGACCATCACAGTTTGCTGACACAGAGACGTTGACAGTGATACACACTACTAATAGACACAGGTAGTAGTCCAGGGTAGTAGCACTGTCCTATGGACTTGGACTTCAGATTAACCTTAGCAAGCTGGTAACTTTCTGAGTCCAACAAAAAGACTGACAGAGACAGAACCACAGAGCTTTGGCTTGAGGATGAGAGGGGTGGGATCGGGACTGTCACAACAAGTTGCTGTCAGTACTAGATAGACACACACAAACTCAGGTGGTAGTACTAGTCTCACACACTCCTCTTCCTACCTAGACAGTATTAAACAAAACAAGCAAGTACAGTGGATTTTAATTAACAGAGCCAGACAAAGCACGTTGATTGGCACTGTCTGAACTAGCAACCAGGCTGATGACTGCATTCACTGTCTCAGTCTCCTTTTTTTTTTTTTAACAAATCCAGTCCCCCTTTGTCAGGATTTGCAGGGTCCTAAATGTTGCCTGGCAAGAAGACTATTTTGGTCCTGTCCGACTCTAGGAAGGACACAGTAGTTGGTATATTGCCAACAGTAATACTGCTCTACTGGAATGCAGATTTAATTTTTATGTTGATTGCGCGCATGCACAAGAAACATATTGCGTCAGGTTGTGGAGGCACGGCACTGTTATGGCCAATGCCCCCACAGCCTTTAAAGGCTTGGACCACTTTCCTCAATGCTGTGGCACGCTGTTGCTGACACTAGTTTAGCCAGTGTGCCACAACCTTGAAACATTTCAGCCGCTGCAGTCAGGGGCCGCCTTGTCATTGCAGCATCAGCCATTCACTGCAATGAGGGAGCGACCCGTCATTGCTGGGTGGGACGTTAGTACTGTAATATTGTTTGTGAACATGGTGGCGGCTTACCGCCGTGTTCACAAACAATATGAGTGAGGCCCCCCATGCCGAGGGGGTGTCCAATCCCCCTCAGCAGCATGTGCCCCCCCACAGTGTTTGTGTGCTGATGGGAGCCCATTCCCTGTCGGCATTATGTCCCCCCTCCACCGAAAGTTTCATTTGCCGACAGGGGAGCCCACTCCTCATCGGCACATCCCCCCCCAAACACCCAGTGCAGTTGTGCCAAGGGGGTGCCCAATCCCCCTCGGCTTTTGTGCCAATGGGGGTGCCCATTCTCCCATCAGCTAGACCTGCCCCCACCTCAAACAGTGTTGGCATCCTGGGAGCCCACCCCAGCGTGCCAAATAGCCCTGTAAAAAAGGAAAACCATCCCGCAATGGTTTTTTTTTACTTGTAAAGAAAGAAAACGGTCCCTTGGCGTCTCCTTGCCCCCCTCCCACAACCCGCACCCACCCTCTGTGCACCCTGCCTCCCCACACCCCCCTCACCCCATACTTACCTGTGGAGTCTGGCGTGACGATCTTCGGGGGACCGGGAACATGTCTGCACTCTTCAGAGCCAACCACGAACTGAGGAAATGCCGGTAAGCTGTATAATGGAATAAATAGGGTTTTTTTCAACTTTGATGCATATCTCAGGCGTTTTTTTGAATTTTGGCACCATATTTTCAACATGGAGTTTTTGGGACCCCTCCACATGAATTCTGAGACTGTCATGGCGTTATTTGGCCCTGAAAGGTGATTTCGCGGTCACTGCACAGAATCACCTTTCGGGACCGATTAACAAAATAGCAGTGACAATGTTCATGAGATGGTCTCTCAAAAAGCCTATGTTGCAAATTTGGTGGAAAAAATAAAAAAAAAATGACTGTTTTTGCGAGCGTGCATTGCACAGTTGCTATGTACGCTCATAACTTCGCGAATTTGTAATATTTTGACTGCAGATTTTCAACATTGCCATTTTTCCACACCTCCTTGTGAACAGTACAGCCGTCATTTTTCACATCCTGGCCAAAATGTGTTTTCATGCTTCTGGTGCACAATAGCATAGTCGCTGTGGAAAATCAGTGTTTGGGACAGATTACGAAAATGACAGTGACACTGTTCATGAGCAGAGGTCCTAAAATGCCAATGCTGAAAATTTGGTGACAATACTCTGTAAAATGAGTGTGTTATGAGCATGCGTTGCGCAGATTGCACACACGCTCGTAAGTTAGCGAATTTATATTTTCGCTCCAGATTTTCATCATTGCCATTGTTCTGCACCTCCTTATGAACAGTACAGCTGTCACTTTGCGCATCCTGGTCGAAATGTGTTTTTTGCAGTTCCAGCGTAGAATAGCGTAGTCACTGTGGGAAATCTGTGTTGGGTACACATTATGAAAATGACAGTGACACTGTTCATTAGCAGAGATCCTAAAATGCCTATGTTGAAAATTTGGTGATGAAATTCCATAAAATGAGTGCGTTACGAGCATGTTTTGTCCAGTTTCCACGCACGCTCGTACCTTCGCAACTTTGTAATATTTTCACTCCAGATTTTCAACATTGCCATTTTTCCACACCTCCTTACGAACAGTATAGCTGTCATTTTTCACAAACTGGCCAAAATGTGTTTTCACTCTTCCGGCGCACAATAGCACAGTCGCTATGGGAAATCAGTGTTCGTGACACATTACGAAGGTCACACTGACACTGTTCATGAGCAGAGGTCCTAAAATGCCTATGTTGAAAGTTTTAGGATGAAACTCCATAAAATGACTGTGTTACGAGTGTGTGTTGTGCAGTTTCCATGCACCCTTGTCAACACTGACATTTTTCCACACCTCCTTATGAACAGTACAGCTTTCATTTTTCACATCCTGGCCGAAGTGTGTTTTCACACTTCCGGTGCAGAATACTGCAGTCACTGTCAGAAATCAGTGTGTAGGATAGATAAGGATCGAGCAAGTAAGAGAGGGGGTGAGTGACCGAACTCAACTGAGCTCTGTCGGGACTGCTGCAGATTTCTTTGTGGGCAGAAAAAGGCAGCAGTGCACACGGGCCCAGTACAAAAGGGCAGCCTGCAGCAGCGGGAGAAACAGAACGAGCGAGTGAGAGGGGGGAGTGAGCGAGCTCAACGGAGCTCTATCATGACTGCTGCAAATTTCTTTGTGAGCAGAAGAAGGTGGCAATGCAGGCAGGAGCCCAGTACAAAAGGGCAGCCTGCAATACCGGCAGAAACGGAACAAGCGAGTGAGAGAGGGGGAGTGAGGAAGCTCAACGGAGTTCTATTGGGACTGCTGCAGATTTCTTTGTGGGCAGAAAAAGGCACCAACAGAGGCAGGAGCCCAGTACAAAAGGCCAATCTGCAGCACCGCAGAAACGGAACCAGCAAGTGAGAGAAGGAGAGTGAGCAAGCTCAATGGACCTGTGTCGTGACTGCTGTAGATTTCTTTGTGGGCAGAACAAGCTGCCAACGCAGACAGTCTAGTACAAAAGGGCAGCCTGCAGCAGCAGGAGACACAGAACGAGCGAGTGAGGGAGAGGGAGTGAGTGAGCTCAACGGAGTTCTGTTGGGACTGCAGCAGATTTCTTTGTGGGCAGAAAAAGGCAGCAATGCACGCAGGGGGCCCAGTACAAAAGGGCAGCCTGCAGCAGCGGGAGAAACAGAATGAGCGAGGGAGTGAGTGAGCTAAACAGAGCTCTAGCGTGACTGCTGCAGATTTCTTTGTGGGCAGAAGAAGGCGGCAACGCAGGCAGGAGCCTAGTACAAAAGGGCAGCCTGCAGCACCAAGAGAAACACAATGGGCGAGTCAGACGGGGAGTGAGCGACCTCAGCAGAGCTCTATCGTGACTGCTGCGGATTTCTTTGTGGGCAGAAAACTGCGGTAACACAGGCAGGAGTCCAGTACAAAAGGCCAGCCAGCAGCACCGCAGATACGGAATGAGCGAGTGAGAGAGGGGGAGTGAGCAAGCTCAACGGAGCTGTGTCGGGACTGCTGCAGATTTCTTTGTGGGCAGAAAAAGGCAGTAATGCACGCAGGTGCCCAGTACAAAAGAGCAGCAGCGGGAGAAACAGAATGAGCAAGTGAGAGAGGGGGAGTGAGCGAGCTCAATGGAGCTCTATCGTTACTGCTGCAGATTTCTTTGTGGGCAGAAGAAGGTGGCAACGCAGGCAGAAGCCCAGTACAAAAGGGCAGCCTGCTGCTCTGGCAGAAATGGAATGAGCGAGTGACAGAGGGGGACTGAGCGAGCTCAATGGAGCTCTGTCGGCACTGCTGCAGATTTCTTTGTGGGCAGAAAAAGGCGTCAACGGAGGCAGGAGCCCAGTACAAAAGGGCAGCCTGCAGCGCCAGAAGAAACTGAATGGGGGAGTGAGTGACCTCAACGGAGCTCTGTTGGGACAGCTGCAGATTTCTTTGTCAGCAGAAAAAGGTGCCATCAGCAGGCGAACCAAGTACAAGGGCAGTGCATCGCTGGAGAAAACACAACAAGGAGGAAGAGGGGAGGGAGCGAGCTCAACAGAGCTCTATCATGACTGCTGCGGATTTCTTGTGGGCAGAAAAAGCTGCAATGCAGGGAGGAGTCCAATACAAAACAGCAGCTTGCAGCACCGGGAGAAAGAGAACGAGCAAGTGACAGAGGGGCAGTGAGTGAGCTCAACACACCAACGCAATCAACATTCGGCATGGACAGATGCTTGTTTAATCAAGCCTGAGTCCAGCAGCAGTAACAAAATGTTAAGCAGTTATTTATACTATATATATATATATATATATATATATATATACAGTATATATATATGTAAATATGTATATATACATATATCATTTTGTTTAGAGTTGGATGGAAGGCATAAGCTTTTCTCCTGAACTAACAAGCCAGCTCCCTCCACCCTTAAGTGAGCATGAGGTCTACTACGTTCAGTTGTGCACTTTGCCAGTCAATCCCAAATAAAATGTATGGAATAGTCTAGTCTTGCTGAAACAGGGAATAATGTTGCTCTTTTTCTAAATAGCAGTTTCAGGTAGTACAGTATGCACGCTTTGCTGACTTTGTTACCTATCTCAAGCCAACAGTTCTTTTTTTTAAATCAAGCCTCCAACACAAACAGCTCACAACACAGATATAAAACACTGTTTCCCTCAGATTGTGAGTGTAGACAGCCCACCAGCCCCGAGACCACCGCACCAGCAAGCTCCCCTTCCCCCTTCTTCAGCACGTCGTCATCTGTTTTATTTTTGGGGTGACAAGAATTTAAAGTTCTTTTTGGGCAATTGATAAACAGGCCCATGGTATATAAAGATGCTCTTTTTCAAGCCTTTACAAGGGCTTTTGAATCAGATTATCACTGCCACTAACACTACAGTAAACAGCAGTCTCACAGAACGCAATCTATGTGCTATTGCTCTCCCTCTGAAATCTCGATTTAAATGGCGCCGATGGGCTGCAGCATTCACATAAGCATTTGTAATACAGCACCCATGTGAATGCCTGGCATCCAAACTGGCATACCTCATGGTTTGGGCAGCGAGTACCACTTCATAATAATGCGCAGACTGCAGTCCGTCTCGCGGTTGGGTGGCGGGTGCTGGAGCATGGAGGATCCCTTTGGGACACTGGGTGAGCTGTTGCAGGATTCGCCACATGTTCAAGAATCCGGCATTGCATTGTCGGGGCTGCGCAGTCAAGGAACAGGATCGTGCATATACGCAATAACAAAAAAAGGATCCCGCACACGTGCGTCAACCGCAGCTCTACAGAATGAATGGGAAAAGAAAACAGAACTCAAGCACATGTGCGCATTGATGCACAGATCAGGTACTTGCCAGAGTGGTGAGTTTAACATGGAATTAACTGGCCAGAATGTATAGCCAGGTCGCATTTGGTGACCTGGCGATCCTATTTGTCCCACCATGCTCTTATGGTTCAGTGGTGTTGGATAGCTACTGCACAGATGGGACAAATATGAGGCTGGAACCCTGCAAGTAATTCTTGCAGTTCTAAAGTATCAGATTTGGTGTCAGCTGGTAATGCAGCACAAATGCATTTCTCAGAAGGAATTAGTTCAAATACGATAGCTTGTTTAAAAGCAATTTCTCAGAATCCCAGACAAATCCAGTTAAAAAGATTCCCTGCCTGCGTTATTATCAGCCTTCACAGATTGTGAAAAGTGACTGAAGATTGTTTTTACTGTTCCTATTAGATCCTTTACTATCTGGTTGGTGGAAATAAAGTCACGGACTAAGTTAATGCAGTGGACAAATCAGGGCACGTGGGTGAAGCCTCCATCCTCAGTGGCCTTGAAAATGTTTCTGGCATTGTCAGTCACATTCTGTCATGCTTAAGGATCATTGCTACTTAACCATCATTTGAAGACTTCCTTTAGTTCACCTAACAGATTTGGTTACATGTGATCAGATGGAAATCCACTCTTGCATAGCACTGCCTGCCTCCTGTACATAGGCTTCACTGAAACAAGCTTCTTAGATGTTGTTGAGGTTGGACACTCAGCCTCAAGGGAGACCCAGTACACAGTAACCGTCATGTAATCAGCGACCTGCCCATGTCCACTTGTCCACATATCAGTGGTTACATGTACATTCTTGCAGGATGACCTCTTCAGGCACTGATGGATCTTCTCACGCATGTTGTTATATAACTTGGGAAGTGCTACATATGTGAAGGGACATGATAACAGGGTTCCACAACAGACATGAACTTCCAGCGCTAGAGACAAATGATAATGGTAGCAGATTACTGATTATTATCTCTGTCAGTGCTGCATTTATCCCCTTGGCTTGGGTGTGACGGGGGATGAAATGTTTGCTCCTCTCAACAATTTCTTGTAATGGCACCATGGTGCAAGTAAGCAATAACCCACAGCAGGTTGTATGGATCTTACTTCGAGACACAGCTCTTGCAGCAGGTTACACCATTAGGACTGAAGCCGGCAGGCATCAGGACCCCATGGAAAACTCTAGCTAGCTATCTTCAGTGGGGACCGCCCCCGACGTCGGTCCCGCCTCCGACGTCAGACGTAGTACATAAGGGGGCAGTCCCGCCAGATTCCCCAGTTCTTTCCCGCTGTCGACTTGCATGTCTCGACACTTCGGTTCAGCTCTAGCGCGCGACGCGTGGTTAAGTTCTTTCCTTCGGGAAATTTGGATTTCTGCAAGCAAGTTTTTCGCTGATGTCCTCTCCGACCGGTCGCTCTTCCAAGTGTTCTTGCGGGAAACAGATCCCCTTCAAGGACCCCCACTTGGCCTGCGTCCGGTGCCTAGGCCCAGACCACGATACTCGGGCCTGCTCCTTCTGCCAGGGGTTTAACAGTAGAACCCGGATCCGACGTCAGAAGGCCCTTCAGGCTTTCTTACTGGAAGAAAAGCTGAAAACCATGTCTTCCAAGGGGGAATCCTCTAAAAAGACCCACAAGCATGCTGAGAAACGAAGGGAGAAGGCCCCTTCCAGGTCCCCCTCCAGGGCTTCAGACTCTCGCAGCTCCGGCTCCAGGTCCGACCGCTCCCCCTCCAGGGCCAGCTCTCAACCTCCCCTGGCTGCAGTCAGGAAGTTCTCTTCTCAGGCCAAGTCCACCAGGCCGTCCTCGTCTTCATCCTCCAGGGCCTTGGTGAAGTCTGGGGATCGCCATCACCATCATCATAAGTCGGGTTCCCGCCCTTTGGAACCCGATGTCAGGTCAGCTTCGTTGCCTCCCCGCAAGACGCTGGAGCTAGCTTCTTTGAAGAGACCTCAGGATCCGACGCCGGTGGCGTCCGTCGTCGTCCACTTGCCCTACATCCCTGGAGCCGCCGTCGGCCAGACAACCGTCGCCGGCCAAGCCAACACCTCAGAGGACGCCGGTAGGGGGGCCGGCGCCTGCTCCTCCTGAGAAGAGAGCCCTGACACCTCCGACCGATGTCGGTCAGGAGATCTTAACCGAGGAAGAATTGACGCAGCCCGAGGACCAGACGGGCGACCCCGGTCTTGTCGAGATGCCCAGGGAACCCTCGCCATTACCCGAGCCCCCTGTGGTGCCGACGCCGGGACCCGACGACCGTCCACTGGCGCCCGGACCGTCGTCGGGCCTTTCCTTAGCGGATGTGAAGGACCTCTTCACTTACTGGTGGGATACCATAAAGAAGGACATGGTTCCCACTCCTCCTCCTCCTCTTCCTCCTACACCTTCGGTTCCTGCACCCCCCTCGCCATCGGGGTCGGCAGGCCGTTCACCTCCTCCCCGGGAGTACGGAACCCCTCCCAGGGGGAGACCAGACAAATGGAGACCTCCGTCTAAATCCTCTTCTAGGTCACCCAGCCCCAAGAGACCCAGGAGACACCGACGATCACCTTCGACGGAGGCCACGGGATCAGAGTTCTCAACATCCAGATCCCATCTCCCCTCTCCATCCCTTCTCCAGACCCAAGTGAGATGCCAAAGTCTTCTCTGGATGACCCTTCATTCTCGGATATTATGAGGCACATCCAAGAGAACATGGGATGGGATGCGGAAGAGCTAGACCCCGAAAGGATACGCCTCACCAGATATCTTCAGCAGAAGGACCCCAAGCCTGTGGTGGTGCCACCCTTGGTTGACACTTTCGTGGATGTCACCAAGGCAGCGTGGAAGCGTCCACATTTGCTCCCGGTGATGCCGAAGAAAGCTGATCGCTTGTACAAGGCTCCTAGAGAAGACCAGTACTTGACTCAGCAGCCTCAGGCCGACTCTCTGGTCATCACAGCCTCACATGACCGGTCCCAGAGACCGCAACATCTGAGCACCCTGCCACCGGACCCAGAGTCCGAACAGTTGGACGCTATAAGTAGGCGCACGTATGCTTCCGCTACCTGCGCCATCAGATCCCTGAATTATTTGACCCACATGGTTCAGTTCCAAAATGCCTTGTGGGAACAGGGTCTGGAAGCAGCTGAAAAACTGCCAGAAGGTGGGCAGAAGGAGGAGATGCTTCAGCTCCTCCGTATGGGTTCGGACGTGGGAACCCAGGTGCTACGAGCCAACGGACGACTCGCTGGGACTCTTCGCCCAAGCAGCAGCTTTCTGGCGTATGCCTCCGGAGGCACTCTTGGTTACGCTCGGCTTTACCGGACGTCCAGAAGAATATCATGGGCGCTCCATTCGAGGAGAAGTCTTGTTTGGTAAACCTTCAGAGAAGATCATTACCAGACTTCAAGAGGCCGGGAAGGCAGTGAGTCGGTCAGGCCAATAACACCCGACCCAGGCTTAGTTCGCTTCGTGGAACCAAAGCGAATTCATGGACGGATGCAGAGGCAGCAGTCCCGCTCCGCTCCACAACAGAGGGGCTCCGGTTTTCGTAGAGCCCAGGGGGAAACAGCCCGCGGGCCGAAGCCAGCGTACTCCTAAGCCAGCCCAGCCAGCGGGACCCTCAGCCGCCACAGTCTGACTCTTTTCCGGCCCCCGCCCCTCAGGATCAACGGGAAATCATGGTCGGGGGTCGCATTGCGAACTTCCGGCCAGGATGGCAGGCTATAACCACCGACAGGTGGGTTCTTCAGTTGGTCAGAAGAGGCCACTATATAGAATTCGCAGAAAAGCCACCCCGAGGCCTCCTTTGCTCTCCCGATATCCGGGTCAGCACAACTCTCTGATCTGGCAAGAAGTACTAGCGCTCTTACAAAAGGGAGCGATAGAGTACATCCCGGAGAACCAGAGAGGACAAGGATATTATTCCCACTTTTTCCTGGTTCCAAAGAAAACAGGGGACCTCCGTCCGATTTTGGACCTCAGCGACCTCAATGTGTCGGTCGCCTACAAGAGATTCCACATGGTGACTCTTCCGGGTCTTATTCCCATGCTGAAACAAGACGCCTTCTTAGCGTCTCTAGACATGCAGGACGCATACCTGCATATCCCTATAGCTCAGGCGCACAAGAGGTTCCTGCGCTTCGAGTTCCTCGACCACCACCTTCAATTCCGAGCCCTTCCATTCGGACTGTCATCCGCACCCAGGGTCTTTACCAAGTGCATGGCAGTCGTGGCAGCGTCTCTAAGGAGACAGGGCCATTATGTGTTCCCGTACCTGGACGATTGGCTTCTCATGGCCGCCTCCAGAGAGGCGTTGTTACGTGAGGTGCAGAGCACCCAGGACCTGTTCCGATCTCTGGGCATCCTAATCAACCACGAGAAGTCTCTCCTGGTACCATCGCAGAAACTGCAATTTATAGGTGCAGTACTGGACACCATTCAGGGAAGAGCCTTTCTTCCAGACGACAGAGCAGAGCGCATCAGATCCCTCATCAGGGAGTTATCGTCGAATAAGACCGTCCCTGCCAGGTCGGTCCTTCGCTTGCTCGGACACATGGCTGCGGCCATTCCTACCGTCCCTTTCGCAAGGCTCCACATGCGGGTAACTCAGTGGATGCTCAAGGCGCAATGGGACCAAAGGCAAGACCACTTGCAGCATCCGGTCAGGATCACGAACACCGTGATTCGAGACTGGCAGTGGTGGCTAGACCCAGGGTCGCTCTCCATGGGCGTCCCGTTTGTAGCGCCGTCCCCGGAGGTAATCCTCACCACAGACGCCTCAGGTCTAGGGTGGGGGGCACACCTGGACGGGGTGAAGTCCCAGGGTACGTGGACCCGCTGGAAGCTCATCTCCATATCAATGTTCTAGAGATGAGGGCGGTTCTCTACGCCTGCAGGCTTTTCAGTAGAATCCCGCCAGTACTCTTCTGCTTCAGACAGACAACACGGCAGTGATGTATTACCTCAACAAACAAGGAGGCGCACACTCTTACCCCCTTTGCAGGGAGGCCATGAGGGTGTGGGATTGGGTAATCCAACACGGCGCGAATTTGATCACTGTACATGTTCCCGGGGTGGACAACACGATTGCAGACGGCCTGAGTCGCCCCAAGCCAGAGTCCACGAGTGGGAACTTCTTCAAGAGGTAGCGGAGGATCTGTTTCTTCGATGGGGAACTCCAGAGTTAGACTTGTTCGCATCCCATCCAACAAAATTGCCCAATTTTGCTCGCAAGATCCAGGGCCTGGTGTTTTCTGGTGAGACGCGTTGTCCCTCTCCTGGGCGGACAGATTCCTTTACGCTTTCCCTCCTTTCCCGTTGATCCAGAGAGTTCTTCTCAAACTGCGCAGGGAGCACGCAATAATGATCCTGGTGGTCCCCTTTTGGCCCAGACAGATCTGGTTCCCCTTGCTGATTCAGCTATCCCGGGAACCTCCGCTCCCGTTGCCGTTCAGCTCCCATCTCCTGTCTCAGGAGGAAGGTTCACTAGTCCACCCAGACTTGCGTTCACTGAACCTGCATGCATGGCTCCTAGAGACATAGCTATCTTGCGTCACAGGGTCTCGCAAGAGGTTGCAGAAGTTCTTTCTGCAGCCAGAAAGCCGGCAACGCATGCGACATACGCCATGAAATGGCGCCGTTTTTGTTTGTGGTCACGAGCATGCGATTTTTCCCCTTTAGGTTGCCCGGTGGGAGTGGTGTTGGACTACCTGCTCTCCCTCTTTTGTTTGGGTCTAGCCTGCTCCTCTATCAAGGTGCACCTTTGTGCTATCTCTGCCTACCACCTTCCGGTGGGACATCGTACAGTGGCACAATTGGACGCCTCTCGGGAATTTTTGAGAGGGGTGTTACACCTTAGGCCACCCATTAAGGACCCAGTGCCTCCATGGGACTTGCTCTTTGTCCTGGAACAACTCACGCTTCCCCTTCGAACCTGCAGTGGATTGCGAAAGGCGTTTGTCATGGAAAACGCTGTTTTGGTTGCTGTTACTTCAGCGAGAAGAATTTCTGAGCTTCACGCTCTCATGTGCAAAGAGCCTTATTTAGTTTTCCACTGGGACAGAGTATCCCTGAGGACGAATCCTAAATTTTTGCCTAAGGTGGTTTCTTCACTCACTCTAAATCAGGACATTGACCTGCCGGTCTACTTCCCGAACTACTCGAATAGAGGAGAGGCTCTGCTTCACACCCTGGATGTTCACCACAGCCTGAGGTATTACCTCAACAGAACTAAGCCTTCTCGTAGTTCTGAGCAACTTTTTGTTTCTTTTTCTGAGAGGATGATGGGCCAACCTGTATCCAAACAGTCCCTGTCTCGCTGGCTTGTCCAGTGTATTTCATTCTGTTATGAGCTCAAACAGAAGCCCCTTCCGGGTTCAGTCCAGGGTCATTCCACTAGGGGCGTGGCCACCTCCTTTGCAGCACTCCGAAACGTCTCCACTTCTGCCATATGTGCTGCAGCCACTTGGAGCTCTGTGCATACATTTATCAGGCATTATAGCCTGGACATCGCCTCTCGGCGAAGAGCCGGTTTCGGCCTGGCTGTGCTACAGGGTCTCCTGTCCTAGATTCAGGACCTGGAATGTATTTCCTAGTTTCCTCCTCCCGGAATTTTTGGCAGTGTTACTGCTTGGGAATCAGTCCTAATGGTGTAACCTGCTGCAAGAGCTGTGTCTCGAAGTAAGATAGTACAGTTACGTAAGAACTTACCGTAACAGTAGATCTTCGAGAACAGCTCTTGCAGCAGGTACCTTCCCACCCACCTTCCCCCTTGGAAGAGGCATGGCTTTAGCCTTTATCAACAGGGAATTTTTCCTGTTTTTTCTTCTGACGGTGGATCCTCGGTCTCCCATTCTGATGTCAGCCTGCGGCCGGAAGTCTCCGGCAGAAGAACTGGGGAATCTGGCGGGACCGCCCCCTTATGTACTATGTCTGACATCAGAGGTGGGACCGACGTCGGGGGTGGTCCCTGCTGAAGATAGCTAGCTAGAGTTTTCCGTGGGGTCCTGACGCCTGCCGGCTTCAGTCCTAATGGTGTAACCTGCTGCAAGAGCTGTTCTCGAAGATCTACTGTTACGGTAAGTTCTTACGTAACTGTACTTTATTGGGGATTAACACACACACCTGGGTGCGTTGTGAGGCATGAGGCTGCAGGCCAAGTGTCCTCACAGCACCTGGGTGTGCGTTAATCCCCAATAACTTGCCTTATAACATGGTGTTATCCCAGTGAGAAAAAAAATCAACAGAAACTCACTTAAAATTAATAAAAAGTGTGGATGTGGGGATGTATCCTTCCCCCAGATGAAACAGTCCCACTGTTCGAATGCCCCAGATGCACCAACAGAGAGACACACAGACACTGAGATGAGACTGCAGCATAACAGACACATTGCAGCAACTGAGAGAGATTTCTCTCTGCTGCCTGTTGCTATCTGTCTTAACAGGTGTCAAACACTTGTCGAAACTTACACTCGCCCTGTATCTGTGTGTCTCTCTCCCTCTTGGCCCCTCACACTGACACGTTCACAAGAAGTAAGACAACAAAAGTAGCATACAGCAGAGTAACTCATCACACAGCACAAAACTTGAGGACAGTCACAGAACTAATCCACTCACTAACGCCGGCATTGCCAACAGCCTCTTAAGCCACAGTCATATGGTCTAACATATGGTGTGCACTGCTGGAAAATTCACAGTTCTACTGACTACTCTGTTACTACTACTTTGCATATAAGTGTGGGAGTGTGTTAATTATAGGCAGGCTCTGGATTAAAACATTGTTGCTGCTCAGTATAGGAGATAGCAAGAAAAATAATGGAGAACTCTATACTGTTTGACAACGACCGTATGTGTCCCAGTGATAACCATACTGAACCTTGATAGAGCAAGATGCACTGAGGTAAGGAACTGCTGTGTGTCTCTCACACAGTGCAGCTATCTTGCTTTCCGGTGCTGCCTAGGGGTGACTCAGACAGTGGTCAATAGCAGTGTCTACACAGGGATTTCTACAGTGGGCACTGGACACAGAGAGGCAGGGGTGAGCTTGGGATTTGCAGGCAATAGTTTGTGGGGGTGGGGGGCCTTCTGCTGTGTGTCTGTCACCCTGTGCATCTCTCTTCTTTTGCGGTGCTTCCTGTGGTTCCCTCGAACACTGGTTGACAGCACTGGGTACAATCAGCTTATGTGGCATGCAGATTGCTTCATCTACCAGCACCACACACTGTGTCCCACGGAGTTGCGGATAATGATAGCCACACTCAGTCACCAACATTACATGGGGATCTGCCACTACTGACTGCACAGGAGTGCCTGCTTGCACTGTCGGGGGGGGGCAGGCAGACACACACACACTGAATTACCATGGTTACATGTGTTTCTGTGCAGGGTGGGTGAGTGGGTATAACGGATGGCAGGGGAGTGCGTGTTGATGCGGGTACATGTTGATCCATGGAGTGGGTGGCTGGGTAGAACAACTGGCGCAGGAGTGAGTGAGCGGGCAGCCAGGTGCTTATAACGGACTTCACGGCACTTGCTTGCTGTCGCTTAGAGAGCATTTCAGTGGCTGCCACAGACTACATCTCTGTCTGAACACTGAAAAAGTCTGGCTCCTGAACAGAGATTGTGCCGCTTGGACTTTTCACCTTGACTGTTCGTTAACAGTCATTAATGAATAGTCACATGGTGGGATTCAGCTAATTCAGTTTCTGCATTTTTTACCCCATGTTATAAGTGGAGTTGCTGTCTGGCCTTCTTTCATTAGGCTCCTCCTCCTCCTTGGGGGATGTGCAGTTCAGCAGCCCAAATGACCCACCATCCTAGATGGCCATGAACCTGTAGCATCACCAGTTCCAGATGAGTATCTATCTTCCTCCTCTGAATATATTGTTGGTGGTGGTGTACTTTGTCGCTGTGTTGTGTGTTCCTGGACGAAGCCAAACCACTCTTGCTGATACTTGGAACAAAGATGGTTTAGTATGCCGGATGTACCCAGAGCCGTTGTGAGTTTTCTGTCCCATGAACTATCTCCACATAGTATGCATATAGCATTAGTCACTTCCTTCAGGCTCTTCCTGAAAACAAGCCACACATCTGATGGGTCACGGCCTCCTCTCCTTCTGGGGGCAGACTTAGCACAGCCACATCCAGACTCACCCTCATCGTCAACTAAAATGGTGCAGGATCTGCACTGGAAGACATATGAAGAGAGACTAAAGGAGGTTAATATGTATAGCCTCGAGGAAAGGAGGGAGAGGGGGGACATGATAGAAACTTTCAAGTACCTCAAGGGAATCAACAAGGTCCAAGAGGGTAGCATCTTTCAAAAAAAGAGGTGTGCAAGAACAAGGGGGCACAATTTGAAGATAGAGGGGTGGCTCAGAGGTAATTTAAGGAAGTATTTTTTCACAGAGAGGGTTGTGGATGCATGGAACGGCCTTCCGGAGGAGGTCGTGGAGTCAAAAACAGTGGTGGAATTCAAGCATGCATGGGACAGTCATAAGGCAATTCTAGGGGGTGGGGGTAGGAAGAAGTAGGCTGCTGATTAACTAGGATCTGCAGTTTATCCATTAGGTAGGGAAATGGGCAGACTGGGTGGGTCAAGCGGTCCTTATCTGCCGTCAAATTCTATGTCCTCCTCCTCTTCCTCTTCTTGCATATTACAGGAACTACCTCTACTGAAATGCCTAGGTGATATTCACTTCCTCTTCTTGCTGGCACTGGCCTAGCTATGTTGAGATTTTGTAGGGGGATGACCGCACTTTGCATGGTTTCTTCATCATCATTGTCATCATCCCCCCCCATTATAGACTTTGTGCCACTCCCCATGCAACATTTCCTGTGTTGGGGGACTATAATCCAGATCCATATCATCACCTCGTTCATCTTCATGGCTCTCGTCTGATTGCTCAGCCTCCTCCACCTGAGGACACACAGAATTTACCATTGCAAACCCATGTGTTTGCCATCCACTATGGGTAGTGATGGCAGAACGTTTCTCCTTGTCCACAACTAACACATGTCTACCACCTCTTTACTCAGTGCTTGCAGACAAAGGGGCCATACCACATTCAGCACTAGTACCACCAGGCTGACTCTGGGAAGAAGGTGCACACAGGATAGGCTTCAGCTGAGTTTGCTTCATTTTTTTTGTCCCCGGCAGCTGACTTCTTTTTAGCACCAACAGCAGCACTGTCTTTTTTGTCCATGTCAGTCAATCAATATTTTATTCATCATCAAAGTATGAATGAATGGGATACTCAATTGAGCAGAGCTCATTTTCAATGAGGTCCCAGCATAGTGCTCAAAGTACAAGTTTAACATCGACATGAACATGCATACAGTAGGCTATGCTCACAACAGGTACATGTTTAACATGGACCTGAATGTACACAGGCTGTGCTTACAACATGCATAGTCAGTTACCAGCTTTTACAGTATTTACATTGAGGTTGCATATAGTGCGCTTGGTAAAGTTAAAACAGGTTGCAGCAGATAAGTCTAGAGTGACAAGTCAGAGTTCTGCTGAGTTTGCAGGCTTGGTACATGATAGTATGGTGGGGTGTTGTTTTGGGGTGAGGGCATTGGGGCTTACTGTGGGGCTGAGCAGCAGGGTCACGGCCTGTTGTATTGTTCCAGGTGCCATTGCCTGAGTTTCCCTATGATTATGGGTTTGCCTGCCGGTCTGAGGTGGATGGGTAAAGTGTTCCAGAGTTTTGGGGCCCATGTAGAGAAGTGTTGCTTGCCCACTTTTCAGTGTCTGTTTGGAAGTGTGAATTCTAACCCTTCTGTCGATCTTAGTGACCCCATGATAGTTCTTGTGTGGATGTTGCATGTTATGTAATCTGGTGCTTTTTTCCTGTAGCATTTTTGCATGTATATTATGTGGCGCAAGTTCTTTCTGTCTTCTAGTCTTTGCTAGCCTAGTCTGTTAAAGAGTTCACACCTGTGTGCGCTGTGGTGGGCGCCCAGTATGAAGCAAGCGAATCTGCCATACATGGTGTCTAATTTGGCCAAAGCCAGACTGGGAGCTCCTGCATACAACAGATCACCATAGTTGAGGATTGGGAGGACTGTCGATTCGACTGTTCTTTTCCCCGGTTAGGGTGTCTGTTGAGTGTTTGATTTTGTATAGTGCTCCTAGATATTTCGCCAGGTTTATTGTTAGAATTTTCTATGTGTATGTTCCATCTGATCTCATCCAGCCATACATCCAGGCAGTGGTAGCTGTATACTTGCTGGAGAGTGGCTAGATCTGCCATTTTGACTCGTAGTGTACAGCCAGATGTGTCTTGGCCTGTTGTTCTGCTAAAACACATCACTTTTTTTTTGGCATTCAAGGCTAGCTTTAAGTGTAAGTAGAAGTTCATCAAAGGCTGATTGTAGCCTGGGTTCGATTTCTGTGAAGTCTGTACCTGCTGTGTAGAGTATTGTATAATCCGCGTAGAGATGGAGTTTGATGAGGGGGTTGGACAGGGTGATGGTGTTCATGTACATGTTGGAACAGTATAGGTCCAAAGATTGAGTCTTGGGGTACACCTAATGCTACTGTGGTGAAGGAGGATTTGAAACCGTTTATGGATACCATTTATTTATGTCCTTTGAGGTATGACCTAAACCAGCTTGCTGTGCTACCAGTGACCCCCACCCAATTCAGTCTGGACTGGATTATTGCCCTGTGTGCCAACCCACTGGCTGGCCCTGGAAATGTCCTCCTCAGCCTCCCCATGTTCTGCGTCACCACTGTCAGACATATTGTTATTTTAATTTTTAAGTCAGTCATGTGCTAGAAACTTAAGTGCACAACTTAAAATTAAAAAGCAAGCTTTTGTGACTTGGCTGTGACATGTGTTAACTTGTAAATAATGTAAAGACAGACACCACACAAATGCACCCATTTTTGTTCCACTCACACCACCACTACCTGACACACAGGAAGGGATATAGCAGACAGAGCTCTTTTAGCTGGTGACTCTCCCCCAACTTAAAAGCAGTACAGTAACAGAGACTCTGAGTACAGTAAACAGCACCCAGCCACACGCACAGTTGCAAACTTGGTTGCAAACAGTAACCTTTACTGACACAGACACACAGAAGGAGAGGAACTTGGAAGATAAATGCAGATAGGAGACTGAGACAGCACAGCAGCAGAAGAAGAATCAAATCAATTCAGTAGTGCCCTACCGATTATAGTGGCAGTTATATCCTGCCTAGAACCGGTGAGAAAAGTGGTGCGGAAAAAAACAAACTCTGGCCAGAGCCAGGAGGGCTGCCGATGAGGAATTTGGGGTAAAAATGTTGACAATTACCAAAGTTACGAGGCCTTGGTAGCAAAATGTAACGTAGGCTCATAAAATTGTTGTTTTGTAATATCTGTGTATTAGATTTTCAACTTAGCTTTCTTATGACCCTGCCTCATGAAGACAAGCAGACAGAATGTTCAACTCCTGCCCAAAAGGTGATTTCATGCAAGGACTGCAAAATCAACTTTCGGAACACAAAAACACATTTTGAGCAGGAGTTGAAAAATGAAAGCTGTCACATTCATGGTGCGCTGTAAAGAAATGGCAGTGTTAAAAATCTGGGATACAAATATTGAATATTACCAAACTTACGAGCCAAATTCAATATAGGCTCATAACTTTGTTGTTTTATAATATTTTTACACCAATTTCCCAACATAGCATTCTTATCACCCTACCTCATGAACAAGGGCAGAGAAAATTTTCAACTCCTGCCCAAAAGGTGATTTCATGCAGGGAGGGTCAGAAACAGTGCAAAAGACATCAATGGACAGTCTTCTTTTGGCAGGTTAAGAGAAAAGAAAAAGTAGGACTGAGGACACCCGATCATGACACTGGGGGATTGGACACTCCCAGTGTCATTGTTATGTTTCTGGTGGTGGGGGGTGCTGAGAAAGAGAGTCAGGTGGGGAGGAATTTTTATAAAAAAAAAAATTAAAATAGCCGGTCACGGCGGAAGATGGCCTTGTCCACTGTGACCATGATGGCCACCGCATGCTACTGCGCATATGCGACAACTAGCGCATGTGCTGTAGAGTGCGGCGACCATCTTGGACACGGTAGAGTGTGCCGTGTTCTGTTGTGACCGCCAGCACTGTAAAAGTAGTGCAGTTCTACTTCAACAGAGACAAAATTAGTGGAGGGATTCACAGACACGGAGGCGACTGTGACACAACTCTTAACATGTTGTTCATTCCCAAGAAATGTGCCCAGTCTTTTTCTCGTAGCAAGAGGTTTGCAGGGCTCCTCCCACTGCAGCTCTAAAAACTAAAAATGACAACAAAACCAGAGATGTCAGGTTTTCCTTAAGAGAGAGAGAGAGAAAACCTTTGCCAACCGCCTTGCTGCCTGTGTCACTGTAGCACCTAATTCATTTACTTCAAGCAAACCAACAGTATAAATGTTGTGACTCACCAAAGTCAGAACAGAAGAAGATTAGTAATTCACTTGGTGTAAAAAAAAAAGCCCAAAAACACTGGAAATATGGGTTAAAACCACTATATAATCCAGAGAGCAGCTAGATCTGTGCCTGCACAAGGTGCTAATCTTCACTAAGTGTGATGATGACCGCCAGAGCAAACAGGAGGTGTAGGCAGCCACTTCCTGTCTGTCTGCACACAGTTAAAGCCGCGGCTCCATCAGATTCATCCTTGGATAGTTAGGATCTGGGCTAGATCCATTGGTCAGATCTCTGGATCCATTGATTGGATCCATAGGATCTACTGTGTTTGTCAGAGCCATGCGCTGGATCCGAGAGGGTCATATCCATGGTTGTATAGCAGCAGTCAGCACTTTCTGGCCAACGTGGTATCCGTTGGTATCCTAGCTTCTAGGATACTGCCTGAGCATCACTACCAGAGATGCACCTTTGGCATGTATTCAGGCCATCTTTGTGGCTCAGGCCCTTAGTTTGGGTGGAAGACTGTGTTGTCTAGTAGTTAGAGTACAGAACTGTGATACAGGTGATCACAGGTTCAGATCCATCCCCTAGCTGCTGGTTTTGAGGCACTCACTTAGCCTCCCTGTGCTTCGGTCTCTCCCAGCTGTATAACTTTGTAGAAGAAGGACACCACTGAAAACAAGATGGTATAGCTCAGTCCAGCTATCCTGGGTTAATAAGATTTGCAATCCAGTTCATCATGCAAGCAGGATGTTTCAGCACTCCTTTTCTGTACAGGAGACCTTTCCCTGTCCCATACCTCTTAGCACTGTGAGACACACACAGTTGAAGTTAGGGGCATAGCTACAAGGGTGCAGGAGGTGGTGCAGTGGCACCCAGGCCCACAAGGTTTGAGGGGCCCAAATCATAATTTTGATGTTTTTTCAAAACCAGGGAGGGGGGCACCTTGTGACATAGCCTCGCACCCAGTCCCCCTGGGAATTTGCCACATCACTGGTTGAAGTGTCTGTACTGCTGAGAAGAACACTAATTATGTATGCTGATTCAATAGTGTAAGGTCCACCCATTTCCCCGGCCCCCGGTGGCTGCAGTATTGAGAACATTGCTTAGAAACAAACCATGGTCCTTAGTATCTTGGGCCTGTTGTTTCAGTTTGAGGAAACTGCTGTGGCATTGCTGTTTATTAATCTGCATATATTGATTGCCATCTTTGTTTTATTTTGTGTGCCATTGGGTAACAGTAGTTTTTATTCCACTTTCAGCTTTAGCTATGGAATCACCTGCCCATTTTCCCGCCATCTGCAAGAAAGCGCTGAAAAATGCATGGTTGCTTCATAGGAAGTGCTCTGTGCTTGACACTGTGAGATGCAGGTAGGTGATTTGGTGTATGGCAACAGTAGTCATTTGTTAGCTCATAACTGTATCAGACTTTGCCATTCATCACTGGTGGGTAATACACCAGAGGCGCTAGGACCCCACAGAGCTTTAGCTTAGAGATTTTTTCTCCAGGGGGAGGAGCCGGCACACGGACAGCCTCGAGGCTGATGCACTGCATGGTGCTCGTGGGTTGGCCAGTAACCAACGCAGACTCCTCCACCGGCTCAGTTCTGTGTTTCCCGCCATCAAGAGTGCAGTGCCTCATGAGAACTGACCATTGCTGTTGTGTACTTCAGCAAAAGTTCATTTTGACCACCGAAAGGATCTGCTGCTACACTTCATCAATGCCATAGGACTTCTTCAGAACCCCAGTGAAACTGTTTTTGTTTTAATTCTGTTTTTTTTTTCTGGTTTCTACGGCGCAGAGTCTTTTTCTTTAGTTAGTTTTTAAGTTGTTCCCAATGATCATGTCCAGTCCAAGGCTTTCTCCTAAATCCAAGATAGGATGTGCCCCCATCCCTCGGTGCCCCTGTGGCAAGTCCATGACCATAACGAACTGTCACAATCGTTGTCTTACCTGTCTGGGTCCCCAGCATGATATGGACAACTGCGATGCTTGTTTCTCCATGGACCACTGGGCCGTTGAAGTGCACGCATTTAAGGTGGGTCGGGATCCTCCCACCTTTGGGGCGCAGTGCCGGTCCCAGGACACCAAAGACAGGATGTTAGGCCCTTCCCCCAGGTCTCCCTCCGGTACTGTGTGTGCCGAGGGGGAGCAGGCCTCGTCTGGTTCCAGTCTCACCAAGACTGCAGTCCTGCGTGAGGGGTCAGTCAGACAGTCAATCTCTGGAGGGTCATCTAAGAACCTCTCATGGTCCGCTGTTTCCTCGAAAGCGCGGATGCCTCCAGTTTCGTGGTTGCAACTGTACACTGGGCCCAAGCTGGCAGAGTCCTCAGCACCACCTGTTGGTGCTGCCTCGGCTCCCGACTCTGCCCTTTGAACTGGTGATTGAGGCAGTGTTGTGGTCCGTGCTAGGTCTGCTTCCCATGCCACCTGCGGCACCGGGACTGGTAGGGTTTTGAGGGAGGCCTCTCTCTGCCAGTCTCCCTGATTTCTTCCTTCTCTGAGGAGGATGATCAGGATGATCCAGAGTGGCTGCCCGACTCTGAGGATTCCTGTGACCTGGTTAGGCCTAATCATGCGATTTCCAGTATCTTGGTTTCGGTCATTCCCCTGGTGGGCCCTGCCTTTGGGGCCGACTCCTCTGGGTCCCCCAGTGCCACTCGCAGTCCCGGGAACTCCTCCAGCCCCAATTCCAGTGCTGGGGAGGGGTCGGCACAATACCCGGCACCAGGTCTGGGGCAGGCGCCGCGCTTGATGCCGGGTTGGATTCTGGCGTTTAGTCTCAGGGTGGTTCCGGGTTGGATTCTGGCACCAGGGTGGGGTCTGGGACAGTTTCTGGTGCCTCCTCTGGTGCTTGAGCCATCTCAGAGGCCCCCCATTACATGCACTAGAGAATAACTGAGGAGTACGTCCCTGGTACACAGACCCACTTGTAGAGCTGCTGGTAGCTCTGGGAGGAGTCATAGTGCTGACCCTTCACTTCTTTGCTCTCTTGGGCAGGGGAGGGCCTGCAACAGGTGGAGATAGGGGCTGCCCTCATGGCACAGACTGGCTCCAATCATCCCGCCATGGGGTCCTTTCTCTAGGGCACCACTTTTGCCACTCCTGTACAGTTAGGCAGTCTGTAATGGGTGTATAGCATAGCCCCCCCTCGGAAGGGTCCACTGCGCATTCCCATAGCCCTAGCTGGGATCCTGCTCTGGCTCGCCAGGCTTCTCCCCTCCTTTGGATCCTCTGTCTCCTTCTTCTGCTCAGCCAGATCTCTTGGGCCCTTCAGGACCTATGACCTGGGATCAGTTCAGTTCTTTGGCGGCTGTTTTTCCATGCTACTTAAGAACCCTGAACCAGATCATCTTTAGACCAGAACCCCCAGCAGCTCCAGAATCTGAGCCAAGCTCCTCTGCCTCCTCATCTTCCTCCCCAGAGAAAGAGGATTCCTTGGTCCACCTGTCCTCAGACACTGATATCATCAGCTATCAGCGATTCCTGTCGAGGTTATTGGAGGAGCTCCATATATCCCATTTTGCAAGCCACAATCCTAGCCATGTGGTGCAAGCATTCTTCAGAGTTCAGCCCAGAAAACATTGTTATCCCTCCATGGCCCTCCTCTTCACGGAGGCATCGCATTGGGTCTGGCAATATTCCTCTGTCCCTTCCCCAGCCCCAAGGAACTGTCAGTGCAGGTACTGTGCACCTCAGAGGTCTCCAGGTACTATGCCTCACCCCTCTTCTAGGCTAGAGCTCCTGGACACCCTTTCTGGGCATCGTTGCCCAAGACAGGACCGTCCCCAGAATCTGACTCAGCCAAGTTTGACTGCTAGGGGAGGAGAGTCTTCTCAGCGGCGCATCTTCTTTTGTGTGTCTTAGCATATCAGAATCATCAGGCTGCCTATGCTAGGCACCTATGAACGGTGCTGGGACAACTCCTAGGGACTGTACCTGACTCAGAGGCAACCAGGCTAGCCATTTGCCTTTCTGCTAGTGACATAGAGCTAGCGAGACACCAAATAAGGGAATCATGAGGTAGCGTCTAGGCTGGCAGGAACTGCAGTCTGCATTAGGCAGACAGCATGGCTTTGCCTCTTCTGGTTATCACCCTTGGCCTGATGTAGGATGATTGCCTCTCCTTTCCAAAGAGCCCATTTCTTCTCCCCCAGGGAGAGGTGAGAATTGTTGGGGCACCTTCCTTTTCCCAGGCAATGGGAGTCTCACTCTCACCCTGACCAGTCTTGGGCCTCGCTAGGCCTGTGAGGGGCCCATTCCTTCCTGTGTCTCTTCCCCCACAGGAGGCTGAGGGACATTTCTAGCCCTCAGGGAGATGCCAATGCCTTTAGGTGTTTGGTACTGTCCCACCAGCGTTGAATGGTGATGACTGATATAGCTGAGATATGAAAATAGCTGGCTCCTTGGCACCCAGCGAAGAGGTTCGCATGGCACACTGGCGACCCGGGTTTGCACCCTGAGCTGGCAGGGAGGGGTCACATCCATTGGATGCTTCCCTCCCAGGGCGGGGGTGGGACCAGCTTGGGCTTCTGCAGATGGATTTGCGGAGAAACTTGGAGAGCATGAGGCCTCGACGTGTCCTCCTGCACATTCTCACCTCAGGATGCCGTCCTTATGGCCAGTACATGGGGCAGGCCAAGAAAATGGAAAATTGGGCTCCCTGCCAGCCAGATGACAAGCACCCAGTCCACACTGCCATGAAGGCCCGGATTGACCGGCAGTAGCCTCCTGGGGTACTCAGTTCACCTGATGACACTTCCCCCTTGGAGGAGAGGCACCCACCTGACACAAGGAATGGTCGGGGTACCCAGGTAAGGCTGTGAGACAAGGTCAGGAGATGGTAATGCAGGGCTGAGGTGGGGGTGTGGTGGACGATGGTGCTCTGAAGGAGTGGCCGGCAGGGGTGCCAGGGAGAGGAGCATAAAAAAATATGAAAATTATATACCTACCATAATTCTTTATCTTACTGTATATCTTCATCATTTATCACTGCTTCCCACCCACCTTACCCTCTTGGGCCTCAGCCTCTGGACAGTGCCTTCTCCCTGCTTGCCTCCCCCCCAATTGCGGCCAACTGTGGGCATGGTCCTGCTTGCACCTCCGGGTCCACTGATCCTTCGTTGAAGCGACAGTCCCACTTATGGGTGGAGGGCAAGCAGGCGCTACCCTCTTTTATGTCAGGGCAACTCGGGGCCCCGTCTTCTCAACCCTGATGTGGACTTTCTGTTGGACTTTTTGGCCCTTCTCCTTAATCTTGAAGGGACTCGGATCATCTCTCTCCTCTAGTCTCTAATTGACCTCTAAGATCTTCATCTCAGTCATTGAAAAGTGTGGGGACTCCAGGGACCTTCATCCCCTCTCCTGGAGACCTGGTTACTCCACAATATTTCCAGGTAACCTGTGTTGGGTTAACCTGGGGTTGGGTCCCCTCCGATTCTGTGGGAGAAATACCCCTCAGGGAGACATTAGGCTTCCACCTTATGGCCCTGCATCTCAGGCATAAAGGAGTCTCCTCTTGAAGCTCTAGACCTTCCTCAATTGAGGGGGTTCAAATTGGGAGGGGGGGAATCCTGCCTGGGGTGGGTCCTGTCCCAACTTTGCTCTCCAGGGATAGGAGGTGGAGATCTATGGCCCCCTTTGTGCTTCTCTAGTGCACCAAGAGGATCCTACCTCTATGGCTTAAATACTCTGGAATATGTTTGACTTTGCTGACCCTGAGAACAGCTGACTCAGCATCTTGGTTCTCTTTGAAGTCCTCCTGCCTGAGAGGCACCCCATGCACTTCTCTCATGTCCCTTCCTTTCCTGGTGTGGGTCTTCCCACACCAAAAAAATAGTGGGGAGTTGAGGGGGTGCAGTGTAGCTTGAGTCCCCTCTTGGTGCCACAGAAGACTCTTGGTCAATCTTTTAGGGGGTCTGTATTTGTCTCTTCTTTTCTCTCCCCTTTTTCTGTTCCTCTTTCTCTTCTTCCCTCCCTCCCTCCCTTCCTTCCTTCTCTTATCCCTCCTTGGCCTGCCCAGTGGTTGTGGCCCCCTTCCCAGACATCTAAAGTGTACTTCCCCTTCCCCCGTGGCCGGCTTATTCCTTTTTCAGTTTGTATCCTTTCCTTTTACTATCCCTCGGGCTCCCTGGTCCTGCTCTCCATTTCTTTCTCTGTCTCTTATTTTCCACTCTTTCTGGTAAGCAGAACTGAAGCATTGGAGGAGTCGGCGTCAGTTACTGGCCAGCTGGTGAGTGCCACGCAATGCATCGGCCTCGAGGGTGGTGCCAGCGCCTTCCCCAGAGAACAAAACTCTCTAAGCTAAACCTCCCACGGGGTCCTAGCGATTCCAGCGTATTACCCACTGTGATGTAGACAGCCAGTTCTGAGTGTTGTATAATATTTTTTTAATATAGAATGTATTAATGACTATCTCTGCTGAAAAATCTAATGTTCTAGGAGTGACCTTGACACCCCCCCCCCCAGTTTTCAGCTGACAGATGCAAGCTAAGAGAAATGCTGACATCATGTGTATCACGCACACTCAGTTTTTAGATACAATGTGTTACATGGCAGACCAGGAGCTAATTACAGAGTTGTTTAAGTTAACTTTGTTAAAAGGAAAATCATAAAAGGTTTATGACGTTGAAGAGAAAAGCCAGGTTATTACACAGGAGTGCGAGGTTGTAAATGCTCATATGAAGCCCGTGTGAGGAGGATGCAGCATGGATCAAAAGAGATGTCATTTGAAACATGAGTCATGCTGAAGGATTGCAAAATTGATACTTTGAAAAGACCACTTTTTTTTATTAGATATATTTTTAAATATAATCTGACAGAGGAGGAGCTAGCTGACCTCACCAAAAAATGGGTTGGCCAATACAGTTGTTTAAGGAATAATTCTGTCTTACGGAGACACATTTTTACCTAGACTCTGACCAAGCAAGATCGATGAGCACTTAAGTAAGTATTTAGAGACTAAGTACTGAAGTAGGAATTTGCACTGTTTAAACCTTGTTTCTTTTAAAAGATTTGTATGTTTTTTGATATAAGAGTTCTGTATTTTGTGTTTGACATATTTTTAACTATTTTAGTAAAATTCTTTTTAGAACTTACTTGGTCTGTCTTGAATTTCTTTTAGTTGTAAGAAAAATATTTATGGTTATAGCAGACAATAGACATTGGGCTGGATATTCAAAAGGGTTGCGCCTGTGCAAGTCCGAAATTGTGCCATTCTGCCATATTCAGCAGGAGGCAGTTGCGCCCCCCAAGGCAAGCTGAGCAACAGCGCAATGCAAATGAATGCATGCTGAACTGGAGGGGGAGGAACCATGCATAAACTGCACAGCCCGATATTCAGCGGGCTGTGCAGAGATGTGCAGGTGCAACCCCCAACCTGCGCCTGCACAGCTTTGAGCCAAAAAAAAAGGAAGTGGAGGCCACCCACAGGTGAGCTGCCGCATTGCAGGCGCAACACAGCAGCTGCCACCTGTGGCTGGCCCTCAACCCTCTCCTGTGCTCCCCTGCAGCCCGATCATGGGCAAAATGTAAAAAATCCCCCACCCCGACTGGCCCGATCGCGGGCAAAAGCATCTAAATCCCCCTCCCCGACTGTCCCAATTGCGGGCAAAAGCATACAAATCCCCTCCCCGACTGGCCAATCGCGGGCAAAGCACAAATCCCTCCCACTGGTCGATGGCGGGCATAAGCTTAAACCCCCACCAGCCCAATCGCGGGCAGCACAGAGTCCCACCCCCAGAACAAATCCCTGGTGGTCCAGTGGACGCTAAGCCCGATCGCGGGCTGCAAAGTGATAAGCTCCCCAAGACCATAGCCCGGTGATCTAATGTCCCCACCCCACCCACACGAAGCCCCACCACCCTGCTCCCCGGCAACGGCGGGTGGCAGCATCCACCTGCCTGCCACCCGCTGCCCGCCGACCTGCTGCCGGTAGGGCTGCATGCCCGGTGGTGCAGAGCAGAGCCAATACCTACCCTACCGGGCAGTCAGGCAGCGGGCGGCGGCGGGTGGGATGCTGCCGGGGAGCGGGTGGTGGGGCTTCATGGGTGGGTGGGGTGGGGAGACACTAGATCACCAGGGCTATGGTCTTGGGGAGCTTTCATCCCTTTGCCGCCCACGATCAGGCTTAGCGTCCACTGGACCACCAGGGATATGGTCTTGGGGAGAGCTTTATCACTTTGCAGCCGCGATCGGGCTTAGGTGGTCCACTGGACCACCAGGGATATAGTCTTGGGGGCTTTCATCACTTTGCAGCCCAGCGATCGGGCTTGGCGGTCCACTGGACCACCAGGGATATGTTCGAGGTGGGACTCTGTGCTGCCCATGATCGGGCTGGTGGAGGTTTATATAAGCTTATGCCAGCGGTCGGGCCAGTCGGGGATTTGTATGCTTTTGCCCGTGATCGGGCCAGTCGGGGAGGGGGGATTTGTATGCTTTTGCCCGCAATTGGGCCAGTTGGGGGAGGGGATTGTATGCTTTGCCCACGATCGGGCCAGTCGGGTGCGGAGGGGGATTTGTATGCTTTGCCCACGCATCAGGCCAGTCGGGAGGGGATTTTCACTTTGCCTGCATCAGGCTGCAGGGGCGCCGGTCCCCGACGGCTGCTGCCTGGCAGGGCGCCAGGCGCAAGTCCTCAGGGATCGGTGCACCTGCATGCTAATGGCATGCAAATGGGGCCATAAGTAGATGCAAATGGCCCCCCCTGCACCTTGCATGAATTATGTCCCATTTACATGTCACCTTTTGAATATCAGAAATTTGCACATGGCGCACTGGTACTTGCGCCACCGCAACTTGAATGCTCCACTCTGACCACTTACGGTGGCGCAAGTTCCACTGCCCCATGCACAGTGGCTGTGGCCGGGGGGGTGATATTCAAAGGAGTTACTCAATAGCGCAACTCCTTTGAATATCGCCCCAGCCACACCCCTGCACAACTATTTTGTGCAGCGCAAAGTCTTGCGCCACAAAATAGAGCAGTTTGAATATCCAGCCCATAAGCTTGAATGGTGGTACCAAACTGGAAAGAGAAGCATCTTAACTGTGAGGTCTTTATTAAAGTTTTAAAGGGTTCATCTCTGTACACCTGGTTAGGTGCCCGTAGGCAAAGATATCTGGCCCCCCGAAGACAGATATATCTGAGCCTGTGCATTGGGTATGCTAGCAAGAGGTTAACAGTTTGAATCCCTCCAGAACTTGAGACCAAAGGTTGATCGGAACTCACAAAAACAGACAAGAGGGTTACCTTGTCCGTTACACTCCTCACAAAACTGCGCTCAGAGGTTGGCACTTTGGGAGTAGAGGACCTGACCTGCTGAGTGGGTTTGTGACAGATTGGTTGGCAGCAGTGGCATCATTTTGGTATCACAAGCTTTATTGTTCTGTCAGCTGAAATCGTAAGCTCTCTTTCAAAGAAAGGAAAAAGACAAGAGTTTTATTTTAAAAAGGAAACAGAACTATATATCACTTGGCTTACAGCCGAGTTCCTATCCATTTTATTTTTTTTCTCTAAAGTGCAGTCAGAGTAGCAGTAGTCAGGGAAGAAGAAGAAGGTGGCTTCTGACTACAGCAGGCACACTGTAGATTTCTTGAAGCAGTTGTGTGGGGACAGGGGAGTCCCGTTCGAGGTGACAGCCAAAAAGCAGAACCTCATAGAGGCCCTGAAGATAACAGATACCCAGAGCAGCGAGTCACCATCCGTGACCGAAAAGGACAGCAGGGTCACTGTCAGTGAAGGGCCACAGCAGCAGGGAAAGGTCACCAGTATCCTGGATCCAGAAGCACTCTGGCTACAGATTGAGTTGCGCGTGATGGAACTGGAGGCAGAACGAGAGGCGGCCTGAAAGGCAGAGCGAGAACAGAGAGAGGCGGATCGCAAGTCAGAGCGACAACAGAGGGAGGCAGACCGTGAGAAGCGTGAGCACCAGCGAGCTGCAGAGGAGAAGAGAGAACGAGAACTTCTAGACTCAAACTATGAGGAGCAGAAGCACCAGAGGCAACATGAACTGGAGAAGATACGACTCCAACCACCAACACCAGAGCAGGTAAGTGGCTTGTGTTTTAACTGGGACTGCAGAACTGGGTTACCAGTTGAACTCCAAATTGATAGCTGAGTTTAAGGAAGGGGAAGATATGGACCCTTTTTTTAAATTCTTTTGAAAAGGTTTGTATTCAGGCTAAAATTCCTAGAGAGTCCCGGAGCGTCCAGCTATCCCCGCTACTTACCGGGAGAACTTGGGATGCATTGGGTCAAATGGACACTGAAGACAGCGATGATTACAGCAAGTTGAAAGCTGCACTGTTAAAAAAGTTTGAATTAACAGCGGACTCATACAGAGCTAAATTCCGTAAGCTCAGGAAAAGCCCCGATATGAGCTATGAGGAGCTAGCCATGAAACAACGTCAGTTTTTAAAACGTTGATTGGAAGGAATTGAGGCAACCTCTATTGATAAAATTGAAAATATGATTTCATTAGCAGTTTTATTGAGCATGCCCAGCAGAGCTAAAAACCTGGCTAGAGGGCCGAGATCCCAAAACAGTGCATGAGGCTGCTGAACTCTCGGACTGCTATGCCAAGAGCAGACTTGCTCTGAGAGCGATGGGGCGGGTGTGGCAGTGCAGAAAGGGAAAAGCGCACCTTCAGGGCAGCTAAAACCCTCACTGCCTCCACCAAAACCAGTTAGCCCCAGGTTTCAACGAAAAGATTTATCTGAAGTAAGAAATACATGTTGACTGTGTAAGGAAACTAGGCATATTGCCAGACAGTGCCCCAAAAAGGTGTGCCAAAATACATAACAGGGTGCTAGAAAAGAAGTGGGTTGTTTGTGTGTCACTGAGAGTATACCAGTGAACATGAGGGAGTGCATGCACCCAGTCATAGTAAATGGTGTACAGACGCAGGAGTTAAGGGACACAGGGGCATCCCAGATGTTGGTAAAGGGGGCTGTGGTACAGCCTGGTCAGCTTATACCCAATAAATACGTAATTGTACAAAGGTTTAATGGTGAAGAGAAAACATTGCCACTCGCTAGTGTTCTCCTGGGCTGGGGTGAAACAGGGGGAACTGTACAACAGGTGGCTGTAACCAGCACATTAGCAGTGGATGTGATCCTGGGTAACAATCTCCAGAAGGGGATGGTATGTGCAGTTACCGTAGCTAAGAGGCACTGGAAAATAGTAGATCTTATCTGTGTCAGTCTTCATCACCTTTGGGTACATGGGTGGAGGTCATGACACTGCTGGAGCTTTTTTTTTTTGTTTTTTAGGTAGGTGGAGTCAACGCACCATCGGCGCAGCCCTCGAGGCCAACACATTGCGTGGCGCTTGCGGGTTGGCCATTAGGCGCTGTCAACTCCACCTGCCTGCCAGTTCTTTGTCTTCTGCCATAGAGGTCACCTCGTGGAAAGCCAGATCCAATTTGAGGCCTACCGCCTACGCAGTTCATTCTACTATTACGCGTGCCGCAGTCTGTCGGTGCCGTGTCCTGCCAGTTCTAGTTGCCTTACTCAACGTCGCTGGTGAGACCTTTCCATATATTTTATTCTTGACGACGTCGAGTCTGTTTTTGATGTTTTTTTCTTCATAGGTCATGTCCGGGTCGGCGGGCAAGAAGACTTTGAAGATGGGATGGCCCCCCTATGCGACGGTGCCCTTGTGGCCATCAATTTTCCGTCACGGACCAGCATGACCGTTGCCTTACATGTCATGGCCTGCTTCATGACATGGATTCGTGCGATGCCTGTTTCTCCATGGACCGCCGGGTCATCAAACAATGCGCTTGGAAAGTGGAGCGAGCTCCGGTGACTTTCTGGGATCAGGTGCATACTCGTTGGGCCAAGCCACGTATGCTCGGCCTTTCCTCCGAGTCCCCTCCTGGTTCTGCACGGACTGAGGAGGTGGGAGCCTCAGCTACTAGTAGCCTGGCCATTGCCGAGGCTCCTTCCGCGGTGCAGGAGGCCCGTCCCACTCCTTTCAGGGGGCGGGCAAGAGACGCTGCCACGGTAGTCGCCCCTTCAGGGATGAAGGCTCCTCCGGTGTGGGACCCGTGGTTTGCAAGGCCCGGGTCAGCGGCATCCTCCACGCTGTTGGATGGCACTGTTAAGGTGAACGATGTCGGTTTGTCGCTCGGCGCCGATACTGCTAGTGGCACCGTGGGAGTTTCCATGGCACTGTCTTTGTCCGCGTCTCGCAGTGCCAAGGTTGAGCATGGCGCCGTGTCCTTGGGACTTGGCGCTGTGGGGGGTTTCGTATTCTGCTGTCGGCATCACCTCTGCCCTCGGCATCATTTGTGGCGCTGTGGAGCCGGGTGGCACCATCCTTGGCACCGTCGGGCCTGTTGTCAGCACCGTCTTTGCCCTCGGCACCGCTTGCAGCACCATGGGTCCGGGTAGCACCGTTGTTGGTGCTGTCTTCACCCTCGGCGCCACTCGCAGAGCCGGATAGCACCGTGGCTGGTCCCAACTCTGGAGCTGCTGTTCGGGCTGGGGCCGTGCCCTCTGTGGATTCCGCTTGCGGTGCTGTAGGGGGCACTGACACTGGCCCAGGCATGGTTTCGCTTTCTGGCACCCCCATTGGCAAGGATGGCACTGGGCAACCTCCTGTGGTCTGGCACAGGGCCTCGGCCTCCACCTCTTCAGAGGCAGAGTTGGGCTCTGAGTCAGACGAACAGTCTGACTCCTTGGGGTTGACTGTTGCGGTGGGCAGCCCTGTAGTATCTTCAACAAGCCAGAGTCATCACCCTTCTGAGGTGGGGTCGGTAGCTGCCGAGACTGGGGTCAGGGGTGCTGACCAACGGGCACTGGTGCAGGCCACTATTGCTCTGCAGCCCAGTCTTGGTGGGTTCACTGACCCCTCAGCCGTGGTACCCCTGCCTGTAGTGTGCCTGGATCGCCCAACTTTGGGGCTGATCAGAGCACCTCTGGGAGGGGAGGGTACTGTGCCCTGGATAGCTCCTTCGGGTGCTGGCCAGGGCTGTCAGCTACCTAAGCTGGCTCTCTCATGGAGGAGGGCTCTTTAGGACTCCGAGGGGTCGAGGGGCATGGGGTCTGCATGGCGACCTTTTTCTGAGGCCCACCCAGGCTCTGGAAGAAGCCGTAGTGTGGATATCTGCTCTTCCTCCTCGGTCTCTTTGAGGGAGCCCTATTCTTTTGAGGTAGGAGACCGTCCTTCTGGATCTATACAGCCCTGGTCGCCTCACAGGGGGGATTCTTCTTGGCACAGCCAAGGCAGTACCGAAATGGTTGTTCAGCGGTCAGCTGTGGAGTCTTCCAGATCACCTTCTTCTTCAGGTGCTCTTGGTCCGCTCCTTAGCCCAGGCAGAGGTCAGCCGATATCTCTTCTTGTCTCTGTCCCCATCCCTCTGCCACATTCTCCTGTGCTCCCAGGCATCCTTGGTCCTAGCGGGCCTCTCTCCTGGGAGCAGTTCAGGGCTGTGGCTGCTTGATTCCCAGCTTACATTAGGGCAATGGACAGACAGGTTTTTCAACCTCACCCCGAGCAGAAGCCCTTTGAGCAGTCGGTGCCCTCTAACTCTTCGTCCCCCTCTTCTGGGGGAGAGGAGCCTTCTGTCCACATCTCTCCAGCCGCTGATCTTGCTGAGTATCAGTCTTTCCTTGTGAGAATGTTGGAGGACTTGCACCTCACCCTTTCCACTGTAAGCAATTCGGAGCACTCTGCGCACACCTGGCTGGGCGATTTCAGTGAGACCACCCTTGTGGTGCCTCCATGGCCTACTCCATTTCAGGAGGCATCACTGCGCTTCTGGTAGAGACCCTTCTCTTGAGTTCCTGCCCCTAGGGATCTCTGCCAGTGGTATTGCGCCCCCGGTCTCCAGGTTCCATGCCTCCTCTGCAGTCCGGATTGATGCAGTTGGGCACTTCAGATGGGCTTTACGCCCTTCACCGTGACCGACCCCCAGATCAAGATTCCTCAGATTTTGACTTCTGGGGTAGGAGGGCTTTCTACTCGGCGTGGTTGTTGCTTTCCATTTCTCCAAATCAGGCCCACCATGCAGCCTATGACAGGTTCTTGTGGTCTAGGCTAGGGCAACTCCTAGCTTCGTTGCCTGACACAGAGCAAACCAGACAAGCCATTTCACTCTCTGCGCGTGGCCTGGAGCTAGCAAGGCATCAAGTGAGGGCATCCTATGATGCCAACGAGGTAGCTACCAGGGTCGTAGGGACAACGATCTGCACTAGGCGGACGGCATGGCTGCGTCTTTCCCAGTTGTCACCCTTGGCCCGGCATAGGGTGATTAACTCCGCTCACTAGAGAACCTATCTCCTCCCCACTCTTGGGCCTCTCCAGGCACTGAAGGTTCTCCCTCTTAGTGTGTCACCCACTGAGAGCTAAGAGACTTTGTCCCATAGGGTGTAAAAAAAAAAAAACCTTCGGGGGGGGGCTCGGCACTCACCCAAAGGTGATGAATGGTGAAGATTGACACAGATATGAAAATTACGTACCTACCGTAATTATGATCTTTCTGTGTATCTTCACCATTCATCACAACCCCATCCTCCATCCCCTTGGGGCCTCAGTCTCTCGGTCCTTCTCCCTTTCTGTGCCCAACCTCGCCCCCCTCCTTTCTTTGTTAGGAATGGGGTAAACGGGCACATAGGGGGACAATGTTCTGGGTAGAGTGGTCAGCATGGGGGGCACTCCTTCTCTAGTGCATTTGCTCCACCATTGTGAGGTGGGAGTTGGTAGTTGCCCTCCATTCTCTCCTCCTCCTTGTCTCGTCCATCTTATTTTTCTTTGTCCTTAGGGCAATCCTTTATTACATAAAAAAAAAAATCCTTTTCCTTTTTCACCAGAATCTTTCCTTGGGAGAGTGTTAATTCTCTGTGCCCTGTCCTTCTTCCAGAATAGCCGATTCTACTCAGATGGAATTTTTGCCAGCCATTCTGTGCCTTGAATTCTGGCAAGAAGCCTTTGGCTACTTCTTGCAGTTCCTTTACAGTCTGAAGACGGACCAGGGTCTGAGATGTGTTAACCTTCTCCCCTCTCTTCCTACCTTCTAAATTCTTTGTCCCACCTTACCTCCCTACTCTATTTCCAGAGATTGGGGCCCCTCCCAATCCCTTTAGTTTCCGACTTTTTCTTCTTTCTGTCCTCTCAGTCATTATTTCTCCTTTTAGTTTTATATCTTTTCCTTTTTCCTGCCCCTTGGATTTCCTTGTCCCACCCTCCACTCCCTTCCTCTTACCTCTCTGGTGACTCAGAACTGGCAGGCAGGTGGAGTCAACAGCACCTAACGGCCAACCTGTAAGCGCCATGCAATGCGTCAGCCTCAAGGGTGGCGCCAATGGTGTGTCAGCTCCACCAACCTAATAAAAAAAAAAAAAACTCCCGTGGGGTCATGACCTCCAGCCATGTATCCAAAGGTGATGAATGGTGAAGATACACAGAAAGATGATAATTACGGTAGGTACGTAATTTTCATATCTTCCTGGACATGAAGTCTCCACCATTCATTCACACTAATGGGACTTCATCAGAGGCACTAGGACCCAGTGGGAGCAAACTTTTTGGAGGATGGCCAGAGATAGAGCCGTGAGGAGCGGCGCCGTGAGCCTCTGTTCGTGCGGCAATGACTGTCTCGACGTCGACCCTCCAACCATCTCAGTTCTTTTTTTCCTGCCGTCGAGTGCGCTTCAGTGACGACGTCACTCGCCCACCGGAAGTCAAACTTGAAGCCAGCACCATAGTTTTCAGTTTATTATTTTGTGGTATTCTCGAATAAAGTACTGCTTACGATAATTTATTCTTATTAAAGAAAGAAGTCTCAGCCTACATTGACAGAGTCGACCATGAACGGGTCAGGTTACGGTAGGGAGACTTCGTATGAAAGCTGTTCAGTCAGCCAGGCTGGGTCCGGTCTGGTCCGCCGCCTCCTTCAGAGAGGGGGTCTGAAAATGGACGGATCAATGCCCGAGGAGAAGGGCCATCCCCTCGGAAGCATAAAAGTAGACGGTTGCATTCTCGGCACCGTTCGGCCTCGAGCTCTTCTTCAGCCCATAGGTCAAAAAATAGAAGGCATCACTCAAGGTCACCTTCTGATATGTCTGCGCGTAGATGGTCGGTCATTGGGGTCAGTTGCCGGTCTCCTCATTCGGAGCCGCCGGTTTCTGTTTCTGGTCACCGACCTCTTCAACATCGGAGCCCTTCCCCACCTTCTGGTAGGGCTTCCGATGAGCAGTGTCATCACTGGAATTATGGAGCAATGGGCTCAGAGGTTGGTCCAGCTGTCTGGCCTGGTCACTCCGGGGCCCTCAGGCTCTTCAGGAGATCGGGCAGGGCGATTGGGCCTCCCTGGTCATGTGGCGCCCTCTTTGGTGCTGTCGACTCCACACTCAGGTGTTTTCCTCCCTCACATGGCTGCGGCACAGGGGGTCACACTGATGCCTCTGTCTCCTGGTATTCTTCCTTCTTTCCACGAAATCCGAATTTTCAGGGCCCTGGGTTGGTGTCGGAGTCGGTGGGTTACTCGGCGCTGATTTCGGCGCCGTCCTAGGCACCATTGAGTTTCTCAGCACCATGTGGCCTTTCTGCGCCATCTTCGGCAGCTTTTCGGCACTGTGTTCTTCGGCGCCATCTGCTTTGTCGGCGCCATGCGGCGTTTCAGCACTATGTTTTTCTTTGGCGCAGAGGCCGGGCTTTTCATCAGCTAATCTTCAGTGCTTCTCCTCTCCAGATTCTTTTCCTTACTCTTCTTATGCTGATTTTCATCCCTTTCCTGTCCATGCAGTCCCTCCTAGCCTGTCAGGAGATGATATTGAGCCTGACCCAGATCTTAGACTGGGTGATGATGTGGAAGGAGCAGGACCTAATCCTGTTACAGAGCCTGTGGTCAAAGACCTGTCATTTAAGTCTCTGCTGAAAAATTTGAATTTCACTCTGCCTCCAGACTATGGACATCGATCCTGGGAAGCTTTTAAGACTCCAATACTTACATGTTCCGGGCATTCCTACAGATTTAACTCCCCCGGTACAACCCTTCTTTAAGACGCTTTCTCAAATGGTATGGAATAATCCTGCTCTCATTCCTTCTGTGGCTAAGTCCATAGATAGGAAGTATGCTGCTCCCAAGGATTTACCTATTTTGTCCTCCCAAGCCTTTGCGGATCCTATTGTAGTCTTGGCGGAGAATGATAAGGTCGTCCTTCCTCAGACTACTACAGCTCAACCTATAAACAAAGAATCTCGAGACTTCCGGTGAGTGCACCGATTGAAAGGCTGCTTAGTTCAGACATCCCAGTCTGCTGCAAGACAAATCCACCTCTATCGCTAACTAATCAGACCCATTCAGTTGTCAGATCTGCAGAAAAAATGGGTATGATGTCTTCCAGACATAAGACAAAGGAGAAAACAAATATGCAGCAAGTAAAACAGAATAAAACACTACTAGACTTCGCTCAGCAGGCCACAGCCCACGTACCACCGGCCTCACCGAAACAGGGAACCAACGTGGAAGAGATGGAGGAGCAAGAATGCGCAATAGCTTCTAAACAGCTCTGTTATACCCTCCAGAAGATGAATGCCACATTAGAGAGATGCGAGGCAAAAGCTACCGAGGACCGAAAGAAAATTGAACTTACTGCCCAGAAGGTCGAACTCATGGAAAAGGCACTGACCGACTATTCAACTACCACAGACGTCCACAATGCTGCCCTGCTAGACCTACATCGCAGAGGGCAACAACTGGAAGCAAAACTCGAAGAACTGGAGAACCAAAACAGGCGGAATAACATCCGTATCCATGGGCTCCCAGAAGGGACTGAAATGGGACCAGTGCCACAATTTCTGGAGTCATTTTTGCCGGAGATCCTGTGCTGGCCAGCAGATAAGCCTCTCAATAATATCCGCGCCCACCGCTCCCTGGTACCTAGGCCGCGGGATCTGAAAGCCCGGCCCCGTTCCCTGGTAATAGCGTTTTTTGGATTTCCACACCAAGGAAGAGATTCTAAGGAAAGCTTGGTCTAAAAAGGAGATTCTGTTCGGTGATACCCATCTGTACTTTAAGCAAGATTATGCTCCTCAACTCCTCGCTCAACGTAGAAAAATGCTACCAGTGGTGCGCCTGTTGCAGCAAAAGGGAATGAGGGCGATCATAGAATACCCGACGAGACTCGAGGTGGTTACAGAGAACAGCACCAAACAGTTCTCGGATCTACAAGCAGCCCACAAATTTTTGACCTCAATAGGGATAGAGATTCCTCACAATACAATACAGCAGAAAGAGCGTGTGATAGAAAGGGCCTGGCACCAGGTGGGAACTAAAAGAAAGGAGCTGCATGATGGCCCGCGTACTTCCGGTATGTGGGACTCACTCACTGCATGAAGAGATGCTAGCATTGCTGTGCCTACACATGGAGCTGAACAGAATGGCAAAAGGGGGAATTCTTCAGACCAGAACGACCAACCAACAGAATCAGTGACTTGAAAAAGAAGGAGGACTTTTTGCTGATGATTAACTCTGAGTGACTTTAGGAAGAGGGGGGAACAATTGCTGCAGAACCAAGTCATTGCACCCACTGATGTGGGTAGGCAAGATGGAACGATTTAAATCATTTTGCCAAAGGGGGGGGTCCTTTCTCCCTTCTCTTACTTTTTCTAGGGTGGATACAGGATGACCTTCAGTGGATCTCTATGCCCTGGCCCGAATTAAAGGAGAAGAACTTGGTGGTTGAATTAATGAATGTATTGTATGATGCTGGTGGGGGGGGGGTCGGATTTCAAAGGGGTAAGGATAAAGGAATGATATGGGCAGCTACAACTGGGAATATCGGAGTGCTTGACACCGATGGGGAGGGGATTGAAGTGGGTGGGAAGGAGGGCAAAACAGGATGGATTAACTTGGAGAATGGGTGGGAGTCTGTGAATAGACAGAGCTTAGACACATGTGGAAGCCTCATCCTGGGCTCGATAGATTAGAGCTAGGGGCTGAGTCACGCTACGGGGTGGTTAATATGGAACGGGGGATCACACCATCACTCCTTTCTTTCTCCACCTTTTTTTTTTTTTCTCTTTTTTGGGGGACGTACCTTTATATACGAGGGCTACGGAGAATAAGTGAGCCCAATTAAAGTTTGGTGGCCTGGGGGCATTTTCTCTCTTTTACATCCATGGGGGTACAAGGCTTCTTCCCCCGGAATGAAGCATACCGGGGACCATCCGCATAACACCGATAGGAATAGGCGAACAAACCACCATGGGTGGGCAGATAGTTGGGACAAAGTGGGGGGCAGTGTGGGGAGGGAGTTCCCTCCCACAATCTCACCCACACCTTGGGGGGGATCAGAGTTTGGACTACAGAGTTTTACCCTAAGTTCAGAGAAGGGGGAAGAGTTTAGACTACCCTAATAGCTGGAGGGCTTTGAGCAGGATAGGGATCAACAGGAAAGGTGAATCATGACTAATTATAGGTTGCAGCAGGATGGGGAGGGTGTTTTCAAGTGAGACCAGGCGCATATTTTCCTTGGTAGCTTTTTTCCCATATCGTGGGTTGTAAAATTGCTCATAAAGTGCCTGGAGCATGCAGTCCCGGTGCTTTTGGTCTGCCCTTCTGGTGATTGGGCTATTATTGGCCTAAAGCCAGGCGGAAGGCCCATAGTGTTGGGGTCATCCAGCCACACCTCCAGAAACAGGTGGTTTGAAGAGGATGGTAAAAGGGCAATTACACCTTGGATTGGGATATATTGTTCTCAAATTTAAAGTTATGTTACAAAGGTTATTCTTTAATGAAACAAAGTTTTGTGTTAGAAACAATGCACAGAATGACTATATGGAGTGTTTTAGATGTGTGTGTCCCCATCTCTTGAAGGTCAGTAGGAGTGTGTACCTAACCTGGGTGATTGATAATGGCTGATTTAAAGATTGTTTCCCTAAATGTGAGGGGAATTAACAACCCGGTGAAACGGGCCAAGATTTTGCAGGATTTGAAGAGGTGAGGAGCCACTGTAGCTTTCCTTCAGGAGACACATCTAACAGCTCAAGAGCATTTTAAATTGAAAAGAGCTTGGGTGGGGAGTGTGTACGCTTCACATTTTATCAACAGCCCACACCGTAGGGGGGTAGCAATACTGATTAAAAGGCGCGTCCCACTGATAATCTCAAAAGTTAGAACAGATCCAGAGGCTAGATTTGTGCAGATATGGGGGAGTTATAGGGGTCAGGATTGCACCCTATTAAACATATATCCACCAAATGAGGAAATCCCAAGGCTGGCATTCCTAGAAAAAGTTGTCAAAGAAGCAGTTTTGGATGCACAGAGTATGGTAATAATTGAGGGGGACTTCAGTGAAGCCAGAAATCCAGGAATGGACAGATCTGGGAGGAGCCATGGAGGGGCAACACGAACAGGGAAACTTATCCTCAGACTGGGCCAGGAACTAGGGCTGATGGAATGTTAGAGGTTTTTGCACCCCCGAGGGCAGGACTACACTTACTACTCTCCACATCATGGAGTTTACTCCAGAACAGATTATTTTTTGATCTCTACTAATTGGGTACAAAGAGTAGAACAGTGCTGCATAGGCCCAATAGTTATTTCGGACCATGCGCCAGTCTCCCTTAGTATTTCTATGGCCCGGATAGTGTTGCACTCCTGTTGGAGGCTTAATGTGAGCCTTCTCACCAGGAAAATCTTAAAGAACTAATAGAGAACAAAATCCGGCAGTTCGAATTGGAAAATCCTAAAGGTGAGACGAGGGAGGGTATAAGATGGGACGCCCTTAAATGTTGTCTTAGGGGGAAATCATAAAATATGCCTTCAGAGTTAAAAGAGAACGAATTCAGCAGGGTACAGCTCGAACAAAAGATTCTCCAGCTTGAGTCCGCCCACCAGGTGAGCCATGACCCTAAAGTTAAACAGGATCTTGATAAAGCCAGACATGACCTAAACCAAATTCTAGATCTCCAGATTGAGGGACAACTACGGTACTCTAGACAAAAATATTACAAACAGGGTAACCGGGCGGAGAGACTATTAGCATGGCAACTCCGACTGGAGAGGGCAAGCAGAGCAGTGATTCGCCTGCGGGGGGGGGGATGCAGAGCAGGCTACCACCTCTCCGTCAGAAAATGTACAGAAATTTGAAACCTTTTACACAGATTTATACAGAGCTGAGACCTTTCTGGGTCACAGGGAAGCGGTGGAATCCTTTTTGGATGGCCTAAAGTTACCTACCTTGGCAGACCCTGCGAGGATAGGGTTGAATGCCCCAATTACTGCCCAGGGAATTATGAATAAAATCAAGCAATTGAAAAATGGTAAAGCGCCAGGGTTAGACAGGTTTGTGGCATAATTTTACAAGGGTTTCACACCTCATGTAGTGGGTCTTCTGGCGGCTGCCTGCAATGAGATACTGGTGGAGGGGGAACCGGTTCCACCATCCTGGAACTTGGCCCAGATATCAGTGATTCCAAAGCAGGGTAAAAACTCTGAACTTTGTAGTTCGTATCGCCCTATATCCTTGTTACCGGTGGATTTAAAAATCTTTACGGGTATCTTGGCAGACAGGCTGCAGAGCTGCATTTCCACCCTTGTCCACCCGGATCAGACAGGATTTATCTCAGGGAGATATTTACAAGACAATATTCGGTGCCTTCTGAATATTATCATAGCACAGAGAGGCTCTGCGGACTTGCAGTTAGCAATCAGTATGGATGCTGAGAAGGCCTTTGACAGGGTGGATTGGCACTTTATGTCGTCCACCCTGTCAAGGTTTGGTCTGGGAGAGCAATTTGTTTCGGCCATTGCCGCAGTGTATCACAGACCAGAAGCCAGGGTTAAGGTGAATGGCATGTTGCCGAACTGCCTGCCTCTCATGAGGGGCACTAGGCAGAGATGCCGTCGCCATTGATATTTGCCCTCTCTTTGGAACCGTTGGCAATTTGAATACGTGACAACCCATGCATCAGGGGTATTTGGGCAGGGGGAGTAGAACATAAAATGGCACTTTATGGAGAGGATTCCCTCTTTTTCCTGCAGGACCCTCAGAGCTCTCTGCCACATCTTTTGGAAGCATTAGAAACATTTGGCTCCCTAGCAGGATATAAAATCAATCTATCCAAATTGGAAGGGGTGGTGCTGAGTGGTACCCTCCCTAGACAGTTAAGAAAATCCTTTCCATTCACATGAGCTAAGAAAAACACGTTCAAATACTTGGGAATTCAGGTCTCGGTGGACACGTCCAAGCTCTACCGTAATAATTTCCTTAAACTGCTCCAAGTCTTAAGATCAGATTTTGCCCAATGGAAGCGCCTACCCCACTCTCTTTATGGCAAAATCCAAATTATTAAAATGAATGTTTTGCCCAGATTTTTATTCTTATTTCAGACACTCCCCATTCCCATACTGTCACAGTTTTGGAACCAATGTACAAAATAAATTTCTAAATTCATATGGGCTGAGGCAAGCCCAAGGATAGCCCTTAGTACCCTGATGAAATCAAGGGAGAAGGGAGGTCTGGGTCTACCACATATGTATCATTATTATCTGGCCGCACAAGGAGCACAACTAATCACATGGGCCAAACAACGTACCGACTCTGGGTGGTACTCCATTGAGAACGAATCAATCCCTAATGGCAAAATATGGACATACCCTACTTGCTGTGTTGATCCCCAGAACTGGCCGACAATTTCCAACCCCTGGGTAAAGCACTCTCTGCATATCCTTCTCAAACTAAGGAAAAAAACAAATACCCCGAACACATTGGGTCCTTTGTCTCTAATCAGACATACAACAAGTTTTGGTCCCCCGAGGTTAGATCAAGGATATGCTTTCTGGGAATATAAGGGCCTAACCACCTTCAAACAACTGATAGACAGAGGGTCTTGCCTTGCCTATGCCACACTTCAGGAACGCTTTGCATTACATAGGGAAGACTTTTATAGATACCTGCAAACCCGACACTTTATCAACATGGGAGAAAACCTCCAAAAAATTACTAGAACTTTTACCTCCCCTTGAGGAATTCTGGTCGGACTCTAGAAGAATCAAAGGTAAATTGCCTTACCTCTCCATTTTGTACAGGGTACTCACAGAGCAGAACGGGACCCCAGTGCTAGAAGAGGTTAGGAAGAAATGGGAGACAGAATCTATGGGGGCAGTTCCTAGGAAAGATTGGGAATGCCGCCTGCAGAGGGGATGGCAGGTGACTTCAGCCATGACATGGCGTGAATTCAACTGGAAAATTCTGACCCAATTCTTCCGCTCACCAATGATTACCAAATATTTTAATCCACAGGCGTCATTGGCCGGTTGGCGTTTATGCGGGGAAGCCCAAAACACACATTAGCATATATTCTGGGGATGTGCAAAGCTACAGCGGTTCTGGTCTCAGATCCAGGGGGTCATGGCTCAGCTGGGGGGGGGATAATTGATTGTACCACATACGTTTCAAGACCTAGTCCTAGGATTACCTACTCTTTCCTCCCAAAAAAGGAGAGGCGTAGAGTTATACCAGATACTGCGGATCGCTGCATTAAAATGCATCACTATTAAATGGTTAAAACAAGACCCACCAACCTTTCAACAATGGATTTCCAAAGTTGAAGATATTGAGAGACTAGAAAATATTACTTACACCATTCAGCTAAGAAAGGATATATTCCTAGAAATCTGGGGACCCTGGTATCATTGGAAGGAGATGCAGGGTGGAGAAACAGTAGTAAGTGATGGAAACGCAAGAGGGGAAGAAGAGTGATAGATAATTCAAAGGGAGAGTGTTGGGTGATATAGAAGGCCAGAGGGGGGTGTCGGTAATTTGAGGGTAAAAGGGGATTGGAAGGAGAAGATTTTCTTTAAAACAGGGTTGGGAACACACATATATTTGTAACATATATTTCTAAGGTATTAGTCTCGGTGCATTCGTTATGATTAATAAAGTTTATACTGTTATAAATGGTTTGTTTAAAAGGTTAGATTAGTGGTAAGAAACACCCAGTAATAAAAGATGTCAGCTGTATCAAGTAGAATTCCCAGGAAGAAAAGAGGTTATTAAGACAGAAGAAGAGAAGAAGAGTTTAAATTAAAACTGGGACAATAACATGGGCCACGCTATGAAGAACTGTATCCACCAGCTAAGAGCTTAGGGCTCGATAGTGTGTACCCATAACATCATTCTACTATTTCATGAGACAGGATGGTCGAACATGATAAATATTATAATGATTAATTGAAAGAAGGATCGAAAACTTAAAGGAGTTAAAAGGAACAGAATTTGTTTAATGTAAAGAAACTCTCAAAAATGTTATATTGGAACAGATGTATTATCTATATGTGATTTTAATAAACCTGAGGAAGTTAAAAAAAAAAAAAGAATCTCGTAAGATAGATACTCTAGATAAGAGAGTCCTTGCTGCATCCACCCTGAGTATGAGTATCGCCAGCTGCCAGGGCTATTTCTCTCAATATGAATATATTCTTTGGCATTCACTCAAACAAATGGTTGAAGTTCTACCAGAGTCAGACTCTTAATTCAGAGCTTCTTCAAGCCATAACCAGGGGTATCGAGTCCAACAACCAGCAGGTTAAAGCATCTATGGACGCCTTTGATACTGCCTCGCGAGCGGTGGTGGTGGGCATCTGTGCCTGCCGCCATTCCTGGCTGCACACTTCAGGTTTTCCGAATGATGCCCAGCAACGTCATGGCATTGCCTTTCAATGGTGTGTACCTCTTCGGCCCTCAAGTAGAGCAGACTCTAGAGGCCACACAAAAGACTAGGTCAGCCATTAAATTGGCTCGACCTCCTCCGGCCCCCTCTTGAGGGGGAGTTAACAAACACCAGTTTCATAACCATCAGTCCTTTTGAGGCAAAGGCAGGGGAGGTTTTAATAAAAACTAAGCCCCTCAGCCTCAAAAGAAAATGCAACAGAAGGTGCAAGGACCCAAAGCACCCAGTGCCGCCTTCTGAGTTGCTGACCCACATCCCACCTCAGCTGCCCGAGGGGGACTCTTCCCCAGTGGTGGGAGTTCGTCTGACTTAATTCTACAATCGGTGGAAGTCCATAACATCGGACCCCTCCGGATCATCCCCCCAAACGACAGCCCAGACTGTCAATACTTCAATAAGAACTTCTCGCCTCCGAGATACAAGGCCTTCTGAACAACAGGGAAGTGGAAGTAGTTCCGCTGGATCAACGGAACACAGGGTTCTACTCCCATTACTTTCTGGTTCTAAAGAAAAACGGGGGCATAATCCCCATTTCGGACATCAGAAAATTAAACAAACTTGTTCCCAAAGAGAAATTCAAAATGGTATCACTAGGAACCCTGTTATCTTTGCTTCATCAACACGACTGGTTAGCTTCCCTGGACATGCAGGATGCTTATCAACATGTTCCTATTCACCCAAGGCATCACAAATACCTAAGGTTCGTGACTTTGGGCCAGCATTATCAGTTCAGAGTTCTGCCCTTTGGGCTGTCCTCGGTGCCGCTAGTTTTTACAAAGTGTTGTGCAATACTCGCAGCGCATCTCAGAAAAATTGGAATACAAGTGTTCCCATATCTGGACAACTGGCTTCTAGCAAACCCGTCCAGGCAAGGAACCCTCGACGCCATTGCCACGGCCTCAGACCTTCTCACATCCATGGGAGTCCTGCTAAATCTCAAGAAATCACAGCTGCAGCCCTCCCAGAGGCTCCTTTTCAAAGGAACTCTTCTGGACACCTCCTGTGCGAAAGCTTTTCTACCAGAGGACAGAAGGAGCAATGTCCTGCAGATAGCCCGATACATCAGAGAGAACAGCTTGGTTCGAGCTATCTTGATGCAGCTGGCACGCCTGCACATGAGAACCTCTCAGTGGATGCTCAGTACTCAGTGGTCCCCAACCACTCAACCTCAGTCCTTTCTCATCAAGGTGACAGAACCTCTGAAGAAGTCACTCACCTGGTGGTCGCAAGAGGACAAGCTTCTGGAATGGTATCCCTTTGTTCCTCTGGATCATCAGATTACTATTACCACGGATGCATCCCTGATGGGGTGGGGAGCTCACTGTCAGACTCTCCACACTCAAGGTATGTGGACTCAGGAAGAGTCCCAGCTTCACATAAATGTCCTAGAAATGAGGGCCGTCTTTTATGCAGTCCGAGCTTTGAAGGACATTCTCTGTCTCAAGAACATTCTCCTTCAAATGGACAACAAAGCAGTGATGTATTACATCAACAAGCAGGGCAGTGCTCACTCTTACCCCTTATGCAGGGAAGCGATGAGAGTGTGGGAATGATGCTTGGAGCACAAGGCTCTAATTCAAGCGGTCTACCTGCCAGGAGTGCAGAACGAACTGGCAGACCATCTCAGCAGAACAGAGACAGATCCTCACGAATGGTCTCTCTACTCAACTGTAGCTCAGTCACTATTCGCAGAGTGGGGAACTCCAGACCTGGACCTTTTTGCATCCCCACTCAACACAAAACTGCCTCTCTTCTGCTCCAGAAATCCAGGGCCTGGCATTTTCTGTCAGGATGCGTTCAGGCTGCAGTGGACAAAATGCTTTCTATACGTCTTTCCGCCTCTTCCTCTAATTCAGAGGGTACTTCTCAAGTACGAGCTCAAGGGGACAAAATGATCTTCATTGCTTCCTTCTGGCCTCGACAAATATGTTTTCCTTTACTCAACACTATGTCGAAAACCCCTCCGAAAGCGCTTCCCCTCAGACGAACCTTCTGACTCAGGGACCTGTGGTCCATCTCAATCTGAGATCACTTCACCTTCACGTTTGGCTCCTGAGGAGATAGAAGTGAACAGGTTCAGTGTCTCTCGCAGAGTTTCAGATATTCTTCTGGCTGCGTGCGATCCAGCCACTAGGAAAACTTGCACAGCCAAATGGAAGCGTTTTTTGCTGTGGTGCGCAAAATCCTCTTTGAATCCTTTTTCCTGCCCACCAAATAAAGTTCTAGAGTATCTCTTAGATCTCTCAAATTCCGGTCTCCAATACCCTACAGTCAAGGTTCACCTTTTGGCCATTTCAGCTTATAGTATCATGAGCCAGTGCTTTCCTTGTCATTGGCTCAGTTACTGGTGGTTAAGAGGTTTCTTAAAGGAATTCTGCATACCAGACGTCCTTTCAGACATCCAGTCGCAGCCTGGGACATTAATCTTGTGCTAGACATGCTCACTGGAAAACAGTTCGAGCCTCTAGCTACCTGTGAGTTGAAATTTCTCACTTGGAAAATGGCCTTCCCGGTGGCCATTACCTCGGCCCTCAGAGACTCTGAGATACATGCATTAGTCACAGACCCTCCGTATACTGTGTTGCATAAGGACAAAGTAGTTCTTAGGACCCATCCTAAGTTTCTTCCTAAGGTTGTTTCAGAATTCCATCTAAATCAACCTTTGATCCTTCCTACTTACTTCGCGAACTTCCAAAATGAAGGTGAGCATTCTCTTCATTCTTTGGACATCTAAAGGGCTTTGCATTTCTATTTAGATAGAACAAAAGAATTTTGCAAAGCTTTACAACTGTTTGTTTCCTTCAGCGAGTCCCGGCTTGGTCAACCTGTCACTGTCAGATGCATTTCTGTATGGCTGGTGGCATGCTTCACCACTGCTATTACATGGTGCAGGTTAAGTTGGAAGGCAGAGTGTACACTCACTCTACCAGAGCAGTCGCAGCATCCGTGATGGAAATCTGCAATGTGCCCATTGCAGATATGTGCAATGCGGCTACCTGGAGCTCAGTGCATACTTTTGTCAAACACTATGCCCTGGATGTCCATGCCAGACGACATATTTTGTTTGTCAGAACCTTCCTTAATGGACTTCTGTCCTAAATTTGGGAGCTCTTGGTCTCTCTTGCCGCCCTCTAGGGGGATTATTAGCTCGGTACTATCCCATTAGGGTGAATGAGTGATGGAGACTTTATGTCCAGGAAGATATGGAAATTACATACCTACCATAATTCTTCTGTAAATGGGCTAGTATCAACTTCTGTATCCAGAGTGTTTCTACTGTTTGTTTTAGGTACCTCCCCCACTTCCTTTGTAAATACTGAGCAAAAATATTTGTTTAGTATCTCTGCCTTTTCACAGTCACCCTCTGCCCACCCTCCCTCCTCTTTATTAAGCCTCACTAGCCCTCCCTTGGTCTTCCTTCGCTCCCTGATGTACCTATAAAGGTTTATCCCCTTCTTAACTGAGGTTGGCTATCTTTTCCTCGGTTTGGGCCTTTGCTGTTCTGACTGCCTTCCCAGCTTCCTTTGCTTTAACTGATACAGTTCTCTGTCCTGCTCCTTCTGTGATTCCTTGTACTTCCTGAATGCTTTCTTTTTCTCTTGAACCTTCACTGTTACTTCCTTTGAGAACCATAGTGGTTTCTTACACCGTTTCGTTTTGTTAATTTGCTTCACACAAAGGCTTGTTACCTCTGTGATGGCAGTTTTTATTATTCCCCATTGTTCTTCCACCCCTCCTTCCTGCCCATTTGTTAGTGCATTCCTAGGCACTCACCCATTTTAAAAAGTCAGCCCTCCTAAAGTCCAGTACTTTTGCCTTGTGTAGCTTGACTCTATTGCTGTGTTTATTGTGAACCATACTGTTCGATGGTGCTAGTTCCCAGATGGCTACCCACTTCTACATCTGTGATCCTCTCTTCATCTCCATTTGAGAGAACCAGGTCTAAGACTGCTCCCTCTCGAGTGGGCTTCAATACTAGTTGTCTAAGGCATGCCCCCTGTAGGGCATCTAGAATAACCCCACTCTTTGAACTGACTGCTGCAACTGCACTCCAGTTAACATCTGGCATATTCAGATCACCCATCAGCAATATCTCCCCTTTTTCTGCCATTATAAGTATTCTTTCTATCATTTCCTTGTCCATTTCCTCCCCCTGAGAAGGGAGTCCATATACAACCCCTGTAGGATTAGTTGCCATTGCGGTCTCCAAATTTACCCACAGTGCTTCTTCTCCTCCCTGTTTACCCTTTTGTTCTGTTGCTTTGATTCCTTCCCTTATGTAAAGAGCTACTCCTCCTTCTTTTACCCTCCTGTCCCTCCTGTAGATAGTGTATCCTGGTATGTTTATGTCCCAGTCATGGTTTTGTGTGTACCATGTTTCTGTGACTGCCACAATATCAGATGTTCCTCTTCCATCAAGGCCACTAATTCAGGAAGCTTGTTACTCAGACTACGGCATTGGTACTCATTGCTCTCCATTTTTGATGGCTTTATCTTCTTTTCAGCATCCCCCACTGACCTGTCTACCTCTGTCTTTTTCTCATTTAGTACCCTGTTTTGTAGGGAGAGGCTGGGATTTTCCTGCTGCCTTTCAGTGCCTCCCCCCTTGACTAGTTTAAAGGCTTGCCAATGAAGCATTTAAACCGATTGCTCAAAAGACTTGTTCCCTTCCTGGACAGATGCAGACCATCCTGCCAGTATAGGCTGGTGTCCTTCCAGGTGGAACCCCAGTCCCCAATGAAGCCAAACCTCCATCACTTTGCTGTTCAGCCAGCATGGCTTTTTTGCTTTGCTTTTCTTCTTTGAAGAGCTATGGGTACAGCTCCTGGACTCCAAGGATAGAAAGCTGAGGCTGGGGGTGGTGTACAGTCTACCAGCCCAGTCTGAGGGGCTGGACAGGGAGTTAGCGGAGCAGATTAGTAGGGTATGTAGGAAGGGGAGTGTAGTGATTATGGGGGACTTCAATCTGCCAGGGGTGGATTAGAGCACCCCTACCACCTCCAGCGCCAGGGAGCAGGTACTCCTGGATGCATTTCAGGATGGTCTCCTGACACAGCTGGTCAGTGGGCCAACTTGGTTGGTAACTTGCTGGATCTGGTACTCTCGAATGGGAGGCGGTGAGGGATATAAGGGTGGAAGACTGCTAGCTGAAAGTGACCATCAAGTGGTGTGGTTTGCTCTCAAGTTAAGTAGGGAGACTGGAGGCTCAAAAACAAGGGTGGTGGACTTCAGGAGAGCTGACTTCGGGAGGATGAGGGAAATACTGCAGGGGCGACGAGAGGGGATCAGAACAGAGATGGATGCACAACAACAGTGGGATATTATTAAACTTGGGCTAGCAGAGGTTATGGAGGCTTGTGCCAGGACCCACAGCAAGAAGAGCAGAGCAGAGCAAAGAAGCCATGCTCACTGAACAGCAAAGTGATGGAGGAAGTGAGGGCAAAGAGGGCTGCATTCCGGACGCTGAAGAGGACAGGGAGAAACATAGACTTTGCCAGCAGAGAAGGACCATTTGGCCCACCTAGTCTGCCCATTTCCCTAGGTGTTGTCGACTCTGCCCTCCCACCAGTTCTTCGTCTCCCACTGTCAAGGTCACCTTGTGGGATGCTGCGCCGAAGAAATTTCTTGAGGCCTACTTGAAGCTGTGTCGTAGTTCGACTCTGTCGACTCCTTGTCGAAGTCCGTCAGCTCTGTATATCCTGCCGGTTCTGTTAGCCTACTCAACGTCGCCTGGTAAGACTGTTCTTTATTTATTTGCGACATCGGGTCTTGTTTGGTGTTCTTTTTCCGTAGGTCATGTCTCGGTCGGGGGGGGGCAAGAAAACGATGAAATGAGGATGGCCCCCCATCTGTCGGTGCCCATGTAGCCATAAGTACCAACCAGCATGACCGTTGCCTTGCGTGTCTGGACCCGCTACACGACTTGGATTCATGCGACGCCTGCTTCTCCATGGATCACCGGGTCATCGAGCAATACGTGTGGAAAGTGGGGCGAGCTCCGCCGACTTTCGGGGGTCGGGCACTCACTCGTCAGGCCAAGCCGTGCTCTCTTGTCCTTTCCTCCGGGTCCCCTCCCAGTTCTATATGGACCGAGGAGGAAAGGGCCTCTCCCTTTTCTAGCCTAGCCGTGGCAGAAGCCCCTCCCAGGGTGCAGGAGGCCCAGTCTGCCCCCCCGGGGGACAGAAGGGAGACACGGTCTTGGCAATCGCCCCTTCGGGGGTGAAGGTTCCCCCAGTGTCACACCCGCGGCTTGGAAGGCCTGGGTCGGCGCCATCCTCGACGCCATCTGTCGGTACCGTCTTAGGCTTCGGTGCTGTTCACGGCGCCGTGGGCCCTGATGGTGCCATCATCAGCACTGGTCTGTTGCTTGGCACCGTTGCTGCTGTTGGCACTGTTACTGCATCGATCCTTTCTGTTTCTTGCCCTCGCTGTTTTCGGCACCATGGTTGAGCGCGGCACCATGCCCAGTTCAGCAGCCGCTTGCGGCTCCTAGCAGGGACATGGTGCCGTGGGGGTTTTGGAGCTCGGCACCGTCCGCAGCATAGAGAGCGCTGTCAGGGCCATCCTCTGTGCCGTCTTTGTCCTTGGCGCCGCTCATGGTGCCGTGGGGCGGGTCAGTGCCGTGTGGGTCTCCGACCTTGGTGCTGCTTGCAGCGTTGAGAGCACGCTCGGAGCCATCATCAGCACTGTCACTGTCTCTGTCCTCGGCACCGCTCATGGTGCCATGGGTCGGGTCGGCTCTGAGACTGCTGCTCTTGTTGGAGCTGTGTCCTCTTCTGGCACCGTTTGCGGTGCGGAGGGGGATCACAGGTGTCGACTCAACTGTGGTCTCTGGCTCTGATGCCCTTTTCAGTAGGGATGGCAGTGGGCGTCCATGCACTGTCTGACACAGGGCTTCAATCTGTACCTCTTCAGAGGAGGAGTTGGACTCTGGGTTGGACGAGCAGTCTGGCTTCTTGGAGTTGGCTGCTGGCGTGGACACCTTGGTAGTGTCCTCGACAGGCTGGAGTAATCCCCCCCCGAGCAGCGGACAGTGGCTACTGGGGCCAGGATCATGGGTTCTGACCAGCAGACAGTGGTGCAGGTCACCATTGCCCTGCATCCTGGCCTTGGAGGGTTCTCTGTCCCCTCGGCAGTGGTACCCCTGCAGGTGGTGTGCCTGGATCGCCCAACTTTGGAGCCGATTGGGGTGCTCACAGGTGGGGATGGTGCTGCTCCCTGGATAGCCCCATCAGGGGCTTACCGGGAGTGTCAGTTGCCTAGGCTGGCTTTCTTGAGGAGGAGAGCACTCTTGGCTTGTGAGGGGTCGAGGGGCATGGGGTTTGTGCGATGGCCTTTTTCCGGAGTCCACCCAGGCTCTGGGAGAAGCCGCAGTGCGGATCTCCTCCCTTCCCTTTCAGTTTCCTTGAGAGGGCACCATTCTTTGGAGGTAGGGGACTGTCCTTTTGGACCTACACAGCCCCGGTCACCTCACAGGGGGGGATTCTTCATGGTGCAGCCTAGGCAGTTCCTGTGTGGTTGATCAGCTGTCGGCTGTGGGGTTTTCCAGAGCTCCTTCCTCTAGGGCTCCTGGTGAGCTCCCTAGCCCAGGTGGAGGTCAGCCGATTTCCGTTGTCGGCTCTGCCCTTACTCCTCTGCTACTTTCGCCTGTGCTTCCAGGCATTCTTGGTCCTTCCAGGCCTCTCTCCTGGGAGCAGTTCAGAGCCCAGCCTGCTCAGTTTCCCTCTTATGTTTGGGCTATGGACAGGTTTTTCAACCTCCCCTTGAGCCACCAGCCTCTGAATTTCCTAGGTCCTCTAACTCTTCGTCCCCCTCTTCTGGGGGAGAGGAACCATCTGTCCACATCTCTCCAGCTGCTGATCTTGTTGAGTATCAGCGATTCCTCGTAAGGATGATGGAGGACCTGTGCATCATGCCACCCACTCAGCATGATTCAGAGCACTCGATGCACACCTTTCTGGGCGATTTCAGTGCGGACACCCTTGTGGTGCCCCCCCAGCTTGCTCACTTTTGGGAGGCATTGCTGCACTTTTGACAGAGACCCTTCTCTGGAGTCCCAGCCCCTAGGGATCTCTGTCAGTGGTATTGTGCCCCCCCCGGAGTCTCCAGGTTCCATGCCTCATCCCCAGTCGGGGTTGACACAACTGGACACTCCTGATGGGCTTCGTGCTGCCGACTGTGACTGACTCCCAGATCAAGACTCCATGGATTTCAGTCAGCCGGGAGGGGGGGGAGGCTGGAGCATCCAATGAGAGCTTGCTTTCTCCGGGGAGGCATCAGGCTGATGCCTGCCATTTGCATGACCCCGAGTGGAGGCTCAGGGAACTGCAAGCCCCCTTAGGGGATGCGATGGCCATTGATCAGCTTGGACGTCGATGCTTGCGTCATGACGTCGTAGGAAGTCACTTGCTGCGCGGGGAGGGAGAAAAATTGAGAAAAGCCTGCCTCAGCCGGGAAGATGGGAGGACCGAGGCTGTGCCCATGATTTGCCCATGCCCGCCCAGCAGACCTCAGGACTGACGAAATATAAGTTACGGGGTGTCTGACCCCCCTCCTCGTCTCATCTCCTTCTTACCTTAGGGCTCCTGGTGCGCTCCCTAGCCCAGGAGGAGGTCAGCCGATTCCTGTTTTCGGCTCTGTCCCCACTCCTCTGCCGCATTCTCCTGCGCTCCCAGGTATTCTTGGTCCTAGCGGTCCTCTCTCCTGGGAGCAGTTCACAGCAGTGGCTGCTCAATTTCCCTCTTATGTTAGGGCTATGGACAGACAGGTTTTCAACCACCCCTTCAGCAGCCAGCTTCTGAACTTCTGAGGTCCTCTAACTCCTCATCCCCCTCTTCTCGGGGAGAGGAGCCGTCTGTCCACATCTCTGCAGCTGCTGATCTCGCAGAGTATCAGCGATTCCTTGTGAGGATGTTGGAGGACCTGCACATCACCCCTCCCACTCAACACAATCCAGAGCACTCGATGCGCACCTTCCTAGGCTATTTCAGTGTGGACAGCCTTGTGGTGCCCCCCTGGCCTGCTCCCTTTCGGGAGGCGTCGTTGAGTTCCTGGCCAAGACCCTTTTCCGGAGTCCCAGCCCCTAGGGATCTCTGCCAGCGGCATTGTGCCCCCCCCCCGAATCTCCAGGTCCCATGCCTCATCCTAGCTCAGGATTGACGCAATTGGATACTCCTGATGGGCTTCGCGCCCTGCACCGTGACCGGCCCCCAGATCAAGATTCCTTGGATTTTGACTTCTGGGGGAGAAGGACATTCTACTCGGCACAGTTGGTGCTTTCTATTGCAGCACATCAGGCCCACTATGCATCCTATGACAGGTTCTTGTGGTCCAGGCTAGGTCAACTCCTAGCTTCAATGCCTGACACGGAGGAAACCAGATGAGCCATTGCACTCTCTGCAAGTGGCCTGGATCTAGCAAGGCACCAACCAAGGGCATTGTATGACGCCAATGAGGTAGCTACCAAGGTCGTAGGGACAGTGATCCGCACTAGGCAGACGGCATGGCTGTGTCTTTCCCGGTTGTCATCTTTGGCCCGGCGTAGGGTGATTAGCTCCGCCCACCAGAGAACCTACCTTTTCTCCCGTAGGGTGAGGTGGCGTCTGTCGGGGCAACTTCCTACCCCCTCCAGGGGGTCCCTGTCTCACTCTCCCCACTCTCGGGCCTCTCCAGACCCGTGAAGGTTCTCTCTCTTGGTGTGTCACCCACTGAGAGCTAAGGGACGCAGCCTCTTAGGGTTAGGAACCCCCTGCGGGGGACAGGGCTCGGCACTCACCCAAAGATGATGAATGGTGCAGATTGACACAGATAAGAGATGGAAATTATGTACCTACCGTAATTCTGATCTTTCTGTGTATCTTCACCATTCACTTACAATCCACCTCTATCCCCCGGGGCCTCAGTCTCTAGGTTCCCCTACCTCTCTGTGCCCCTCTTGCCTCTCCTTTCTGTGAGTTAGGGCCGGGGTAATGTGGGGCACATAGGGGGATAATTTTCTTAGGGGTAGAGTGGTCAGGAGTAGGGGCACTCCTTCTTCAGTGCTTCGGCTCCACCCCTGTGGGGTGGGAGTTGGCAGTTGCTCCCTTTTCTTTCCTTCTCCCCTTCTCCCATCAGTCTCTGATTTCCTTGATCTCCTTGTCCTGTGGACATAACCTCAATTAATTTAAGAAACTAGGCTTCTTGCACCAAAACTTTCATTTGGGGGGGAGATATCCCTGTTTTTCCTGTCTTTTCTTCCAGAATAGCCGATTCTGCATATGGGAGTTGGCCAGTAATTCTGTGCCTGCAATTCTGGCAGTTAGCCCTTTGGCTACTCCTTGCGGTTCCTATATAAACTGGAGATGGGTCAAATATGCAGGGTATGTTTCTCCTGTCTCTCCCCCCCCTCAGTTTTTCCTTACTTCTAATACCTCATCCCTCCCTCCCTCCTCCTTTCTGTTTCCAGAGATTGGGGCCCCTACCCAGTCCCCCTTAGTCTTCGAACTTCTTCTGTCCTCTCAGTCGTTTATTTCTCCTTTTAAGTTTTATATCTTTTCCTTTGTCTGTCCCTTGGACTTCCTTGTCCCACTCTCCCAGCCCTTTCTCTAACCTCTCCGGCGACTCAGAACTGGTGGGAGGGCGGAGTCGACAACACCTAACGTCCAACCCGTGAGTGCCATGCAGTGCGTCGGCCTTGAGGGCAGCGCCGATGATGCATCGACTCCACCCATCGGAAAGAAAAAAGCTCCTGCGGGGTCATGACCTCCGGCCAGTAACCCAAAGGTGATGAATGGTGAAGATATACAGAAAGATCAGAATTACGGTAGGTACGTAATTTCCATTTCTAGCACATCTCTTTTTCTGAAAGATGCTACCCTCTTGAACTTTGTTGATTCCCTTGAGGTACTTGAAAGTTTATATCATGTCCCCCCCTCTCCCTCCTTTCCTTAAGGGTAGGCATATGTATGTTGGTCCAAGGAGGTTACCAAGTGGGTAAGGGAAGCCAAAGCCTCCAGAGAGCTAAGGTTAGCTCAGGGCATTAAGGGAGAGGAGAAGGACTTTTTTAGATACATCAGGGAAAAAAGGAAGTGCAGGGACCACATTGTGTGGATAAAAAGGGATGGGGAGTGGGTGGAAAAGGGGTCTGAGCCAGTGGAAGCACTGAATGAATACTTTTGCTCCATCTTCACGCAGGAGAAGGGTGGGCTGCTACCTCCATGGACTGGGAAGGTGGGGTCGGGGAGGGGAGGGAGGAGGGAGGACAGGCGGAATGATCGAGGAGAGGGGAGTACTAGAGGGACTGAAGACACTACGGGTAGACAAGGCACCAGGTCCTGATGGCATTCATTCCAGAGTGCTGAGAGAGATGATGGAGGTGTTGGCACAGCCACTGGCGGACCTGTTCAGCACCTCCCTGGACACGGGATGTGTGCCTCAGGACTGGAGGGTGGCCCATGAGGTGCCAATTCACAAGAGCTGCCCATGGGACGAGCTGGGCAACTACCATCCTGTCAGTATCACTTCCATAGTGGGAAAACTTATGGAGGCAACTGAAAAAGAGACTGGTGTCATTTCTCATGGGAAATGACCTCCAGGATGGGCGGTAGCAGGGGTTCGTCTCAGGGAAGTCTTGTCAGACCAGTCTAGTAGAATATTACGACTTGGTAACAAGGGAACTGGATAAGGGTCATGCTGTGGACGTCCTGTATTTGAACTTCAACAAGGCCTTCAATTCAGTGCCTCACGGGAGGTTAGGGGGGAAACTGACTTCTTTGGGGGTGGCGACGAAGATGACAAACTGGATAGGAAACTGGCTGAGGGGAAGGCAACAATGGATGGTGGTGGTGGGGGGAACTCTCTACACCTACACTAGTGATGAGTAGAATACTGCAGGGGTCGGTACTGGGTCCAGTGCTGTTTGGGCTATTCATTTTGGATATCTCACAGGGAGTTGGGAGCAGGATTAGTCTGTTTGAGGGAGGATACTAAGATGGGGTGGCAGTGGATGAAGGGGACCTAACCAAACTGGAGGAGTGGGTGGAGGGGTGGCAGCTGGGCTTCAATGCGAAGAAGTGCAAGGTTATGCACTTTGGGGCAAATAACCCAAAGAGAGATTGTTGGTTGGGTGGGGTGCAGCTGGGGGTCACTGTGGAAGAGAAGGACCTTGGGGTATTGGTAACGGAGAGCATGAACAACTCTGCTCAGTGCAGGAAAGCTGCAGCTAAGGCTAATAAAATGCTGGGGTGTATTGCAAGGGGATTCTCGTCCAGGCATAGGGAAATGATCCTGCCCCTTTACAGGTCATTGGTCAGACCACACTTGGAGTACTGTGCGCAGTACTGGCAGCTGCATCTGAATAAAGACATTGAGCTACCTAATGGGGTGCAGCGTAGGGCAAAAAAATGTTACGGGGGATGGAGGGCAAAGCCTACGAGGACAGGCTAAGTGAACTGAACATATACACCCTGGAGGAGAGGAGAGATGGGGGAATATGATTGAAACATTCAAGTATTTGAAGGGGATAAACAAAGCTGGTGTGGATGGTCTGTTTAAGCTGAGGAAGGGTAGGGACAAGAGGGGGCACAGGCTAAGATTAGAGGGTGGTAGATTTAGGAGAGCGATGAGGAGACATTACTTCACTTAGAGGATGGTGTTTAGGTGGAATGCCCTACCAGAAGGGGTGATAGCAAGTAAGATGGTAGAATGTTTCAAAAGGGCATGGGACAGGGAATGGGGAGGGTCTGGGTGGATAGTGCTGATTACGTCCTGAATAATAGAGAAGGGGTGGGGGTTGGGGCAGCTGCAATCTAGGGATGCTAGCTGCACACTCGAGCAGACTTTGATAGACCATGAGGTCTGTTTCTGCTAGCAGATTTGTATGTTCGTGTGGTCCAATACCAGAACGCCCTGTGGGAGAAGGCCATGGAACTGGTTCAGGCTCAGCAGAATAGCCCTCAGAAAGCTGAGCTGCTGCATATCTTGAAATCATGTTCGGACGTAGGTACCCATGTCCTACGTTCCTCCTATGATATGGCAGATGCGGCTGCCAGGGCAGCAGCCATCAGCGTCTGCCTTTGCCAGTACTCCTGGCTCCACGTCTCAGGTTTTACACGAGACGTCCAGGTGGGCATTATGGATGGTCCTTTCAAGGACTCAGTCCTCTTCGACAAGGAATCAGAAAAGATCATAACTTGCCTTCAGGACTCTGGCAAGGCTGTCAGATCTGTCCATACCATGTACAGATCCAACTAGAAGCAGAACCGCTGCCAGCCATTTTGTTGATCCTCTTGGCAACAGCCCTGAGGCCAACAGACCAGAATTGCCTTTAAACGTAAGGCCACTTCCCAGGCCTCAGGAGGTTTGGGTCCCAGAGCCCCCCAAACCTCCCAGGCCCCTTTGCCTGTCCCCAGTTCTTCGGCCTGACTCTTTACCCATCCCCTCTCTCCCTGGCAGAATCTCTGGGGGAAGCGGTGGGGGGTCGCTAGTCTCTATACATAGAGGGATGGCACAGAATAACCATGAATCAGTGGGTTTTTCAGCTGATAGAGAAAGGACATACTCTAGAGTTCATGGAGATGCCCTGGGACAACCAACCCGCAACCTCCCATTACCGTCAGTCACACCTCTCCCTCATTCAGGAGGAGATACAAGTGCTGTTGCTGAAGCAGGCCATAGAGCCAGTTCTGCCAGATCAGAGAGGGAAAGGCTTTTATTCCCACTTTTTTCTGCTTCCAAAGAAAAAGGAACCTACGGCCCATCCTGGATCTCAGCCACCTGAACAAGTACTGTATATAGAATACAAAAGATTCAGGATGGTCACCCTTCCAGGCCTGCTCCCCTTCCTTCATCAGGGGAATAGGCTGTGCTCCCTGTATATGCAGGACTCTTACCTCACATTTTGGTCTTTCAATTCCACAAAAGGTTCCTTTGCTTCCGTTTTCAAGGCAACCACTACCAATTCTGCGCTTGCCATTCGGCCTGTCCTTTGCTCCTCGCGTCTTTACAAAGTGCCTAGCAGTAGTGGATGTGACCCTCAGTAGGACAGGCCACTATTTCTTCCCCTACCTGGATAATTGGCTCTAGGCAGCTCCCTCCAGGGATCAGCAGATCAACACCATGGAAGGCACCTTTGCTTTGTTTCAAGACCTAGGAATCACTCTCAGCCTCCCAAAGTCCTCCCCATGGCCCAGCCAAAGGTTACAGTACATCGAGGCAGATCTTCCTGGACATGAGTCTCCACCACTCATTCATACTATTGGGATCTGCGCCGGAGGCACTAGGACCCATCGGGAGCAAACTTTTTTGCTGGAGGGTCAGCGCCAGAGATGGCGCCGCGAGGAACGGTGCCGCGAGCCCTAGCTCACGTGGTAATGACTGTCTCGGCGTCAACCCTCCAACCGCCTCAGTTCCTTTTTTTCCGCTGTCGAGTGCGCTTCAGTGACGATGTCGCTTGCCTGTCGGGAGTCAAACTTCAAACTAGCAGCATAGTTTTCAGTTTTTATTATTTTGTAGTATTATCTCGATACAGTATCGCTTAAGTTATTCTTGTTTTTAAAATAAATACAATAAAGAAGTCTCAGCCTACATTGTGGAGTTGACCATGAGCAGGTCAGGAGCGGTAGGGAGACCGTGTAAACTGTTCAGTCAGTCGGGCTGGGTCCGGTCCGCCGCCTTCTCCGGAGGGGGTCTGACAGCAGTCGAGTCAATGCCTGGGGGATGGGCGGTCCCTGCGAGCTTATATAAACAAGCAGTCTTGTTCTTGGCACCGTTTGGCCTCGACTCTTCTTCGGCCCACAGGTCTAAAAAGAGAAGGCATCACCCGAGGTCGCCCTCTGAAATGTCTGCGCGTAGACGCACAGTTATCAGGGCTAGTTGCCGGTCTCCTCTTTCGGAGTCGCCAACATCTGCTTCTGGTAGCCGATGGCTTCGACATCAGAGTCCTACCTGCCCGCAGTTAGGTCTTCAGATGAGCAGTTTCATCAGTGGGCCGCTCTTATGGAGCAATGGGCTCGGAGGTTGGTTCGGCTACCTGGCTCGGTCGCTCGTGGGCCTTCGGGCTCTTTGGGCGACCAGGTAGGGCGGTTGGACTTTCCTGGTCATGCGGCACCTTCTTCGGTGCCGTCGACTCTGTGCTTAGGTGTTTCCCCCCCTCACATGGCTCGGCGCAGGGGGCCACACCGATGCCCTTATCTCCTGCTCTTTTTCCTTCAAAATCTGTTTTTCGGTCTCGGAGCTTTTGCGCACTGTGGCTTCTCGGCGCCGTCCTTGGCGCCGTGTGGCTTCTCGGCGTCGTCCTCGGCACCATGCGCCCGTTCGGTGCCATTGGCACCGTGCTCAGCACCGTGCGGCGTCTCGGCGCGTGTGGCCGTTCGGCGCTGTCGGTGTCATGCAGCTTTTCGGCGCCGCGTGGTTCCTCGGCGTCGTTCTCGGTGCCATGCGCCTCCTCGGCGCCGGGAGCTCTTGGAGACTCCTCTTTTCTCTCGTTTCCTTCTTCCTCTTCTGATTTTCATTCCTTTCCTGTCCATGCAGTCCCTCCTGGACTGTCAGGAGATGACGTTGAGCCTGACCTAGACCTTCGGCTGGGAGACGAAGTGGACGAAGCAGAATCTATTACTGTTACAGAGCCTGTGGTCGAGGACCTGTCATTTAAGTCTCTGCTGAAAAATATGAGTTCCACACTTTCTCTCCAGACTACAGACATCGATCCTGGGAAATTGTTAAGACTCCAATACCTTCATGCCTCGGAGATCCCTACGGCTTTGACTCCTCCGATTCAGCCTTCCTTCGAGACGCTGTCTCAAATGGTATGGAATAATCCTGCTCTCTCCCCTTCGGTGGCTAAATCCATTGATAGGAAATATTCAGCCCCCAAGGATCGTCCCATTTTGGCATCTCAAGCCTTTGTGGATCCTATTGTAGTCCTGGCATAGAATGATAAGGTCGTCCTTCCTCAAACTACTACAGCTCGACCTATTAACAAAGAATCTCGTAAGATAGACACCTTAGGCAAGAGAGTCTTTGCTGCTTCTACCATAAGTATGCGTATTGCCAGTTACCAGGGCTATTTCTCCCAGTATGAGTATATCCTGTGGCACCCCATCAAGCAGATGGTTGAAGCTGTACCGGAATCAGATACAAAGCCAGAGCTTCTTCAAACCATTACCAGAGGTATTGAATCTAACAACCAGCAGGTTAAAGCAGCCATGGACGCTTTCGACACTGCTTCCCATTCAGCAGCTGCTGGTATTTGCACCGGCCGCCATTCCTGGCTACGCACTTCGGGCTTCACGAATGATGCGCAGCAGCAGGTGATGGCATTGCCCTTTGATGGTGCATATCTTTTTGGTCCTCAGGTTGAGCAAGCTCTAGAAGCTACACAAAAGACTAGGTCAGCCATTAAGTTGGCTCGACCCCCTCCTGCTCCCTCTCGAGGGCATGTCAGTAAACGTCAGTTTCATAACCGTCAGTCCTTTCGAGGCAGGGGAAGTTTCCATAAGAACCAACCTGCCCTACCTCAAAAGAAGGCGCAACAGAAAGCGCAAGGGCCCAAAGCGCCCAGCGCTACCTTATGAATTGCTGGCCCAAGTCCCATCTCAACTGCCCGAGGTGGACTTTTCGTCTCTGGTAGGAGGTCATCTGATGCACTTCTACAGCCAGTGGAAGTCCATAACCTCAGACAAATGGGTCCTTCAGATAATTCGCGAGGGGTATTCACTCAATCTTGTGGAGACCCCTCCGGATCATCCTCCCAAACGGCAGCTCAGGCTGTCTACCCTTCAGTCAGACCTTCTGGCCACCGAGATTCAGGGCCTTCTGAACAACAGGGCAGTAGAACTTGTGCCACTGCATCAACGGAACACGGGGTTCTACTCTCATTACTTTCTGGTTCTATTCTAGATCTCAGAAAGCTAAACAAATTTCTCCCCAAGGAGAAATTCAAAATGATTTCTCTGGGAACCCTGTTACCCTTGCTTAATCAGCACGACTGGCTAGCCTCCCTAGACATGCAGGATGCTTACCAGCACATTCCCATTCACCCGAGGCATCACAAATTCCTGAGGTTTGTGGCTCTGGGGCAACATTATCAGTTCAGAGTCCTGCCCTTTGGGCTATCCTCGGCGCCGTGAGTTTTTACAAAGTCTTGTGCAGTTCTCGCAGCACACCTCAGAAAGGTTGGAATACAGGTGTTCCCTTATCTGGACGATTGGCTTCTGGCAAGCCTTTCCAGGCAAGGGACTCTGGATGCAGTAGACACGGCCTCTCGCCTTCTTACGTCCATGGGAGTTCTGCTGAACCTCAAGAAATCACAATTGCAGCCCCCCCAGAGGCTCCTTTTTATAGGGACCCTTCTGGACACATCCTGTGCGAAGGCTTTTCTTCCAGAAGTCAGAAGGAACGATATCCTTCAGATGGCCCGTCACATCGGAGAAAACAGATCAGTTACAGCTCTCTCAATGCAATGGATGCTAGGCCTCATGGCATCTTCAGTGTTCACTGTACCACTAGCACGTCTGCACATGAGAACCACCCAGTGGATGCTCAGTACTCAGTGGTCCCCAACCACTCATCCGCGGTCCTATCTCATCAAGGTGACAGAACCTTTAAAGAGGTCTCTCACCTGGTGGTCTCAAGAGAGCAATCGCCTGGAAGGATATCCCTTTGTTCCTCTGAAACATCAGATCTCCATTACCACAGACGCGTCCCTAATTAGGTGGGGAGCTCACTGTCAGGCTCTCCACACTCAGGGTGTGTGGACTCAACTCGAGTCCCAGCTTCACATAAATGTCCTAGAAATGAGAGCTGGCCTTTATGCGGTCCGAGCATTGAAGGACACTCTCTGTCACAAGAACATTCTCCTCCAAAAGGACAACAAAACAGTGATGTATTACATCAACAAACAGGGCGGTGCTCATTCTTACCCCTTATGCAGAGAAGCAATGAGGGTCTGGGAATGGTGCTTGGAGCACAAGGCTCTAATTCAAGCGGTCTACCTGCCAGGTGTACAGATCGACTTGGCAGACCGTCTCAGCAGAACAGAGACAGATCCTCACGAGTGGTCTCTTGACTCAACCATAGTTCAGTCACTATTCAAAGAGTGGGGAACTCCAGACCTGGACCTTTTTACATCCCCACTCGATGCAAAACTGCCTCTCTTCTGCTCCAGAAATCCAGGGCCTGGCATTTTCTGTCAGGATGCGTTCAGGCTGCGGTGGACAAAACACTTTCTTTATGCCATTACGCCTCTTCATCTAATTCAGAGAGTACTCCTCAAGTTCGAGTCCCAGGGGACAAGATGATTCTCATTGCTCCCTTTTGGCCTCGACAGCTGTGGTTTCCACTACTCAACAATATGTTGGCAGCTCCTCCGAGACCACTTCCCCTGCAGATGAACCTTTTGACTCAGGGACCGGTGGTCCATCCCAACCTGAGATCACTTCACCTTCACGCTTGGCTCCTGAAGAGGTAGAAGTAAACCGGTTCAATGTCTCTCGAAGAGTTTTAGATATTCTTCTGGCTGCGCGGAAGCCAGCCACTCGGAAAACTTACACAGCTAAATGGAAGCCTTTTCGCTCTGGTGTGCAAAGTCCTCTTTGAATCCCTTTTCCTGCCCACCAGATAAAGTTTTGGAGTACGTCTTGGACCTCTCAAATTTAGGTCTGCAGTACTCTACAGTCAAAGTTCACCTTAGTGCCATTTCAGCGTATCATGAGCCGTTTTTTTTCCCTAACACTAGCTCAGTTACCTATGGTTAACAGATTTCTTATGGGTATTCTGCATACCAGACCTCCTACAAGATGTCCAGTTGCAGCCTGGGACATTAATCTTGTGCTAGATATGCTCACTTGGAAACCTTTCGAGCCTCTAGCTACCTGTGAGCTAAAATTCCTCACCTGGAAGACTGCCTTCCTAATAACCATTACCTCAGCCCTCAGGGTCTGTGAGATACATGCCCTGGTCACAGACCCTCCGTATACTGTGTTCCATAAGGACAAAGTAGTCCTTCGTACTCATCCTAAATTTCTTCCTAAGGTTGTGTCAGAATTTCATCTTAACCAACTTTTGGTCCTTCCCTCTTATTTTGCTGACTTCCGAAATGAAGGGGAACGTTCTCTTCATTCTCTGGATGTTAAGAGGGCCTTGCGTTTCTATTAAAATAGAACCAAGGATTTTCGTAAAGCCCAGCAACTGTTCGTTTCCTTCAGTGAGACCCGACTGGGTCAACCTGTCGCTATCAGATGTATCTCAGCATGGCTAGTGGCATGCCTTCGCCACTACTATTCCATGGTGCAGGTTAAGTTGGAGGGTAGATTTTACGCTCACTCTACAAGAGCGGTCGCGACATCCCTAGCGGAAATTCGCAACGTGCCCATTGCAGATATCTGCAATGCAGCCACCTGGAGCTCAGTGCATACTTTTGTTAAACATTATGCACTGGATGTCCATGCCAGACGACATTCTTCCTTTGGCAGAGCCATCCTTAATGGACTTCTGACCTAAGAAACATGAGCTCTTGGTCTCTCCTGCCGCCCTCTCGAGGGTTTATTAGCTCGGTACTCTCCCAATAGTGTGAATGAGTGGTGGAGACTCATGTCCAGGAAGATATGAAAATTACGTACCTACCGTAATTCTTGATCTTCTTGGATGAGTCTCCACCACTCATCCCATCCCTCCATCCCCGAGCTCACCTCTCTTGTTGGTCTTCATTCCTCAGATCTTTAGGCCGTGAAGACTTCTTTGTTGACCCTTCTTACACGGGTCGCCCGGACTATCTTATGTCTGGTTTTTAGGTTAGGCTACCCTTCTAGGTTAGTTACGCTGCACCTCCTTGGTAAAAAAGGAACTGAGGCGGTTGGAGGGTCGACGGCAAGATAGTCATTACCGTGCGAGCTAGGGCTCGCGGCGCCGTTCCTCGCAGTGCCATCTCTGGCGCCGACCCTCCAGCAAAAAGGTTTGCTCCCGATGGGTCCTAGTGCCTCCGGCACAGATCCCAATAGTGTGAATGAGTGATAGAGACTCGTCCAAGAAGATCAAGAATTACGGTAGGTATGTAATTTTCATATCTTATCTGTGTCAATCTTCACCATTCATCACTATTGGGTTATAGTGCCGGAGCTAGGACCCCACGGGAGACTTTTTTTTTTGTATGGGCGTAGTCAACAGAGGGTCGGCGCTGCCCTCGAGACCGACGTTCTACGTGGCGCTCAAGGGTTGGCAGTTATCTGACGTCGACTCCACCTCAAATCCAGTTCTTTCTCTCCCGCCATCGAGTGTGGACCCTGCTCGTGCTGGCTCTGATTTTGTGGCCTAGTCAGTCGGTTAGTAAGTTACTCAGTTCTGCTTCGCCTTTGCTCACTGTTGCTAGATTCCAGTAAGACCTTTCCGTATTTTTAGCGGCGTCGAGTACTAGTTTTAGTTATTTTTTCTTCCAATCATGTCTCGTCCTGGCAAACAGTCATTGAAAGCGGGGTGACCCCCAATGCGTCGGTGCCCCTGTGGCCGCCTTTATTCCATTACAGACCAGCATGATCGTTGCCTCTCCTGCCTCGGCCCTAGTCACGATATGGACAGTTGCGACATCTGCTTTTCCGTGAACCGCCGTGTCCTCGAAATTCGCGTGTGGAAAGTTGGACGTGCTCCTCCGACTTTTGGAGGATGGATTTGTTCACGCAAGGCCAAGGTAAGGACTCTCGGCCCTTCCTCCGGGTTCCCTCCCAGTCCATACAGGCTGAAGAGGAGGGAACCTCTGCCTCTTACAGCCTTGCAGCGGTGGGGGTTTCTTCCACGGCACAGGAGACCCAGGCTGACCCTCTTGGGGGTCAGTCGGGAGGCACCGTTCTGGCAATCGCTACTCCAGTAGCGAAGGCTCCCTCTGTGTCATGCTCCGGGTCCCTTGGGACCGGACCGGCACCATCTTTGGCGCTCTCCGCTGGTGTCACTCTTGGTCCAGGCGCCATGAGCTTGTAGAGCGATGCTGCGGTTGGCGTCGGACCTTCCCTCGGTGCCGCTGTTGCCCCGACTCTGCTTGCGGTGTTGGAGTTCTCTGCGGTGTCAGGGAGGGTGCTGGGGGGTTTCTGGGCCTGATTCTGTCCCCAGCGTTGCTTGCGGTGCCGGGATGGACTCCGGCACTGTTTCTGTTCCTGGCACCGCCTCTGGTGCCGGGGATGATGTCCGTGTAACATTCAGTGTCGACCCTGCCTCCGGCGCCATGGCCAGCGCCGGAGTGGTGCGTGGCATCACGCTCAGTGCCATGCCGGACTCCGGTGTCGCTTGCGACATTGGGGCCGCTGTCGGTGTAGAGTACAGTGTCATACCCTATTCGGTTCTCTGCGGTGCCAGGGAGACATCTGGGGTCATGCCTGGTGCCGTGCCTGACTCTGGCGCCATTCACAGCGTCTAGGAGGGTGTCAGCGATGGGCTGAGGCCTCTACTCTCCTCTGCTGCTTCTGGGGACTTTGAATTCCAGGGTGCCCAATCTCGGGGTCCAGGTACTGGAGGGTCTCGTGGGGTGGTCTGGCACCGGGCCTCGGTTTCTACCTCTTTGGAGGAGGATTCTGAGTCAGACCCAGACTGGCTCCCAGGTTCTTCTAGGTCTTCGGATCTTTCCATCTCTAGCACCTCCACCCCCATTCTCCTCCTTTCTGGGGCTCAGCCTTCTCAGGTGGTCTTCGAGGTCGGAGTGTCTGACCAGTCAGCAGGAGCCCTTGTGGCCACTGCTGTGCAGCCTGTGGCTACCAGGGAGGCTGCTTCCTCAGTTGGGGTACTCTCCTCCTTGGTGTGTTTGGACAGCCCAAGTTTGAGGCAGCCAGGGTGCACCAGGAGGGGAGGCCGCGGTTCCTGGGTGGACTCTCGGGCCCTTCAGCTTCTTGAGTTGCCTAGGTTAGTGGTTACAAGGACAAGGTCCTTCTTCAACTCGGAATGGTTGAGAGATAGGGGTGTGGGACAGCGAGCCCCTTCTGTGGCCCGGACTGGCTGTGGCAGGAGCCGTAGTGCAGGCCCCTGTCTTTCCCTTTCGGAGTCTGCTAGAAGGACCACTTCTTCAGAGGTCAGGAGCCGTCCTTCTGGACTCACATGGTTCTGGTAACCTCATGGGGGGATTTCTTCTGCAGGGCACAGCTCCATCCGTTCCGATCTGGTTGAATGGCTATTAACTGTGGCGGCCTTGGTCTCCCCTCCCTCTCGTAGGGGATCCTGTTGGCCCCCCTCACCCTGACAGAGACTGCTCTCCTGCTTCCAGGAGCCTGTCCATTGAGCCTCTGTCTCCTTCCCCGGTAGTCCCAGGTATCCTAGGCCCTCGCGGACATCTTAACTGGAAACAATTCAGAGGTTCTGCTGCTCATTTCCCCTCCTACTTCCACACCCTGGACCAACAGGTGTTCCACCATGCCCCTGTGCATCAGGCCCCTGAACCTGGCAGCTCATCCTCTTCTTTTTCTCCCTCTTCCGGGGGTGAGGAACCTTCGGTCCACCTTTCCCCAGCGTCTGATTTGTCTTCTTATCAATGCTTCCTGGTGAGGATGTTGGACGAGCTTCATTTGACCCCCATTCCCATAAGCAATCTGGAGCATGTGACCCGCGCCTTTTTAGGAGAGTTCAGCGTGGCCCACTTGGTGGCTCTCGCCTGGCCTCTTCCTTTCCAGGAAGCGTCACATCGACTCTGGTTTCATCCCTTCTCCACAGTGCCAGCCCCTAGAGACTTACACCAGTGGTATTGTGCTCTCCTGGAGTCTCCAGGTGCTCTGCCTCACCCAGTCTCGGGTTTGACCTCCCTGGATACTCCTTCTGGGTCTCACGCTCTATACCTTGACCACCGTCCAGATCCAGACTCTGCGGATTTCGATTTCTGGGGGAGGCAAGTGTTCTACTCGGCATGGATCTCTCTCTTTCACAGCACATCAGGCCCACTATGCAGCCTATGATAGGTTCTCGTGGTCTAGGATAGGACAATTCCTAGCTTTGACCCCTGATTCGGAGCAAACCAGGCAAGCCATCGCCCTCCCTGCACGGGGCCTGGAGCTAACAGGGCACCAAGCAAGGGCATCTTATGACACCAGTGAGGTAGCTTCCAGAGTGGTAGGGACAGCGATCTGCCTTCGGCAGATGGTATGGCTTCGCCTATCCCAGTTGTCACCCCTGGCCCGGCGTAGGGTGATTTACTCTGCCTACTGGAGAACCCATCTCTTTTCCCATTGGGTGAGATGGCGACTCTTGGGGCACCCTCCTTCCCCACTGGGGGATCTCCATCTTGCCCGAATCAGTCTCAGGCCTCACCAGGACTGTAAGGGTTCTTCCTTCCAGTGCCTCACCCACTTGAAGCTAAAGGACTTAGTCCCTTAGGGTTTCAGAATACCTCCCCCCCCTTCTGTTCGGGAGGGGAGGTGGCTAGGTACTCACCCAATAGTGATGAATGGTGAAGATTGACACAGATAAGCTATGAAAATTACGTTATCTACCGTAATTGTAGATCTTTCTGTGTATCTTCACCATTCATCACTAAATTCCACCGTCCTTCCCTGGGGCCTCAGTCTCTGGACTCCTCCCCCCACCCTGTGTGTCTTCCCCTCCTTCTTCTCTCCTGTTAGGTAGACAGGAGGGTGTTGTGAGGACACACGGGGGTAATCCTCTGTGTTTCTGAGTTTGGGAAGAACCCTCCATATTTTCCCCTCCAGAGGGGTTGTGGAGTATGAAGAGGGACTTGTCCCCCCCCCCTTGTATTTTTATGAATTTTTCTTTAGTGACCTCAATTTGAGGCACCCTCTAAATTTGAAGGGGGGGTGGCAAGGGTTGAGACACAGCCTCAGTCTCTTTTCTCCACGTGGTCTCCAGTCCTCGCTGCAGGGTTTACCTGCAGCCAGTTTCTTTCCAGGCCAGACCTTGTGCCTGAAAATGGGGTCTCTATAACACAGTGGTTTTAGGCTCTGATCTACAGATCTGGCGAGTTCCAGCGGTCCAGACCTGGGTTGGGCCCCACGGCTTCCACTTGTGCTGTGTGGCCCTGAGCACCTCTCTTCACTCCCTGGGCTCCAGGTCACACCTGTAAACAAATAAGATGTGGTGAATTCTGGGGTTGTGTTCTCATCCTTCCCCTTCTCTCCATCTTTTCTTTCCCTTGCTTCTCTTATCCTTCTTCTCCTTCCAGAGATTGGGGCCCTTCTTCTTCTCCCCAATTTCCTTTCTAAAATTTTACACCTCTGTCATCTCAGTCATTTATTTCTCTTTTTAGTAAATTCTTCTTTTTCCTTTCATCTATCCCTTAGGCTCTCTTGCCTCATCCCACCCTCCCTTCCTTACACTCTCCGGCGTTGCAGAACTGGAGTTGGGGTGGAGTCAACGTCGGATAACTGCCAACCCTCAAGCGACACATAAAACGTCGGTCTTGAGGGCGTCGTCGACCTTCTGTCGACTCCTCCCATACAAAAAACCAAAAAAAAAGTCTCCCGCGGGGTCCTAGCTCCGGTGCTATAACCCAGTAGTGATGAATGGTGAAAATACACAGAAAGATCAACAATTACGGTAGGTACGTAATTTTCATTTCTGGACAATGCTGAAGGAAGAGCCTTCCTGCCTACGGACATTGCGAAACGCCTTGAGGAGCAGGCTTGCCTGGTTTCCTCATTGCACCACATCCCAGGCAAAGTATTCTTAAGGCTGCCAGGGCACATGGCAGTAGTCATCGCAACTGTCCCTCTGGCACACCTGCATGTGAGGGTTCCCTAATGGACCCTTCAAGTCCAATGGGACCAACGCACGGATGAATTGGAGCAGCTTGTGACAGTCTCCACTCTGTTTTGCCAAACTCTGACATGGTGGTTGAATCCTTCCAGTCTTTCCACAGGGGTCCACTTTTGGCAAGAGTCTCCTCGTCAGATTCTGATTACGGACGCATCCAGCCAGGGTTGGAGTGCCCATATGGCGGATCGTCAGACCCAAGGAACCTGGTCTTCCCAAGAGCAACATCTCTATATCATTGTGTTGGAGATACAGGTGATACAGTATGCCCTACAGACATTCCAGATGAATCTGCTGCCGGGCCCACTACTAATTCAAACGGACAGCATATCGGTGGTCTTCTACATAAACAAGCAAGGGGGACTCACTCTTACTCCCTCTGCAGGGAGGCCATGAGAGTCTGGTATTGGGCCGAGCATCATCTGGAACTCACTGCCATGCATGTCCCAGGCATATAAAACACCTTGACTGACAGTTAAAGCTGGTCTCAGTCCAAGGCACACAAATGGGAACTTCTTCAATCTGTGGCTGAAGAACTGTTCGACGGATGGGGCTGGCCCGAGTTGGACCTCTTTGCATCCCCACTCTGCCCAGATCTTCCTGGACTAAAAGTCGCCGCCACTCATTCACACTAATGGGACTACACTGGAGGCGCTAGGACCTAGCGGGAGCCAAAAATCTTCAGGAGGGCCGACGCCCAGGTAGGACTGCACATGCGCGGCACCATGAGTCTGGCTTGCACCTGTATAGGCTATCTTGGCGGTGACCCTCCAACCATCTCAGTTTCTTTTTATACCCGCTAAGTGCACTTCAGTAAACTACATCACTTGCCCTCCGGGAGTCAAATCTTCATGTCTATATGACAGCAGCTTTAGTCGTTCAGTGTTCATTTAGTTTTAGTTATCCTTAATAGTACTCTTTATTTTATTTATTCATTTTTAAAAAAAAAAAGAAGAAGTCAACAATAATTCTTCAGCCTGCCATCAACGGAGTCGACCATGAATGGTGCCGGTGACGGTAGGGAGACTTCACATGAAAGCTGTTCTGGCAGCGGGGCTGGGTCCAGTCCGCCGCCCTTTTTCGGAGGGGGCGTCTGACCATAGGCAGTCTCGTGCTCAGGAGGAGGGGCGGTCCTTCCGAAAGCACAAAAAAGAAGCAGGCCCGTTCCTGATCCTCGTCGGGGACCTGGTACCGCTTGATCTCGAGCTCTTCTTCCTCCCACCGGTCAAAGAAGCGGTGCCGCTCGAGGTCACCCTCTGGTATATCTATGCAGAGATCGTCGGTGGTGGGGGGGGCGGTAGTTCGACTCCGACTACTTCGGGATCTCCCGTGGTCTCTGTCCCTGGCGGCACTCCGGAGCTCCTGCCCACCCCTCGGGGGGCCTCTGGTGAGCAGTTTCATCATTGGGCTGCTCTTATGGAGCAGTGGGTTTGGTGGCTGTCCTAACTGCCCTTTCCTGCGGACTCAGTCCTAGGGCCTTCGGACCTAGGGGCCACTGGTCTGCGGTCAGGGCGGTTGGGTCAGGTGGAATGCATGGCGCCTTCTCCGATGCCATTGACACTGACCCCTCGTGCCTTTCCCCCTCACACGGCTTTGGCGCAGGGGCCGGCACAGGTACTGCATTCTCCCCCTCCTCCTCTTCTTTTCGTCACTTACAGGGAGTCTCCAGTGGTGTCGCAACCTTCAAACGTCCCGGTGGTGGGGTTGGGGACCCCAAATCCTCACTTGGCACCAGCTGCGGCACCGCATGTGACACCATTGCTGGTGCCACGTTCACTACCGGTGCCAAACTGGGTACCGAGATTCTCGACACTGATTCCTGGAGTGGTGCCTCCGGCACTTCCTCCTGCTTTTCCTATCTTTGCTGAACCTTCTGGGGTAGAGGGGTACTTTGTTGAGTCTGATCCTTATCTACATTTGTCAGAAGACGTGGACGAAGACTCATTTTATGGGCTAGAAAGTAAGCTCTCTACATCAGCTGAGACTGTGATCAAAGATCTTTCCTTTAAGTCTCTGCTGAAGAACATGGGATGCACCTTGGCCCTTCAGACCTCTGCTGTGGACCCTGGAAAGTTTCTGCGCCTGCAATATCTACATTTTTTATTTAAAAGTTGGTAACTGGGAAAGGAACCATGAGCAGAAACTAATTTCCAGGTGCGACCCGGGGGAGGGGAAACAAAAGGAAAATGCAGCATTGACAACAGAAATGTAATAAAATACAGAAATTTTACATAATAGAAAAGAATGCCGTTTACAGCAGAGAAATATCTAATAAATACATGCAATATTTACATGACTATATTCAGTGAGTAGCAGCAAGCGGAGAGGGTAAAACAATGAAATTGAGGTGAGTGAGTTCTAGGTTAGGAGAAAAGATACAAAACTAATGGGAGGTTGGCTTGAGTAAGTTCTTGAGGGCAGGGGAGGAGGGAGAGAGAGACAGATTTGGAGGGGAATACTATTCCAGAGGGAAGGAAGTCTATAGGAGGAGGAAAGTTCATGTCCCTGAGATTCTTGTGGACCTGACACCATCAGTGCAACCCTCCCTCTTTTGAGACCCTTTCACAAGCGGTATGGGACAGACCGGCGCTTAATCCTTCTGTGGCTAAGTCTACAGATAGAAAGTATGTCCCTCCTAAAGACAGGCTAGTCCTTGCCTCACAACACTTCGTGGATGCCCTGGTGGTACTAGTAGAGAACAACAAAGCCGTGCTCCCCCAGGAATCCATGGCACATCCCGTGAATAAAGAGTCCTGTAAGATCGACAATCTGGGGAAACGGTTGTTTGCAGCAGCAACCCCGGACATGCGCATAGCTAGCTACCAGGGCAATTTCTCTCAGTATGAGTATACCCTCTAGCATTCACTCAGATCAGTGGTCAAGAACCTCCCAGAGTGTGACACCAAAGTGGAGCTTCTGGAGACCATTACCAGGGGCATAGAGTCCAATAATCAGCAGCTGACAGCTGCTATGGACACCGTTGACACTACCTCTATGGCAGCAGCGCCTGGGATTTATACCCAGTGGCATTCCTGGCTCTGGACTTGTGGCTTCACAAATGATGCTCAGCAGAGAGTTATGAAGTTCCCCTTTGATGGTGTTTATCTCTTTGGCCCACAGATGGAGCAGGCACTGGAGCCACTCTGAAAACCAGGACTGCCATTAAAACCGCAAGGCCAGCTCCTGCCGCCACTCAGTTTCATAACAGGCTGTCCTTTAGAGGTAAAGGCAGAGGAGCCTTTAACAGGAACCAAACCCCTCAGCCACAAAAGAAAACACAGCAAAAGGCACAGGCCCTGAAAGCGCCCTGTGCCACCCTCTGAAGACTCAGCCCAGGTCCCACCTCAGCTGCCGAGGTGGATACTGCTACAGCAGTAGGAAGTCATCTGACTCAGTTTTACAACCAATGGAAATCCATTACAATGGACAAATGGATCCACTGGATAATTTGAGAGGGATGCTGTCTCAGTTTCGCAGAGATCCCCCAGATCTTCCACTCAGGCATCAGCCCAACCTGTCTACCACTCAGTCAGACCTTCTTATTTCCAAGATTCAGGCCCTTCTGAAAAACAGGGCAGTAGAAGTGTTTCCACAGGCAGAACGGAACATGGGATTCTACTCCCATTACTTCCTAGTTGCAAAGAAAACAGGCAGCATTCGTCCAATTCTTGATCTAAGGAAGTTGAACAAATATCTGTTCAAAGAAAAGTTCAAAATGATCTCTCTGGGAACTGTACTGCCATTAATTCATCAGTATGACTGGTTGGCATCCCTGGACATGCAGGACACCTACCAGCATGTTCTGGTGCACCCAAGCCACCACAAGTACCTCCGCTTTGTGGCTCTGGGTCAACACTACCAGTTCAGAGATCTTCCCTTGTCAGTCTTCACCATTCATTACTGCTGGGTGTAACCCGGAGGCGCGCACTCACCACGGGAGTTTTTTTTTTTTCCCCAGAGGAGTCGGTGCCGACAGTGCCACCCCCAAGAGTGACGCATCACGTGATGCACAAGAGGCGGCCGTTAGGTGTTGCAGACTCCTCCTCCATCCCAGTTCTGTTTCTCCCGCCGTTGAGGCTGCACCTGCTGCGCAGAGTTAGAGTTTTAGTACTGTGTCATATGCCGCGTGTCAATTTTCTACGCCACTCCTTCATCCTAGTCTTTTCCCATCATCTGCTGGTAAGACCGTTCCTTTTATTTTGTATTTGATGATGCTGGGAGCTTTGCTGTTTATATTGTTTGTTTTGCATCATGTCAGGTTCGGGGGCAAAACGTAAGTCTAAGGAGAGCGTGCCCTATCCGTTGGTGCCCCTGTGGCGGCAGATCTTCCTTGTCAATCTTCACCATTCACACTACTGCTTGGGGTTAGTACGGAGGTGCACACCCGCTCTCGGGAGGTTTTTTTTGAGTCGGCTCCACCCAGCTACCAAGCACGACACTGGCGTCATGCGCGAGGGCAGCTTGGTGCCGCGAGACCTCCTCCTCCTCTATCTCAGTTCTGTTTCTCCCGCCATCGAGGCTGCACCTGCTGCACGGTAGTTGAAGATTTTCTGCGTCACTCAAGACTCCTCGTATTCTCAAGTTATATTCGCTCAACGCCGTTTCCCGGTAAGACCGTTTCTTTTATTTCTGTCGACGGTGCCGAGTGCTTTGTTGCTGTTTTTGTCTCTTATTTAGTTTGCATCTTGTCAGGTTCAGGGGCAAAATGTAAATCGAAGGCGGGCCGTGCCCCTGTGCGTCGGTGCTCCTGTGGCCGGCATTTCTCCGTCACGGATCGGCATGATGTTTGTCTCCGTTGCCTGGGACCCAACCACGATATGGATGCGTGCGACACTTGTTTCTCCATGGACCGTCGTGTCCTCGAAGTCCGCCCGCGTTCAAGATCGGCAAGGCCCGCCCGACCTTGACGGCACACTCCAGGAATTCCCAGAGTAAGGTCTCCTAGCCCTTCCTCCGGGTCCCCTCTTGAGCCTATCACGGTCCGTGGAGGAGGCTTCCTCATCTTCTCTTGCTGAAGAGGAAGTTTCTTTTGCAATGTCGGAGGAACGTCGAGGTCCCTCCCAGGGCCGCGGTGGAGACACCACCTCGGCAGTCACCTCCTCCTAGGTGCAGGCTCCCCCAGTGTCGAGGCCCACGCCTGCTGGGCCCAGCACTGGTGGACCCTCAACGCTGCCTTCGGTGCCGTTTCGGATCCTGGCGCCACCAGCAGTGCCGGTGATCGAGACTGCGCGCTGGCGGCGCGCTCAACCTTCGGCACCGTCGCGGCGCCTGACGGTTGCCTCTCCTGGCGGCACGGGTTGGGTTCAAGCGCCGAGGGCACAGTGGACCTAACCGGCACGGTGGGGAGCGGGACCAGGCTAGCCGGTCGCGGTGGGCCTAGGTCGTCCGCGCCACTTCTAGCACCGGCTCCATTAGCGGCGCCTGTTTCACGGGAAACCCCAGGGTTGCTAGTATTGTGGTCCAGCTGATCTCTTCCTCTTGGAGGCTGATGATTCAGACGACCCATCCTGGCAACCTGATTCTTTGTGAGTCAGGGTCCCGGTGTGCAGTGCTAAGCGACGGCGGGCCTCTTCCATGTCCTGCTGCTGTCCTCCCCTGAGGTCCCCCGGGCTAGGGGTGGTCTTGGGTCCCTAGGGGGCTATGGAGCAGGGGTGGAGGGAGGGGCTCTCCCTCCTGGGGGGCTTGTGGCAGCTACCGACCCTGATGCTGCTACAGCCCCTCGGGGTGGGAGATCACTGGGGTCAAGGAGGAGGGCTCTCTCAGAGTCCGAGGGGTCGAGGAGCAGGGTGCAGGTGTCTTAGTCTCTGTCGGCCACCCCTCGGGGGGTGTCTAGGAGTCGTAGCACTGGGCCCCGCCTTTCCCTCTTGGACCCCGGGGTCCCCTCTGGTGGCATTGCTGCAGGCTGCCCTTCTGGATCCATGCAGTCCCAGGTTCGTCACAGGGGAGGATCCCCTTCTGAGCTCTTCCAGGCTTCACATCCCCAGGGTTCCATTTTGCGACCTGGTCTGTTGTCCAGGATCCTGCCAGCTCGGGCTCCGTTCCCCGGATTTCAGAGCCCTAGCAGAGGACAGTTGCCTCTTCGTAGGTGCCCATCTCCCATTCCTCTGCAGCCATCCCCCGCTTTTCCAGGCCATGTCGGTCCTACAGGCCCGTTATCCTGGGAGCAGTTCAGAGGTTCTGCGGCGGCCTTCCCCTCATATGTCAGGTGTATGAATGAGCGGGTCTTTCGCCTATCCCCACTGCCACAAGAATCCTCTGGACACTTGAGCTCTCCATCATCCTCGTCTCCCTCCTCTGAGGGAGAGGAACCCTCTGCTCATCTCTCCTCCGATGCTGATTTCACTGAATATCAGTGATTCCTTTCGAGGATGGTGAGGGATCTTCGAATTTCCTACGTTAGGCGAGACAATACCAAATGGGAGACGCGTGAATTCCTTGGCGAATTCAGTGCCCAGCACCTGGTGGTACCTTCCTGGCCTATTCCTTCCAGGCGTCTATCCGTTCTAGTCTCGCCCCCTTTCTCCAACCTGACGGACAGCCGTGAGTATTGTGCCCCTTCGGAATCCCTGGGTACTCTCCCCAACCCGCCCTCGGGTTTGGTATACCTAGAGACTCCTTCCGGGCGCCGCCTGGCGCATGACCGTCCACTGGACTCGGATTCCCTATAGTTCGATCGGTGGGGGTGAAGAGTGTTCTCTTCCTCTCATGTGATGTCTTGCATTGCATCTCATCAGGCTCATCATGCTGCCTACAGTAGGCATTTGTAGTCGATGCTCTCTCAGATCTTATCATCAGTGCCTGATACGGAGCAAACCAGACAAGCTATTGCCCTATCTGCTATAGGCCTGGAGCTGGCAAGACACCAAGCAAGGGCATCTTATGACGCCAATGAGGTGGCTTCCAGGCTTGCGGGGACAGCGATCTGCATTAGACGGACGGCATGGCTTCATCTATCAAGGTTGTCACCCCTGGCCCGGCGTAGGGTGATTCATTCCGCTTTCCGGGGTACCCGTCTCTTTTCCTCCAGAGCTAGGAGACTACTGCAGGGGCTTCCTGCGTCTCCCCATCCTCGGGGGGCACCTCCTAGCTCTTCTCCCCCATAGGCTTCTCCTTAGATTAGCCCAGGGTCTTCCCCTTCTGTTTCTCACCAACAGGAGGCTGGGGGTCTTGTTCTCTCAGGGTTTCTACCCCCCTTTTTTAAAGGGGGGCGCTTGGTACTCACCCAAGCAGTAAAGAATGGTGAAGATTGACAAGGGAAGATATGAAAATGACGTACCTACTTTAATTCTTGATCTTCTCTTGTATCTTCACCATTCATTCCTGATACCCACCCACCTTCCCCTCAGTGGCCTCCTACTGTGGCGTCTCCCCCTCCCGTCTCATTCCTTTTCCTTCCTTTGGCCTTTATGCCAAAAAAAAAAAAACTTTCTGTTTTCCATTCTTAGTGAATGGTTCCTTTTTTCCTCAAGGTAAAGAGGAACGAGCACGGTCTGTACTTTTCTCTTATTCTGAGGGAACTCTTTTTGACTGCATTTACGGTGCGACTTCTAAGTACCTTGATCAGGTTATGCAGTTTCACAGCTTAAGAGACCATGCCCTGACTCTGCCTCAACAAAAATTTAGAATCCCCCTGGCAGGTATTATCTTTAAGCTCATTCCAGCTGCTACTTTGCATTGTCAGCCTTGAGCATCTGCTATTGCCTTGCCTTAGGGAGTCTGATTGAGTTCCCATTCTATCCTTCGTACAAAGTTGCCTTCAGTAAGGCATACTCTTTCCCCATACACGGCTGTGTTAGCACTTAACAGGGTGCTAAGGGACATAGTCCCCTTCCTGGGTGGGCGCTCTCCCCGGAACAGGTTCTGCCCGGGCAATCTATGAGCCTCAGCTAGGATGTAGGGACTTGGCATGTTGAGAGATCAGAGAATCTGCCCTTGTATCGGATCTGTTCAGGTGGTTCGGTTGAACCTCCCCTCAGTCCTATCAACAGGGATTCTTGCTCCTTTGTTAGTCTCGAGCTTATAAGCCTCTCAACCAATGCTCGATGGGCACTGTTCTCCCTCTCAACATGCCTCCTTTTCTTCTTCTTCTTCTTTCTCTTTCCTTCTCTCTGTTCTTCCCCTAGAGCCGCCCCGGAAAGGAGGCCCTGCGGTCCCTTAGGGTAGGAATTCCCTCTCCTCTGTCTGTCCTCTACCGGCTTATATCTTTTTCATTTTGTATCCTTTCCCTTTTCTGTTCCTCGGCTCTCTTGCCTCGCTTTCCTTTTTTCCTTACCCTTTATTTCCGCCTCTCCAGCTACCAGAACTGAGATAGAGGAGGAGTCTGCGGCACCTAACGGCCGCCCCTCACTCTCTGGCCATGATGCGCGGCGCTCGGTGGCGCCGTTGAGCCAACTCCCAAAAAAAAAAAAAAAACTCCCGTAGCAGGTGCGCTCCTCCGGTACTAACCCCAAGCAGTAATGAATGGTGAATATACAAGAGAAGATCAAGAATTACGGTAGGTATGTAATTTTCATTTTTTTGTCACGGACCGGCATGATGTTTGTCTTCGGTGCCTGGGACCCTACCATGATATGGATCCTTGCGACGTCCTGTTTCTCCATGGATCGCCGTGTGTTAGAAATCCACGCATTTAAAGTCGGAAGGGCTCCGCTGACTTTCGGAGGACGACGACGTCGCCAGCGGGCTTCCCAGGCCAGATATCTCGACCCTTCTTCTGAGTCCCTTCCTGGGTCTATACGGCCCAGCAAGGAGGGAACCTCCTCCACTTCTAGCCTTGCCGAGGAGGAGGTTTCTTCTTCGGCGCTGGAGGAGCAGCATGATCCCTCCCAGGGTCGCACTGTCTGCGCCGTTCCGGCAGTCGCCTCCTCGGAGGTGCAGGCTCCCTCAGTGTTGCGGCCCCCAGTTGCAGGGCCTGGCTTTGGTGGACCCTCAATTTCACCTCTAGCATTGCCGCCGTGGAGTCTGACACCGTCCATGGCACCGGGGACTCGGGTGGCGCCATTGGCGGCGCTGCTTTGGGTTCTAGCACCATCCGTGGTGCCGGAGACTTGGGTGGCACCATCCGCAGCATCGCTGTGTGTTTCGTCGCTGTTTGCGGTGCTGGGGACTCGAGCGGTGCCATTCGCTGTGTCGCTTTGGGTTCTGGCGCCGTCCGTGGCACTGGGGACTTGTGTGGCACTGTTGGTGGTGCTGTCTTGGGTTTTGGCATCGTCCGCGGCACCAGTGACTCAGGTGGCATCGTTCGCGGTGCTACTGGGGTTCCCGGTGCCAATGGAGGTATGGTTGACTTTTCTGGCTCCATTGGCGTTGCCGCCTTTGGCGGTACCAGACCTGGTGCTGTTGTGGGTGAGGTTCCTGCAGTCGCCTCGATGGAGTCTACCCTAGTTGACCCCTCTTCAGAGAAGGATGACTCAGGTGGGGGACCTGGACCGGCGACCTGAGTCTTCTGACTCGGAACCTCCTGTAGGCCATAGCGCCAGGTGATCCAGTGTTCCTCTCCCCAAGTCCCTGGAGCTGGTTAGCCCAGATGATTCCATGGTTAGGGGTGGCCTGGAGTCTTCTGTGGCAGACCCTTCAGGAAACTGGGATGCCCTCTTCCCGGAGGTCCCAGGCAGCTGCCATCTTTGGTGTTGCATGTGTCCTTCAGGAGAGGGTGGAGGACCCTGCCACAGTGAGTTCCCTTCAGGTGCTTGCTCAGCAGGGACCTCCCCCACTGATATTGAGGAAAGGGGCTGCTTTGGAGTCTGAGGGATTGAGAGGTCGGGGTGAAGAGCGGCGGTAAACCCTCACTGCCCTGCAGGGCGTGGGGAGGAGTCGTAGCGCTGATCCCCGCCTTTCTCTCAAAGTCTCTAAAATGCCTTCTAGTGGCAGTTCAGAGGCTTGCCCTTCTGGACTCATACAATCCCAGGTGCGTCACAGGGAAGATTCCCCTTCAGGGCTCTTCCCGGGTTTGCCTCCCTCTCTTTCTTCTTTGCAACCCGGCATGATCTCAGGGTCCCCAATTCTGGTGGCATCGCTTCCTGGATCTCAGAGCCCTGGCAGAGGCCAGGCACATGCTGTTAGGTGCCCTTCACTCATCCCTCTGTAACCACCACCCTCTCTCCCAGGCCATGTGGGCCCCATGGAGCCGTTAACTTGGGAGATGTTCAGAGCTACTGCAACGGCCTTCCCATCTTATGTCAGGGCCATGGACGAAGGTTTTCCACCTATCCCCTCCGCCACAGGAGTCTTTTAAACATTCAAGCTCCACTTCCTCCTCCACTTCCTCATCTGAGGAAGAGGAACTTTCTGTCCACCTTTCCTCTGATGCTGATTTCACTATCAGCGGTTCCTTTTGAGGCTGGTTTCAGAGCTTCACATCTCCTACACCCATAGGGACAATACTGAGCGGCAGACACATGCATTCCTTAGCGAATTTAGCGCTCACCACCTGGTGGTGCCTTCCTGGCAGATCCCTTTCCAGGAAGGGTCTATCCGCACCTGGCAGTCTCCAGCCACTCCTTCTCCAGCCCTGGCAGACTGCAGGAGATGGTATTGTGCCCCCCATGAGTCTCTAGGTTCTCTGCCTCACCCACCTTCAGGCTTGACGTCCCTAGACACTCCTTCCGGGCCATGGCACCTGGCGCACGACAGGCCCCCGGATCCGGATTCTGCTGAATTCGACCGGTGGGGACGAATGGTTTTCTCTTCAAGTCGTATGTCAATGTGCATCAGTTCAAATCAGGCATGCCACGCTGCTTACAACAGGCATCTGTGGTCAATGCTATCACAGGTCCTAGCATCTTTGCCTGACACAGAGCAGTCTAGACAAGCCATTTCCCTCTCTGCTCAAGGTCTGGAGCTTGCAAGGCACCAAGTGAGGGCATCCTATGACGCCAGTGAGGTGGCATCCAGGCTAGCAGGGACAGCGATGTGCATCAGGCGGACAGCATGGCTTCGCCTCTCCAGACTGTCACCCATTGACCAGCATAGGATGACTAGCTCTGCCTTCTGGGGGACCCGCCTGTTCTCCCGCAGAGCGAGAAGGCTTCTTCAGGGGTAATCTCCTTCCCCCAGCCCACAGGGGACACCTCTTTGTCCTCACCAACTTTACACTGCCCCAGTCTGCTGGTTAGGGTCTCCCCTTCCTACTTTCCACCAGTAGGAGGCTGAGGGATCTGTTCCCTCAGGGTCTATCCAGGCCCCCTTCAGGGGGACTTGGTACTCACCCAGCAGTAATGAATGATGAAGACTGACAAGGGAAGATATGAAAATTACGTACCTACTGTAATTCTTGATCTTCTCTTGTATCTTCACCATTCACCTTCCCCTCAAGGGCCTCCTTCTTTGACGTCTTCCCTCTCCCTACTCATTCCTCCTCCTTCTTAACAGATCCTATTTCCTCAAGGTAAAGGGGGAACGAGTGGAATTTATTCTATCCTAAGGGAACTCTTTCTGATTGCCCTTAGGAGTGACCTCTTGGTTTTCTTAACCATGTTGTTCAATTCACAGTTAAAGGAACGTCCCTCTTTGGCTCAGTTCCTTTTTGTCCTGGTCCCTCTGGCAGGTCTTATTCTCCTTTTGTATCAGTTTCTTCTGGTTAGTGTTTTCCTGGCACTTAAATTACCTTGAGCTGATGCTATTGCCTAGCCTTCAGGGAGTCCGATTGAGTTCCCACTCTATTCTTTTTGTAAAGTGGTGCTCTCTGTAGAGCTCACTCCCTCCCCACACACATCTGTGTTAGTGCTTAACAAAGTGCTGGAGGACCTCTTTCTCTTCCTAGTTGGGCAGTCTCTTTCCAGAACAGAATTCTGCCTCGGCAGTCTGTGAGCTCTCAACCAGAATTTGAAGAGTTGGGATGACGGGAGGCTAGAGATTCTGCCCTTCTGTCCAATCTGTGCAAGCAGTTCGGTTAAGCCTTCTTCAGCCTTATCGAGCGGGATCCTTGCTCCCTTGTTTTGGTTCCGAGTTTATAAGCCATAAACTGATATATCAGTGGGCAGAGTTCTCCCCTTCCAACATCCCTTGCTCTCTCCCTCTCTTCTTCTTCTCCCTTTTCTCCTTTTCTTATCTGTTCCTCCCTTGGAGCCGCACCAGAAGTGAGGCCCTGCGGTCCCTTAGGGTAGGCATTCCCTTCTATTTTTGTCCTCTACCAGCTTATTCCTTTTTCAGTTTATATCCTTTCCTTTTTCTATCCCTTGGCTTTCTTGCCTCGCTCTCTTTATTTTTGTCTTTATTTTGCCTCTCTGTCTAACAGAACTGGGATGGAGTCTGCGATGCCTAACAGCCGTGCCTCACACATCACGCGAGTCGTCACTCTCGGCGGTGCCGTTGGTGCCGACTCCTGTGGGGGAAAAAAAACTCCCATGGCGGTTGCGCACCTCCGACTTACATCCAGCAGTAATGAATGGTGAAGATAGAAGAGAATATTAAGAATTACGGTAGGTACGTAATTTTCATTTCTGCCCTTTGGGCTCTGCTTGGCACCTCGAGTCTTTACAAAGTGCTTGACAGTACTCGTGACATTCTAGAAAACCACATTCAAGTGTACTCAGACTCACCCATTGGCTCAGCGAGCCCATCCAGACAGGAGACACAGGAAGCCGTCTCCGTAGCTCCCAAGTTCCTCACCTCTATGGGGGTGCATCTGAACCTGGAAAAATCACAGCTTCAGCCCTCCTAACAGCTTCTCTTCATAGAAGCCCTTCTGGACACCTCCATGGCAATGGTCTTCTTTCCAGAAGACAGGAGAAATGACATTTCTCCAGATGGCTCACTTCGTCAGGGAGAACAACTTGGTTCGAGCTCTCTCGATGCAGCATATGCTAGGTCTCATGGCATCATCCATATTCATGGTGCCTCTAGCCCGCCTACACATGAGAACCACACAGTGGATACTCAGCACTTAGTGGTCATAGAAACATTGAAACACAGACGTTGATGGCAAATAAGGACCGCAAGGCCCATCCAGTCTGCCCATTTCTTTTTCTGCCTTATGAATGTGCCATTGGCCTTTGCTCTGTCAATGGCCTATCTATTCATACTCATCTGTATTGCTCCTTTATGCATGTCCCATGCCTGTTTGAAGCCCTGCACTGTATTCATATCCACCACTTCCTGAGGTAGGCTGTCCCATGCATCCACCACCCTTTCTGTGAAAAAGAACTTCCTCACATTACCCCTTAATCGGCCTCCCTCTAATCTCATGCTGTGTCCTCTTGTCCTGTTATTTTTCTTATATTGAAACATGTTAGACTCTTTAACAAGGTGAAAGGTGTCACCAACCACATACCCACAATCCTTCCACATCAAGGTAACAGCCTCTGATAAGGTCACTTGCATGGTGGACTCAGGAAGACAGGTTTCTCCAAGGTTTACCCTTTACCCCACTAGAACCCCAGATCACCATCACCACGGATGTGTCTCTGACCAGTTGGGGAGCTCACTGCCAGGACCTCCACACTGAAGGCGTATTGAGCAAGGAGGAGTCCCATCTATACATAAATATATTGGCGATGAGAGCTTTCCTGTACGCTGTCCGAGCCCTGAAGGATGTCCTCCATCGCAAAGTAATCCTTCTTCAGACAGACAGACAACAAGACTGTGATGTATTACATCAGCAAGCAGGGTGGAGCACACTCTTACCCTCTGTGCAGAGAAGCCATGAGAGTGTGGGAGTGGTGCCTCGAACACAGTGCTCTGATCCAGGCGGTCTATCTGCCAGGAGTCCAGAATGATCTGATGGATCACCTCAGCAGAGTAGAGGTGAATCTGCACAAATGGTCGCTCACCCCAGATGTTGTACAATCGCTATTTGTCGAGTGGGGCACTCGGACCTGGACCTTTTTGCATTCCCACTGAACGCAAAACTGACTCTGTTCTGTTCCAGAAATCCAGAACCTGGCGTATTCTGTCAGGATGCATTCAGACTGCGGTGGACATGATGCTTCCTGTACACATTTCCTCCTCTTCCATTAATTCAGAGGGTGCTGCTCAAGTTGGAGGCACAGGGGGGCAAGATGATTCTCATTGCACCATACTGACCTCAACAGATATGGTTCCCATTGATCAACAGATTGTCAGAAGTCCCTCTGAGGCAACTCCCTCTACAAACGGAACTCTTGACACCGGGACCTGTGGTCCATCCCAACCTGCACTCCCTTCATCTCCATGCCTGGCTCCTGAGGAGATAGAAGTGGGTAGGTTTAACATCTCTCTAAGAATCTCAGAAATCCTCTAAGTGGCATGTAAGCCATCCACTAGGAAGACTTACATGGCAAAGTGGAATTGTTTTTCCATTTGGTGTGCAAAGTCTGTCCTGGACCCCTTTGTTTGTCCACCAAGTAAAGTGTTGGAGTATCTCCTAGACCTGTCAAATGCAGGTCTGCAATACTCGGCAGTGAAGGTACACCTCTGCGCAATTTCTGCCTACCACGGGCCAGTGCAGAATATGTTGCTGGCTCCGTTGCCGCTAGACAGGAGATTCCTTAAAAGCATCCTGCACACTAGGCCCCCGGTCAGGAGACTGGTGGCCACATGGGATATCAACCTCATGCTACACATGCTCATTCATAAGCCCTTTGAGCCTCTAGTAGCCTGCGACTTGAAGTTTCTGACCTGGAAGGCTGCCTTCCTAGTGGCCATTACCTCCTTTCGCAGGGTTTCTGAAATACATGCCATGGTTACAGACCCCCCCCCCCTTACACAGTGTTTCACAAGGACAAGGTGGTTCTCAGAACTCACCCTAAATTCTTACTCAAGGTGGTCCTAGAGTTTCACCTTAACCAGCCCTTGATCCTGCCGACCTATTTTGCCAACTTCCAGAATGAAAGGGAATGCACCCTTCGCTCCCTGGACATGAAGAGGGTTTTGCGATTCTATGTCAATACAACGAAAGAGATGTGTAAATCCAAACAACTCTTTGTGTCATTCAGCATTTGCCGACTGGGTCAGCCTGTTGCTGTCAGATGCATTTCAGCATGGTTGGTGGCATGCCTTCGCCATTGCTACTTGATGGCGCAGGTCAAGTTAGAAGGCCGGGTTTATGCCTACTCTACAGAGCAGTTGCGACATCCCTGGCAGAAATTCGGAATGTCCCGTCGCAGACATTTGTAATGCTGCCACTTGGAGCTCTGTGCACACTTTTGTGAAGCACTACACTGTAGATGTCCATGCCAGACAGCATCCTTCTTTTAGCAGGGCAATCCTTAACGAACTTCTGTCCTGAGTGAGCTCCTTTTTCCTGCTGCCCTACTCATGATTGATTTCAGCTCGGTACTCTCCCATTAGTGTGAATGAATGGTGGAGACTTTTAGTGCAGAAAGATATGAAAATTATGTACCTACCATAATTCTTGATCTTCTTGGATGAAGTCTCCACCACTCATCCACATGCTCACCCACCATCTCCCGAGCTCACTCACTCTATTCTGGTCTTCACTCCCTCGCTGGCCCAGGCTGTGAAGACACTGTTGAGTTGACCCTTCTTATACGGGTCATTCAGACTATCTTATGTCTGGATTAGGTTAGTTTCCTAGGTTAGTTTACGCTGCACCTCCTTGGTCAAAAAGGTACGGAGGTGGTTGGAGGGTCGACACCGAGATAGCCTATACAGGTGCAAGCCAGCCTTGCGGTGCCACGCTTGCGTGGTCCTACCTTGGCATTGGTCCTCCTGAAGATATTTGGTTCCCACTGGGTCCTAGCGCATCCAGCTTAGTCATGTTAGTGTGAATGAGTGGTGAAGACTTTGTCCGAGAAGATCAAGAATTATGGTAGGTACGTAATTTTCATTTCTCGTACCCACAGGCAGACAACTATGGCTGGCAATGTTTTTATCTAGGGCTCACAGCCCTACTTCTGTTTCTGAGACTTCAAGGAAGTACTCCTTTCCTTGTAATCTACACTTCTAAGTTGGTCCTTGGACATTTTCATGGACCATGTCCCTTGCTTGATGGTCAACTAGCCCTTAGAGAGCATAAGCAATGCTCTTTCCTCAGTTGAGAGTAAGCCAACTCTTCTGGCACCTGTTTTTTCTTGCTTAGAATTTGGAGTCTCTGCTTCTCTCCTCTCCTCTCTCCCCCCCCCCCACTCTCTCTCTCTCTCTGATCCCCCCCAGTTGTCCTGGTCATCCTTTTTGCCACTACAAAGACCCTCCTCCGAAATCCACCTTCTTCTCTAATGGTCAGTTTTTACTTTGTTCTTTTTATATCCTATATCCTTTTGTCTATCCCGTGGGCTCCCTTACCCTAACCCATCATTTTTCGTACCCTTTCTTCCCTCTCCAGGCGAACAGAACTGAGGAGGCGGGGGGCCAGCATTGGTTACTGGCCAGCTCATGCGCATCGCGCCATACGTTCGCCTTGTGGGCAGTGCCATCTCCCACCTCTAAAGCTTTAAAGGTGTACACTCCTGCGGGGTCCTTATTTCTCTGGCATAGATCCACCAGTGATGAATGGTGACGATATTCTGGAAGATCAAGAATTACTGTGAGTACGTAATTTTCATTTCCAGGTTCCATCCCAGTTCACTATCCACCCTAAACCCTCCTCCTTGCACCACTTCCTCAGCCTGATGTTAATGGCTTCTATTCTTTGCTTCCTTGCTGAGCTGGCCTTCAGCACTGGCAGCACTTCTGAGAAGGCCACTCCCTACAACTCTTCTCCACAGTCTTGCAGCTCCCCTGCACTGTCTCTACCTCACATTCTGTCAGATCATTTAACCAAGGCATATTATTACATGAGGTTCCCCCAACCTCTGAGTGAGTGAGCCTATACCTGCTCTTTTGCCATTCCCAGCATACAGACCACCCTCCTGCTCTGGTGAGGCCCCCCTCCCATCTCACCCCTTTCACAATTGTCTCCCAGTAGTACAAACCTGCCACATCTTCCCCTTTTCCTCTTACCTACCCTGTTTACACTCTTGTTTAATGTGTTTCCTTCTTTCTCCCCCTCCCTCCCCATCCGGTCCCCCACTTCTCCCCATATGCTGCATGCTCACATGTTCCTGTCTGACTGTCTTCCCCCAACCCTTTTCAGTTGCCCTACCTGTTGTCCCCTTTATATTGTAGATGTACTCTGTCCTCTGCCATCGCCCCTACTGTTCTCAATTTCCCCTCTATTTTTCACCTCCCTAGTTGCACTGTGTTCTCCCGTATTTTCTGCTTCCCCTTTCCCTTTACTCTTCTGCTAGCACCCCTTCATACTCCAGCCTTCCCATGCCACTAGTACTTCTATCTCCATCCACTCTTGTAATCTCCTGATACCTCTCAGTGACCTGACCCCCGTCCTTTCCCTGCTTCCCACCTTGGTCCCTCCATCCCCTATCGTACTCAGTAGTTGGAGTCTGTTGTACACTGATACCCAATTGGTGCATCCCCTGCTGTCTCCCCTGCCTAACTCTCCTTCCCATGGTACTCCTTCCCATGGCTTGGAGGGACAGGAAGTGCATCCTTAGGATCACGAGAACATTTGCACGGGAGTCTGAGCTGGACATCATTGTCCACCTAGGGACAAATGACTTGGCTCATCATGAGATTAGAGCAGTGCAAAAGGATTTTGTAGAGTTGGGAAGGGGCTTAAGACAAGTAGCACACATAGTATCCTTCTCAGAGGTGCTGCCTGTCAGTGGCATGAGTGAGGCGAGGGTACTTTGCACCATGCAGTTTAACAAATGGTTAAAAAATGGTGTGGAGCACAGGGGTTTGGCTTCATTGGGGACTGGGGTTCTACCTGGAGGGACACCAGCCTATACTGGCAGGATGGTCTGCATCTGTCCAGGAAGGGAACAAGTCTTTTGGGCAATCGGTTTAAATGCTTCATTGGCAAGCCTTTAAACTAGTCAAGGGGGGAGGCACTGATAAGCAGAAGGAAAATCCCAGCCTCCCCCTACAAAACAGGGTACTAAATGAGAAAAAGACCAAGGTAGAAAGGTCAGTGGGGTTGCCGCTACAGAAGGTAAAGCCATCAAAAATGGAGAAGCAATGAGTACCAATGCCCGTAGTCTGGGTAACAAGCTTCCTGAATTAGTGGCCTTGATGGAGGAGGAAGATCTGGATATTGTGGCAGTCACAGAAACATGGTACACACAGAACCATGACTGGGACGTAAACATACCAGGATACACTATCTACAGGAGGGACAGGGAGGGTAAAAGAGGAGGAGGAGTAGCTCTCTACATAAGAGAAGAAATCAAAGCAACAGAACAAAAGGGTAAACAGGAGGAGAAGAAGCACTGTGGGTCAATTTGGAGGCAGGCAATGGCACCACAATCCACAGGGGTTAGAACAGACCCCTCTCAGGGGAGGAAATGGACAAGGAAATGATAGAAAGTATACTTAGAATGGCAGATAAAGGGAGATATTGCTGATGGGTGATCTGAATATGCCAGATGTTAATGGAGTGCAGTTGCAGCAGCCACTTCAAAGTGGGGTTATTCTGGATGCCCTACAGGGGCATGCCTTGAGACAACTAGTATTGGAGCCCACTCGAGAGGAGCAATCTTAGACCTGGTTCTCTCAAACGGAGATGAAGAAAGGATCACAGATGTAGAAGTGGGTAGCCATCTGGGAACTAGTGACCATCGAACAGTATGGTTCACAATAAACACAGCAATAGAGTCAAGCCATACAAAGACAAAGGTACTGGATTTTAGGAGGGCTGACTTTGTCAAAATGGGTGAGTGCCTAAGGAATGCACTAGAAATGGGCAGGAAGGAGGGTGGAAGAACAATGGGAATAATAAAACTGCCATCACAGAGGTAACAAGCCTTTGTGTAAAGCAAATAAACAAAATGAAACGAGGTAAGAAACCACTATGGTTCTCAAAGGAAGTGGCAGTGAAGGTTCAAGAGAAAAAGAAAGCATTCAGGAAGTACAAGGAATCACAGAAAGAACAGGACAGAGAACTGTATCAGTTAAAGCAAAAGGAAGCTGGAAAGGCAGTCAGAACAGCAAAGGCCCAAACCGAGGAAAAGATAGCCAACTCAGTTAAGAAGGGGGATAAAACCTTTTATAGGTACATCAGGGAGCAAAGGAAGACCAAGGGAGGGATAGTGAGGCTTAATAAAGGGAGGGAGGGTGGGCAGAGGGTGACTGTGAAAAGGCAGAGATACTAAACAAATATTTTGCTCAGTATTTACAAAGGAAGAGGGGAGGTACCTAAAACAAACAGTAGAAACACTCTGGATACAGAAGTTGATACCAGCCCATTTACAGAAGAAAGAGTTCTGAAAGAGCTCTTAAAACTGAAGGTGGACAAAGCAATGGGGCCTGATGGGATTCATCCCAGAATTCTAAAAGAACTAAGGATAGAACTAGTGACACCACACATACCTCTTTAACAAATCATGGGAGGATGGGGTGGTACCTGAGGACTGGAGGAGGGCAGATGTGATTCCCTTCACAAAAGTGGGAGCAAGGCAGAAGCAGGAAACTACAGACCTGTTAGTTTAACCTCAGTGGTAGGGAAAATGATGGAATCACTTCTGAAGGAAAGAATTGTTGCGTATCTAGAGGCCAGAGGGGCACAGGACCAAGGCAGCATGGATTCACAGCGGGAAGGTCATGCCAGACAAATCTGATAGATTTCTTTGACTGGGTGACCAAAGTAGTAGATCAGGGAGGGGCTGTGGACATGGCCTACCTAGACTTTAGCAAGGCATTTGACACAGTCCCACACAAAGATTAATATACAAGTTAGCCAGCCTGGGAGTGGGTACCAAGATGACAGCCTGGGTAAAGAATTGCTGGAGAATAGGACACAGAGAGTAATAGTAAATGAGTCCACTCTGAAAAAGAGGGGTTAGCAGTGGGGTACCACAGGGTTCAGTATTAGGACGGTCCTCTTCAATGTCTTTATAAGCGACATTGCAGAGGGACTGTAGAAAAAGTATGTCTCTTTGCAGATGACACAAAGATCTGCAACAGAGTTGATGCAAGGTGGGGTGGAAAGGATGAGAAGGGACTTGGCAAGGTTAGAGGAATGGTCAAATGTATGGCAGCTTAGATTCAATGCTAAAAGTGCAAGTAATGCACCTGGGAAACAAAACCCAGGGAAGAGTACACAATGGGGGGTGAGATACTAACAACAACAAAATGGAAAGGGACCTGGGGTAGTCATATCAGATGACCTAAAGGTGGGCAAGCAATGTGAGAGGGCAGCAAGGAGGGCTGGGGGATACTGGGATGCATGGAAGAGGCATCACCAGCAGAAAACAAGAAGTTATTATCCTCTGTACAGACAGCTGGTGAGACCACATCTGGAGTACTGCATGCAGTTCTGGAGACCCAATCTCCGCAAAGACATAGACAGGATGGAAGCTGTCCAGAGGAGGGCAACTAAAATGGTGCAGGGTCTGCACCGGAAAATATTATGAAGTGAGACTTAAGGAGCTTAATATGTATAGCCTCGAGGAAAGGAGGGAGAGGGGGGACATGATAGAAACTTTCAAGTACCTCAAGGGAATCAACAAAGTCCAAGAGGGTAGCATCTTTCAAAAAAGAGTGTGCAAGAACAAGGGGCACAATTTGAAGATAGAAGGGGCGGCTCAGAGGTAATTTAAGGAAGTATTTTTTCACAGAGAGGGTTGTGGATGCATGGAACAGCCTTCCAGAGGAGGTTGTGGAGTCAAAAACAGTGGTGGAATTCAAGCATGCATGGGACAGTCCTAAGACAATTCTAGGGGGTGGGGGTAGGAAGAAGTAGGCTGCTGGTTAACTAGGATCTGCAGCTTATCCATCAGGTAGGGAAATGGGCAGACTGGGTGGGCCAAGCGGTCCTTATCTGCCGTCAAATTCTATGTTTCTATGTTTCTATGTTACTCCACCTCACTTCCACAGGCTTCCTCTCCATCTAGGGTAGAGGTACCAAATGCATCTCATCCTCCCCAACCCCTCCCACTATAGCTTATTTCTCTGTCTCTTGCTCTGTCCACTTACTCATTCTTCCTTCCACATGGTCTGACCAGCTGTCCCCCCACCCACCGATGTTCTCAATTCTCACTTTGGCTTCCACACTTTCTCCATCAAGTAACTGAACCTCCTGCACACTGGGCACCCCCCTGCCTCCCACATTGTCCATGTAAATACTGCTGCCTTGTATCCTGTACAGTACACCACACTGCCCATACTCTTCTGCTCTCTGTACAGTTTACCTACCTCTTATTACTGCTTGGTCAAACCCTTACTATGCTTATTGGCAGTCTTGTGCTGTATACCTTCTCTTTCCTATATGGTCCTATGCACTAACTAACGAACAAAATAACCAGATGGATTGCTTCTTGGTTTGGGTAAGCCTGTGGATGTGGTATTCTTAGATGTTACTAAAGCATTTGATAAAGTGCCTCATGGTGGGTTAACAAACACCTTGATTGGTGTTAACACCCCAGACAAAATAACCAGATGGATTGCTTCTTGGTTGAGGAATAGGAGGCAGAGGGTGATGATAAGAGGAATAAGCTCGAGCTGGATTGGAGTTACTAGTGAAGTTCCCCAAGGGTCGGTGTTGGGCCCCTGCCTTTTAATGTAAATATGTATTCAATGAGGTGTAAACATGGAATATGGGTGTCGAAATTCGCTGACAACACGCATATTGGTATTAGGGTTGACAGCCCCGAAGGCATAAATGACTTACAGCCTGCACTAAATGGTCTAAGTATAACGGCAGAAGAACACAAATTGTAATTTTACTTTGAAAAGTGTAACGTAATGCATCTGGGGAGAAGAAACATCAATGCTAAATATACACTATCGGGTAGGCAGCTCAAGGTAGTAGACAATGAGAAGGCTCTAGATATCATTGTTTCTAAAGAATTACATTTTAAAGATCATTGCAACCATGTCATTCAAAAAGCTAACAGGTTATTAACTGGTATTATGAGGCACATCAAAAGTAGAACAAGGGAGGTGATTGTACCACTCTATACCTCACTGATTAGGACTCACCTACAGTATTGTGCTCAGTTCTGGGCACCAGGAACAAAATTAGAGATCAGAAACCTTGATAGGGTACAAAAGAGGGCCACTAAAAGGTCAAGGATCTCAAGGACCTGGAGTACAATGATAGGTTAAATAGCTTGGGATTATTCCCCCTGGAGTACTGGAGGTTGAGGGGGGACATGTGTTTGTTGTTTAGAACCATGTCTGATGATGATTTATGGGACTGTGTAGGTCTTAAAATAAATGATCAGCCCTACAGTACAAGATCTCAGCCCCTTCTGCAAAAGGGTGAGATAGGCCACCCAAGAAAGAGGTCTAGTTGGTATAACCAGAGGGTAATAGCACTTTGGAACTCACTACCAATAGTTGTGGTGGGAAGTAGAAACATGGTGGAATTCAAGTGTAAATTTAATGATTACTGCATTCATAATAACATCATGGGCTATAGATAACTCTGAAGGTGAGCTATATGGACATTTCTAATCCACCCATTAATGACCTATGATACCTATAAACTTCACTATCCTTCACTCGGTTAGAGAGTCGTTCCACCCTACTAGTTGAACTCACCTAGTGAATCTGCCTTTGTGGTCCTACCTCACATAGGGAGTAACTATAGTCTCTCAGTCTGTCCTTCCTCCTCAGGCATACCCCAGATAGTCAATAGCTATGCGAGTAATCTGAGAATTGTGTGATGTGATAGATTCAAACCCTTGCCTTGTCTATGTAATGATCTTCCTGGACATAAGTCTCCACCACTCATTCACACTATTGGGATCTGCGTCGGAGGCACCAGGACCCATCGGGAGCAAACTTTTGCTGGAGGGTGGCGCCAGAGATGGCGCCGCGGGCTGATGTGAGCACTAGCTTTCATGTGACAATGACTATCTCGCTCGACCCTCCAACCGCCTCAGTTCCTTTTTTCCTGCCGTCGAGTGCACTTCAGTGACGACGTCGCTCGACTGTCGGGAGTCAAACTTCAAACTAGCAGCATAGTTTTCAGTTTTGATTATTTTGTAGTATTATCTCGATATAGTATCACTTAAGTTTATTCTTCTTTTTAGATAAAATAAAGAAGTCTCAGCCTACATTGATGGAGTTGACCATGAGCAGGTCAGGTGACGGTAGGGAGACTTCGTATGAAAGCTGTTCAGTCAGTCGGGCTGGGTCCGGTCCGCTGCCTTCTCCGGAGGGGGGGGTCTGACAACGGTCAGTCCAATGCCCGGGATGGATGGTCTCATGAAGCATAAAATAAACGGTCGTGATTCTCGGCAATCGCTCGCCTCGAGCTCTTCTTCGCCCACAGGTCTAAAAAGAGAAGGCATCATTCGAGGTCACCCTCTGATATGTCTGCGCATAGACGCTCGGTTATTGGGGCTAGTTGCTGGTCTCCTCCTTCGGAGTCGCCAACCTCTGCTTCTGGTAGCCAACGGCTTCGACATTGGAGCCCTACCCCGCCCGCAGGTAGGTCTTCAGATGAGCAGTTTCGTCAGTGGGCCGCTCTTATGGAGCAATGGGCTCGGAGGTTGGTTCAGCTACCTGGCTCGGTCGCTCGTGGGCCTTCGGGCTCTTTGGGCGACCAGGTAGCGCGGTTGGACTTTCCTGGTCGCGTGGCACCTTCTTCGGTGCCGTCAACTCCATGCTTAGGTGTTCCCCCCCTCACATGGCTACGGTGCAGGGGGCCACACCGATGCCCTTATCTCCTGCTCTTTTTTCTTCAAAATCTGTTTTTCAGAGTCTGGGAGTGTTTTTGGCGCCCTCGGCACCGTGCGGCCTCTCGGCGTCGATGGTGCGCTCGGCGCCATGCGGCTTCTTGGTGCCGCACAGCTTCGCGGCGCCGTCCAGCTTCTCGGCGCCACGTGGTCCCTCGGGGTCATTCTCGGTGCCATGCGCCTCCTCGGCGCCGGGGGCTCTCGGGGCTCCCTCTGTTTTCCAGGACTCCTCTTTTCACTCATTTCCTTCTTCCTTCTCTTCTGATTTTCATTCCTCTCCTGTCCATACAGTCCCTCCTGGACTGTCAGGAGATGACGTTGAGCCTGACCCAGACCTTCAGTTGGGTGATGAAGTGGACGAAGCAGGATCTATAACTGCTACAGAGCCTGTGGTCGAGAACCTGTCCTTTAAGTCTCTGTTGAGAAATCTGAGTTCCACACTTTCTCTCCAGACTACAGACATCGATCCTGGGAAATTGTTAAGACTCCAATACCTTCATGCCTCGGAGATCCCTACGGATTTGACTCCTCCAGTTCAGCCTTCCTTCGAGACGCTGTCTCAAATGGTATGGAATAATCCTGCTCTCACCCCTTCGGTGGCTAAATCCATCGATAGGAAATATTCAGCCCCCAAGGATCGTCCCATTTTGGCATCTCAAGCCTTTGCGGATCCTATTGTAGTCCTGGCAGAGAATGATAAGGTCGTCCTTCCTCAAACTAGTACAGCTCGACCTATTAACAAAGAATCTCATAAGATAGACACCTTAGGTAAGAGAGTCTTTGCTGCTTCTACCCTAAGTATGCGTATTGCCAGTTACCAAGGCTATTTTTCCCAGTATGAGTATATCCTGTGGCACTCTATCAAGCAAATGGTTGAAGCTCTACCAGAGTCGGATTCAAAGCCAGAGCTTCTTCAAACCATTACCAGAGGTATTGAATCTAACAACCAGCAGGTTAAAGCAGCCATGGATGCTTTCGACACTGCTTCCCGTTCAGCAGCTGCTGGTATTTGCACCCGCCGCCATTCCTGGCTGCGCACCGGAGCTTCACGGATGATGCGCAACAGCAGGTGATGGCATTGCCCTTTGATGGTGCTTATCTTTTTGGTCCTCAGGTAGAGCAAGCTCTAGAAGCTACACAAAAGACTAGGTCAGCCATTAAGTTGGCTCGACCCCCTCCTACCCACTCTCGAGGGCATATCAGTAAACGTCAGTTTCATAATCATCAGTCCTTTTGAGGCAGGGGCAGAGGAAGTTTCCATAAGAACCAACCTGCCCAACCTCAAAAGAAGGTGCAACAGAAAGCGCAAGGGCCCAAAGCGCTCAGCGCTACCTTATGAATTGCTGGCCCAAGTCCCATCTCAACTGCCCGAGGTGGACTTTTCCTCTCTGGTTGGAGGTCATCTGATGCACTTCTACAGCCAGTGGAAGTCCATAACCTCAGACAAATGGGTCCTTCAGATAATTCGCGAGGGGTATTCACTCAATCTTGTGGCGACCCCTCCGGATCGTCCTCCCAAACGGCAGCCAGGGCTGTCTACCCTTCAGTCAGACCTTCTTGCCGCCGAGATTCAGGGCCTTCTGAACAACAGGGCAGTAGAACTGGTGCCACTGCATCAACGAAACACGGGGTTCTACTCCCATTACTTTCTGGTTCCAAAGAAGTCCGGGGGAATGGGCCTCATTCTAGATCTCAGAAAGCTAAACAAATTTCTGCACGAGAGAAATTCAAATGATTTCTCTGGGAACCCTGTTACCTTTGCTTCATCAACCGACTGGCTAGCCTCCCTAGACATGCAGGATGCTTACCAGCACATTCCTATTCACCGAGGCATCACAAATTCCTGAGGTTTGTGGCTCTGGAACAACATTATCAGTTCAGAGTCCTGCCTTCCGGCTATCCTTAGATGCCAGCAGTTTTTACAAAGTGTTGTGCAGTTCTGCAGCGCACCTCAGAAAAGTCGAATACAGGTGTTCCCTTATCTGGACGATTGGCTTCTAGCAAGCCCTTCCAGGCAAGGGACTCTGGATGCCATAGAGATGGCCTCTTGCCTCCTCACGTCCATGGGAGTTCTGCTGAACCTCAAGAAATCGCAACTGCAGCCCTCCCAGAGGCTCCTTTTTATAGGGACTCTTCTGGACACCTCCTGTGCAAAGGCTTTTCTTCCAGAAGACAGAAGGAACGATATCCTTCAGATGGCCCGTCACATCGGAGAAAACAGATCAGTTACAGCTCTCTCGATGCAATGGATGCTAGGCCTCATGGCATCCTCAGTGTTCACTGTACCACTAGCACGTCTGCACATGAGAACCACCCAGTGGATGCTCAGTACTCAGTGGTCCCTAGCCACTCATCCGCAGTCCTATCTCATCAAGGTGACAGAACCTTTAAAGAGGTCACTCACCTGGTGGTCTCAAGAGAGCAATCTCCTGGAAGGATATCCCTTTGCTCCTCTGGACCATCAAATCTCCATTACCACGGACGCATCCCTAATGGGGTGGGAGCTCACTGTCAGGCTTCCACACTCAAAGGTGTGTGGACTCAACTCAGTCCAGCTTCACATAAATGTCCTAGAAATGAAGCGTCCTTTATGCGTCCGAGCTTTGAAGGACATTCTCTGTCACAAGAACATTCTCCTTCAAATGGACAACAAAGCAGTGATGTATTACATCAACAAACAGGGCGCTGCTCATTCTTACCCCTTATGCAGGGAAGCAATGAGGGTATGGGAATGGTGCTTGGAGCAAAAGGCTTTAATTCAAGCGGTCTACCTGCCAGGTGTACAGAACGACTTGGCAGACCATCTCAGCAGAACAGAGACAGATCCTCACGAATATCTCTCGACTCAACCATAGTTCAGTCACTATTCGAAGAGTGGGGAACTCCAGACCTGGACCTTTTTGCATCCCCACTCAATGCAAAACTGCCTCTCTTCTGCTCCAGAAATCCAGGGCCTGGCATTTTCTGTCAGGATGCGTTCAGGCTGCGGTGGACAAAATGCTTTCTTTACACCTTACGCCTCTTCCTCTAATTCGAGAGTACTCCTCAAGTTCAGTCCCAGGGGACAAGATGATTCTCATTGCTCCTTTTGCCTCGGCAGCTGTGGTTTCCACTACTCAACAATATGTTGGCAGCTCCTCTGAGACCACTTCCCCTGCAGATGAACCTTTTGACTCAGGGACCGGTGTTCCATCCCAACCTGAGATCGCTTCACCTTCACGCTTGGCTCCTGAAGAGGTTGAAGTAAACCGGTTCAATGTCTCTCGAAGAGTTTCAGATATTCTTCTGGCTGCACGGAAGCCAACCACTCGGAAAACTTACACAGCCAAGTGGAAGCGTTTTTCGCTCTGGTGTGCAAAGTCCTCTTTGAATCCCTTTTCCTGCCCACCAGATAAGGTTTTGGAGTACCTCATTGGACCTCTCAAATTCAGGTCTGCAGTACTCTACAGTCAAAGTTCACCTTAGTGCCATTTCAGCGTATCATGAGCCTATTTTGTCCTTAACACTGGCTCAGTTACCTATGGTTAAGAGATTTCTTAGAGGAATTCTGCATACCAGACCTCCTACAAGACGTCCAGTTGCAGCCTGGGACATTAATCTTGTGCTAGACATGCTCACTCAGAAACCTTTCGAACCTCTGGCTACCTGTGAGCTAAAATTTCTCACCTGGAAGACTGCCTTCCTAGTGGTCATTACCTCAGCCCGCAGGGTCTCTGAGATTCATGCCCTGGTCACAGACCCTCCATATACTGTGTTCCATAAGGACAAAGTAGTTCTTCGTACTCATCCTAAATTTCTTCCTAAGGTTGTGTCAAATTTCATCTAAACCAACCTTTGGTCCTTCCCTCTTATTTTGGGACTTCCAAAATGAAGGGAACGTTCTCTTCATTCTTTGGATGTTAAGAGGCCTTACGTTTCTATCTAGATAGAACCAAGGATTTTCAGCAGAGCCCAGCAACTATTCGTTTCCTTCCAGTGAGACCCGCTGGTCAACCTGTCGCCATCAGATGTATCTCATCATGGCTAGTGGCATGCCTTAGCCACTGCTATTCCATGGGCGCAGGTTAAGTTGGAGAGGTAGAGTTTCGCTCACTCTACTTCATGACGGTGTGGCATCCCTGGCGAAGTGCATAGCGTGCCCATTGCAGACATCTGCAATGCGGCCACCTGGAGCTCAGTGCATACTTTCGTTAAACATTATGCACTTGATGTCCATGCCAGACGACATTCTTCCTTTGGCAGAGCCATCCTTAATGGACTTCTGTCCTAGAATCGTGAGCTCTTGGTCTCTCCTGCCGCCCTCTCGGGGGATTATTAGCTCGGTACTCTCCCAATAGTGTGAATGAGTGGTGGAGACTTATGTCCAGGAAGATATGAAAATTACATACCTACCGTAATTCTTGATCTTCTTGGACGAGTCTCCACCACTCACTCACACGCCCACCCTCCATCCCCCGAGCTCACCTCTGTTGTTGGTCTTCACTCCCTCAAATCTTTAGGCCATGAAGACTTCTTTGTTGACCCTTCTTCGGAGTGCATGGGACTATCTTATGTCCGGTCTTTGGAATTAAACTACCCTTGTAGGTTAGTTATGCTGCACCTCCTTGGTAAAAAAGGTACTGAGGCGGTTGGAGGGTCGATGCCGAGATAGTCATTGCCGCGCGAGCTAGGGCTCACGGCGCCATTCCTCGTGGCGCCATCTCTGGAGCTGACCCTCCAGCAAAAAGTTTGCTCCTGATGGGTCCTGGTGCCTCCGGTGCAGATCCCAATAGTGTGAATGAGTGGTGGAGACTCGTCCAAGAAGATCAAGAATTACGGTAGGTACGTAATTTTCATTTAGTGTGTTTTTTTTTCCCTGTATCCTCTTGTGCAATATTCAATAAAGTGTTTTAAACACACACAAAAAATATAGCTGTTGAGCTCCTGGTCGGGATACACATTTTCCATATTGTAAGTAATGCCCCTTGACAGTGTTGAAGCTAACAAAAAATGAAATTATGGTCAGTCTGATAGCATTTCTTTCTCAGGCAACAGATCGTAAATAAATAAAATGCATTCTTTTTAAGATAAAAAGAAATTACTCTTTCACAACAGCAGATTTTTTGTCAAAGCCTTGTACATAGTGTATGAGAAAGGAACAGAATGACTGAATTTGCCATGCGGACTTGATCTTCCCTGTGTCAGCCTTCACCATTCATCGCTGTTGGGTGTAAGCCGGAGCACAGCACCCCGTGGGAGCTTTTTTTGTTGTTGTTGTTGTTGTTAGGGGGAGGAGCCGGCACCGGCTGCACTGCCCACGAGGCCAACACAGTGTGTGGCGCTCACAGGTTGGCCAGAAATGGCTGTTGTCTCCTCCTCCACCTCAGTTCTGCCATTGAGACAACACCTCTCCTGCAGCAGCAGAATAAAAACTGCGTCACAGCGACCTAAGTTTCAGCATGACACTGCAACTCCTCAGAGCTGCATTTGATGACACCTCGGAGCTGCATTCGACACTGCCTAGTGAAATCTTTGCCTCAGTTCTGCCATGTGTTACTCGGCACTGTTATTGAAGATCTAGTAAGATCTTTCCTTTTTATTTCCTTAACGGCATTGAGTCTTTACTGTTTATTGTTTTAAGTTACCGTTCGCATCATGCCAGGTTTGTGGGACAAAAAGCAATCTTCAAAAGTGAGCCAGCCTCCTGTGCATTGGTGTCCCTGTGGCCAGCACATTTCCGTGATGGACTGGCATGATACCTTGGACCTCAGCATGATATGGACAACTGCAATGCCTGCTTCTCGATGGACCGTCATGTTCTTGAGTACCGCGTGTTCAAAGTCAACAGGGCTTTGCTGACTTTGGGGGGCGGCGTCACTCATGAGAATCCAAGCGCAGGTCACTTTGCCCTTCCTCTGGGTCCCCTCCCAGGCCTATACAGTCCAGTGAGGAAAGGGCCTCCTCCTCCTCCTCTTCTAGCCGTGCCATGGAGGAGGCCTCTTCCGCGGTGCCAGAAGACTGATCTGGTCCCCCCCCCACCGGAGCCAGGCCAGGAGCACCGCCCTGGTAGTTACCTCCTTTGAGGTGCAGGCTACCCCGGTGTTGCAGTCCACAGTTGCTGGGTCCAGCATGGGATACTCCTCAGCGTCTCCCGCTGGCGCCATCTCAGATCCCGGAGCCATTCGTGGCTTCAGTGATCGAGGGGCACTGGGCCCACCTGCAGCGCTGTTTGCGGCTCCAAGGGTGAGAGAACCCTCGGGGTTGCCAGTTTGGAGGTCTTTTGGATCTCCTTCTCTCTTTAGCTGGATGATCAGGAGTCCAACCCAGACTGGGAGCCTGTCTCGTCAGAGTCAGTGGGTTTTCCGGGGCACAGGACCATTGCTCCTTCCCAGGTGCCCATCCCCATGGCTCTAGTGACTGTGGTTGGGGGCGGGGTGCAGGATAGCTGTTCTGGGTCAGGGGAAGCGGTGGATCTTCCTGGACTAAAAGTCTCCACCATTCATTCACACTAATGGGACTATGCTGGAAGCACTAGGACCCAGCGGGAGCCAAAAATCTTCAGAAGGGCCAGCTCTAAGGTAGGATCACGCATGCACAGTGCTGCAAGGCTGGCTTGCGCTATATAGGCTATCTTGGCATCGACTCTCCAGCCACCTAAGTTCCTTTTTTCCTGCCGTCGAGTGCGCTTCAGTAACGATGTTGCTCACCCGCCGGGAGTCAAATCTTCATGTCTATATGACAGCAACTTCATTCGTTCAGTATTTGATTCAGTTTTAGTATTTTTAGTGGCTATTTATTTAAAAAAAAAAAAAAGTAAAGCAAAGTAACAAAGAGAAGAAGTCTTCTTTGGCCTGCCATTGACGGAGTCGACTATGAACGGTGCCAGTGATGGTAGGGAGACTCTGCTGGAAAGCTGTTTTGGCAGTGGGGCTGGGTCCGGTCCACCACCCTCTTTTGGGGGGGGTCTGACCACGGGCAGTCCGGTGATTGGGAGGAAGGGCAGTCCTCCCAAAAGCACAAAAAAAAGCAGGCCCATTCCCGATCCTGATCGGGGGCTCGGCACCACTTGACCTCGAGCTCTTCTTCCTCCCACCAGTCGAAGAAGAACTGGGACTGCTTGACGTCACCCTCTGGTACATCTGCATTGAGATCATCAGTAGCAGAGGAAAGTAGGCTGATTCCATCGGGGTCTCCTGAGTCCCTAGCAGCCGTGATCCTTGGTTCCGGAGTTCCTCCCAACCCCTTGGGGGGTTCTTCTGTGGAGCAGTTTCATTATTGGGCCGCTCTTATGGAGCAGTGGGTTTGGTGGTTGTCCCAACTGCCTTTGCCTGCGGTCTTGATCCCGGGGCCTTCGGGCTTAGGGACTGTTGGTCCACTGTTGGAGTGGTTGGATCAGCTTGATTGCACGGTGCCTTCAGTGCCATCAACACTGCTCCCTAGTGCCTTTCCCCTCACATGGAAGCACCATATGGCCAGCACATGTACTGCTTTCTTCCCCTACTCCTCTTCACACTTTCAGGTCTCTGGTGGTGTCGCGGTGCTGGAGAGTCCTGGGGTTGGGGACTCCAGGCACTTGTTCGGCACTGACTGTGGCTCCAGCGCAGTTTTTGGCACTGACTCTGACTCAGGTGACAGGGTTGTGAACTCTGATTTCAGGGATGGCACCTCAGGCTCTTCCCCCTTCTTTTCCTACCTTTGCTATCCCTTCCGGATGAGTCTGATCCTGATCTGTGCCTGACAGATGATGTGGACGAGGAGTCGTTTTATGGGGTAGTTAGTAAGCCCTCTACTTCAGCTGAGCCTGTGGTCGAAGACTTTTCCTTTAAATCTCTGCTGAAGAATGAGTTCCACCCTGGCTCTCCAGACTCCTGCGGTGGACCCTGGGAAGCTTTTGCACGTGCAGTACCTACAGTACATGTTCCTGAAATTCCTGTGGATCTGACTCTGCCAGTGCAACCCTCTTTTGAGACCCTTTCACAAGCGGCGTGGGGCAGACCAGTGCTCATTCCTTCCATGGCTAAGTCTATAGATAAGAAGTATGTTCCTCCTAAAGACAGGCCAGTCCTTACTTCTCAACCCTTTGCAGATGCCCTAGTGGTTCTGGTGGAAAATGACAAAGCCATTCTCCCCCAGGAATCCATGGCTCATCTGGTGAATAAAGAATCTTGTAAAATAGACACTCTCGGGAAGCGAGTGTTTGCTGCTGCTACCTGGGGTATGCATATAGCTAGTTACCAGGGCCATTTCTTTCAGTATGACTATATCCTCTGGCATTTGCTCAAGGCAACGGTCAAGGGCCTCCCAGAGTTGGACACTAACGTGGCACTCTTACAGAATATTACCAGAGGCATTGAGTCCAACAATCAGCAACTGAAAGCTGCTATGGATGCCTTTGACACTGCCTCTAGGGCAGCAGCAGCTGGGATTTGTACCCGACAACATTCCTGGCTCAGGACTTAAGGCTTCACAAATGATGCTCAGCAGAGAGTCATGACTTTCCCCTATGACGGTGTTTATCTGTTTGGCCCACAGGTGGAGCAGACACTGGAGCCGCTTAGAAAACCAGGACTACCATTAAAACTGAAAGGCCAGTTCCTTCTGCCTCTGAGAGGGGTGGGAGCTGCCGACAGTTTCATAACAGGCTGTCCTTTCGAGATAAGGGCCCAGGAGCCTTTAACAGGAACCAAACCCCTCAGCTGCAAAAGAAAATGCAGCAAAAGGCACAGACCCTGAAAGTCCCCAGTGCCACCCTCGGAAAACCAGGCCCAGGTCCCACTTCAGCTGCCCGAGGTGGATACCGCTACGGCAGTAGGAGGTCACTCAGAAAACCAGGACTGCCATTAGACTGCCAGATCGGCTCCTGTCGCCCCTCAGAGGGCTGCCGACAGTTCCATAACAGGCAGTCCTTTCGACTTAAAGGCCAAGGAGCTTTTAACAAGAACCAAACCCCTCAGCCATAGAAGAAAATGCAGCAGAAGGCATAGGCCTTGAAAGCGCCCAGTGCCACCCTCTGAAGACCCAGCCCATGCCCTACCTCAGCTGCCCGAGGTGGACACCGCTTCAGCAGTAGGGGGTTATCCGACTCAGTTTTACAAGCAGTGGAGATCTGTCACAACAGAAAAATGGATCCTCAGGATTATTCAAGAGGGATACTCTCTCAGTTTCGCAGAGATTCCTCCGGATCTTCCACCCAAGCGGCAGCCCAAACTGTCTGCCACTCAGTCAGACCTCCTTGCTTCCGAGATTCAGGGCGTTTTGAAAAACAGGGCAGTAGAAGTGGTTCCTCAGGTAGAACAGAACACAGGGTTCTACTCCCATTACTTCCTAGTTCCAAAGAAAACAGGCGGCATGTGCCCTATTCTCGATCTAAGGAAGTAAACAAATATCTGCTCAAAGAAAAGTTCAAGATGATCTCTCTGGGACCTTTACTACCTCTAATTTATCAGTACGACTGGTTGGCATCCCTGGACTTGCAGGATGCCTCCCAGCATGTTCTAGTGCACCCAAGCCACTACGCTTACCTTCGTTTTGTGGTTCTGGGTCAGCACTATCGGTTCAGAGTCCTGCCCTTTGGGCTGTCTTCCGGCACCACAAGTCTTTATGAAGTACTTCACAGTACTCACAGCATGTCTCAGAAAACTCGGCATTCAAGTGTGCCCGTATCTGAATGATTGGCTCCTAGCGAGCCCATCCAGGCAGGAAACACGGGAAGCAGTCTCCACAGCTTCCAAGTTCCTCACATCCATGTGGTGCTACTGAACCTGGCTTCAGCCCTCCCAACAACTTCTCTTCATAGGAGCCCTTCTGGACACCTCCAGAGCAAGGGCCCTTATTCCAGAGGACAGGAGGAATGACATTCTCCAGATGCTGGCTTCATCAAGGAGAACAACTGGGTTCAAGCTCTTGATGCAGCAAATGTTAGGTCTCATGGCATCATCTGTATTCATGGTGCCTCTGGCCTGCCTACTCAGTGGTCTCTGACCATGCACCCGCCGCAATCCTTCCACATCAAGGTGACAGAACCTCTAATGAGTTCACTTACTTGGTGGACTCAGGGAGAAAAGCTTCTCCAAGGCCTACCCTTTGCCCCAGTGGAACCCAGATCACATCACCACAGATGCATCTCTGACCATTTGGGGGAGCTCACTGTCAGGACCTCCACACTCAGGGACTGTGGAGCCGGGAGGAGCCCCATCTACACATCAGTGTCTTGGAGGTGAGAGCTGTCCTGTACACTGTCCAAGCGGTGAAGGATGTCCTCCATCACAAAGTAATCCTCCTTCAGATGGACAACAAGGCTGTGATGTACTACATCAATAAGCAGGGTGGGACGTACTCTTACCCTCTGTGCAGAGAAGTCATGAGAGTGTGGGAGTGGTGCCTCGCGCACAATGCCCCTAATTCAGGCAGTCTACCTGGTGAGAATCCAGAATGATCTGGCGGATCGCCTGAGCAGAACGGAGGCAGATCCACATGAGTGGTCACTCAACTCAAGCATTGTGTTATCGCTGTTCGAAGAGTGGGGTACTCCAAACCTGGACCTTTTTGCGTCCCCACTCAATGCAAAACTGCCTCTATTCTGCTCCAGAAATCCAGAACCTGGTGCTTTTCTGTCAGGATGCATTCAGACTGCGGTGGACAAGATGCTTTCTGTACGCATTTCCTCCTCTTCCATTAATTCAGAGGGTACTGCTCAAATTGGGGGCACGGGGGGGGCAGCATGATTCTCATTGCCCCATACTGGCCTCTTCAGATATGGTTTCCGTTGGTCAATGGATTGTTGGAGGTTCCTCTGAGGCAACTCCCCTTGTGAACAGACCTCCGCACACAGGGACTGGTGGTCCATCCCAACCTGCGATCCCTTCATCTCCATGCCTGGCTGCTTAGGAGATAGAAGTGAGTAGGTTTAATGTCTCTCAAAGAATCTCAGAAATCCTCTTAGCTGTGCATAAGCCATCCACTAGGAAGAATTACACGGCGCAGTGGAAATGGTTTTCCTTTTGGTGTGCAAAGTCCACCCTGGACCCCTTTGTTTGCTCACCAAGTAAAGTGCTAGAGTACCTGCTAGACCTGTTGAATGCAGGACTGCAGTATTCGACAGTAAAAGTACATCTATTCGCTATTTCCGCCTACCACAGGCTAGTGCAGAATATGTCGTTGGCTCAGTTGCTGCTAGTCAAGAGATTCCTTAAAGGTGTTCCTACACACTAGGCCCCCAGTCAGGAGACCGGTGGCTGCATGAGATATCAATCTCATGCTAGACATGCTAACCCGTAAGCCCTTTGAGCCTCTAGCAGCCTGCGACTTGAAGTTTCTGACCTGGAAGGCAGCCGTTCTAATGGCCATTACCTCCACTCTCAAGGTTTCTGAAACACATGCCTTGGTCACAGATCCCCTCTTACCTGGTATTTCACAAGCACAAGGTGGTTCTCAGAACTCACCCTGAGTTCTTGCCTAAGGTGGTCTCAGAATTTCATCTTAGATAGATAGATATTTTATTTCTATAGCACCCATCTCCACAGACTCTGGGCGCTGCACAATAAAACATACATTTAAAACAAAGACATTATAAAAATACAAAACACAGATGGAAGCATACAATTTAGAATAAATTTTCGAATAAGTTAAAAACATACTCAGTAAAATGCTTGCTGGAATAAATATGTTTTAAGGCCCTTTTTAAAAGGCTTCTGCCAAAGGGGCTTCCTTTAAATAACAAGGCAGGGAGTTCCACAGGGTAGGTGCAGTCACCGAAAATGCTCTATCCCCCGAATGCCGCAATATAGTCCTAGGAATTCCTAGGAGGCTTTCCCCAGCAGAACAGAGGGCCCGGGCTGGTCGGTAGGGGACAAGGAGATCTTGCAGGTAGACTGGACCCATTTTGTGCAGGGTCTTATAGGTCAATAGCCCTATCTTGAAGACAACCCTCCACTGGACCGGGAGCCAGTGCAGTCCGCGGAGGACTGGAGTGATATGTTCACACCTTTTCATCCCTGTCAATAATCTCGCTGCCACGTTCTGCATCAACTGCGGTCTGCAGAGGTTGCCTCCAGATAACCCTAGGTACAGGGCATTATAGTAGTCCAACCTGGAGGTGACGAAAGCATGTACCAGCTTGATTATGTCATCAAGCGGGATCAGGGCTCGAATTCGGGTGATATTCCTGAGATGATAAAACCCACTTCTCATCACGGCTGACACCTGAACATCAAGTGTCAGGACGTCATCCAGGATTACTCTCAAATTCTTCACCTGTCTAGAGAGGGCTATGGGCACTCCCCCTACACTAGGTCAGGGGGTAACACCACCCCCCCACCACACCCCAATGACCTGGCTCCACAACCGGTACCTCAGTCTTGTCTGTGTTAATCTTAAGCCAACTGTGAATCATCCACAACTGGATTTCCTCAAGGCAGCTGTTAAATACATAGAAACATAGACTTTGACAGCAGATAAGGACCGCTTGGCCCACCTAGTCTGCCCATTTCCCTACCTAGAGGATAAGCTGCAGATCCTATTTAACCAACAGCCTATTTCTTCCTACCCCCCAACAAAAATTGCCTTATGTCTGTCCCATGCATTCTTGAATTCTCCCACAGTTTTAGACCCCACAACCTTCTCAGGAAGGTTATTCCATGTGTCCACCACCCTCTCTGTGAAAAAAAATACTTCCTCACATTACCCCTGAGCCGTCCCCTCTTTATCTTCAAATTGTGTCCCCTTGTTCTTGCATATCTCTTTTTCTGAAAGATGCTACCCTCTTGGACTTTGTTGATTCCACTGAAGTACTTAAACATTTCTATCATGTCCCCCCCCCTTTCCTCATGGGCATACATATTAAGCTCCTTTAGCCTCTCCTCATATGGCTTCTCTTGCAGACCCTGCACCCTATTAGTTGCCCTCCTCTGAACTGCCTCCATCCTGTCTATGTCCTTGCGGAGATGGGGTCTTCAGAACTGGACACAGTACTCCAGATGGGGTCTCACCAACTGTCTGTACAGGGGGATAACAACTTGCTATTTTCTGCTGCTGATGCCTCTCCCTATACATCCCAGTATCCCCCCAGCCCTCCCTACCGCCTTCTCACATTGCTTGCCAACCTTAAGTCATCTGATATGATTGCCCCAGGTCCCTTTCCATTTTTGTTATTAACTACCTCCCCCATTGTGTAATCTTCCCTGGTTTTTGTTTCCCAGGTGCATTACTTGCACTTCTTTGCATTGAATCCAAGCTGCCATACTTCTGACCATTCCTCCAACCTTGCCAAGTCCCTTCTCATCCTTTCCACGTCTCCTTGTGTATCAACTCTGTTGCAGATCTTTGTGTCATCTACAAAGAGGCATACTTTTCCTCCAGTCCCTCTGCAATGTCGCTTATAAAGACATTAAAGAGGACTGGACCCAGTACTGAACCCTGCGGTACCCCACTAGTAACCCCTCTTTCTTCAGCGTGGACTCCATTTACAATTACCTTCTGTGTCCTGTTGTTCAGCCAGTGTTTTACCCAGGCTACCACCCTGGGACCCACTCCAAGGCTGGTTAATTTTTTTGAAATTATATTTCTTTATTATTTTATATAAAGGTAATATACCTAAGAAAATAGTACAGGGATTACACATTATGACCAATGACATAAACTGTATGGCAGCTGCAGTGTGACAATATACAACATTTTACAGAAATCCCTGATTCTAGAAAAACAATGAAAAATCCCCCATACCCCCCAACCCAAATCCCTTGGCCCTCATCCCCCCCCCCCCGGATGTGCCTTCTACAAAGGAACAAGAAAAAAAAAGGAAGGAAAAAGAAGATAGGAAACTGATCCTGATACATATGAGATGCATAAAGGTGCATCAGCTGCCAAGGTAGCTAGAGGTGTACCCAACAGGACATTAATTCAAATAAAGAGCATATAATTTGCCCTATTTCCGCTCAAACAAAACCAAACAATTCCGAGAACTTGCTATTAACCTTTCAGTCTGAAAGCAGAGAGAAATTTTGCTGATCTATTCTGCATACGAGATAACCAATTGGTCCATCCAATGCCTAAGAACCAATCTTTTAACGACCATCAAAATTAAAGCCATATGGAATCTACGCTCCATCACCTATATATTGGAAATCATCCCTAAGATACAAACTTCTATAGTAAATAAATCACCTAGGCCCAAGAGAGGGTCTAGGTTAGATTGGATGGCCTGCCATAACGGAGCCACCTTCTCACAATGCCAGAAGATATGTACCAGGTTCCCTTCCACTGTGCCACACCTTGTGCATAGAGTTGAAGATAATCTATTTAATTTAACCAGTTTAACTGGGGTGTAATACATGTTATTCAATATATGGTATTGGGTGAGTCTATGTCTGTCTTGAGCGAGATACCGGTATGTGTCTGCCCAAATCTGATCCCAATCTAGGAGGGTGTCTGGCAGAAGAGAGGACCAACATTTGGAGCCAGCCATGGGATCCGGGAATTTAGTGTCCAGTAGGAAAGAACAAAGCTTAGAAATACTATGGGCCTTGCTTGCCTGTTCCTGTATCTGCTTTAAGAAGGGTTTAATTTGAGAAGGTATGGGGTTGGGGCTGAAGCTGGAAGCCACTAGGTGTCGTAACTGAAAGACTTTAAAAATATGCTTCTAAGGAATGTTATACTTGGTCAGAACCTCCCCAGAGAGTAGAAGAGAGTTGTTCAGGAATAAGTCGTCCACACAACAATCTCTCAGCTGAAGAAGCCAGTCTAGAGAAAGCGGGAGACCACCGATCCTAATATTTAAATTTAGGGTAAGAGGTTGGGAAGTGTCTTTCCTAGGAGAGAGATTGAAAAAATGCCAGCATTGATTTAGCACTTTAATAGAGGTACCAATGACGCTCCCCTGTAAAAGTGGAGGCAAAGTAGAAAGGCTATAATAGAGGATTCTGGATGGGGGAAGGCCAAACTTGGTTAAAATCTTTTTCTCAAGTTGTACCCAAATTGGTAGATATTCATCCGCCCTCTGGTCATACCACCTCCCAATTTTCGCCATGTGTCTTGCCCAGTAATAGAGCATAAAATTGGGAAGACGAAGGCCCCCCCCCTTCTCTTTGGGTAAATTAAGTTTTAAAAAGGCCTTCCTTTGCTGTTTACCCTGCCAAATGAACTTAGAGATAGACCTATGAAAGTGATGAAAATAGGACATCGGCAGGTAAATGTTCATTAGGCTAAGTGGATAGAAGACCCGAGGCAACACATTCATCTTAACAATATTAATACGACCCCACAGCGATAAAAGGAGGGCAGACCATCTCTGAAGGTCTTGTTGAATTTTAATCAATAGATTATCTAGGTTAAGCTTCCTGAAGAGTTCAAGATCTTTAGTAAGGTAAATGTATAAATATTTGAGAGAGGAATGGGCCCATTTCACACCAAACTGGGAGAAGTTGACCTGAAGTGTATTTACATTCAGTGGGAATATGACTGATTTAGCTAAATTCAGCTTGTAATTAGCCACTTGGCCAAACTGGGCAATGATGTGTAGTATGTGTGCTAGAGACATTTCAGAGTTAGTCAAGTGTGAAAGAATATCGTCAGCATAGGCTGAGAGAACCAGAGACTGTTGCTGAATGAAACATCCCGTGACCAGTGGAGAGTTTTTGATACTGAGAAGGAGAGGCTCCAGATGTAGATTAAACAGGAAAGGTGACAGCGGACAGCCTTGCCAGGTGCCTGTAAATAACGAGAATCGAGAAGAAAAAACCCCGTTACAATAAATTCTGGCAGTAGGGGATTGGTAGACCGATTTGATCCATTGAATAAAGAGCTCTGGGAAGCCCATTCTCTTCAATATAATCCAGAGAAATTCCCAGTGGACTCTATCAAAGGCTTTCTCCACATCTAATGATATCAGAGCCATAGAGAATTGGGAGTCTTGGGCAGCCTGGAAAACATGTGGGAGAGTACGCAGGTGGTCTATAGAGGATCTGCCCTGCACAAACCCTACTTGTTCAGGACTCAGCAAGTTGAGCCAAACCCATTTGAGTCTAAGGGATAGGATTTTCGTTAGAATTTTAATGTTGTAATTAAGAAGAGAAATTGGGCAGTAACTAGCAGGATCCATCTGGGATTTGTCTGGTTTCAGTATCAATACAATAGTGGCTTCTAGCAGGGAAGGGTCCACGGTGTTAGCGCTAAACATGTACTCAAATAATTTCGTGAGGAGAGGGGCAAGTTCCTTCCCAAAAGTTTTATAGAAATTGGAGGGGAAGCCGTCGAGTCCCGGAGCTTTGCCCAGAGCAAATTCCTTGATCACCTCCTCCACCTCCATTACCGTGATAGGAGTAATCAGAGTTTCTCCTAGGTGAGTTTGGAGGTTAGGAAGGGGAAGACCCTCCAGAAACTGGTCCACAAGGGAATGAGAGAGGAGAAAGGAAACACTACCATAAAGTTCCTTATAAAATGACTCAAAAATTCGTGAGATATCCCTGGGAGACGTTTTAAAGGAGCCATCGGAAGACAATAATGAGGGAATCCATCCCGATCCCTCTACCTCCCTCAAACGTAGCGCTAGCATCTTACCCAATTTCTCCCCTTGATTGAGGTAGAGGGCCTTTGTTTTAAGGATAGCATACTCTGCCTTGTCTCTTATCCAGTCTGAGTACTCATTTCTAAGTTTCATTAGGCTTTCTAGATCAGCTTGGGAAGATGAGGAGGATAACTTATTCTCTGCCAACCTAATTTGGTTCGACAGTAATGTGATCTAGGCTTCCGTCTGCTTTTTCTTCCTGGATGCGAGTTTAATAAATTCGCCCCTGATGAAGCATTTAAGGGAGCACCAAAACAGATCCTCCCTCTTGATTGAACCTGTGTTGGTCTCCACAAATAGGGTGATTAGTGATCTAATGTGGGAAACTATACCCTTATCCTTTAGAAGCTGGGTGTTTAGTTTCCAGGCGGTGTCTCTGTGCACCTGCGGGTTCGGGGAGACCAGAATCCACGCCACCGAGTGATCTGACACAACTGTGGGCTCAATACCAGACTGGAGTACTCCAGACAAAAGGTTGTTGCTGACTAGGATTAGGTCAATTCTGGACCACGTCTTGTGTACTTGGGAGTAATAAGAGAAGAGTTGTCTTGTGGGATTAAGTAGGCGCCAAGGATCACACAAGCCTAGTAGGTCCATAAAGTTCCTCAAGGCCAGCTGTGAAGAGGAGAGTGGTTTCAGGGGTCTATAAGATTTATCCAAATCTTGAGAGGGAGCGATATTCCAGTCCCCCCCGATAATTAACACTGAGGTTAAAAGTCCACTCAGCTTTTCAGCCAAGGTCATGAGAAAATCTGGATCCCCCCCAACTGGGACATAAATCGCCCCTAATGTTATCTTCACGTTATAGAGCGAACCTTTCACAATAATGAATCTTCTCTCATGGTCCGATAAAAGATCTTCTGCCAGAAAAGGAATGTGCTTCTTAACCAGAATGGCCACCCCCCCACTAGAGGACGACCCCCCTGAGGCAAAAACCTGAGCATAACCCTGTCCGCGAAGCCCATTGACTTCTGATGGGAGCAAATGGGTTTCTTGCATCAAGAGAATGTCGACATTCAGTAGAGTACAGTTTTTGAGAACCTGGTACCTTTTAGTTAGGTCTCTGACACCTCTTACATTCCAAGTAGCAATTTTAAGTGCTGTAACACTCATTGTCAAATATACAATGCAACAATAAAATATAAGAACATGAAAAGATGGGCCACCCTAGAAGGCACATCCTGCCCTCCCCCCTCCCCCCATGAACCAACCACCGACGAGTCGCGCCTCCACCCTCCCTCACAACCAGTAGAGGGAAACTGGAGCAGTGTAAATTCCAGACGTGGTGTTACAGCTTTTACCAGGTCCTGAGCTAAGAAAGAGAGACCTCTCCCCCCTCCCCCCTCCTCATCCTTCAAACTATATACAACTGTTCTCACGACTGCCTCCTGAGAGAAACTGAAAGTGATTTTACTTGGGTCGGGGAACCAAGCCCCAAAAGCTACTCCCAGGTGGGAGTACCAGGAAATAATCATGAACCAGTACCCTGAGGAAGTATCAGCTAGTAAGTAGAGAGAAATCCCCTTGTAAGCGCTGGGAACTTCCTGACTAAAGTATCCCCCATCTGGGCTGCTCATCCCCCCCTCTCCTTGGTGCGTTTAGCAATCCCACCAGGGCCGACTCTCCCATGGAGCCTCCCCCCCCCCAGAGGAGTCTGAATAAATCCTACAAAAAGACCTGAGAGAATTGAGAACCTGACCAGAGTCGCGAGATTATCTAAGCCTTAGCCATGCTTTACTCCCATAACTTGAGAAGGAGTGTAATCCTACCCGTGGAATGTACTCAATAAATCTATTCAGAGGTAGCACCATTAATCTGGGTATGGTGCAACCAGACCTCAGTTGAGAATGAGAGCCCACCAGGGCCCCATTAATTCCAGTCTTCGCCATGAGAGAGTAGCCCCTGACCGAAGTGCGGACTGACTGGGTCATCACATGCCTCCAACCTCCCGACTGCAATCTGAACCCCTTAGTCCTTCAAGAGGGATAGCCGAACTACACTACACGCGTGAGTTTCAAGCTGGGTAGGATAGGGGAGTAGAACCCTGAGACCCCAATGGCAGTGCTAAGAGTTGGAGTCAGCCCCCCCCACAGCCCAGGGGGCCAACTTCAGGCTTCGCCGCCATCAAAAACCGTCAGCAGTAAAAAGTATATTCCCAAATGTAGGAGTGTGTTAGGCCTCAGGCAGAGTCACACTGACGTCTTGCAAACCCCCCTCTAAAATTTTCACAATAACGGCCACGATCCTCATTGCCTAATATTGGCCTGGCTCATCGCCCCTTCTCAGAAGGCCTCCCTAACCCACCATCCACACCTGACAAATACCCAAGGATTTCCTAACGACCGCTTCTGTCTAACTTGCTGTAAAGTTAAGTGAACCTAATTACCTGAGCTGGGGAAGCACGGGGGGAACCGGGGGAGCAATAGGTACTAGAGGGACCAGAAGGTCCCACTGGTCCTGCATCGTGTGGAAACTGTCTCCACTCCCCAAGTCCCCCCCCCCCAGCGAGCAGGCCCCATGAACCATCACATAGACCGAGCCTACCAAACCCCCAACAGTCCACTCCAATGCCGCCCCCCCCAGCCACCAGAGAAGCCAGACGAGAGAGAAGAAAAAAAATCAAAACCAAAAGGTGAGAGTCCAGAAATGTAGCATGTAGCAGGAGATAACTTCTTGGCTCTGCCTCAGCGATTCAGCCCGGTTTAAACAGGTTAGGTAACTTGAGTGAGAGATCTGATGCCGCTTTGTCTGGGGATTCGTAGGAGTACCAAGAACCATAAATGGCAACTTGTAGCTTGGCAGGGTAGTTCATTTTGTAGCGAATGCCCGCTGCGATTGGGGTTCCAATGGCAGATTTCGGTCTAAGAGAGCGATGAGCACATTCAATATGATATTGTGGATTGAGAGGGGAAGGCCCAACAACTTTGCTTAGAAACTTCTGGAGAAAGAGATTAATGTCAGGGCCCTCCTCAGACTCGGGGAGGCCCAGGATCACCAAGTTGTTCCTTTGGCTCCTTCCTTGTAAGTCCTCCGTTTTGAGTTGCAGTTTACTGATCTGCTGTCTGAGGTGAATAAGAAGAAGTTCTGGCTTCCGAATCTCCCATTCTGGTGGTTAGGGCGCTGAGATCTCCCCTTAGTGATTTCAGCTCAGCAGAAATATCATCCAATGTTTCCTTAAAAGGTATGAGCTCTTGTAAGAAACGGTCCTCGGTAAGGAGCTGGAGAAGTATTGGAAGGGGGTGATTTTGCTGCGGGCCCCGAATTCTGATTTCTCAGGCGTGGATGGTGGAGTGTGCTTCATGCCAGCAGGCCTCATCTCCGCTTCCATCTCAATCGTCCTCCAAGTGCATTAATATGCACAAAACAAGATGCAGCCAAGTACCGCAGAGTGTTATCTATGCTCCAGATGTAAAACAGGACTTTAGATGTCGAATTTGTAGGCTGAAAATAGTTTAAAGACGGGTGGGTAACGGGAGCTCCTCGAGAACGCTACCTCTAGCTGCACTGCATCACGTGACTCCCCAAGGCTGGTTAATTTGACTACTAATCTTTTGTGTGGGACTGTGTCAAATGCCTTGGTAAAGTCTAGGTAGGCCATGTCCACAGCCCCTCCCTTGTCTACTACTTTGGTCACCCAGTCAAAGAAATCAATTAGATTCGTCTGGCATGACCTTCCCACTGTGAATCCATGCTGCCTTGGGTCCTGTGCCCCACTAGCCTCTAGGTACTCAACAGTTCTTTCCTTCAGAAGTGATTCCATCACTTTCCCTACCACAGAGGTCAAACTGACAGGTCTGTAGTTTCCTGCCTCTGTCTTGCTCCCACTTTTGTGAAGGGGAATCACCTCCGCCTTCTTCCAGTCCTCGGGTACCACACCATCCTCCCATGATTTGTTATAAAGGGTAGTCAGTGGTGTCACTAGTTCTCTGCTTAATTCTTTTAGAATTCTGGGGTGAATTCCATCTGGCCCCATTTAGGGTTGCCACCTGTCAGGTATTTTACCTGGTGATCAGGTTTTCACAGTCCCTATCAGGTAATCCGGTTTTGCTCTGTGCTGGTCAGGTTTTTGAGCCATTTTGAGTGCTCACATACTTTTGAAACAAATGTTGTCATATTACTCATTGTTTCAGCTACACGTCCAGGTTAAAAACAAGTTCTGTTGTCAGTGTAGCCTTTTGTTTGTGAATGCAGTCACCCTGGGAGGTGTAAAGTTGTGGCCATTAACACCATTAGCACTTACTTAAGCTAATCTTTTCACTGCATCTTAAAGTGGCATAGCAGCAAAGCTGCCCCCACCTTTTGTAACAGTAACAGAGCCAATTGTCCTCCACTTTCATTTGCTAGTAAACATTTTCATCTCTAACAGAATTTAGGCATTTTTAAATGTTTTAAATTGTTTTTCCCACAAGAAAAAGGTATGATCACTTCTTTGGCTTTGAAATAGTACTGTGGACAAGAACAGAAAATGGAGGCAGAAAAAGATATAAAGTATGTATACTGTTGTATGCTATTTACAGTATTTCTCTTGTCTCCCCCCAGATCATATCTGTAAATTAGATTTCTTTTATCTCTGTATGTTTATCTGGTTAACCAATGTCAATAAATACATAAAGAATTAGGAAGAACCTAGGAAAGTAACTTTAAGAGGCGCACAGTACAGTATCTTAACATTTTTATTTCACTGCGGCTTTAAGTGTTGTCTTTTATTGTAGGAACAGTGCAGGATGAGTCATGAAAAGGGGTGGGGCTAGGGGCGGAGCTTAGGATCCGGTTTTTGCCTGATCCAAAGGTGGCAACCCTAGCCCCATTGCTTTGTGCACCTTCAGTTTTAGGAGTTCTTTCAGAACCATTTCTTCTGTGAAAGGACTGGGATCGACCCCCCTCTCCAGAATGCTTCTGTTAATTGGATTAGGCACCTCCCCCACTTCCTCTTTTGTGAATACTGAACAGAAGTATTCATTCAGTATCCCTGCTTTTTCACTGTCACTCTCTGCCCACCCACCATCCATTCTATTCAGCCTCACTATCCCTCCCTTTGTCTTTCTACGCTCCCTGATATACCTATAAAAGGTTTTATCCCCTTCCTAACCAAGTTGGCTATCTTTTCCTCAGTTTGTGCCTTTGCTATTCTGACTACCCTCCCTGCTTCCTTCTGCCTTAACTGGTACAGTTCTCTGTCCTGCTCCTTCTGTGTTTCCTTATACTTCCTAAATGCTATCTTTTTCTCCCTTTCCTTCACCACCACTTCTTTTGAGAACCATAGTGGTGTTTTCTTTCATTTTGATTTGTTTATTTGCTTTACACAAAGGCTTGTTGCCTCTGTGATGGCAGTTTTGATATTTCCCCATTGTTGCTCCACCACTCCTTCTAGCCTGTTTGCTAGTGCTTTTCTAAGACACTCTCCCATCTTGCCAAAGTCAGCCCTCCTGAAGTCCAGAGCCCTCACTTTTGTATGGCTTGACTCTGCAGTTGAGTTTATCGTGCACCACACTATTTGGTGATCACTTGTTCCCAAATGGCTACCCACTTCTAGATCTGAGATCCTCTCACTGTCCCCACTTGAGAGTATGAGGTCTAAGATTGCTCCCTCACAAGTAAGTTCCAAAACTAGCTGTCTGAGACATGCCACCTGAAGGGCATCAATAATGGCCCTGCTTTTGGATGTGGCTGCAGCAAAGGTGCTCCAGTTAACATCTGGCATATTAAGGTCCCCATCAACAGTATCTCCCCTTTCTCTGCCATCCTAAGTATGCCTTCTATCATATCCTTGTCCATTCCTTCCCCCTGACAAGGGGGTTTGTATAAAACCCCTGTGTGGATTGTGGTGTCATTTCCAGTCTCTAAAGTGACCCACAGTGCCTCCTCTCCTCCTTGTTTACTCTTTTGTTCAGTTGCTTTTATCTCTTCCCTTACATAGAGAGCTACTCTCCCACCCTCTTGTGCCATCCCTGTCTCTCCTGTAGGTTGTGTACCCTGGTATGTTAACATCCCAGTCATGGTTCTCTGTGTACCATGTTTCTGTAACTGCTACGATATCCAGGCATCCCTCTTTTATCAAGGCCACCAGTTCAGGGAACTTGTTGCCCATACTACAGGTGCTGGTACTCATTACCCTCCATTTCTTAATGGCCTTACCCCTTTTTGCCCCATCCCTGTCCTTATTGCATTTGTCACTTTCTCCGTTTACCCCTGTGCTTCTCCCTATTGACATCTCTATGTTGATGTCTACCTCACTTAGTACCCTGATTTTTTGGGGGGGGCTAGGATTTCCCTTCTCCTTTCCAGTGCCTCCCCCCTTGGCTAGTTTAAGTGCTTGCCAATGAAGTATTTAAACCTATCACCTAGGATCCTGGCTTCCCTCCTGGACAGATGCAGACCATCACGCCAGTATAGGCCTGCATCCATCCAGGTGAACCCCCAGTCCCCAATGAAGCCAAATCCCTACTAACATACTAACATACTAAAATGCCAGCAGAATAGGCCTAATGGTCTTTCGTGTCTGCTCGTTTGGTCAGCCCCCACCCTGGGTGCTGACCTTGCTGTCCCCCTCGCCTTCTCTGGCTTCTCCCTTCCCAGTTCCGGATATTCTTGCTGCATTGGATTTTGCTTCCTGAACCCTTCCCCTGTACCTGTCCCACCCCCTCTTGAACCCCTCCACTGTCTCTGCCTCCACCAGCCCCCTAGGTAGTGCATTCCATGGCTCTACCACCCTCTCAGTGAAGTAGCACCTCCTCCTTTCTCCCCTGAATCTTCCCCCCTCCAGCTTCCACCCATGCCCTCTAGTGGCCCCTTCCTCCTTCCTCCGAAGCACCCTCACTGTTCCTCCCCTATTTACCCTCTTCATGTACCTGAAGACCTCTATCATGTCCCCAGTCCCTTCTCTCTTCCAAAGTGTACATATTTAGCTCTTGAGCCTCTCCTCATAGGTCCTGTCCCCAAGCCCCAAATCATTTTGGTTTCCCTCCTCTGGACCCTCTCCAGGAGGTTAATGTCCCTCTTTAAGTGTGGCCTCCAAAACTGCACGCAGTACTCCAGGTGCGGCCTCACCAAGCAGTTATACAGAGGGAGTATCACTTCCCTCCTTCTGGAGGTGATCCCCCTAGCGATGCATCCCAGCATCCTGTTGGCCTTGGCTGCTGCCCTCCTACAAGTCTCAGAGTTGTTCATCTTGACATCCACCACCACCCCCAGGTCCCTCTCAGCCATTGAGACTTGTAGTATTTCCCTCCCAGGGTGTACACTTGGCCTGGGTTTCTAGCCCCAGATGGAGTACCTTGCATTTCCTGCATTAAACCTCAGCTTCCACTTTCTAGACCATCTTTCCAGAGCCTCCAGGTCCCCTGCAGGCCACCCTCCCTCCTCCCCATCCACCACTGCCCCAGTTTTGAGTCATCTGCAAAGAGACTCATCTCACTCCTGATTCCTGTCCTTATGTCAGATACGAGGCGTTGAAAAGGGGCCCAAGGACTGATCCCTGTGGGACTCCACTAATGACCCTCCTTGGGGAAGAGATTATCCCACCAACTACGACCCTCTGGGTCCGGTCCTGGAGCCAATTGCCTATCCATCAGATCATCTGGTTTCCCTGAGCTCTGCATCAGTTTTTCAACCACTGATTGAATCCCATGGTGTGGAGCACCCTAGCCTCATCCATGCCATAGACAGGCAGCACCTCCGAGAAGGTTACCCTGTGTGCTATTTGACTAAGGCCCTTCCCCATCTCCACAAATGCTTCTTGCACTGCTCTGATCCCTTTCTTAGCCAGGTCATTTGTCCCTAGGTGGACAGTGACATCTAGCTCCCTCCCCTGTGCAGCTGCTCCTGCTGAGGATTCGCTCCCTGTCCCTCCAAGCCATGTTGCCAGGCAGGCACCTTACCTTCCTCCCCCAGTTCTACCTTCGTAACAATGGAGTCCCCCACCAGGAATTGTTTCCTTCCCCTGTGGGTCCCATGCCACCCTCCTGTGGGTCTCCTTTGTGGAGGTTCCCAGCATCCTCCTTGGTTCCACTGTGGGTGCCTCCATAGAGGAACCACACTTTTCCAGAATAGCATAGAAATTGTGGAGAGGTACCACTGGAGGGATGCGCCTCTGTTCCACCACCCTCACCCTCCCTGAGCCACTGTGGTCCACGCTCCTCTTTCTTGGCAACCTCTGAGGCAACGGCAGTGACTCTGTTGGTCCCTGGGTGGGAGAGGAGGTCCCACAAATCCTGGGCAACTCAGCCTGGAGATGAGCAACCTCCTCCCTCAGCCCAGAGAGGTGCCTGCAGATGGGAAAACACTGCATCCTCCAGAACATCTTCCGGAAAGACTGCTGCTCCACAGCCACTGCACTACACTGCACCACTCCCATCATGTCTTTTTTCTGGCCCCCTAACTGTTGTTTGGAATATTTACTTTTTTGTCTGTTTGTTTCTTTTCTTTTTTTTTTTCTTCCCCTACTTACTTACTGCCTGTGTGCCTTTTTAGCTCCTGATCTTCCTGTTCTAAGACAAGAAGTTCCTATATTTCTTAGTAGTCTCCTTACTTGCTCAGAGTCAGACCTCCAGCAGCTGGGGGGGGGGGTGGAGAGCTGCTCTTGCCCTTCTAGGATGGTGAGTCTTTGGTGGCTCTGTGATCACTCACTCACTTCCTGCTCCCAAACAGGAAGTTCCTGTTGTCAGTTAAATCCTGTGCCTATAAAAGTAGAACTGGTTTAGGGTGTGGGGGGTGGAGGGGAGGGAAGGAGGGCAATATAGTCCCAGTAGAGAAGTCCAGTCATACAGCACTATACAGAGTTTGACACCTGGGTATTGGGTGCACAGGACAGGTATAGCTAGGTATCATCTGCATAGCAGTGAAAACCCAGCCTGTACCACCTGATAATGTCCCCCAATGGCAGCATGTACACTGTGAACAATAGAGGCGACAAGACCGAACCCTGCGGAACACCACAGCACAGAGGCTTCAGGTTAGATGAGGAAATTTCCATTGTCACCCTTTGCACTCTTGTCTGTCAGGTATGACCTAAACCAGTTGATAACATTATTGGACAGGCCACAGCAGAACTGCAGGCGGTCAAGTAACACCTCGTGTTCCACAGTGTCAAATGCCGCAGAGAGGTCCAAGAGGACCAAGATGGTACAGTCCCTCCTGTCCCTTGCCATCAAGAGATCATTTAACACCCTCACTAGGGCAGTCTCAGTACTATGCCCCACTCAGAACCCAGATTGTAAAGGCTCATAGGTGGAGGAAGCAGCAAGATGTCGCTCAAGCTGCACAGCCACCACCTTTTCTATAATCTTCCCCAAAAATGAGAGGTTCGAAACAGGTCTCTATTTGCTGAGGCAGTCCAGAGAGGGCTTTTCTCAAAAGGGGTCTAACCAAGGCCTCTTTCAGGGCCAGTGGGAAGATCTTACTTCGAGAGGAACCACTTGCAGCAGGTAACACAAGTAGTACTGACGTCACCTGGTGGAGGTTCTCAGCAATTTTTTTCTTCCAGCAGTACCACTGTGGGAACGCCCCCCACCAACGTCGGCTCCACCCCCGACGTCACCCTGTATAAGGGAGGAGTTCCCCATGTACTCTGCTTTCCCGCCACATGGTCAGGGTTAGTTCGCTTTCGGTTTACCGCTTGCAGTGCTGATCACTCTTTTCCTTCTCCACCGCTTTTCAAGAGTGGTTTTTCACATCTATGTCCTCTTCCTCCAAGGGGCACATCAACAAGTGCTCCTGCGGGCGGCAGATACCTCCTAAGGACGGCCATTCTGCATGTCTTTTCTGCTTGGGGCCGACCACAACACAGGCGCCTATCCCTATTGCCAGGCCTTTAACTCCCGAGCGCACATCAGGCATCAGAAATCTCTTTCCACCTTTTTAGCGGAGTCCAAACTGGATGCGATAGAACACGCTTCGTCCTCAGGGGAATCCGACCACCCTCCCGCACATAAGAAGCACCACAAACATCAAGAGCATCAGGAGAGAGAGAGAGAGATCCCATTCTAGGCCCAGGTCCTCAGGCTCGAAGTCAGAGTCATCAGGGCATGATTCCTTCCTCACGGCCATTAAACCGTCCGCTGGGTCTGCCATAGCCAAGCCCTCAGGAACATCCCTCCAGCCGTTGAAAGTGCGTCCGCCTACCGAGAAGGCTTTCTCGCTGGGAGCAGGTAAGTTCTCCTCCCACTCAGTCTCTTCTTCCAAGGCCGACTCGCGGGAGTTGAGCAAGGCCTCTGGGTGGCAGGGCCTTGTCCTTGCCGCCAAAATCTAAAGACTCCGACTGGTGCCTGCCTCTGGTGGCTGACCGACATTTGGTCGAGAAGTCTTCAAAATCTCACAAGTCCAACCGTCCCAAGGCTCACGCCATCGAGGGACACCCTTCTGACTCCAAAGACTAGCGGACACCAGACCAACGCCTGCCTACAGCTCCACTGGCCCCCACTCTGGAGAAGGCCGTCCCTCAACCAGTCAAAGTTCTGACGCTGGTCACCCCGGCACCTCCTGATGTCTGCTCTGAGACCCCCCCCCACAACAGATGCAGGTTCACCTGATGTCAGAGGCCAACGTTGGAGCTGATGCCCCTCTGACGCCACCCCATAGACTGATGCCGGTGCATATTGACATCAGCAACAAGGGTTCGGACCCGACGCTGGCACCCCCTGACGGCAGGGCCGGCGATGGCACTGGCTCCGGTGTACCTCCTCCTGCTGCACCTGGTTCCCCGAAATTGAACCTTTCACGGGTTAAGGAGCTCTTCTCCCACTGGTGGGACACAGTTAAATGTGATCACCCAGTGGGTGCGCCTCTTCCCATGCCCACTCCAGTTCCAGTGCCTGACACCTCGGAGCCATCTGATCAAGAGGCGAGGAAGGAGCCAGCACCACCCAAGAAACATACTGATAAGAGGTGCAGGAGGACTAGGTCCAGCAGTTCCTCCCACTCTCCCTCTCCAGACAAGAGGTGCAAGAGGAGACGACACAGGTCCCCCTCCTCTTCGGCCTCAGACTCTTATGTAGACTTCGACACCTCTCATATGGATTTGGATGTCGAACCAGATTTAGGGGAAATGGAGGAACACCCAAAATCTCCTCCGGATGACCCCAGCTTCATGGAGGTGATGAGGCACATGCAGGCCAACATGGGTTGGGACACCGAGGCCCTGTACCCCGAGCGACTTAGGTTGGCTAAATACCTCCACCAAAAAGACCCAAAGTCAGTGGTCATCCCTCCCATAGTTGACACTTTCGAGGACATCACATTCACTACCTGGAAGCACCCTTACTCCTCCTCTGCCATGCCCAAGAAGGCTTATTAGCTCTACCGGGCCCCTAAGGATCAGCCCTTCTTGGCCGAACCACCTGCAGTGGACTCAGTGGTGACTTCGGCAGCTCACGACCATTCGCAGAGGCCCAAACACCTGAGCACCCAGCTGCCTGACGGGAGTCGAAGCAGATGGATTCCATGGGGCATAAGGTGTACTTTGCTGCCACCTGCAGTATCAGGAGTCTCAACTTCCTGACCCACATGGTCCAGTTCCAGAACACTCTTTGGGAACAGGGATTAGACATTGTGCAAAGGATGCCTGATTGCCCTCAGTGGGCAGAGCTTTCCCGAACTGCTTCAGACCGGCTCAGACATGGGTAACAAAGTTCTGAGGTCGGCCTATGACTCTGCGGACACCTCATCAAGGGCGGCCGCCACTGGCATTTGCCTCCATCGCCATGCCTGACTTCGGGTTTCTGGGTTCGATCCAGATGTGCAGATGAATATTGTGGATGCTCCCTTCAAGGGATCCATGCTCTTTAGCAAGGACACAGAGAAGATCCTCACCAGGCTGCAGGACTCCAGGAGTCTGAACCGTGCAGTCCAGGTACCGCCCAAAGCAGGGGCGACCTCAGAAGCCCCGATCTTATCTGTGTCAATATTCACCATTCATCACATATGGGTTCAGGGCTGGAGATCATGACCCCGCGGGAGCGCTTTTTTTTTTTTTTTTTGGTTGGCAGAGCCGACGCACCATCGGCGCCACCCTCGAGGCCGACGCATTACGTGGTGCTCACAGGTTGGCTGTTAGGCGCTGTCGACTCCACCTGCCTGCCAGTTCTTTATCTCCCGCAGTCGAGGTCACCTCATGTGGAAGCTCTACTGAACTTGAGGCCTACCGCCTACGCAGTTTCGTTCTGCCATTATTCTTCCATGCCACAGTCTGTCGGTCCCGTTCCTGACGTTCTAGTTGTCTACTCGATGTCGCTTGGTAAGATCTTTCCATTTATTTTTACTCTTGGCAACATCAAGTCTGTTTTTGGTGTTTTTTTCCTCATAGGACACATCTCGGTCAGAGGGCAAGAAGACTTCAAAGACAGGACGGCCCCCCCCATGTGACGGTGCCCTTGCGGCCGTAAATTTTCCAGCACCGACCAGCACGACCGTTGTCTTACATGTCTTGGCCCGCTTCACGACATGGATTTGTGTGACACCTGCTTGTCCGTGGATCGCCGGGTCATCAAAGAACACACGTGGAAAGTGGAGTGAGCTCCGCCAACTTTCATGGGTCAGGTGCGCACTCATCGGGCCAAGCCACATACTCTCGGCCTTTCCTCTGGGTCCCCTCCTGGTTCTACATGGACTGAGGAGGAGGGAGTCTCGGCTTCTTGTAGCCTGGCCATTGCCGAAGCTCCTTCCGTGGTGCAGGAGGCCCATCCCGATCCTTTCAAAGGGCGGGTGGGAGGCGCCGTCAAGGCAATCACCCCTTTGGGAGTGAAGGCTACCCTGGTGTCGCACCCATGGTTCGCAAGGCCTGGGTCGGCGCCATCCTCGATGCTGTTGGTCGGCACCGTTGTGGGCCTCAGCACTGTTTGCGGTGCTGTGGGCTCTGACCGAGCCGTCGTTGGCGCCGGTTTGTCTCTCGGCACCATGGCTGTGTCCAATACTGCTAGCGGTGCCGTGGGAGGCCCTACAGCACCGTTTTTATCTTCTTCTCTCCTCTGCGCCATTTGCAGCACCGAGGTTGAGCACAGAACCGTGTCCGCCTCAGGGCTCAGCGTCATGGGGGCATCGGAGTCTGCTGTCGGCGCCATCATCGGCACCGCCCCTGCCCTTGGCACCATTCGCGATGCCGTGGAGCCGGGCGGCACCGTCCATGGGGCCGATGGCACCATCGGAGCCGTCATAGATGCCATCCCGTCCTCGGCGCCACTTGTGGTGCCATGAGGCCCGATGGTGCCGTGACTGGTTCTGACTCTGGGGCTGCTGTTCGGGACGGAACTGTGTCCGTGGGCACTGCTCATGGTGCTGTGGGGGGCACTGGCATGGGCTTGGGCGTGGTCCCGGAGTCCGGCACCCCATTTGGCAGGGATGGCACCAGGCGCCCTCCTACGGTCTGGCACAGGGCCTCGGCCTCTACTTTTTTGGAGGCGGAGTCGGGCTGTGAGTCAGATGAGCAGTCTGACTCCTTCGAGTTGACTGTTGGTGTGGGTAGCCCTGCAGTGTCCTCGACAAGCTGGAGTTAGCCCCCTTCTGTGGTGGGGTTGGTGGCTGCTGAGACTGGGGTCAGGGGTGCTGACCAACAGGCAGTGGTGCAGGCCACCATTGCTGTGCAGTCCCGTCTTGGTGGGTTCACTGACCCCTCAGCAATGGTACCCCCCGCCTGTGGTGTGCCTGGATCGCCCAACTTTGGGACCGATCAAGGCTTCTATGGGAGGGGAGGGTGCTGCGCACTGGATAGCTCTCTCGGGTGCTGGCCAGGGCTGTCAGCTACCTAGGCTGGCCCTCTCAAGGAGGAGAGCTCTCTCAGACTCAGAGGGGTCGAGGGGCATGGGGTCTGCACAGCGGCCTTTTTCTGGGGCCCACCCGGGCTCTGGAAGAAGCCGTAGTGCGGATCTCCGCTCTTCCTCCTCGGTCTCTTTGAGAGAGCCCCATTCTTTTAAGGTAGGGGACTGTCCTTCTGGACCTATACAGCCCCGGTCACCTCACAGGGGGGATTCTTCCAGGTGCAGCCAAGGCAGTACTGAAATGGTTGTTCAGCTGTCGGCTGTGGAGTCTTCCGGAGCACCTTCTTCTTCGGGAACTCTTGGTCCGCTCCTTAGCCCAGGCGGAGGTCAGCCAACATCTCTTTTCGGCTCTGTCCCCATCCCTCTGCCACATTCTCCTGTGCTCCTAGGCATCTTTGGTCCTAGTGGGCCTCTCTCCTGGGAACAGTTCAGGGCTGTGGCTGCTCGGTTCCCAGCTTACGTTAGGGCGATGGACAGACAGGTTTTTCAACCTCTCCCTAAGCAGCCGCCCTCTGAGCAGTTGGTGCCCTTCAACTCTTCATCCCCCTATTCTGGGGGAGAGGAGCCTTCTGTCCACACCTCTCCAGCCACTGATCTCGCTGAGTATGTTGGAGGACTTGCACCTCACCCCTGCCACTGTAAGCAATCCAGAGCACTTGGCGCACGCCTTTCTAGGTGATTTCAGCAAAGCCACCCTTGTGGTGCCCCCCCCCAGCCTGCTCCCTTTCGGGAGGCATTGTTGCGTTCCTGGCAGAGGCCCTTCTCCAGAGTTTATGCCCCTAGGGATCTCTGTCAGCAGTATTGCGCCCCCCCCGGAGTCTCCAGGTTCCATGCCTTATCCGCAGTCCAGATTAACGCAGTTGGACACTCCTGACAGATTCTTCTGGTCTAGGCTAGGTCAACTCCTAGCCTCGTTGCCTGACACAGAGCAAACCAAACAAGCCATTGCACTGCCTGCACGTGGCCTAGAGCTTGCAAGGCACCAAGCGAGGGCATCGTATGATGCCAATGAGGTAGCTACCAGGGTCGTAGGGACAGCGATCTGCACTAGGCGGACGGCATGGCTGCGTCTTTCCTGGTTGTCACCTTTGGCCTGGCGTAGGGTGATTAACTCCGCTCACCAGAGAACCTAGCTCTTCTGCCGTAGAGCAAGACGGCATTTGTCAGGGCATCTTCCTTCCCCGGGGTCCCCATCTCACTCTCCCCACTCTTGGGCCTCCCCAGGTCCTGAAGGTTCTCCCTCTTAGTGTGTCACCCACTGAGAGCTAAGGAACTTTGTCTTTTAGGGTGTTAAGAAGACCCCCTTCCGGGGGGGAGGGAACTGCATTCACCCATATGTGATGAATGGTGAAGATTGACACAGATAAGATATGAAAATTACGTACCTACCGTAATTGTGATCTTTCTGTGTATCTTCACCATTCATCTCAATCCTACCATCCATCTCCTGGGGCCCCAATCTCTGGGTCCACCTCCCCCTCTCTGTGCCCCACCTCCCCCCCCTTAGGAGTGGGGTGAACAGGGGCACATGGGGGATAAGGTTCTGGGGAGAGTGGTCTGCATGGGGGCACTCCTTCTCCTGTGGGGTGGGAGTTGGCAGTTGCCCTCTATTCTCTCCTCCTCCTTTTTTCCATCTATCTCATTTTTTTCTTGTCCTTTGGATTACCCCTTAAAAAAAATAAAAATCTTTTTCTTTTTCACCAAAATGTTTTTCCTTCAGAGGGTGTTAATCCCCTGTGCCCTGTCATTCTTCCAGAATAGCCCACTCTGCTCATCTGGAGTTTTTGCCAGCTATTCTGTGCTTTTAATTCTGGCAAGAAGCCATAGGCTACTCCTTGCAGTTCCTATTCAATCTGGAGACAGACCAGGGTCTGGGATACGTTTACCCTTTCTCCTAACTTCCTACCTTCTAAATTATTTACCCCACCCTACCTCCCTCCTATATTTCCTGAGATTGGGGCCCCTCCCAATCCATTTAGTTCCTGACTTCTCTCTCTTTCTGTCCTCTCAGTCGTTATTTCTCCTTTTAGTTTTATATCCTTTCCTTTTTCCTGTTCCTTGGACTTCCTTGTCCCATGCTCCACTTCCTTCCTCTTACCTCTCCGGCGACTCAGAACTGGCAGGCAGGCGGAGTCAGCAGCGCCTAACGGCCAACCGCTGCCGCCCACAATACGTCGGCCCGAGGGTGGCGCTGATGGTGCGGCCGGCCCGCCCACCAAAAAAAAAAAAAAGCGCTCCCACAGGGTCATGACCTCCGGCCCTGAACCCATATGTGATGAATGATGAAGATGCACAGAAAGATCTCAATTACGGTAGGTACGTAATTTTCATTTTTCGTGGCTGTGGAGGACATCAGCCTCAGCAACCTTGCTTCCAGTCCCACTAGCAGCGAGGTGGCTTTAATCATAGGGGCAGTGCCAGGGGCTCCTTGGCCTCCTCCTCTAGACAGGCCAAAGCAGCTACTGCCGCTCTTCCTCCTCCTCCCACTGCCTGACTATCCAGGCCACCTTCCTCCCCTGGACGGGAAATCTTACTCCTTTTGGACAAGAATGCTATCGAGCTGTTACCCCAGGCTGAGTGAGAGACAGGGTTCTTCTCCCATTTCTTCCTGGTCCTGAAGAAGTCGGGAGACCTCAGACCTATTTTGGACCTCAGCGATCTCAATCAATGGGTCGTCTATCGGAGATTCTGTATGGTTTCCCTCCCCACTCTCCTGCCCCTCCTTTTGGCGGGAGACTGGCTGGCGTCCCTGGACATGCAGGACACCTACTTGCATATCCCTATTGCCAGGGATCATCGAAGATTTCTGCTGTTCAGATTCGAAGACAAGAACTGTCAGTTCAGAGTCCTCCCCTTCGGTCTCTCTTCAGCCCCCAGGGTCTTCACCAAGTGCCTGGCAGTGGTAGCCACGGCACTGTAGAGACGGGGCCACTTCATGTTTCCTTATCTGGACGACTGGCTCCTCCTGGCTCCCTCCAGGTCCCACCAGTTGGAAACCATCAGGGGGGGGCCCTCCTCCTGTTCCAGCACCGGGGATCACAATCAACAGGGACAAGTCTCAACTTCTCCCTTCCCAGAACCTCCAGTTCATTGGAGCCCTTCTGGATATCACCCTTGGGAAAGTGTTTATTCCCTCCGATAGAGCAGGTTGGATTCAGGTCCTGGCGTACCCAGTCTCTACAGCCTCAAGGGTCCCTGCAAGACTCCTCCTCAGGCTGCTAGGGCACATGGCAGTCACCATAGTCTCAGTCCCTCTGGCGCGACTGCACAAGAGAACCATTCAGTGGTCATCAATGGTCCAGTGGGATCAAACACAGGACAGTTTGGACACCTTGATATGGATCTTAGAGCCGATCCGCGATGGTGCATGTCATAAGAAAACTTACTGGTGGGTATCCTCTTCCACATAGGGGCCCCAACCCAGATTCTGACCACAGACGCATCGTCCTCGGGATGGGGTGCCCACTTGGAGACACATTGTAGTCAGGGATCTTGGTCCCCAGTAGAGGAAGATCTGCATATCAGTGTTTTGTAACTAAGAGTGGTCCTGTATATCCTTCAGGCCCTGGTCTTGGTCCTACCACTGGGCCACCTGTTGGTCCAGATGGACAACACTTCGGTGATGCTCTACATCAACAAACAAGGTGGCACACACTTGTATCCCCTCTGCTGGGAAGCCTTGTGGGTGTGGGATTGGTCTCTGGAGCATCAGCTCTTACTGATGATGGTACATGTTCCGGGAGAACAGAACGTGTTGGTCGACGCACTCAGCAGAACCAGGTCACAGGCTCACGAATGGAAGCTGCTTCAAGAAGTCGCAGATCAAAATCTTCTGCTGGTGGGGGTTGCCAGAGTTAGATCTCTTCACGTCACAATTCAATGCAAAACTGCCCAGTTTCTGCTCACTAGGTCCAGAGCCTGGAGCTTTTTGGCAAGACACATTGTCCCTGTCCTGGAAGGGGAAGTTTCTGTATGCGTTCCCTCTCTTCCCACATTTGCAGAAGGTTCTCCTCAAAGCACAGTCAGAACCCTCCATCCTCATGTGGCCTTGTCAAATTTGGTTTCCTTTGCTTCAGCATCTAGCAGCAGAGCCTCTGCTACCTCTTCCAGTTTCCTCTCATCTTCTGTCTCAGGACAATGGGACACTGATCCATCCGAATCTGCGCTCCCTTCACCTGCATGCCTGGCTCCTCAAGACTTAGCTAAAGCCAGGTTTGGAGTGTCCAATCAGGTAGCGCAAGTTTTAGTTGAGGTGCGTAAACCTGCCACCAGGGCCACTTACGCTATGAAGTGGAAACGTTTCTGTATCTGGGCCGCAGCCAAGAGGGTGGACCCCCTGGTCTGTTTGGTTAATTCCATTTTAGAATACCTGCTTTTCCTTTCAGAGTCAGGTCTCAGTTACTCCTCCATCAAGGTACATCTCCGCTTATCACTTCCCAGTACAGGATAAGATGGTGGCTCAGATGGAGATCACTAAGGCTTTTCTTCGCGGTATTCTTCATATCAAACCTCCCATCCATGATCTTATCCCTCCTTGGGATCTCCTCTTTGTCCTAGAGAAGCTTGCGCTCCCCCAACCCCCCTTTGAACCGGCAGTGGAGGCTGAGCTTCGTTTCCTGTCCTGGAAAACTTTGCTTTTGGTAGCCATTACTTCAGCGAGGCGCATTTCAGAGCTTGTGGCTTTCATGTGTAAAGAACCCTATCTTATTTTGCATAAGGATAGGGTTGATCTTCGCACCATCTCGAAGTTTCTACTAAATGTGGGTTCAGAGCTCACCCTTAACCAACCCGTTCAGCTTCCGGTGTACTACCCGGAGCATTCGAATAGGGCCCTGCTTCATTCTTTGGACATCCATAAGGCTCTTCGATGTTACCTGGCTGGGACCAAGGGGGAACAGGATATCTGATTCCTTAGGACGCCCGGTCACCAAGCAGACGCTATTGCGCTGGTTGGTTCATTGCATTACCTTTTGTTATCAGAAGCACAACAGTTCTACTCCGGGGCTGGTTAGAGCTCATTCTACTAGAGCAGTCGCCACTTCCTTTGCAGCACTGAAGTGGGTATCTGCAGCTGACATTTGTGCTGCTGCTACCTGGAGTTCTGTTCATACCTTTGTCAAGCATTACAGCCTAGACATCATTCCAGATGCAGGGCAGGTTTTGGCCTCGCAGTCTTGCAAGGCCTGGTTTCGTGAGGGACCCTCTCTGTAACCTATTCCTTCTGTTTTTTCCTGTATTGTTCCCCCTCCCAGAGGTTGTTATAAGTTTATACTGCTTGGGAATCAGTCCTACTTGTGTTACCTGCTGCAGGAGCTTCCTCTCGAAGTAAGATAGTACAGTCACGTAAGAACTTACTGTAACAGTAGATCTTCGAGAGGAGCTCTTGCAGCAGGTGTATTTTCCCACCCTCCTTCCCCCAGGGATCAGGCCTTTTCCAGGCTGGCTATTCCTCCGTTATGAGGAAAAGTTTGGGTCATGATTTCTGATTATCACCTGTTTTGATTTTGTTGCCTGTAGGGGGGCGTGCAAGAACTGGAGCACGTGAGGAAATCCTCCCTTATATAGGGTGACGTTGAGGGTGGAGCTGACATTGGTGGGGGGCGTTTCCAGTTCAGTACTGCTGAAAGAAAAAAATGCAGAGAACCGCCGCCAGGTGGCATCAGTCCTTCTTGTGTTACCTGCTGCAAGAGCTTCTCTCGAAGATCTACTGTTACGGTAAGTGCTTACATAACTGTACTATCCCACTCCTCAATTGAACTCCAGACGACCTCAGCAACCATAGGTCCAATCAGATCCAAACATTCAACCAAAAGACAAGTTGGACCTGGATCTAAATCACAGTGTGTAGGCCACAGCTTTGAGATTATCTCAACCACCTCCCCAACCCCAACCAACTCAAACTCATCCCAGACAGGAAGAGTGTTCCGACACGACTCAGGCTGGACCCTGCATCCCTTTCGAGAAACGCTCGACGAGACCTCAGCCCTGATGGAGAACACCTTGTCAGCGAAAAACAGAGCCAACTCCTCGCACCTAGTGCTAGAACCTGCCCCCCCCCCCCCCATCACATAGACAGGCTGGATGTAAATGCCTGTCCACCATGCGGAAGAGCTGAGCTGGTCTGTTTCTCACCACAGCAATCTCCCTAGACAGAAATTCTGCCTTCTTTTGGAAGATTGTCCCCGATAGTCCAATAAATGCAACTTCAGAGCCAATTTGTCCTCCACCAAGCCAAATCTCCTCCAGCGCCTCTCTAACCTCCGCCCCTTGTCTTTTTTTTTTTTGTTTAATATTTTTATTAGCTTTTGAACACATGAACACATTAACAGACATAACATTAAGCAGACAAAAATACAAAAAACGACCTAAGCAGATTGGAGCTACTGACAAAAAAACCCAATAAAAACATACATGTACAGATATTCTGTTTTCCGGCTATTTCACTGGATTAGACATGAAGACAATAAGACAAGAAAGCAAAAATACAAAACCTAACAGCTCTACTAACTATTTACAGTTGTCCACATCCTATCAAAAATTTCATGAATTTTACTTCATGCAAATCGCCTCTTAAGCTGCCATCAACATTTATAGTCACATTAAGGTTTCAGTCCCTATTTCATAAGTGCCACCTTTTTCAGTCCGCCCCCTTGTCTTTAAACCTCAGAGATCTTAACCACCCCTTGGTCCTTCCAACCTAGTTTGCCAATTTCCAGAATGAAGGGAAACGCACCCTTCACACCCTGGATGTCAAAATGGTTTTGCGATTCTACATCGACAGAACGAAAGAGATTCGCAAATCCAAACAACTCCTTGTGTCATTCAGCATGACCCAGCTGGGTCAGCCTGTATCCATGAGATGTATTTCCGCATGGTTAATAGCGTGCCTTCGCCAGTGCTACTCGATGGCACAGGTCAGGCTGGAAGGCCGTGTGTACACCCATGCTACCAGAGCGGTCGTGGCATCCCTGGCAGAGATTCGGAACATGCCCATCACAGACATTTGTGACGCTGCCACTTGGAGCTCTGTGCACACTTTTGTGAAGCACTACACACTGGATGTCCATGCCAGACAGCACCCTTCTTTTGGTAGGACAGTCATTAATGGACTTCTGTCCTAAGTGAGCTCCTTTTTCCTGCTGCCCTACTCGGGGGATTGATTTCAGCTCAGTGCTCTCCCATTAGTGTGAATGAGTGATGAAGACTTTTAGTCCAGGAAGATACGAAAATTACATACCTACTGTAATTCTTGATCTTCTTGTACTAAGTCTCCACCACTCATTCACACGCCCACCCACAATACCCTGAGCTCACTTATCCTGATCTTCCTGGACATAAGTCTCCACCACTCATTCACACTAGTGGGATTAGCGCCGGAGGCACTAAGACCCATCGGGAGCAAACTTTTTGCTGGAGGGTCGGCACGAGAGACGGCGCCGCGAGACACGGCGCCGCGAGCAGCGGCTCGAGCGGTAATGACCATCTCGGCGACGACCCTCCAACCGCCTCAGTTCCTTTTTTCCCGCCGTCGAGTGCGCTTCAGTGACGACGTCGCTCGCCTGTCGGGAGTCAAACTTCAAGCTAGCGCATAGTTTTCAGTTTGTTTTTTTGTAACTTTATCTCGATAAGTAGTATCGCTTAATTTTATTCTATTTTCGTAAATTTTTCTAATATTAAATTTTACTTGAAGAAGTCTCGGCCTACTGGACGGAGTCGACCATGAGCAGGTCAGGTGACGGTAGGGAGACTTCGTATGAAAGCTGTTCAGTCAGCCGGGCTGGATCCGGTCAGCCTCCTTCTCCTCAGCGGGGTTCCGACAACGGTCAGTCCGATGCCCGGGGGGATGGGCGGTCCCCCCGCCGGCATAAAAATAAACGGTCGCATTCTCGGCACCGTTCGGCCTCGAGCTCTTCTTCGGCCCACAGGTCAAAAGAAGGCATCACACAGGTGCCCTCTGGTATGTCTCTTGGCGTCGGCTCGGTTATCGTTGCTAGTTGCGGTCTCCTTCTTGAGTCGCCAACTTCCGATGTCGTCGTCCTCGACATCGAGTCCCTCCCGCCTAGGTAGGACTCCAGATGAGCAGTTTCATCAGTGGGCCGCTCTTATGGAGCAATGGGCTCGGAGGTTGGTTCTTCTGCCTGGCTCGGTTGCCTCGGAGCCCTCGGGCCCCTCCGGCGATCAGGTAGGCGGTTGGACCTTCTAGTGGCGTGGCGCCTTCTTCGGTGCCAGCGACTCCGTGCTTAGGTGTTTCCCCCCCTCACATGGCTGCGGCGCAGGGGGCCTCACCGATGCCCTTATCTCCTGTTTTTCCTTCTCTAGCTTTCCAGGTTCCTGGGGCTTTTCCGGCGCCTTCGGCAGGGTCTGTTGGCTTGTCGGCGCCGTTTTCGGTGCCGCTGGGTCTTGCGGCGCCGTCCGCGGTGCCGTGGGGTCTCGCGGCGCCGCCGGTGGTGCCATTGGATAGGGCGGCGCCGTTTGCGGCGCCTATCGCGGCGTCGTCCGGGTGCCGTTGCGGCGCGTGCCAGCGTCGTCGGCGCGCCTAGCGGCGATGTCGTCCCGGCGCCACAGGCGCATCGCGAACAGCGTGCCTCTTGACGCGTCGCCTCCTCGGTGCCGTCTTCAGCCCGTTTTGCCGTCTCGGCCCGGCAGCCCGAGGGACTCTCCTTGTTTTCTGCTATTTCCTCCTCTCCTAATTTTCCTCCTTTCCTGTCCAAACAGTCCTTTCTGGACCATCAGGAGATGATGTTGAGCCTGACCCAGACCTTGGTTGGGTGATGAAGTGGAGGAAACAGGATCTTTCTTTGCTACAGAGCCTGTGGTTGAGGACCTGTCCTTTAAGTCTCTGTTGAAGAACCTGGGATCACTCTTTCTCTCCAGACTACAGACATCGATCCTGGGAAGATATTAAGACTCCAGTATCTTCATGCTGAGATCCCTACGATTTGACTCCTCCGATCCAGCCTTCCTTCGAGCGCTGTCTCAAATGGTATGGAATAATCCTGCTCTTATTCCCTCAGTGGCTAAATCCATTGATAAGTATTCAGCTCCCAAGGATCGTCCCATTTTGGCATCCCAAGCCTTTCGGATCCTATTGTAGTCCTGGCAGAGAATGACAGATGCGTTCTTCCTCAAACTACTACAGCTCGACCTATTAACAAAGAATCTCGTAAGATTGTTACATTAGGTAAGAGAGTCTTTGCTGCCTCCACTCTAAGTATGCGTGTTGCCAGTTATCAAGGCTATTTTTCTCAGTATGAGTATATCCTGTGGCACTCTATGAAAAGAATGGTTGAAGCTCTTCCAGATTCGGATTCCAAGTCAGAGCTTCTTCTGACCGTTATTAGAGGTATTGAGTCAATAACCAACAGGTCAAACCGCCATGGGCGCTTCGACACTGCTTCTCGCTCAGCAGCGCGGGTTTGTACTGGCGCCATTCCTGGCTGCGTACTTCTGGCTTCACGAATGATGCTCAGCAGCAGGTGATGGCGCTGCCTTTTGATAGCTCCCTTTCTTTTTGGCCCTCAGGTGGAGCAAGCCTTAGAGGCCACTCAGAAGACTAGATCAACCATTAAGTTGGCCAGACCTCCGCCTGCCCCCTCTCGGGGGCATGTGAACAGACGTCAGTTTCATAGTCGTCAGTCCTTTCGAGGCAGAGGCAGGGGAAGCTTCCATAAAAGCCAACCTGCCCAACCTCAAAAGAAGACGCAGCAGAAAGCGCAGGGGCCTAAAGCTCCCAGCGCTACCTTATGAGTCGTTGGCCCAAGTTCCATCCACTCTGCCCGAGGTGGAACTTTCTCCTCCGGTGGGAGGTCGTCTGATGTACTTCTACAACCAGTGGAAGTCCATAACTTCGGACAAATGGGTCCTTCGGATAATTCGCGAGGGTTATTCTCTCAATTTCTTGGAAACCCCCCCGAATTGTCCTCCCAGACGACAACCCAGGTTGTCGGCCTCTCAATCAGACCTCCTCACCGCGGAGATCCAGGGCCTTCTGAACAACAGGGCAATAGAACTGGTGCCCCGCTTCTGCGAAACACAGGTTCTACTCCATTCTTTCTGGTTCCAAAGAAATCTGGGGGATCGCCCATTCTAGACCTCAGAAAGTTAAACAAATTCCTCCCAGGGAGAAATTCAAGATGATTTCCCTAGGTACCCTGTTACCCTTGCTGCATCAGCACTACTGGCTGGCCTCTCTGGATATGCAGGATGCTTACCAGCATATCCCGTCCACCCGACCCACCAAGTTCCTCAGGTTTGTAGCTTTGGGTCAACATTATCAGTTCAAGTCCTGCCCTTTGGGCTATCCTCGGCCCTGTGAGTTTTTACAAAGTGTTGTGCAGTTCTCGCGGCGCATCTCAGGAAAGTCGGACTCCGAGTGTTTCCCTACCTGGACGATTGGCTTCTAGCAAGCCCTTCCGTCCAAGGGACTTTGGAAGCCGTGCAAATGACTTCTCGTCTTCTCACGTCCATGGGAGTTCTGCTGAATTTGAAAAAATCTCAACTGCAACCCTCCCGAGGCTCCTTTTCATAGGGCGCTTCTAGACACCTCTTCAGCGAGGCTTTCCTTCCAGAGGACAGAAGACTCGACATCCTTGAATGGCCCGTTACATCAGGGAGAACCAATCGGTTACAGCTCTCTCGATGCAACGCATGTTGGGTCTCATGGCGTCCTCGGTCTTCACTGTCCCTCTGGCCCGACTGCACATGAGAACCACCCAATGGATGCTCTCCACTCAGTGGTCCCCGACCTCTCACCCCAGTCTTATCCCATCAAGGTGGCGAGCCTCTTGAAGGTCTCTCACCTGGTGGTCTCAGAAAGCAATCTCCTGGAAGGATTTCCTTTGCTCCCCGGATCATCAGACCTCCATCACCACAGGCGCGCCGCTAATGGGATGGGAGCTCACTGTCTCTCCCTCCACACTCAAGGTGTATGGACTCAGTTGAAACTCATCTCCACATAAATGTCCTGGAGATGGAGCGGTCCTCTATGCAATCCGAGCTCTGAAGGATGTCCTTTGTCACAAGAACATTCTCCTTCAAACAGACAACAAAGCAGTGATGTATTACATCAACAAGCAAGGCTACTCATTCTTACCCCCTTTGCAGGGAAGCAATGAGGTGTGGGAGTGGTGCTTGGGCACAAGTCTCTGATTCAAGCGGTTTATCTGCCAGGTATACAAAGCGACCTAGCAGATCACCTCAGCAGAGCGAGGCAGACCCTCACAGTGGTCTCTCGATCCAGCCATAGCTCGGTCCCTGTTCAAAAGTAGGGACTCCAGACCTGGACCTTTGCATCCCCACTCAACACAAAACTCTCTTCTGCTCCAGAAATCCAGGGCCTGGCATTTTCTGTCAGGATGCGTTCAGGCTGCGGTGGACAAAAGCGCTTTCTTCGCCTTTCACGCTTCCTCTAATCCAGAAAGTACTCCTCAAGTTCGAGTCTCAGGGGACCAAGATGATTCTCATTGCTCCTTCCTGGCCTCGGCAACTATAGTTTCCTCTACTCAACAGTATGTTGGCAGCCTCTCCGAGACCACTTCCTTTGCAAATCAGTCTTTTGACTCAGGGTTCGTTGGTCCATCCCAACCTGAAATCACTTCACCTTTATGCTTGGCTCCTGAAGAGATAGAAGTGAATCGGTTCAGCGTCTCTCGTAGAGTCTCAGACATCCTTCTGGCTGCTCGGAAGCCAGCCACCCGAAAAACGTACGCTTCCAAATGGAAACGTTTTTCTCTCTGGTGTGCAAAATCCTCTTGGAATCCCTTTTCCTGTCCTCCTGGCAAGGTTCTGGAGTATCTTTTGGACCTGTCAAACTTAGGTCTTCAGTACTCCACAGTTAAAGTTCACCTTAGTGCCATCTCAGCGTTCCATGAGCCGGTTTCTTCCTTAACTCTGGCTCAGTTACCTATGGTGAAGAGATTTCTTAAGGGGATTCTCCATACCAGACCCCTGTTAAGCGTCCAGTTGCAGCCTGGGACATTAACCTGGTGCTGGACATGCTCACTCAGAAGCCTTTCAGACCCTTAGCTACCTGTGAGCTAAAATTTCTTACCTGGAAGACTGCCTTCCTGGTGGCCATTACCTCAGCCGCAGGGTCTCTGAGATACATGCCCTGGTTACGGACCCTCCGTATACTGTATTCCATAAAGACAACGTGGTTCTCATTACTCATCCTAAATTTCTTCCAAGGTTGTGTCAGAATTCCATCTAAACCAACCTCTGGTACTTCCAGCTTACTTAGCTAATTTCCAAAATGAAGGAGCAGGCTCTTCATTCCTTGGATGTTAAGAGAGCCTTGCGGTTCTATTTAGATAGAACCAAGGATGTTCATAAGACTCAGCAACTGTTCGTTTCTTTCAGCGACACTCGGCTGGGTCAACCTGTCGCTATTAGATGCATCTCTTCATGGTTAGTGGCATGCCTTCGTCATTGCTATTCCATGGCTCAAGTTAAATTAGAAGGTAGAGTGTCGCTCACTCTACTAGACGGTCAGTGACATCCCTAGCGAGTCGCAATGTTCAATTGCAGATATATGCCGCGCCACCTGGAGCTCAGTGCATACCTTCGTTAAGCACTATGCACTGGATGTTCATGCTAGGCGACATTCCGCATTTGGCAGAACTATCCTTAATGGGCTTCTATCTTAGACGCGTGAGCTCTGGCTCTCCTGCCGCCCTTTTGGGGATTATCAGCTTAGTACTCTCCCACTAGTGTGAATAGTGGTGGAGACTTATGTCCAGGAAGATAGGAAAATTACGTACCTACCGTAATTCTTGATCTTCTTGGGCGAGTCTCACCACTCATTCTACCTCCCTCCATCCCCCGAGCTCACCGCTGTATTGGTCTTCACTCCCTCAAATCTTTAGGCCGTGAGGACTTCTTTGCTGACCCTTCTTACACGGGTCATACGGACTATCTTATGTCCGTTTTTTAATGTTGGGTTTACTCTTTACGTTAGTTGCGCTGCACCTCCTTGGTAAAAAAGGTACTGAGGCGGTTGGAGGGTCGTCGCCGAGATGGTCATTACCGCTCGAGCCGCTGCTCGCGGTGCTGTGTCTCGCGGCGCCGTCTCTCGCGCCGACCCTCCAGCAAAAAGTTTGCTCCCCCGATGGGTCTTAGTGCCTCCGGCGCTAATCCCACTAGTGTGAATGAGTGGTGGAGACTCGTCCAAGAAGATCAAGAATTACGGTAGGTACGTAATTTTCCTTTTTTGGTCTTCACTCCCTCGTTGGCTGGTCTGTGAAGACACTGTTGAGTTGACCCTTCTTATACGGGTCATACGGACTAACTTATGTCCGGGTAAGTTTAGTTTCTTAGATTAGTTTACGCTGCACCTCCTCAGTAAAAAAGGTACTGAGGCGGTCGGATGGTTGACAGTGAGATAGCCTATATGGCGTGAGCAAGCCTCGTTGCACCACACATGCGTGGTCCCTACCTCGGCACCAGCCCTCCTGAAGATTTTTGTGTCCTGCTGGGTCCTAGCACCTCCAGCATAGTCCCGTTAGTTTGAATGAGTGATGGAGACTTTGTCCAAGACGATCAAGAATTACAGTAGGTACGTAATTTTCATTTCCGGTGTTGAGGGTAGGGGCAGCTGCCATCTCCAGTACTGTTCCTCCCTCTGACAGTGGAACTGAGACCCCCTCTTCTGCGGCTCTCCTTGGGGAGCCTGTGGAGGTGGGTCGGTCTAATGCACAGGAAATGAGGAAGAGGTCTTCCTCGAAGTCGGCGGGGTTGAGGGGATGGGGTGAGGGGCTACAGCACTCCTCTGGAGCCCTTCGGGGCTTAGGGAGGAGCCACCATGCTGAGCCCAAGTTCTCTCCCTCATCCCCTTCGAGGAAATCCATTTTGGGTGGCGTTGGGGTCCGTCCTTCTGGACACATGCGACCCCAGTCCCCTCATAGGGTTGCTTCCCTCCAGGGCTCAGTCCTGACCGCTTCAGACTGGTTGAGCGGCCTTTGACTGATCTGACCTACGGATCCCCTCGTAGTCCGAGATCGCCTGCTAGGTCCCCTAGTCCTGACAGAAGCATTTTACTTGCCGTGAAGAGTTTCTCCCCCTTGCCTCTGCATCCAGCCCCTCTTCTCCCAGGCCAAGTGGGTTCTTCGGGGCCTTTGATCTGGGAACAGTTTAGATCTCAGGCTGCAGAATTCCCAAGATACAGTAAGGCCATGGATGAGCAGATCTTTTTCCTGTCTCCCCCGCTGCAGCCAGAATCTGAATCAACAGACTCTTTGGCATAGGGTGATTGCCTCCACATTCCGGGGGACCAATCTTTTCTCCCACAGGTCGAGGCGGGATCTGCAGGGGCAGCTTCCTTCCCCAAGGAAATGGGGGCCCCCGCCTCGCCCTGACCAGTCACAGGTCTAACTGGCCTAGAGTGGGTCTCCTCCTCGTGTTTCCCCCAAGGGAGGCTAAGGGACATCTGTACCTCAGGGAAGTGCTGAATCTCCTGCGGGGGGCTCGGTACTCACCCAACAGTGATGAATGGTGAAGATTGACACAGGGAAGATATGTAAAAGATGTGCCTACCTTGGTATCTGCACCATTCTTCACTGAATCCCACCCACCTTCCCCTCAGAAGGCCTCAGTCCCTGAGCGATACCTTCTCCCTGCTTGCCCTTCTCCTTGGGGAACCAGTTGGGACTCCCACTGTACCCGTTAGGCCCCTCCTTGTTGCTAGGAGGCGGTAGAGGGGACTCTTGGGAGGAGGGTTAGTAGGGCATCTCAATCAAAAACTCAAGATGGGAACTCCTGGTGGACCCCTCTCCCTTTGTCCTGCGTAGGACCTCCGGGGTTGGTCCACTCCCTTTGGCATGTGCCGACTCCTTTTGGGTCCCATGGGATGGGGGGAGGGAATAGGACTGGCAGGGATGCCTCCTTCCCTTTCCCCTCCTTGTCTTCTTACTTCTGTACTTCCTCAATCTCCCTTCCCCTTTTGGGAGGGAGGTGTTATTAAATAGGTGGGGTCCTCACTTCCCCACGAACCCTGTGGGTACTCCTTTTTGGAAAATGATAACTAGGGTGTGGAGTGAGGAATTCTGACCAGAGGTGGATTTTCCACCCTGTATGGGGCTGGAGGAAAGAGAGAGGGACCTTCTCCATGGATCCTCAGTCTACCCTGGAAAGGGATAGTAGTAATAATAAGGTTGGGATGTGGATCCTGCAGCAACTGCCTGCGGCCTAGCTGTCTGCCTACCTCTGGAGGTATTTCCCCGGTCACTCAAGGTTCTGAGTCTCTCAAGACGCTTGGAATGATGGGTCCCTCCCTCCTTTCTCTCCTTCCTCCATTATTCTCTCTCTCTCTCTCTCTCTCTCTCTCTTTCTTCTTCTTTTCTGTCCATATGGCTGTCCAGGGACTGGGGCCTTTCAGCCCATACCCTCCCTGATCCTCCTCCTCCTCCTTTGGTCGGCGTATTCCTTTTTCAGTGTATATCTTTTCCTTATACTGTCCCTTGGGTTCCCTTGCCCTGTCCTCGTTTTTCTCTATCCCTCTGTTTTTTTCCATCTCATTGGCGAGCAGAACTGATGTGGAAGAGGAGGAGCCATCAGCTGTTTCTGGCCAACCCGTGAGCACGTCGACCTCGTGGACGGTGCCAATGGCACTGGCTCCTCCCCCTAACAATAAAAATAAAGCTCCTGCAGGGTTCTGCGCTCTGGCTTACACCCAACAGTGATGAATGGTGAAGATACACAGGGAGATCAAGAAATATGGTAGGTATGTAATTTACATTTTTCTTTCATTGGCATTTTTTAACCTGATGGATTAAGGGAAAATATGTTTCTCCTTGCTCTCTGTTCTCTAGCAAATGTTTGCACAGCCTGATTCAACTCGCCTTGCCATCTGGAGTATTGGATATAGAATCCCGGATATTGGAAGAGGTGTGGAGTTACTATGAAGAAGGCCTGCTTGTCATAGGCACAGTGGTAAGGCAGAGGAAGAAAAGGGATGGGGAGAGCAGAAGAGAAAGCAAGTTTGTTGTCAATTCCATTCATAATTGCAAATTTGTGTGTGGGGGGGTGACGCTTGGCCTGCTGGTTATGATTACTCTATGATATTTGTATATAGAATGTGTTATTGAGTGTCTCTCATGAGACAGCCTGTGCTTCTGGGATGACCCCTCCCCCAAGGTTTCAGTTCGAATGACAGGATATGTTAAACAGCAGATCTCTGTAATGTGATTAACTTCCAAGTTGCTTTTTATGGCCATGTTTATGATCTGTGTTGCTTTGAAGCCAGGAAACTAAAATATCCAATCTTCCCTTGTCAGTCTTCACCATTCATTACTGCTTGGGTCGTGCCGGAGGCGTGCACCCGCTACAGGAGTTTTGTTTTTTTTTGGAGTCAGCTGTAGGCGCAGGCCCCAAGAGCGACATCGCCAAGGCCATGCTATGATGGCCATTAGGTGCCGTAGACTCCTCCTCCATCTCAGTTCTTTTTCTCCCACCATCAAGGCTGCACCTGTTCCACGTGCGAAATTTACAGCTGCATCAGAGGCCTTCTTGCGACTCCTCCTTCTCCTCTTTCTGATCATCCCGACGTCACTGAAATGGTTAGCCGGTAAGACCGTTCTGTTTTTTTCTAATGTCACCGGGATCTTTTTGCTGTGTTTTTGTGTTTATTTCTTATCATGTCAGGTTCGGGAGCCAAGCGTAAATTGAAGGCGGACCGTGCCCCTATGCATCGGTGATCCTGTGGCCGGCATTTTTCCGTCATGGACCAGCATGATGTTTGCCTTCGCTGCCTGGGACCCAACCATGATATGGATGCATGCAATGCCTGTTTCTCGATGGACCGTTGTATCCTAAAAGTCCGCGCATTCAAGATTGGCAAGGCTCTGCCGACTTTTGGGGGATGGCTTCGCTCCAGGGATTCCCAGGTAAGATCTCTAGACCCTTCCTCCGGGTCCCCTCCCGGGCCTATATGGTCTGGAGAGGAGGAGGCCTCCTCATCTTCTACTCTTGCCGAGGAGGAGGCCTCTTTTGTGGTGTCGGAGGAGCTCTGTGGTCCTTTGTGGGGCCGCAGTGGAGACACCGCCTTGGCAGTCACCTCTTCGGAGGTGCAGGCTCCCCCAGTGTCGAGGCCCAGGTCTGCTGGGCCCAGCATCGGTGGACCCTCGATGCCGCCTTCCAGCACTGCTTTGGATCCCGGTGCCGTTCACGTTGCCGGTGATTGGGGCGGCACCATTCGTGTCGCCATGTTGGCTCTCGGCACCGCCCGTGGCGCCGTGTGCCCGTTCAGCTCTCCTAGCGGCGCCGAGTCAGGTCCTGGTGCCAAGGGCAGTGGCGCGGGTCTGACTGGTGCCATTGGGGAGTTAGGGCCGGGTTTGGGCGTTACGGGTGGTCCGAGATCATCCGGTGCCGCCGCTGGCACTGGCACAGTTCGCGGTGCCATTTCTCTGGAGACCCCTGGGGTGGCCAGTATTGAGTTCCAGCTGGTCTCTTCCTCCTCCTTGGAGGATGATTCAGATGTGGACCTGTTCTGGCACCCTGACTCTTCGGAGTCAGGGTCTTCAGTGAGCCGAGGTGATAGGCGGCCCGGCGTGCCTATTCCTCTGTCTCCTCTGCTGTCCTCTCCTGAGGCCTCCCAGGCTGGGGGTGGTCATCCTCCTGAGGGGGTTGCAGTAGCTGACAATCCCAGTGCTGCTGCACCTGCTCGGGGTGGGGTGTCGCTGGGGTTGAGGAGGAGGGGGGTGTTCTCAGAGTCAAGGGGGTTGAGAGACCGGGTTGAGGTGCCTCGGTCTTCACCTGCCACCCCTCGGGGTGCAGGTAGGAGCCGTAGCGCTAGCCCCGTCTTTCCCTCTTGGGCTTCAGGGACCACTCTGGTGGTGTTGCTGTGAGCTTCCCTTCTGGACCCATGTAGCCCCAGGTTCGTCACAGGGGAGGATCCCCTACTAGGCTCTTCCAGGCTTCGCATCCCCAGGGTTCCGTTCTGCGACCTGGTTTGTTGTCCGGGATCCCACCAGCTCGGGCTCCGTTTTCCGGATTTCAGAGCCTCAGCAGAGGACAGTTGCCTCATCGTAGCTGTCCCTCTCCCATTCCTCTGTGGCCACCCCCCCCTCCCAGAACATGTCAGTCCTACGGGCCCATTATCCTGGGAGATGTTCAGAGGCTCTCCGGCGGCCTTCCTCTCATATGTTAGATATATGCATGAGCTGGTGTTTCACCTATTCCCACCACCGCAGGAGTCCTCTGGACATTCGAGCTCTCCATTATCCTCGTCTCCCTCCTCCTTAGAGGGAGAGGAACCCACTGCTCATCTCTCCTCCGATGCTGATTTCACTGAATATCAGCGATTCCTTTCAAGGATGGTGAGGGATCGTCGCATCTCTTTTGTTAGGCGAGACAATACCGAACAGGAGATGCGTGAATTCCTCAGTGAATTCAGTGCCCAGCATTTGGTGGTACTGTCCTGGCTAATTCCCTTCCAGGAGGTGTCTATCCATTCCTGGCAATCGCCAGCCGCCCCTGTTCCAGCCCCGGCAGACTGCAGAAGAAGGTATTGTGCCCCATTGGAGTCTCTAGGTTCTCTTCCCAACCCACCCTCGGGATTGGCATTCCTAGAAACTCCCTCTGGGCGCCGCTGCCTGGCGCACGACCGCCCACCGGACTCAGATTCCCTACAGTTTGACCGGTAGGGGCGAAGAGTGTTCTCTTCCTCTTGTGCAGTGTTATGCATTGCATTACATCAGGCTCACCATGCTGCCTACAGTAGATATTTATGGTTGATGCTTTCCCAAGTCCTAGAATCAATGCCTGATAAGGAGCAATCCAGACAAGCTTTTGCCCTCTCTGCTATAGGCCTGGAGCTGGCAAGACACCAAGCAAGGGCATCTTATGATGCCAATGAGGTGGCTTCCAGGCTTGCAGGACAGCGATCTGTATTAGACGGACGGCATGGCTTCGTCTATCAAGGTTGTCACCTCTGGCCCGACATAGGGTGATTCGCTCTGCTTTCTGGGGGACCCGTCTCTTTTCCTCCAGAGCTAGGAGACTTCTGCAGGGGCTTCCTCTGTCTCCCCGTCCTCAGGGAACAACTCCTAGCTCTTCTCCCCCATAGGCTTCTCTCTTGATTAGCCCAGGATCTTCCCCTTCTGTTTATCACCAACAGGAGGCTGGGGGTCTTGCTCCCTCAGGGTTTCTTCCCCCGCCTTGGGGGGGGGGGCTTGGTACTCACCCAAGCAGTAATGAATGGCGAAGATTGACAAGGGAAGATATGAAAATTACGTACCTACTGTAATTCTTGATCTTCTCTTGTATCTTCACCATTCATTAATGATACCCACCCACCTTCCCCACAGTGGCCTCCTACTGCGGCGTCTCCCACTCCCTACTCATTCCTCTCCCTTCCTCGTTGGCCTTTAAGCCAAAAAAAAACACTATTTTGATTTCTGTTCTACTCTGGACGGATCCTTTTTCCTCAAGGTAAAGGGGAACGAGTAGAATTTATTCTATCCTGAGGGAACTCTTTCTGATTGCCCCTAGGGTAACCTCTTGGCTTCTTAGCCATGTTGTTCAGTTCACAGCTGAAGAGACCATCCCTCTATGACTCGGCCCCAATTTTCAGGTTCCCTCTGGCAGGTATTAATGATTATTGTCAGCTTCTTCTGGTTGGTGCTTCTGGCACTTCATTAACCTTGAGCTGTTGTTCTTACCTTTTCTTCAGTGATTCTGATTGAGCTCCCACTCTATCCTTTCACACAAAGCTGCCTTCTGTATGGCTTAACCCCTCCCCACACACTTCTGTGTTGCACTTAACAAGGTGCTAAGGGGCTTATTCCCCCTCCTAGTTGGGCACTGTCTTTCTGGAACAGATTTTCTGCCTGGGCAGTCTGTGAGCTCTCAGCTAGACTGTAGGGGGTTGGGATAGTGGGAGGTTAGAGAATCTGCCCTTTGTGTTCAATCTGTACAAGTGGTTCAGTTGAACCTTCTCTTAGTCCTATCAGGAGAGATTCTTGCTCCCTTGTTTTGGTTCCGAGCTTATAAGCTTCTCAACCAGTATATCTATGGGCAGTGTTCTCCTCTCTCAACATCCCTTGTTTTCTTCCCTTTCTTCTTCCTTTTCTCTTTCTCTTTATCTGTTCCTCTCTTGGAGTAGCCCCAGAAGGGAGGCCCTGCGGTCCCTTAAGGTAGGTATTCTGTCTCTTCTTTCTGTCCTCTACCGGCTTATTCCCTTTTCAGTTTATATCCTTTCCTTTTTCTGTCCCTCGGCTCTCTTGCCTCACTCTCCTTTTTCCTTACCCTTTGTTTTTGCCTCTCCGGCTACCAGAACTGAGATAGAGGAGGAGGAGTCTGCGACACCTAATGGCCGTCCCTCGCGCATGATGCAGCGCGTCGCTCTCGGGGGCAGCGCTGTTGGAGTCAACTCCAAAAAAAAAAAATCTCCCGTAGCGGGTGTGCGCCTCCAGCACTACCCAAGCAGTAATGAATGGTGAAGATACAAGAGAAGATCAAGAATTACGGTAGGTACGTAATTTTCATTTTTATGACGTCTTCAGAGGAAGGACAGTTAATTTCAACTGGTGCTAAAAGAAGCTATATGACATCTAGGTGAGAAAACTGCAGAGTTGTAAAAGTCCTGTGATGTCTTTGAAAAGCAGGAAACCACACTAGATCAAAGGAAAGACTAATTTAAAGAGTGTCATAATTTGGGAAATGAGTTTTGCTGAAGTCACAGAATTTAATATACCTCTTGATACGACATCCTATTTTATATATTTTTTATATTCTGAAAGGAGGAGCTAGGTGACATCTTGGAAGAGGCAGGTTTAGAGACAGTTTAAACTATTCTGTACGTGATCTTTATACACACTATTCGTGTGGGCTGTTAGAAAACAACATTTACTTTAAGCACTGTTTAGAAGGTAATACATTAGATAGGAAAGTCTAATTGTATTGTGGTAGGAGTTTATGTTTGTTCTTTGCCCTTGTTTTCTTTAAGTGATTGTGTGCTTTATGATATATTGTTCTGTGTTTACATTTTACCTATTTTTATCCATTTTCTAAGTAAACATCTTATTTTAAAGAGACTGCCTGGTGTGCCTTTGAAATTCTTTCTTTTGCATGTTGGCCTATTCCCTTACAGGAAGCGTCAGTCCGCACCTGGCAGTCACCAGCCACCTCATCCCCAGCCCCAGCGGACTGCGGGAGGAGGTATTACGCTCCCCAGGAGTCTGTTGGTTCTCTGCCTCACCCGCCTTCGGGACTGATGGCCTTAGATACTCCTTCTGGGCTTCAACACCTGGCACACAACCGGCCACCGGATCCAGTTTCTGTTGAGTTCAACTGATGAGGAAGAAGAGTTTTCTGTTCAGCTCGTGTGCTGCTTTGTATCACCTCACATCAGGCTCACCACGCTGCCTACAACAGGCAGCTGTGATCAATGTTAGCGCAGGCGCTAGCATCTCTTCCTGATTTGGAGGAATCTAGTCAAGCCATTGCCCTCACTGCACAGGGTCTGGAGCTTGCAAGGCACCAAGCAAGGGCATCTTATGATGCCAATAAGGTGGCCTCCAGACTGGCAGGGACAACGATCTGCATCAGGCGGACGGAATGGCTTCACCTATCCAGGTTGTCACCCGTTGCCGGTGTAGGGTGATTTCCTCCGCTTTTTGGGGTACCCGTCTTTTCTCCCACAGGGCGAGGAGGAACGTACAGGGCATCTTCTGTCCCCCTGGCCACGGGGGACACCCCCTCGGCCTGACCAGCCTTAGTCAGCTCCCCTCTGAGGAGTGGGCAGGGACTGCTGGGGATGAGGTCAGGGGTTCTGACCAGCATTCAGTGGTGCAGGCCATCATTGCACTGCAGCCTGGCCTCGGAGAGTTCTCTGACCCCTCAGCGGTAGTACCCCTTCAGGTGGTGTGCCTAGATCGCCTGACTTTGGGGCCGACCAGAGCACCCACGGGAAGGGAGGGTGCTGTGCCCTGGATAGCTCCTTCGGGGGCTGACCAGGGCTGTCAGTTGCCTAGGCTGGCTCTCTCGAGGAGGAGGGTGCTCTCGGATTCTGAGGGGTCGAGGGTCATGGACTCTGTGCGGTGACCTTTTTCTGGAGTCCACCCGGACTGTGGGAGGAACAGTAGTGCTAATCTCTGCTCTTCCCCTTCGATTGACTGGAGAGGGCCCTGTTCTTTGGAGGTAGGGGACTGTCCTTCTGGACCTACATGGCCCCAGTCACCTCACGGGGGGATTCTTCCAAGTGCAGCCAAGGCTGTTCCGAAATGGTTGTTCAGCTATCGGTTACGGGGTCTTTTGGGGCACCTTCTTTTGCTGGTGCTCCTGGTGTGCTCCCTAGCCCAGGCGGAGGTCAGTTGATTTCTGTTGTTGGCTCTGCGCCGTCCCTCTGCCACATTCTCATGTGCTCCCAGGCATCCTTGGTCCTAGCGGGCCTCTCTCCTGGGAGCAGTTTAGGGCCGTGGCTGCTCGATTCCCTTCTTATGTCAGGGCAATGGACAAACAGGTTTTTCAACCTCCCCCTGAGCAGCCACCCTCTGAATAATTGAGGTCCTCTAACTCCTCATCCCCCTCTTCTGGGGGAGAGGAGGCTTCTGTCCACATCTCCCCAGCTGCTGATCTTGCGGAGTATCAGCTATTCCTCGTGAAGATGTTGGAGGATCTGCACATCACCCCTCCCACTCAAAGCAATCCAGAGCACTCGGCGCATGCCTTTCTAGGTGACTTCAGTGAGGACACTCTTGTGGTGCCCCCTGGCCTGGTCCCTTTAGGGAGGCATCGTTGTGTTCCTGGCAGAGATCCTTCTCTGGAGTTCCTGCCCCTAGGGATCTCTGCCAGTGGTATTGTGTCCCCCCCCGGAGTCTCCAGGTTCCATGCCTTATCCTCAGTCAGGATTGACGCAGCTACACACTCCTGATGGGCTTTGCGCCCTCCACTGTGACCGGTCCCCAGATCAAGATTCCTTGGATTTTGACTTCTGGGGGAGGAGGACGTTCTTCTTGGCATGGTTGCTGCTCTCCATCGCAGCACGTCAGGCCCACTATGCATCCTATGATAGGTTCTTGTGGTCCAGACTGGGTCAGCTCCTAGCCTCGTTGCCTGACACAGAGCAAACCAGACAAGCTATTGCACTCTCTGCACGTGGCCTGGAACTAGCAAGGCACCAAGTGAGGGCATTGTACAATGCCAGTGAGGTAGCTACCAGGGTCATAGGGACAGCGATCTGCACTAGGTGGGCGGCATGGCTATGTCTTTCCCGATTGTCACCCTTGGCCTGGCGTAGGGTGATTAACTCCGTTCACCAGAGAACCTATCTCTTCTCCCGTAGAGTGAGACAGCATTTGTCAGGGCAACTTTCTTCCCTCTCCGGGGTGTCCCCGTCTTACTCTGGCCTCCCCAGGCCCTAAAGGCTCTCCCTATTAGTGTGTCACCCACTGAGAGCTAAGGGACTCTGTCCTTTAGGGTTAAAACCCCCTTCGGGGGGCTTGGCACTCACCCATATGTGTTGAATGGTGAAGACTGACACAGATAAGATATGAAAATTACGTACCTACCGTAATTATGATCTTTCTGTGTATCTTCACCATTCATCACAATCCAGCCCGCCATCCCCCTGGGGCCTCAGTCTCTGGGTCCCCCTCCCTCTCTGTGCCTTCCCTTGCCCCCTCCTTTCTTTTATCAGGAGTGGGATAAACAGGGGCACATAGGGGGATGATATTCTAAGGGGAGAGTGGTCAGCATGGGGGGGCACTCCTTCTCCAGTGTGTTAGCTCCACCTCTGTGGGGTGGGAGTTGGCAGTTGCTCTCCATTCTCTACTCTTCCTTTGTTCCTTCAATCCTTAATTTTCTTTGTCCGTTGGACATATCCTTCCTTATTTAAAAAAAATAAACTCATTTTTCTTACACCAAAAATCCTTTCCCTGAGGGCGGGAGAATCCCTGTGTCCTATCTTTCTTCCAGAATAACCGTTTTCTGCCATTTGGAGTTATTGCCAGTAATTCCGTGCCTTGAATTCTGTCATTACGCCTTTTGGCTACTCCTTGCAGTTCCTATACAATCTGGAGACAAGTCAAGGTCCAGGGTATGGTTGCTACCTCCCCAACCCACAAACTTACCCTAAATTCCTCCTCTTTCCTTTTGCCTATTTCCAGAGATTGGGGCCCCTACCCAATCCCCTTAGTTTCCTTCTTCTTCTTCTGTCCTCTCAGTCGTTTATTTTTCCTTTTGGTTTATATATCTTTTCCTTTGTCTGTCCCTTGGACTTCCTTGTCCCACCCTCCCATCCCTTTTCCTCTCCTCTCCTCTCCAGCGACTCAGAACTGGCAGGAGGGTGGAGTCGACAGCACATAACAGCTAACCCGTGAGCAGCCATGCAGTCGTCGGCCTCGGGAGTGGGCGAGGTGCGTCGACTCCACCATCAAAAAAAGGCTCCGCGGGTCATGACCTCCAGCCAAAACCCAAAGGTGATGAATGGTGACGATACACATGGTAGGTACATAATTTTCATTTCTGGTCGAGGTGCGCAAGCCTGCCACCAGGGCCACTTACGCTATGAAGTGGAAATGTTTCTGTATATCGGCCACAGCCAAGAAGGTGGACCCGCTGGTCTGTCTGGTTAATTCAGTTCTGGAATACCTGCTTTCTCTCTCAGAGACAGGTCTCAGCTATTCCTCCATTAGAGTGCACCTGGCCACCATCTCCGTTTATCACTTGCATGTATCGGATAAGACGATGGCTCAGATGATGGTTTCCAAGGCCTTTTTATGTGGTATTCTCCATGTCAGACCTCCCATCAGGGATCCTGTTCCCCCCAGGACCTCCTTTTCGTCCTGGAGAAGCTTACTCTTCCTCCCTTTGAACCAGCGATGGAGACTGAGCTCCGTCTTCTATCCTGGAAGACTTTGCTTTTGTTAGCTATTACTTCAGGAAGGCGCATTTCAGAACTTCAAGCCGTCATGTGTAAAGAACCTTACCTTGTTTTTCACAAGGATAGGGTTGATCTTCCTGGACATAAAGTCTTCACCACTCATTCACACTAATGGGATCTGCGCCAGAGGCACTAAGATCCAGCGGGAGCAAACTTTTTTGCTGGAGGATCGGCGCCAGAGATGGAGCCGCGAGGAGTGGCTCCTCGAGCCCCAGCTCATGCAGTAATGACTGTCTCAGCGTCGACCCTCCAACTGCTTCAGTGCCTTTTTTTCCCGCCGTCGAGTGCACTTCAGTGACGACGTTGCTCGCCCGCCAGGAGTCAAACTTCAAACTAGCAGCATAGTTTATCGGTTTATTGTTTTGTAGTAATATCTCGAATAAAGTATCGCTTAGTTTATTTATTCTTATTTAGTGAAGAAGTCTCAGCTTACATTGAGGACCATGAGCGGGTCAGGTGGCGGTAGGGAGACTTCGTATTAAAGCTGTTCAGTCAGCCGGGCTGGGTCCGGTCCACCACCTTCTCCGAAAGGGGGGGGTCTGACAACAGACAGTTCAATGCCCAAGGGGGTGGGTGGTCCCCTTGAAAGGATAAAAATAAACGGTCGCATTCTCTGCACCATTCGACCTCAAGCTCTTCTTTGGCCCACAGGTAAAAAAAGAGAAGGCATCACTCAAGGTCGCCCTCTGATATGTCTTCGCGTAGATGGTCAGTTATTGGGGCTAGTTGCCGGTCTCCTCCTTCGGAGTCACCAGCTTCTGTTTCTGGTAACCAACGTCTTCAACATCGGAGCCTTACCCCGCCCTCTGGTAGGTCTTCAGATGAGCAGTTTCATTAGCGGGCTGCTGTTATGGAGCAGTGCGCTTGGAGGTTGGTCCAGCTGCCACTCAGAGGCCTTTGGGTTTTTTGAGAGATCAGGCAGGGCGGTTGGGCCTCCCTAGTCGTGCAGTACTACCTTTGGTGCTGTCGACTCCACGCTTAGGGTGTTTCCCCCCCTCACATGGCTGCGGTGCAGGGGGCCACACCGATGCCTCTATCTCCTGGTTTTCATCCTTCTCTCTCCTCAAATCATGTTTTTCGGAATCTTGGGATGTTTTCAACGCCCTTGGCATTGATAGCACGCTCGGCGCTGTCTTCGGCGCCGATCCATCTGTCGGCGCTGTCCTTGGCGCTGTTGAGTTTCTCGGCGCTGTGCGCTTCTTCAGCACCATCTTCGGCACCGTGCACCTTGTCGGCGCCATCCTTGGTGCCGTGTGCTTCGTCGGTGCCATGTGGCTTCTCGGCGCCGTCTTCGGTGCAGTGTGGCGTCTCGGCGCCGTGCGTTTTTTCGGCACCGTGCATTTCTTTGGCGCCAAGGCCTGTTAGGACATCGTCCATCCTTCAAGACTCTTACTTCAACCCTTTTCCTTCCTCATTTCCTTCTGATTTTCACTCCTTTCCTGTCCATACAGTCCCTCCTGGACTGTCAGGAGATGACATTGAGCCTGACCCAGACCTTAGGCTGGGTGATGATGTGTGGAAGGAACAGGATCTATTCCTGCTGCAGAGCCTGTGGTCGAGGACCTGTCTTTTAAGTCTCTGCTGAAAAACTTAATTTCCACTCTTTCTCTCCAAACTACAGATATCGATACTGGGAAACTGTTAAGACTCCAATACCTTCATGTTCTGGAGATCCCTATGGATTTGACTCCTCTGGTACAGCCCTCCTTTGAAACACTTTCTCACATGGTATGGAATAATCCTGATCTCATTCCTTCTGTGGCTAAGTCCATAGATAGGAAATATGCTGCCCCCAAGGATCGACCCATTTTGGCATCCCAAGCCTTTGCGGATCCTTTTGTAGTCTTGGCAGAGAATGATAAAGTCGTCCTTCCCCAGACTACTACAGCTCGATCCATTAGCAAAGAATCTTGTAAGATAGACACTTAAGATAAGAGAGTCTTTGCTGCTTCCACCCTAGGTATGTGTATTGCCAGCTACCAAGGCTATTTCTCTCAATATGAGTATATCCTTTGGCATTCGCTCAAACAAATAGTTGAAGCTCTTCCAGAGTTGGACACAAATTCAGAGCTTCTTCAAACCATAACAAGGGGTATCGAGTCCAACAACCAGCAGGTTAAAGCAGCTATGGACGCTTTCGATACTGCTTCCCGAGCAGCGGCGGTGGGCATTTGTACCTGCCGTCATTCCTGGCTGCCACTTCAGGTTTCACGAATGATGCACAGCAACAGATAATGGCATTGCCTTTCGATGGTGTGTATCTCTTCGACCCTCAAGTAGAACAGACTCTAGAGGCTACACAAAAGACTAGGTCAGCCATTAAATTGGCTTGACCTCCTCCTGTCCCCTCTCGAGGGGGTGTTAATAAATGCCAGTTTCATAACCGTCAGGCCTTTCGAGGCAAAGGCAGGGGAAGTTTTAATAAAAACCAGGCCCTCCAGCCTCAAAAGAAAATGCAGCAGAAGGTGCAAGGACCCAAAGCGCCCAGTGCCACCTTCTGAGTTATTGGCTCAAGTCCCACCTCAGCTGCCCAAGGTGGACTCTTCCTCAGCGGTGGGAGGTCATCTGACTCACTTCTACAATGAATGGAAGTCCGTAACCTCAGACAAGTGGGTCCTCCGCATAATACGCAAAGGGTATTCACTCAGTCTTTTGGAGACCCCTCCGGATCATCTCCCCAGACGACGGCCCAGGCTGTCAGCTCTTCAGTTAGATCTTCTCGCCTCCGAGATACAGGGCCTTCTGAACAACAGGGCAGTGGAAGTAGTCCCGCTGGATCAACGAAACACAGGGTTCTACTCCCATTACTTTCTGGTTCCAAAGAAAACCGGGGGCATGTGCCCCATTTTGGACCTCAGAAAACCATACAAGTTCCTTCTCAAAGAAAAATTCAAAATGATATCGCTAGGAACCCTGTTACCTTTGCTCCATCAACACGACTGGTTAGCCTCCCTAGACATGCAGGATGCTTACCAGCACATTCCTATTCACTCAAAGCATCACAAATACCTAAGGTTCGTGGCTTTGGGACAACATTATCAGTTCAAAGACTTGCCTTTTGGGCTATCCTCGGTGCCGTGGGTTTTTACAAAGTGTTGTGCAATTCTCGCAGCGCATCTCAGAAAAATCGGAGTACAGGTGTTTCCATATCTGGACGATTGGCTTCTAGCAAGCCCTTCCAGACAGGGAACTCTAGACGTCGTAGCCACAGCTTCACACTTTCTCACGTCCACGTGAGTCCTGCTAAACCTAAAATAAATTGCAGCTGCAGCCCCTCCCAGAGGCTCCTTTTCATAGGAACTCTTCTGGACACCTCCTGTGCGAAAGCATTTCTTTCAGAGGACAGGAGCGATATCCTTCAGATGGCCCGATACATCGGGTAGAGCAGCTCAGTGACAGCTCTCTTGATGCAACGGATGCTAGGTCTCATGGCATCCTCGGTGTTCACTGTACCCCTAGCATGCCTCCACATGAGAACCTCTCAATGGATGCTCAGTACTCAGTGGTCCCCAACCACTCACCCTCAGTTCTTTTTCATCAAGGTGGCAGAACCTCTGAGGAGATCACTCACCTGGTGGTTGCAAGAGGACAACCTTCTGGAAGGGTATCCCTTTGCTCCTCTGGATCATCAGATTTCCATTACCACAAACGCGTCCCTGATGGGGTGGGGAGCTCACTGTCAGACTCTCCACTCTCAAGGTACGTGGACTCAGGACAAGTCCCAGCTTCACATAAATGTCTTAGAGATGAGAGCCATCCTTTATGCAGTCTGGGCTTTGAAGGACATTCTCTGTCACAAGAACATTCTCCTTCAAATGGACAGCAAAGCAGTGATGTATTACATCAACAAGCAGGGCGGTGCTCACTCTTACCCCTTATGCAGAGAAGCGATGAGAGTGTGGGAATGGTGCTTGGAGCACAAGGCTCTAATTCAAGTGGTCTGCCTGCTGGGAGTGCAGAACGAACTGGCAGACCATCTCAGCAGAACAGAGACAGATCCTCACGAATGGTCTCCCAACTCAACCGTAGTTCAGTCACTATTCACAGAGTGGGGAACTCCAGACCTGAACCTTTTTGCATCCCCACTCAACACAAAACTGCCTGTCTTCTGCTCCAGAAATCCAGGGCCTGGCATTTTCTGTCAGGATGTGTTCAGGCTGCAGTGGACAAAACGCTTTCTATACACCTTTCTGCCTCTTCCCCTTATTTAGAGGGTACTTCTCAAGTTCGAGTCCCAGGGGGACAAAATGATCCTTGTTGCTCCCTTCTGGCCTCGACAGATATAGTTTCCACTACTCAACAGTATGTTGGAAGCTCCTCCGAAACCGCTTCCCCTTCAGACGAACCTTCTGACTCAGGGGCCTGTGGTCCATCCCAACCTGAGGTCGCTTTACCTTCACGCTTGGCTCCTGAAGAGATATAAGTAAACAGGTTCAATGTCTCTCGCAGGGTTTCAGATATTCTTCTGGCTGTGCGCAAGCCAGCCACTAGGAAAACTTACACAGCCAAATGGAAGCGTTTTTCGATCTGGTGTGCAGAGTCCTCTTTGAATCCCTTTACCTGCCCACCAGATAAAGTTTTAGAGTACCTCTTAGACCTCTCAAATTCAGGTCTGCAATACTCTACAGTTGAGGTTCACCTTTGTGCCATTTCAGCTTATCATGAGCCAGTACTTTCCTTGTCACTGGCTCAGTTACCTGTGGTTGAGAGGTTTCTTAAGGGAATTCTGCAAATCAGACCTCCTATAAGATGTCCGGTCGAAGCCTGGGACATTAATCTTGTGCTAGACATGCTCACTCGAAAACCTTTCGAACCTCTAGCTTCCTGTGAGTTAAAATTTCTCACTTGGAAAACAGCCATCCTAGTGGCCATTACCTCAGCCTGCAGGGTCTCTGAGATACATGCCTTGGTCACAGACCCTCCGTATACTGTGTTTCATAAAGACAAAGTAGTTCTTGGGACCCATCCTAAGTTTCTCTCTAAGGTTGTTTCAGAATTCCATCTAAACCAACCCTTGGTCCTTCCTACTTACTTTGCGAACTTCCAAAATGAAGGAGAGCGTTCTCTTCATTCCTTGGATGTCAGAAGAGCTTTGCATTTCTCTCTAAATAGAACAAAGGACTTTCGCAAAGCTCAGCAACTGTTTGTTTCCTTCAGCGAGACCCAGCTGGGTCAACCTGTTGCTATCAGATGTATTTCTGCATGGCTGGAGGCAGGCCTTCGCCACTGTTATTCCATGGCGCAGGTTAAGCTGGAGGGAAGAGTGTACGCTCACTATACTAGAGCGGTCGCGGCATCCCTAGCGGAAATGCTCAACATGCCCATTGTTGCAATGCAGCCACCTGGAGCGCATTGCATACTTTTGTCAAACACTATGCCCTGGATCTCCATGCCAGATGACATCTTTCATTTGGCAGAACCATCCTTAATGGATTCCTGTCCTAAAACTGTGAGCTCTTGATCTTTTCTGCTGCCCTCTCGGGGGATTATTAGCTCGGTACTCTCCCATTCGTGTGAATGAGTGGTGGAGACTTTATGTCCATGAAGATATGGAAATTCGTACCTACCACAATTCTTGATCTTCAGGGCAGTCTCCACCCTCATCACCCTTCCTGTCCCCGAGCTCACCTCTGTTGCTGGTCTTCCCCTCAGTCTTTAGGCTGCGAAGACTTATTTGTTGACCCTTCTTATACGGGTCATCTGGACTATCTTATGTCCGGTTTTTGTTAGGCTGTCCTTCTAGGTTAGTTATACTGCACCTCCTCGGAATAAAAGGTACTGAGGCTGTTGGAGGGTCGACGCTGAGATAGTCATTACCGCACGAGCTGGGGCTCGCGGTGCCGCTTCTCGTGGCTCCATCTCTGGTGCCGACCCTCCAGCAAAAAAGTTTGCTCCCACTGGGTCCTAGTGCCTCCGCCACAGATCTCATTAGTGAGAATGAGTGGTGGAGACTCGTCCATGAAGATCAAGAGTTATGGTAGGTACGTAATTTCCATATCTTCACACTAACCCAAAGTTTTTACCGAAGGTAGTTTCCGAGCTCACTCTGAACCAATCAGTTCAGCTCCTGCTACATTATCCTGAGCATTCTAACAGGGGGGACGCCCTGCTTCACTCCTTGGATGTCCACAGGGCTCTCTGATGTTACCTAGCCAGGACTAAAGGGGACAGGAAATCTGATCAACTTTTTGTATCCTTTGCTCAATGGTCCTTAGGTCTCCGCATCACCAAACAGACGTTTTCGCGCTGGTTGGTTCATTGCATTACCTTTTGCTATGAGAAGCACAACAGGTCTACCCTGGGGCCGGTTAGAGCTCACTCTACCAGAGCTGTCGCTGCTTCACTCACGGCTCTGAAGCGATTACCAGCAGCTGATATTTGTGCTGCCACTACCTGGAGTTCTGTTCATACCTTTGTCAGGCATTACAGCCTTGACATCATTTCCAGACACAGAGCAGGGTTTGGCCTCGCACTTCTGCAAGTCCTGGTTTCCTGAGGGACCTTTCCCCTTCCTGCTGTTCCTTTCCTTAAAGTTCCCCCTCCTAGGGGTTGTCATAGGTTTATACTGCTTGGGAATCAGTCCTAATTTTAGTACCTGCTGCTAAAGCTTCCTATTGAAGTAAGATAGTACAGTTATGTAAGAACTTAAAGTAACAGTAGATCTTCGAGAGAAGCTCTTGCAGCAGGTATATTTCCTGCCCTCCTTCCCCCAGGGATCAGATCCTTTCAGGTTGGCCTTTCCTCCTTGTGAGGGAATCATCTCATACTTCTGAGACTATTGCCTGTTACCATCTCTCTGCCTGACAGGGGGCGTGCAAGAACTAGAGCATGTGGAGAACTCCTCCCTTATATAGGGTGACTCCAGGGGTGGAGCTGACGTCAGTGGGGGTGTTCCCACGTCGGTACTGCTGAATGGAAAAAAATGCAGAGAACAGCCGCCAGATGGTATCAGTCCTAATTGTGGTTCCTGCTGCAAGAGTTTCTCTCAAAGATCTGCTGTTACGGTAAGTTCTTACGTAACTGTACTCTCATACTTCTGACTATTGCTCGATCTTGCTTCGAGAAACAGCTCTTGCAGCAGGTTACACCATTAGGACTGAAGCCAGCAGGTGCCAGGACCCCACAGAATTTTCTAGCTAACAGTATCCAGCAGGTCCCCCAGAATCCCCAGTTCTTTTCCCGCCATCTACTCACCAGCATCGGTCTCACGGTCCCACTCTAGCATACGACGACTAGAACTTTCCAGTTTACCACTAAATGTTGGCATCTTCAACTCCTTCTTCAGAAGGACATCCTTCCAACTGTGCCTGCGGCAGACAGATCCCTTTCAAGGATCCTCATTCATCATGCCTGCGGTGCTTAGGCCCAGAACACGACACCAAGGCCTGCTCCTTTTTTCAGGGGTTCAGTAGTCGCACCAGGATCCGCCGCCAGAAGGCACTTCAGGGGTTCCTCTTGGAAGAAAAGTTAAAAAGCATGGACAAAGACCCTGCCTTCAGAGGTGAGTCTACCTCTAAGTCCCACAAACACCAGGACAAGCATCGGGAGAAGGTCAGGTCCAGATCCCCTAACCGGGCCTCGGACTCACGCACCAGCTCAGGCTCCACGCGCTAAGACCACTTTCCCTCCAGGGCTCGCTCTCAGCCCCCTCCAGTAAAGGTCAAGTCTTCAGGCAGCACTTTGGCTTCTCTGCATCCCATCAAGACTTCCAGGCCTTCGGCTTCCTCAACACCTTCCCGGGCCTTATCGAAGTCTTCAGACAGTCACCAGTCCAAGTCTTCTTCCAAAGCTTCTTCAGAGAGACGCCGGGACCCCGACTCCAGATTGGTCTCCCAGCCTCCCAGCCTCCCAGGGGTCTGGATTCCCCTCTCAAGAAGACTAAGGACCTGACATCCCTAAAGTGGACAATGGACCTGAAGCGGGCTTCCAACCCTTCATCGGGCAAATGCACGTTGGACCAGACGTCGGCTAAGCACCCGATGTTGGCTAAGCACCCGACGTCAGTGAGACGTTCGCCAGAGCCAAAAACTGCCTCCCCGTCACCGGTGGACACCGGTTGCCGTGACTCTACTGAGGAGGATCTGACATTGCCTGATGACCAGGCAGGTGACAATGAGGACATCGGGCTTCCACAGGAGCCTTTGCCAATCCCGGAGATGCCCTCGGACCCGATGCCCAATACCGGCGACAGACCACTGGCGCCAGGTCCGTCGTCCAGTATGAATATTCAAGAGGTCAAAGATCTCTTTACCTTTTGGTGGGACACAATAAAGAAGGATGTGATCCCAGTCAAACCTCCTCCTCCTTCACCTCTTACTCCCCCTCCTCCACTACAGGGGCCAGCAGAAAGACCACCGACCCCCAAGGAGCACACTCCACCTCCTAGGGGAAGATGCAAAGAATGGGGAAAGCCCCCTTCAAGATCTCCCTCAGGGTCTCCCAGTCCTAAGCGACCCAGACGACGATGGTCCACTCTGCCAGGGGATGATTCTAGACCTGACACTTCAGATAACTCCAGGTCTCCTCCAATCAGCATCCCATCACCTGAGCCACAAGACCTGCCCAGGTCACCTCCGGATGATCCCTCCTTTTCCGAGATCATCAGGCACATCCAGAAGAACATGGGATGTCGGCTGGAGGACCCTAAGTCTGTGGTGGTGCCACCCTTGGTGGACACCTTTGCGGACGTCACCAAGGCTGCGTGGAAGCGTCCGCATTCCACCCCTGCGGTGCCGAAGAAAGCTGACTGCCTGTACAGAGCCCCGACAGAGGACCAGTACTTGGTGCAACAACCTCCAGCCGATTACTTGGTTATTATGGCCTCTCATGACAGGTCCCAATGACCACAGCATCTGAGCACACAGCCACCGGAGCAGGAAACCAAGCAGTTGGATGCCCTGGGGAGGCGCATGTATGCGGCTGCTACATGCTTCATCAGGTCCCTGAACTATCTGTCTCATATGGTTCAGTTTCAGAATGCCCTGTGGGAATAGGGTCAGGACCTAGTTGATAAACTCCCAGTTGGCGAGCAGAAGGTGGAGCTCTTGAACCTCATCCGCACAGGGTCAGACATGGGGACCCAAGTGTTACAAGGAGCATATAATTCTGCAGACTCGTCCACCAGGGGCGCAGCATCAGGCATCTGTCTCCGGAGACACTCCTGGCTCCGTGTCTCTGGTTTTACCCCAGACGTACAGAAGAGTATCCTCGACATCCCTTACAACGGAGAGGTTCTGTTTGGTGAACCCTCTGAAAAGGTCATCACCAAGCTTCAGGACGCCGGGAAGGCAGTAAGGACTGTACAAGCCATGTACAGATCCAAATCTGGTTCCTTTTGTAGGAACCAGAACCGTTTGCACGGCTGGCAACAATGACAGCAGCCACGTTCCGGCCAGCAACAAAGGTGCACCTTCCACCGTAAGGCCCAACTTAAATCTTCCCCAGGCAGAGGTCAGCGGTATACCAAACTGGCCCAGCCTGCGGGAACCAACACTGCCACAGCATGACTCCTTCCTGGCCCCCGCCCTTCCTCTGGATCAACGGGCAGAAAAGGTCGGGGGTCGCATAGCTCGCCATTTTCAGGGTGACAGTCGATTACCACCGACCAGTGGCTACTTCAAATGGTCAAGAGAGGTCACTTTATAGAATTCCTCGACCATCCACCGCAAGACCTCCCCTGCTTTCTCGTTATTCGGGTCAGCATGCACTGCTCATACAGCAGGAGGTGCTCGCACTTCTAGGAAAGGAAGCTATAGAGCACGTACCAAGGAACCAGAGAGGTGCAGGTTACTATTCTCACTTCTTTCTGGTTCCCAAAAAGACAAGGGACCTCCGATACTGGATCTCAGCGATCTCAACGCTTTAGTACTCTACAAACACTTCCGCATGGTGACCCTTCCCAGTCTGATACCCATGATCAAGCAGGGCGCCTTCCTAGTGTCCTTGGACATGCAGGATGCCTACCTGCACATACCTATTGCTAAGAGTGCACAGAAAGTTCTTGCGCTTCGAATTTCTAGGTCACCATTATCAGTTCCGAGCCCTCCCTTTCGGACTGTCATCGGCACCTCGGGTGTTTACGAAGTGCATGGCAGTCACAGTGGCAGCTCTAAGGAGACAAGGCCACTATGTGTTCCCCTACCTGGATGACTGGCTCCTCATGGCACCCTCTTGGGAGGCTCTGATGTCCGCAATTCACTGTACTCAGTCCCTGTTCGGGACGTTGGGCATCATTATCAATCAGGAGAAATCACGCCTGGTTCCATCACAGAATCTGCAGTTCATAGGCACAGTTCTGGACACCATCCAGGGAGAGCTTTTCTGCCCCAGGACCGAGCGGAACACATCAGATCCCTCATCAGAGACATCTTGGCAAAGAAGACTGTCCCAGCCAGACTGGTCCTTTGCCTGCTCGGACCCATGGCTGCGGCCATTGCAACAGTCCCTCTAGCCCGTCTCCACATGCAGGTGACCCGGTGGATGTTACGGGTTCAATGGGATCAGAAGCAAGACCATTTGCAGCTTCCAATTTGGATCATGAATGCCATAATCCAGGATTGGCAATGGTGGCTAGATTCAAAGAACCTGTTGGCGGGGGTCCCCTTCATTGCGCCGTCTCCGATTGTGATGCTCTCCACGGACACCTCAGGTTTCGGTTGGGGAGCACACCTCGACGGGGTCAGGTCTCAGGGCTCGTGGACACCCCAGGAAGCTCATCTCCACATAAATATTTTGGAAATGAGATCAGTTCTTTATGCCCTGCAGGCCTTCCAGTCGGAGATCCCACCGGGTACTCTCTTGTTGCAAACAGACAATACCACAGTGATGTATTACCTCAACAAACAAGGAGGCACCCATTCCTACCCGCTTTGCAGGGAGGCCATGAGGGTGTGGGATTGGGTTCTACAACACTGCGCAAACCTCATTGCTGTTCATGTCCCAGGAGTGGACAACGTCATCGCAGACATCCTGAGCCGCTCTCAGGCCAGAGTCCATGAATGGGAACTACTCCAGGAGTTAGTAGAGGATCTGTTTCACAGATGGGGCACACCAGAGTTAGACCTTTTCATGTCCCCATCCAACGCAAAACTGCCCAATTTCTGCTCGCTAGATCCAGGGCCTGGTGTTTTCTGGTGAGACGCGTTGTCCCTCTCCTGGACGGGCAGATTTCTCTATGCATTTCCCCCCTTCCCGTTGATCCAGAGGGTCCTATTGAAACTCCGCAGAGAGCAGGTGACGTTGATATTTATCGCTCCTTTTTGGCCCAGACAGATTTGGTTCCCTCTGCTGCACCAGCTGTCCCAGGAACCTCCGGTGCCTCTGCCAATCAGCTCTCACTTATTGTCCCAGGAGGCAGGTTCTTTGTTCCATCCGGACCTTCGCTCTCTGAACCTGCATGCCTGGCTCCTAGAGACATAGCTGTCATGCGGTGCGGAGTCTCGCAAGAGGTATCAGATATTCTAGCGGCGGCTAGAAAACCGGCCACTCACGCCACATACGCCATGAAATGGTGCAGATTTTGCCTCTGGGCTCAAGCACGAGGATTTTCCCCTATGGATTGTCCGGAAAGGTCGGTCCTGGACTACCTCCTGTCTCTCTTCCAGGCAGGCTTGGCCTACTCCTCTATTAAAGTACATCTTTGTGCCATCTCAGCCTATCATACACCTATAGGCCGACGTCCCATAACTCAGTTGGACACAGTACGAGCCTTCCTGAGAAGTGTTCTCCACCTTAGACCTCTGATTAAGGATCCTATTCCTCCATGGGATTTACCCTTTGTCCTGGAGCAGCTCACGCTGCCGCCTTCTGAACCAGCCGCAGATTGCGAGCTACATCTCCTAACATGGAAGACATTATTTTTAGTTGCCATTACTTCGGCCAGAAGGATTTCTGAACTTCACGCACTGACGTGCAAAGAACCTTATTTGGTTTTTCACCAGGACAGGGTGTCCCTAAGAACAAATCCAAAGTTTCTACCTAAGGTGGTCTCAGCTCTCACCCTCAATCAGGACATCAACTTACCAGTGTACTTTCCTAAATACTCAAATAAAGGAGAGACCCTGTTGCACTCTCTAGATGTGCATAGGTGTCTCAGATACTACCTGACCAGAACCAGGCACCACCGTAAATCTGATCAGCTTTTCATCTCCTTCGCTCATAGGATGATGGGAGCTCCGGTTTCTAAACAATCGCTGTTCAGGTGGCTCATCCATTGTATCACATTCTGTTACCAGAAACGTAACAAACCTTGACCAGGCGCGGTTAATGGTCATTCCACAAGGGGGGTGGCTACCTCCTTTGCAGCCATGAAGAACGTGTCCACTTCAGCCATCTGCACAGCAGCTGCTTGGAGCACTGTGCACACCTTTATCAGGCATTATAGCCTGGATGTGGCATCACGCCGAAAAGCTGGTTTTGGTCTAGCAGTCCTTCAGGGACTCCTATCCTAGGCTTCGGTCCAACTCGATGATCTCTACCTAGCCTCCTCCCACCTGCGAGGGATTTCTAGTATTGCTTGGGAATCAGTCCTAATGGTGTAACCTGCTGCAAGAGCTGTTTCTCGAAGTAAGATAGTACAGTTACGTAAGAACTTACCGTAACAGTAGATCTTCGAGAACAGCTCTTGCAGCAGGTATTCCTCCCACCATCCCCTCTGGAAGTAGAGTTGTTCCGATATCTCTTTTCTAGGATTAGGTGTTTCTAACACCGTTCTGATCTAACACGATGGTGGATCCTCAGTCTCCACTTCTGATGTCATCGAGCGGCCGAGTCTCCCGGCGGGGAGGCTAAAATTCTGAGGGACTGCCCCCTTTAATTGATGCCTGACATCAGGGGTGGGGCTGACGTCGGGGGCAGTCCCCGCTGGATACTGCTAGCTAGAAAATTTCCGTGGGGTCCTGGCGCCTGCCAGCATCAGTCCTAATGGTGTAACCTGCTGCAAGAGCTGTTCTCGAAGACCTACTGTTACGGTAAGTTCTTACGTAACTGTACTTTACCATCTCTCTGCGTGACGGGGGCATGCAAGAACTGGAGCACGTACGGAACTCCTCCCTTATACAGGGTGATGACAGGGGTGGAGCCAACGTCAGCGGGAGGTGTTCCCATGTTGGTACTGCTGGAAGAAAGAATTGCCAGGAACCGCCACCAGGTGGCATCAGTCCTAATTTTGGTACCTGCTGCAAGAGCTTCTCTTGAAGATCTACTGTTATGGTAAGTTCTTATGTACCTGTACTATATGTTCCCCTGAGGAAAAAATATAATAAGAAGGGTCTCATTCCCCTATGGTTTAATAAAAATCAAAAAACAAATACATAGAAAATACAAAGCCTTTCAGAAGTTTAAAAAGAATTCGACTCATACTCAGCAACTACATAGATACATAGACAGTGTCGGCAGATAAGGGCCTACGGCCCACCCAGTCTGCCCATTTGAGCTTGTAAGTTCAGTTTATGTTTTCCTAGAAGTCTGTTGCCCCTTACCCCTGACCTCCAGAATTCCTTTATGTCTATCCCATGCATTCTTCTCAGATGTATGCAACTGCAGCCTACAGCCTAGACCTGCCACCAGAGGCATCTAAACAGGTCTTAAATTATAATTAAAGTCAATCAATCAATCAATCAATCAATCAAAATCTTTATTTAGTCAGGCGAACATCATTGAGCGTAGCTCATTTACAAGATGGACCTGAGTGGTCATACAAATCAGAGTACAAGTATTTTTTTTTTTTTTTTTTTACATGGACAAGAAAATAACATAAACAATAGTACAATGACATAAAATGATAGTAAACAAAATTTACATATATACAAGGCACAGTAAAATCACTTGACCTGTAAAAGTAATATAGCAGGGATAGTATACAAATAATAGGGCCTTTATGGCTTTTATAAGAATATAGCAGCTGACTGGATAATAGAAGGAGAACTAAACAGAATGGAATAGGGAAGGGGAATGTAGGTTGGATGGGAGATTAGGCCTTATGGAAGCAGTTGCAGAACTCTGGGAATAGGGTGGAGAATAATCTTTTGAAGGATGATAAGGGTAAGAGGGTATTTAGATTCATAGATTTTTGGAGTGAGTTCCAAGTAACTGCTAGGGAGTAGCTGATAGCAGCCCTCCCAAACCGGGTGCAGGCATTAGGAACCTTTAACATGATGAATTTACTGATCCTTAAGGTGTAAGGCCTAGAAGTAATTCGGGTAAAACAGTCTGTGATATAGGAGGGGAGTTTGCCTGATAAAGCTTTGAAGATCCAGATTGCAGCATTCCTATTTCTTCTGTGTTGTAGGGATGTCCAATTAACTGCCATGTAAAGAGAGCAATGATGGGTGCTGGAGGGAAGGTCAGTAATAAATCTGATGGATCTATGATACAGGGTGTCCAGCTTATTTAAGAGTGAGTGAGCAATGACCATAGAGAAAGTCAGCATAATCAATGAGGATAGAAATGATGCCTGGATTAATCTTTGTTTGGAGTCTCTGAGTAGGTAGTGTTTTATTCTGTAAAATAGGCCAAGCCTTTGTCTCAACTTTTTAGTAGCTCTTCAATATGGACAGAGTAGTCAAGCTTATTATCAATCCAGACTCCAAGATATTTGAATTTGTCCACAAATTCCAGCTCTCCAAGTAAGGTGAATAATTGTGGGCTGGTGGGTGATGGGGTAATGACAGAGCAACTCTTTGTGGCAAGAACATAGCTTTTGTTTTTGGCATTTAGAAGTAGTTTTTTCAATAGATTGTGTTGTAGGATGGAGAATTCTGACTGCAACAGTTCCCAAGCTTTTGATAATGAGGGGTTGCTGACATATAATACAGTATCATCAGCAAATAGATGAATGCTAGAGTGGAGAGATTGGCATCAATATTATTAATATAAATGGCAAAGAGGATGGGGCCAAGAATAGAGCCTTGCGGTCACCTCTTAGCAGTGGTTAGAGGTGGATAGGTAATTTCATTTTTACCAATTGTGACCTATCAGTTAGATAGCACTTAAACCAACTGAGTGAGAGAGAATCCAGGCCTAGAGAGCTAAGGAGGTGATTAATGATTCATGATCCACTGTATCAAATGCTTTACTCAAATCCAGGAACACAGCACAGGTACTATTCTTCTTATTCAAGGCAATCTGCCAATCATTAGTTACTTTGGCTAGGGCAGAAATGGTGCTATGCCTTGATCTAAATCCCGATTGTGCTGGATTTAGGAGGTTGTTTTATCAGATAGGCCATAATTGTGAATTTACTAATTTTTCAAGCATCTTGGATAGTACCGCAGGATGGAAATGGGCCTGTAATTGTTAAGGTTCATAGGATCACCTGATTTAAGTAGTGGAACTACTTGAGCTGTTTTCCAAGTGGAGGGAATGGATCCAGTAGCTAGGGAAAGATTGAAGAGATGAGTGAGGGGGGCAGATAAGGCGTGTGATGCTATTTTCAGAAAGTAGGGATCCAGGAAGTCTGTACCTGCAGTAACAAGCCTAGAGTTCCTACTGTGTCACTATATTTCTACTGCTTTACTGTTTCACCCAGAAGTCTAGGCCTAACCATATCACAGTAAACTATGCACTCTGATCTGAGGACCAAACTTTGTAATTGACAAATATTGGTCAACCCAGCCTGCACCTATTCTGTACCTGTTGTAATCTCTCCCTGTATGTATCCACTCTCATTCTGTTGACATACCACTGTGTTGAGTTGTATACTGAATCCATTGTCAAACCACTGTAGAGTTTTGTGTTCTGTACCTATATGGACCTATGTAACCCCCAGGTCGCATCTGGAAACGAGCGGTCCCCGCTCAGTATGCTTATCTGGTAAATCTCTTAAATAAATAAATAAATTCTTGAATCCCGTGATTGTTTACGCCCCCACAACTTCCTCTGGCAGGGTGTTCCACTTGTCCACCACCCGTTCTGTGAAGAAATTCTTCCTCACATTTCCTCTGAATCGTCCTCCCTCCAACTTCATCCGATGCCCTCTAGTCCTGGAACATCTTTTTCGCTTAAAAATAGTGTATTCCTGCACCCTGTTCCTCCCTGTAAGAAACTTGCATGTCTCTATCATGTCCCCTCTCTCCCTCCTCTCCTCCAGGGAGTACATATTTGACTCCTTCAACCTGTCCTCATAGGACTTGTGATGCAATCCATGTACCATCTTTGTTGCCCTCCTCTGAATCTTCTCTACCCTGTCTATGTCCTTACGTAGGTAAGGTCTCCAGAATTGTACACTGTACTCCAGGTGGGGCCTCACTAGTGTCTTGTATAGTGGAATTATGACCTCCCTTTTCCTGCTGGTGATGCCCCTGCCTGTGCATCCCAGCATTCTATTTGCTTTTCCAGCTGCCTTGTCACACTGTTTCCCTATCTTTAGGTCATCAGAGATGATAACCCCAAGATCCCTTTCCAGCTTGGTGCATGCTATATCCTCACCCCACAACTGACGTATTGTGCCAGGGTTTTTGTGCCCCATATGCATTATCTTGCACTTCTTTGCATTGAATTTCAACTGCCAAACCCCTGACCATTCTTCAAGTTTCTGCAGGTCCCTTCTCATTCTGTCTACACACTCTGGTGTGTCTACTCTGTTACAGAGCTTTGTGTCATCAGCGAACAGTGAAATTCTGCCTTCTAGGTCTTGCGCAATGTCACTGATGAAGATGTTGAATAGGACCAGTCCCAGCACTGATCCCTGTATTACCCCACTGGCCACTCTTCCCTCTGTGGAGTGACAGCCATTTACCACCACCCTCTGTGTCCTGCCACCGAGCCAATTACCTACCCACCACACTACTGTCCTGCCCACACCTATATTCCCCAGTTTGTGTAATAGTCTTCTATGTGGCAGTGTCAAAGGCCTTGCTGAAGTCCAGATAAGACATGTCCACTGCCTTCCCCTGGTCCACCTCCCTAGTCACCCGGTCAAAAAACTCAATGAGGTTGGTCTGACATGACCTCCCCTTGGTGAAACCATGCTGCCTTGGTTACTGCAGTCCATTGACAACCAGATGATCTTATCATGCTGGTCGGTAATGGAGTACTTGCGGCCTCACGGGCACCGACGCATAGGGGGCCGCCCCGCCTTAGAAGGTTTCTTGCCCTCCAACTGCGACATGACCTACGGAAAAAAACACCAAAAATAGACTCGACGTCGCTATACTTTAAAATAAATGGAAAGATCTTACCGGCGACGTCGAGTGGAGGCAGAACCCAGAACTAGCAGGAGACCGACGGACTGTCCAGACGCACAATGCGAAGGCTAAGGCCTAAAACTATCAAACTTCTTCAGTTGTCGGCTTCCAGGGCGACCTCGGCGGTAGGGGCGAAGAACTGGTAGGCGGGTGAGTCGACACAGCTTAACGGCTATCTCGGCGCCGTGAGCGTCGGCCTCGAGGGCAGCGCCGAGGCTGCGTCGACTCCGCCTATCCTTTTTAAAAAAAAAAAAAAGGCTCCCGCGGGGTCCTGATCTCCGACCAGTACCCATCTGTGATGAATGGTGAAGATACACAGAAAGATCATAATTACGGTAGGTACGTAATTTTTATTTCCACCAATCTCTCCTTCAGTAGTGCTTCCATGATCTTCCCCACTACCGAGGTGAGTCTGACCGGTCTGTAGTTCCCTGCTTCCTCTTTGTTCCCACTTTTGTATAAGGGGACTACATTTGCTGTCCTGTAGTCTTTGGGTACCTCACCTGTTTCCAGTGATTGGCTAAATAGGATAGCCAGAGGTTCAGCCACCACCTCTCTTAGTTCTTTAAGAACCCTGCGGTGCACCCCATCTGGCCCCATTGCTTTATCAGCTTTTATTACATCCAGTTCCTTCAGTTCTCATGTAAAGGGACTTGTGTCCATTTCTGCACCCTTCTCACCCCTTGTACTCCCTTCAGACCCATTACCTTCCTCTTCCTCAGTAAAGACTGAGCAGAAATACCTGTTCAATTTGTCAGCTTTACTGTTGTCATCCTCCACGCGGCCCGCATCCTTCCCCTTCAGTCTCACTATTCCTCCTTTTGCCTTTCTTTTTTCACTTATGTACCTGTACAAGTAAAAAACTAATGTACACAAACGAACAAAGAAAACTAAAGAAATTGATAAGAGAAGAAATAAATGAAACTTGAACAAAAGTTAACTCAAAATAAAGACAGCAAAAGTTTTTTATGCATATATTAATTCCAAAAAAACAGTCAACAAATAAAATCACCTCATTAAGTATGGATGGAAAATGAATTACAGACAATGAAGCTATTGCACAATGCTTTAAGAAATACTTTTGTTCTGTTTTAACAGTAAATCAAATAACAAACAGGATTTGTGCGTGGAAGGGGGCTACACCATACTTAATAACAATAAATAAAGCACTAAGTGAATTACAAAAATTGAAAACTACATCCTCCCCTGGACCTGACAATATAAATCCACTGTTTTTATTTATTTACGAGATTAACCAAGCAGGCATACTGAGCGGGGGACCCCTCGTTTCCAGATGCGACCTGGGGACGGTTACAAGGGGTACAACAGGACATGTATTTACAAGGTTTTAATACAAACATTTAGGTACACAGGTATACACAAATTTAACCTAGGTGCAGAGTATATGCAAGGCAGAGAACATTTAGGTACACAGGCAGTGTGAGAAAACCCCCGTAACAGGCCCACGGTATCGAAGCAATATAGCAATACTTAAAACAATTCTGACCCTATGATGCAGTAGGTGAGAATAAGCGGAGCAAACACAAAGCAGGGGCACATGGGGCTACAGCTTATGAATGCTGGTAGCAGTTGCATGTGTCAGAGAAAAGTGCGTGGAGAAGCGGGTTTAGGAGTCTTGGGTTAGAGGTGAGCCTAATGTCTGCAGGTAAATCATTCCAGAGTTTGGGCAAGCAATATTTGAAGGCTGATTGTCCCTTGGATGTACGCATGAATGGAGGAGCCTTGAATCAGAGCTTCTGAGTGAGTAGACCGAGGGCGGTTAGGCGGATAAAGCGGAGCTAAGGTAAGGGGGGGGAGGGATTTGGACCAGAATTTTGCTATGACTCTGGAGCAGTGGATCAGTCTGCGGGATGCAAGTCAGTGTAGGGCTAGGGAGCTGTATATTTCACAGTGATGGGTCATTGGGGGGCAGTCCAAGATGAAGCGACAGAAGGAATGAAAGAGGGAGTCCAGGCTGGCATGGTTGAATGAGGGTGCAGCGCCATAGACCACGTTGCCATAATCAAGTATTGGGAGAATCATTTTATGCACTAATTCCCTTCGGACCGTGATGGGCATGCACCCTTTGTTACGATATAGTGCACCCAGTTTGGGGTACAGTTTTTGTGTAGCGATTCGATGTGTGCTGAGAAGTCTAGGTGTTGGTCAACCATACACCCAGGTATCTAAATGAGGTGCAAGACTCCGGGGGGACCCGTCCAGGGTATGGGAGGAGGGAGGAGCTGCTAGGCAGGAGAGTCGAGGTTGTGTGACGAAGGTTAGGGAGACAGTTTTCTTTGCATTTAGGATTAGTTGGTTGGACCTGAACCAATGCTGTATGGTATCAAAGTCCTGTTGGAGAGCAGCAGACACGACACCAGTGGAGGGCCCAGAGGCGTACAGTACGGTATCATCCACATATATTTGTGTGTCTGAGTTTGTGCAGGCCAGTGGGAGGTTGTTTAGAAATATAGAAAATAATAGCGGGCCCAGGACTGAGCCTTGGGGAACCCCCAGGGTGACTGGGAGGGGGGCAGATATTTGGGAGCCAATTTTTACCGAATGGAGTCTCCCAGTCAGGCAGGCCTGAAACCAACTAGTGGCAAGGCTGGAGAGGCCTGCATCATTTAGTTTTGCTAGTAGCTTGGGATGGGAGACGGTGTCGAAAGCCTTGACCAGGTCTATGAAAATAGCCGAGGTGATGTGCCCCTTGTCCATTCCTGAGGAGATGTCATTTGTGAGTCTTAGGAGGGCGGTGATAGTGGAATGAGACTTACAGAACCCTGACTGATAAGGGGTGAAGAAAGAGGTAGAGTCAAGGTATTTGGTGAGTTGGACAAGAGCAAGATGTTCCTGAAGTTTGGCCAGTATTGGGAGCAAGGAGATGGGGTGGTAATTTCCAGGTGCAGAGGGATTGCCATCCTTTGGGAGGGGGATAACAACCACCTGCTTCCAAGCGGCTGGGATTTTAGCCAGGGAGAAAGAGAGGTTTAGGAGGTCGGCTAGTGGGGCGGCAATGGCGGGTGCTGATAAGTGGATTAAAATTAGGGCTCTAAGACAATACCCAGCACGGGTTTCAAAAAGGCCTTTCCTGTATAACTAATCTTGTAACATTCTAGGAGTTTGTAAGTGATCGTTTGAACAAGGGTATACCAGTCGATGCCATCCTTCTAGACATAGGAAAAATCTTTGACACTGTCCCCCATGAGTTATTGATTAACAAAATATCACTGATGGGTATAAACAAATACCTTGTTAGATAACTTGCCAACTGGCTAACTGACTGTAGACAATCAGTTAGGATCAATGGATCATGGTCTGATGAGGGTCTTGTTACTAGCGGTGTGCCGCAGGGCTCTGTCCTTGGCCCTGTGCTATTCGGACAATACATCAGTGACATGGGAGTGTCCAAATTCGCAGATGATACAAAGGTCAGTGGTGAAGTTGATTCGCTAGAGAAGCATCTTGTATTAAGCCATAATTTTAAACAGATAGAAGAATGGGGGTTAAATAACAAGTTGAAGTTTAACGAATCCAAATGTAAAGATCTTCCTGGACATCAAGTCTCCACCACTCATTCACACTAATGGGACTACGCCGGAGGAGCTAGGACCCAGAGGGAGCCAAAAATCTTTAGGAGGGCCGCGCCTAGGTACTGGCCACGAGGAATCAGCGCTGCAACCCTGGCTCGTGCCATATAGGTTACCTCAGCGTCGATCCTCCAACCCTCTCAGCTCCTTTTTTCCTGCCGTCAGGTGCGCTTCAGTGACGACATCGCTCCCCCACTGGGAGTCAAATCTTCACGTCTATATGACAGCAGCTATAGTCATTCAGTATTTGTTAGTTTTTATTTCTTTTAGTAATTTGGTTAAAAAAAAAGAAGTAAATTTTCATTGACGAAGAAGTTTTCAGCCTGCCTTCGATGGAATCGACCATGAATGGAACCCGGTGACAGTAGGGAAACTTTGCATGAAAGCTGTGTTTTCAGCAGGATTGGGTCTGGTCCGCTGCTCTCTACGGAGGGGGGGGGGTGTCTGACTACAGGCCGTCTGGTGCTCAGGGGGATGGGCAGTCCTCCTGAAAGCCCAAAAGGAAAAGGTCCCATTCTCGATCTTCGTCAAGCACCGCTCAACTGCAAGTTCTTTTTTAACCTCCTAGTCAAAGAAGAACGATGCCCCTCAAGGTCGCCCTTTGGTATGTCTGTGTGTCAATCTTCAGTGACGAGGGAGAGGGGCTCGACTCCGACTCCTCCGGGGTCACCTACAGCCTCTGTTCCTGGTGACCGACATCCTCGGCTCTGGAGTCCCTTCCCGCCCCCTGGGGGGGTCTTCCAGTGAGCAGTTTCATCATTGGGCCGCTCTTATGGAGCAATGGGTTCGGCGGTTGTCCTGCCTGCCTGGGCCTGTGGGTCCATCTCTGGAGTCTTCAGGCCTAATGGTTTCAAACCTGTGAGCAGGGCATTTGGGATTTCCTAGTCATGCGGCGCCTTCTCTGGTGCTGTCGACACCGTGCTCTGGTGCTTCCCCCCCTCATATGGCTGTGGTGTAGGGGCCAGCACAGGTGCCATTTTCTCCTACTAATTTTCTCAGATCTTTCTCCCTGACTCCAAGGATGGGGTTGGGACCTTCTGGTGTTTCTGCAGTGCCGAGGGCGGTGCTGACTTCAACTCCTGTCTTAGCGGCGCCACGCCTGGCGCCACTTCCTGGGCCAGTGCCATCCTCTCTTTCAGTGCCACACCCTGTGCCAGCACTGTTTGCGCATTCGACACTGACACCGAGGTTTTTGACTCCAATTCGCAGAGCGCCTCCTCCTCCTCCTCCTCTTTTTCTTCCTTTTCCTATTTATACTATCCCTCCAGGGTTAGTAGGGGACGATATTGAGCCTGATCCTGATCTTCGATTAGGAGACGACTTTGACGATGATTCTTCTCTCAGAGTGGCAAATAAACCCTCTCCTTCAGCGGAGCTTCTCATCGAGGACCTTTCCTTTAAGTCTCTGCTAAAGAACATGAATTCCACTTTCTCTTTCCAAACTTCAGAGATTGATCCGGGGAAATTGCTGCATCTGCAGTATCTGCACATTCTGGATATTCCTGTGGAATTAACTCGCCCGGTGCAGCCCTCTTTTGAGACACTCTCACAAATGGTGTGGGATAATCCAGTGCTTATTCCTTCTGTGGCTAAATCCATAGACAGGAAGTATGCCCCCCCAAGGATCGACCTATATGAGGCTCTCAAGCCTTTACTGATGCCATAGTTATCTTGGCAGAGAATGACAAAGCCGTCCTTCCTCAGGAATCTACAGCACGTCCTGTAAACAAGGAATCTCAGAAGACAAGACTCCTTGGGAAAGCGAGATCTTCCTGGACATAAAGTCTCCACCACTCATTCACACTAATGGGAGTACGCCGGAGGCGCTAGGACCCAGCGGGAGCAAACTTTTCAAGAGGGCCAGCACCAGAGATGGAGCCACGATGAAGTGGCACTGTGAGCCCGGCTCGTGCGGTAAAGACTATCTCGGCGTCGACCCTCCAACCGCCTCAGTTCCTTTTTTCCCGCCTTCGAGTATGCTTCAGTGATGACGTCGCACACCCGCCAGGAGTCAAGCTTCAAACTAGCAGCATAGTTTTCAGTTTATTATTTTGTAATTTATCTTCTAAATAAGTACCGATTATATTTAAATTTACTTATTATAAGAAAGAAGTCTGCAGCCCTCCATTGACGGAATCGACCATGAGCAAGTCAGGTGACGGTAGGGAGACTTTGTATGAAAGCTGTTCAGTCAGCTGGGCTGGGTCCAGTCCGCCACCCTCTCCGGGGGGGGGGTCTGACAATGGACGGTCTTGATGCTCGGGGAGACGGGCGGTCACCCCGAATGCATAAATGGAAATGGTGCCACTCTCGGCACCATTCAGCCTCTAGCTCTTCTTCGGCTCACAAGCCAAAAAAGAGAAGGCATCACTCAAGGTCACCTTCTGGTATGTCTGCATGTCGATGGTCAGTTATTGGGGCCAGGCGCCGGTCTCCACCTCTGTTGTAGTCGCTGGTTTCTGTCTCCGATGGCCGACCTCCTCGACATCGGAGAACGTCCCTGCCTATTGGAAGGGCTTCAGATGAGCAGTTTCACCAGTGGGCTGCTCTTATGGAGCAGTGGGCTCGGAGGTTAGTTCAGCTGCCTGATCCGGTCACTCCAAGGCCTTCTGGCTGTTTGAGGGAACGGGTAGAGTGGTTGGACCTTCCTAGTTGCGCGGCGCCTTCTTCGGTGCCATCGACTCTGCGCTCGGGTGTTTTCCCTCCCTCACATTGCTGCGGTGCAGGGGTCCACACCAATGCCTCTATCTCCTGCCATTTTTCCTTCTTTTACCTCAAATCGCAGTTTTCAGACCCTTGGGACACCCTGGGCACTGTCCATGGTGCTGAGGACGCTCTCTGAGCCATCCACGGCACCGGGAAGTCTGTCGCCACTGCTTGTGACACCGCGGGCTCTGTTGGCACCATCTGCGGTGCCACGGGCTCTATCAGCACCTTCTGCAATGCCACAGGTTCTGTTGGCACCGTGGCCTCTGTTGGCGCTGTGTGCTGGGCTGTTTCCAATAGCGTTGACTTCCTTGGGTTTGGAACCATGTTCTTCATCGGCGCCGAGGCTTGGTGCTGCACTGTCCAGCCCCAAGGGGTTCTCGACTCTGATTTTTCCCTCTTCTACGTTTCCTACCTACTGATTTTCATTCCTTTCCTATCCACACAGTCCCTCCTGGACTGTCAGGAGATGATTTGGAGCTTGACCCAGATCTTCGACTGGGTGATGATGATGTTGAAGGAACAGGAATCAATCCTGCTGAAGAACCTGTGGTCGAAGACCTTTTCTTTAAGTCTCTGCTTAAAAATGTAAATTCTACTCTTTCTCTCCAGACTACAGAAATCGATCCTGGGAAGCTTTTAAGACTCCAATACCTTCATGTCCCGGAGATCCCTATGGATTTAACTCCTCTGGTACAACCCTCTTTCGAGACCCTCTCTCAGATGGTATGGAACAATCCTGCCCTTATTCCTTCCGTGGCTAAGTCCATAGACAGGAAGTATGCTCCTCCCAAGGATCGACCCATATTAGCCTCTCAAGCCTTTGCTGATCCCATTGTAGTCTTGGCAGAGAATGATAAGGCCATCCTTCCTCAGGCATCTAAAGCCCAGCCTATAAATAAAGAATCTCGCAAGATAGACACCTTAGGTAAGAGAGTCTTTGCTGCCTCCACCCTGGGTATGCGTATTGCCAGCTACCAGGGCTATTTTTCTCAACATGAGTATGTTCTTTGGCATTCGCTCAAACAAATGGTAGAAGCTCTGCCCGAGTCAGAGGCTAATTTAGAGCTTAAACATAAAAACATAGAATTTGATGGTAGATAAGGACCGCTTGTCCCACCTAGTCTGTCCATTTCCCTACCTGATGGATAAGCTGCAGATTCTAGTTAATTAACAGCTTACTTCCTCCTACCCCCCTTCCTCCTACCCCCCTTCAGACCATAACCAGGGGTATTGAGTCCAACAACCAACAGGTTAAAGCTGCAATGGACACTTTCGATACTGCTTCCTGAGCAGCAGCGGCTGGCATCTGCACCCATCGCCACTCTTGGCTACATACTTTAGGCTTCACGAATGATGCCCAGCATCAGGTCATGGCTTTACCCTTCAATGGTATGTATCTGTTCGGGCCCCAGGTGGAGCAAGCTTTGGAGGCCACACCGAAGACTAGGTCTGCCATTAAGACAACTAGACCCGCACCCGCCTCCTCCCGGGGGGGGGGGGTGCCAACAAGCGTCAGTTTTACAACCGTTAGTCCTTTCGGGGCAGAGGCACAGGAGGTTTTAACAAAAACCCCACCCCTCAGCCACAAAAGAAAGTGCAGCAGAAGGCACAAGGCCCCAAAGCACCCAGTGCCACCTTCTGAGTTTCTGACCAGGTCCCACCTCAACTGTCCGAGGGGGACTCGTCCTCAGTGGTGGGAAGACGTCTGACTCAGTTCTACAACCAGTGGAAATCCATAACATCAGACAAATGGGTCCTCCAGATAATCTGCGAGGGGTACTCACTCAGTCTTTCAGAAACCCCTCCGGATCATCCCCCCAAAACGACAGCCCAGGATGTCAGCAGTAGAGTCAGACCTTCTTGCTTCCAAGGTACAAGGCCTTCTGAACAACAGGACAGTAGAAGTAGTTCCGCTGCATCAACGAAACACAGGTTTCTACTCCCATTACTTTCTGGTCCCGAAGAAAACTGGTGGCATGTGCCCCATTCTGGATCTCAGAAAGTTAAACAAGTTCCTTCACAAGGAAACGTTCAAGATGATATCGCTAGGTACCCTGTTACCTTTGCTTCATCAACACGATTGGCTAGCCTCCCTCTGGATCATCCCCCCAAAACGACAGCCCAGGCTGTCAGCAGTAGAGTCAGACCTTCTTGCTTCCAAGGTATAAGGCCTTCTGAACAACAGGACAGTAGAAGTAGTTCCACTGCATCAACGAAACACAGGTTTCTACTCCCATTACTTTCTGGTCCCGAAGAAAACTGGTGGCATGTGCCCCATTCTGGATCTCAGAAAGTTAAACAAGTTCCTTCACAAGGAAACATTCAAGATGATATCGCTAGGTACCCTGTTACCTTTGCTTCATCAACACGATTGGCTAGCCTCCCTGGACATGCAGTATGCATACCAACACATTCCTATACACCCAAAGCATCACAAATTCCTGAGGTTTGTGGCATTGGGTCAACATTATCAGTTCAGAGTCCTGCCCTTTGGGCTCTCCTTGGTGCCTCGAGTTTCTACAAAGTGTTGTGCAATTCTCACGGCACATCTCAGGAAAATCAGAATACAAGTGTTCCCATACCTGGATGACTGCTTCTAGAAAGCCTCTCCAGACAAGGAACTCTGTACGCCGTAGTCACAGCCTCAGACTTCCTCACATCCATGGGAGTCCTGCTAAATCTCTTTATAGGAACTCTTCTGGACACCTCCAGTGCAAAGGCTTTTCTACCAGAGGACAGAAGGAGCGATAGCTTACAGATGGCCTGATACATCAGAGAAAACAGTGCAGTTCAAGCTATCTCAATGCAACGGATGCTGGGTCTCATGGCATCCGCGGTGTTCACTGTACTCCTAACATGTTTCCGCATGAGAACCTCTAAGTGGATGCTCAGTACTCAGTGGTCCCCAACCACTCACCCTCAGTCCTTTCCCATCGAGGTGACAGAACCTCTGGACTTCTGGTGGAGATATGGCGCCGTGAACACGTAGGGAGCTGAGCTCCTCCGCATCACCTTTCAAAAGCATCATCTCTCTCCCATGAAACGCTAAAATATAACTTCAAACTGGAGCATTTACCTTTGGGTTCCATGGGAGAGACACCAGAAGCAAAAAACCTAGCCCTAGGAGAAATGGCTGGCCCAGAGAGGAATCGCTTTCAGCTCTTACATGATCTCCCTGAGGCAGAAGAAAGCGGCCTTTCAGACATCAGCATTCCTTCTCAAACAACCTCCCAACCAGACTCTAAAAGGGGGAAAAGAGGAGATAAAAAAAACCTATTACAGAGAATTCATCTTCGGAGACCATCCTTTTAGCAATATCTGAGTTTTGATCAGAAATGAGGGACACATTACGGGACTTAAGATCTGATCTGGGAGACCTGCAGTCGTGAGTTACCGAATCAGATGCCCAGATATCTGAAAATACCAATACAATTACCATGCTAGAGCAAGCAGTTCAAACCTTGGCTGAAGAACAATTATATATCACTTTAAGACAACAAGACACTGAAAACAGGGGGCGACGTAAAAATATTAGACTTTATGGCATTCCAGAGGGCGAAGAGGGTAATGACCCTAATGCTTTTGCAGACTATTTCCTATGCCTCGCTCTAAATTTGGGCCCAGAATTTCGAATAGATGTAGAAAGCGCCCACCGGGCACTTGAGCCTTGTCCCTTGAAACCTGAAGCCAGACGTCGATCATTTGTTATCCGCTTTAACAGTTTCTACCAAAAAGACCAAATTCTCTCTAAAGCATGGCGCAAACAAGTAGTAAAGCTGGGAGATCGTCGGATCTTATTTGATAATGATTATGCTCCAGCAACTCAACGTCGAGGAAGGGAGTATTCCCCCGTTTTCCATACTATGAGTGAAAAACTTGAAATTCTGGACCCCATACCCAGCAGAATTGGTGGTTGTCTTTCCTACTGGCCCGATCACTTACAACTCAGCAGCAGAGGCTAAGGTGGACTTCGTGCATTGTGGTATAATTTACAGCGGGGACCCCAAACCGATGGCCAGGGTTGGACAAATATCTCCAGTTCCTGTCCCTCAAGAGGTAGATCGAATAAATACAGGAGAACAGAAGATACAAAACCTGCTGGACAAAGTAATATCTCTCAGACATCCTACTATTCAGCCAGTGTGAAAAACTAAGTACACTATAAGGATTTAATTCTACGTTGGGGGGTTGGAGGGGGGGTCTGGGGGGATGATAACCGTCTGCATTTGTGCTTCGAGGGTAGAGAGCAAGCTATAGCTCTTCTAATGGCAACTACAGTTTTACATCAAGGGCATATCTTATTTAATAGGCCCTGAGCTTAGCCAAATGGGGTGCTCATCTTCCCCTCGCTGGAGTATAGTACATGCTGTGTCCCTCTAGCTTCCCCTGGGCCTCATTTTCTGCGTTTCCTCTGGGCCTCATCTACCACGCCAGCGACCTTTTCTTTGGTGACTCTCACAGCGGTACATTCTCAACTAGATGGACTCAAGCTGTTTGAAAACAAAATTGACTCGAGAGTCAAGATCGCTTTGGCCTTTGCTAAACCAAAAAGGAAGCGAAATGACAGTTGTTTTGTTTTGTCTTGTCTAAATACACAGCAAGACTTCCAGAGAAACGGACACAAGAAAAGGATTTTAAGATTACTAATTTGAAATATCACATATGAAACCTAATTAAGTATCGAACTGCAGATTGAACAAGTAGGGTCATAAGCCCCTCCTGATCTAGATGGTAATAGCACAAGCACCCTTATAGGGCTACAGGCAAAATCAGTGGGGCTTTTTTTTTTTATTTAAATTCTATTTTACGTATAAAACACTAGAGGAGCATAAAATAACACTCCTTTCTATATAAATATGTTCTGGGCTTAAAATAAATAGAAAACGGATCAAGAGATGGGGATGGGGATGACCTGGATCCCAAAGGGGCCAAATGGAAATTATGACCTTGCAATTTCACTGTTTTAATGAGGTCAGAATAGACATGGTTCTAAAGGAATCTCCTCCCTAATATATATATATGTATATATATATATATTTTTTCTTTTACTAAGAGTGCTTCTATAAGAATCTATAGGATACCAGAAGTTGATGTACTTATTTCATTTAACTCTAGAGGGCGATGTGGAAACACTCTCATCTAAACTATTATTTTCTGAGCTTAAAACAGGCAGAAAGGAAATTTTAGCTGAACCGCCCCATATGATATTGGCTCCTCGTCCCATATTCTGGCATTATATGATTTATCAGCATAAATCTGTTAATTCTGTGGGACTCTCCAAGCAAAAGCACGGGGAAAGGGACATATATATAGTAAACCTTGAAATTACATTTTGGAGTCAGTTAGCTTGTAAATGTCAGAAATAGTTGGAGGGGCATAGATCCTATTTGGGCCAAAAGGTAGCTGTAATTCTTGATTTTTGGTACTTCAATGAAGTCAAATTGGGTACAGCTCTGATTGGGTCTTTCTCCCCCTTCCCCTTCGCTCATCCCTGTCTGAATGGACATATTGACATACTTATATATTTTATAATCTACTGCTGGAGTAACAGTCCCCTTGGACTAGGTACAATGTTTCCATCCTTTTGTAACAAAAGCCTTTAAGGTAACCAGAACTGCCCCCCAAAAGTCAAAGTGGTGTTATGTGATTTTATTTGTCCCATGAACTAACAGGCTCCTTCACCCATCAAAATATTTTAGTAACTCATACATCTAAATACTCATAGGAGCTAGATTTATTCCACAGGCGAGAGAGGAGCTCTTTCCCTTATCTAGGAGAGTCACCAAATAGTTTGTTACCAAGTTAAACCCACGTCCCACCACTACAGGACAAGTCTCCAAAGAGCTGGTTCCTTGAGAAGGAGTTCCCTCTCAAGTGGGCACAAATCCACATTTGTGGATTATTCCCCCACTTACCTGGAGGAAGAGTTTTCTTTCCCCGGGATCCGGGTTGGTGATGGAAACTTCTCCCCCTACAGTGGAAGTCAATATGTATATAGTTCTCCCCCTTGGGAGCTTTGGGGTTAAGAATCATGTTAGGTTTGAAAATAGAAAGTTAATATTGTTTGTGTCTCTATTGCTAATAATAAAAAACATTGGTGACATAAAATTAATGTATGGACAGGTGCACCCTTCTCTGGCTGTAGCCATCTGGGACTGAGGGACGAGGGGAAAAGATCAGTTTCCATCCAGGTTTGCTGGAATTGGTCTTTATGGAAACTTAGATGGGGTATGGGATATTTTATTCCCAGATTACTTATTGGACGTCCCAAGGAATCTCTGTTGGCTGGCCAGATTTTTGAAAGAGGTGGCGTTTCCCAAGACTATGGTTAATATACCAGTAAAGATGTTCTCTCATAATGTGAATGGCCTGCATTCTCCTGTTAAACGATATAAAATAATGCAGCATTTAGGCAAACAGGGAGCTGATTTTTACTTCTTGCAAGAATCCCTTTTGTCCACTCTGGAACATACTAAACTTCATTGGGGAGGACGTTATAAGGTCATAGCTTCTTCTCATCCAAGCGGCCATAAAAGGGGAGCGGTAATTTTAATCCCCACTTCAACACCTTTAGAAATTCAAGGCAATTATCTTGATCCCCAAGGTCGATATGTAATTTTAATGGGCACGCTTTACTCACAAATTGTGACCTTGGTGAGCGTGTATCTGCCTCCACAGACTTCACTCCCTATAATTAGAACCTTTTTGCAGAAGATGATGGAGAGACACCAAGGCATTTTGATAATGGGAGGGGATTTTAATGTATCCCTGCACCCCCATCTTGACTCCTTGAACCCTAATCCAAAAAGGCTATCTAAGGCGACTAAATATTTAAAGGGGAACTTGTCTCACCTAGGTATAGAAGATGCCTGGAGAAGGATTTTTCCTTCTACTCCTGGTTATACTTTTTATTCTGGGAGACACAGTACATATTCACGCTTAGACTATTTTTTTGTTACAGGGGAACACCTCACCCAAATTCAAGATATTATAATAGAGCCTAGAATTTTGTCTGATCACAATTCTTTAACCCTTAAAATTAATCTAGGAAAACAAAAGAAGCTCAAACTTTGGAGATTTAATAATTCTTTATTAAAAGATCAGAAATTTTTGGAACATTTCAGGGCATGGATTCCACAAATAATTCAAGATAATTCATCCCCAGAGGTCTCATGTCCAATTCAGTGGGATACATTGAAGGTGGTCCTTTCAAGGTGAGATGTTATCATATTCATCCTATAAAAATAAAGAAACACAAGCAAGATTAAACTACTTAACTGATCTCTTAGCATCATATCAAATGTTATACAGAAAAGGAGATAAAATACTTCAGCGCCTAATAAAAACATTAAAACAAGATACACAAAAAATATTAGACTACAGGATTTTACAGAGTCTAAATTACCTACGCCAATACAGCTACGAGGCCGGAGCCAGAGGAGCTAGAGCATTGGCTCGGAAAATTCGAGCAAATAAAAGGGCTTCTATAATACTAAAAATAAAATCTAAGCCCTCGGGCACCCTCACTTATAAAGAAGAGAATATAAAACAGGCGTTTTGCCAGTTCTACGAAGCATTATATCCGGCACCTCCCTAATCTCAGACTCAGGGGAATTTATAGCTGCCTCTTTCAAAAGTCTTATTTTACCCACTGTAACGGATTCTCAAAGAGAAATTCTAGAAAGACCAATTAGACCTGAAGAGATCCTTCTTCAGGTCAAACAACTAAAGCCTCTAAAGTGCCCAGGACTGGATGGGTTTGGTCCAGAGTGGTACAAGGCCTTCATCCCACAACTTCTCCCTAGTTTGTTGCCAGCTTGCCGAGCAGTAAAAGAAGGAGAGATCCCACCCCCCTCTTGGAATTATGTGGTATTATCACCTTTACTAAAGCCAGTTAAGGACGCTACCCTTCCATCTTCATATCGTCCAATTTCAATATTAAATGTGGACTACAAGATATTCATGGCTCTCTGGGCAAAGAGATTAGAACCCATGCTACCTTAATACACCAGGATCAATCAGGTTTTATTAAACAAAGAAGCACTTTTGACAATTTACGCCGGCTTACCCTTCTCCTAGAACATATACAGGCTAGAAAGAGTCCATCCATTATAGTCAGCTTAGATGCTGACAAAGCATTCGATAAAGTAAGCTGGGAATATCTATGGGTTACCTTATCAAAATGTTCCTTTCCGCTATCTTTTATTTCTTACATAAAGAATGTATATGCTCAGCCTATATCCCGGTAAACAGTTCCCTTTCTTAACCTATACATATTCAAAGAGGCACAAAACAAGGGTGATATTGTCCCCCGTTATTTGCGTTACACATAGAGCCGTTGGCTGAAACCATTAGGAGAAATATTAATGTTGAGGGGATTCCAATGGGTCAAAGGGAATATAAAATAACATTATTTGCTGATGATATTTTGATAACAGCCCTTTCCCCCGAAACATCTCTCCCGGCATTATGGTAAATACTAGAAGATTTTAAAAAGATCTTGGGCTTTCAGTTAACTATAGCAAAAACAGACCTGCTTCCAATATTTTTAACCCCCTCTCAAGATCTTAAAAAGAAATACCTGATTAAATGGTATAAAACCAAATTTAAATACCTGGGTATTACGATCTCCAAAAATCTAAATTTAATGGAGCTGCTAAATTATGAACCTTTATCCATCCAAATACAAAAAATCTAGGTATATGGTTTGGTTACCCTTGTCCTTTTTTCAAAAGATTGAGACTGTCTGCTTGATAATCCTCCCCAAATTATTGTATTTCTTTCAGAATATCTCCACCTTTCCTTCCAATTTTTATTTTAAATCATGGGACAAACTTATTTCAAATTTTATTTGGAATGGCCAGAAACCTAGAATCAGAATGTCCCTTCTCCAATTACCACTTTCCCTGGCGGGGAAGGGGGCTAACCTACCAAATTTGAGGTTTTACTCGATGGCATATTTTTTTAAAACTTTATCCCTTTGGCTTTCACCGACATATTATTCTCCTTGAAAAGATCTAGAGTTTGCCATAGATGATCTTTATGATATCATAAAGGTGACATTGGTCCCTGAAAATAGGTTGCCACCTCTCAGAGACTTTTCTTCACTTACGGCCCAAATAATGAAGTTGTGGTACAGATTGAAACGGCAAAAAGCCTTCCGGAATTTCTTTTTTTTCTACATACTTATTCCAAAAGATGACAGGTTTCTCCCAGCATCCCTGGACCATACGTCCTCTAGCTGGAGACGAGTGGGTCTTCAATTTTTTAAGCAGCTTCTATCCCCCTCAGGCATTATCCCATTTGAATCTCTGAAAACAAAATTTGGCCTATCAAATAATGACCACTTCAGATATAATCAAGTAAAAAATTACCTACTACGTCAAAAAGAAATAGATACTAGATTGCCGGAACCCTTACCTCTGGCCTGGAAATATCTGGAAGATAATGTGAGGGGGAATTTATGCCCACATCAGGTGGGTTTTTTTTACAAAATACTAAGGGAAGGAATGGGAGATTCTACAATTTCTACCATGAATAGCTGGAGTAGGGACCTTGAGGTGGAGATATGAGAAGAGGATTCTTCTATGGCTATGGGCTTCAATACAGGCGTATAAAATTACTCACGCCACTAGGTGGCGTGAATTTGTGTGGAAGTGCAGGAGCCGTTTTTTCCGTTCTCCTGTAACTCTATATATCTCCCACCCCCATATGGGGTTTGTTGGAGAAAATGTTCTTGTAAGGTAGCTGACCATGGTCATATTTTCTGATCCTGTCCCCTATTGACACCATTTTGGTGTTCTTTACAACAAGAAATTTCAGACTGCATGGGAAAAGCGATTGAACTTACAGTCGAATTGGTGTTGATCTCCATTTATCCCCAACATAACCCTCAGTGGCACCTAACCTTACTTCCTATATTTATTTTGGCAGCAAAAAAGGCAATAACTAGGCGTTGGCACTCCACAATCATTCCAACAATACACGATTGGAGAGGTTTGATAGCAGATATTTATCATATGTAATCCCTAACTGCAAAACTCCACAATAAATTGGGACAATTCAAACTTTTTTGGAGACCTTGGGTGATATATATTTCCGTATATGATCCTGATTTTGTCCCTTGAATCTTCTTATATACAGGAAGGAGGGGTATTGGGGAAAAATAGGAGGAACCAGGTGAATTATAGAGATGTAGGTAAAATTTGGATTATTTGCCTTTGGTCGAAGGGAGTCATCAACAGTAATATAGTAAGGGAGCACTATGTCAATACAGTTGAAATTCAACCATGGATGATTTGTTAAGATTCTAACTGAGAGCAATACATATATAGATATAAATTGTACATGAAACTTACTTAAAGAAAAGCCTATACCTGTTAATGTTATATGTATTATCTGTCTGTGATTGACTCAATTATATATGTACCTGTCACCTTTGACTAATAAAAAAGAAATGTAAAAAAAAGGTGACAGAACCTCTGAAGAGGTCACTCACCTGGTGGTTGTAGGAGGACAACCTTCTGGAAGGATATTCCTTTGCTCCACTGGATCATCAGATCTCCATTACCACGGACGCATCCCTGATGGGGTGGGAAGCTCATTATAAGAATCTCCACACCCAAGGTACGTGGACTCAGGACTAGTCCCAGCTTCACATAAACATCCTGGAAATGAGAGCCATCCTCTATGCAGTCCGAGCCTTGAAGGACATACTCTGTCACAAGAACATTCTCCTTCAAACGCACAACAAAGCAGTGATGTATTACATCAACAAGCAGGGCGGTGCACACTCTTACCTATTATGCAGGGAAGCTATGAGAGTGTGGGAATGGTGCCTGGAGCACAAGGCTCTAATCCATGCGGTTTACTTGCCAGGAGTACAAAACGAACTGACAGACCGTCTCAGCAGGACAAAGACAGATCTTCACGAGTGGTCTCTCGACTTAACCGTCGTTCAGTTACTCTTCAAAGAATGGGGAACTCCAGACCTGGACCTTTTTGCGTCCCCACTCAACGCAAAACTGACTCTCTTCTGCTCCAGAAATCCAGGACCTCGCATTTTCTGTCAGCATGCGTTCAGGCTGCAGTAGACAAGACGCTTTCTATACGCCTTTCCTCCTGTTCCCCTAATTCAGAGGGTACTTCTCAAATTTGAGTCTCGGGACAAAATGATCCTCATTGCTCCCTTCTGGCCTTGACAGATGTGGTTTCTGCTGCTCAACAGTCTGTCAGAAACCCCCAGAAGGCACTTCCCCTTTAGACGGACCTTCTGACCCAGGGTCCCGTAGTCCATCCCAATCTGAGGTCGCTTCACTTTCATGCTTGGCTCCTGAAGAGATAGAGGTGAATAGGTTCAGTGTTTCTCATAGGGTTTCAGATATTCTTTTGGCTGCGCGTAAGCCAACCACCAGAAAAACCTACACAGCCAAATGGAAGCGTTTCTATATCTGGTGTGCAAAATCTTCTTCGAATCCTTTTTCTTTCCCACCAAATAAAGTCTTGGAGTACCATTTAGACCTCTCAAATTCAGGTTGGCAGTACTCTACAGTCAAAGTTCATCTTTGTGCCATTTCAGCTTATCATGAGCCGGTACTTTCCACGTCACTGGCTCAGTTACCTGTAGTTAAGAGGTTTCTTAGGGGTATTCTGCATACCAGACCTCCTATCAGACATCCAGTCGCAGCCTGGGACATTAACCTTGTGCTAGACATGCTCACTCGAAAACCTTTCGAGCCTCTAGCTACTTGTGAGTTGAAATTCCTCACTTGGAAAACGGCCTTCCTGGTGGCTATCATTTCAGCCTGTAGAGTTTCTGACATGCACGCTCTGGTCACAGACCGCCCCCCCATACACTGTATTTCACAAGGACAAAGTAGTTCTTAGGACTCATCCTAAGTTTCTCCCTAAGGTTGTCTCAGAATTCCATCTAAACCAACTTCTAGTCCTGCCTACCTACTTTGCAAACTTCCAGAATGAAGGGGAGCGTTCCAGTGCCAGTTCCAGTTCCTGTATGTCCGAGACGACAGACTCCTTCCCCACCTCCAGATACCTGGGGCGAGCCCTCTGGTTCCAGGGCGGGGCAAGACACTCTTCCCTGGGGGCTTCCCAAGGGGTCCATTCCCCCACACGCTGGGAGAGGGAGTCTTCTTCTTCCTCCTCCTCTTCCTCCTCAGGCACCTTGGACGACTCCGGGGGTTGTTCCAACCCGGACGACAAGCCACGCTCTCCGACTAAGCCCAGGCCTAGGACTCCACCGAAGTCTCCTCCGCAGGATCTTTCCATCACGGAGTTGCTGCACAAAATCCAGGAGGTTCATAAGTGGCATTCCTTGGAGCCGGATCCACAGTGTGAAAAGCTTGCTGTGCACCTGGATCTGCCCGAGACTGCTCCGACCTTGGTGCCACCCTGGATTGAGCCTCATGCCGATCTTGTTTCCACTATTTGGAAACAGCCATTGGCTTTAGCCCCTCTTCATCGGAAGTTGAACAGGCTATATCAGGCTCCCGAGGGTGCTGACTTCCTTGATTCTCACCCTCGAGCTGACTCGGTTATGATTAGCGCCGCTCATGGCTGGTCAGCTAACCTGAAGCATTTGAGCTCGTCTCCACCTGACAAAGAATCCCGTCTTCTGGACCAGTATGGCAAGAATATCTTTGCTTCTTCCACTTTGGGTATTAAGGCCCTGAACTATGTTGGTCACATGGGGGATTACCAGAAGGTGATTCTTAGTGAGGTGGAATCCAAACTGGAATCCCTTCCTGAAATCTCCGGTTAAACAGGAAGTGGCTGACCTTGTCCGTTCTGCACGTTCGGCCAGTCGGCATATTCTTTGTGCCACATATGATGCAGTGGACACTGCTGGTAGGAGCTCGGCTTTCGCTGTAGGTTTACGGCGTCATGCCTGTCTCCGTGTGTCAGGGTTGGTCCCGGAAGTGCAGTCCGCTATTCAGGAAGCACCCTTCCGGGGTTCGATACTGTTCGGTGGTGATGTCAAAGACATTATCACCGATTTGCAGGAGAAGGGGACTGCACTAAAGTCTGTGGACTCCATGTACAATCCCTCTCAAACACAGCGTCGTCCCTTTCGCAGGTGGAATTGGCAAAAAGCGAAACTCCAGGGAAAGCGGGCCAATAAACGCCTGGCCCCTCCGGTTGCCAAGCTCCCACCACCCAAAAAAGCAGCGGGGACTTCAGCCGTGGCACTGCCTCACACCACGTGACTCCTTTCCTCTCCCACAGCCTCTGGAACCAGTAGGAGGGAGGTTTTCCCTCCACCTCCCGGGTTGGGAGAGGATAACTTCAGATTTCTGGGTGCTCCAGCTGATTGCAGAAGGACACTCAATAGAGTTTCTTCGGTAACCCCCTCAAAACTCCCCCCCAAGGTCGTCATACTCTCAGGAGCATCTTCTTCTGGTTCAGGGAGAAATGTCAGCATTTCTGCTGAAGGAGGCGATAGAGCCCGTTCCCCTTCCTCTTCCCGAAGAAGTCAGGGGATGTAAGGCCAATTCTCAACCTCAGTTCCCTGAACTTGTTCGTGGAGTTCAAGAGGTTCAGGATGCTCTCCCTTCGGGGCCTCTTGCCCCTTCTTCGGCCGGGACAGTGGCTGTGCGTTCTGGATATGCAGGATGCTTACCTGCATATCTCTATCCACCCTTCCCACCGCAAATGCCTGCGTTTTGCGTTCCAGGGGGACCATTACCAGTTCAAGGCCCTCCCATTTGGTCTTTCCTCAGCGCTCCGAGTGTTCACCAAATGCCTTTCAGTGGTAGCGGCCTACCTGCGTACCAAGGGGGTGCAGGTTTTCCCGTACCTGAACGATTGGCTCCTGTTGGCCCCATCGAGGGAGGAACTCCTGCATTTCTTCTCCCTTACCCAGGGGGTTTTTACCCGTCTAGGTATTACCATCAACCACTCCAGGTCACACTTGATCCCATCCCAGAGGCTCTAGTTCATCGGGGGCGATCCTGGACATGACCTCGGGCGGGGCCTTCCTGCCACCAGACAGGGCGGCCACACTCCAGGCACAGGTCAGCCTGTTGTCTGGCTGCAGGTGGACCAGCGCCAGGTCGGTCCTTCGCCTCCTTGGGCTCATGGTGGCTGCGATCCCGACAGTCCCTCACGCTCGGCTCCACATGATGATCTCTCAGTGGATGCTTCGGTCTCAGTGGGATCAGTTGGTGGACGACCTAGATGAAAAAATTACTCACCTTAGTAATTATGTTTCTTCTACTGGAGTCTTGCTGTATTCTGACTATTGCAGTTAGGTCCTGCCTTTCAACTGCCCCGGAGAACAAAGGGTTAACTTTTCTATGCCTTGCATAGAACGTTCATCACAAACTCGGTTGAAGTCCCTGTCTGTTGTTGTTCAAACTGCAACCGTCAGATCTTTACGAGCAAAAACTCACAAGGTGTTCTGTGTGGAAACTGCAACATTTTTACTAGCCAACTGGCAAATATATGTTTTTGGTTCTCAAAGGAAGACTCAAGTCAGGAAACCCCAAAACAAAAACACATCCAAAACACAACATTCCATCCAAAGAAAAAAGAGGGTGTAAAATGGACACCCCTAGGGTGCCAACACTGCTCCTGCCCACCCACATCCCAAAAACTAGGTTCTGAGAGGGGAGGCGGGGGTGGAGGTCAGAATACAGCAAGACTCCACTAGAAGAAACATAATTACTAAGGTGAGTAATTTTTCTTCAAAACAACATGAAGTCTTGCTGTATTCTGACTATTACTGAACTACCAAGCAGTACCTCCATGGAGGAGGACAGAAACTACTTGGAAATAGGCTGTAGTACTGCTGTATAAAACCGAGCATCACTCCTAGCCTGGATATCCAGAGAGTAATGCTTGGTGAAAGTATGGACTGTTTTCCAGGTGGCTGCTTGACAAATTTCTAAGAGATGAATATCCTGGCAGCAGCCAGGAAGCAGCTACCTCTTGTGGAATGAGCCCTCAGGCCTGAGGGTGGAGTTCTAACCAGTTTTTCATGTAGAATTGTATACAGAAACAATCCACCTGGCAATAGATCTCTTAGTGGCAGGTTTGCCCTTCAACTTCTCCATAAGTGAGGAACAACTGGAGGATTCAAACCTGTGACCCTTAGTCGCTCTATGTAGTAGCTAAGGGGCTCTTTTAACATCCAAACTGTGTAGCCTCCTCTCTCCCGAGGAGGAATGGTCAGTGAAGAAAACAGGGAGAGATATAGACTGGTTGAGGTGGAAATCTGAAACCACTTTAGGCAAGAACTTTCTGTTAGTTCTAAAGACCACATTATCTCTGTGAAAAGAGATGACATCAGATTCCACTGACAGGGCTTGCAATTCACTGATACGTCTGGCAGAAGTAATGGCTACCAAAAACACAGATCTTACTTCGAGAGGGCTCTTGCAGTAGGTAATTACATATAGGACTGACGCCGGCCGGCGGCAGGACCCCAAGGAAAAATTTCTAGCTAGCAGTCCCTGGCGGGGACCGCCCCCACGTCAGGTAACTGGCATCAGATGACGTCGGTATAAAGGGGCGGTCCCAGACACCCGCCTTCCAGTTCTTTCCCGCCGTCAGCTCATGCAGCGCCTCGCGATGAAGTTCCTATCGTTCAGTCCTGTTACTTCGTCGGTTTTTCCGAAAAGTTTCAGTATTTTGTATTTTATATTTTCTATCGTCAGGTGAACGTCGGTATATGTTGTCCCCTTCAAAAATAAGGCGACTTCAAAGTATTTAACTGCCTCACAAAGAGACGGTCACTTCCTCTGCTGCTTTTGTTTAGGCCCCGACCACGTGGTCGAGAAGTGTCCGCACTGCCTTCATTTCAACGCGGCTACCCGCAGACGACGCCAGCAGTCTCTCGAAGCCCATCTCCTCAAGAAGAAGATGTCCACGATGGAGAAGGAGTTGAAGAAACTTCGGCAGGTGTCGACCTCCCCTGAAGGGCACAAGAAACGGGACAAGGAAAGGCACCGGGAGAAGGCCTCCTCCTCCGGAGTCATGGGCAAGGTAACATTCCCTCCGGGGGATCGCCCGACGGCAGCCTCTAAGGCTTTGGAGGAGGGGTCGGCCCGCCCGTCGGGTTCGCGTTCAAGCCCGCCTGGTGCCTCCAGGCAAAAGGAGACTTCTGCCCCCAGTACCGCTGCAGGCTTGCAGCCTACTGGTGCGGGCGCCTCCCATAAGCCGGACGTCGGCTCCTCCGACGTCCGCCGGGAGAAGGCCACTAAGACGCCCGACCCTTCGGGGCGGCACACGGCAGTGTCCCCATTGGACCGGGCCTCTTCTCATCCTCGGCCCGTCTCCAATGAGGGACCCCCAAAGTCGGACACTGGCTCCTCTGGCGTCCGCCGGGAATCGGCCCCTAAGTCACACGTCGGCTCCTCCGACGTGCACCAAGCCTCGGAGCCTACGGCAGACCCTGCTTTGTCTGTCGTACCAGGTTCCCCACAGCCTTCACTGCCGTCAGGTGAGCCCGAGTCCCCCCTGCCCGACCCTGGGGATTTTTCCCCTTCGTCCCCAGATGAGGCTCTGGATCCTGGGCTACCGTCCGATCCTTTTCCCACAGAGCCGGATCTGACGTTGGCTCCCCTGATGCCAGCTCCGGCTCCCCCAACGCCGGCTCCGACACCAGCCCCGCCGATGCCAGTTCCGACACCGGCCCCTCCGACGCCGGCGGGGGATATTCCTCTTCCATCGGGCCCTCCACCACACGGGCCTATCACGGTTGATCCGCCCGTGGAGTACCCGGCTGGGCTGTCTGCTCCGGCAGCTCCTCCAGTGCCTGGGTATCCGCCATCCTATCTGACGCTGGTTTTCCCAGGTCCACAGTATCCTGCGCCGCAGTACCCGGCGCCGACTCCATCAACGCCACAGTACCCGACGCCGCATTACCCGGCTCCGGTATTCCTGCAGCCGGGTTATGGATACTCTCCCTATGGTTTTCATCCATACAACTATCCCCCTCCTCCTCCTCCTCCACCGCCCCCTAGGTCGCCGGTGGATCTCCAGGAGACTCTGGCCTCCTGGTGGGCTGAGGCCAAGGCTCAGCTCACCAAGGAAGTCGAGAGCCGTCTTACGGCGACAGTGCCACCACCAGCTCCCGTACGCCCCAGACGGCACACTCCCTCTCCACCTCCGTATTCCCAGGCTTTGCCCTCGGGATCCAGAGAGGGGCAGGACACGCGTCCAGGGATCCCCCCTAAGGAACATGTTCCTCCCCCTAGACGAGTTAGGGAGTCTTACTCTGCTTCAAATTCCTCTTCTTCTTCTCTCTCGGACTCCTCGGAGGCCTCCGATGGGTGTTCCGAGAAAGATGACGAGCCGCGCTCTCCGTCCAAGCCCCGGCCGAGGACTCCTCCGAAGTCTCCTCCGGAGGATCCTTCCTTCACGGAGCTGCTCAGGAAGATCCAGGAAGTCCATCAGTGGCGTTCCTTAGAGCCAGATCCTTAACGGGTTAAACTCGCCGAACATCTGGACTTGCCCCTTACGGCTCCTACTGTAGTGCCACCCTGGATCGAGCCTCACGCCCACCTTGTTTCCACTATTTGGAAACAACCGTTGGCTTTAGCCCCACTTCCTCGGAAGTCCAACAGCTATACCAGGCTCCAGAGGGTGTAGACTTTTTAGACTCTCACCCCGGTGCAGGCTCGGTTGTGATTAGCGCCGCTCATGGCCGGTCAGCACACCCGAAACATTTGAACTCGTCTCCCCCGGATAAGGAATCTCGCCTTCTGGATCGGTATGTAAGGAAGATCTATGCTTCTTCCACACTGGGAATTAGGGCCCTAAATTATGTAGCACATATGGGGGATTACCAGAAGGCTGTCCTTACCCAGGCGGAATCCAAGATTGACTCCTTGCCTGACTCTCAAGTCAAGCAGGAGTTAGCCGACCTGGTCCGTTCTGCTCGTTCGGCCAGTCATCATATTCTGAGGATGACCTACGATGCAGTGGACACCGCAGGACGGAGCTCCGCGTTCACCGTAAGTCTTCGGCGTCATGCATGGCTCCGTGTGTCAGGTCTGGTCTCGGAGGTGCAGTCAGCAATTCAAGAAGCACCTTTCAGGGGTTCTGTGCTTCTCGGTGGTGATGTCAAGGACATCATCACTGACTTACAGGAGAAAGGGGCCCTAAATCTGTTGATTCAATGTACCGTCCCCATCCCCACAGTGCCGTCCCTTCGCAGGACGCAGCCGGCCTCAGCGAAACCTCAGGGAAGGTGGGCCACTAGACGTCGGGCCCCCACAGCTGCCAGGCCCCCGCCACCCAAAAAAGCAACGGGTGCCCCAGCTGCGGCGCTGCCTCACACCACCTGACTCCTTCCCTCTCCCACCGCCTCCGGACGCCCCGGAGGAACCGGTAGGAGGAAGGTTCTCCTTCACCTTCCGGGTTGGGAGAGGATAACGACTGATTCATGGGTGCTTCAGATCATAGCAGAGGGGCACTCCATAGAGTTTCTGCAGAAATCTCCATGTCACCCCCCTCTGAACTCCTCTTACTCAAGGGACCATCTTCCTTTGGTCAGGGAAGAAATCTCTGCTCTCCTCATGAAGCGAGCTATAAACCCGTCCCCTCACCTCCACGGGACGGGTTACTATTCCCATTTCTTCCTTGTACCAAAGAAGACGGGAGATCTCAGACCCATTCTCGATCTCAGCTCCCTGAACCTATATGTGGAATACAAGAGGTTCAGGATGCTCTCCCTTCAAACCCTCTTGCTCCTGCTGCGGCCGGGCCAATGGCTTTGTGCACTGGATATGCAGGATGCATACCTGCACATCCCCATTCGCCCTTCGCACCGAAAGTACCTCAGGTTTGTGTTCAAGGGGGACCACTACCAATTCCGGGCACTCCCTTTTGGTCTTTCCTCGGCTCCCCGAGTCTTTACCAAATGCCTGGCAGTGGTAGCGGCCCACCTGCGTACTTTGGGAGTTCAGGTTTTTCCCTACCTAGATGACTGGCTCCTGGCGGCCCCGTCCAGGGAGGAACTCCTGCATTTCCTCTCCCTCACCCAGCAGGTTTTCACTTGCATGAGTATTACCATCAACCATTCCAAGTCTCATCTGGATCCCTCCCAGAGACTACAGTTTATCGGGGCTATCCTCGATACGACGGTGAGCAAGGCCTTCCTGCCTCCGGACAGGGCGGCCTCTCTTCATTCACAGATTTCCCTGCTATCAAACATGGGAAGGTTCCGTGAGTCAATATACTCTTGGGGCTCATGGCGGCCTACATCCTGTGATTCCTTGTGCACGCCTCCACATGAGAATCTCTCAGTGGACTCTCCGCTCTCAGTGGGATCAGCAAGTAGACGACCTAGATCATCTGGTTCTGATCTCCTCGCCAATGGTAAGAGATTTGCAATGGTGGATGGTTCGAGAGAACCTATTCTGGAGGGTCCCCTTTTTTCTTCCTCCCCCAGATCGGACTCTGACCACGGACACTTCAGGCGAAGGTTGGGGAGCCCATCTGGTTCCTCACCGAATCCAGGGCCTATGGTCAAAATTGGAGTTAGTTCTCCACATCAACGTGCTCGAGCTTCGAGCAGTGCTGTATGCTCTCCAGGCCCTTCACCAATACATCCTTCCCGGTCACCTAGCTGTCCAAACGGACAACATGTGTGTGGTGTGGTACATCAACAAGCAGGGAGGGACCCGGTCCTACCCGCCATGCAGGGAAGCGATGAGGGTTTGGGAATGGGCTACGCTTCACAACCTTCACCTCATGGCAATCCATGTTCCGGGAGTCGACAATGTACTGGCAGACAGGCTAAGTCGCTCGTCGGCTCTTCCACACGAGTGGGAACTGGACGAAAAAGTTCTAAAAAGCATCTTCCAGATTTGGGGGACTCCTCAGAAAGACCTGTTCGCCTCCTCCCAAAATGCAAAGCTTCCAACCTTTTGCTCGCTCGCTCCAGAGCGAGGCGCTTTCTGCAGCGATGCTCTATCTCTAAGCTGGAAGGAAAGATTTGTCTATGCTTTTCCCCCCAATTCCTCTGGTCCCTCATGTACTGCAGAAACTGGCTTTGGAAGGAGCGAGAATGATTCTGATCGCTCCTTTCTGGCCCAGGCAAATCTGGTTCTCTCTTCTACAACAATACTCAGAGGTTCCTCCTCTTCCTCTTCCTTTATCTCGAGGATTGCTGACCCAGGATCAGGGGACCCTGGTCCATCCGGGACTCAAGTCCCTTCAACTACATGCATGGCTCCTGCAGACCTAGCTCAATCTCGCTTTGGTGTTTCTCCTAAGGTGGCTGAGATTCTGGTGGAGGCTAGAAAACCCTCCACTAGGTCCACCTGCGCCATGAAATGGAAAAGATTTTCCATCTGGGCTGCGTCCAGGAACATAGAGCCCTTTTCCTGTCCTGTGACCATTCTACTTGACTACATCGCGTCATCTTTTAGACCTGGGTCTCAGTCCTCCTCTTTGAAAGTCCATATAAGGCTGCTTTCAGCCTACCATGTCCCTTTCTCTGATAAGGCATTTGCCCAACTGGAGGTATCCAAAACCTTTCTCAGAGGGGTCCTTCATCTCAGGCCCCCATCTAGACTTCAGCTCCCCCTTGGGACTTAAACTTTGTCCTCGAGAAACTTACCCTTCCTCCCTTTGAGCCTGCAGCTTCCGCAGACTTGAAGTTTTTATCGTGGAAGACGCTCTTCTTGGTGGCCATTACTTCTGCTTGCAGAATTTCCAAGCTCCAGGCCCTGATGTGCAAAATCCCTTATCGGATTTTTCACAAAGAACGAGTAGCTCTTCGCACGAATCCTAAGTTTCTCCCGAAAGTGGTAGCGGAGTCTACCTTAAATCAGTCTATTGAATTACCTGCCTTTTTCACGCAGTACTCCAACCAAGGAGAATACTTGCTCCATACCATGGATGTCCACAGGATTCTGAGATACTACACCGATAGAACAAAGGATCTCAGAAAGACTGATCAGTTGTTCGTCTCTTTTGCTCACAAAAGAGAAGGCAATGCTCTTTCTAAGCAATGCCTATCAAAGTGGTTGGCTCATTGCATCACTTTCTGTTATGACAAGTACAACAAGACCCTCCCGGGTCAAGTCAGAGGTCACTCCACTCGTGGAGTAGCAGCCTCTGCGGCTTGTTTCAAGAACATGTCTGCGGCAGACATCTGTGCTGCCGCCACTTGGACTTCCGTCCATACCTTTACTAAACATTACAGTTTGGACATTGCCTCTCGCCGTAGAGCAGGCTTCGGGTTAGCTGTCTTGCAAGGCCTCCTTTCTTGAGGCTTGCAAGATTATTTGCTACTTCTTGGAGTAGTTCCTCCTCCCGGTGCGTTTCATTTGTTCCAGACTGCTTGGGATTCTGTCCTATATATAATTACCTACTGCAAGAGCCCTCTCGAAGTAAGATAGTACAGTTGCATAAGAACTTACTGTAACAGTAGATCTTCGAGAGAGGCTCTTGCAATAGGTAATACCTTCCCGCCCTCCATCCCCCTAGGTTTTTTCAGCTCCTTTTCCATTGAGGGAAATATCCGCTTCTCTCTTGTCCGGGCCTTCCGGGCCTGTGGCGGGAAAGAACTGGAAGGTGGACATCTGGGACAGCCCCTTTATACCGACGTCATCTGACGCCGGTCACCTGACGTGGGGGCGGTCCCCGCCAGGGACTGCTAGCTAGAAATTTTTCCGTGGGGTCCTGCCGCCGGCCGGCGTCAGTCCTATATGTAATTACCTACTGCAAGAGCCTCTCTCGAAGATCTATTGTTACGGTAAGTTCTTACTTAACTGTACTTTTTCCAAGTCAAGTACTTAAGCTCTGCTGAGGACAAAGGCTCAAAAGGGGGTTGCATAAGCTGAGCAATGCAAACATTAAGGTCCCAAGCAGGAGCAGGATCCCTAAAGGAGGGATTGGTGTGACGCAATCCCTTGAAAAACTTACAGAATACAGGATGGGAAGACAGAGAGGAAGACTTGCCTACCGACAGGAAAGCAGAAACAGCTGCCAAGTGTACCTTGAGGGTAGCTGGTCTGAGACCTAGGCCATTAAGAGGACCATATAATCCAGAACTGTAGGCAATTCAGCAGAGTCTGGAGAAATATTCTTCTTAGAACACCAAATGCTGAATCTTTTCCATTTGGAGTTGTAAGTCTTTCTGGTGGAAGGCTTTCGAGAAGCCTTAAGGATATCCAGAACCCCTTGGGAAAGATGCAGAACTGCAAACTCTAACTCTTCAAGAGCCAAGCCTTGAGATTGAGAGACTGAAGATTCGGGTACCAATCCTCCCCTGAGAGGATGTTAACAGGTTGTAATTCCTGGGAAGAGACAGGGGAAGATGGACTGTTAGGGAAAGCAACAAGGGATACCATGGCTGTCTGGCCCAGTCTGGAGCAATCAGAATCACTTTGCATGGTTGTGACCTTATCTTGACTAACACTCTGAACAGGAGAGGGAAGGAAAGCATACAGAAATTTCCCTTCCCAGTTCAGAATCAGAGCATCCAGGGGTCTGAGCCCAAGACTGGGGGTCTGCAACAAAAGAGAGGAAGTTGGTGATTGTCTGGGGCTGCAAAAAGATCTATCTCTGGAGTGCCCCATCTTGAGAAAATCACTTTCAACACCAGAGGATCTAGGGCCCGTTCGTGATGGCCCTGGGATATTCTGCTCAGTGCATCTGCTAGGACATTGTCCTTCCCTGGGAGGTGAACTGCTATCAGAGAGGTTTGCAGGGAATAGGCCAGGGACCACAACTTCATTGCTTCGCTTCTGTGCACAAAGCCGTAGACCGAGTGCCTCCTTGCTTGTTGATGTACCACATGGTGGTGGTATTGTCTGTTCTGACCTGAACCACCTTGTTCTGTACAGATTTGGAAAAAGCTTGTAGTGCCAGAAACACTGCTCTGAGTTCTAAGAGACTGATGTGAAGCAGAGATTCCTGAGGTGACCACAGTCCCTGGGTGGTAAGGTCCCCCAAATGGGCTCCCCAGCCCAACAGGGAAGCATCTGTGGTGAGGATCACTGAATGAGACTGAGTGACAAATGGAACCCCTTGTCTCAAATTGTCCTGATCCTGCCACCATTGCAAGGCTTGGATTAGGGTTCGAGTCACTGGAATTAGTTTGGTAAGGGAATCCTTTCTTTGGGACCAAAAGGCTCTTAAGTGGAATTGAATGTCCCTCATTTGGAATCTTGCCCTCTGGACCACTGCTGTGGAAGCTGCCATGTGGCCCAGTAGCTGAAGGAAATGCCTTGCTGGTCGAGACACGTGAAGGCTGAATGAAGAGGCCAGTTCCATAAGGGTCCTTGCCCTTTCCAGGGGAAGGAAGGCTCTTGCCTTAACCGTATCTAGTTCTGCACCTATGAAGGTGAGGAGCTGCACTGGTTCGAGAACTGACTTTGGTAGGTTGAGAAGGAATCCTAAAGAAGTGAGCACTTGCTGGGTCACTTGCAGATGTGACTTGACTTTGTCTGGAGACTGACCTGCTATGAGCCAGTCGTCCAAGTATGGGAAAATGGAAATCTTTTGTCTTCTTTGGAAGGCAACAACTACTGCCAGGCACTTTGTGAAGACCCTTGGGGCTGATGTTAGGCCAAAGGGCGCTGCTCTGAACTGATACTGGCCTGAGGGCAACTCGAACCTGAGGTACTTTCTGTGGGAGCACCTGATGGGAATGTGAAAGTAGGCATCTTTGAGGTCCAGTGAGGCTAGCCAGTCCCCTGGCCTTAGAGAGGGAAGGATAATTCCCAGAGTTACCATTTTGAATTTTGGCTTTAAAAGATGTTTGTTCAGATATCTTAGGTCCAGGATGGGTTGCCACTCTCCTGTCTTCTTGGGGGTTAGGAAGTACCTGGAGTACAATCCTTTGCCCCTGTTCTCTATAGCTCTGAGAGCTAGGAGAGAAGAAACCTCTGCCTCTAGGGCAAGGGTCTCTGAGAGATTTGCAGGTGGAAAAGATCTGGTTCTCATCTTGGGAAATTTTTTGAAGCTGAGAACCAGTTCCTGGCTTACTACTTCCAGGACCCACTTGTCTGATGTAAGAGACATCCAGTCCTGGACAAAGTAAGCCAGCCTGCCCCTCACTGGTATAGGAGAATCACCCCGGCAGACCCATCAGGGTGTCTGCTTGGCAGGGGCTTTAGGCTGAGGGGTGGATGCAGGCCTGCTCATCCCCCTTCTGCGTCTCCCTCTAAAGAACCCCCTCTGCGAAAATGAAGAAGAGGAGGCCTGAGCTTGGTAAAAAGGCCTTTGAAAAAGCCTGCCCCTGCCCCTGGACTGTTGCCTTTGAGGAGCTGCTTGTCTTTCTTTGGCCTGAGCACTCCTGTAAGTGGTCCTGTATTCATCCATTTTCTTCATGTAATTCTCTGTCTGCTCCCCAAATAGAGAATTACCAACTACAGGAAAATCCATGGCCTTAGCCTGGGTATCCTGTGAGAGGCTAGTACATCTGAGCTAAGCCATTCTCCGAAGAGCCACAGATGTAGCCATGATTCTTGATGATACATCATTGGAGTCCACAGCAGCATGAAACTGTACTTTTGATGCCTCAATCCCATCTGCAGCCACCTGCTGCAGCTCCTTGGCAAGCTGGGCAGGAGCCTGTTTAGCCAGTGCCAGTACAGTGTCCCACCTGGACTTCTGGTACCTGGCTGTATAATTAGCCTGCCTGAGTCCCAAAGATGCTGCCATGTATTGTTTCTTTGCCATGGCATCAGTCTTCCTGGAGTCCTTTTCTGGGGGGTGTGATGCCAAGGGAATGTTTGCCTTATCACAGGCAGCAACCTGTACAACCCCAACATGGCTGCATTGCTGAAAAAGGAACCCCGTGTCTGAGCCTGAGAGAGTGTACCTCTTGTCCATTCTTCTGTCCACAGGAGGTATAGAATTAGGAGACTTAAGAATTTTTTGTGTCTGTTTCCCAAAAGATTTGTGGAGGGGAATAGACAGTCTCCTGGACTCTGGGATGTCCATCATCTCAACATAATCAGGCTCTTCCTGATCCTCTACTGCCTCCTCCACAGGAAGCTGGAGGATATCAGCCACCTTTCTGTAGAACATGTAGTGTGAAGGGGACTCAGAAAGCCTAGGAGGAGAAACACCTGAAGGTCTGTCTGGGGGAGATGTCTGGGTCAATAGACACATCCAGACTTTCACCATCACCATTATCATCCTCATACTCTCCCTCCTCCTCAAACTCTGGTTCATAAAATTCTCTCAGGGTATAATCCGGAACCGGGGGAACTGACCGAACAGCCCCTGCCAGATGGTGCTGGTTCGGTCGGAACCGAATGAAGCGATTCCACAATCCTAATCGCTTTGGCTATCTCATCGGCGGTCGGAGTATGAGAGTCTGGGTCCGAACCAGTTGATTTGTCTTTTCTTTTTCTTTTTGTCGGAACCGATTCCTCGGAATCGGTTCTCCTTTTGCCCGAAGAAGTATCGCCCTGGTCAGAGGGCACTCCTTCTGATTCGGTCGGAACCGAACCGGGCTGGCCATCCGGGTCAGCAGACTTCTCGGGCCTCCCTTTCCCTCAGTCTACCTAATCTCTTTTCCAGGGTAGATTTGGGAAAATTCTTGTAAATTTGGCAGTCTGAATTGAGGTGGTCAAACCCCAGACAATAAACACAGGTGGTGTGGGGATCGGCCTTAGCAAAGACCTCCCCACACACATTGCAGTGTTGAAACCCAGTGGGCCCGGTTTTTTTCTTGGGTTTCTCAGACATGGCCAACCTAAGCAAAACGTCCCTTTTTTTTGGCAATCCGCCAGGCAAGACTCCCCTATTGATTCCTGACCGTGTCACGGATCTTGGAAAAAAACTGTACTTAAAATCCGTTTTTTTTTAGAACCGATATGGACCGGTAACAACGCACGAAAGTGAAGCACAGGTTTTTTACCTCAAAATGATTGGTTCAGCTGAACCGATCCACAGTTTACAAGTTCCACACAGAAAACAGAACAAAAACCTATGTAGTACTCACGGTACCACAGACAGAGACTTGAACCGACTATGCGGAAACAACAATTCGGTAGAAACCGACCGAAAACCGACACTTCAACTGACTTTTGAACCGAGCAGCAAGAGAAATCTCCGGAGCGACTGTTCAGTGAGGCAGAGTAAAGAATCTGACGGTTGCAATTAGAACAACCACAGACAGGGCCTTCAAACAAGCTCGTGATGAACATTCTATGCAAGGCATAGAAAAGTTAAGCCTTTGTTCTCCGGGGCAGTTGAAAGGCAGTACCTAACTGCAATAGTCAGAATACAGCAAGACTTCATGTTGCTTGAACAGCTCATTCTGGTCTCCACTCCTATGGCTCGGACCTTGCAGTCGTGGATGGTTCAGGAGAACCTTTGATGGGGAGTTCCCTTCTGTCTTTCTCCCCCCTCCCAGACGCTGACTACGGACACCTCGGGCGAGGGTTGGGGAGCCCATCTCGGGCCTCACAGGACCCTGGGCTCCTGGTCCAAGCTCGAGAAATCTCTTCACATCAATGTGCTTGAGCTTCGGGCAGTGCTGTATGCTCTTTAGGCTCTGCATCTGCTTCCCAGTCACTTGACTATACCAACGAACAATATGTGTGTAGTCTGGTACATCAACAAGCAGGGAGGAACTCGTTCCTACCCTCTTTGCAGGGAGGTGATGCGAGTTTGGGATTGGGCAGTGCAGCACAACCTTCACCTCATGGCGATTCACGTCCCGGGGTTCGAGAACACCTTGACAGACAGACTCAGTCGGTCGTTTGCTCAAGCTCATGAGTCGGAACTGGATCAGGGGGTCACAGATGATATCTTTCTACATTGGGGAACACCACAGGTAGACCTGTTTGCATTCCCTCAAAACACAAATCTTCCCGACTTCTGCTCGCTCACTCCAGGGCACGGCATTTTTTGGAGAGACGCTCTGTCTCTCGATTGGAAGGGCAGATTCGTCTATGCTTTCCCTCCTATCCCATTGATTCCGAGGGTCTTACAGAAACTCAGTTCAGAAGGAGCTTGAATGATTCTGATCGCTCCTTTCTGGCCCAGGCAAGTTTGGTTCTCTCTTCTGCAACAGTACTCAGAGGAACCTCCTCTTCCTCTGTCACAACTTTTGCTGACCCAGGATCAGGGGACCCTGGTCCATCCAAACCTCAAGTCCTTTCAGTTGCATGCATGGCTCCTGCAGATGTAGCTCAGTCCCGATTCGGGGTTTCCTCCCCCGGGTAGCTGAGATCCTGGTGGAGGCCAGGAAACCCTCCACCAGATTGACTTATGCTATGAAATGGAAATGGTTCACTATTTGGGCCGCCTCCAAAGATTTCGAGCCTTTCTCATGCTCTGTTGGGCGGCTTCTGGATTACCTTCGACACCTCTTTGATCTGGGTCTCAGTCATTCCTCCTTAAAGGTGCACATGGCGGTCATTTCGGCCTACTATGTCTCTTTTGCAGACAGGACATTTGCTCAGCTGGAGGTCTCCAAGACCTTTCTTAGAGGGGTCCTCCACTTGCGACCACCTAACCAGGTTCCTGCCCCTCCTTGAGATCTGAATTTTATTCTGGAGAAACTTACTCTACCCCCTTTCGAGCCGGCAGCCTCAGCAGACCTAAAGTTCCTCTCTTGGAAGACTCTCTTCCTAGTGGCCATTACTTCCGCTCAAAGGATTTCCGAGCTCCAGGCCCTGATATGTAAAATCCCATATCTGATTTTTCACAAGGAACGTGTGGCTCTGCGTACCAACCCTAAGTTGCTCCCTAAGGTGGTAGCGGAATCTAAGCTGAATCAATCCATAGAGTTGCCTGCCTTTTTTTACGCAACACTCTAATCATGGAGAGTACCTCTTACATACTTTGGATGTCCACCGAGTTCTGAAATACTACACCAACAGGACAAAGGATCTCAGAAAGACTGATCAACCGTTTGTCTCTTTTGCTCCTAAAAGAGAAGGCCATGCTGTTTCCAAGCAATGCCTATCTAAATGGTTGCCTCACTGTGTCTCTTTCTGTTATGACAAATACAACAAGACCCTGCCGGGTGAGGTCAGAGGCCACTCCACTAGAGGGGTCGCTGCCTCTGAGGCTTGTTTCAAGAATGTGTCCTCAACCGACATCTGTGCAGCCTCCACCTGGACTTCTGTCCATACCTTTATAAAGCATTACAGTTTGGACATTGCCTCTCACCGTAGAGCAGGCTTCGGGTTGGCTGTTCTGCAAGATCTCCTTTCCCAGGAGCTTCACAGCCAGAGGGTCTACTCCTGAGTAGCTTTCCTCCTTCTGTTTGCTTCTCCTTGTTTCAGACTGCTTGGGACTCAGTCCTATATGTAATTACCTACTACTGCAAGAGCCCACTCGAAGTAAGATAGTACAGTTACGTAAGAACTTACTGTAACAGTAGATCTTCGAGAGAGGCTCTTGCAATAGATAATACCTTCCCGCCCTCCATCCCCCCTAAGCTTTTTCAGCTCCTTTTCCAGGATGGAAATATCCGCTTCTCTCTTGTCTCACCTTTGGCCTTTGGCGGGAAAGAACTGGAAGGCGGGCGTGCGGGACCGCCCCTTTATACTGACGTCGCATGACGTCGGTCACCTGACATGGGGGCGGTCACCCGCCAGAGACTGCTGGCTAGAAATTTTTCCGTGGGGTCCTGACGCCTGCCGGCGTCAGTTCCATATGTAATTACCTACTGTAAGATCCTCTCTCGAAGATCTAGTGCTACGGTAAGTTCTTATGTAACTGTACTTTTCCATGTCACTGGCTCAGTTGCCCATAGTTAAGAGCTTTCTTAGGGGTATTCTGCATACTAGACCTCCTATTAGACATCCAGTTGCAGCCTGGGACATTAACCTTGTGCTAAACATGCTCCCCCGTAAACTTTTTGAACCCCTAGCTACTTGCAAGCTGAAGTTCCTCACTTGGAAACTGGCTTTCCTGGTGGCCATTACTTTGGCCCGTAGAGTTTCTGAAATACATGCACTGGTCACAGACCCTCCTGTACATTGTGTTTCACAAGGACAAAGTAGTTCTTAGGACTCATCCTAAGTTTCTCCCTAAGGTTGTCTTAGAATTCATCTAAAGCAACCTTTAGTCCTTCCTACCTACTTTGTGAACTTCCAGAATGAAAGGTAGCGTACCCTTCATTCGCTGGATGTTAAGAGTATGTTGCAGTTCTATCTAGATAGAATGAAAGAAATTCGCAAGGCTCAACAGCTGTTTGTTTCCTTTAGCGAGACCCGGCTGGGTCAACCTGTTACTATCAGATGCATTTCAGCATGGCTGGTGGCATGCCTTCGCCATTGCTATTCTATGACACAGGTCAAACTGGAAGACAGAGTGTACGCTCATTGTACCAGAGCAGTCACGGCATCTCTAGTGGAAATCCGTAACGTGCCCATTACAGATATTCGCAATGCGGCTACTTGGAGCTCTATGCATACTTTCATTAAACACTCCACCTTGAATGTCCATGCCAGACAACATCTGTTGTTTGGCAGGACCATTCTTAACGGACTTCTGTCCTAAGCACTTGAGCTCTTTATCTCCTGCCACCCGTCTCAGGGGATTATTTAGCTCGGTACTCTCCCATTAGTGTGTATGAGTGGTGGAGACTTTATGTCCAGGAAGATATGGAAATTACATACTGTACCTACCATAATTTGTGATCTTCTTGGATAAAGTCTCCTCACTCATCTACATCCCTCCTACTCCCCGAGCTCGCTTCTCTGTTTATGGTCTTCACTCCCTCAATGGCTGAGCTATGAAGATTTTATTCTTGACCCTTCTTATACGGGTCATTCGGACTATCTTATGTCAGATTTTTAGGTTAGTCCTTCTAGGTTAGTTACGCTGCACCTCCTCAGAAAAAAGGTACTGAGGCGGTTGGAGGGTCAACGTTGAGATAGTCATTGCAGCACGCACCGGGCTTGTGGTGCCGCTTCCTCATGACTCCTTCTCTGGCACCGGCACTCCTGAAAAAGTTTGCTCCCTCTGGCGTACTCCCATTAGTGTGAATGAGTGGTGGAGACTTCATCCAAGAAGATCAAGAATTACAGTAGGTAAGTAATTTCCATTTTTCACTGCCTCTACCATAGGTATGCGCATTGCTAGCTCTCAGGATTATTTATCTCAGTATGAGTATACCCTCTGGCATGCACTCAAAGCTACTGTGGAAGCTCTTCCAGAGTCTGATGTTGACTCAGAGCTTCTCCAGACCATAACTAGAGGCATTGAGTCCAACAATGAGCAACTAAAAGCTGCTGTGGATGCCTTTGACACTGCTTCCAGGGCAGCAGCAACTGGTATTTGCACCCGATGCCACTCGTGGTTACAAACATCAGGATTTACAAATGATGCCCAACAGAGAGTTATGAGTTTACCATTTCATGGGACTTACCTGTTTGGCCCTCAGGTTGAGCAGGCTCTAGAGACCAGACAAAAAACTACATGGTTATCAAAACAGCCAGGCCACCCTCTACTGCCCCTCAACGGGGTGGGAACCGGCAGCAGTTTCATAACTGTCAGTCCTTTCATGGCAAAGGCAGAGGGGGCTTCAATACAAATTAAGACCCCCAGCCACAGAAGAAAATGCAGCAGAAGCCACAGGGCACAAAGGCGCTTAGTGCCACCTTCTGAGATTCCAGCCCAAGTCCCACCTCAGCTATCCGAGGGGGACTCTTCCTCGGCAATAGGAGGGCATCTGACTCAGTTTTACGACCAGTGGAAGTCAGTCACATCAGACAAATGGGTGCTCAGAATAATCCGCGAGGGTTGCTCTCTAAATCTTTCAGAAACCCCTCTGGATCATCCACCCAAATGACAGCCCAAGCTGTCTGTCTCTCAGTCAGACCTTCTTGCTTCCAAGATTCAAGGCCTTCTGAACAACAGGGCAGTAGAAGTAGTTCTGTTGGATCGATGGAACACAGGTTTCTATTCCCATTACTTCCTATTTCCAAAGAAAACAGGCAGCATGCACCCTATCCGCAATCTAAGGAAGTTGAACAAGATCTTACTTCGAGATACAGCTCTTGCAGCAGGTTACACCATTAGGACTGAAGCTGGCAGGCGTCAGGACCCCACGGAAATTTTCTAGCTAACAGTCTTCAGCGGGGACTGCCTCCGATGTCGGTTCCACCCCCGACGTCAGGCGTAATACATAAGGAGGCAGTCCCCCCATAATCCTCAGTTCTTTTCCGGCCGTTGACATCGCAAGTATCGGCTTCTCGGTCCTTTTTCTAGCATGTGACGACCTTTAGAGCTACGACGATTTCGTCTTCCTTCAAACAACATGAAGTCTTGCTATATTATGACATATGCAGTGAGTCCCAACCTTCGAACTGCTCTGGAGGTGAAAGAGTTAACTTTCCATGCCAGGCATGGAACGCTGAGCTCGAGTTCGGTTGAAACTCTGTCTGTTGTTCTTCAAACTCAAACCGTCAGATTCTTTACTCCGCCTCACTGAACAGTCGCTCCAGAGATTTCTCCTTCTGCTCGGTTCATTTCGTCGGTTGAAGTATTGTTTTTCTCGGTTTTCGACCGATTTAAACCACAACCGGTCAGTTCTAGCTCTGTCTGTGGTGTTTGTGAGTACTAGATAGGTTTACATTATTTCTATTCTGTGTGGAACTTGTAAACGGTTTATCGGTTTGGTTTGAACCGATCAGGTTGTTTAAAGTATCTTAATCTGTGATTTAGAGTATGGTTACCGGTTCTTATCAGTTCTAAAAAGAACGGATTTTATTACGGTTTTTTCCACGACCCTTGACACGGTTGGGAACCGATAAGAGGGTCTTGCCTGTCGGATTGCCATAAATGGGTAAGTTTGGTTAGGACTGGCACTATGTCTGAGAAACCCAAAAGAAAACCGGGCCCACTGGGTTTCAACACTGCAGTGTGTGTGTGGGAAGTCTTTGCCAGGCTGGCCCCACCACCTGTATTGTGTCTGGGGTTTGACCACCTCAATGCAGACAGCAAGATTTGTAAAAATTTTCCTGCAGCTACCCTAGAAAAGAGAGTTGGTAGGCTCAGGGAAAGGGAGGTCATGAAGTCCGCTGAACTGGATGGCCAGCCCGGTTCGGTTCCAACCGAACCAGAGGGAGTGCCCTCTGACCAGGGCGAGACTTCCTTGGGCTAAAGGAGAACCGACTCTGAGGAGCTGGTTCCAGCAAAAAGGACTAGGAAATCAGCTGGTGTGGAGCCAAAACTTTCCTCTCCAACCGCTGAAGAAATAGCCAAAGCAATTAAAATTGTCCAGTCGCTGCACCCGGTTCGGCCGGTTCCACCGGTTCAAGATTATGATTTAGAGGAATATTATGAACCGGAGGAGGGGGAAGAGGAGTATGAGGAGAGTGAATATGGATTTGAAAGTCTGGATGTGCCCACTGAACTGGACATCTCCCCAGACAGACCTTCAGGAGTGTCTCCTAGGCTTTCTGAGTCCCCTTCTCATTTTATGTTTTATAAAAAAAGTGGCTGAAACCCTCCAGATCCCTATGGAGGAAGCTGTGGATGATCAGGAGGAGCCTGACTATGTGGAAATGATGGATATCCCAGAGTCTAGGAGACTGTCTATTCCCTTGCATAAATCTTTTGGGAATCAGACATTTAAAATTCTAAAAACTCACACTATACCTCCTGTGGATAAGAGAGTGGACAAGAGGTACACATTGTCAGGCTCTGACATGAAGTTCCTTTCACAACAATGCAGCCATGTTGGGGTAGTGCAGGCTGCAGCCTGTGACAAGGCAAACATTCTCTTGGCTTCACACCCCCCCCGGACAAGGACTCCAGGAGGATTGATGCCATGGCAAAGAAACAGTACATGGCAGCATCCTTGGGACTCAGACAGGCAAATTATATGGCTTATGTTGCTAGATATCAGAAATCCAGATGGGACACTGTTATGGCTCTAGCAAAACAGGTCCCTGGCCAGCTTGCCAAGGAGCTGGAGCAGGTGGCTGCTGATGGTATTGAGGCATCCAAGGTGCAATTCCGTGCTGCAGTGGACTCTAATGATGTGTCATCAAGAGTCATGGCTACATCTGTGGCACTTTGCAGAATGGCTTGGCTCAGATGTACTAGCCTGTCACAGGATACCCAGACTAAAGCCATGGATTTTCCTGTTGTGGGTAATTCTCTGTTTGGGGAGCAGACAGAGAATTACATGAAGAAAATGGATGCGTATAGGACCACCTATAGGAGTGCACAGGCCAAGGAAAGGCAGGCCACTCCCCAAAGGTAGCTTCCCAGGGGCAGGGGCAGGCCTTTTCATAGACCTTTTTACCAAGCCCAGGCCTCCTCTTCTGCTTATGCCCAGAGAGGGTTCTTTAGAGGGAGAGGCAGACGGGGTACAAGCAGGCCTGCTTCCACCCCTCAGCCCAAAGCCTCTGCCAAGCAGACATCCTGATGGGGTTGCCAGTGCCGATTCTCACCTACCTGTAGGGGGCAGGCTGGCTTACTTTGTCCAGGACTGGCAGTCTCTGACATCAGATAAGTGGGTCCTGGAAGTAGTAAGCCAGGGACTGGTTCTTAGCTTCAAAAAGTTTCCAAAGATGAGAACCAGATCCTTTCCACCTGCAAATCCACCAGAGACACTTGCCCTAGAGGCAGAGGTCTCTTCCCTCCTGGCTCTCAGAGCTGTGGAAAGGGTTCCACCCCTACACCAGGGCAAAGGATTGTACTCCAGGTACATAGATACATAGATACATAGATACATAGACAGTGTCGGCAGATAAGGGCCTATGGCCCACCCAGTCTGCCCATTTGAGCTTGTAAGTTCAGTTTGTTTTCCTAGAAGTCTGTTTCCCCTTACCCCTGACCTCTAGAATTCCTTTATGTCTATCCCATGCATTCTTAAATCCCGTGATTGTTTCAGCCCCCACCACTTCCTCTGGCAGGGTGTTCCACTTGTCCACCACCGTTCTGTGAAGAAATTCTTTCTCACGTTTCCTCTGAATCGTCCTCCCTCCAACTTCATCCCATGCCCTCTAGTCCTGGAACATCTTTTTCACTTAAAAATAGTGTTTTCCTGCACCCTGTTTCTCCCTGTAAGATACGTATATGTCTCTATCATATCCCCTCTCTCCCTCCTCTCCTCCAGGGAGTACATGTTCAGTTCCTTCAACCTGTCTTCATAGGACTTGTGACGCAATCCATGCACCATCTTTGTTGCCCTCCTCTGAACCTTCTCTACCCTGTCTATGTCCTTACGTAGGTATGGTCTCCAGAACTGTACACTGTACTCCAGGTGGGGCCTCACTAGTGTCTTGTATGGCGGAATTATGACCTCCCTTTTCCTGCTGGTGATGCCTGCCTACCATCCCAGCATCCTATTTGCTTTACCTGCTGCCTTGTCACACTGTTTCCCTACCTTGAGGTCATCAGAGATGACAACCCCAAGATCCTTTCCTGCTTGGTGCATGCTATATCCTCACCCCCAACTGATATATTGTGGCAGGGTTTTGTGCCCTATATGCATTATCTTGCACTTCTTTGCATTGAATTTCAACTGCCAAACCCTTGACCATTCTTCAAGTTTCTGCAGGTCCTTCTCATTCTGTCTACACCCTCTGGTGTGTCTACTCTGTTACAGAGCTTTGTGTCATCAGCGAACAGTGAAATTCTGCCTTCTATATCCTCGCCAATGTCACTGATGAAGATGTTGAATAGGACCAGTCCCAGCACTGATCCCTGTGGTACCCCACTGGTCACTCTTCCTCTGTGGAGTGACAGCCATTTACCACCACTCTGTGTCCTGCCACCCAGCCAGTTACCTACCCACCACACTACTGTCCTGCCCACACCCATATTCCCAGTTTGTGTAATAGTCTTCTATGTGGCACAGTGTCAAAGGCCTTGCTGAAGTCCAGATAGGCCATGTCCACTGCCCTCCCCTGATCCACCTCCCTAGTCACCCAGTCAAAAAATTCAATGAGGTTGGTCTGACATGACCTCCCCCTGGTGAAACCATGCTGCCTTGGGTCCTGTAGTACTTCCTTACCCCAAAAAAGACAGGAGAATGGCAGCCCATCCTGGATCTCAGATACCTAAACAAGCACCTTTTAAAACCAAAATTCAAAATGGTGACTCTGGCAATTATTCTACCCTCTCTAAGGCCAGGGGACTGGCTAGCATCCCTGGACCTCAAGGATGCCTACTTCCATATTCTCATCAGAAGCTCCCATCGAAAGTACCTCAGGTTCGAGCTGCCCTCAGGCCATTACCAGTTCAGAGCAATGCCCTTTGGCCTCACCTCTGCTCCAAGGGTATTCACAAAATGCCTGGCAGTAGCAGTTGCTTCCTAAGAAGGCAAAAAATTGCCATCTTCCCTTACCTGGACGATTGGCTCATAGTAGCCAGTCCCAGACCAGGTCAGGTTACACCTGCAGATAACTCAGCAACTGCTCACCTCTCTAGGTTTCCTTCTGAATCTGTCAAAGTCAGTTCTAGGCCTGTACAGCTCCTCACCTTCATAGGCGCAGAGCTGAACACAGAGAAAACCAGAGCCTTCCTTCCTTTGGACAGGGCAAGGATCCTGGTCTCTCTGGCCTCCTCATTCACCCTGCAGGTCTCTCGACCAGCAAGGCATTTTCTACAGCTCCTAGGGCACATGGCTGCCTCTACAGCAGTAGTGCAGGGAGCAAGATTTCAGATGAGGGACATCCAGTTCCATTTGAGAGCCTTTTGCTCTCAAAGGAAAGACCCGCTAACCAAATTGATCCCAGTTACTCGAACCCTGATCCAGGTCCTACAGTGGTGGCAGGATCAGAGCAACCTGAGACAAGGGGTTCCCTTTGTCACTCAGTCTCACTCCTTAATCCTTACTACAGATGCATCCCTCTTGGGGTGGGGAGCCCACATGGGCGACCTCACTACCCAGGAATTGTGGTCCCCTCAGGAATCTCTGCTCCACATCAATCTGTTCGAACTCAGAGCAGTTTTTCTAGCACTTCAAGCTTTTTCCAAATCTGTTCAGAACAAAGTTGTACAGGTCAGAACAGACAACATCACCACAATGTGGTACATCAACAAGCAAGGGGGCACTCGGTCTACGGCCTTGTGCACCGAAGCAATGGAGTTGTGTTTTCTGGCTTACTCCCTGAACAACTCCCTTACAGCAGTTCACCTCCCAGGCAAGGACAATGTCCTGGCAGATGCTCTCAGCAGGATTTCACAGGGCCATCACGAATGGTCACTGGACCCCCTGGTTCTGGAGGTGATCTTTGCCAGATGGGGCACCCCGCAGATAGATCTTTTTGCAGCCCCAGACAATCACCAACTTCCCCTTTTTTGCTGCAGGCCCCCATTGTTGGGCTCAGTCCCTCTGGATGCCTTAGTCCTCAGTTGGGAAGGGAAGTTTCTATATGCTTTTCCTCCCTTCCCTCTCCAGTTCAAAATGCTAGTCAAAATCAGGTCTCAACCCTGCAAAGTGATCCTGATTGCTCCAGACTGGGCCAGACAGCCCTGGTATCCACTTCTACTGTCCTTAGCAGTCCATCTTCCCATGTGTCTTCCCAGGAAGCACAACCTGTTAACATGTGCTCAGGGGAGGGTTTGGTGCCCGAACCTCAAATCTCTCAATCTCAAGGCCTGGCTCTTGAAGAGTTAGAGTTTGCTGATCTACACCTCTCCCAAGGTGTAGTGGATATCCTGAAGTCTTCTAGGAAACCTTCCACCAGGGCTACTTATAATTCCAAATGGAAAAGGTTTTCCATATGGTGTTCTGAAAAGCGAATTTCCCCAGAATCTGCTGACTTACCCACAGTCCTGGATTATATGGTCCACTTAAATACCTTGGGGCTGAGACCAGCTACCCTGAAAGTGCATTTGGCAGCTGTGTCTGCTTTTATTTCAGCAGGTAAGCCCTCTTCTCTTTCAGCTCATCCTGTATTCTCCAAGTTTTTTAAGGGATTGCTCCATACCAACCCTCCATTCAGGGACCCTGCCCCTGCCTGGGATCTTAATGTTTGCATTGCTCAGCTTATGCAACCCCCCTTTGAGCCTTTGTCTTCAACAGAACTTAAGTACTTGACTTGGAAGACTGTGTTTCTGGTAGCCATCACTTCTGCCAGAAGTATAAGTGAATTGCAAGCTTTGTCAGTGGAGCCTGATTTTCTCTCCTTTCATAGAGATAAGGTGGTCCTCAGGACTAATAGGAAGTTTTTGCCTAAGGTGGTTTCAGATTTCCACCTAATCAATCCATATCTCTTCCAGTGTACTTCACTGACCATTCCTCCTCTGGCAAGAGGAGGCTGCACAGCTTAGATGTGAAGAGAGCCCTTAGTTACTATATAGAGCGTACCAAGGGTCACAGGTTTGACTCCCTACAACTGTTCCTCACTTATGGTGAGGTTGGTAAAGGAAACCTGCCACTAAAAGATCCATTGCCAGGTGGATTGTCTCTGTATCCAATTTTGCTATGAAAAACTGGGTAAGGTTCCCCTGAGGCCTGAGGGCTCACTCTACCAGAGGTACAGCTGCTTCCCTGGCTGCTGCCAGGGACATCCCTATTCTAGAGATATGTCAAGCAGCTACCTGGAAAACAGTTCACACTTTTACCAAGCATTACTCCCTGGACATCCAGGCTAGGAGTGATGCTCGGTTTAGCACAGCTGTGCTTCAGAGCCTATTTCCTAAGTAGGTTCTGTCCCTCCTCCATGGAGGTACTGCTTTGTAGTCCGCATATGTCATAATATAGCAAGACGTCATGTTGTTTGAAGAAAAAATTACTCACCTTAGTAATGTTGTTTCTTCTAATGGAGTCTTGCTGTATTCTGACCTCCCCCTGCCTGCCCCTCTCAGAACCTCTGTTTTTGGGATGTGGGTGGGCAGTGCAGTGTTGGCACTCAGTAGGTGCCCACCTTGTTGTTTTCACCCCTCCTTTCTTGGGGTGCTTGGTGTTGTGTTTTTCATTTTTTGGGTCTCCTGACTTGAGTCTTTGTTTTGGGACCAAAAAATGTGTTCTTATGTTTAGTAGCCAGTTGGCTAGTGTAGGTTTACAGCTTCCACACAGGACCTCAGTGAGTTTAGCTCATAAAGATCTGACGGTTTGAGTTTGAAGAACAACAGACAGAGTTTCAACCGAGCTCGAGCTCAGCGTTCCATGCCTGGCATGGAAAGTTAACTCTTTCACCTCCGGAGCAGTTCGAAGGTTGGGACTCACTGCATATGTCATAATATAGCAAGACTCCATTAGAAGAAACAACATTACTAAGGTGAGTAATTTTTTCTTCACAACTCTGGATTCAACTGATGTCCTCTCCAAATACTTCTCTGGAGGGTCACCAATCGAAGTGTGCCTGTGGCAAACAGATCCCCTTCAAGGATCCACACTCGGCCTGCGTGCGCTGCCTAGGCCCGGAACATGACACCAAGGCCTGCTCTTTCTGCCAAGGCTTCAACGGTCGCACCAGAATCTGCTGCCAGAAGGTCCTTCAAGCGTTTCTCTTAGAGGAGAAACTGAAAACCATGGACAAGGAACCTTCCTCCAGGAGGGAGTCGTTGGGTAAAACCCACAAGCACCGGGATAAACACCAGGAAAAGGAAAGGCCCAGGTCCCCTGCGAGGGCCTCAGACTCCTGAAGCTCCGGCTCGCAATCGGACCGCTCTCCTTCCAGGGCTCAATCGCAACCTCCCCCGGTTCAGGTCAGATCCTCCAGCAGCTCCTCTTCTCTGCAACCCCTGAAGACTTCCAGGCTGTCGGCATCTTCCACTCCATCTAAGACCTCGCCGAAGTCTGGGGAGCGCCATAAATCTTCTTCCCACCGATGGGACTCCAATGCCAGGTCGGTTTCCCAGCCTCCGCGTGGGTCGGATCCGGTTCCTTGCAAGACCAAGGACCTGACGTCCCTCAAACGGACGTCAGACCCGACGTCGGCCCACCCGACGTCGGCCCACCCAACGTCGGCCAAGCATCACCGGTGCTCCCAGGAACTGGTGACACCAAAACACCCGTCGCCGGCCAGGCGTTCGCCTCCGAGGGCGTCGGCCAGGGCACTGACGTTGGCTACCCCAGAGAAGAGGGCCGCACCACCATCACCGGCTGACGCCAGTCGGAAGGATTCATCAAAGGAGGATACCACACAGCCCGAGGCAGGCAACACTGAAGATACTGGGCTCCCACGGGAACCTTCCCCAGAGCGGGAGACCCCTGGGGACCCGGCGACAGGCCACCGGCGCCGGGCCCGTCGTCGGGCATGAACTTGACAGAGGTTAAGGAGCTCTTTACCTTCTGGTGGGACACCATCAGGAAAGATGTGGTCGCCACACATCCTCCTCCTACTCCTTCACCGCCTACACCCCCTCCTCCACCCAAGGAGCCCATAGGACGGTTGCCAACCCCCAAGGAGAAAACACCACCTCCTCGGGGCAGATCCTCAGACAGAAGACCTCCCTCCAGATCCACCTCAGGGTCACCCAGTCCCAAGAGATCCAGATGACGCCGGTACTCCCCGTCTGGGGAGGATTCTAGATCTGACACCTCAGGGTGCTCCAGACTCCTTCTCCCATCAGCATTCTCTCTCCGGACCCACACAACCTACCTAGGTCTCCTGCGGATGATCCCTCTTTCGCGGAGATCATGAGGCACATCCAGGAGAATATGGGGTGGGATGCTGAAGAGCTCGACCCCAAGAGACAACGCCTTGCCTGCTACCTTCGGCAGAAAGACCTGAAGCCTGTGGTAGTGCCACCCTTGGTAGATACCTTTGCGGACATCACCAAGGCTGCCTGGAAATGTCCGCATTCCACTCCAGCAGTGCCGAAGAAGGCTGACCGCCTATACAAGGCCCCTAGGGAGGACCAGTATCTGGCGAACCATCCTCTGGCTGACTCCGTGGTCATCGCTGCTTCGCATGACCGGTCGCAAAGACTTCAGCATTTGAACACACAGCCACCGGACCAGAAATCCAAGCAATTGGATGTCCTGGTTAGGCGCACGTACGCGGCTGCGACTAGTACCATCAGGTCACTGAATTACCCCACCCACATGGTTCAATTCCAGAACGCACTGTGGGAACAGGGACAGGACCTGGTCGAGAAGATGCCCTATGGCGACCAAAAGGAGGAGCTCTTGAACCTCCTCCGCACGGGTTCGGATGTGGGGACCCAGGTGCTCAGAGCCGCATATGATTCTGCGGACTCTTCAGCCAGAGCTGCAGCCTCAGGCGTGTGTCTCCGGAGACACTCTTGGCTCCGTGTCTCCGGTTTTACCCCGGACGTCCAGAAGAACATCTTAGACGTCCCTTATAATGGCGAGGTCCTATTTGGTGAAGCCTCCGAGAAAGTAATCACCAAACTTCAGGATGCAGGAAAGGCAGTCAGATCTGTACAGGCCATGTACAGGTCTCGGACCAGTTCCTTTCGTAGGAACCAGAGCCGCTTCTGTGGCCGGCTACAAAGGCAACAGCCACGTTCTGGCCAACAGCAGAGGGGCACTTTCACCTGCAAAACCCAGGCCAAGTCATCCCCAGTCAGAGATCAACGATTTGCAAAGTCGGCACAGCCTGCCGGATCGAACGCTGCCACAGCATGACTCCTTCCCGGCCCCCGCCCCTCCTCAGGATCAACGGGAAAAGAAAGTCGGGGGTCGCATCGCATGCCACTTGCCAGGGTGGCAGTCAGTCACCACTGACAGGTGGGTTCTGCAACTGGTCAAAAAAGGCCACTATATAGAATTTGTAGGCAGTCCAGCCACAAGACCTCCCCTGCTTTCCCGATATTCGGGTCAGCATGCCCTGCTCATACAGCAGGAGGTGCTCGCACTTCTGGAAAAAGAAGCCTTAGAGCATGTTCCAGAGAACCAGAGAAGACTAGGGTACTATTCTCACTTCTTCCTGGTTCTAAAGAAAACAGGGGACCTCCGTCCAATACTGGACCTCAACCTGTCAGTCATTTACAAACGCTTCTGCATGGTGACCCTTCCGGGCCTAATTCCCATGCTGAAGCGAGACGCCTTTCTGGCATCTTTGGACATGCAGGATGCCTACCTGCATATTCCGATTGCTCAAGCGCACTGGAGGTTCCTGCGCTTCGAGTTTCAGAGCTGCCATTATCAGTTCTGAACTCTTCCTTCGGGCTGTCATCGGCACCTCATGTATTTATGAAGTGCATGGCGGTCGTAGCAGCATCTCTGAGGAGACAAGGCCACTACGTGTTCCCATACCTGGACGACTGGCTTCTCATGGCACCCTCCAGGGAGGCACTGATGACAGCCATTCACTGCACCCAGTCCCTTTTTCAATCACTGGGTATTCTCATGAACTACGAGAAGTCACTCCTGGTGCCATCCCAGAAACTGCAGTTTATAGGAGCAGTTCTGGACACCGTCAGAGGGAAAGCTTTTCTTCCCTCGGACAGAGCGGAACACATCAGATCCCTCTTCAGGGACTTGTCGGTGAAGAAGACCATCCCGGCCAGATCGGTCCTTTGCCTGCTCGGACACATGGCTGCGGCCATTGCAACAGTCCCGCTGGTATGTCTCCACATGCGGGTAACCCAGTGGATGCTAAGGGTGCAATGGGGCCAAAGGCAAGATCATCTGCAGCAGCCAATCCGAATCACAAATACCGTGATTCGGGATTGGCAATGGTGGCTAAATCCGGGGAACCTCTCCGTGGGGGTTCCCTTCATAGCGCCGTCTCCAACTGTGACACTCTCCACAGACGCCTCAGGGCTTGGGTGGGGAGCACACCTGGACGGTGTTTGGTCTCAGGGCCTCTGGACAGCCCAGGAGTCTCATCTCCACATCAACATTTTGGAAATGAAGGCAGTCCTTTACGCTCTGCAAGCCTTCCAGTCAGAGATTCCACCGGGTACACTCCTGTTACAAACAGACAATACCGCGGAGATGTATTACCTCAACAAACAAGGAGGCACTCACTCCTACCTGCTTTGCAGAGAGGCCATGAGAGTGTGGGAGTGGATAGTGCAACACGGCGCAAACCTAATTGCAGTACATGTCCCGGGAGTGGACAACACCATTGCAGACAGTCTGAGTCGCTCTCAGGCCAGAGTCCATGAGTGGGAACTTCTACAGGAGGTGGCAGAGGATCTGTTTCACAGATGGGGCACTCCAGAGTTAGACCTTTCTCATCCCCATCCAATGCAAAACTGCCCAATTTTTGCTCGCTAGATCCAGGGCCTGGTGTTTTCTGGCGAGACGCGTTGTCCTTCTCCTGGGCGGGCAGATTCCTCTATGTCTTCCCTCCTTTCCCGTTGATCCAGAGGGTTCTCTTAAAACTGCGCAGGGAGCAAGCGACTCTCATTTTGATCGTGCCTTTCTGGCCCAGACAAATTTGGTTCCCTCTTCTGCACCAGCTATCCCGGGAACCTCCAGTTCCGTTGCCAATCAGCTCCCATCTATTGTCTCAGGAGGCAGGTTTATTGGTCCACCCAGACTTACGTTCATTGAACCTGCACACTTGGCTCCTAGAGACATAGCCATGATGCGATATGGGGTCTCGCAAGAGGTGGCAGATGTACTCTCTGCTGCCAGAAAACTGGCAACCCACGCAACATACACCATGAAATGGCGTAGATTCTGTTTGTGGGCTCAAGCGCATGCTTTCCCTTTTCCACTTGGGGCTGGCTTACTCCTCAATTAAAATGCACCTTTGTGCAATTTCTGCTTACCATGCCCCAGTAGGCCATCAGACGGTGGCCCAGCTGGACACTACTTGTGCCTTCTTAAGGGGAGTCCTCCACCTTAGGCCGCCCATCAAGGATCCAGTTCCTCCTTGGGACTTACCTTCGGTCCTGAGCAGCTTACGCTGCCACCTTTTGAACCAGCCGTGGATTGCGAGCTACGTTTTCTCTCTTGGAAAACGTTATTTTTAGTTGCTGTTACTTCGGCGAGAAGGATCTCGGAAGTACATGCTCTTATGTGCAAAGAGCTTTATTTGGTTTTCCATCAGGACAGGGTATCCCTGAGGACAAACCCAAAGTTTTTGCCTAAGGTGGTTTCAGCCCTCACCTTTAACCAGGATATTGATTTACCAGTGTATTTCCCAAGGTACACTAATCGAGGAGAAGCCCTTCTGCACACCCTCGATGTGCATCGGTGCCTCAGATACTATCTGACCAGAACCAAACAGTTTCGAAAGGCGGACCAACTTTTTGTCTCCTTTGCTCACAGGATGAAAGGAGCTCCTGTCTCCAAACAATCACTCTCGAGGTGGCTCATCCAGTGCATCACTTTCTGTTATGACAAGTGCAATAAACCCTTACCGGGCGTGGTCAAGGGTCATTCCACAAGAAGGGTGGCTACTTCCTTTCCTTTAAAGAATGTCTCCACCTCAGCTATTTGCACTGCAGCTACTTGGAGCTCTGTGCATACCTTTATCAGGCATTACAGCCTAGACATTGCATCGAGGCGAAGAGCGGGGTTCGGTGTAGTCGTCCTTCAGGGACTTCTGTCCTAGGCTTGAGTAATATAGAGGTCTCTACCTTTCCTCCTCCCAGTGGTGCATGATTGCCACTATTGCTTGGAAATCAACCCTAATGGTGTAACCTGCTGCAAGAGCTGTATCTCGAAGTAAGATAGTACAGTTACGTAAGAACTTACTGTAACAGTAGATCTTCAAGAACAGCTCTTGCAGCAGGTACCTTCCTGCCCACCATCCCCCTTCTTTTGGAGGGAGGTCGTAGTCAAGCACCCATCTTATGGGATAGGACGTTCCTATTCTATAGTCTTGGCCATCTGGTGGCTGATCCTCGGTCTCCTCTTCTGATGTCATCCAGCGGCCGGGAGTCTCCGGCGAGAGAACTGAGGATTATGGGGGGACCGCCTCCTTTTGTACTATGCCTGACATCGGGGGCGGGACCGACGTCGGAGGTGGTCCCCACTGAAGACTGTTAGCTAGAAAATTTCCGTGGGGTCCTGACGCCTGCCGGCTTCAGTCCTAATGTGTAACCTGCTGCAGAGCTGTTCTCGAAGATCTACTGTTACGGTAAGTTCTTACGTAACTGTACTTTCCTTTACAAGGAGAAATTCAAGATGATATCAATCGGCACTCTTTTACCTCTGATTCATCAGAACGATTGGCTGGCCTCCTTAGACATGCAGGACGCCTACCAACATGTTCTCATACACCCAAACCACCATAAGTATCTCCAATTTGTGGTATTGGGCCAGCACTACCAATTCAGAGTCCTGTCCTTTGGGTGCTGGGTCTCATGGCATCCTCAGTGTTCACTGTACCTCTGGCTTGTCTTCACATGAGAACTTCTCAGTGGATGCTCAGCACTCAGTTTTCCCCATCCACACCTCCCCACTCCTTTCACATTAGGGTTGTCAGAACCCTCTGAAGTTCTGGGTTCTAGTTCTAGTCTAGAACTTTTGAAAAAGTTCTAGGGTTCTAATCTTTTTTAGAACTTTTTAGAACTCGAACCCTATTTTTTAAATTGTGCTGCCTACTTGATCTATAGCTCTCTCTCCTCTTCCCTTCCTTCCCACAATGACTCCTTGTGCCATTCCACCCTCCTGCAGGGTAAGGGTGATTTTTTCTTTTTAACTACTTTAATTTTGGAAACACAGAGGAAAACACTGGAGTTGCATGCTAGGCTAACCATATAATCCTCACCCCTCAGCAGCCCATACCAAAGCAGACATAGCCAGGCTCAGGTGGCACACAGGAGAGACACTAGACAGCACAGCATTTTAAATCAGACACTGACTGTAGACAGTACAGTAGACATGATCAATGCAGCAGAGCAGAGCAGACCACCAATAAACATAATTAAACACCACCACCCTTGCCTTCCCATGGACTACAGCTATGTTAGCTCAGGTTGAGTAGTTTCTGCTGCTTTGCTGATTGCTATGCTGGTCACGGTCACTGGTAGAGCCACTGACCCACTCCAGACACAACAGGGAGAGAGAATGCCTCCTAGATTGCAGCAGACTTCTTTTCCTGGGTGCTCCCTGACCCTTACTGGCACCAAATCAAATGGGCAATAGTATGTAGCACCTGCCAGCTTAGAACTGCCTTGTGCAAACTGTAATCCCCTCACTCCCACCACCTCCTCTGCTTAATTACTTTGTCTTATTTTTGTCCATACAGCATAGTAAGCATATAGTCCCCCAGCATGATGATGTTGCTGGCTATCCCCCCCAATTACTGCTCACCCCCACCCACCGCACTGCAGCACCACCACTCAGTCCTACCTCCCAGTTAGTTGTTGCTTGCAGCAGCAGCCTCCACCTCGAGCCACCAGCAGTCTGTATTCCCAGTGAAACCCAGCACCCCCTGGAACGGCAGGCTCTCCAAGCTCACCAGCAGGCAGCAGCAGCAAAAGAGGCTGAGTGTTGGGCAACGACATTTCATTTCCATCATTTCGCTCCCGCCACTTTCACTCTCGTCATTTCACTCCCACATAATTTTGCCCCATGCAGGTTCACTCACAGGCATTTCACTCCCGCTTACCTACTATTGTTCCCTTCCCCATCCTTGTACCAATCCCTCCTTCTCTGCTCTCCGACCAGTGAGATCTTTATGGGTACTGAGTAACAGTAAGCAGAATGCCAATTCAGTTTATCTGCTGAATAAAGACTTTGCTGGTGCCCGAGCTGGTGGTCTTTGTAGATCACGAAAGTCTAAAACAATATGCCAACTACAGTACTTGCTAAGTGTTTGATTAAATTAAATTCGTGCTTATGGAGAATTTTAAAATGTATGTCCAAGGTCTGCCTTGGCATTCCGTCACTGACTAAGCAATTTTTTGGGTGTCAGTGTCAGATGGTGGAAAAATACTGTATGCATCCATAAATAAAATGATTCAGGAAAGTGATGCAAAGAAATCAAATCTCCCATCAGGACAAATATTACTACACTCCTCAGAGCACTGTCAGGCTGAAACGGCAGGTTCATTTTTAATTTTTTTATTTTGTTGTACCTAATGGTGCAGATACAGTAGCTGCTGGTGAATTGGGGGCTTCTTGGTCAAAGAGAGGGAGTAGGGTGAACAATTGCAGATTGGAATCTGAGCAGACATTTCACTCCTGGTGGAAAAATACTGTATGTATCCATAAATAAAATGGTTCAGGAAAGCGATGCAAAAAAATCAAGTCTCCCATCAGGACTAATATTACTACCGAAGCGGCAGGTTCGTTTTTCATTTTTTTATTTTGTCATACCTAATTGTGCAGAGACAGGAGCCGCTGGTGAATGGGGGTTGGGGGGTGGTGTTCTGGGTCAAAGAGAGAGGGAGTAGGGCGGACAGTTGCAGATTGGAATCTGAGCAGACATTTCACTCCTATCATTTTGCATCAGTGAATTTGCTGAAGGAGGGTAATGATCAGGAGTGAATTGGAACAGGAGCGAGAAGTAGGGAGTGAAATGACGAGAGCATAATGTTGCGCTCCCATGTAGGACAAATGTGCTCACCTTTGCCACCTCATCCCCCCATAATTATACCCCTGCATCATCCCTCTGTGTCAGACTGTCAGTGTGCAGAGTCAACCTCACCACCCCAGGAAATAGCAGGCAGTGGCACTGCAGTGTCGTTTAAGTAATAAAAGAAAGTCGAACCCTTTTGCGTACCCTCTAGTGTTCGAGTTCTAAATTAGAACTCGAACACCAGGGTTCGAGGAGGGTTCGAATCTTTTTCGAACAAGTTCTGACAACCCTATTTCACATCAAGGTGAAGGATCCTCTAAAATGATCACTCACCTGGTGGACTCAAGAGGACAACCTTCTGAAAGGGTTTCCCTTTGCCCCACTGGAATCTCAGATCTCCATCACCACGGATGCATCCCTTCTCGGATATGGAGCTCACTGTCAAGATCTCCACACCCAAGGTCGATGGAATCAGGACGAGTCTCAACACCACATAAATATCTTAGAAATGAGAGCTGTCTTGTACGCAGTCCGAACTCTAAAGGACATTCTCTGTCACAATATCATTCTCCTTCAAACTGACAACAAAGCAGTGATGTACTACATCAACAAATGACACGGCAAAGTGGAAGCGGTTCTCCATCTGGTGTGCAAAGTCCTCCCTGGACCCCTTCTCCTGCCCACCTAACAAAGTCCTAGAGTATCTTCTGGACCTGTCTAATACAGGACTGCAATACTCTACCGTGAAGGTTCACCTCTGCGTGATCTCAGCGTACCATGCGCCAGTACGCTCCATGTCCCTGGCTCAGTTGTCTTTGGTCAAGAGATTCCTTAAAGGTATACGTCACACTAGGCCGCCAGTCAGACAACCGGTAGCCACCTGGGACATTAACCTTGTGCTAGACATGCATTGCCGACCCGTACACCTTTCGAGCCCTTAGCAACTTGTGAGCTGAAATTCCTGACCTGGAAGAACGCCTTCCTTGTAGCCATTACCTCTGCTTGCAGAGTGTCTGAAATGCATGCACTAGTCACAGACCCCCCGTATACTGTATTTCACAAAGACAAGGTGGTTCTTTGAACTCACCCTAAATTTCTGCCTAAAGTAGTCTCAGAATTCCATCTGAACCAGTCCTTGGTTCTTCCGACCTACTTCACGAACTTCCAGAATGAGGGAAAGCGTACCCTGCATTCTCTGGATGTTAAAAGGGTTCTGCGGTTCTACCTAGACAGAACTAAAAAGATCTAAACAACTTTCTGTCTCTTTCAGCTTGGTCCGGCTGGGTCAGCCTGTTGGTATCAGTTGTATTTCAGCGTGGCATGTCTTCACCAATGCTACTCCATGGCACAGGTTAAACTGGAAGGCAGAGTATAGTATACGCTCATTCTACCAGGGCAGTCGTGGCATCCCTGGTAGAAATTTGAAACGTGCCCATTGCAGACATCCGCAATTCAGCTACTTGGAGCTCCGTGCAAACTTTTGTGAAGCACTACACTTTGGATGTTCATGCCAGGCAGCATCAATCCTTTGGCAGGAAAATACTTAATGGACTCCTCTCCTAAGTGAGCTCCTCTCTCCTGATGCCCTTCTTGGGGGATTATTTTAGCTCGGTACACTCCCATTAGTGTGAATGAGTGGTGGAGACTTTATGACCAGGAAGATATGAAAATTATGTACCTACCATAATTCTTGATGTTGTTGGACGAAGTCTCCACCACTCATTCAACATGCCCACACTCCATCCCTCGAGCTCACTTATCTGTTTTTTGGTCTTCAATCCCTCGATGGCTGAGCTGTGAAGACTCTGTTGTGTTGACTTTTCTTATACGGGTCATTCGGACTATCTTATGTCCGACATAGGTTAGTTTCACTAGGTTAGTTTACATGGCACCGCCTCAGTAAAAAAGGTACTGAGGTGGTTTGAGGGTCGACGCCGAGGTAGCTTATACAGCGCTAGCTAGGCTCGCAGCACCGCTTCCTCATGGCCCTACCTAGGCGCTGGCCCTTCTGAAGATTTTTAGCACCTGCTGGGTTCTAGCGCCTCCGGCATAGTCCCATTAGTGTAAATGAGTGGTGGAGACTTCGTCCAAGAAGATCAAGAATTACGGTAGGTATATAATTTTCATTTATGCACTTTGGTCAGAAAAATCAGAGGTTCCAAAACAAATTAAATGGTAAAGTTGTGAAAATATCTAGCAAAAACATGGACCTTGGAATAAGGGTTAGTACAGATTTCTCATCAACTAGTCACTGTAGAACCATTTCACAGGTAACTAGTAGACTACTGCGTTCTATACATAAAACCTTTGTAACAAGGGACAGTTACGTGTATAATTAAATTATACAAGACTTGTGTGATCCCCCATCTGGATTATGGGTCACCAATTTGGAATCCGTATTTTAAGGCACGATATTAACCTTTTAGAAAAAAAACATGAAGAAAGGTCACAAGGTCAGTCAAATGGTTGAAATCTTTTGAGTATCAGGTTAGGATTAAAAGACTAAAATGATTTCCTGTAGAGACCAGACCAAAGAGAGGGGGATTTATTACTTCATTATAAAATCCTTAAAAACTCATGTTTAATGGCTGAATGTGGCATACACTTTAATAATAGGATAAATAACCTTAGATCTCATAACAAACAGTTAAGGGTCCCCAGAGTAAATACAGTGAAACGTAACAACTTTTTTACTGTAAGAGCAGTTAGAACTTGGAACTCATTACCATGCTGTTCAGTAAATGCCCCAACCCTCGAAACCTTTAAAAAATATCTTGACGTATTCCTTGTCCAGAACGTATCAAGACAGTAGACCCACTAGGAGTGGGAGACAGTTCAATGGGCGTTTGCCTACTTTGTCTTCAAACCAAGTAATACCAAGTAATGCACCTGCTGCTTGTTTGCCACGTGGCCCTATGCTGTCGCTCTCTCTTCACCTACAGTATGTATACCTGCTACTTGTTTGCCACGTGATCCTATGCTGTTTCTCTCTCTCTCCCGCTATCTCTCTCTCCATCTACAGTATGTACGCCTGCTGCTTGTCTGCCACATGATCCTATGCTTTCTCTCTCTCTCTCTCCACCTACAGTATGTATGCCTGCTGCTTCTTTGCAACATGATCCTATGCTGTTTCTCTCTCTCTCTCTCTCTCTCTATCTACAGTATGTATGCTTGCTGCTTGTTTCCCATGTGGTCCTATTCTATCTCTCTCTCTCTCTCACCTACAGTATGTACACCTGCTGCTTGTTTGCCACGTGATCCTATGCTGTTTCTCTCTCTCTCTCTCCTACAGTATGTACACCTGCTGCTTGTTTGCCACATGATCCTATGCTGTTTCTCTCTCTCTCTCTCTCCACCTACAGTATTTACACCTGCTGCTTGTTTGCCATGTGGTCCTCTGCTATCTCTCTCTCTCTCTCTCTCCACCTACAGTAGGTACACCTGCTGCTTGTTACCTGTGTGGTCCTATGCTGCTTCTCTCTCTCTCTCTCTCTCCCTCTCTACCTACAGTATGTATACCTGCTGCTTGTTTGCCATGTGGTCCTCTGCTATCTCTCTCTCTCTCCATCTACAGTATGTACGCCTGCTGCCTGTTAGCCACGTGATCCTATGCTGTTTCTCTCTCTCTCTCTCTCTCTCTCTCTCTCTACCCACCTACAGTATGTATGCCTGCTGCTTGTTTGCCACATGATCCTATGCTGTTTATCTCTCTCCACCTACAGTATGTTCGCCTGCTGCTTGTTTGCCTCGTGGTCCTATGCTCTCTCTCTCTTTACCTACAGAATGTACACCTGCTGCTTGTTTGCCATGTCATCCTATGCTATCTCTCTCTCTGTCTACAGTATGTACACCTACTGCATGTTTTGTTTTTTTTTAACGTGGAGACACACTAAGCAGAAGCTTGTTTACAGGTGCAACCTGGGAGCACAAGGAAGTTAAGTGACTTGCTCAAGGTCACACTATGCAAGTGGGTGCTGTGGGATTAAAACCCAGGTATCCAGGTTTGCAAGTCAGAGCCTTAAACCACTGTGCTGTACTGCCTTCTGCTTGTTTGCCACATGATCCTATGCTGTCTCTCTCTCTCTCTCTCTCTCTTTCTCTCTCCACCTACAGTATGTACATCTGCTGCTTGTTTGCCACGTGGTCCAATGCTCTCTCTCTCTCTTCACCTACAGTATATATGCCTGCTGCATGTTTGCCATGTGGTCCCATGCTATCTATCTCTCTCTCTCTCTTCAACTACAACATGTACGCCTGCTGCTTGTTTGCCACGTGATCATATGCTGTCTCTCTCTCTCTCTCTCTCTCTCTCTCCACCACAGGTATGTCGCCTGCCCTGTTAGCCACGTGGTCCTCTACTGTTTCTCTCTCTCTCTCTCCACCTACAGTATGTACGCCTGCTGCTTGTTTGCCACGTTGGCCTATGCTCTCTCTCTCTCTCTCTCTCTCTCTGTATCTCTCTTTTCACCTACAGTATGTACAACTGCTGCTTGTTTGCCACGTGGTCCCATGCTATCTCTCTCTCTCTCTCTCTCTCTCTCCACCCGACAGTATGTATGCCTGCTTCTTGTCTGCCACGTGATCCTATGCTGTTTCTTTTTCTCACTCTGTCTCTCCATCTACAGTGTGTATGCCTGCTGCTTGATTGCCATGTGATCCTATGCTGTTTCTCTCTCTCTCTCTTCCTACAGTATGCACACCTGCTGCTTGTTTGCCACGTGGTCCTATGCTCTGTCTCTGTGTATCTCTCTCTCTCTCTCTCTCCACCTACAGTATCTACACCTGCTGCTTCTTTGCCATGTGGTCCTATGCTAGCTCTCTCTCCACCTACAGCATGTACACCTACTGATTGTTTTCCACGTGGTACTATGCTATCTCTCACTCTCTCTCCACCTACAATATGTATGCCTGCTGTTTGTTTGCCACGTGATCCTATGCTAGCTCTCTCTCTCCACCTACAGTATGTACGCCTGCTGCTTGTTTGCCACGTGATCCTATGCTAGCTCTCTCTCCACCTGCAGTATGTACGCCTGCTGCTTGTTTGCCACGTGATCCTATGCTAGCTCTCTCTCCACCTACAGTATGTACGCCTGCTGCTTGTTTGCCACGTGATCCTAGGCTGTTTCTCTTTCTTTCTCTCTCTCTCTCTCTCTCTCTCCACCTACAGTATGTACACCTGCTGCTTGTCTGCCACGTGATCCTATGCTAGCTCTCTCTCGACCTACAGTATGTACGCCTGCTGCTTGTTTGCCATGTGATCCTATGCTAGCTCTCTCTCCACCTACAGTATGTACGCCTGCTGCTTGTTTGCCACGTGATCCTAGGCTGTTTCTCTTTCTTTCTCTCCCTCCACCTACAGTATGTACACCTGCTGCTTGTCTGCCACATGATCCTATGCTAGCTCTCTCTCCACCTACAGTATGTATACCTGCTGCTTGTTTGCCATGTGATCCTATGCTGTTTCTCTCTCTCTCTCTCTGTCCACCTACAATATGTACACCTGCTGCTTGTTTGCCACGTGGTCCTATAATATCTTTCTCTCTCTCTCTCTCTCTCTCCACCTATATTATGTATGCCTGCTGCTTGTTTGCCATGTGATCCTATGCTGTTTCTCTCTCTCTCCCTCTCTCTCTCTCTCTGTCTCTCCAACTACATTATGTACGCCTGCTGCTTGTTTGAAACATATGGCTGATTTTTGAAAGATCTACTATGTTTATAATGATTTGATTTGATTCATGGCCACTTGTGGAAAAGTGAACCATATAGAGTGCAACAGAACACCTGTCCGGGTAGGGGTAATGTAGAAACCCCCAAATCAGGACAAAGCCAGGGACAAGGAAATCCTGGAGACCATCCTTCAGATGTCAGCTAAAGGAGACATGGTGCTGGTAGGGGACTTCAATCTACCAGACATTGATTAGAGTTCCTGCACAACAGCATCAAAATGGAGCAGGTAATTCCTAATTACAATGCAGGGAATGGCCTGAGTCAACTCGTGAGGACATCCACAAGAGAAAACGCAATCTTAGACCTAGTATTCACAAATAGTGCAAGGGTTCTGGGTGTCGGAAGTGGGGAGATCGCCTGGGAACCAGCGACCATCGCATGGTATTCTTCAAGGTTAACAGGACTGAGGATTCCAGACACTCTTAATTAGAAAGTCCTTGATTTCAGGAGTGCAAACTTCACAAAAATAAGGGCCAGCCTGAAGACCAACCTTAGTCACGCATTAGAGGGGAACGTCGAAGAGTGCTGGACTAGGCTGAAAGATGTGATAAAATTGGTCACATCACAGTGTGCCCATCCGGTTAGTAAGAATAAAAGGATAAAGAAACTGGTATGGTTTTTAGCAGACGTAGCAACCATAGTGAGGGAAAAGCACAAAGCCTTTAGAAAGTACAAGGAATCGGGGGAGGAGGCTGACAAAATAGAGTACTAGGATATACTAAAGGAGGCCGTGAAAGTGATAAGACGTACAAAGGCTCAGACAGAGGTAAGAATATTTCAAGGGGTAAAGAAGGGCAACGAAACCTTTTTCAGATACATAAGGGAAAAAAAGAAGACCAAGGGAGATATTGTTAGAATTACAGAAAAGGATGGGCAGCCCACAGAGCGTGACAGGGAGAAGGCAGAGGCACTCAGTGAGTACTTCTGCTCAGTCTTCACACAGGAAGCAGATGGTGGAGGACCAACAACAGGTTAAAAGATTTGCCCAGACAGAGAAATAGACACGAGGTCCCTTCACAGAGGAAAGTGTCCTAGAAGACCTCAACAAGTTAAAAGTAGAAGAAGCAATGGGGCCAGATGGGATACACCCTATAATACTAAAAGAACTGAGGAGGGAACTGGCAGCCCCCCTAGCAATGCTGTTCAGCAAATCATTGATGAACCGGGAGGTTCCAGAGGACTGGAAGTGGGCAACAGTGGTGCCACTCCACAAGAGCGTGAGCAAGGAAGAGCCAGGAAACTACCATCCAGTTAGCCTCACTTCAGTTGTGGGAAACCTGATGGAGTCCCTGCTGAAGGAACAAATAGTAGCTTTTTTGGAGAATAGTGATCAGCTAGACACAAAGCAACATGGCTTTACAGCATGAAGGTCCTGCCAGATAAACCTGGTAGATTTCTTTGATTGGGTCACCAGAGTAGTAGATCAGGGTGGGGCCGTGGATGTGGTTTACCTGGACTTTAGTAAGGCCTTTGACTCAGTTCCACACAGGAGACTGGTGAATAAATTGGAGAACACAGGACTTGGGTATAAAGTAACAGGCTGGGTAAGAAACTGGTTGAATGGAAGAACACAGATGGTATTAGTAAATGGCACACTGTTGGAGGAGGGTAGGGTGACTAGCAGGGTGCCACAGGGCTCAGTACTTGGGCCAGTCTTCTTCAACATATTCATCAGTGACATTGCTAATGGACTAAAGGGAAAAGTGTGCCTGTTTGCAGATGACACCAAAATCGGCATCAGGGTGGACACACCAGAAGGGCAACAAAGCATAGAATCTGATCTCCGTAAACTGGAGGAGTGATCAAAGGTCTGGCAATTGAAATTCAATGCCAGAAAGTGCAGTTATGTCCCTGGGAAAATGTAACATGGGGAAGCTGTACTCAGTGGGAGGGGAGCAACTGGTGGCTATGGGTGGCCTCCTTTTGCTCAACATCCCGACAGCGAAACACGGAAAAAGACCACTACAGCGACAGTCGCTATAATGGACTGTTTCCATGTCTCGCTTCCCCTACTGTTCTGCCCCTCCTGGACCAACCTCGACTTGGGTTGAGAATCCTAAAGTCCGGGCAGAGCCCCCACTGAAAACACTGGGGGATTGGGCGTCACAATACCTGCATCGGTATTGTGCCATCACTGTGTGGGAGGTCGGTATTTTTACTGTCGACCTCCTTTGGTGCTTCCGTGGCTACAAGGCAGGAGTGAGACATAGGGGTGATCATCTCAGATGACCTAAAGGTCAGCAAGCATTGCGAGAAGGCAGCACTAAAAGCGAGTGGCATCCTGGAATGCATAGGTAGAGGCATCACGAGCAGAAGGCATGCACTGATCATGCCTCTGTATCAGTCCTTGGTAAGACCCCACCTGGAGTACTGCATCCAGTTCTGGAGGCCACACCTCAAAAAGTACATAGGCTGGAGACAGTACAGAGAAGAGCAACAAAAATGGTGCAGGGCTTGCATCAGAAACCATACAAGGCAAGACTCGGTGAACTCAAAATATATTCTTTAAAGCAGCACAGAAATCATGGGGATATGACTGAGACATTTAAGTACCTCAAAGGCAACAACCAGGTACAGGTACAAAACCTCTTCCTAGTAAAAGACTACAACAAAACAAGAGGGCATGACCTTCACCTTAAGGGAGGGAGGTTCAGAAACAATAAGAGAAAGTTCTTTTTCACAGAGCGCGTGATCGAACCATGCAATAGCCTGCTGGAGGGAGTGGTGTGAGCAAAGTCGGTGGGGGAATTCAAGAGGGCATGGGACAGAGACTGTGGGATACTCAAGCAGGCAGCTGAGCAGGAGGGGTAGGAAACCATGGGCAGACTTGATGGCTCATACTGTCCCCATCTGCCGACAACTTCTGTGTTTCTATGTTTCATCGACAGAAAAAGAGTCTGCCATATGAAGAGTAGCGCAGTCAGTGACAGTCTAATCCTGTCACACACATGACAATGCACCCGCATTGTAGCAGTTTTTTTCTTGCTCCAGTTCTTTGTCTTACATAATCTGGTCTAAAGAATTTAAATTACAGGATGAAATATTAACTGAATAGCCAGGAACTGGGCCTCTCGATAGCCTAATGGTAAGCAGAGCAGTTTGTCATACTGAAGACCTAGGTTTGAGTTCTGAATCTGGGTTGTCACCCCATCAAGTGGCAGAGGCCGTGCTTAATCCTGCGTCTTGTTTATCACACATCAGAAGACATAGGCAGTGCTGGGCCTCTCTCTCTCTCTCTCTCTCTCTCTCTGTCTCTCTCTTTCAGATGCCTCAGGGAGGGTGGGTGGTGGTCCTTGCTGCTGCATAACTGCCCCCTGATGACAAGAGAGAGAGTGTCATGTGGGCAGAATAAAACACAGCTGTGGACTAAGGGGAATTCTACTGTCAGTGAAATATAGGATGCTGACATAACACGGCAGCGTCATTCTAGTCCTGTGCTGGTGTGTTAATCAGAATGTGAAGGGTGGGTCTGGTCCCAGCCCCCCTACAGAGGGGTCTCCCATCTTGAGTTATGCATTGGCGCAATTGAGTGAAACGTTAAGGGGATGGACGGTGGTGTTACTCAGCTCGATGATGCTGCTATGCTGTTCAGGTCCATTGTAATATATCTTTGTGCCCTCACAGAGAGAGACTCAGTTACAGCACGTATGTTCAGTGGCCATCTTTATTCTTCTCAGAGATAGTGGACACACATCAGTGCACACACACACACACACAAAGAAAAACCCACTGGGCATGACAGGAACTGATATCTTAGGACTACAAATATCCATACACATAAACTACAACCCTAATGGCATGCTTTAGACTTCCTACCACATTTCTATCTATCTACCTATCTATCTATATATTTATACATCCAACCATGTATATACTGTCATACATATCTATATATATATACTGCACTCCTCCCCCTTAGAAAGAAACTTGTCTAAAATACTTCAACAGTAACATTTCCTAACTTCCTGGCTGAAGTACACTATTCGGTACCCTTGGGTAGAACTTGTCATAAGTAACAGTACAAGTAAGAGATCAGTTGCACAGAGGTACAGGTTAAGTACATGACTTTAAAGGTCAAGTCTTTGTGGTGGTCTTCAGTGCCTAATGGGATATCTGCAGGCTAGAACAACCGCTGCTGGTGAAACAGGTATTTTGTTATTATTTGGCACTGGCCCTGGTGGAACTTCATGGGCAGGAGCAAAGTCCTCTGTGTAACTGTTCTCATCTGGAATGACGTCTTCTGCTGCATTTGCTGGAACCTTGGAATGCAACAGGTGATCCACGTGTACATGAACAAGTCGATGTCCCAAGCGAACTGCTTAAGTCAAAGGACCACGTGTTTCAATCACCACCTCAGGAATCCAAGAAATCTTGTGACGTCTACAGTCTCAAACCATCACCCTCTCACCAGGATTAAAAATTTGTAATGGTTTTGCTGACTTGTCATGACCCTTTTGCTATTGTAGTTGATGCTTTCTGACAGTGTCAGCCAAGTCCGGCTTGAGCAATGACAAACGGGTACGAAGCTGACGTTTGAGAAACAGTTCAGTAGGTGTTCGCTCTGTGACTGTGTGAGAAGTGATCTTCCTGGACATAAACTCTCCACCACTCATTCACACTAGTAGGACTACGGCGGAGGGTCTAGGACTGAGCAGAAACCAAAAATCTGCAGGAGGGCCGGCGCCAAGGTAGGACCGTGCTTGCGTGGCGCTACGAGGCTGGCTCGCACTGTAAAGGTTATCTTGGCATCAATCCTCCAACCGCCTCAGTTCCTTGTTTCCCACCGTCAAGTACGCTCCAGTGAAGACGTCGCTCACCCACCGAGAGTCAAATCTTCACGTCTATACGACAGCAGCATAGTCGTTCAGTATTTGATTAGTTTTAGTATATTTATTTATTGTATTAGTTTAAAAAAAAATGTTTATTCTTTTTTCATCGAAACAGAAGAAGTCTTCTTCAGCCCACCTTCGATGGAGTCGACCATGAAAAGGGCCGGTGACGGTAGGGAGACTTCACTTGAAAGCTGTTTTAGCAGCATGGCTGGGTCCGGTCTGCTGTCCTCTTTTGGGGGGTCTGACCACGGGCAGTCCGGTGCTCGGGAGGAAGGGCGGTCCTCTCGAAAGCACAAAAAGAAGCGGCTCCATTCCTGATCGAGGTTGAGGATTCAACACGGTTTGGCCTCGAGCTCTACTTCATCCCACCGGTTGAAGAACAAGCGGTACCACTTGAGGTTGCCTTCTGGTACATCTGCACAAGGATATCAGTAGCGGCGGGGGACAGGGAGGCCGATCCGGCTCCGCCGGGGTCACCTGCGGCCTCAGTTCCCGGCGGCCGTGATCCACGACTCCGGAGTTCTTCCCGGCCCCCTGGGGGGGTCCTCCGGTGAGCAGTTTCATCATTGGGACACTCTTATGGAGCAGTGGGTCCGGCAGTTGTCCAGACTTCCTGGTCCTGAGGAGCCGGTCCCAGGGCCTGAGGGCTACGGACCCATGGGCACGGCGGTTGGGTCAACCTAGTCACGTGACACCTTCTTTGGTGCCATCGACACCATGCTCTTGTGCTTTTCCACTCACACGACTGTGGCACAGGGGCCAGCACAGGTACTGCCTTCTCCTACTCCATCTCATATTTTCAGGTCTCCAGCCTTAGGTGTCCCACTATTGGGGTTGGGGTCTCCAAGCACTCATCCAGTGCCGGCTGCAGCACCGCCCTTGGCTCTGGCTTTGGCTGCAGCACTCCTGGTACCGCATGCGGTGCTGTTTTTGGCATCGGCACCACATCGAGTGCTGGGGTTTTCAACTCCGATTTGGGGAGCACCTCCCCTTGCTTTCTTTCCTCCTTTTCTTTTCTATACTATCCCTTCTGGACTAGTAGGAGATAATATTGAGTCAGATCCTGATCTACAGTTAGGGGACGATTTGGATGAGGATTCATCCTTTGGAGTGGAAATAAGCCCTCTACTTCAGCAGAGCCCTTGGTTGAGGACCTTTCTTTTAAGTCTCTTCTGAAGAATATGAATTCCACCCTTTCTCTCCAGACTTCTGAAGTGGATCATGGGAAGCTGTTGCGCCTTCAGTATCTGCATGGTCCTGAAATTCCTGTGGAATTGACACCTCCTGTACAGCCCTCTTTCGAGATGCTTTCACAAGTGATGTGGGGCAGTTCGGCGCTCATTAGCTCTGTGGCTTAATCCATTGACAGGAATTATGCTTCACCTAAGGATAGGCCAGTCCTTGCCTCTCAAGCCTTTGCGGACACCATAGTGGTCTTGGCAGAGAATGACAAAGCCGTTCTTCCTCAGCAATCCACGGCTCGTCCAGTGAATAAGGAATCCCATAAAATTGACACTCTGGGTAAGCGAGTGTTTGCTGCTGCTACCCTAGGAATGTGTACTGCTAGCTACCAGGGCTATTTCTCTCAGTATGAGTATACCCTCTGGCATTCGCTCAAAGCCACTGTGGAAATTCTTCTGGAGTCAGACATTAGTGCAGAGCTTCTCCACACCATCACTAGAGGCACTAAGTCCAACAATCAGCAACTTATGGCTGTTATGGATGCCTTTGACACTGCTTCTAGAGCAGCAGCGAACAGGATATGCACCTGGCGTCACTCTTGGCTACGGACGTCAGGGTTCACAAATGATGCTCAACAGAGAGTCATGAACTTTCTCATTTGATGGAGTTTATCTGTTTGGTCCACTGGTGGAGCAGGCACTGGAGGCCACTCAGAAAACTAGGACTGCTATTAAGATGGCCAGACCAGCCCCTGCTGCCCCTCAGTGGGGCAGAAACTTCTAGCAGTTTCATAACTGTCAGTCCTTTTGTGGTAAAGGCCAAGGGGGCTTTCACAAGAACCAAGCCCCTCAGCCATAAAATAAAATGCAGCAAAAGGCACAGGCCCGGAGGCACCTAGTGCCACCCTCTGAACATCCGGCCCGTGTCCCACCTCAGCTGCCTGAGGGGGACTCTTCTTCAGCAGTGGGGGGACGTCTGATTCAGTTTTACAACCAGTGGAAGTCAGTCACAATGGACAAATGGGTCCTCAGGATATTTCGAGAGGGTCATTCTCTAAATTTTTCAGATATCTCCCCCCCACCCCGGATCATCCACCCAAACAGCCCAAACTATCTATCACTCAGTCAGACCTCCTTACTTCTGAGATTCAGGGCCTTCTGAACAACAGGGCAATAGAAGTGATTCCGCAAGGAGAACGGGACACAGATTTCTGCTCCCATTATTCCTAGTTCCAAAGAAAACAGATGGCATGTGCCCTATTCTAGACCTAAGGAAGTTAAATAAATATGTCTTCAAAGAGAAATTCAAGATGATATCGCTAGGTACGCTCCTACCACTGACTCATCAAAACGACTGTCTGGCTTCCCTGGACATGCAGGATGCCTACAACACGGAAGGAAGTATTTTTTTCACAGAGAGGGTTGTGGATGCATGGAGCGGCCTTCTGGAGGAGGTTGTGGAGTCAAAAACAGTGGTGGAATTCAAGCATGCATGGGACAGTCATAAGGCAGTTCTAGGGGGTGGGGTAGGAAGAATTAGGCAGCTGGTTAACTAAGATCTGCAGCTTATCCATTAGGTAGGGAAATGGGCAGACTGGGTGGGCCAAGCGGTCCTTATCTGCCGTCAAAATCTATGTTTCTATGTTTCCAGTGCACCCAAGCCACCACCGGTACCTATGCTTTGTGGCTCTGGGCCAGCACTGTCAATTCAGAGTCCTGCCCTTTGAGCTGTCCTCAGTGCTTTCAGTCTTTACAAAGTGCTTTGCAGTACTCACAGTGCAGCTCAGGAAACTCGGAGTTCAAGAGTTCCTGTACCTGAACGATTGGCTCCTAGCAAGTTCCTCCAGACTAGGGATGCAGGAAGTGGTAGCCACGGCTTCCAAGTTCCTCACATCCATGGGAGTTTTGCTGAATCTGGAGAAGTCGCAGCTTCAGCCCTCTCAGCAACTCCTCTTCATAGTGGCTCTTCTGGACACCTCCAGGGGAAGAGCTTTCTTCCCAGGAGACAGGAAAAACTGTATTCTCCAGATGGTTCACTTCATCAAGGAGAACAACTCAGTTCGAGCTCTCTCGATGCAGCAGATGTTGGGTCTCATGATGTCATCGGTGTTCACGGTGCCCCTGGCTCGTTTGCACATGAGAACCACACAATGGATGCTCAGTGGTCCCTGACCACACATCCTCAGTCCTTTCACATCAAGGTGACAAAGCATCTCATGAGGTCACTCACCTGGTGAACTCAGAAGGACAATCTTCTCCAAGGTTTTCCCTTTGCCCCACCAGAGGCACAGATCATCATCATCACAGATGCATCTCTGCTCGGTTAGGGAGCTCACAGTCAGGGTCTCCACACCCAGGGCCTGTAGAGTCAGGATGAGTCTCAGCTGCACATAAATGTCCTGGAAATGAGAGCCATCCCATACGCTGTCTAAGCCCTAAAGGACATGGTTCAACAAATCCTATAGCCCAACGTCCTGGGCTACTAGTTTTCATCCACGGACAAGCATTTTCTGTTCATCCACTTGTCCATGGGCTAGTACTGCTTTAATGTTTAAACAACAGGTTTTGGATGCAGTACTAGCTTCTTCCACTAGGGTACTCCCTGCTTGCTCGCTACTCCAGCCGTCCGAGTTGTCATCTGACCCACCGGAGCAGCGCTCACATGATCAGTGGGTTAGGAAGCGAGCAAACACCAGGTGGGAGTGAGCGGCGGCTGAAAGGAAACAGAGGAGGAGCCAGTCATCGAACTGGCAGGAATGGCACTAAATCAACAATCAGGTTTGCATAGGTAAGTGATGCCCATTGGTCATGGTAGTGATTTGGCGGGGCAGATCGGAGATGTGCTTATCACTCGGGATCTTGTTAGTGAGGAGAAAGGACATACTCTGGACTCATGGAGTGATTGTGTTTTTCTGTGTTGGTCATCGGCGGGAGGACTGTGTTGTATTTTACTCCTAACTCGAGACCAGACCACTGCCAGTTACAATCTTTGTTTGTGTACAGCTGCAGCATGCAAAAAAAAATTTTCTTCCCCGACTTGAGCTATAAAAATGAGTGTGGAGACGAGCACTAAAGCTGTAGTCAGTGTGCCAGTGAAGAGCCGTGGCGGGGCACGGGAAGGGTGGGAGCTGTAGCATGGAGGCAGCAGTTTGATTCATCGAAGTAACTGCCTTCAGGCTTATCAAACAGAATCATCTACCTGCCAAAACAGTGCCAAAGGTGACTAAATTAAGGAGGGGTAGGGCAAATATTCGGGAGAGTAGAGAGAGAAGGCCAGGGTCTTTTTGTGTTCCCCTAACAGAAGGGCATAATCCATTATTACAAACACAGCTTTGGATTGAATGAATAAAACAAACCCTGGCTAAAAAACAACTAAGGTGTATAACACACACTACAAAGGCCTAACTACTGGGAGTTGGGGAAACAAAATAGAGAGGGGCTTAACTCTGTGTCTGCTACTCTGATTGCTGCTGTACACTAAAATACAATACCGAAGTAAGGGTGGAGCTGGGCAGCTGGACCACTGAGAACCTGCAGCAGTAAACGTTGTACAGGCAAATCAGAGAGTTGGGCTTTCTGCAGTGCTGCCTAGAAACTAAGTAAAGGGCACTGGGCAGAAGACAAGTGTAACTAACTGAAAGACCAAAAAAACAAAAGGCAGCAGTAAAGGACAAATTTGACTAACTACAGTGCCCAAAATAAATAAAAAGAAAAAATCAGCTAATACAAAGAAAAATATTTTAAAGTAAATTAAATAAGAGAGGCCTGTGTGTGGGCTGTTGGGAGGGAGGAGACTGTGTGGCAGACAGTGTAAAACGGAATGGAGGGGTGACTGACCCAGTGTCCTGCGGCCGGCTGGCTTGTAAAAGACAAAAAAAAAAATAGTTTCTAAAAAAAAAAAAGATTGTAAAGGAAAACAAAATAAGAGAAGCCTAACTGTGTGTGGGCTGTTGGGATAGAGGAGATTTTGTGTGGAAAGGAGTTAAGGAGGGGTGAGTGACCCAAGTGTCCTGAAGCCAGCTCCCATCTCCTTTTCCCACTTGTCCTGTATCTGCTGGATACGTAGGGTCCCTACATTTTCCTGTAGTAATTTATATATTTGTGAAATAATCTTAGTGTCCCATAAAGTAGCTTTAGTGCACATGAGGGTAACTCCCGGGGCTGGACCACTCGTTAAAGCGGTCAACCCTGGCCCAGATGTTATATAGTGCCTACATTGCAGATATCTATAAAAATCTTGCTTAGGGATTTTGAACTCAACTTGTAATGAGCAAAAATCTGTCATATTCTCCCCTCTAGTTGGTTGTCCCAGTCTTTTAATACCCAGTTTGTGCCATCGCTCAAAACATTGGTCAGAGGTCCTGGCTGGAAATCCCATCAGGTATTTTAAACGGATATATGGCCATACCAGCTGCGTAATTTCCCATCTCCAGTCTCTTCTAATACAGACTTCTGACTGTACTCTACCCTGTATTAACAGAAAAATATAGGAAAATATTGTGTTTCCTGATTTATGAAGTTCTTCTACATCTCTACATCATCCTATGAAATAATAGTCAAAATGCAAGCCCTGCCACGCCATTTAATTTATTTCTGTTCAGTTAGTTAAAAATTTCCGTTGAAATGTGCTGGACTACCACTCGGAACTTGGGGACTACCATTTTTGTCAAGCCTAGTTGTCCTGGACTAGCATGCAATTTTGACATTTGTCGATCCCTGCTGAAGGATATCCTCTGTCGCAAAGTAATTCTCCTTCAGACGGACAACAAGGCAGTGATGTATTACATCTACAAACAGGGTGGAGCACACTCTTACCGTCTGTGCAGAGAAGCCATGACAGTGTGGGAATGGTGCCTAGAGCACGAAGTCCTGATCCAGGCAGTCTTCCTACCAGGAATCCAGAATTATCTGGTGGATTGCCTCAGCAGAATGGAGGCAGATCCACATGAGTGGTCTCAACTCAAACGTCATGCAGTTGCTGTTAGCAGAGTGGGGCACTCAGGACCTGGACCTTTTTGCGTCTCCACTCAATGCAAAACTGCCTCTATTCTGCTCCAGAAATCCAGAACCTGGCATTTTCTGTCAGGATGCATTCAGACTGTGGTGGATAAGATGCTTTCTGTCCACATTTCCTCCTTTTCCCTTAATTCAGAGGGTGCAGCTCAAGCTGGAAGCACAGGGGGAGCATGATTCTCATCGCCCCATAATGGCCTCAACAGATCTAGTTTCCATTAATCAACAGATTATCAGAAGTTCCACCAAGACAACTACCACTTCAAATGGACCTACTGACCCAGGGCCCAGTGGTCTATCCCAGCCTGAGGTCCCTTCATTTCCATGCCTGGCTCCTGAGGAGATAGAAGTAGGTAGATTCAACATATCCCATAGAATCGCAGACATTCTTCTAGCGGCGCCCAAGCCTTCCACTAGGAAAACTGATACGGCTAAGTGGAAACGATTCTCCATCTGGTGCGCAGAGTCCTCCCTGGACCCCTTCTCTTGCTCACCAAGCAAGGTGTTAGAGTACCTACTAGACCTGTCAAATGCAGAACTGCAATACTCAATGGTGAGAGTACACTTCTGTGCAATTTCGGCTTACCAGGAGCCTATCCACAACTTGTCAGTGGCTCAGCTGCCCTTGGTTAAGGGATTCCTTAAAGGTATCCTCCACACTAGGCCACCAGTGAGGAGACTGGTAGCCACTTGGGATATCAATCTTGTGCTAGACATGCTCACCCGTAAACCTTTTGAGCCTCTAGTAATCTGCAAGTTGAAGTTCCTGGCCTGGATGGCTGCCTTCCTTGTAGCCATTACTTCTGCTTGCAGGGTGTCAGAAATACATGCCCTGGTCACAGACCCACCTTATACGGTGTTTCATAAGGACAAGGTGGTTCTCAGAACTCACCCTAAAGTTCTTCCAAAAGTAGTCTCAGAATTCCACCTGAACCAGCCCTTGGTCCTTCTGACCTACTTTGCAAACTTTGAAAATGAAGGGGAGCGTACTCTACAATCTTCCTGGACATGAAGTCTCCACCACTCATTCACACTAATGGGAGTACACCGGAGGTGCTAGGACCCAGTGGGAGCTAACTTTTTCAGGCGGGCCTGCAACGAGATGGAACCACGAGGAAGCGATACCGCTAGCCAGGCGCATGTGGCATAGACTGTCTTGGCGTCGACCCTCCAACCACCTTAATTCCTTTTTTCCCGCTGTCAAGTGCACTTCAGTGATGACGTCGCTGGCCCACCGGGAGTCAAACTTCAAACTAGCAGCTTAGTTTTTAGTTTTATTATTTTGTATTTTATCACGATGAGTACCGATTATATTTTAATAAACTACTTACTTGTTCAAGAAGAAGTCTTCAGCCCTCCATTGATGGAGTCAACCATGAGCAGGGCAGGTGATGGTAGGGAGACTTGGGATAAAAGCTGTTCAGTCAGCCAGGCTGGTTCTGGTCCACCACCCTCTCCGGGGGGGGGGGTCTGACAATGTGCTGTCCAGTGCTTGGGGGATGGGTGGTTCCCCCGAAAGCATGAAAGGAAACGGTCCCATTCTCGGCACTGTTCGGCCTCTAGTCCTTCCTCAGCCCATCGGTCGAAGAAGAAATGGCATCTCTCGAAGTCACCCTATGGTACGTCTGCATGTAGACGGTCAATTATTAGGGTCAGGAGCTGGTCTTCACCTCTTGTGGAATCACAGGTTTCTGTCTCTGGTAGCTGGCCTCTACAACACCGGAGCCCCTCTCTGCCTATTAGAGGGGCTTCTGATGAGCAGTTTCACCATTGGGCCGCTCTTATGGAGCACTGGGCTCGGTGGTTGTCTCAATTGCCTGAGCCGGCCAGTCCATCGCCGGGGCCTTCGAGTCTGTCGGTTTCAGATCGGCAGGTGCAGCAGTTAGGACTTCCTAGTCGTGCAGCGCCTTCTTCGGTGCCGTCGACTCTACACTCTGGTGTCTATCCCCCTCACATGGCTGTGGCACAGGGGTCCACACTGATGCCTTTACCTCCTGCCAATTTTCTTCTTTTGCCTTCCAATCACAGTTTTCAAACTTCTGAGATGGTGTCGTCGCCACTGGTGCCAGCTTCCCCAGCACCAAGATCCTTTTCAGCGCTGCGGGTGGTGTCGGCGCTGTCGTTGGTGCCATCCGACCTGTCAGCACCGTTCTCGGCACTGCAGGTGGGTTTCAGTGCCATATGCGGTGCTGCGCTATTTGTCAGCGATGTCCTCAGCACCAGGGTTGGCATCGGCTCCTAGTGTGGTGCCGTGGTCCCTGTGCAGCGCCATTTTTGATGTCAGTGTCGTCGTTGTTCTCAGCGCCGTTTTCCTCTGCAGCGCCGGGAACATGTACGGCGCCGCATGGTTACCAGAGGTCTTCGACTACGGTTCTTTCTCCTCCTCCTCTTCTTCCTCCTCCTCCTGGTTTTCACTCCTTTCCTGTCCATGCAGCCCCCAGACTGTCAGGAGATGATTTTGAGCCCAATCCAGATCTTCAGCTGGTTGATGATGTTGATGCTGATTCTGCCCTTGGGGCAGGGATCAATCCTTCTGCAGAGCCTATTGTTGAGGACCTTTCTTTTAAGTCTCTGCTCAAGAATTTAAATTCTACTCTTTCTCTCCAGTCCACAGAAATAAATCCTGGGAAGCATCTGCGTCTACAATATCTACATGTTCCGGAAATTCCTGAGGATTTAACCCCTCTGGTACAGCCCTCTTTTGAGACTCTTTCCCAGATGGTGTGGAAGAGTCTGGCACTTATTTCTTCTGTGGTCAAGCCCAAAAACAGGAAATGTGCCCTTCCCAAGGAGCGCCCCATTTTGGCCTCTCAAACCTTTGCTGATGCCATTGTGGTCCTGGCAGAGAATGATAAGACTGTCCTCCCTCAGGAATCTACAGCCCATCCTATAAACAAAGAATCTCACAAGATAGACACCTTGGGTAAGAGAGTCTTTGCTGCCTCAACCCTGGGCATGCGTATTGCCAGCTACCAGGGCTATTTTTCACAATATGAGTATGTTCTTTGGCATTCGCTCAAAGCAATGGTAGAAGCTCTGCCCGAACTGGAGGTTAACTCAGAGTTACTTCAGACCATAATTAGGGGTATCGAGTCCAATAACCAGCAAGTTAAAGCTGTAATGGACGCTTTTGACACCACTTCCCGGGTGGCGGCAGCTGGCATCAGCACCCATCGCCACTCTTGGCTGCGTACCTCGGGCTTCACGAATGATGCCCAACAGCAAGTCATGGCCTTACCTTTCGACAGCATGTATCTCTTTGGGCCTCAGGTGGAACAAGCACTGGAAGCCACATGGAAGACTAGGTCTGCCATTGAGACAGCCAGACCTCCGCCTGCTCCCTCTCGATGGGGTGGGAACAAGCATCAGTTTCACAACCGTCAGTCCTTTCGAGGCAAAGGCAGAGGAGGTTTTAACAGAAACCAGAACCCTCAGCTCCAAAAGAAAATGCAGCAAGAGGAACAAGGCCCAAAAGCGCCCAATGCTACCTTTTGAGTTTTCAGCCAAGGTCCCACCTCAGCTGCCCCAGGGGGACTCTTCCTTAACAGTGGGAGGACATCTGACTCAGTTCTACATCCAGTGGAAATCTATAACATCAGACAAATGGATCCTTAGGATAATCCGCAAGATATACTCTCTCAATCTGTCAGAAACCCCTCTGGATAATCCTCCCAAATGACAGCCCGGGCTGTCTGTGGCACAGTCAGACCTTCTTGCTTCCAAGGTACAAGGCCTTCTGAACAACAGGCAGTAGAAGTCATTCCACTGGATCAATGAAACACAGGTTTCTACTCCCATTACTTTCTGGTCCCAAAGAAAACCAGCAGCATGTGCCCCATTCTGGATCTCAGAAAGTTAAACAAATGCCTACACAAGGAAAAGTTCAAGATGATATCACTCGGTAGCCTGCTGCCATTGATTCATCAATACGATTGGCTAGCCTCCCTGGATATGCAGGACGCCTACCAGCACATTCTCATACACCCAAATCACCACAAATACTTAAGGTTCGTGGTATTGGGTCAACACTATCAATTCAGAGTCCTGCCCTTTGGGCTATCCTCGGCACCTCGAGTTTTTACAAAGTGTTGTGCAGTTCTTGCAGCCCATCTAAGGAAAATTGGAATCCAAGTATTGCCGTATCTGGATGACTGGCTTCTAGCAGGTCCCTCCAGGCAAGAGACTTGAGGCTGTGGCCATGGCCTCAGACTTCCTTGCGTCCATGGGAGTCCTGCTGAACTTCAAGAAGTCACAGTTGCAGCCCTCCCAGAACCTCCTCTTCATAGGAACTCTTCTGGACACTTCCTGTGTGAAAGCTTTTGTTCCAGAGGATAGAAGGACTGATATCCTACAGATGTCCCGATTCATCAGAGAACACTACTCAGTTCAAGCTCCCTCGATGCAATGGATGCTGGGCCCCATGGCATCCTCAGTGTTCACTGTACCCTTCGTTCATCTTCACATGAGAACCTCTCAGTGGATGCTCAGTACTCAGTGGTCCCCAACCACTCACCCTCAGTCCTTTCTCAACAAGGTGACGGAACCTCTGAAGAGGTCACTCATCTGGTGGTCTCAGGACAACCTTCTGGAAGGATATCCCTTCGCCCCACTGGATCATCAGATCGCCATTACCATGGATGCGTCCCTGATGGGTTGGGGAGCTCACTGCCAGGATCTCCACACCCAGGGTATGTGGACTCAGGACGAGTCTCAACTTCACATAAATGTCCTGGAAATGAGAGCCGTTCTCTATGCAGTCCGAGCTTTGAAGGATATACTCTGTCACAAGAACATTCTCCATCAAATGGACAACAAGGCAGTTATGTACTACATCAACAAACAGGGCAGTGCACACTCTTACCCATTATGCAGGGAAGCAATGAGAGTGTGGGAATAATGCCTGGAGCACAAGGCTCTGATTCAGGCAGTTTACCTGCCAGAAGTACAAAACGAGCTGGCAGACCATCTCAGCAGAACGGAGGCAGATCCTCACGAGTGGTCTCTCGACTCAACCCTCGTTCAGTCACTCTTCAAAGAGTGGGGAACTCCAGACCTGGACATTTTTGCATCCCCGCTCAATGCAAAACTGCCTCTCTTCTGCTCCAGAAATCTAGGACCTGACATTTTTTGTTAGGATGTATTCAGTCTGCGGTGGACAAAACGCTTTCTATACGCATTTCCTCCTCTTCCCCTAATTCAGAGGGTACTGCTCAAACTGGAGTCCCAGGGGGTAGAATGATTCTGATTGCCCCCTTCTGGCCTCAGAAGATATGGTTCCCGCTACTCAACAGACTATCAGAAACCTCCCCGAAACCACTTCACCTTCAGACGAACCTTCTGACCCAGGGTCCTGTGGTCCATCTCAACCTGAGATTGCTTCACCTTCATGCCTGGCTTCTGAGGAGATAGAGGTGAATAGGTTTAATGTTTCTCGTAGAGTTTCAGATGTTCTTTTGGCCACGCACAAGCCGGCCACCAGGAAAACCTACACAGCTAAATGGAAGCGTTTCTTTATCTGGTGTGCAAAATCCTCTTGGAATCCTTTTTCCTGCCCACTGAATAAAGTCTTGGAGTATCTCTTAGACCTCTCAAACACAGGTCTGCAATACTCCACAGTCAAAGTTCATCTTTGTGCTATTTCAGCATATCATGAGCCAGTACTTTCCATGTCGCTGGCTCAGCTCGTAGTTAAGAGGTTTCTTAAAGGGATTATGCACACTAGACCTCCTATTAGATGCCCAGTTGCAGCCTGGGACATTAACCTTGTGCTAAACATACTTACTCATAAACCTTTTGAGCCTCTAGCTACTTGCGGTTTGAAATTCCGCACTTGGAAAATTACCTTCCTGGTGGCCATTAGTTCTGCTCGTAGGGTTTCTGAAATACATGCCTTAGTCACAGATCCCCCGTATACTGTATTTCACAAGGACAAAGTAGTTCTTAGGACTCATCCTAAGTTCCTGCCTAAGGTTGTCTCAGAATTCCATCTGAATCAACCTTTAGTCCTTCCTACCTACCTACTCTGCAAACTTCCAGAATGAAGGGGAGCATACCCTTCATTCACTGGACATAAAGAGAGCATTGCGGTTCTATCTCGATAGAACAAAGGAAATTCACAAGGCTCAAAAATTGTTTGTTTCCTTCAGCACAACCCGACTGGGTCAACCTGTTGCTATGAGGTGCATTTCAGCGTGGCTCGTGGCATGCCTTCTCCACTGCTATTCTATGGCGTATGTCTAGCTGGAAGGCAGACAGTACGCTCACTCTGCCAGAGCAGTCGTGGCATCTATGCCGGAAATCCGTAATATCCCCATTGCAGATATTTGCAGTGTGGCTACCTGGAGCTCCATGCTTACATTTGTTAAGCACTATGCCTTGGATGTCCATGCCAGACGACATCAGTCATTTGGCAGGACAGTTCTTAACGGACTTCTGTCCTAAGCAAGTGAGCTCCTTTCTCTCATGCCGCCCATCTCGGGGGGATTATTTAGCTTGGTACTCTCCCATTAGTGTGAATGAGTGGTGGAGACTTTATGTCCATGTAGATATGGAAATTACGTACCTACCATAACTCTTGATCTTCTTGGACGAAGTCTCCACCACTCATTCACACGTCCATCCACCATCCCCCGAGCTCACTTCTGTTTCTGGTCTTCACTCCCTCAGTAGCTGAGCTGTGAAGACTTTGTTGTTGACCCTTCTTACATGGGTCATTCAGACTATCTTATGTCTGATTTTTAGGTTAGTCCTCTCTAGGTTAGTTATGCTGCACCTCCTAGGAAAAAAAGGTACTGAGGCGGTTGGAGGGTCGACGCCGAGATAGTCTATACTGCACGCACCTGGCTTGTGATGCCGCTTCCTTGTGGCTCCATCCTGGTGCTGGCCCTCCTGAAAAAGTTTGCTCCTGCTGGGTCCTAGTGCCTCTGGTGTACTCCCATTAGTGTGAATGAGTGGTGGAGACTTCGTCCAAGAAGATCAAGAATTACGGTAGGTATGTCATTTCCATTTCTCTGGATGTGAATAGGGTCTTGCGGTTCTACATCGACAGAACAAAGGAGATCTGAAAATCCCGGCAACTCTTTGTCTTATTCAGCATGACCCAGCTGGGTCAGCCTGTTGCCATCAGATGCATTTCAACATGTCTGGTAGCATGTCTCCGCCATTGTTATTCAATGGTCACTTGTCCAGCACTTTTAAAAGTAATAAAAGAGTAAGGCAGGGATGTGTGTTGGCACCTTTGTTGTTTATACTGTACCCGGAAAAGATGCTGAAGAATAGTGAGGCCATAGATCAGGATTCCCCAAAAATTAAGAATCTTTCCTGCCCTTTGTTGGCATATGCCTATGGTATTGTATTGCTGTCCCTTTCAAAAGGAGGGTTACAGAAAATATTGAATTACCTGGAGGAAGAGTCAAGGATGCTCAAGTTAAAAATGAATATGAATAAAACACAAGTAATGGTTTTGGGGAGTAAAAAAGAGGAGGGATCTTGGTACATAGGAAAAGATAAAATAGAAGTGGTGTCCAATTATGTATATCTTGGAGTTAACATGCAATAAAATTGCAGCTGGAATAAACATGCAGATATGCTTGGGAAAAACTTAAAAAACACTCTAGCTGGTTTATATAGATTTAACTGTAAATATGGAGGTATGTCCATCAAACCCCTTATCCAGATGATTCAAGCTAAATTTGAAACCCAATTATTATATGGGTGTGAAATATGGGATGTGAAAAATGTAAACAAATTGATGAGCCCTTTGTATAAATATCTAAGAAGTACACTCAGATTAGGACACTCCTGTCCTGCAACTTATATCAGGTCTGAACTTAGATTTACAAATATCAAGGCGGCAATAGAAGCTCGGAGAATTAATTTTTGGATAAAGGGTACTAGACAAAGGAGATGATTCCTTGATAAAGCAATGTCTCAAAGAGAAAGAGTATTGGCTAACTATTGAGTACAATACAGGGTATTGGTTGAGTTCAGGTTTAATGGATTTAAAAAAATATAAACTGTTACACCTAAAAAGAGCTGTGGAAAAAGGGACAATGATTAGTGTTAAATACAAAAAATATGTCTCTCAAAAAATTAAGAATTATTGGAATGAGACAGATTTGGAAGAGATAAGAGGATCTCTCGCTGTTTGAAATGGTTTGCTGCCATTAATTTTAACCATGGCTACAAGAAATATTTGGATATCCTAAGTAACCTTAAACTAAGGATTAATTTTTTAAATTATAAATTCGAACAATTCCCCAGTAAGGTACTGGAATTTAGATATAAAAAGACGGGGATAATATCTGAAGAATGTGATTGTGGGATTGGTGAAAAAAAAAACCTTTGCCATGTACTATGGGATTGTAGATGGTGGCCCCCTTTTTAAGTAATATATACCAGATAAATAAAACAGAATTAACTAGTATCCTGATGCATACAGAGGACCCCTGGACAATAAATAGATTGGCAAATTATTTTTTAATAATTAGGAATGTAAAAAGGAAAATAAATCTAATTAAATCTGACAATTATGGTAATTTTTTTTCCTTTTACTAAAATAAGTGATTGTGGGAGCTGCTTAAAAATGTCTCTTTTGACTATATTGATGAATTTTCATTAAGAAAAAATGATTTTACGATGTGTATTGTATTGATTTATGCCCAATTGTAAGCTTGGTTATTTATGATGAATGTGTATTTATTGATGTAATTGTATTTGTATGTTGTGAAAGCTTTATAGCTATACAATAAATATGATGATTGATTGATATTTGATGGCACAAGTCAAGCTGGAAGGTAGGATATATGCTCACTCTACCAGAGCAGTTGTGGCATCTCTGGCAGAAATTCAAAACGTGCCCATTGCAGACATCTGCAATGCAGCCACCTGGAGCTCTGTGCACACTTTTGTGAAGCACTGCGCCTTGGATGTCCATGCCAGACGTTCAACCATCCTTTGGCAGGACAGCCCTTAATGGACTTCTGTCCTGAGTGAGCTCCTTTCCCTCCTGCCGCCCTTCTTGGGGGATTATTTTGGCTTGGTACTCTCCCAGTAGTGTGAATGAGTGGTGGAGACTTTATGTCCAGGAATATGTGTAAATTACGTACCTACCGCAATTCTTGATCTTCTTGGACGAAGTCTCCACTACTCATTCACATGCCCACCCACCATTCCCCAAGGTTACTCATTTTGTTTTTGGTCTTCACTGCCTTGTTGGTTGGCTGTGAAGACAGTGTTGAGTTGACCATTCTTACACGGGTCGTCATGTCCAGAATAGGTTAGTTTTTCCTAGATTAGTTTATGCTGCAGCTCCTTGGTCAAAAAGGTACTGAGGCGGTTGGAGGGTCAATGTCGAGATAGCCTATACGGTGCAAGCCAACCTCACAGTGCCATGCATGTGTGATCCTATGTCAGTGCCAACCCTCCTGAAGATTTTTGGCTCCCGCTTGGTCCTAGCACCTCCAGCATAGGCTCACTAGTGTGAATGAGTGGTGGAGACTTTATGTCCAAGAAGATCAAGAATTATGGTAGATATGTAATTTAAATTTTCTATAAGCAAACAGGAAACAAGCCAACCTTTGAGCTGTAGGTCTGTACAGCTCTTTTGGTTGCACCATTGGATGCTGGATGGTAAGGTGGAGTCAGAATATGTCAGACACCATTCTGCTTTAAGAACTTTAAGGAGGCAGTATAGCAGTGGTTTAAGGCTCTGAGATGCAAACCTGGAGACCTGGGTTTGAATTCCACAGCCCCCACTTGGATACTGTGTGACCCTGAGTAAGTCACTTAACTTCCTTGTGCTCCCAGGTTGCACCTGTAAACAAGCTTTCAGCTTAGTGTGTCTCTCATGGTTAAAAAAAAACAGTTTGAAGTCATGGGAAGAAAATTGGGGACCATTGTCCAACACTAACTCCCATGGTAGGCCATAAGAGGCAAAAAGTTGTCTCAGAAGGTTTACAGTCTTTTCAGTAATCGTGACTTGTGTGGGTAACACTTCCAGCCATTTGGAGTGGACGTCAGTTACTACTAGGAAATGCTGTTTGTCCACTTAGGCATTGTTAACATGGATGTGTTCCCACAGTGTGGTAGCCCAGGACCATGGATGCAGGGGTGCATTTGATGGTCAGTTGCGGACAGCTGCACATGGCGCACATTGGTTGACAAGATGTTGGATATCGTAATCAAATCCCAGCCACCGGCGGTATCCTCTGGCCAATGCCTTCATTCAAGAGATTCCAGGATAACTGTCATGTAAGTCAGAAAGTAATCTGTTGTGGAACTTTGGAGGTATCACAACTCGAGCTCCCCAAAGAACACAGCCTTGCTCTGTGAGCAACTGGACCTTATTGTCTAAGAAAGGTAGGAGAGTCAGGTCACTCATGAAGTTGGACCAAGCATTTAGGGTGAAATCTAGGACTTTGGAGAGGACGGAATCTCGCCGTGTCTCTGCTGCAACATCCTGTGAAGCAATGGGTAATTCCTCAATATGTGAAAGATGGAATACTGCCCCATCATCTTCCTTCTCTGTAGCATCTTTGCATGGCAGTCTCGATAATGCATCTGCATTTACGTGATCATAAGAATGTCTGTATTCAATGCCATAGTTAAAAGCCAATGAAATCAGTGCCCATCGCTGCATTATGAGTGCTTCTAGAGTTGGTATTGCAGCCTTAGGCCCAAGTATTGCCAGTAGAGGCTTGTGATCTGTTAGCAAAGTGAATTTCCATCCATACAAGTACTTATGGAACTTCTTGACACCAAAAATTATGCTGAAAGCTTCTTTCTCGATCTGAGCATAGTTTCTTTCGCTTGGGGACAACATCTTGGAAGGAGAAGCGATCGGGTGTTTCTCCCCAGAAGGTAGCACATGAGAGATGACAGTCCCCACTCCATATGGTGACGCATTGCATGCTAGCCTCAGAGATTTAGTGGGGTCATAGTGCGCTAGCCATCTGCTGCTTAGAAGCAAGCTTGGAATGCTTCCTCACACTGTGGTGACTAATTTGATTGAGCTTCTTTCTGTAGCAAGTCATGGAGTGACTGCAACAATGTGGACAGTTGGGCTAGGAACCATCCATAGTAGTTCAAGAGTCCTAAAAATGATCTTAACTCTGTCATATTTGTTCGTGCAGGTGCCTTGACTATAGCATCCACCTTGCTCTCTGTTGGACGTAGGCCTTGGGCGTCTATCCAGTGACCTAGGTACTCAACAGAATTTTGCAGAAATTGGCATTTGGTTAGCTTTACTCTCAGTCCATACTGTTGCCTTCTGGTCAGAACTTGGTCCAGGATAGTCAGATGCTCTTCCACTGTGGGTGCTTTTTCCAAGATATCATCCATAAAGCATACTACATGGTCCAGTCCATGCAGTATCTAGTCCATTGTGTTCTGGAAAGTTGCTGGTGCTGTGAAAACTCCATATACCAAGCAGTGATACCAGTAAAGTCTCTTGTGGGTGTTGATGGTTAGATACAGTTCTGACTCTGGTTCTAGTTCCAACTGCTGGTATGCAAAAGATAAGTCCAACTTGCTAAAGAACTTGCCCCCTGCAAGTGTGGTAAACAAGTGTTCTGGATTTGGTAATAGGTGTGGGTCTGGCTGTATACAATGGTTCACTGTAACCTTGTAGTTACCACACAACCTCACTGCTTTGTCTTGTTTTGGTTCCAAAATGATAGGGGCAGCCCAGTCACTCCTCCCTATTCGTGAGATGATACCATGGCTTTTGAGATGGTATAGTTCCTTCTCTACCATTTCCCTTAAAATGTAAGATACAGGTTGAGGCTTATGGAAAATTTGAGCGGCTTCCGGTAGCACTTGGATCTTTGCCTTGAAATCCCGATTGTGCTGTAATCATCCTGGAAAATAGGACCATGTCTGTCCAATACTTTCTTTAGCGCATCTTTCGATGCATTGGTCACAGTATTTAAGGTGAAGATCTTTTCCAAGTTCAGTTTGATCTGTGTGAGTCAGTCTCTGCTAGTAATGCAGGTCTTTCTCCTTGTACCACCACTAGAGACAAGTTCCACATTTCTTTCCTCGTAGGTGACTAGTACTTCAATCTCCTCTAGCACAGGGATTGGGCCTCCTAAGTAAGATGAGAGTTGAATATGTAATGGTTGTAATGGGCACTGCTGAAGTTTCTCTTTGTAGATGTGCTGTGGCACAAAAGATACTGAGGCTTGGGTGTCTAGCTGCATGCTAACCATTTTTCCTGCTAGCAATATTTTGAGGTAAATTCTTGCTGCTTTTGCCCGTGTTGCATAAACCATGAACAAGCGCAGTGCCTCATTTTCTGTTTCAGTGGTTACAGTGCCATCCGTTACATACCGTGCAGTAGCAATCCGTGATGTACTTTTCAACACGTTCAGTATGTGAGCCACTTTTCTGCAGCCATTTCTCGTGTCAAAATCGGCATGTGCTTTGCTGGTGGTTACCTCCACATCTGTAACATGGTTTTAACTTTGCAGAAATGCCCTGTGGTGCTGGCTTCCAAAATGTTTGGGGTTGCTGATAAACAGATGAAGGACCACTTCATGGTGCAGAATGTCTCTTGGGTGCTGGAGTATTGGTGACCTTGTGAACTCCACTTCTTTGGGGTTCAGAATGTCCCGCTAGTTCCCTGGTGTCCTTCTGAGTGAGCTCCATAGCAAGGGCCTTCTCACAGCTGTTTTGAAGGTTAAAGCCTTTTCTGACAATAGGCATCTTTGATAGGCTTCTCCTCTCAGACTACAGACAAAGCAAACCCGGAGGGCATCCTCCAGAAACTGGCGAGAGTCACAAGTGCTTGCCAGACGCCTCAAAGCAATGATGTAGCCAGCAAGAGCTTCCCCCTTCTCTTGTTTCCAACAATAAAATCTGAAGCGTTCTGCAATGAGAATTGGCTTGGACTTGAAATGCAGTGAAAGTGTCTCTGTGAGTTGGGCATATGCCACGTCCATCACATTGGCAGGTGCAGTCAGAATATTGAGGAGCTGTTACATTGTAGGTTCCAAAACTGCTAGGAAGACCTTTGCATATATTGCATCAGGAACTTCATTTGCCTCTAACCAGCGTTCAAAGCATTCCAAATAAGAATGAAAGTCCTCTTTTTTATTCATCAAATTCTGGTACTCTGCCAATTGCAATCATGTTTTTAGCAGGTTGTTGTGGAGCTGAAGGGTCCATACAAAAAACACTTTTTGTTTTTTCTTTTCAAAGGCTTTCCAGTATGTGCTGCAATTTCTCTATAAAGCCACAAGAGGCTGCTATTGAGCTGTTTTTACTGCTGTGGTCAGGAATGTAAGCTGCAGATGTAAGCGTTGGCATAATTTATGACTGTCCTTAGGTTTCACATATCAGAGAGTCTGTTCCCACTCTGTAATATGTTTCTCTTCAAACTCAGCAAGTTAAACAGACAGTTCACGCTAGCTAGAGCTTTGTTGTCAGATTTGCTTTATGTGTGATCCTGAAGCAAGAGATTGCAACAGACACATTTATGATGTTTACAGTAGCCTGGCTGGTGGAGAAAGATAAGCAGTCCGACTAACTAAATGCAAGGTTGTAGGTGGGGATTTGCAACATTTAAAAAAACATGCATCAGCTCACATAACATTTATTGCATTCAGCTGAGATGTATTGCTTTCATCCTGCATCGCCAGTGTAATATATCTTGGTGTTCCACAGAGAGACTTGGTTACAGCACATATGTTCAGTGGTCATCTTTATTCTTCTCAGAGATAGTGGACACACACATCAGTGTGCATACACAAAGAAAAACCCACTGGGCATGACAGGAACTGATATCTTAGGACTACAGATATCCATATGCATAAACTACAACCCTAATGGCATTCTTTCAACTTCCTACCACATATATATATATACAGTGTATATATATATATATATATATCCATCCATTTATATACTACCATACATATCCATGTATATACTACATCCATGTGCAGCAGTCCATCATTCTTCACTCTCCCCAGTTAGAAATGTTCAGGATGGCTTGGCCAGCTGACCCCACCCAGAGGTTATTTTCAGGATATTACATGACGGGACATTGTATTGATATTTGGGGGTTGGTGGTGATGCTTCATTGAGCATGGTCTCAAGGACTTGTGGATGGGCTGAAGGAGAGCATTGCCCACCAGGAAATAAGGAGGAAAAGATAGAAAGTAAAATAATTGTAGTAATAAACTTGGAACATTTCCCACAAGTCCCTGGAAAATAAGTACACGTTATAGTTCTAAATTCTGCCAACTCTTATTTCCGGCTGGTGGCATTGTTAGCTTCCCTCACAAGGTTGACCAGTGATTTTTTTGCAGGGGGCTATTCATTTTGCCTCCCCGTCACTTAATCCCTTCCCTTTCCCACCCTCTCACTCCGCTCCCCATTTTCCCTCCCCTGCTACGACTGTACACCTCTTTCCTTCCCTTTTTTTCCCACCTACCCCGTCCCACCTCTTTCTTCACCCTTCCTTTTGCTCTCCCAACTTACCTCTCCCCTTCTCCCCCACTGTCCCTGCCTTTCTTTCCCCTCCTCTGCTGTTTACCCCTGCTCCTTTCCCCTTCTTCACAGGCCTCCCTTTTCCCACATTAATTCCTACTCCTTGCCTCCCCTTCCCCCTTCATAAGCCTGCCCTCATGTGACCACTAGCACTTATACGACAATGTCACAATCATGACTTCCTCATACCCCCGCACCATCTTCCCACCACTCTACCCTTTATATAATGCCCTCTACTATCTTCAAGTCTCATGGTCGTCTCTGTACTTTATGTGATTTGTTCACATCAATCCACTTTATTGCTTTGTTTCACAATTGTATCTGATTAATTTTGTTTAATTTTTTAGTGTCCTCTAAGCCTGTTGAATTCATTTGTAGTTGAGCTAAGAAGATAATCTATCCTGCTATGATTATTTGTTTTGTTGTTTGTTCCTCAGTTGTGTTTGACGCAGAACCTTTGTAAAAGAACCCCTGGTTCAAATGTATTTGTAATCCTAGTATTCAATAAATAAATAGTGGTTTTGTTTTTCATCAGGAGGATTTATATTAAACTTTCATTATTAATTTACTCCAAAGATTGACGTGTAAAACAGTTTGCAGTCCAGGGGATTTTACTCACTGTTCCTCATTACTTTGTATCCCCCCCTTCAAATCACACAGGATGACTATCCTGAGGTGGAGATTCTATGGCTGATGACCAGAGCATGGAACACGGGAATACTTCTTTACAGTGTTGGAAAATACATGGAAGCAGAACGGTGGTGTGGACTGGGCATGCGATTTCTCAAACACTTGGGGTCACTTCAGAGCAGCTATGAAACACAGGTGAGGAGACCAAAGGTTCCAGCAGGGGGTAGGAGGGAGATAAAGAAAATATATGATTAGCTTAGGTAGTTGAAGCAAATCTATGGCATGTCTTTTCTTTTTTTTTTGTGAATTCTATTTCTACACCCTGCGGCCCGGGCATCCTTCCAGGGTACTCACACGGCAAGGCCTCTACTCCCTACCTGAAAACTGTCAAAGGCTTCCTCCCCCTGAACACTCAGGTAGGTCCAGCCACCCAGATCACCACCGGGAGAGGCGGCCTTTCTGAGATTAGAGGGATCTGCCTGGTGTCGGATTGGCCCTGGGAGTCCCCCGGTGCACCAGGCCGGTGATGGGAAGTGGACCTGCCCCTGGAGCCCCCTTCATCTCCACGAAGCCTCAGAGGGATTTTTCTCTTGTTTACCTCTGTGGAGCATAGACAGACAATTGGTGATGAGCACCCGACATCTGCCGACACTCCTTTCAGCATCCATGCTGCACCGCAAGTTCGTGCTGCTCAGCTCCCACCGAGGGCTGCCCTGGGCAGCACAACCCCGATCCTCCCAGGAAGGGAGAGCAGTCCTCCGGACGCTCGATCCCTTCTCTTCCTCCCCTGCTGTCCTCCGGGGCCCCGAGTCCATTCCCAAACCTGGGTCGCCAGTGTGGTGTCCAACGCCTCAACCCTCAGTACCACCAGGCCAGTTTGGCATGTCTTTTGTTAACAAGAGATTTAGCTCCAGTGTGTGGCCCTGTAGCCGCCAGAAAAGTTTGGGATTGTTATTTCATTGGAGGTAGGCAAGCATGTATGCACAGACACATGTAGCCACTTCTCAAATGGAGGCTTGCCTGCATGACTTCAGGACTAGAGCTACAACTCTCCTCCCTCCTTCCAGCCAGCTGCTAATATATCTTCAGTCTTGTCTCCTGGAACTGCAGTGTTTTGTTGGGGAGCCAGGGCAGACAAGTTCCTTGGTACAGGATTGCTAGTGAACACCCAAAGTCACTCTCGAGTGCCCAGGGTGGGCAACAGGAACAGATAGAGACTTTGTCCAAAAGTTCTGTAGATGGACGCAGAAACATAGATAATGGTGGCAGAAAAAATATCCATGGTTCATCCAGTCTGCCCCAGTTCCTATTTGCCCTGGGACCTACTGTCCCTCCAGGGTCCTAGCCCTCCCCATCCCCCTCCACTCTCCTATCAGATCTTCCAGGAACCAATCTTCACCATTGATTCCCATCAATGGTTTCTAAGCCAGAGGTGCTAAGACCCTGCGGGTGCCAGAACTTGTCAGTAGGGCTGGTGCTGAGGTAAGCCATAGATCAACTGATTGTTTTTTGTACTGGGGCTACAACCTCTGTTCTGCTGCCTGCTGACTACTGCTTTGGGGTTACTTTAAATCTTGTAGGTTTAAACTGTGTTACTCGCCTGTATTAAGCTCTGTACTTATCTAGCAGTAGACTGACTGGGGCTACTTTACTCTCTGAAACTGTCGATTTACATAGCTATACAGTCCTGACTTGCAATTGTTTAGCAGTTTGAGTTTAGCAGCTTACCTGAATGTCGCCATTTTGGAACTCTCGCGCATGCGCAGTAGGAGCTGGAGTCGGGACATAGCCCAACAGTTTGCACATTTGCAGTAGGGACTTGAATACCTGTACAGACTCCCACTGCATACTAATCTCTGCCCTTTGTCTGCTCCCTTACTTAGGCCTTCCAACCCCCAGCACACTGCCACTTGCAGCAGCCACAGCCACAGCAGAGCTCCCTCCTGGAGCAGAAACGAACTCGGGAAGGCTAAGAGGTAAAGGAGACCTGTCTCATTCTACCAGATACCTGTGTGGGGTGTTAGCCCGACAATGCTGTGCGTTGTCTGCCCCGCCCCAGCCACCCCACCCCCCACGGGCGTCCCTTCCTTTATTGACCCACTTTGATGGCATCACTTCCTGGCTGCTGAATTACTAAGTCCCCACTTTCCCATTTGCAGGTTATACCTGCCAGCCACTAGAGGGACCCTCAGACCCTACCTCAAGTACAGTCATACAAACCTCTACCCCCAAACCTCCTGGGTCCTTCTATCAGCCTGTGCCACTTCGCTCCTCCACTACTTCTGCTTACCTCAAATCTTTGGCCACACTGACCCTCCTCTACTACTTCTAATCCCTGTCTACATCTCCCCCAGCCCCCACCCCATAGTTCATCATACATCCTGACCCCCAGCCTAACCTCCCAGCCTTCGCCCTGTGACCACTAGGAGTCACTATTTCTCACCCTGTTTCTGGCCCCAACGCAGCGTGTCTCAAGCCCCAGAACGTAGAGCTCAGCTCCCACCTTGGTCCCTTCTCCAGCTGCCCTGGCTGAGACTTGAACCTGATACCCTCTGTACCAGAGTCCGGGACACTACCACTAAGCCAAAAGTGGTATCTACGCTTGCTGAACAGCACCCAAAATACTTCTACCTTTCTGCCCTGCTGCTACGGCAAGCACCATGTCAGCCCACCCTCTCCTACTATGCCTTCTCCTTTTACTTACCCTGGTACCTATAACCCAGCTACCAGGCAGCCCATCCAGTACACCAGCCCTAGCATCAATTCCCCCGGGTATAATAAGATCTCACCCTACAATGACCATGTGCCCCTGCCCACAGCACCCATCCCCAGGTTACCTCCCCTCCGCTTACCCTGGCGCCCACTGGTGACTGATCACCCCTGCCCTCCCTACCGTGCTGACCCTACCCATCCCCTCCTCTCTGATGGCCCCCTCCCAAATACCCACCAAAAGATCGCTAAACTCCGCCCACTAGCTAGAGCCATGATCCTCCTACTACTCCTCACAGGCAATATACATCCCAACCCAGGCCCCACCCAGACCAGCCTCACAACTGGGACCGCCGGTCTCCGTATAGCCTCCATGAATATATGCAGCATACTCAAAAAATTTGATTCCCTCCAATGCTGGGTCATGCTGCATAAACCAGATGTCATAGCTCTGGTAGAAACCTGGCTGTCAAAATCCACTCCCGACCACTTTGTCTCACTACCTGGATACACCCTATACCAAGAGGATCGTGTTGGCAAACATGGGGGAGGCTGTGCTATCTATACCAGAGACTCACTTGCTGAGCTAGCACTCCCTGCCCCAGTTCTTGTAAACGGGGCTCAGGCCCTCACCCTTAAACTTATGCCTGACCCCGAGGCCCCCTATATCTCACTATGGCATACCTTCCACCAAAGCACCAAACCCCGGCGATGTTATCCTTAACCGATTATCTCGCTACCCTCCAACACAAGGTTGATCACATCCTTGTGGGGGACCTAAACGTGAACTGGCTCAGTGCCTCCTCTTCCACCACCCGAGATACCTTCACAGCTATGGATCTGACGCAACTCATTTCCCAACCCACAAGAGTAAACTCCAAGAGAGGTACCAGTACCCTTCTAGATGTAATCATCACAAACCGCCCCAGAAAAATCCAAGATATCCAGGTCCTCCCAGACTCACTCAGTGATCACTCCCCGATCCTATTCCGCTGGTCGACCCCCACTCCCCTACTTAAAGCCCAACCCACACTCTGCAGGCACCTCAGACCTGGTGGGCTAAAAAGTCTCAAACGACTTCTTGCCCAGATTAACTGGTCACCCATACAGCATGCGGCTGACATAGACACAGCTCTCACCTTCTTTTCCCAGACTTTCAACAAAGCCTGTGACCTCTACGCACCCCTTACCAGAACACGTACCAAAAAGCTCAGTGCGCCCTGGGTTACCCCTGCCCTACATTAACTGCTCAAGCACAGGGATAACTTATGGCACCTTGCCACTGAAACGGGCCGGGTAGCTGACAGACAGGCTTATAATGCAGTACGGAACAAGTGCACCTGGGCTATCCGTAAAGCAAAGGCCGACCATTACCAGGCCACGCTCACCTCCTCCTGGGTGTGTGTGCAAACCTTCTGGGACAACGTTAAACAATTGAATGGGAGTGCCCGCACACCCCCCCAGCCCAGATCACCATGGACGGGACTACCTCAACTGACCCGGCCTGCATAGCCAAATTCCTAAACACTACCTTCACGGACCTTAGCTCGGTCCTCCCCAGTAATTTCTTCCGACCTCCCTCCCAGCCAGCCCCTGTCATCCAATGCCCTTGTTTCCATCTCACGCGGGGTAACCAACCAGGAAGCCAGACCACACCTGCTCAAAGCTTTAAAGAGCAATAGTCCCGGCAGCGACTCCCTGGACCCCAGCATTCTCCGTCAGGTGCTGGACCAGGTACATGCTCCGCTCACCACCCTACTCCACAAATCCCTCTGCCTGGGGCACTTCCCAACTGCATGGAAAATGGCCATAGTTACGCCCATCCACAAAGGCGGTGACAGGTCTAATGCAGGGAACTACAGACCTACTGTATCTCCATCCTCCCACCCCTCTCCAAAGCCCTTGAAAAGCTGGTGGCCTCTCAAATCACTGAGTACCTAACCAGGTACAACATCCTCTGTCCAGAACAGCACGGCTTCCGGGCAGGGCACAGTACCGGAACGGCTCTAATTGAGTTTTCAAATTTCATACACTCCTCCCTGGATGCTGGTGCCCTAGCTGGTGCAGTGTTTGTAGATCTCTCAAAGGCTTTCGACACTGTCTCCCACCCCCTCCTACTGGAAGCCCTCTCCCATACTGGCCTATCTACTCAGCCGATCTCTTGGTGCACAAGCTACCTATCTGACCACATCCAACGTGTCAAAATCAACGGGACACTTTCTACAACTTGTCCCATCCGCTCAGGTGTCCCCCAGGGCTCCATCCTGGGATCGCTACTCTTCTCAATCTACCTAAACACCCTACCCAGTGCTTGCACTGGTAGAATTCTGTTATATGCAGATGATGCCATCCTCTTTGCCACCCACCACAACCCCAACGCCCTCCAGGACTCCCTACAACTCGCCTTCAATGATGTAGAAACCTGGTTCAAAGAGCAGCGACTTGTCATCAATCTCAAAAAAACCAAATCTGTGCTGTTTGCCCACCCTCAAAACAAAGCCAGTAACTTCCCACTACACATCCTCCCCAGCTCCAAGCAACCCCTTAAACTAGTCTGCTCGTATAAGTACCTTCTGATCCCAAGGTACTTGTACGAGTGGACTAGTTCAAGAAGCAAGCTGCTTCAGCAACTGGGCCGTGTCCGGTTCACTTTACCCATCGAGGAAGGATTTTGACCATGGGTGGCCCTTTGTTTGGGTGGAAGTGCAGTCCTCCTAGAAGCATAAAAAGAAGCAGGCCCATTCCTGATCCTTGCGGGGTTCTCAGCACCACTCGGTCTCGAGGTCACCCTCTGCAAGGTCTGCCACAAAATCCTCTGTCTCTGGGAGTTGGAGGCCCTCACTGACACCATCGGTGTCACAGGGGCCTCTGGTACTAGGATGTCAACGTCTTGGGCCAAGACCCCCCCATCTGTTTGTAAGTGGGGACTCTGATGGGCAGTTCTACCATTGGGCAGCTCTTACAGAGCAGTGGGTGCAGCGCCTGGCTCATTTGTGTCTGTCGGCGGAGCCAGTCCCTGGTCTTCTTGGCTGGTGGAACTGGAGCTGCAGGTGGGGCCCTCAAGTCGGGTAGAGTGTTTGGTTCCAGCAACAGCCCCGGGCCCTTGCCGGTGACAGTGCCACTGAATCTTCCTGGACATAAGTCTCCACCACTCATTCACGCTAATGGGAATAGCGCCGGAGACACTAGGACCCAGCGGGAGCAAACTTTTTTGCTGGACGGTCGGCGCCAGAGGTGGAGCCATGAGAAACGGCACCGCGAGCCTCCACTCATGCGGTAATGACTATCTCAGCGTCAATCCTCCTACTGCCTCAGTTCCCTTTTTCCCGTCGTCGAGTGCGCTTCAGTGACGACGTCGCTCACCTGCTGGGAGTCAAACTTCAAACCTAGCAGCATAGTTTTCAATTTTGTTGTTTTGTAGTAATATCTCGAATAAGTATCACTTAATTTATTCTTATTTACAAAGAAGTCTCAGCCTACTTTGACGGAGTCGACCATGAGCGGGTCAGGTGACGGTAGGGAGACTTCGTATGAAAGCTGTTCAGTCAGCCGGGCTGGGTCTGGTCCGCCTGCCTTCTCCGGAGGGGTCTGACAATGGTCAGTCCAATGCCGAGGCGGGCAGTCCTGCCAACATAAAATAAACGTCGCATTCTCGGCATCGTTCGGCCTCGAGCTCTTCTTTGGCCCACAGGTCAAAAAAGAGAAGGCATCACTCGAGGTCGCCCTCTGATATGTCTGCACGTAGACGGTCAGTTATTGGAGCTAGTTGCCGGTCTCCTCCTTCAGAGTTGCCAGCTTCTGTTTCTGGTAGCCAACGTCTTCGACATTGGAGCCCTATCCCGCCCTTTGGTAGGTCTTCAGATGAGCAGTTTCATCAGTGGGCTGCTCTTATGGAGCAATGGGCTCTGAGGTTGGTCCAGCTGCCTGACCCGGTCACTCAGGGGACTTCAGGCTTCTTGGGAGACCAGGTAGGGTGGTTGAGCCTCCCTGGTCGCGCAGCACCGTCTCCGATGCCGTCGACTACGCGCTTAGGTGTTCCCCCCTCCATATGGCTGCGGCGCAGGGGGCCACACCAATGCCTCTATCTCCTGCTCTTCTTCCTCCTTTCTCCTCAAATACTGTTTTCGAGTCTTGGGATGTTTTGGCACCCTTCGCATCAATTGCAGCTCGAGGCGCCATCTTGACGTCGATCGTCTGTCAGCGCCATCCTCAGCGCCGTTGAGTTACTTGGCGCGTTGCACTTTGTCAGTGCAGCGTGGCGTTGTGGCGCCGCCTGGCCCCTCAGCACTGTCTTCGGTGCCGTGTGGTTCCTTGGCGCCGTGCACTTTGTTGGCGCCGTGTGGTTCCTCGGCACCATGTGCTTTGTCGGCGCCGTGTGGTTCCTCGGCGCCGTGCCTTTCTGTGGCGCCGGGGGTTCTTACAGTGTCGTCCACCTTTCAGGACTCCTTCTTTAACCCTTTTCCTTCCTCATTTCCCTCTGATTTTCACTCCTTTCCTGTCCATGCAGTCCCTCCTGGACTGTCAGGAGATGACATTGAGCCTGACCCAGACCTTAGGCTGGGTGATGAAATGGAAGGAACAGTATCTATTCCTGTGGCAGAGCCTGTGGTTGAGGACCTGTCTTTTAAGTCTCTGCTGAAAAACTTGATTTCCACTCTTTCTCTCCAAACTACAGACATCGATCCTGGGAAATTGCTAAGACTCCAATACCTCCATGTCCCGGAGATCCCTATGAATTTGACTCCTCCGGTACAGCCTTCCTTTGAGACACTGTCTCAAATGGTATGGAATAATCCTGCACTCATTCCTTCGGTGGCTAAATCCATAGACAGGAAATACTCAGCCCCAAAGGATCGACCCATTTAGGCGTCCCAAGCCTTTGCGGATCCTATTGTAGTTTTGGTAGAGAATGATAAGGTCGTCCTTCCCCAGACTACTATAGCCAGACCTATTAACAAAGAATCTTGTAAGATAGACACTTTAGGTAAGAGGGTCTTTGCTGCTTCCACCCTGGGTATGCGTATTGCCAGCTACCAAGGCTATTTCTCTCAATATGAGTATATCCTTTGGCACTCACTCAGACAAATGGTTGAAGCTCTACCGGAATCGGACACAAAGTCAGAGCTACTTCAAACCATTACCAGGGGTATCGAATCCAACAATCAGCAGGTTAAAGCGGCTATGGATGCTTTCGATACTGCTTCCCGAGCAGCGGTGGCTGGCATTTGTACCCGCCGTCATTCCTGGCTGCGCACTTCAGGTTTCATGAATGACGCACAGCAGCAGGTAATGGCGTTGTCTTTTGATGGTGTGTATCTCTTCAGCCCTCAAGTAGAACAGGCTCTAGAAGCTGCACAAAAGACTAGGTCAGCCATTAAGTTGGCTCGACCGCCTCCTGTCCCCTCTCGAGGGGGTGTTAATAAACGCCAGTTCCATAACCGTCAGTTTTTTCGAGGCAAAGGCAGAGGAAGTTTTCATAAAAACCAAGCCCCCCAGCCTCAAAAGAAAATGCAACAGAAGGCGCAAGCACCCAAAACACCCAGCGCCGCCTTCTGAGTTGTTGGCCCAAGCCCCACCTCAGCTGCCCGAGGTGGACTCTTCCTCAGTGGTGGGAGGTCGTCTGACGCACTTCTACAATCAATGGAAGTCCATAACCTCAGACAAATGGGTCCTCCGGATAATCCGCAAGGAGTATTCACTCAATCTTGTGGAGACCCCTCCGGATCGTCCTCCCAAATGACAGCCCAAGCTGTCAATCCTTCAGTCAGACCTTCTTGCCGCCGAGATCCAGGGCCTTCTGCACAACAGGGCAGTAGAGGTAGTTCCACTGCATCAACGGAACACAGGGTTCTAGTCCCATTACTTTCTGGTTCCAAAGAAAACCGGGGGCATGGGCCCCATTTTGGACCTCAGAAAACTAAACAAATTTCTGCCCAAGGAGAAATTCAAAATGATCTCACTAGGAACCCTGTTACCTTTGCTTCATCAACACGACTGGTTAGCCTCCCTAGACATGCAGGATGCTTACCAGCACATTTCTATTCACCCAAAGCATCACAAATTCCTAAGGTTTGTAGCTCTGGAACAGCATTATCAGTTAAGTCCTGCCCTTTGGGCTATCCTCGGCGCCACGAGTTTTTACAAAGTGTTGTGCAGTTCTCGCAGCGCATCTCAGAAAGATCAGAATACAAGTGTTCCCTTATCTGGACGATTGGCTTCTGGCAAGCCCTTCCAGGCAGGGAACTCTGGACGCTGTAGCCATGGCTTCACACTTTCTCACGTCTATGGGAGTCCTGCCAAACCTCAAAAAATCGCAGATGCAGCCCTCCCAGAGACTCCTTTTTATAGGAACTCTTCTGGACACCTCCTGTGCGAAGGCTTTTCTTCCAGAGGACAGGAGGAGCGATATCCTTCAGATGGCCCGTCACATCGGAGAGAGCAACTTGGTTCCAGCTCTCTCGATGCAACGGATGCTAGGTCTCATGGCATCCTCGGTGTTCACTGTACCCCTAGCTCGCCTTCACATGAGAACTTCTCAGTGGCTGCTCAGTACCCAGTGGTCCCCGACCACTCACCCGCAGTCCTTTCTCATCAAGGTGACGGAACCTCTAAAGAGGTTGCTCACCTGATGATTGCAGGAGAACAATCTCCTAGAAGGATATCCCTTTGCTCCTCTGGATCATCAGATTTCCATTACCACAGACGCATCCCTGATGGGGTGGGGGAGCTCACTGTCAGGCTCTCCACACTCAAGTTACGTGGACTCAGGTCGAGTCCCAGCTTCACATAAATGTCTTAGAAATGAGAGCCGTCCTTTATGCGGTCCGAGCTTTGAAGGACATTCTCTGTCACAAGAACATTCTCCTTCAAACGGACAACAAAGCAGTGCTGTATTAATCAACGAACAGGGCGGTGCTCACTCTTACCCCTTATGCAGAGAAGCGATCAGAGTGTGGGAATGGTGCTTGCAGCACAAGTCTCTAATTCAAGTGGTATACCTGCCAGGGGTGCAGAACGAACTGGCAGATCACCTTAGCAGAACAGAGACAGATCCTCACGAATGGTCTCTCGACTCAGCTGTAGTTCAGTCAACATTCGCAGAGTGGGGAACTCCAGACCTGGACCTTTTTGCATCCCCACTCAACACAAAACTGCCTCTCTTCTGCTCCAGAAATCCAGGGCCTGGCATTTTCTGTCAGGATGCATTCAGGCTGCAGTGGACAAAATGCTTTCTATACGCCTTTCCGCCTCTTCCTCTAATTCAGAGGGTACTTCTCAAGTTCGAATCCAAGGGGGACAAAATTATCTTCATTGCTCCCTTCTGGCCTCGACAGATATGGTTTCCACTACTCAACAGTATGTCAGAAACTCCTCGAAACCACTTCCCTTCAGGCGAACCTTCTGACTCAGGGGCCTGTGGTCCATCCCAATCTGAGGTCGCTTCACCTTCACGCTTGGCTCCTGAAGAGATAGAAGTGAACAGGTTCAATGTCTCGCAGGGTTTCAGATATTCTTCTGGCTGCGCGAAGCCAGTCACTAGGAAAACTTACACAGCCAAATGGAAGCGTTTTTCGCTGTGGTGTGCAAAATCCTCTTTAAATCCTTTTTCCTGCCCACCAGATAAAATTTTGGAGTACCTCTTAGACCTTTCAAATTCAGGTCTGCAGTACTCTACAGTCAAAGTTCACCTTTGTGCCATTTCAGCTTATCATGAGCCGGTACTTTCCTTGTCACTGGCTCAGTTACCTGTAGTTAAGAGGTTTCTTAAGGGAATTCTGCATACCAGACCTCCTATAAGATGTCCAGTCGCAGCCTGGGACATTAATCTTGTGCTAGACATGCTCACTCTGAAACCTTTTGAACCTCTGGCTACCTGTGAGCTAAAATTTCTCACCTGGAAAACAGCCTTCCTGGTGGCCATTACCTCAGTCCACAGGGTCTCTGAGATACATGCCTTGGTCACAGACCCTCCATATACTGTGTTCCATAAAGACAAAGTAGTCCTTAGAACCCATCCTAAATTTCTTCCTAAGGTTGTTTCGGAATTCCATCTAAACCAACCTTTGGTCCTACCCTCTTACTTTGCGGACTTCCAAAATGAAGGAGAACGTTCTCTTCATTCCTTGGACGTCAAGAGAGTTTTGCATTTCTATCTAGATAGAACAAAAGACTTTCATAAAGCTCAACAACTGTTTGTTTCCTTCAGCAAGACCCGGCTGGTTCAACCTGTCGCTATCAGATGTATCTCAGCATGGCTAGTGGCATGCCTTCGCCACTGTTATTCCATGGCGCAGGTTAAGCTGGAGGGCAGAGTGTACACTCACTCTACTAGGGCGGTCGCGGCATCTCTGGCGGAAATCCACAACGTACCCATTGCAGATATTTGCAATGCGGCTACCTGGAGCTCAGTGCATACTTTCGTTAAACACTATGCCCTGGATGTCCATGCCAGACAAAATCTTTCCTTTGGCAGAACCATCCTTAATGGACTTCTGTCCTAAAGCTGTGAGCTCTTGGTCTCTCCTGCTGCCCTCTTGGGGGATTATTAGCTTGGTACTCTCCCATTAGTGTGAATGAGTGGTGGAGACTTATGTCCAGGAAGATATGGAAATTACGTACCTACCGTAATTCTTGATCTTCTTGGACGAGTCTCCACCACTCATTCACACGCCAACCCTCCATCCCCCGAGCTCACCTCGGTTGTTGGTCTTCACTCCCTCAATCTTTAGGCTGTGAAGACTTCTTTGTTGACCCATCTTATACGGGTCTTCCGGACTATCTTATATCTGTTTTTTGGTTAGGCTATCCTTCTAGGTTAGTTACACTGCACCTCCTCAGAAAAAAAGGTACTGAGGCGGTTGGAGGGTCGACGCCAAGATAGTCATTACCGCACGAGTGGAGGCTCGCAGTGCCGTTCCTTGCAGCTCCACCTCTGGCACCGACCCTCCAGCAAAAAAGTTTGCTCCTGCTGGGTCCTAGTGCCTCCGGCGCTATTCCCATTAGTGTGAATGAGTGGTGGAGACTCGTGCAAGAAGATCAAGAATTACGGTAGGTACGTAATTTCCATTTCCTGTCCCACTGGCCACACCATTATTCAGGGTCACTGTGATGGGATCAGCTGCAGTACCATTGCCAGTCACATCGGTGCCAGTTGGGTCATTGTCGATGTGGTCGGCACCGATATTGATGCATGGTTTAGGCCTTTCTGAGCCTGGTCTAGCACTGGTTCCAGTGCCACCCATGGAGTTTTGGATCTTCCTTTTCTGGTGCTGCCTCTTGCACCAGACCCTCATCCTTTGGGGCCAGTATCACCAATGTTGCCAAGGCCATATTCTTGATTAGAGGACTTACAATCCACCCACTTTGTGACCCTGCCTCCGGGGAGGATATGGAGGGAGACGAGTCTGACCTCGACCTCATCATTTCTGAGGGCTGTGGCGGAGACTGTCTGTAGCCCAGACTCTTCAGACCAAGGCCCTTCTTCTGTTCCACAGAAGGATCTAGCTTTGCATGGAAACCTTCAACCATCGACCTAGGTAGACATCTCCATCTGCAGTGATTAAATGGTTCTGCCATGCTGGTTAATTTAGTTCCTCCTACTCCACCCCCATTTGAAACCGTGTCTGATGCAGTCTAGAACAGATTTGCCTCCATCTCTTCTGTCTGCAAGCAGACAGGAAATACACTGCCCCTAAGGATAGACCAGTGTATGATCTTTCAGGAATCAATTTTAACCATAGTGTCACACTTATAGGTCTGAGCCAGAGGCACTAGAACCCTGTGGGAGCCTGAGCTTTTCAGGAGGGCTGGCGCCAAGATAGGCTGTGCACACGCGTGGAACCACAAGACTGGCTTCTGCTGCATGGCTTAACTTAGCACCAGCCCTCAACTGCCTCAGTTCCTTTTTTCCCACTGTCAAGTGTACTTCAATTATGATGTCTCTCACCCGCTATGAGTCAAAACTTCAGGTTTATACAATGACAGCATTCAGATTTTTCTGGCTTTAAGCCCTCACCGTCTAGTCACACTTCTGGGTTCTACGCCAGAGCCACTAGGACCCCACGGCAACCACAAATCTTCAGGAGGGTTGTCGCCAAGATAGGACCACACATGCGTGGCACCGTGAGACTGGCTCATGCTGTATAGGCTATCTCGGCGTCGACCCCCCAAACGCCTCAGTTCCTTTTTTCCCACCATTGAATGTGCTTCAATGACAATGACACTAACCCGCCGGGAGTCAGAACTTCACGTCTATAGAACAGCAACTTTAGTCATTCAGTTTTGTTAGATTTATTATTTATTATTTTTTTTAATTTTTATTTTTTTACACAATTCTCTTTATTTCCTCCTGGCCGGAACTCTCTCGGGCCACTCAACTCACCAGAGCTGCTCTACCACCCACTGTGACCCCTGCCTTCTTCAAGGACATTACTGTTACCCCGAGCCGGAGGGAGCAGAGCCCAGGACGACCGAAGGGCAGAGGCGGGGATCCAGTGTTGGGCGTGTGGCAGTTGGCACTGTGAGGGCTATCGCCCATCCGACAGAAGGGTTTGTGTTTCATGTTTGTCCCTGAGTTCCCCTACACCCTCCTCCAAGCGTGGCATGCTCTGATTCCATGCGCATGGTAACCCTGCCGGTGTCAGCCACGCTCGACCCCTGTGCGCTTGGTCTGCATCCTGTAATGCCTCTGATCACCATCAGAGGATGCCGGACAGCCCAGGGCCTTCCCCCCCCGGGAGAAGAGAGCAGTCCATCGGATGCTCAATCCTCTCCCTCCCCTGTTGACCTCGGCACCCGAGTCCGCTCGCAAACCCAGGTCGCCGGTGTGATGCGAGGTGTGGCATACAGCACCTCAACCCTCAGTGCCACCGGGCTAGCTTATTATTATTCTTTATTATTTAAAAAGAAAATAATTTTTTCTCAGCCCTACCCACTGTGACGGATTCGACCATGGACAGTCTTCGTGACGGCAGGGATGCTTCTGTGGAAGGTTGCTCTGGCCGCGGGTCTGTACCTGATCCACCTCCCCCTCAGAAGGAAGGTTCTGTTGATGGGCAGTTCTGTGTTCAGGAGGGAGGACAGCCTTACTGTAAACACAAAAAGAAGCAGGCTCATTCTCAGTCCTGGTCGGGGTCACAGCACCGCTTGGTCCCAAGTACTTCCTCTTCCTGTAGGAAGGGGAAGAAATGATACTGCTTGAGGTCGCCCTCTGTGATGTCTGCCATGAGGTTCTTGATGTCCCAGAGTAGAAGGCCTTCATCAGGGCCATCAGTGTCTCCGGTGATTTCTGCACATGGAAGATTGAGGTCTCAGGGCCCAGTGTTCCTCCCTGTCTACTTGTGGTGACTCCGATGGCTAGTTCTACGACTGGGCCACTCTTATGAAGCAGTGGGTGCGGCGTCTGGCTCACTTGCCTCTGCTTGCAGACCTAGCCCTAGACCCTTCAGGGATAGTGGCCCTGGAAATGAGGGCAGGGCCTTCAGTCCGGGTAGAATGTTTGGCTCCATCAATGTCCCAAGAGCCCTTGGCATATCCTAGTGCACCCCGGCCATCACAGATTCTTTCAGTTTATTGTGCTGGATCAGCGTTACCAGTTCAGAGTTCTACCCTTTGGGCTATCCTCGGCATCTTGAGTCTTTACAAAGTGCTTAACTGTACTCGCGGCACACCTAAGAAAACTTGGATTATGAATTTACCTTTACTTGGATGACTGGCTAACAGCGAGTCCATCCAAGTGAGAAACGGAGCAAGCAGTGGCCACAGCCTCTCACTTCCTTACCTCCATGGGTGTTCTGCTGAATCTGGAGAACTCACAGCCCCAACTTTTCAGTGACTCCTATTCATTGGAGCCCTTCTGGACACCGCCAAAGCCTGGGCCTTCCTTCCACAGGACAGGTGAAAAGCAATTCAGCAGATGGTGCACCACATAATGGAGCCCAAACAAAATACGTCCACTCCATGCAGTGCATATTGGGCCTGATTGGCTCCTCAGTGTTCACAGTGCCCATGGCTCATCTACATATGAGAATAACTCAGTGGATGCTCAGTACACTGTGGCCACAAGCATCGCACCATCAGTCTTATGCCATCAAGATGACAAAACCTTTGGTTTTGTTACATGCGTGGTGGACAGTGGAGGAACGCCTCCTCCAGGGATTTCCCTTTTTTCCAACTGGAGCCTCAGATGACCTTCACAATGGATGCCTCCCTGTTGGCGTCATCAAGGCATAGATCAGCAAGCATAGGAAAACCAGAAGTAGTTGTAAAATTTGCAATAAGTGTTTTATTATTAACAACAGTAAATTTAAAAATGAAAATTGTTCAGTATAACCATTTACAATGGCAGTACAAACATAGACAGCAAAGTCCTTTTTCTTCTCAATTTCAGATCTCAGTCTTTCTCTGTCTCTATTGCAAAACATTGCAGCTCTTTTTTATAAGTCTTTGCAGGAGCTCGTTAAGAAGACAGCATGCTTCTCACACAATGTTCTTGCCAGTTTCAGCAGGTGCAGCAAAAAGAACATTGTGACCCAGAACTGACCTCTTGTTTACATCTCTGGAAAAGGGTTAAAAAACTACATTTCAGGTTAAACCCTTGAGTTCCAAATAGCTTTTTACAATCATTTCAACATTATAACTATGTACAGTTTTAAACAAAGGGATCCTAGTATCAGTGACATTTCCACATAAAGATTCACATATATTTTTATACCTGCAGATATGCAAGGGGAAGAAAAGACAGAACAGCAAGTGAGGGTAGAGAGATAGCAAGAGGCAGAGAATTGCAAGACCGTCAGCCATAAGGCAATTTTTGTGGGGGTAGGAAGAAATAGGCTGTTGGTTAAATAGGATCTGCAGCTTATCCTCTAGGTAGGGAAATGGGCAGACTAGGTGGGCCAAACGGTCCTTGTCTGCCGTCAAAGTCTATGTTTCTATGTCTATGTCAGGGTGATCAGGTCCTACTTTACACAAGAAAATTTGGTTGCACAACCAGACAGAGAAGAGACAGAAAAGGAGAGGATAGAACAGACCCTTGCATTTAAACTCTTTCTGCATAACAACTGGGACAGAGCCGTATTCAACCCTGTCACATACCCCCCTCCTTAAGAGGGAACCTGTTTTACAAAAACAGGTTTCCAAAACTTTCTAGTAATTCTCATCTAACGTAAGCATGTAACCTTTGCAGTTCTGTGCATATGCAGTATCCTTTCTACCATAACAACAGTACAGCAAATAGTGAAGTTTAAACTCACACATTTGTTTTTTAGCCTTCTGAATTCTCAATTCTAGAGCCATATCTAGACAGAAAATCAGCATTGCTATTCTCTTTCCCAGATTTGTGCATCACTTTAAATTTAAATGGTTGCAGTGCCAGGTACCACCATGTGATTCTGGAATTTTTATCCTTCATTTGGTTAAGCCAACAGAGAGGATTGTGATCTGTTACAAGTACAAAGTCAGCTCCTAGTAAGTAAAACTTAAGGGACTCCATGGTCCACTTTGCTGCAAGGCATCCCTTTTCAGTGGTGGAGTACATTTTCTCTCTGTTGTGCAATTTCGTACTTATGTATAGAATAGGATGTTCTGTAATACTCAGGTATTCATAACTTTCTGCAGTAAGCCTTCTAGGTAGGACTGCTCGGAGAGAATAGAACACATGCAAATTATGGAATTATTTGCACAAGACAGCTTTTCAAATGCTGCCATGTACTAACTGCCAATGTTCTAAACTCCTCAGATTTCACTCTTCGCCTGAAAAGTCTGGTCGCTCAGAGTGTCGCTTGCTTACCTTTCATCTACATGAAGAAACTTATAAATATGAATATAAGTATCCTTTTATTTTCATTTGCTGCCTTTTACCGAGTGTTTTTTGTTATTAACTTAGTTTAGCGCTAGTTAGTTTTGTTTTTCCCAGTTCCTCTCGGTTCGGTATAACTGTGGGGGAACCGGGTTCGTTTTACTGTTAGTCGTGGTTTTCTGACTAAAAAAATCCCTTAGTTTCTAATTTTTATTTAATAAAAATTGGTATTTTGTAACTGATAACTGTGGTTACCGAACCGCTAATTCCAGTTCCCTTTTTTCTTATCATTTCGATTTTCCCGGTTCCTTTTCGGCTCTGGAACTGACCGCAACTGCTAATTTTTGTTTTAAAAACTTTATTGTTTAACGGTTACTGTTTTTCTCTATTTTTTTTGACAAAAAATGTCAGAAAAACCTAAAAAGAAAACTGGTGAGCCTGGTTTTAAGAACTGTACTCAATGTGGGGACGTTTTTGCCAAGGCAGACAAACACAGTTTGTTTGTGGCCTGCCTGGGCAATGAGCATTTAAAAGAGGAATTTGATATATGTAAAACATTCCCAGAGAAAACTGTTGAGAAACGCCTGGAACAGCTAAAAAAGAAGCTTCCTCAACTTAGGGGTCCCTCTGGCTCTGACCAGCCGATACCCCCTGCTAATGTGGGTGAAACCACATCTATTATTGCCTCTACCTGGGACGGGTGGCAAGGGCACAAAGAGGGCTAGGGAACCGGCTGACACCCTGGTCCCCTCTAAAAAAGCCAAGAAACTTAGGCACACCGAATCCCTGCCTTCTAAACTGGGGACTTCTGTGTCTGGCCTTGCAATGCCTTCGCCTCAGGAAATTGCTCAGGCATTTAAAATCATTCTGGCCTTACAGAGTACTGCTACTCCTCCAAAACAGCCACCTGCCCCGACCCCGGGTACCCAGGCTGGCAGTTCAGGTAAATCTTCCTTCCTAGAGGAGGAAGATTATGGGGAATGTGAGGAGGATTAGTGGAACCTATTGAGCCCGAGGTATCCCCTGAGCAGGAGTTTGGTCCCCCCCCCAGGGTATCTGAGGACTACTCCTTTCGTTTCTCTTTTGTTCAAATGGTGGCTGATGCCTTGGACATCACCACTACAGAAGAGATTGAGGATGAGGAAGAGGTTGAATATCTGGAAAAGATGGGGTTAACCCCCACCAAAACTCTCCTCCTCTCTGTGAACATGTTTTCGAAGAAGGATGCATTAAAAATCCTTCAGACTCCAAATTCTCTCCCTCCCCTTGATAAGAGGATGGACAGAAAATACCAAATGGATAGAGAAGGGACAGAGTTCCTCTTTTCCGATCCTGACCATCAGGGTGTTGTGCAGGCGGCTGCCTGCGATAAGGCTAGAGTCCCTCTGTCTTCACATCCTCCAGACAAGGACTCTAGAAAAATAGACAGTATGGCAAAGAATGGGTACCTGTCAGCCTCTTTGGCCATTCGTCAAGCAAATTTTCAGGCCCATGCTACGCACTACCAAAAGTCACTGTGGCAGTCAGTTTTGGCCTTGGATCAGAAAGCCCCCTCGCCCCTGTTAGATGACCTGGCTGAAACTGCCAGGTTTGGGTTGGAGGCAGCTAAATATCAAATCTTCCCTTGCCAATCTTCACCATTCATTACTGCTGGGTGTAAGCCGGCGGTATGCACCCGCTATGGGAGATTTTTTTTTTTTTTGAGGGAGGAGTCAGCGCCGATGGCACCGCCCACGAGAGCGACGCATTACGTGGTGCGCAAGGGGCACTGCAGACTCCTCCTCCATCCCAGTACTGTTTCTTCCGCCGTCAAGGCTGCACCTGCTGTGCATGTGAGGAAGTTTTTTTAGTGCGCGCCATTAGGCCTAGTTCGTTTAAGTCGACTCCTGCATCCCAGTTTTACATCCTGATGCCATTGAAGACGGTAAGACCATTTCATTTATTTTATTTTCGACGGCGCTGGGAGCTTTTCTGTTTATTATTTAATTTCGCATCATGTCTGATTCGGGGGCCAATGGTAAATCCAAGGCGGGCTGTGCCCCTATGCATTGGTACCCTTACGGCCAGCAGTTTTGTGTCATGGACTGGCATGATGTTTGTCTTCGGTGCCTGGGACCCAACAATGATATGGACCACTGCGACACCTGTTTTTCCATGGACTGCCATGTTTTGGAAATGCATTTATTTTAAAGTCGGCAAGGCTCTGCCAACTTTTGGAGGACGACGTCGCCCGCGGGCTTCTCAGGCTGGCTCTCTTGACCCTTCCTCCATGTTCCCTCCCAGGTCTATACAGCCCGGCGAAGAGGGAACCTCTTCCACTTCCAGCCTTGCCGAGGAGGAGGTTTCTTCTTCTTCGGTGCCGGAGGAACAATGTTTTCTCTCCCGGGGTCGCATCATTGGCACCATCCCGGAGGTGCAGGCTCTCCCAATGTCAACGGCCTCCAGTTGTGGGGCCCGGCATTGGTGGACCCTCGATGCCGCTTTGGTTTCCAGCAGGGGGCTCAGGTGGCACTGCTGGCGATGCTGCTTTGGGTTCCTGCGGCGCCTGGGACTTGGGTGGTGCCGTTCACAGTGCCCTTGTGGTTCCTGGCACCATCCACGGGGGGGGGCTCGAGCAGCGCCATTGACATTGTCACGGCCTACGTCAGTACCGCTCCTGGTGCCATCGCAGGAGAGGTTCCTGGGGTTGCCTCTCTGGAGGTCACTCTGCTTGACTCCCCTTCAGGGGAGGATGACTCAGAGGTGGACCTGGACTGGCAGCCTGAGTCTTCTGATTTGGAACTCTCTGTAGGCCGCTGTGTCAGGCGCCCAGTGTTCCTCTCCCCGAGTCCCCGGAGCAGGTTCGCCTTGAGGGTCCCATGGCTAGGGATGGCCTGGGACCTTCTGCGGCTGATCCTTCCGGGATTCATGAGAGGATGCCTCTTCCTGAGAGGGCCCAGGCAGCTGCCATCTCTGGTGCTGCTGAGGCTCTTCAGGAGGGGCTGGAGAGCCCTGCTTCTGTGACCTCCCTCCAGAGGCTAACGCAGCAGGGACCTACTACACTGGTGTCGAGGAAGAGGGCTGCTTCAGAGTCTAAGTGGATGAGAGGTCAAGGTGAGGAGAAGCGATGCATTCCCACTGCCTGGAGGGGTGTGGGGAGGAGTTGTAGCGCTGAACCCCATCTTTCTCTCCAAGTCTTCAGAGTGCCTTCTAGTGGCGGTACTGAGGGTTGCCCATCTGGACACACGCAACCTCAGTCGCATCACAGGGGAGATTCCTCTTCTCAGCTGTTCCAGAGTTTGCCTTCACAGGTTACCTCTTCGCAACCTGGCACGATCTCAGGGTCCCCAGTCTTGGTGGCATTGCTTCCTGGATCTAAGAGCCCTGGCAGAGGCCAGGCATGTGCCCTTAGGTGCCCCTCTGCCATCCCTCTGCAGTCAGCCCCGTTAACTTGGGAGACATTCAGAGCTACTGCGGCGGCCTTCTCTTCGTACGTTAGGGCCATGGACGAACAGGTTTTCCGCCTCCCCCACCACCACAGAGGTCTTCTGAACATTCGAGCTCCACTTTCTCCTCGACTTCCTCTCCTGAGGAAGAGAAACCTTCTGTCCACCTCTCCGATGACGCTGATTTCACCGAATATCAGTGGTTCCTTTTGAGGTTGGTTTCGGAGCTTCGTATCTCCTACATCCGCAGGGACAATAGTGGCAGATGTATGCATTCCTCAGCAAATTCAGCACTCGCCACCTCGTGGTGCCTTCTTGGCCGATCCCCTTCCAGGAGGCGTCTGTCTTCACCTGGCAGTCTCCAGCGCCCCTTCTCCAGCCCCCACAGACTGCAGGAGACATTATTGTGCTCCCCATGAGTCTCTAGGTTCTCTACCTCACCCACCTTCGGGCTTGACATCCCTAGACACTCCTTCCGGGCCTCTGTGCCTGGCACATGACAGACCCCCGGATCCGGATTCTGCTGAATTTGATCAGTGGGGGCGAAGAGTCTTCTCTTCAAGTCGTGTGTTGATGTGCATAGGTTCACATCAGGCACACCACGGTGCCTACAACAGGCATCTGTGGTCGATGCTAGCACAGGTTCTGGCATCTATGCCTGATACGGAGCAGTCTAGACAAGCCATTGCCCTCTCTGCACAGGGTCTGGAGCTTGGAAGGCACCAAGCGAGGGCATCTTACGACGCCAATGAGGTGGCTTCCAGACTAGCAGGGACAGCGATCTGCATTAGGCGGACAGAATGGCTTTGTCTGTCCAGACTGTCACCCATTGTCCGGCGTAGGATGACTGCCTCCGCTTTCCGGGGGATCTGCCCGTTCTCCCGCAGGGTGAGGAGGATACTTCAGGGGTGCCATCTGTCCCCCTGGCCACGGGGTACACCCCCTCACCCTCAGCAACCTTAGACTGCCTCAGTCTGTTGGTTAGGTCTCCCCCTCCTGCTTTCCTCCAGTAGGAGGCTGAGGGGGATCTATTCCCTCAGGGCCAAAATTCAGGCCCCCTTTGGGGGGGGCTTGGTACTCACCCAGCAGTAATGAATCGTGAAGATTGACAAGGGAAGATATGAAAATTAAGTGCCTACCGTAATTGTTGATCTTCTCTTGTATCTTCACCATTCATTACTGAATCCCTCCCGCCTTCCCCTCATGCGCCTAATTTCTTGGGCATCTCCCCTTCTCCTCTGGGGGGCTTCATTCTCTGGTTCCTTGGGACCTTCTGTTCTTTTCTAAAAACATGTAGAAGGATTTGAGGAGGAGATGGGGCGAGCAAAACTTCATCCTGTTCATCTGAGGGAACACTTTCTCATTTCCTGGAAGATTTTCCTTCAGGAACTTCTCGGGCCAGATTAGCTCAATCTCCGGACATCGGGGTTGGTCTCTTAAACAGTCCTCTAACCCTCAGTCTTCGGACTTATCTGATGTCCCTTATTTTTTGGTAACGCCAGACCAGGGCTAGTCTTGTCTGTTCTAGCCCAATTCAAAAATTATGCTTTGGTTTGGTCCATAAACACTGCCTTCTCAGGAGAGTCAGAAGGAGCGCTTTCTCTATCTCTGTCCACCCTGACAAGAGGTTCCCTCTCTTAGGGCTCCCCCCCCCCGTGCTAGCACAAGTTTGTGTGGTACAGGGGTCTTCTTCCCTTTGCCTAGTTGGGGGCTGTCTTTCTCCAGAACAGAGTTTGCCTTGGAATTCTGTGAGCAATCAGCTTGAGTGAGGGGTAATAGGATATCGGGATGTGTAGGGAAATCTGTTCCTCTCGTCTTAAGCTGTCTAGAAGGTTCGTTTGAGCCATCCAAACCAGTTATATCTGCGGGATCCTTGCTCCCTGCTCAAGATCTGAACTGATAAGCTTCAAGCCAGTTTCACTCTGGATTGTGGCAGTGTTTTCCCTCCACCCAATATTCTCTTCTCTTCCTTTTCTTCCCTTTCCCTCGTTCTTCCTTTCCCTTATCTGTTCCTCCCTCAGAGCCGCCCAAGGAAGGAGGCCCTCCAATCCCTTAGGTAGGATCTTCTCTTTCCTGTCCTCTTTTGGCTTATTCCTTTTTCAGTTTGTTTCCTTTCCTTTTACTATCCCTCAGCTCACTTGCCTCGCTCTTATTCTTCTCTTCTTTTATTTTGCCTCTCCAGCTTACAGAACTGGGATGGAAGAGAAGTCTGCAGTGCCTAACAGCCACCGCTCGTGCACCACGTAGTGTGTCGCTCTCGTGGGCGGCGCAATCAGTGCCGACTCCTCCCTACCCCAAACAAAACCCTCCCATAGCGGGTGCATGCCTCCGGCTTACGCCCAGTGTCACAGACCCACTCAGCAGGTCAGCCCTCTACTCCCAAAGTGCCAACCTCTGAGCATAGAATTGTGAACAGTTAACAGAACAAGGTAATCCTCTTGTCTGTTTTGTGGGTTTGAGTCACCTTAGTCCCAAGTTCTGGAGGGATTCAAACTGATAACCTCTTGTTAGCGCACCCAATTATCAGGCTCAGATAATTCTGTCTTCGGGGGGCCAGATATCTTTGCCTATGGGCACCTAACCAGGTATTACAAAATGAACCCTTAGAACTCTATGCAAGACTTAGAGAACTCTTATCTGTTTCCCAGTTTGGTACCACAATGAGCACACGCACAGTGTCAACTATAACCATCTAAGCTTCACTTACATAAAAAGAAGTTTCAAGGCACACCAGGCAGTTTTTGTTTTTAAAATATATATCTTTACTTTAAAATAGGTAAAATAGGAAAACAGTAAACTACAGAACAAGATATCCCCACACATACAGTCTTAAAAACAAAACAGGTTTAAAAGTGCAAATTCCTACAATCCATACACTCAGACTGGTCTTAGCTAATTGTATTCTTACTTTCTTAATCTTTCAGTGCTTCAATGTTCCTGTTTCTCTCAGTCAGAAAATGAATGTCACTCTGAAAGGTCTGCTCAGTATATTTAAAAGCAGTCTTGAGCCGGCCTTCTCTCTGAGGTCACCTACTCTGCCTTGGTGTATTAAAATTTATATTTTATAGCACAGGATGTCCTACTAAGATATTTAAAATAATAATAGGTGACATAAATGAATCTCCTCTCTTCATGTGACTTGCCAAAACTGGTCTGTGATCTGCTTCACACAGACATCAACGGTTCTTTGATGTAATTCCTGGCTTCCTGGGATGATGGTTCAAACAAATGCATATTGGACTTCCCCATTTAGTCTGGGACCTGCTTCACACAGACATCAAAGTCTCTTTGATGTAATCACTGGCTATCTTGGGAGACACCCCAACACATGCATATTCTCCTTCCTTCATGACACCTAGTGCAAATCAAAGGATTTCCCTGAAGATGTCATGAATGGAAAGTTTATTTCCTGGGCTTCAAAGAAAACTTAACAAAGTAATTGCATTTCAGATACAGTATCTGCAGTTTAAGCTACTTCCTGTACTTTGAACTTATCCCTGGGGGGGGGGTTTGATGTGTCAATTTCAGCAAGACAGCATTTTCTCCTGACAGACACACCCTTACATATTTTATATTGCAGATAAATATCATATTGAAATCAGAACCAGCTGTCCACATGCCACACCCAGCAGTAATGAATGGTGAAGATACAAGAGAAGATCAACAATTACAGTAGGTACATAATTTTAATTTCCAGATGGCTGTTGATACTAATGATACTGCAGCCAGATGGATGACTAACATGGTAGCACAGAGGAGATTTACCTGGCTCAGGGCCACAAATCTCACTCAAGGTACTCAGTCTAAGGCACTGGATTTCCCCTTAGAAAGGAATGTTCTGTTCGGGGAATCCACTGTGGCCTACATGAAAAAGATGGATGAGTACAAGGCCAGTTATAGAAGCAACTCTGCCAAAGAGAAGGCTTCACCATCCACCAGGCCTTATAGAAGGGGAGGCCGGGGCAAGTCCTTCCACACCAGGCCCTTTTTCCAACCAGTGGCCACACCCCAGTATCAGTAGTATCCACAACAGGGGTACTTCAGGGGTAGGGGAAGGAGGGGTTCTAGGTGAGGGTCATAGGCCCAGCCTCAGCCCCAAGCAAAGCAGACACCCTGATACACAGGCCGCCTCCTCCCTCCCTGTCGGAGGCAGACTGTCCCACTTCCTCCGGGCTTGGCTAAACATCACCACAGACAAGTGGGTCCTGGAGGTAGTGGGTGAGGGTCTGTCTCTGGACTTCAAATCCCTGCCTCTTAAAAAAAAAACAGGGGTTTCAGTTCACCCTCCTTAGCAGAAAAGAAACTGCTGGAGGCAGAAGTTCAAAACCTGCTACTGCTAAGGGCAGTAGAACCTGTCCCAACCCCGCTAAGAGGAAGGGGTTTTTCCTCCAGGTACTTTCTCACCTCAAAGAAAAGTGGGGAGTGGCAGCCTATATTGGACCTCAGAGCTCTAAACAAGCATCTGGAAAAAACAAAGTTTAAAATGGTTAACTTTAGCATTGATTCTGCCAAAACTTCAAAGAGGAGATTGGTTGGCATCACTGGATTTAAAGGACTCCTATTTCCTTATCCCCATAAGGGAGTCCCACAGAAAATATCTCAGGTTCAGACTCCCTTCAGGCCATTACCAGTTTTCAGCCCTGCCTTTTGGCCTTTCTTAGGCCCGAAGGGTGTTCACAAAGTGCCTGTCAGCAGTTGTGGCACACGTTCGAAGGCGGGGGGGGTCACAGTATTTTCGTATCTAGACAACTGGCTGGTGGTAGGGAAATCAACTGACCAAGTCACACAGTATCTACAGATCACCCAAGGGCTCCTGGAGTCTCTGGGGTTCCTGATCTATCACAAAAAAATCAGTCCTCATTCCTGCACAAATCCTGTGGTTCATAGGTGGCAGAGATCAATACCCTGCAAGGCAGGGCCTACCTGCCTCTGGATAGGGTCAGAAACCTCCAGCTCATTGCAAAGTCATTCAGCCTGCACAAACACAAAACTGCAAGGCAGTTTCTGCAGTTACTGGGCCATATGGCCACAGCACAGTCCTGGGCTCCAGGTTCCACATGAGAGAGAGAGATCCAGTTCCACCTCAGGGCTCATTGGAGTCAAAGGAAATGCTCTCTTTCAAAGCCCATCCCTGTAACAAGGACTTTGTTGCAAGAACTCCAGGGGTAGAAAGAGGAATCCACTCTAAGAAAAGGAGTTCCTTTTCAGAGAGAGTCTCCCTCAGTTGTTCTCACAACAGATGCATCCCTCCTGGGTTGGGGTGCCCATCTAGGGACTCACATGACCCAGGGCACCTGGTCAGCTGCAGAGTCCCTTCAACACATAAACTTGCTAGAACTCAAGAGCTGTGTTTCTGGCACTAAAAGCTTTTTCAGCATTGGTGCAAGGGAAGGTGGTACAAGTCAGAACAGACAACAATGTCACCACAATATATTACATAAACAAGCAGGGAGGCTCCAGGTCAGGTCTTCTCTGTACAGAAGCCATGAAAATCTGGACCCTGGCATACTCTTTGGTAATATCTCTGGAGGCAATCCATCTGCCAGGAAAGGACAATATCCTGGCAGATGCCTTAAGTCGAATCAACCAGGCCCATCATGAATGGACCCTGAACAGGCAAGTCATGCTGTCAGCTGCTAGTTTTTGGCAGAGGAAATCATGCTTTCAGAGAAAGCAACTGACTAAAAAGCTACAGAATTTCTTACTGATAGATCACTTCTATCTCAGCAGGAGTCAGTGCCTGTTACGATTAAGCAAACAAAATACTTTATTAGAAGCAGGGGGTCTCATTTAAGTAAAAAAAAAGAAAGTCACTGTGTGTTTCTCTGTTTGGGGAAGGGAGCTGTATCAACTTAGTCTGCTAAATAAGGAGCAGAGCAGAGAAGTTAATTGAGGGTGTGGCTTGAGCAGTAGCAAAGCAGCTGTCTCCCATTACAGCTTCCTGCTGCTAGTTTCTAGCAGAGTGAATCTTGCTTTCAGAGCAAGCAGCTGACTAAAAAAGCTATAGAATTGCTTATTAATTGCCCTCCTTCCCAGCCTCCGCCATCCCACCCTAAGCCAGTTCTACTTTCATAACCACTGGATTTGACTGATAACATGAACTTCCTGTTTGGCAGTAGGAAGGGAAGGATCACTGAGACACATTAGTTTCAACAACCTTGAAGGGGAAAAAAATAGCTCTTTCTCCCCTTCCCCCAGCTGCTGGAGGTCTGAGTCCAAGCAAGGAGGAAGGAGACTACTGAAGACTACAGGAAGTTTCTGTTCCAGAACAGGAAGGGCAAGAGTTCTAAGGGTACATAGGCAGTAGGAAAGTAGGTGGAAAAATACGTAGAGGGAGGAGAAAGTAAGCATAAGAAGCAACAGGAGAGGGGACACAAAATAAGTCATGATGGGAGTGGTACAGTGGAATGGCTGTGGGGCAGCAGTGTTCTGGGAGACATTCTGGAGGCTGCAATGCTGCCCTATTTGCAGGCACCTCTCTGGTCTGAGGGAGGAGGTTGCCCATCTACAGGCTGACCTGGCTAGGATTTGTGAAACCTCTTCCCCCACCAGGGCCATCGCCACTACCTCTGAGGCTGCCAAGAAAGAGGAGCGGTTGGACCAAGGTGAGCTAAGGGAGAGAGAGGGTGGTGGAACAGAGGTGCATCCCTCCAGCTGTACCTCTCCACAGTTCATATGCTGTTCTGGTGAATAGTGGTTCCTCTATGGAGGCACCTGCAGTGGAGACCAAGGAGGATGCTGGGAACCTCCACAAAAGAGACCCACAGGAGTGTGGCATGAGACCCCACAGTGGAAGGAAACAACTCCTGGTGGGGACTCAAATCATTAGGGGGGTAGAAGTGGGGGAGGAAGGGGAGACAGAGGTAAGGTGCCTGCCTGGCGCCAAGGCTCAGAGGGACAGGAAGCGAATCCTTGGGATCATGGGAGCAGCCTGCATGAGGGAGGGAGCTGGATGTCATTGTCCACCTAGGGACAAATGACCTGGCTGGGAATGGGATAAGAGCAGTGCAAGACGAGTTTGTAGAGTTGGGAAGGGGCCTTAGACAAGTAGCACATACGGTAACCTTCTTGGAGGTGCTGCATGTCTATGTCAAGGATCATGCTAGGGTACTCTGCACCATGGGATTCAATGAATGGTTGAAAAACTGGTGTGGAGCTCAGGGTTTTGGCTTCATTGGGGACTGGGGAGCCACCTGGAGGGATGCAGGCCTATACTGGCGTGATGGTCTGCATTTGTCCGGGGGGGACCAGGATCTTACGTGATAGGTTTAAATGCTTCATTGGCAAGCATTTAAACTAGCCAAGGGGAGAGGCACTGAAAAGGAGCAGGAAAATGCCAGCCTCCCCCCACAAAACACAGTAATTAGCAAGGTGAACGCCAAGGTAGAGAAGTCATTCGGGAGCAGGACAGGGGTAGATGCAAAAAAAGGCAGAGGCAGTAAGGACATGGATGGGGCTAAAAGGGGTAAGGCCATCAAAAAATGGAGGGTGATGAGTACCAATGCCCGTAGTCTGTGTAACAAGCTGCCTGAACTAGTGGCCTTGATGGAAGAGGGATGCCTGGATATTGTGGCAGTCACTAAAACATGGTATACAGAGAACCATGACTGGGATGTCAACTACCAGGATACACAATCGACAGGAGGGACAGGGAGGGTAAAAGAGGAGGAAGAGTAGCTCTCTATGTAAGGGAAGGGATTAAAGCAGCAGAACTAGAGTAAACATGAAGTAGATGAGTCACTGTGGGTCACCCTGAAGACAGGAAATGGCACCACAATCCGCATGGGAGTTGTGTACAGACCCTCATCTCGGGGGGAAGGAGTGGACAACGAAATGATAGAAGGCATCCTTAAAATGGCAGAAAAAGGAGAGATATTGTTAATGGGGGACTTGAATATGCCAGATGTTAACTGGAGCACCTTTGCTGCAGGCACATCCAGGAGCAGGGTCATTCCTGATGCCCTACAAGGGGCATGCCTCAGACAGCTAGTGTTAGAACCCACTCAGGAGGGAGCAATCTTAGACCTGGTACTCTCAAATAGGGACGGAGAAAGGATCTCGGATTTAGAAGTGGGTAGCCATCTGGGAACAAGCAACCACCAAACAGTGTGGTTCACAATAAACATAGCCATAGAGTCAAGCCATACAAAAGCAAGAGTATTGGACTTTAGGAAGGCTGACTTTGGGAATATGAGAGCGTGCCTCAGAAAAGCACTAGCAAACGGGCAAGAAGGAGGGGTGGAGGAACAATGGGGAATAATCAACACAGCCATCACAGAGGCAACAAATCTTTGTGTGAAGCGAATAAATAAAACAAAACAAAGGAAAAAAACACTATGGTTCTCAAAAGAGGTGGCAGGGAAGGTTAAGGAGAAAAGGATAGCATTCAGAAACTATAAGGAAACACAGAAGGAGCAGGACATAGAACTTTATCAGTTAAAACAGAAGGAGGCAGGGAAGGCAGTCAGAATAGCAAAGGCCCAAACTGAGGAAAAGATAGCTAATTCTGTCACGAAGGGGTATAAAACCTTTTATAGGTACATTAGGGAGCGAAGAAAGACCAAGGGAGGGATACGGAGACTTAATAAAGGGAAGGGAATATGGACAGAGGGTTATAACGAAAACGCAGGGATACTGAATATTTCTGCTCAGTATTCACAACAGAAGAGGAGGGGGAGCTACCTAAACCAAACAAGAGAAATACTCTGGATGGGGGGGGTCGATACCAGTCCACTCACAGAAGATAGGGTTTTGAAAGAACTCTTGAAACTGAGGGTGGACAAAGCAATAGGGACTGATGGAATTCACCCCAGAATTCTAAAAGAACTAGGGGGAGAACTAGTGACACCACTGACTACTCTCTTTAACAAATCATGGAAGGATGGGGTGGTACCTGAGGACTGGAGCAGTGCGGATGTGATTCCACATCACAAAAGTGGGAGCAGGGCAGAGGCAGGAAACTACAGACCAGTTAGTTTGACCTCAGTGGTAGGGAAAAATGATGGAATCTCTTCTGAAGGAAAGAATTGTTGAGTGCCTAGAGGCCAGTGGGGCACAGGACCCAAGGCAGCATGGATTCACAGCGGGAAGGTCGTGTCAGACAAATCTAATAAATTTCTTTGACTGGGTGACCAAAGTAGTAGACCAGGGAGGGGCTGTGGATATGGCCTACCTAGATTTTGGCAAGGCATTTGACATAGTCCTACACAAAAGATTAATATACAAGTTAGCCAGCCTTGGGGTGGGTCCCAGTGTGGTAGCCTGGATAAAAAATTGGCTGGACAACAGGACACAAAGGGTAATAGTAAACAGAGTTCACAGTGAAGAAAGGAGGGTAACTAGTGGGGTACCGCAGGGTTTAGTACTGGGACCGGTCCTCTTTAATGTTTTTATAAGTGACATTGGAGAGCACCTGGAAGGAAAAGTATGGCTCTTTGCAGATGACACAAAAATCTGCAACAGGTTTGATACACAAGGTGGGGTAGAAAGGATGAAAAGGAACTTGGCAAGGTTGAAGGAATGGTCAAATGTATGGCAGCTCAGATTCAATGCAAAGAAGTGCAAGGTAATGCTCCTGGGAAACAAAAACCCATGGTAAGAGTACACAATGGGGGTGAAATACTAACAACAAAAATTGAAAGGGACCTGGGAGTAATTATATCAGATGACCTTAAGGTCGGCAAGCAATGTGAGAAGGCAGTAAGGAGGGCTGGGGGGATACTGGGATGCATAGGGAAAGGCAACAATAGTAGAAAACAGGAAGTTGTTATTCCTCTGTACAGACAGTTGGTGAGACCCCATCTGGAGTACTGCGTGCAGATCTTCCTGGACATAAAGTCTCCACCACTCATTTACACTAATGGGAGTTCACTGGAGGTGCTGGGACCCAGTGGGAGCAACCTTTTTTCAGGAGGGCAGGCGCCTGAGATAGAGCCGCAAGGAAGCGGAACCGTGAGCCCCGGCTCATGCGGTAATGACTATCTCAACGTCGACCCTCCAACCGCCTCAGTTCCTTTTTTCCCGCCGTCGAGTGCGCTTCAGTGACGACGTCACTCGCCCGCTGGGAGTTAAATTTCACCAGCAGCAATAGTTCAGTTTATTGTTTTGTAGGTTAGTTCCATTTAGTACTGATTATATTAATTCTAATATTTGTACAAGAGAAGTCTTCAGCCCTCCATTGACGGAGTCGACCATAAGTGGGTCAGGTGATGATAAGGAGACTTTGTATGAAACCTGTTCAGTCAGCCGGGCTGGGTCCGGTCCGCACCCCTGGGGGGGGGGTCTGGCTGTGGAGCAGTGGGTTCGGAGGTTGGTCCAGTTGTCCGAACCGGTCAGTCTGACACCGGAGCCTTCGGGCCATTCACTTTCGGGTAGGGCGGTTGGGCCTTCCTAGTTGCGTGGTACCTTCTTCGGTGCCGTCGACTCTGCTATCGGATGTTTATCCCCGTCACATGGCTGCGGCGCAGGGGTCCACACCACTGCTTCTATCTCCTGCCATTTTCCCCTCTTTTTCCTCAAATCGCAGATCTTCCTGGACATAAAGTCTCCACCACTCATTCACACTGATGGGATCTACGCCGGAGGTGCTAGGACCCAGCAGGAGCAAACTTTTTGCAAGAGGGCTGGTGCCAGAGATGGAGCTGTGAGGAGCGGTGCTGCGAGCCTCAGCTCGTGCGGCAATGACTATCTCTGCGTCGACCCTCCAACCGCCTCAGTTCCTTTTTTCCCGCCATCGAGTGTGCTTCAGTGATGATGCTGCTCGCCCACTGGGAGTCAAACTTCAAACTAGCAGCATAGTTTTCAATTTATTGTTTTGTAATTTATCTCGAAATAAGTACCGTTTACTTTTAAACTTTACTTATTAAGAAAAAAAAGTCTTCAGCCCTCCATTGACGGAGTCGACCATGAGCGGGTCAGGTGATGGTAGGGAGACTTCATATGAAAGCTGTTCAGTCAGTCGGGCTGGGTCCGGTCCGCCTCTGTCTCTGGAGGAAGGGTCTGACAACGGACGGTCCGATGCCTGGGGGGATGGGCGGTCCTGCGGAAGCATAAAAGAAAATGGTTGCACTCTCGGCACTGTTCTGCCTCGAGCTCTTCTTCGGCCCACAGGTCAAGAAAGAGAAGGCATCACTTGAGGTCGCCTTCTGGTATGTCTGCATATCGACAGTCAGATGTTGGGGTCAGATGCCGGTCTCCTCCTCCGGAGTCACCGATTTCTGTCTCCAGTGACCGAACTCTTCGACATCGGAGCCCTTCCCTGCCTATTGAAAAGTCTTCTGATGAGCAGTTTCATCAGTGGGCCGCTCTTATGGAGCAATGGGCTTGGAGGTTGGTCCAGCTGCCTGGCCCGGTCACTCCGAGGCCTTCGGGGGAGTGGGTAGGGCAGTTGGACCTTCCTAATCGCGTGGCCCCATCTTCAGTGCTGTCAACTCCACGCTCAGGTGTTTCCCCCCCCTCACATGGCTGCGGCACAGGGGGCCACACTGATGTCTTTATCTCCTGGTATTCTTCCTTCTTTTTCTTCAAATTGAAGTCTTCAGGGCCCTGGATTGCTTTTGGCGCTATAGGGGAAGCTCTCGGTGTCGATGTGTGTCTCGGTTCCGATGCGCCTGTCAGCACCATCCTCGGTGCCGATGCGCCTGTCAGTGCCGTGGTCTCTGTCAGCGCTGTGTGCTGGGTTGTTTCCGATAGCGCCATCTCCCTTGCCATCCGCGCCGAGTTCTTCTTCGGTGCCGAGGCTTGGTGCGGTGCTGTCCAGCCTTCAAGGGTTCTAGACTCCGAATCCTTTCTCTTCTTCGTTTCCTATTGATTTTCACTCCTTTCCTGTCCATACAGTCCCTCCGGGGCTGTCAGGAGATGATATTGAGCCTGACCCAGATCTTCGACTGGGTGATGATGTTGAAGGAGCAGGGATCAATTCTGCCGCAGAGCCTGTGGTTGAAGACCTGTCATTTAAGTCTCTGCTGAAAAATTTTAATTCTACACTTTCTCTCCAGACTACAGATATCAATCCTGGGAAGCTTCTGAGACTCCAATACCTACTTGTCCCGGAGATCCCTATGGATTTAACTCCCTCGGTACAACCATCCTTTGAGACGCTGTCTCAGATGGTATGGAATAATCCTGCTCTCATTCCTTCTGTGGCTGAGTCCATAGACAGGATGTATGCTACTCCCAAGGATCGACCCATTTTGGCCTCCCAGGCCTTTGCAGACCCTATTGTAGTCTTGGCAGAGAATGATAAGGCTGTTCTTCCTCAGATATCTACAGCCCAGCCTATAAACAAAGAATCTCGTAAGATGGCCACCTTAGGTAAGAGAGTCTTTGCTGCCTCCACCCTGGGTATGCATATTGCCAGCTACCAGGGCTATTTCTCTCAATATGAGTATGTTCTTTGGCATTCGCTCAAACAGATGGTGGAAACTCTGCCCGCCATAACCAGGAGTAGTGAGTCCAACAACCAGCAGGTTAAAACAGCTATGGACACTTTCGATACTGCTTCCTGAGCGGCAGCAGCAGGCATTTGTACCCACCGTCACTCCTGGCTATGCACTTCGGGCTTCACGAATGATGCCCAACAGCAGGTCATGGCATTGCCCTTTGATGGTATGTATCTGTTTGGACCCCAAGTAGAGCAAGCTCTGGAGGCCACACAAAAGACTAGGTCGGCCATTAAAATGTCTCAACCCGCTTCCACCGCTTCTTGGGGGGGTGTTAACAAGCGTCAATTTCACAAGCATCAGTCCTTTCGGGGCAAGGGCAGGGGAGGTTTTAACAAAAACCAAGCCCCCAGCCTCAAAAGAAAATGCAACAGAAGGCACAAGGGCCCAAAGTGCCCAGTGCCACCTTCTGAGTTTCTGGCCCAGGTCCCACCTCAACTGCCCGAGGGGGACTCTTCCTCAGCGCTGGGAGGACATCTGACTTAGTTCTACAACCAGTGGAAGTCCATAACATCAGACAAATGGGTCCTCCGGATAATCCGCGAGGGGTACTCCCTCAACCTTTCAGAAACCCCTCTGGATCGTCCTCCCAAACGATAGCCCAGGCTGCCAACAATACAGTCAGACCTTCTTGGCTCTGAGATACAAGGCCTTCTGAACAACAGAGCAGTAGAAATAGTTCTGCTGGACCAACGAAATACAGATTTCTACTCCCATTACTTCCTGGTCCCGAAAAAGACCGGTGGCATGCGCCCCATTCTGGAGCTCAGAAAGTTAAACAAGTTTCTTCTCAAGGAAAAGTTCAAGATGATATCGCTAGGGACCTTGTTACCCTTGCTTCGTCAACACGATTGGCTAGCTTCCCCTGGACATTCAGGATGCTTACCGACATATTCCTATATGCCCAAAGCACCACAAATACCTAAGGTTTGTAGCTCTGGGCCAACATTATCAGTTCAGAGTCCTGCCCTTTGGGCTATCCTCGGCGCCACGAGTTTTTACAAAGTGTTGTGCAATTCTTGCAGCGCAGCTCAGAAAAATCGGAATACAAGTGTTCCCCATATCTGGACGACTGGCTTCTAGCAAGTCCTTCCAGGCAAAGAACTCTCGATGCTGTAGCCACGGCCTCAGACTTTCTCATGTCCATGGGAATCCTGCTGAATCTCAAGAAATTGCAGTTGCAACCCTCCCAGAAACTCCTTTTTATAGGAACTCTTCTGAACACCTCCTGTGCGAAAGCTTTTCTTCCAGAGGGCAGAAGGAGCGATATCCTGCAGATGGCCCGATACATCAGAGAGAACAGCTCAGTTCGAGCTATCTCGATGCAACGGATGCTGGGTCGCATGGCATCCTCGGTGTTCACTGTATCCCTAGCACGTCTCCACATGAGAACCTCTCAATGGATGCTCAGTACTCAGTGGTCCCCAGCCTCTCACCCTCAGTCCTTTTTCATCAAGATGACAGAACCTCTGAAGAGGTCATTCACCTGGTGGTCTCAAGAGGACAATCTTCTGGAAGGGTATCCCTTTGCTCCCCTGGATCATCAGATTTCCATTACCATGGACGCATCCCTGACGAGGTGGGGAGCTCACTCTCAGAATCTCCATACCCAAGGTACATGGACTCAGGATGAGTCCCAGCTTCACTTAAATGTCCTAGAAATGAGAGCTGTCCTTTATGCAGTCCGGTCTTTGAAGGACATTTTCTGTCACAAGAACATTCTCCTTCAAACGGACAACAAAGCAGTGATGTATAACATCAACAACCTGGACAGTGCACACTCTTACCCTTTATGCAGGGAAGCGATGAGAGTGTGGGAATGGTGCCTAGAGCACAAGGCTCTAATTCAGGTGGTCTACCTGCCGGGAGTGCAGAATGAACTGGCAGACCATCTCAACAGAACAGAGACGGATCCTCACGAGTGGTCTCTCAACTCAACTGTAGTTCTGTCACTATTCACAGAGTGGAGAACTCCAGACCTGGACCTTTTTGCATCCCCACTGAATACAAAACTGCCTCTCTTCTGCTCCAGAAATCCAGGACCTGGCATTTTTTGTCAGGATGCGCTCAGGCTGCGGAGGACAAAACGCTTCCTATACGCTTTTCCTTCTTTTCCCCTAATTCAGAGGGTACTTCTCAAATTGGAGTCTCAGGGGCGCAGAATGAATCTCATTGCCCCCTTCTGGCCTCGGCAGATATGATTCCCGCTACCCAATGGTCTGTCGGACCCCCCCCCCCGAAGATACTTCCCCTTCAGACAAACCTTCTGACTCAGGGTCCCATGGTCCATCCCAACCTGAGGTCGTTTCACCTTCACGCTTGGCTCCTGAGGAGATAGAAGTGAATATGTTCAATGTTTCTCATAGAGTTTCAGATATTCTTTTGGCTGTGCGTAAGCCGGCCACTAGAAAAACCTACACAGCTAAATGGAAGCGCTTCTCTATCTGGTGTGTGAAATCCTCTTGGAACCCTTTTTCCTGCCCCCTGAATAAAGTCTTGGAGTATCATTTAAACCTCTCAAATTCAGGTTTGCAATACTCCACAGTCAAGGTTCATCTTTGTACCATTTCGGCATATCAAGAGCCGGTACTTTCTATGTCATTGGCTCAGTTACCTGTAGTTAAGAGGTTTCTTAGGGGTATTCTGCATACTAGACCTCCTATCAGATTTCCAGTTGCAGCCTGGGACATTAACCTTGTGCTAGACATGCTCACTCGTAAACCTTTCGAGCCTCTAGCTACTTGCGAGTTGAAGTTCCTGACTTGGAAAACGGCCTTCCTGGTGGCCATTACTTCAGCCCGTAGAGTTTCTGAAATACATACACTGGTCACAGACCCCCCTCAGACTGTATTTCACAAGGACAAAGTAGCTCTTAGAACTCATCCTAAGTTTCTCCCTAAGGTTGTCTCAGAATTCCATCTAAACCAACCTTTAGTCCTTCCTACCTACTTTGCGAACTTCCAGAATGAAGGGGAGCATGCACTTCAGTTGCTGTATGTTAAGAGAGCGCTGCAATTCTATCTAGACAGAACAAAAGAATTTCGCAAGGCTCAACAACTGTTTGTCTTATTCAGCGAAACCCGGCTGGGTCAACCTATCACTATCAGATGCATTTCAGCGTGGCTGGTGGCATGCCTTCACCAGTGCTATTCTATGGCACAGGTCAAGCTGGAAGGCAGAGTGTACGCTCACTCTACCAGAGCAGTCGCAGCATCTGTAGCGGAAATCCGTAACGTGCTGATTGCAGATATTTGCAATGCGGCTACCTGGAGCTCTGGGCGTACTTCCGTTAAGCACTACGCCTTGGATGTCCGTGCCAGACGACATCTGTTGTTTGGCAGGACCATTCTTAACGGACTTCTGTCCTAAGCACGTGAGCTCTTTATCTCCTGCCACCCGTCTCGGGGGGATTATTAGTTCGGTACTTTCCCATTAGTGTGAATGAGTGGTGGAGACTTTATGTCCAGGAAGATATGGAAATTACATACCTACCGTAATTCTTGATCTTCTTGGATAAAGTCTCCACTACTCATTCACACACCCGCTGACCATCCCCCAAACTCACTTCTCTGTTTATGGTCTTCACTCCCTCAATGGCCGAGCTGTGAAGACTTTGTTCTTGACCCTTCTTACACGGGTCATTCGGACTATCTTATGTCCGATTCTTAGTCCTTTTAGGTTATTTACATTGCACCTCCTCAGGAAAAAAGGTACTGTGGCAGTTGGAGAGTCGACGCCGAGATAGTCATTACTGCACGAGCCAGGGCTCACGGTGCCGGCCTTCCTGAAAAAGTTTGCTCCCACTGGGTCCTAGTGCCTCTGGCCGAACTCCCATTAGTGTGAATGAGTGGTGGAGACTTCGTCCAAGAAGATCATGAATTATGGTAGGTACGTAATTTCCATTTCTGGAGACCCCATCTCCACAAGACATAGACAGAGTGGAGGCTGTTCAGAGGAGGGCAACCAAAATGGTGCAGGGTCTGCACCAGAAGACATTTGAAGAGAGACTAAAGCAGCTTAATATGTATACCCTTGAGGAAAGGAGGGAGAGGGGGGACATGATTGAAACTTTCAAGTACCTCAAGGGAATTAACAAAGTCCAAGAGGGTAGCATATTTCAAAAAAAGAGATATGCAAGAACAAGGGGGCACAATTGGAAGATAGAGGGGGGACGACTCAGAGAGAATGTTAAAAAGTAATTTTTCATGGAGAGGGTTGTGGATGTATGGAACAGCCTTCCTGAGGAGGTTGTGGAGTCAAGAACAGTGGGATAATTCAAGAATGCATGGGACAGACATATAGCAATTCTAGTGGGGGTAGGAGGAAGTAAGCTGTTGGTTAACTAGAATCTGCAGCTTATCCATCAGGTAGGGAAATGGGCAGACTAGGGGGGCCAAGCAGTCCTTATCTGCCATCAAATTATATGTTTCTATGTGATGCAAATGCTCTTCAAGAGATGGGGCACTCCAGAGATAGACTTGTTTGCATCCCACCAGAACCACCACCTGTCACAGTATTGCTGCAGACCACCAGATCAGGGTATACTACCTCTGGATGCCCTGGCTCTGGATTAGTCAGGGAGACACCTGTATGCCTTTCCTCCCTTTCCCTTGGTATTCAGAGTACTGCTCAATCCTCAGGTCTCTCAATCTCAAAGCTTGGCTCTTGAGGACCTAGTATATGCTAATTTACACCTCTCTGAAGCAGTGTTAGGCATTCTGAGAGGGTACAGGAAACCCTCCACAAAGAAAACCTATTCTTCAAAATGGAAGAGATTTTCAATCTGGTGTTCAACTAGAGGCTTGGTGCCAGTACAGGCTTGACTACCTCTCTCACATTCCATGGGGTTGCAGCCCAGTTCCTTGCAGGTTCACCTGGCCGCAGTGTTTGCTTATATCCCTGATGGGGCAAAGATAACAATAGCCTCAGAACCTATTTTTAGGAGGTCCTTTAAGGGTCTGGCCCATTTGCATCCCCCTCACAGGAAACCGATGCCAGCATGGGACCTCAATGTGTGCATAGCCAAGCTCATGGGGCCTCCTTCGGAGCCCATGTCTTCAGCTCATCTAAAATATGTCACATGGAAAACAGTTTTCCTAGTGGTAATGACTTCTGCAAGAAGGATCAGCGAGCTTCAGGCTCTCTGCATTGAACAGGACTACATCTCATTCCATAACGATAAGGTAGTCCTGATGACAAACAGAAAATTCCTCCCCAAGTGGTTTCTGATTTCCATCTGTAGCGTTGTGAAAAAAATTACAGTTAGTAAATTATCAATTACAGATACTTAGAAAGGAGACGAACGGAGACGATGCTGATGGCGGAAGAATTTAATGATTATAATAATAATCACAGCAAGAGATTACAGGTGGTACATCCTTCATTCTTCAAACTAACAGTGTATGCTGGCTTGCTTATATAGTGAAAGATAGCATCATCATTTTCTATGGTTGTCTATGATTGGTTCAAACAAGTACAAACATCAACTTAAAAGGCAATTCTCTTTTTAGTATATGTATGAGCTCATCTTTTGGTCAGCACAAATGTATAGATAGTGTACATTCTATTATTATATATGGCTAACAACAACTGTCACTGCCAGTTACCAAAGTCTAGGAGGAAGAAATAGGTTTGGACTTAAGAATGTGCATACAAGCATTTTAGCCTGTCCTGATAATGACAAACACTAAAGATAGTCAAAGGATAATTTGAACAGTATTCTGTGTTTCTGTCTTGCAGACACTTGAGACACCTGTTTTCTATTACTCACATGGTCAGTACAAATATCAAAAGGCACTTTAATATTGCAACTTGTGGCTCAGTTTGACTTGTAGCTTTACAAGTTTTATATGATCCAGCTTCATAGGTCAATATTTGTTACACAGATACATTATGTTTTAGACCAAAATGAGGTTTGCCTGAAATATTGGGACGCACTTCTTTATCCCTTGTTACAAGCCCCCCTTGGCCCAATATTTTTCAATTATTATTTGTGCAACAATGCAGTTCCTTGGAGCATGTACATCTCACTATGTACATTAGGAATAGTAAGTCTTAAGCGACACAGGCCTATAATTACCAAGAACACTAAGATCACTTGCAACACAAGTAAAGCTTTAAAAGACAGGACTCCTAAGGGTCCCCCTGCATAGCTATAAATCAAGTGCTCATTATCACTTTCACTGAGCAATTTATTTACAACTATTTGTGCCTTATGAATTTGTATCAAATGAGTATCTTTTTGATTTAAAAATGACTGCACGTTAAGAAACAGGAGAGGTATCACAGCTCCAAATGATGGCACTTAACATGTCAATTATCATAGTGGCATAAAACTTTGACACGCCAGTGTATGCACTATTACTGTTAACATTTATATTCCAACCAGAGAAATCTAAGTTTATATGCACTCTACTGTACTTTACATTATTCACAAGCATTTGATCAATAGGTGTTGATGTAAGTCCACTCTCTGACCCTGTTGTCACATTTGGGCATTTGGTTGGTGTTACAGTTAAGTATATGGCATCTGAGACTGCAAAACGTAATAAGTTGTTTACACCAGCATAGTTACAAACACTATTATCACCCCAAAGACAGTAGGACAGAGTTAACACATAAACACCATTGTCCTTTGGTGTGGCTCTGTTTATAACAAGAGACTCATTTTTCTGTTTTTAGTCCATGTAGCTTTGCTGTGATCCAGTCTTGAGCTCTGATGCACCGCTAGACCAGCTGTTAAGTATGTTCACACACCAATTTGTAGAAAAGTCAGTGTTTATATTGCTGGATGGCTGATTAGCAGACACACTGGCCAGGGGTGCATTAGATTGTGCATTGAGTCCTTTTAATGGAGCAGCCACACACACTGGCATGACATTTGTGTTGTGGTAGTTGATTACACCCTGGCACACAGATTAACAGTCCATAAAAAAGTAATAGTTTACAATAAACCATTAAAAACACAGTCCATAGTAAAGCAATAGGTTTGCACAAAGTATCAGCCATGTTTGGAACAAACAGCAGTGAAGAAGATGGATGTCTTGCTTGAAGATCAATTGAAGAAGAATCTTCTTGCTGAAGTTAGGGGATTGCCCCTACCCCAGACTTAACTTCATAGTAAGTAGAAACAATAAGCTTGATTGCAGAGTTTAAACTGACTAGACCTTTCAGTTGATTTAAAGTTTCACAAATAGATGTAATTTTGCTAAAAACATTACACTTGCAGAGGTAATAGTGACTTGATTTTTGCAATAGTCCTTATGTGGAACCAATTAGACACAAAGATAGTGATGACATCAAAACTGTGGCAGTTGTTTTTAAATAAGAAACAATTATTAGCAAATACACATTTTTTGGTATTTACCCCTATGGGGAGATAGCAATGTACCTTGCAACCTTTGTGGACATTACACTGGAAGGAAGGAAGGGTAGCTAACCCCCTCCCCCTGAGCTTCTACTGGTGGAAGAGACAGCTCAACTACTGTAATACAAGATTATTTCCATAGGATAAAAGAAGCCAAGCGTCCCTGGGTTTTCTTATCCTAAGCATGACAAAATGTCAGCTGAGTTTATAAAGATCCGGATTGATGGTAATACCGTACGTATGTATTTTTTAGAATGTATTTAAAAAAATGATTACACCATGGTCACACATAAAAACAAAAGCCATTGTTTTTTAATTGTAGATGGTAAACTCTCAAAAACAGCTGTAATAGTCCTTTTTTTTTTAAAAAAAAAGTATGGAGAGGTGATGAATAATTCTCCCCGTCCAGCTGGACTGCCTTGCATAGTATAGGAATCACGTGATATTAAGAAGTTTTACTTACAGTTAAATGTTGATTGACTGTATTTGCTGCAAGCCCAGAAGAAAGGAGAAAAGAGGGGAAAAAAAAGTTTGTTCCTTTTTACTTAGAATGAAATTGCATGGTTCACTCTTGGTGTGCTTTCTTAAAAACACACATTTTGTGAAAAATTGTGCTTTAGGTATGGAATACATATCAAGTCTGAACTGGTAGTTGAAACACAAGAAGGTCCAATAAAATGCAAAAGGTCACATAGTGTGCATGCAAGGGTCGCTCAAACCCAGTTATTTTTGTAGTGTCCTTGAACACTACTGATATTAAAATATCTTTAAATAATAATAGAGCATGAAATGAAACTGCTGGCCAAGACAGTACCCACACATATACATACACCACAAGAAATACTTAACATAAAATAAGACTGACATTATTTGACACCAATTTGCTGAGGTAATGCCCATAGTTTTATTAGAAAACTGTACGTGTTTTAGATATATGATGCTGAAAATATTACAGCCACGGGCATTTAGAATCAGGGTTTTCCCCTCCCCCATCAAATGTAAAGTGGGTTTTTTTACCGGAATGTTGCTGTATGGTAGCAACATTGTTTTTAATATTGCAGCTTAAGGTATTAATTCACTGCATCGGAAAGGCAGTATGTTTAGACTTCTTGGCTAATGTTACATTGCACAAGAAATGAAAACAACTTTTCATGTAATTAACTTAAACATTTTTTATCCAAGGACACTTGAATACCATATTTAAAAGTATGCCAACATCATTTTTAATGAGAATCTTTTGTCCTTCAGAAACGCTAGTGTTACTGATAACATTATTAATCATGCCAAACAACTCCGGGTGGTTTGTTTGGTTATGGTAGCAATCACAGAAGAACAAGTGGCTAGCCTTCGCTCTAGTCCACCCCACAGCATACTGAGAGTTTTTAGAATCAAACTCTTTAACATTAGAAAAGGCAAGGTCTTTGGGCATTAAGTTAGTATGTCTTGCCAATACCTCTGGCTTACGGCGCAAGTTTGCCATATCTGACGTTTTACTCCTACATTTTAACTGCTCAGATACAGGAGTTAGCACGCTGTAGTGCTTGTTTTTAAGACATTTACATCTTACAGATGTGCTATTTATTAACAGAAGCTGTGTTATAGTTTATATTGCAATCAATAAAAGAGAATTATCCCTATCTAAAAGACAAAGGTCTTCCTGTACCTTTACTAACTATAACTTTAGTCGTTGGTTTTTCTCTTGCAGGGATTCTGGCTCTTGACTTATTTGCATTTCTAAACTATCTATTTTTGACTGTAGCTGGATTAGTACATCTTGGTGCTCATGCAGCTTTCCTCTCTTTTTTTTTTTATTTTAAAAGTCTCATGTGTTAACGAATTACCACCTGGCTATATTATCACAGACTTTGTACAGTATTTGCTAGTTTCTCTTTTTTTATTTTTTATTAAAATACTGCTGTGCCTGTTGATCATGGTTTGTATGCTCCCCCCTTTAGGTGTTTCCCTAAGAAACAACCTATTAATGTTTTCATACTCATTTTTCATCTTTGTGCCTGCCTAGCCTTTACTGCCATGTCCATCTGTGCACTGGTGCCCCAGTCCGTCTGGCTATGTCTTATGGCTCCCCTGTGAGGTCCGGCTTGCAAGTCCCAGCACCTTCACTTACCTACTCTGCCCCATGAGTTCCTACAGAGTTAAGCATTACTTTTATTTAAAGAAATTGGAAAGCATACATCACCTGATTAGCAAGTGGCTAAAACTGTCTGTGTGCACCTTTTCTCTCCTTAAGCCATCAGCACCACGTCTCCGAGAGTCATCACCTTCTTATTAGGGCGTGCAGACTAACCAACCAGTAGTTAGGCAGCCTTCTCAGCATGCAGCACCAGCGATCTGAGTCTTTAAGGCACCAAATGTAATTTTGTGTTATAGTACTTAAATTATCAATTACAAATGAGACGAACAGAGATGAGGCTGATGGCGGAAGAATTTAATGATTATAACAATAATCACAGCAAGAGATTACAAGTGGTACATCCTTCATTCTTCAAACTAACAGTGTATACTGGCTTGCTTATATAGTGGAAGATAGCATCATCATTTTCTATGGTTGTCTATGATTGGTTCATAACAAGTACAAACATCAACTTAAAAGGCAATTTACTTTTTAGTATATGTATGAGCTCATCTTTTGGTCAGCACAAATGTATAGGTAGTGTACATTCTATTATTATATATGGCTAACAACAACTGTCACTGCCAGTTACCAAAGTCTAGGAGGAAGAAATAGGTTTGGACTTAAGAATGTGCATACAAGCATTTTAGCCTGTCCTGATAATGACAAACACTAAAGATAGTCAAACGATAATTTGAACACTATTCTGTGTTTCTGTCTTGCAGACACTTAAGACACCTGTTTTCTATTACTCACATGGTCAGTACAAATATCAAAAGGCACTTTAATATTGCAACTTGTGGCTCAGTTTGACTTGTAGCTTTACAAGTTTTATATGATCCAGCTTCATAGGTCAATATTTGTTACACAGATACATTATGTTTTAGACCAAAATGAGGTTTGCCTGAAATATTGGGACACACTTCTTTATCCCTTGTTACACCATCTTAAGCAATCCATTACCCTACCTGTCTTTTTCACTGAGCATTCCACTTCTGGTGAAAGAGGACTTCACAGTCTGGATGTCAAGAGATCTCTTATCTACTACATGACAGCCACCAAGAATGATAGGCAGGACAGAAAACAGGTAATCTTCCTGGACATAAAGTCTCCACCACTCATTCACACTAATGGGAGTTTGCTGGAGGCGCTAGGACCCAGCGGGAGCAATCTTTTTTCGAGAGGGTCGGCATCTGAGATGGAACTGCGAGGAAGCCGCACCGCAAGCCCTGGCTCGTGCGGTAAAGACTAGCTCACCGTCGACCCTCCAACCACCTCAGTTCCTTTTTTCCTGCCGTCAGGTTCGCTTCAGTGACTACGTCACTCGCCCACCGGGAGTCAAACTTCAAACTAGCATCTTAGTTTTCAGTTTTTTTGTTTTGTAGTTTATCTTCGAATAAGTACCGATTATATATTTAATTCTACTTATAACAAGAAAGAAGTCTTCAGCCCTCCATTGTCGGAGTCGACCATGAGCGGATCAGGTGATGGTAGGGAGACTTCATATGAAAGCTGTTCAGTCAGCCGGGCTGGGTATGTTCCACTGCCCCTCTCCGGGAGGGGAGGGTCTGACAATGGACGGTCTGATGTTGAGAGGGATGGGCGGTACTCCCGAAAGCATAAAAGGAAACGGTCCCACTTATGGCACCATTTGGCCTTGAGTTCTTCTTCAGCACACAGGTCGAAAAAGAAATGGCATCACTTGAGGTCGCCCTCTGGTACGTCTGCGCGTAGACGGTCAGTTATTAGGGCCAGGCACCAGTCTCCATCTGTGTCGGAGTCACCAGTTTCTGTCTCTGGTGACCGACCTCCTCAACACCGGAGCCCTTCCCCGCCTATTGGAGGAGCTTCTGATGAGCAGTTTCACCAGTGGGCTGCTCTTATGGAGCAGTGGGCTCGGAGGTTGGTCCAGTTGCCTGAATCGGTCACTCCGAGGCCTTCGGGCCGTTTAGAGGAACGGATAGGGCGGTTGGGTCTTCCTAGTCGTGCGGTGACTTCTTCGGTGCCGTTGACTCCGTGCTCGGGTGCTTTTCCCCCTCACATGGCTGCAGCACAGGGGTCCACACCGATGCCTCTATCTCCTGCCAATTTTCCTACTTTTTCTTCAAAACACAGTTTTCAGACTCTTGGTGCCGTCCGCGGCTCCGGGGACTCTGTTGGTGCTGTCCGCGGTGCCAAGGAGTCTGCCAGCACCGTCTGTGGTGCCGTGGGCTCTGTTGGCACTGTCCGAGGTGCCACAGGCTCTGTTGGCACCATGTGCTGGGCGGTTTTTGATGGCACCGCCCTCCTTGTGCTCGGCGCCATTTTCTTCATCGGCACTGAGGCTTGATGCGGCATCGTCCGGCCTCCAGGGGTTCTCGACTCTGATTCTTTCCTCTTCTGTTCTTCTTCCTGATTTTCACTCCTTTCCAGTCCATACAGTCCCTCCTGGACTCTCAGGAGATGATTTTAAACCTGACCCAGATCTTCGACTGGGTGATGTTGTTGATGACACTGCCTTGGGAGCAGGGATCAGTTCTTCTACAGAGCCTGTGGTCAAAGACCTTTCCTTTAAGTCTCTGCTACTCCAATATTTTGATGTCCCAGATATCCCTATGGATTTAACACCTCCAGTACAGCCCTCTTTTGAGACCCTCTCTCAGATGGTGTGGAAGAATCCGTCTCTCATTCCTTTCATGGCCAAGTCCATAGATAGGAAGTATGCCCCTCCCTAGGCTCACCCCATATTGGCCGCACAAGCCTTTGTTGATCCCATTGTAGTCTTGGCAGAGAATGATAAGGCCGTCCTTCCTCAGGCATCTACAGCCTGGCCTATGAATAAAGAATCTCACAAGATAGACACTTTAGGTAAGAGAGTCTTTGCTGCCTCCACCCTAGGTATGCGCATTGCCAGCTACCAGGGCTATTTTTCTCAATATGAGTATGTCTTTTGTCATTCGCTCAAACAAATGGCAGAAGCTCTGCCCAAATCGGAAGTTAATTCAGAGCTACTTCAGAACATAACCAGGGGTATCGACTCCAATAACCAACAGGTTAAAGCTGCTATGGACACTTTTGACACCGCTTCCCGTGCGGCGGCGGCTGGCATCTGCATCCGTTGCCACTCTTGGCTACCTCCTTCGGGCTTCACGAATGATGCCCAGCAACAGGTCATGGCCTTGTCTTTTGACGGTATGTATCTCTTCGGCCCCCAGGTGGAGGAAGCTCTGGAGGCCACTCAGAAGACTAGATCTGCCATTAAGACGGCTAGACCGTCACCTAGCCCTCCGGGTGCGTAATAAGCGCAGTTTCACAACCATCAGTCCTTTTGCGGCAGAGGAGGTTTTAACAAAAACCACAACCCTCAGCCACAAAAGAAAGTGCAGCAGAAGACACAAGGGCCCAAAGCGCCCAGTGCCACCTTCTGAGTTTCTGGCCAAGGTCCCACTTCAGCTGTCCGAGGGGGACTCCTCCTCAGCAGTGGGAGGACATCTGACTCAGTTCTACAACCAGTGGAAGTCTATAACATCAGACAAATAGGTCCTCTGGATAATCCGCGATGGGTACTCGCTCAATCTTTCAGAAACCCCTCTGGATCATCCCGCCCAAATGACAGCACAGGCTGTCGGTAGTACAGTCAGACCTTTTTGCTTCCGAGGTACAAGGCCTTCTGAACAACAGGGCAGTAGAAGTAGTTCCGCTGGATCAACGAAATACAGGTTTCTACTCCCATTACTTCCTAGTCCCAAAGAAAACCGGTGGTATGCGTCCCATTCTGTATCTCAGAAAGTTAAACAAGTTCCTTCACAAGGAGAAGTTCAAGATGATATCACTAGGTACCCTGCTACCTTTGCTTCATCAACACAATTGGCTAGCCTCCTTGGACATGCAGGATGCCTACCAAAACATTCTCATACACCCAAAGCACCACAAATACCTAATTCACATGCCTACCCACCTTCCCCCGAGCTCGCTTCTCTGTTTTTGGTCTCACTCCCTAAGTGGCTGGGCTGTGAAGACTTTGTTGTTGACCCTTCTTTCACAGGTCATTCTGGCTATCTTATGTACGATTTGTAGGTTAGTCCTTTTAGGTTAGTTACGCTGCACCTCCTTGGAAAAAAAAGGTACTGAGGCGGTTGGAATGTCGATGCCGAGATAGTCTTTACCACACGAGCTGGGGCTCATGGTGCCACTTCCTCACGGTTCCATCTCAGATGCCGACCCTCTCAAAAAAAAGTTTGCTCCCGCTGGGTCCTAGTGCCTCCAGCGAACTCCCATTAGTGTGAATGAGTGGTGGAGACTTCGTCCAAGAAGATCAAGAATTGCGGTAGGTACGTCATTTCCATTTCCTGACTTATGGGGATGTGGAAAAGGGTAATCCAGTGTCAAAAAGGTCCATTTCACAATGGATAGTTCAGTGTATCCAATTCTGTTACACTAAAGCTGGTAGGGAGCCCCCAACAGGATTTAGAGCCCACTCCACGAGAGAGACAGCTGCTACCTTAGCAGCTGCCAGAGATGTTCCACTGGTTGATATATATTTATATAAAGCAGCTACCTGAAAAACAGTACACACCTTTACAAAGCACTGCAACTTGGATGTTCAGTCCAGGAGTGATGCCAGGTTTTGCACAGCAGTCCTGCAAAATGTGTTTCCAAAATAAACTTCTGTGCCCACCTCCAGTGGTAATGCTTGGTAGTCTGCATAAAGTTAAGAATACCTGAGTATTACTGGGGTTAGAATAAAAAATTACTTACCATAGTAATCTTGTTTCTTCCCAATGATACTCAGATATTCATAACTTCCCACCCTGCATCCCCTTCCAGAACCTTAGTCTCTGCACTCCCGCATGCTGTGCTAGCAGAAGAGAGTATATATATATGTATATATATATATATATATATATATATATATATATATATATACGTATATATAGTTATACAATAGGAGTGGACACAAAGTCAATTAAATAAATGTGTTCATTCTCATTGGTGTTAAATAAATCTCAGAATCACTATTTATTTAACACCCCAGTGGCAGTCAAACACATTCATTTAACAACCTGCCATCAATCATCACCCCCTCATGCCAGAACTACAATTTGCTCCCTCCCAACCCATTCCTGCAAGGTAGTTTCTGGGCCTGTTGCTTGTTCTGACGCTGTGCACGGTGCCAGGACTGGAGCCAGCACCGACCCTGGCTCCGGCACCGCTTTGAGTGCTGGGGACGGGGTTGGTGTCGTGGTCGGCACCGGGATGCTTACGTCAAGTCATGCCTGACTCGTGCTGCTTAGGTGCTGGGGTGGGTGTTTGCATTGGGTGCGGTGCTGTGCTGGGCTGTCACTCATGGCACTAGGGGGAGCGGCACCGCTCGGGGCCGTGTTCGACTCTGGTGCCGCTCACAGCGCCGGGGTGGGTGTCAGCGCCGGGTGTGTAGCCATGCTTTGCTTTGGTGCAGTTTACGGTGTCAGACTAGAAGGTGCTCTGGCTGTGGTCCAGGAACTGGAGGGGCTCAGGGAGTGGTCTGGCATCGGACTTCAGAGTAGATCTCCTTGACTCTCGGACTGATCCAGACTGGCTCCCAGGTTCTATGGAACCATCGGACCCCTCTGTTTCCAGCACATCGGCCCCCACTTAGCCTTCCTCTGGTGGTTAGTTGTCGCCGGTAGGCCCTAGGGTCAGTGGTTCTGACCAGTCAGCAGTGGTTCCCGTGACTATCGCTGTGCAACCTGGGGTCACTAGCACTTCTGCTCCTCCAGCTGGGGCACCCCCTTCCCTGGTGTGTTTGGACAGTCCAGGTCTGGGGCAGCCCGGGGAACGACAGGATGGGAAAGGTGCTGCTCCCTGGGTGGACTCATCGGAGGCCGACCCAGACTTGCCAGCTGCCTAGGCTGGTGGCTATGAGAATGAGGTCTCTCTCCAGTTCTGAAGGGTTGAGGGGTACGGGTGTGGTGCAGCGCGCCCTCACTGGAGCCTGCCCAGGTTCTGGGAGGAGTCTCAGTACAGACCTTCGCCTTTCTCTGGATGAGTCCTCGAGAGGGACTTTCACTTCAGAGGTCAGGGGCCATCCTTCTGGACTCTCACAGTCCCGGTTACCTCACGGAGGGATTTCTTCCCTTGGGCATAGCTCTGACCGTTCCGACCCGGTTGAACAGCTGTTAGCTGCTGGGGCCTTCAGGTCCCCTTCCCTGCGAAGGGTTTCTTGTTGGCTCCCCTGCTGTGACAGAGACCATTCTCCTGTTGCTAGGAGCTTGTCCCCCAAGCCTTTGTCTCCATCCCTGGCTGTCCCAGGTATTCCCAGTCCTCGCAGAGCTCTCACCTGGGAGCCGTTCAGAGGTTCTGCTGCACATTTCCCCACCTACCTCCATGCCCTGGACCAGCAGGTGTTCCACCCTGCTCCTGTGCAGCCGGACCCTGAACCTAGGAGCTCATCTTCATCTTCTTCCCCCTCCACGGAGGGAGAGGAACCATCTGTCCACATCTCCCCAGCATCTGATCTCTCCTCTTATCAGCGCTTCCTCGCAAGGCTGTTGGATGAGCTCCGTCTTATCCCAGTCCTGGTTAGCAATCCTGAGCATGTGACGCGCGCCTTTCTAGGCGAGTACAGTGTGGCTCACCTGGTGGCTCCCGCCTGGCCTATTCCTTTTCAGGAAACATCACATTGGCTCTGGCTACGTCCCTTCTCCACTGTACCAGCCCCAAGGGACCTATGCCAGTGGTACTGCTCTCCCCCCGGGTCTTCAGGTTCTCTGCCTCGTCCCTCTTCAGGTTTGACCTTCCTGGACACCCTTCTGGGCCTCGTGCCCTTATCGGTCGTGACTGGTCCCCTGTGACTCGGACTCTCCTGGACTTCGATTTCTGGGGGAGAAGAGTGTTCTACTCGGCACGGATCTCTCTCTCTATTGTAGCAAATCAGGCCCATTTTATAGCCTACAATAGGTTCTTGTGGTCCAGGTTAGGACAGATCCTAACCTCAATGCCTGATATGGAGGAAACCAGGCAAGCCATTGCCCTCTCTGCGCAGGGCCTGGAGCTAGCAAGGCACCAAGCAAGGGCATCTTATGATGCTAATGAGGTGGCATCTAGAGTGGTAGGGACAGCGATCTGCCTTTGGTGGACAGCATGGCTTCGCCTCTCCCAGTTATCACCCCTGGCACGGTGTAGGGTGATTTACTCTGCATACCGGAGAACCCATCTTTTCTCCCGAAGGGTGAGATGGCGACTTTTGGAGCACCATCCCCCCCCCACTGGGGGCTCCCCGTCTCACCCAGACCAGTCTCAGGCCTCCCCCAGGCCTGTGTAAGGTTCTCTCCTCCGTGTCTCACCCACTGGAGGCTAAGGGACCTAGTCCCTTGGGTTAAATTCAGGGCCCCCTTCGGGGGGCTCGGTACTCACCCACTAGTGATGAATGGTGAAGATTGACACAGATAAGATATCAAAATTACATACCTACCGTAATTGTTGATCTTTCTGTGTATCTTCACCATTCATCACTAAATCCCACCCTTCTCCCCCCTAGGGCCTCAGTCTCTGGACGCCCTCCTCCCCCTGTGTGTCTTCTGTTAATTTCCTTGCTCTCCTCTCCCTCGTGGTTAGGTGGAAGAGCACTGTAAAGGCACACAGGGATGAATCCTTGGGGTTTTATTGGAGTATGTGGGTGGGGGGGGGCTCTCTTATCTTTTCTCCCTCAATCTAGGGAGTAAGTGGAGTGCTGGGGACGTCCCCCCCCATGTTTGATTTATGAGCTTAAATTTTGAGTTCAGTTTTTTCCTTGATACCTTCAAGGTAGTTTAATTTTTCCCTTTGGGATGGAGGGGGTAGAGTTGAGACACCCCCCAGACTGTACCCCCCTAAAGTGGTCTTCTAGACCCATGCTGCATAAATTTCAGACCTTGTCTCTGGCAGCTGGACCTTGATAGCCCAGTGCTGGACTATCGTGTTTGTTAAAATTCTGAGTTGCAGATCCGCTCCTGGGGGTGTGCTTCTCTTTTTCCCCTTCCTTCCCTTATCCCTCCCTTACCTATCTTTCTCTTCTAATTCCAGAGATTGGGGCCTTCTCCCTTCCCCAATTTCCTATTCTAGTTCCTCTCTTCTGTCTCCTCTGTTGTTTATTTCTCCTTTTAGTTTATTATATCCTTTTCTTTTACCTATCCCTTGGGCTCTCTTGCCCCACCCCACCTCCCTTTTCCTACACTCGCCAGTGTTTCAGAACTGGGGCTGGGGCGGAGTTGACGGCAGTTAACAGCCAACCTGCAAGCACCATGTGGAATGTCGGCCTCGAGGGTGATGCCGGCACTGCGTCAACTCTGCCCATGAGAAAAAAAAGTCTCCCACTGGGTCCTAGCTCCGGCGCTGTACCCACTAGTGATGAATGGTGAAGATACACAGAAAGATCAACAATTACAGTAGGTACATAATTTTCATTTTTTGTGTTAAAGGGGTCAATTTTTTACAGCAAAAACAAGGAAAAGGGTAATTTCTAAAATGTGCAGATGAGCATGGGGACCACTTTTTTCAGAGCATACCACCACCGGCAGCTACCACTTCAAGACTGCTACTACCCTGCCTACTACAATCAGGGGAAAACCAGAAGTAGTCTACCAACACTGAGATCAATGTGGTTAAGGCACATTTACCAGAAATTACTGCTTAGAAAAGTGACAGTGATGATGAGCAAGTCCCAGACTAGAGCTCTAGTTTGTTAATTGTCTCCTCTTGAGTCAGATTTTTATGGCTGCATGGGCCAAGCTCCACAGATGTTATGCCATCATCAGATTTGTATAAGAACACTGTGGAAGCACGTGACCAGACCTCTGTCTGATGTGCTGTCACAGTCTCCGACATAGTTTCCAGTGATTCTGTTTATGCAGCCCTTCCCCCCTCCATGGGCCGCATAAAGATACCCCCTTCCCGGCACACTACATTTCCTTTCCACAACTGCGGGAGTGATGGACGCCGTGTGCAACATAGTGGCGCTGACTGAAACTGCGCATGCATGAGTATCATGCATACGTAGTCATTTCAGTGCTGCCATGTTGCACACGGCTGACTCAGGGGCAAACTGCACATGTGTGAGTATCCCGCATGTGCAGTTCTGTAATCGCTGCAGTATCAGTTACGTCTGACTCTGGTGCAGCGAGAGCACCACATATTCTTTTCAACACTCTTGCCACTCCAAAAAAACTCTCCACAGCCATATCGGTGTGGAGGGGTTGTGGAATAACAGATGGACCAGACACAGAACTTCAAGTTCAACACACAGTCTCTATGTGATGTTTATTCAAAATGTAGGCGATTACCTTAAGTAAAGCAATGGCACATCCCTTCTTCAGTACATTAGTTTGCAGCAACAGACTATGTATGTCCTTTCTCTGCACTTAGCCAGCACCTACTGACACTGATCTAACCACTTTTCAATGAAAACCCTTCATTCCTGTGTGGGCCCCGTTTACTTGTGTAGTGGGGGCTCAAAAGGAAAAAAAAACAAACAAAACAAGCTAAAAACAAAGAACCTCAGTGCAGAAACACTGAAACATGGGTTACCCCAAAGGGCATTGGCAACAAATCAAGTTTCAAAGAAATATAACATCATATATACTTCCATAATGCAAAGCATCATGGGATATATGCAAATCACCACGGAATTTCAGACTTGTTCAGTTTACAGCAATTTACATGCATTTTAAATAGCACAACTAACTTCATTTCTAAAATAGTAACCTAGTACTTTTTACCATTATCAAAAATACCTAGTGCCATGGTATTTTCAACATTTACAGGTTTCATAAACATAAGGAATATATATCAAGGTATTTTATGACATAGTGCTATTACATACTAAATCCAACAGCAATAAACACAACCTGTTTTGCATACATTTGGAGGTCGCCACAATAATCTCCCTGTATGAGGACCTGAGAGGGAAAAGGAAAATTAAAGGCGGCATTATAGAATAGTCAAGAAAGGGAAGGGGGTGCCCATAGGTGGCCAACCTTATGGACTAGAAATTGTAAAGGATAGATTAGACTAAGAAATAGAAGAACTGTTGCAACAGATTTAAGAAAAGATCGGTCCTCAAGAGTGGCAGGAGCTCCCTGTCACAATCGGCTCTGACAAGTCCTGGTTAAATAACTAAAAAAAAAAAGAGTTTGTTAAGTCTGCTATGAAAATGTTGATGTTTGTACAACTGTTCCAGACTTTTTGAATCCAATTCACTCAAACTGTTTTATTAATTTGTCTGTTCAAATGTTATTATCCAGATGTTTTTGTTTTTAATACTTTTTTTTTTATAATTCTTTGTTAACTGGGTAAGGCCCACTAGGCACAATTGCCTGTTTTCAGGGGTGACCCGGGAGCTTTAGCTATACTTTGTGTATAATATATCTGTTATGGTATGATTATTTGTCATTCTATGTATTTGTACTGTGCTCAGAGCTTCTTGGCTGAGCGTTATATAAAGGACGTTGGATGGGATTGGACCACTAGAACCCATTACCTGGTATTGCGTGAAATAAGTGGCACTCCATGAAAAAAAGTCACAGCTGTCATCACTGCTCATGCATGAGTCCATAAACAGACGTGCACGATGTCACTGTGATGCTGGCCGGACCACCTTGCATGGAAACCTGTGAAGCAAATTGCAGTTCATAGCAGGTCCAGTTCTTTTTATTTATTCTACAGTCTCTCTACCTCTCTGTCTCTCTCAGTTCCACACACTAAACTCCTACAAAAATGGCCCCATTTGATACAATAACACAGCACAACTAGGTCTTTTTTTATTACTTTACTCCTGGAGTAGCTCAAGCTCCAGAAAAAGGGACCCTCATCCCACACCAAACCCAAACAGTATATTTGTAAGGCTATGCCTGTGGTTCAATGGGGCGGAGCTACTAACCATGCTCCCGATCGGGCCTTAAAAGGCCGCTCCTCCTAGTCACTCCTATGATCATTTTCTCATTGTGGCCAGAGGCTCTGCCCTCCTTGCTTCTCCCTCCGCTTTGCTCCTGTTCGTGTTCATTTCCTCTTTCTTTCTTATCTGCATGCCTCCGGCCGGCTGCCTGCCTGTCTGACTCATTTGTCTCTCCCTGTCAGCCGCTCACTTTGCGGCTGTTTGTGTTATATCTTCTCCTTCCTTCCCATGCCGCTATCCTGCGGCCGATTGTTCCCCTTCTCTCTGTTCCCATTTGCTCCGCGGCTCTCTGGCTGTCCCTTTCATCCCCCCATTGCCTTCCATGTTGTTGTTTCTCCTCTCCCTGACTCACTCAGTCTCTGCTTGTGCTTGTGTTTCCACTCCCCCTCCCTTGTCTCGTCTCATACCTCTTTGGTCTCTTTCTGCTGGTGTCTCATTCTGTTGCTGTCTTCCCCTTCTGTGCCCCGTTCTCCTCCGTTCCCTCCATGCTGCTGCCTGTCTCCTAAGCAAACTCGTGACTCGTGCTGTCCCTCTATTCTGAGTTAATGTTCGTCCCTGGCTTGCTGCACTTTCATCTGCGGCTGTGGTTTGGCTGTGTACCATGGAGTGGTATTGCTGGTGTGTTCGGTGCTCTGTCTTGGGCTGCTTGGCACTTCGCGCTGAACTCATGCATGCCGTTCCATCTGTACCTCAGCCTTGTGCATCCTGCCGTTCTTAGGTTTCCTTCCTGAGCTTTCCCCGGCTGTGAGCTTTTTGGGGGTTTCCTGCCTTGCCATCTGACTTTCTCTCCTCATGTTTTTTCCTGTAGTCCTAGTCCTTCATGCTGGACTCGTCTCCATTTGTAAGCCTGCATCACTCTCATTGCTTGCCCTGCCTGCCTCAGTCCTTTTTGGGGTTTCTTGCTTTACCACCACATGTCTCTAATGATATATTGTCCGTTGTTCTAGTCCTACATGCAGGACCTGCATACATTCATTTTTTAACCTTGCTTCGGCTGCTGGTAAGTTATTTTATCTTAATGGTTTAATCATCTGTTACACGAGCGGCTGCATGTAGGTTCGTGTTTTACTCAGTTGTCTCTATGGCTCTTCATGTAAATTTGCACATACATCTGGTTTTCACCGACCCTCACCATACCAGCCTTTATGGCATTAACGCATTCTGCATATCAAGACTATTTGTTCATGACCCTCACCTCTTCACATACTGACTTCACAGCTCCTCCTACCCTACCGTTGGCTGCGGGCTTCACCCGGCCATTGCCATCTCTCCCACAGCCAGGCAGTGGAGAGCCCTCACTATTTCTAGCCCACAGGCTCCTCACCTTCCTCGGTTACCATATAGTTGCACTGGACTATGAATGCATTGTACATTTCAGTTCACTCCACTCCTAATTTGGCTTCTTAATGGACCTGGTTGGCATGCACTCCTGGGGTTAAAAATTGCTGTTGCCTCATCTAGACCCACGCCAGAGTCCCCATTACTCAGTCTGACCTATGTGTAGGTTCACTCATCATGACTGACTATCCAAGCATGGCCCACGTGCGGGTCCCATGCTGCATCTCAACTTTACTTTCTCTCTACCCGGAGACATGCCAACCATGTCCATTACTTCCATAGCTCAGGGCTAACCTGTAGCCGACAATCTCGCTCTGCCTCCACGAAGTCCACATCTTGAGCATGCAAAACTCAGAGCGAGGTCCTTCTCATCTGGCCCATAGTAGGAATGTCTTCACTCTGGGTAGACCTTCAGTCGTCAACCATACCGGTGACACCTCTAGATGTAGAATTAACGACTTCAGCAGCAAGGGGTAAGGCTGTCACCAGTAGAACCCTTTAGCTGCCTGAGCAGGCTCGGAAGCACCCTTCAAGCTATTCTCCCTATGCCTGCCACTGGTTTACCCAGTTTGTTCTTAGATCGGTAGGCCGAATGAGTGCCTCGGTGGTCGTTTACTCTCCTCCTCCCGACTTGGAGGGTCGTACCACGTTCAAGTGTACACCGTGTTGCAGAGTTAGCTCGCAGTCCTTCACTGCTTTCCCATTAGAGGGATAGAGTGAGAGTCTTCCCCTAAATTGTTCTTCCACCCCTGGATTGGCATCCTAAATTGCAGTAGCAAGCCGTCACTAATCAAAATTCTCCCAAAGCCTGGAGGGAAGGCAACCTGGGCCTTGGAACCCCAGAGGTTTCCTCCTTAAAGGGGGTTTTTCCTCTCCTCTGTGCCAATGGTCATAATATCTAGATAGGTTAGTACTGTTGCCTAGGTCCCATAGGTAGGTTCCGCTGTTGGACGGAGATGGATGGAGGCACTGTAGCTGTTCCTTCTGTCCTTAGGAAGTCATGCCTTTGCGCCTTTCATTCTGACCTATGACCAGATCACTCATCTTCCATTGTCTCCTGCTGCTCTACTCATGCCCCTGACCATACTACTCCTCCTCCTGACCTACGTTCAGGTCTTCCCTACTGATCTGCGTTCAACACCTCATATGCGCTGCTCGACAGTCTTTTTGGGCTCCTTCCTAAGCTACCTTTAGCCAAGGGAATCATTCTCAAGGCACCACTAGGGGTGGAACCCTCCTCTAGAGTTCCTTGCCTTTGTACCCTTACAGGGTGGTATATCCCACAGATGGAGAGGCGAACAGCCAGTGTATTTAAGTCGCATAAGCATAACCATATACCTAGTTGCTTAGGCCCATTGAATCCAAAGTATAGTGCAAATGCAGGTGAGGTGAGCAGCTAATGTGTGTAGCACAGGATGAGAACCAGGCACTGCACTAGTCGGCTGACATCCATGGTGGTTACCAGCATCAGTTTGCAGCATTGCAGATTACCTGGTTTCCAAAAACTGCACAAAATAATTTTTTACAACAGTCACTCTGACCTGCATGGAAAAATTCAAGGAGTAAAGTGCACACTCATGCACTCAATCCTGTGGTTTTCCTGTGTTTTGGGGCCCGTCGGCTCCGTTGTTAGGCTGCACGTGTTTGATCGTGTGCTGCATGCTCTGCCGCAGTTTGTGTTTATGCACCTCCCCAGGCTACTAGCTCTCATTCATTGGTTACCTGTTGGCATGTCCTTATGTTTCCTGCCGTTCCTGTCTGAACATCTGAGGCATGAAGGTGTGAAGGCATAACATTTAGGGGAGGAGCTTGAGCTCTAGCCAATGGACTTTATCACGACTGTGCAAATGCTTAGTATATTGCACAAGTATGACTGTAGAAGGAATACCAGTAATAAATTAGTAACTTTGTCTTAATAGTGTGATGGACCCTCTTCCTGGTGAAGAGGCACAGATCCCAAATGGAGGAGGCAGATGACAGAACCAAGCTAATGAAATTTTAAAAAACATAAAATCTGCTTATTTTTATTGAAATGAATAAGCAGCATATAGCCCCCAAAGGTCTTGTGTGTGATCACCTTGTCCGTAGTGATAAACATTCATTATTTAAGGAACTGACCCAGATTTCCCCCATTAATAAGGCCTGCCGGCTCCTCTCTGGTGCCGACAGAAATACACATACCTGCACCATATACGCGCTCACCAATATCCTCTCCCTTGAGGAAAGACTATTATACCAGACCTGTCTCTTCACAAAAAAAAATCCACCTGGGTTTAACCCCAATAGGTGTCATGGCTTCTCTGTAGGCAGCCACCATCTCAGCATCCACACGGTCCGCCCCAAAAACTATCTGGAAGGTGCCTAGGGTCAGGACCACCCTGGCCCAGCGATCCTTCCCTCTTAGAGCTCCATCCTGGTACAGTGCTCTCCCACCGGCCGTCACATCAATCAGCAATCTAGGTCCTTTTAAAGCTGCCTTAAGGGCCCATATCCTCTCCTCGTATCAATGCCAGTGTAACTGGTAACCTGCGGATCCTGCACCACACCGCTAGGCCACGCACCTGCCCTTGGCCAGGCAGTGGAGAGCCCTCACTATTTCTAGCCTACAGGCTCCTCACCTCCCTTGGTTACCATATAGTTGCACTGGACTATGAATGCATTGTATTATGTATAAGACAAGGCCTCCCTCAGGCGGCTTACTACCAACTCATATCATGCATAGCTTTAGCTACCAACTGTATAGGTCTTAACTGCTCATTAAGTAAATATGTCGATAGCTCTGCCCTGTTTTAGCTACCAAATGTTTAGGCATTAACCCATGCTCATTGTACCTATACTCTGTATGATTGCTAACCCACATTTATTCTATGTATGTACTGTGTGAATGTCTATGTTTTATTCTGACGTGGAGCCTTTGGAAACAAGTCTATGACTCAAAGGGTTGTAATTCCAATTTCCCAAATAAATAAACCCACAAATTCATGTTCCCTCTCCGGCTGATAGCACTGTTCAAAGCCGCCTGATGGCCCACCAATGGGCGGGCAACCCAGGTCAAGAAGCAAGCTCCATGATGCCATGTGGAAGGGCAGAACAGGCTGAGGTAGCTGGTACAAATCCAGCAAGATAGGCTGCAACCCTCGGAACTGGGCTTGTGCACACTGGCAACAGGCGGACAGTCCGAAACAGTCAAACAAACCAGGTAAGGTAGCGGCACACAAAGCAGACGTGCTGGAATCCAGTAGTAATGCAAGTCACTTTAATTCGAAATAACATGTTTGCTTAAAGCAAAAGACCTGCTGCAACAGCTCAGACCCCTAGCACTTCAAATCAAATGATTATTCTGAAGGAGGTTTGCATTACTTCTGGATTCTAGCATGTCTGCTTTGTGTGCCACTGCCTTGCCTGGTTTGTTTGAGGTAGCTGGTGGTGGGTGCTGGCACTACAGCAGCCCCTCTGTGTGGGCCAGCTGATGAGCTCCTCTCACAGGGGCACCCTGTGCTTGCACCAGGCTGGCTTAGATGCTTCCACACTTTGGGGAGGCCTCTTTCAGGGTGAAGGCTGGGAGAACACTCAGCCTAAAACAACAGCCACGGCACTCACCTCAGCACTGAATTTAAAGCAAGACAGTTAACCTATTGTTTAGTTAAAGCAGTGTTTGTTTTATTGTACAGCCAGCAGACAAGCATACTACCCAGCAGGGTCAAGGAGGAGAAAAAATGCGCTCTGACGTTTCACCTTCAAGAGGCTTTTTCACTGCACGCTAACCAGATCCATAACTTGTTGGGTCAGGGTGATGATGCCCACCCCAAATGCCCCTGTCAGGGAGGGTAAGCTGTGGGAACAGTGCAGAAGGGGCAGGGTTAGTGGTTAATGAGGTTGGCCTGTTGCCAGTTACTGCCTGAAGGTATGTGTTTACAAGGGAGAAAAATCTGTATGGAAAAAATATCCCAGCAATCAGGTGCAGAGATGCTGGGAGTCATCACTGTCTTTTTATTTCAGTGTGGTTGGTCACTTATTTCACACAGTCACTAGCAACAAGTCCGACTGGAGTCATGCATGGGCATTAGGTGGAACTGCAGTTTATTTAATGCCGGATTCCCTAGGAAGGGACCAGACCCTTGAACAATGTAGGACGAGGGGAGGCTGTTAACCAAGGGGCATGTCCAACCAGCAGAAGGATGATAGACAGGGTGGAGGGGGAGGAGTGTCTGGGAGCTGGGGGGAGCATAAATAAATACATGAAACAAAAAAAATGCCCTTTTGTTTTTCAGATGAGCGGCCTGTACAGTGAGGTCCTTGATAGGCTGGACAGAGCAAAGCGACTGGTTCCAAACGAAGAGTAGTGACAACAGCAGCTGTCATTCAGGCAGAGGATAGCAGGTTGTATACCCATTACCACCCCATCACTGCTGCTGATCTCCCCTTATGAGTCCGATAAAAACTTGCCTATGCCACAACATAGAAAGAAATGACTGTGGTGGCCTTCCACAGGTTTCCCTGCTACATACAATGAACAAAATGAGAGCGGCATGCAGTGCCTTCCAGTGCGGAAATTAAAATTATGTTCTTACCATAATTCGTGATCTTTCAGAATACAGTATCTTCACCGTTAATTCACACCAGTGGGTCATAGACTGAGGCGCTAGGACCCAGCAGGAGACAGAACATTTCAGTGGGCTGGTGATGTAATAGGCTCTGTGTGTGCACTGTCATGCAGTGAGGCAGGCGCCCACTGGTATACAGCACCACCAACCCCCAACCACCTCAGTGCCCTTTTTACCAAGTAGGTGAGCAGCATAACCTAACAAGAACCTATCAATCAATCAAGTCTTTATTTATCCAGGCGAACACTGTTGAGCAGGCTCATTTACAAAGTGGACCTGCATTACACAAGGTCAAGAATAACACTTTTATGTACAGATAATAAATAGACATGATTATACAGAAATAGAAAAAAAAATACACAGAGCAATAACAAGTATTTCAGGTATAGGGTTAACAAGATTAGGGACATAGCCTAAGGGCATAAGATAGCCCTGGTGACTTGTATAAGAGCCACCAAATCCAGTAACACAGTGTCCTCACAGCCCAAATCGAGTAGAAATGAGTGAAGACCAACCCAACTGTACTGGAGTGGGTCTGGGGGATGGTAGGCAGGCGTGTGAATCAATGAAGGTATTCTGAAAGATCAAGAATTACAGTAAGTAAATAATTTTCATAACTTCCAGAAATCCAGCTTCACCATTGATTCTCACTAGTAGGTCGGTGTACGAAGCTCAGAAAGAGTCCACTGGACTAGGCAGCTGGAGCTGAGGGTTTACTCAGGATAGTAATCCATTTAGTACTGTCCTGTCAAAGGTGGAATGCTGCTTGGCATGGACATCCAGGGTATAGTACTTGGTAAACGTGTGCACTGTGCTCCATGTTAAAGCTCTGCAAATTTCTTCAGTAGGCACAGAGCGTATCTCTGCTAGGAACATGACAACCTCTCTGTCTGAGTGGGCATATACGCTACCCTCCAGTTTAACCTGTGTCATGGCATAGCAGTGGCAAAGACACTTCACAATCCAGGAAGATATGCACTTGATTGTAGTAGGCTGTCCCTCCAGTTAGTATCGAAGGAGGCAAAGAGCTGTTTGCATGAATTCCTTGGTTCTGTCCAGATAAAACCTAAGGACCCTGTTAGCATCCAGTGAATGGAGAGTCCTCTCTTATTCATTCTGAAAGTTGGCAAAATAGGTAGGCAGTACTAAGGCCTAGTTAAGATGGAATTCCGACATCACTTTTAGTAGCAACTTTATGGAAAACAATAGATGGAGAATCTGGGACCAAAGCATTGATTTCAGATACTCTGCGTACAGAGGTGACAGTCACCAGAAAGTCACCTTTCTGAGTTAAGAACTTCAAGTCACGGGCCGTCTCGGTGACTCTGGAGGTTCAGGCAGTGGTCTCTACACCTCACGCCATGCCGGCAACCCGGGTTTCAGAACGAGCCCGGGCTGCCGGGGGTCGGCAGGGGAGAAAGAGGATCAAGCGTCTGGAGGACTGCTCTGCTCTCTCGGGGGGAGGTCTGTCGTCTCGCTCGTTGACTGCCCTCTGGTGGTAGCTGGAGGGCAGTACGGGTTGGGAGACACGTGCCGATGTCCTCATGTCGGTAGGAGAAGGAGGATGGGAGAAAAGAGGAAAAACTGGAACTGGCGGGCTCCATGATGGCCCCGTGTCCCTGTGCCACCCACAGATTCTGGATTTGTGCTCGGGGGAGAGCCAGCACTCTCCTCCCTGGCCCCGCCACGGGGAGCAAGCCACAGGGGAACTACCAGAGGTTGGCTGAGCAGGGACACGCGGGGCCGGAGGATGAGTCCGTCTGAGGGAGGGCCATAGCCACCTGCCAGGCTCAGGGGCGTAGAAAAATTAATGATTAAAAAAAAAAAAAAGAACTTCAAGTCACATGTTTTAACTGGCTCATAGGGCTTGAGGGAGAGCATATCCAAAGCAAAGTTGATGTCCCAGGGTGCTACTGGCTTCCAGATGGCAGGTCTTGTCTGTAAAATGCCCTTGAAGAAACTCTTGAGCAGTGGCAGCTGTGACAGGTAGAGGGTACCAACAGGTTAGTAGTATGCTGAAATAGCACATAAGTGGACCTTGACTGTGGAATAGTGTAGAACAGCATCAGAAAGGTCCAGTAAGTACTCCAGAACCTTGTCCGGTGGACACTGAAAGGGGTTAACTTGAGTTTTGGACCACCAGATGGAAAATCTTTTCCATTTGGCTGTGTATGTCTTCCTATTGGGAAGCTTAGGAGCAGCCAAGAGTATTTCAGAGACCCTCTGAGATACTTTGCACCTGTTCACTTCTATCTCTTCAGGAGCTAGGCCTGAAGATGAAGGGAGTGCAGGTTGGGATGGACCAGCTGACCCTGTGTCAGCAAGTCTGTCCTGAGTGGTAGAGTTTTTGGTTCGCTGACTGAAAGTCTGTTCAACAAAGAAGCCATGACTTCCGGTGATGTCACCCTCATAGTAGCAGCCTGAAACTGCAGCACCAGTCTCTCCAGAGTGATTTACATCCATAAACAGCAAAAAATTACATTAATTTACCATCTGAAAGCTCTCACTACTAGCAAAATGCCTAAAGGTAACAGGGATCGGGAGCAGGCACCAGCAAATTCTGCGGATGGGGACGGAATTCTTTCTAACAGTGACAGCTCGCAGAGATCCTCACATTGGGGCCATCCCAATGCCACGGCCTCCTCAATCTACTCTTTGCAAAAGCAGATGAACTTAATGCTTACTGAGCTCAGAGACTTTTGAAAAGAAACCAGAGCCAACATTACTGCCCTCCGGACTGACTTCAGTAAAATGGAGCACTGACCTAAAAAAATGAAGGAAGCCTACACCACAACAGATGCTCATGTTGATAAAGCTGAGCGAGCTATCATTCAGCTACACACCTGCAGACTCAAGCCGAGGATGCGGAGGCCAGGAACTGCCACAAAAATATTAGGATCTCAGGTCTTCCCAAGGAAGCAGAGGGACCCGATCCAATCTTATTCCTCCAAAAGCTTTTTAAACAAACACTTGACCTGCCGGACACATGCACTCTGGAAATCGACCGCGCGCATCGCACCTTGCTACCAAAACCAACCTCTCAAAATGCCCGCTCTAAAACTGTGGTACTCCGTTTCCTTCAGTTTTAAGAAAAAGAAACAGTGCTGCCCAAGGCTTGGCAGAAGGGGGTAATCAAAGGTGCGCACAGACTGTATTTCAATGATTACCTCTCCACCATCACCGCACGGTGCTGGGCATGTGCTCTGATTCTCAGGCAGCTGCGGGAGGAGGGCTTGAAATTTTGGACCCTGTACCCAGCCAAACTCCTGGTCTACTTCCAGGATGGCCCAATCACCTACACATCGGCAGAGGATGCAACTAGCGGACTGGCCAAAAAGAATATCACGGTAGTCTCCTTACCCTCCCGACCAGCACAGCAGCCCTCAATATCCGCTAAACTAGCGCAACAAATGTGGAGACAAGTCCTCTTGAGAGAATAACATTGCAGAGATGGAGAAGCCACTTTGAGGCAGATCATATCTGATCTACAGACGAAATCCCTGCCAGCAGTGCCAAGTAATGAGAACTTACAGAGGAAGTAAATTTCAGCTGCTATACAGATCCAGAGGTTAAGTCCTCAGCATAATGACCGAGCAGATGCCTTGAAAATTGTTGTTGGTCTCTCCCGATACCCAGAATCGCACCACCACTAGTGTTTGCCTGTTGCCTCCTGCGTGGCTCCGTGTGGCACTTACCATGGCTCCCATGCGGCCCCACTTCCTTTTGACTCCACAGAGATGAGCTGAGGCAGAAATTCAACCAAACTGCAAAGAGAGGGGCTCCCCTGAGGAGCAGATTGTTTTTCACCCCCAATATCCTCACTGATCCGTCTTTGGCTGCCCCCAAGGAGCCCAGCAGCAGGCCTTGCACTCTATATAAAAATTAAAATGAATAAACAGAAGTTCTGTGTGGGCCATAACTGCTCCCTGTTAATACAGGTTCATCTGGATTGCTTGAAGGGGTGAGCGCTAAGACAGAGGTGATAATAAGATTAATATAAAAGGGTAAGTGAAGTCCTTGAAGGAGATCTCTGCTGCTGCTGCTGCTCGGGAGCCCCTCTCTCGACAATTCAAACTGACCGTTGGAAGGAGTTCGGGGGGTGAGGGATGGGGGGGCGCATGGCACAACTTGCAGGAGGCACAAGACAAGGCACGAAACTCAGCATCCCCTCCGAGGCGGAGCGAAAGAAAATGGGGACCAGGAACCAGATTGTATGCCTGGGGACTTGCCACCTAGACTGAATTCCTATACACCCACTGCTCTGAAACATAGTCTCATTACAAATAGTTCCAAACTGCTGAATGGATTTCCATAAACAGACCAGCAATTTCCATGAGAGACCATCGACTATTAAGACAGTTTCTCTCTTCCTGCAGGACCTCCTTGATTCCTAACCTATAAACTGATGGATGCCTGGGGGAAGCAATGGGCACATATCATTGTGATTTGGGACGTTTACTGAGAGCCGTTTGCTGACCACCCCTACTTCCTTGCTTGCATAAGCCCAGTCTTCGAGACCCCCCCAAGAGGACCCCCCCCCCATTTCATTCAGTGTTGAAACATGAAAACAGGCTTATTGATTTTACTGGTTGAACATCAAGCCAGGGAGATGCCGAGAGGGGGGACTGGGAAGATACAATGTACTGTCATGGCAGCCATTTCTAAATGCTGGCTGATACTACCCCACTCCCCAGGTACTGAGGGTTGGTGCGGCTGGTGGGGGTTGAGGTACTCCCCCAGCTGGCGGGTCGTCTTTCCCTTAGAGGAGACCCTGGCTATGCTGACTGGGTTCCTGGCCCATGCAATAACCTGGGAGCCGTTTGCAGGTTTCCCCAGGCTGATTTAATAAAACGCCCTCTATTTACCCCCCTCCCCATAGATTACCAGAAGAGGAGACCCTATGATGAGATATTCGGGCAACTTTGAAACTTTACTTCACCTGTGACTCTCTCTCTCTCTCTCTCTCTCTCTCTCCTTCCATCCATGTTTTGAGAACTGAGTAGTCCCTCTTGGGACTAACCTAAACTGCACTTTCTCCCCCATTTGGACTATGACAAATGAGTGAATCAGCCCACCCTCACTTTGCTGTTTTTATGGCCCTAAACTATAATAACAGACCCTCCCTGGAGTAGTCATGAGTGGTTGCCTCACCCTCCTAGATCCCACTAACCCGACGTAGCAAACATCAAAGGCTTAGTAGCCTGCACTGATCGGGAACTCCCTCCACGTCAATCAGACCCTTGGGTCCTGATCCTTGGAAGTACACGCTACCCCTGTTTCACAGGGAGGCAATGTTAGGCCTCCTCAGTTACAGTCCCTTTCACCTACGTAAATGGTTAATCTTGCCCAAATGTTGTATGAAACTTAGAAGCTATACTCTAGTTTTAGTTATCAAGTTATTTATCTGTTATAAGGTTAATGAAGTCAGTGACTTCCACGAAACTCTAGTAGGTATTTTGCAGTTTAGTGGCTGGGGTTGCTGGGGAGGAGGAGGAGGAGGAGGGAGATCAGCTTGGGTCCTAGAGCACACCCTTGAGGAAATGCACCAATTATGACTACCACAAAAAATATGAAATTGTACTCCCTCAACGTAAATGGCCTGACCAGCCCAATTAAACATGCCAGAATATTGACACATCTTAAAAAACTAGTTGAGACATGGTGTTCCTCCAGGAAACACACCTAAGTTCATCTGAGCATGAGAAGTTAAACAGACAGAGGATCTTCCTGGACATAAAGTCTCCACCACTTATTCACACTGATGGGATCTACGCTGGAGGCGCTAGGACCCAGCGGGAGCAAACTTTTTTGCAAGAGTGCCAGCGCCGATGAGCCTCAGCTCGTGCGGCAATGACTATCTCGGTGTCGATCCTCCAACCGTCTCAGTTCCTTTTTTCCTGCCGTCGAGTGCTCTTCAGTGACGACGTCGCTTGCCCTCCGGGAGTCAAACTTCAAACTAGCAGCATAGTTTTCAGTTTATTATTTTGTAATTTATCTCAAAATGAGTACCGCTTACTTTTAAACTTTACTTATTACGAAAAGGAAGTCTTCACCCCTCCATTGACAGAGTCAACCATAGGCGGGTCGGGTGATGGTAGGGAGACTTCGTATGAAAGCTGTTCAGTCAGCCAGGCTGGGTCCAGTCCACCGCCCTCTCCAGGGGGAGGGTCTGACAATGGATGGTCCGATGCTCAGGGGATGGGCGGTCCCGGAAGCATAAAAGAAACGTCGCACTCGGCACTGTTCGGCCTCAAGCTCTTCTTCGCCCACAGGTCAAAAGAGAAGGCATCACCGAGGACACCTTCTGGTATTCCCGCAAGACGACGGTCGGTCTTTGGGGTCAGATGCTGGTCTCCTCCTCTGAAGTCACCGGTTTCTTTCTCCGGTGACCAATCTCTTCAACATCGGAGCCCTTCCCTGCCTCTTGAAAGGGCTTCCGATGAGCAGTTTCATCAGTGGGCCGCTCTTATAGAGCAGTGGGCTCGGAGGTTGGTTCAGTTGCGGACCTGGTCTCTCCAAGGTCCTTGGGCATTCGAGGAGCAGGTAGGGCGGTTGGACCTTCCTTGTCCTGCAGCACCCTCTTCAGTGCCGTTGACTCAAACTCAGATGTTTTCCCCTCACATAGCTGCGGCACAGGAGGCCACACGATGCCTTTATCTCCTGGTATTCTTCCTTCTTTTCTTCAAATTCGAAGTTCTCAAGGCCCTGGATTGCTTTTGGCGCCGTTGAGCTCCTCGGCATCGATGGGCCTCTCAGCGGTGTCCTTGGTGCTGGCGCACCTGTCGGCGCCGACCTCGGTGCCACTGGAGTTGTTAGCGCCATCCTCAGTGCTGAAGCACCTGCCGGCGCTATCCTCGGTGCTGCTGAGGTTTTCGGTGCCGATGCGCCTGTCAGTGCCATAGTGTCTGTCAGCACCATGTGCTGGGTTGTTTCCAACAGCGCTGTCTCCCTTGCCATCAGCACTGTGTTCTTCAGTGCCGAGGCTTGGTGCAGTGCTTTCCAGCTTTCAAGGGTTCTCAACTCTGAATCCTTTCTCTTCTTTGCTTCCTACTGATTTTCGTTCCTTTCCTGTCCATACAGTCCCTCCGAGGCTGTCAAGAGATGATACTCAGCCTGACACAGATCTTCGACTGGGTGATGATGTTGAAGGAGCAGGGATCAATCCTGCCGCAGAGCCTGTGGTTGAAGACCTGTCGTTTAAGTCTCTGCTGAAAAATTTAAATTTTACTCTTTCTCTCCAGACTACAGATATCGATCCTGGGAAGCTCATAAGACTCCATTACCTTCATGTTCCAGAGATCCCTATGGATTTAACTCCCCTGGTACAACCATCCTTTGAGACGCTCTCTCAGATGGTATGGAATAATCCTGTTCTCATTCCTTCTGTGGCTAAGTCCATAGACAGGAAGTATGCTGCTCCCAAGGATCGATCTATTTTGGCCTCCCAGGCCTTCACGGACCCTATTGTAGTCCTGGCAGAGAAAGATAAGGCCATTCTTCCTCAGGCATCTACAGCCCGGTCTACAAACAAAGAATCTTATAAAATAGACACCTTAGGTAAGAGAGTCTTTGCTGCCTCCACCCTGGGTATGTGTATTGCTAGCTACCAGGGCTATTTCTTTCAATATGAGTTTGTTCTTTGGCATTCGATCAAACAGATGGTAGAAGCTCTGCCTGAGTCAGACACTAGTTCAGAGCTACTTCAGACCATAACCAGGGGTATCGAGTCCAACAACCAGCAGGTTAAAACAGCTATGGATGCTTTCGATACTGCTTCCCGAGCAGCGGCGGGCATTTGTACCCATTGTCACTCCTGGCTACGCACTTCCAGCTTCACGAAAGATGCCCAACAGCAGGTCATGGCCTTACCCTTTGACAGTATGTATCTGTTTAGACCTCAAGTAGAGCAAGCTCTGGAGGCCACACAGAAGATTAGGTCGGCCATTAGAACAGCTCGACCGGCCCCCACCCCTTCTGGGGGGGGGGTTAGCAAGCATCAATTTCACAACCGTCAGTCCTTTCGGGGCAAGGGCAGGGGAGGTTTTAACAAAAACCAAGCCCCCCAGCCTCAAAAGAAAATGCAACAGAAGGCACAAGGGCCCAAAGCGCCCAGTGCCACCTTCTGAGTTTCTGGCCCAGGTCCCACCTCAACTGCCTGAGGGGGACTCTTCCTCAGCGGTGGGAGGACATCTGACTCAGTTCTACAACCAGTGGAAGTCCTTAACATCAGACAAATGGGTTCTCCAGATAATCCATGAGGGGTGCTCCCTCAGCCTTTCAGAAAACCCTCCGGATCGTCCCCCCAAATGACAGCCCAGGCTGTCAACAATACAGTGAGACCATCTTGCTTCCGAGATACAAGGCCTTCTGAACAATAGGGCAGTAGAAATAGTTCTGCTGGATCAATGAAACACAGGTTTCTACTCCCATTACTTCCTGATCCCAAAAAAGACCGGCGGCATGCGCCCCATTCTGGACCTCAGAAAATTAAACAAGTTTCTTATCAAGGAAAAGTTCAAGATGATATCACTAAGAACCCTGTTACCCTTGCTTCATCGACACGATTGGCTAGTTTCCCTGGACATGCAGGATGCTTACCAACATGTTCCTATACACCCAAAGCACTACAAATACCTAACGTTTGTGGCACTGGGCCAACATTATCAGTTCAGAGTCCTGCCCTTTGGGCTATCCTCGGCGCCACGAGTTTTTACAAAGTGTTGTGCAATTCATGCAGCACAGCTCAGAAAAATTGTTCCTATATCTGTATGACTGGCTTTTAGCAAGTCCTTCCAGCAAGGAACTCTCGATGCCATAGCCATGGCCTCAGACTTTCTCACGTCCATGGGAGTCCTGCTAAATCTCAAGAAGTCACAGTTGCAGCCCTCCCAGAAGCTCCTTTTTATAGGAACTCTTCTGGACACCTCCTGTGCAAAAGCTTTTCTTCCAGAGGACAGAAGGAGCAATATCCTACAGATGGCCCGATACATCAGAGAGAACAGCTCGGTTCGAGATATCTCGATGCAACGGATGCTGGGTCTCCTGGCAGCTTCGGTGTTCACTGTACACTTAGCATGTCTCCACATGAGAACCTCTCAATGGATGCTCAGTACTCAGTGGTCCCCAACCACTCACCCTCAGTCCGTTCTCATCAAGGTGACAGAACCTCTGAAGAGGTCACTCACCTGGTGGTCGCAAGAGGATAGCCTTCTGGAAGGGTATCCCTTTGCTCATCTGGATCATCAGATTTCGATTACCATGGACGTGTCCCTGACGGGGTGGGGATCTCACTGTCAGAATCTCCACACCCAAGGTACGTGGACTCAGGATGAGTCTCAGCTTCACATAAACATCCTAGAAATGAGAGCCGTCCTTTATGCAGTCCGGGCTTTGAAGGACATTCTCTGTCACAAGAACATTCTCCTTCAAATGGACAACAAAGCAGTGATGTATTACATCAACAAGCAGGGCAGTGCACACTCTTACCCTTTATGCAGGGAAGCAATGAGAGTGTGGGAATGGTGCCCAGAGCATAAGGCTCTAATTCAGGCAGTCTACCTGCCGGCAGTGCAGAACAAACTGGCAGACCATCTCAGCAGAACGGAGACAGATCCTCATGAGTGGTCTCTCGACTCAACCGTAGTTCAGTCACTATTCGCAGAGTGGGGGACTCCAGACCTGGACCTTTTTGCATCCCCACTCAACACAAGGCTGCCTCTCTTCTGATCCAGAAATCCAGGGCCTGGCATTTTCTGTCAGGATGCGTTCAGGCTGCAGTGGACAAAATGCTTTCTATACGCCTTTCCTCCTCTTCCACTAATTCAGAGAGTACTTCTCAAATTCGAATCCCAGGGGGACAAAATGACCTCATTGCTCCCTTCTGGCCTCGACAGATATGGTTTCCGTTACTCAGCAGTATGTCAGCAACTCCTCTGAAGGTGCTTCCCCTTCAGACAAACCATCTGACCCAGGGGCCTGTGGTCCATCCCAATCTGAGGTTGCTTCACCTTCACGCTTGGCTCCTGAAGAGACAGAGGTGAACAGGTTCAATGTCTCTTGGAGAGTTTCAGATATTCTTTTGGCTGCGTGCAAGCCAGCCACCAGAAAAACTTACACAGCCAAATGGAAGCGTTTTTCTCTCTGGTGTGCAAAATCTTCTTTGAATCATTTTTCCGGCTCACCAAATAAAGTTCTAGAGTATCTCTTAGACCTTTTAAATTCAGGTCTACAATACTCTACAGTCAAAGTTCACCTTTGTGCCATTTCAGCTTATCATGAGCCAGTACTTCCTTGTCACTGGCTCAGTTACCTGTAGTTAAGAGGTTTCTTAGGGGTATTCTGCATACCAGACCTGCTATCAGACGTCCATTCGTAGCCTGGGACATTAATCTTGTGCTACACATGCTTACGCGAAAACCTTTTGAGCCTCTAGCTACCTGTGACTTGAAATTCCTCACTTGGAAAACGGCCTTCCTGGTGGCCATTACCTTGGCCCGCAGGATTTCTGAAATACATGCTTTGGTCACAGACCCTCTGTATACTGTATTTCATAAGGACAAAGAAGTTCTTAGGACCCCTCCTAAGTTTCTCCCTAAGGTTGTTTTCAGAATTCCATCTAAACCAACCTTTGGTCCTACCTACTTACTTTGTGAACTTCCAAAATGAAGGAGAGCGTACCCTTCATTCGTTAGATATCAAAAGAGCTCTGCATTTCTATTTGGATAGAACAAAAGAAATTTGCAAAGCTCAACAACTGTTTGTTTCCTTCAGCAAAACCCAGCTGGGTCAACCTGTTGCAATCAGATGCATTTCAGCGTGGCTGGTGGCATGCCTTCACCACTGTTATTCCATAGTGCAAGATAAGCTGAAGGGCAGAGTGTACACTCACACTACTAGAGCAGTCATGGCATCCCTGGTGGAAATCCGCAATGTACCCATTGCAGATATTGCAATGCGGCTACCTGCAGCTCACTGCATACTTTCATCAAGCACTATGCCCTGGATGTCCATGCCAGGTGACATCTTTCGTTTGGCAGAACTATCCTTAACAGACTTCTGTCCTAAATTTGTGAGCTCTTGATTTCTCCTGCCGCCCTCTCAGGGGATTATTAGCTCGGTACTCTCCCATCAGTGTGAATGAGTGGTGGAGACTTTATGTCCAGGAAGATATGGAAATTACGTACCTACCGTAATTCTTGATCTTCTTGGACGAAGTCTCCACCACACATTCACACGCCCACCCACCATCCCCCGAGCTCACTTCTGTTGTTGGTCTACTCCCTCAATGTTTAGGCTGTGAAGACTTCTTTGTTGACCCTTCTTATACGGGTCATTCAGACTATCTTATGTCTGGTTTTTGTTAGGCTATCCTTCTAGATTAGTTACGCTGCACCTCTTTGGAAAAAGGTACTGAGGCAGTTGGAGGGTCGACGCCGAGATAGTCATTGCCAAACAAGCTAAAGCTCGCAGCACCGCTCCTCGCAGCTCTATCTCTGGTGCCAGCCCTCTTGCAAAAAAGTTTGCTCCCACTGGGTCCTAGCGCCTCCGGCGTAGATCCCATCAGTGTGAATAAGTGGTGGAGACTTCGTCCAAGAAGATCAAGAATTACGGTAGGTACGTAATTTCCATTTCTCCACAGTATACTCATCAGCCTTCCAGGGAGGCCAGAAAAGGGGAGTGGCCATACTGATTCCTCACTGGACCCCATTCCAAGCTGTTAATACCTGGGTCAACCCTGACGGCTGTTTTGGTACAAAGGTAGGCTTTGCGAAGCTGAGGTTACCTTAGCTGATATCTATCTCCCTCCAGGCACTAACACTTCCACTATAAAGATGCTCCTATGCAAAACATTAACTTTCACAAAAGGGCTTCTTCTCTTCGTTGCCGTTTTTATTATTACCCCCAACCCCAGTCTCAACACAACCAACCCCTCCCTAAATTCCCAACCAGCTCCACAAAAATGTTTAAAAAAATAGATCCAAGAGCTTGGCTGGACAGATACCTGGAGATTCCTCTACCCTAGAAAGCGGGGCTACACACACTATTCGGCAGTACAAGGGACTTACTCCTGAATCAACCACTGCCTCACCCAGAAGGAGGGTCTGACCCATTTGGTGGACTGCTCCCCGGGGAACATCTCAATTTCGGATCACCTTGTAGGACCTTGGTCAACAACAGCAATCTATCCAATGGAAATTATATTTTATTTATTTATTTATTTATTTCAGTTTGGGATTAATACCTTTGAGTATTAATCCCAAGAGTACACAATTGGGGAGGGGGAGGTAGCAACAACAATAAAAATGGAAAGGGACCTAGGGGTAATCATATCAGATGACCTTAAGGTTGGCAAGCAATGTGAGAAGGCAGTAGGGAGGGCTGGGAGGATACTGGGATATATATAGGAAGAGGCATCACCAGCAGAAAACAGGAAGTTGTTATTCCTCTGTGCAGACGGTTGGTGAGACCCTAACTGGAGTACTGCATCCAGTTCTGGAGACCTCATCTCCACAAGGACATAGATAGGATGGAGGCAGTCCAGAGGAGGGCAACTAAAATGGCGCAGGGTCTGCAAGAGAAGCCATATGAGGAGAGACTGAAGCAGCTTGCTTAATATGTATACCCTTGAGGAAAGGAGGGAGAGGGGGCATGTGTTAGAAACTTTTAAGTACCTCAGTGGAATCAACAAAGTCCAAGAGGGTAGCATCTTTCAGAAAAAGAGATGTGCAAGAACAAGGGGACACAATTTGGAGATAAGAGAGGGGACGGCTCATGGGCAATGTGAGGAAGTATTTTTTCACAGAGAGGGTGGTGGACGCATGGAACAGCCTTCCTGAGGAGGTTGTGGGGTCTAAAACTGTGGGAGAATTCAAGAATGCATGGGACAGACATAAGGCAATTCTTGTGGGGGGTGGGAAGAAACAGGCTATTGGTTAACTAGGATCTGCAGCTTATCCAGTAGGTAGGGAAATGGGCAGACTTAGTGGGCCAAACGGTCCTTATCTACCGTCAAAGTCTATGTGTTTATGTTTCTATATTGAGTCAAGAACTCATTTTCAAAGGTTCCATGTCAGTGTTGAAGAAACATTACAAAAATACAAGGTTTAGGAGAAAAAAACGAAAAACATTGATGCATATACACAGGCAGTAATAGTAAAATTTGAACTTATATACATCAAATTATTACGTATTAACAGATAGACTGAGTAGATAAGAGGGGGTTGGGGGGGGTCAGCCGGAGGTGGCATCATCTGAGGTGGGAGAGAGGTGGAGCTTTCAACCAAGTGAGGCCATTGTCAGGTAATTGGGGGTACGGGAGCGGGTTAAGAAAAAAAGTGGTATATAGCGGAAAGATGTAGGGGGGGTAGGTAAATGGAAAACTGGGGGTGAGCTGCTATCACATTAGCGCAGGCAGGTACAATTCATTTTAGAGCCAAGGAGAGATCTGAGCCCATCTTTGAAGGTACAGTACTAATCTTGGTAGTATCAGTGAGGTCAGCAGGTAGTTCATTGTACCATTTCAGTCCTTGATACAGCATGGAGTTCTGGGCAAGTTTCGTGCTTTTGAAGGGAATCACCATCTTGTCAGCGACTGCATTGCGGGTAGATTTCATTGGGAAGGCCAGTTTAAAGTGTCCTCCCAGTGTGGGGGATGTCAGTCCAAATAGTACTTTTTTTAGAGTAGGCAGGTTTGGTATTGACCTCTAAGATGGAGTGGGAGCCACCCAGTTTCAGTGTACAGCGAGCAGGTGTGGGTGTTGAGAGTAGCCTCCAAAGTAAGACGACAGGCCTTATTGAGGAGTGTGTTGATCCTATTAAGAGCAGATCTTATCTGTGTCAGTCTTCACCATTCATCACATTTGGGTATGTGGCCGGAGGTCACGACCCCGGGGGAACTCTTTTTTTTTTTTTTGGATGGGCAGAGCTGACGCACCGAAGGATCCTCTGGTATCGTTTGCTCGGGCTGGAAAGCCTGGGTCGGCACCATCCTCGATACCGTCCGTCGGTGCCATTTTGGGCCTCGGTGCCGTTCGCAGTGCCATGGTCGGTGCTGTTCCACCACTCGGCACCGTCTCTGCTGTCGACGCTGCTCACGGCGCTGAGGATGGGGATGGCGCCATGTCTAGCTCCGGTGCCGAGCGAGGACACAGCGCCATGGGAGGTGTCACTCTTGGTGCTGCTTGCAGCGCCGAGGGAGCTGTTGATGTTACTGGCGGCGCCGTCCCTGACTCTGGTGCTTTTCGCGGCACCGTGGGGGGCACGGCGCCTTGGCAGACATCGACTCCGGTTCTGCTGCCGCTGTTGGCGCTGTCTCTTCTTCAGGCACCGTTCATGGTGCCGTGGGGGAGTTCGGTGCTGGCTCTGGTGCGGACTACCGGACTGGCACTTCTGTCGGTCCAGACAGGAGCGGGCATCCGCGTACGGTCTGGCACTGGACTTCGGTCTCTACCTCTTCGGAGGTGGACTCCGAGTCTGGTTCAGACCAGCTCTCTGACTCTTTGGAGTTGGCAGCCCATGTGGGCACTCTGGTGGTTACTTCGGCTGACCGGAGCCAGCCTCCCTCTGAGGAGTGGGTGGTAGCCCCCGAGTCTGGGGCCAGGGGTACTGACCAGCAGGCGGTGGTCCAGGCCACTACTGCCCTGCAGCCTAGTCTTGGAGGGTTTTCTGCCTGCTCGGTTGGATTGCCCCCTCATGTGGTGTGCCTGGATCGCCCAACTTTAGGGCTGACCGGAGCGTCCTCGGGAGGGAAGGGTGCTACTCCCTGGGTGGTCTCCTCGGGGACTGACCAGGGATGTCAGCTGCCCAGGCTGGTGTTTGCGAGGTGGAGGGTTCTTTCGGACTGTGAGGGGTCGAGGGGTCAGGGTTCAATGAGGCGACCCTTTTCTGGGACCCACCTGGGTTCGGGGAGGAGTCGCAGCGCGAACCCTCGCCCTTCCTTCTCAGTCTCCTTGAGAGGGCCCTGGTCTTTGGAGGGAAGGGACTGTCCTTTTGGATTTTCACAGTCCCGGTCACCTCACAGGGTGTATTCTTCAGGGCATGGCCTAGGGAGTTCCAGCATGGTTGATCAGCTCTTGGCTGTTGGGTTTCCAGAGCTCCTCCTTCCCTTGAGGCTTCTGGTGCACTCTCTTGCCCGGACAAAGGACAGTCCCCTTCTATAGTGGACTTAGCCCCCATTCCTCTGTCGCCATCTCCTGCTCTCCCAGGCATTCGTAGTCCTACGGGACCTCTCTCCTGCTAGCAATTCAGGGGTGTGGCTGCTCACTTCCCTACTTATGTCAGGGTCATGGACGAGTGGGTGTTTTCCCCTCCCCCTGAGCAGCCAACCTCTGGATCTCCGAGGTGTTCCGCTTCCTCATCTTTTGGGGGAGAGGAGCCCTTTGTCCACATCTCCCCTGCTGCTAATCTCGCTGAGTATCAGCGTTTCCTCGTGAGGATGATGGAAGACCTACGTGTCACCCCACCCACTCAGCACAATCTGGAGCATTCGACATGTGCCTTCTTAGGCGACTTCAATGTGGCCACCCTTGTGGTGCCCGCCTAGCCTGCTCCTTTCCAGTAGGTGTCGTTGCGATTCTGGCAAAGAGGCTTTTCCGGAGTCAGAGCCCCTAGGGATCTGAGCCAGAGGTATTGTGCCCCCCCGGAATCTCTAGGTTCCATGCCTCATTCTCAGTTAGGACTGGCGCAGCTGGACACTCCCGATGGGCTTCGCGCCCTCCACCGTGACTGACCCCCAGATCAAGATTCCACGGATTTTGACTTCTGGGGGAGGAGGACCTTCTACTCGGCACGGTTGCTTCTTTCAATTTCTGCTCATCAGGCCCACTATGCTACCTATGATAGGTTTCTGTGGTCCAGGCTAGGTCAACTCCTAGCCTCTATGCCTGATTCGGAGGTAACCAGACAAGCCAATGCACTTTCTGCACGTGGCCTGGAGCTAGCAAGGCATCAAGCGAGGGCATCTTACGACGCCAATAAGGTAGCTTCCAGGGTTGTAGGGACAGTGATCTGCACTAGGTGGATGGTATGGCTGCATCTTTCCCGGCTGTCACCCTTGGCTCGGCGTAGGGTGATTTCCTCCGCGTACCGGAGAACCCACCTTTTCTTCTGTAGGGTGAGGCAGCGTCTCTCGGGGCAACCTCCCCCCCGGGGTCCCGTCTCACTTTCCCCAGTCTTGGGCCTCGCCAGGCCCAAAGTTCTCCCTCTCAGTGTTTTTCCCCCACTGAGAGCTAAGGGACAGTCCTTTAGGGTCTAGGGCCCCCTTCGGGGGGGCGGCTCGGTACTCACCCAAATGTGATGAATGGTGAACATTGACACAGATAAGATATGAAAATTACATACCTACCGTAATTCCTGATCTTTCTGTGTAACTTCACCATTCATCACAAATCCAACCCTCCATCCCCCTGGGGCCTCAGTCTCTGGGTCCCCCTCCCTCTGTGTGCCCCCCTTTTCCCCCCTTCCTTTCTGCTGGTCAGGAATGGGGTGACCTGGGGCACACAGAGGGATTTTTAACTTCTAACAGGAGGGGAGCGGGATCGGGGGAGAGGGCGCTTCTCTCCTCAGTGCCTTGGCTCCACGCCTTTGGGGTGGGGGTTGGTGGTTGCCCTCTCTTCTCTTCTCTTCTCTTCTCTTCTTCTCTTCTCTTCTCTTCTCTTCTCTTTCTCTCTTCCTCTGTCCTCCTCTGTTCCTGTCCTTAGGGACTCATCCCTCAAATTTAATTAAAAAGAAACCTTTGTTTCTACTCTTCAAATTATGTGGTTTCGGGAGGAAACAACCCTGGATCCTGTTCCTTTCTCCCAAAATAGCCTCGTCTGCTCATGCTGGAGTTCTTGCCAGTGATTCTGTGCCTTGAATTCTGGCAATTCAGCCTTCTGGCTACTCCTTCGCAGCTACTAATGCAGTCTGGAGACAGTCATCAATCCAGGGTAGGTCCTCCCCCCTCCCATTTCTTATTTTTCCTTCCCTTCTTCCCTTCCTTTTCTGATTTCAGAGATTGGGGCCTCTTCCCAATCCCCTTAGTTTTTTTCACTCTCCTTCTGTCCTCTCTGTCATTTATTTCTCCTTTTAGTTTGTATATCTTATCCTTTGTCTATCCCTTGGACTTCCTTGTCCCTCCCTCCCTCCCTCCCTCCTCCCAACCTTTTCTTACTCTCGCGACTCAGAACTGGTGGGAGGGTAGATCAACGACTACCTAACAGCCAACCCCATCGTACCACGCAGTCGTCAGCCTCGAGGCGGTGCCGTCAGTGCATCGACTCCACCCATCAAAAAAGCTCCCTCGCGGGAGTCGTGACCGCCGCCAGAACTCAAATGTGATGAATGTAAAGATACACAGAAAGATCAGGGATGTGGTAGGTATGTAATTTCATTTTTCATTTCAAGGAAGAACAGAGAAGTCTTCTTCAGCCCGCCTTCAACGGAGTCGACCATGAACAGTAGGGAGACTTCGCATGAAAGCTATTTGAGCAGCGGGGCTGTGTCCGGTCTGCCAACCTCTACAGAGTGGGGTCTGACTATGGGCAGTCCGATGCTCAGGAAGAAGGGCTGTCTTCCCAAAAGCACAAAAAGAAGTAGGCCTGTTCCTGATCTTCATCGGGGACCTGGCACCTCACACTCTTGAGGTCTTCTTCGTCCCACCGGTCGAAGAAGAAGCGCTACTGTTCGAGGTCACCCTCTGGTACATCTGCTCAGAGATAATTGTTAGTGTGGGACAGGAGGCCGACCCCGGCTCTGTCGGGGTCACTTGCAGCCTCGGTTCCTAGCAGCCATGATCCTCGACTCTGGAGTCCTTCCCCTCTCCCGGGGGGGGGTCCTTCAGTGAGCAGTTTCATCATTGGGCCACTGTGATGGAGCAGTGGGTTCGGTGGTTTTCCGACCTCCCGTGCCTGCGAAGCTGACTCTGGGGCCTTCGGACCTGGGGGCTTTGGACCCACGGGTGGGACAGTTGGGTCAACCTAGTCGCGCGACACCTTCTTCGGTGCCGATACTGCGCTCTTGTGCGTTTCCCCCTCCCAAGGGGGGGAGGAGTGGCCCTGTATGTTAATGAAAATATCAAAGCTACAGAAATTCAGAATACACATAAGGAGCCAGAAGAACTGTGGGTCACCCTGGAAACAGGAAATGGGACAGCCATGAGAACTGGGGTTGTCTACAGGCCCCCAGACCAGAGGGAGGACATAGACACATTACTGTTAGAAGATATACAAAACATGACAGCTAAAGGGAGGTTCTGATAATGGGAGACTTCAACATGCGGATACAGATTGGTCAATACCAGCAGGAACATCTGCCAGAACTAGACTCATAGTGGATTCCTGCAGGGGAGGGCCTCAAACAACTGGTACAGCAACCCACAAGAGACAGGGCTATCCTAGATCTAGTACTGACTAACAAAGAAGGGATCACAGATCTCCAGGTAGAAGGTCACCTGGGGGCCAGTGACCATCACATGGTATGGTTCAATTTGCCACTACATCTAAATCATCCCATTCCAAGGCAAAAATATGGGACTTCAGAGGAGCTGACTTTGATAAGATGGCCAACAGAGTTAAGCTAGCCCTGGCAAAAAGAAACACAGGTGAGGGGTACAGGCAAAGTGGGCAAGCATTAAGGATGCAATACTTGAAGCAACATCCCATTGTGTTAGACAGAAAAGGAAGTGCAAAAGAAGAAGGAAACCACTTTGGTTCTCAAATACAGTAGCAGAAAAGGTCAGAGCCAAAAGGCTGGCCTTCAGGAAATATAAGGGAACACAGCGGATGAAGATAGGGAGGCATACCAAACTGCCCTAAGGGAAGCAGGTAAGGCAGGCAAAGTCCCAAACTGAGGAAACACTAGCACGAACAGTAAAAGAAGGTGACAAGACTTTCTATAGATACATTAGTGAAAGGAGAAAGTCCAGAGGGGGTATTGCTAAGCTTAATGGAGAAAAGGGAGCATGTGAGGAGGAGGACCCTGTAAAGGCATCTATCCTAAATAGATACTTTTGCTCAGTATTTACTGAAGAGAAGGTAGGGCAGGGCCCACAGCTCAGCATCATGGACACAGGGGAGGGAGGTGAGCACTACTCCTTCACAAAGAAAGGGTCCTACAAGAGCTTGCTAAGCTCAGGGTGGATAAGGCAATGGGACCTGATGGCATACATCCCAGGGTACTTAAGGAGCTAAAGGAGGAACTAGCAGAGCCATTAGCAGAATTGTTTAGTGAGTCTCTGAGCACAGGAGAGGTCCCAGAAGACTGGAAGGGCTCATGTGATCCCGCCCACAAGAGTGGTAGCAGGGAGGAGGCGGGAACTACAGACCGGTCAGTCTTACCTCAGTAGTGGCAAGATTATGGAGGCACTCCTTAAGGAAAGGATAGTGCAACACCTGGAATCCATAGGGGCACAGGATCCAAGACAGCATGGGTTTACAAAGGAAGGTCCTGTCAAACTAATCTCATAGATTTCTTTGACTGGGTAACCAGAGTGGTGGACCAAGGGGAGCAGTTGATGTCGCCTACCTTGACTTCAGCAAAGCTTTTGACACTGTTCCACATAGAAGATTGATAAATAAGCTGGGTAGGCTCGGGTGGGTCAGAAGTTGGTCAACTGGGTGGCAAACTGGTTGACGGGCAGAAAACAGAGAGTGGTGGTAAATGGTATACAGTCAGAAGAGATGCAAGTCACAAGTGGGGTACCTCAGGGATCAGTCCTGGGGCCAGTCCTCTTCAACATCTTCATTAGTGACCTTGCAGATGGACTAGAGGGTAAGGCTTGTCTGTTTGCAGATGACACCAAGATCTGCAACAGAGTAGATGATCCAGATGGGGTGGGGTGGGCAGAATGAGAAGAGATCTGGATAAACTAGCAAAATGGTCAGAAGAGTGGCAACTGGGATTTAATGCAAAGAAGTGCAAAATCATGCACATAGGGAAGAGAAACCCTGAAGCCACCTATAGGCTGGGAGGGGAGTTGCTAGCAGTCACAAAGGAAGAAAGAGACTTGGGCATCATCATCACTGATGACCTAAAATCATCCAAGCAGACCTCTAAAGCAGTAGGTAAGGCTAGGGGGGTGTGAGGGTGTATTAGTAGGGGTATCACAAGTCGTAAGAGGGAGGTAATAATCCCTCTGTACAAGACACTGGTTAGGCCCCATCTGGAGTACTGCGTGCAGTATTGGAGGCCACACCTTCACAAGGACATTAACCAAATTGAGGCAGTCCAGAGAAGGGCAACCAAAATGGTGCAGGGACTGCATCAGAAAACATATGAGGACAGATTAACGGAGCTCATTATGTATACCCTTGAGCAAAGGAGGGAGAGAGGTGATATGATCGAGGCATTCAAACACCTTAAGGGCATAAACAAGGTGAAAGAGTCTAACATGTTTAAATATAAGAAAAATAGCAGGACAAGAGGACACAGCATGAGATTAGAGGGAGGCCGATTAAGGGGGAATGTGAGGAAATTCTTTTTCACAGAAAGGGTGGTGGATGCATGGAATGGCTTACCACAAGAAGTGGTGGCTATGAATACAGTGCAGAGCTTCAAACAGGCATGGGATAGGCATAAGGGAGCAATACAAATGACTATGAATAGATAGGCCACTGACAGAGCAAAGGCCGATGGCACATTTATAAGGTAGAAAAAGAAATGGGCAGACTGGATGGGCCTTGCGGTCCTTATCTGCCGTCAACTTCTATGTTTCTATGTTTCACATGACTGCGGCGCAGGGGCCAGCACAGGTACTACTTTCTCCTACTCATGTTTTCAGGCCTTCAGCCTTGGGTGCCCCAGGATTGGGGTTGGGGTCTCCAGGCGCTCACCTGGCGCCAGTTACAGTGCCGCCTTCGGCTCTGGCCTTGTCGGCGCCATGACCGACGCCCACACCACCTCAGGTGTTAAGATTTTCAACTCCAATTCGAGGAGCACCTCCTCCTGCTTTCTTTTCTCCCTTTCCTTTCTGTACTATCCCTTCTGGGCTAGTAGGAGATAACGTTGAGCCTGATTCTGATCTGCAATTAGGAGATGACTTCGATGAAGATTCATTCTTTGGAGTGGAAAGTAAGCCCTCTACTTCAGCAGAGCCTTTGGTCGAGGACCTTTCCTTTAAGTCTCTCCCGAAGAATATGAATTCCACCCTTTCTCCCCAGACTTCTAAGGTGGATCCTGGGAAGCTGTTGCACCTTCAGTATCTGCATGTCTCGGAAATTCCTGTGGAAATGACACCTCCAGTGCAGCCCTCTTTCAAGACTCTTTCACAGATGGCATGGCACAGCCCGGCGCTCATTCCTTCTGTGGCTAAGTCCATAGACAGGAAATATGCTGCCCCGAAGGATAGACCAATCCTGGCCTCTCAAGCCTTTGTAGACGCCATAGTGATTTTGGCAGAAAATGATAAAGCCGGTCTCACCCAGGAGTCTACAGCTCATTTAGTAAATAAAGAATCCCGTAAGATTGACACTTTAGGGAAGTGAGTTTTTGCCGCTGCTACCCTAGGAATGCGTATTGCTAGCTACCAGGGATATTTCTCTCAATATGAGTATACCCTCTGGCACTCACTAAAAGCCACTGTGGAGGCTCTTCCGGAGCTGGACGTTAGTTCAGAGCTTCTCCAGACTATTACTAGAGGCATTGAGTCCAATAATCAGTAACTTAAGGCTGCTATGGATGCTTTTGACACTGCTTCGAAAGCAGTAGCAGCTGGGATATGCACCTGGCGTCACTCATGGTTACGGACTTCAAGGTTCACAAAGGATGTTCAACAGAGTGTCATGAATTTTCCATTTGATGGAGTTTATCTGTATGGCCCACAGGTGGAGCAGGCACTGGAGGCCACTCAGAAAACTAGTACTGCTATTAAGACGGCCAGACTGGCCCCTGCTGCCCCTCAGTGGGGCGGAAACCGCCGACAGTTTCATAATCATCATTCCTTTCGTGGTGAAGGCTGAGGGGGTTTTCACAAGAACCAAGCCCCTCAACTGCAAAAGAAAATGCAGCAGAAGGCACAGGGCCTGAAGGCGCCAAGTGCCACCCTCTGAAGATCCGGCCCAGGTCCCACCTCAACTGTCTGAAGGGATCTCTTCGGCAGTAGGGGGCATCTGACTCAGTTTTACAACCAGTGGGATAGTGAGGCTGAATAGAATGGACGGTGGGTTGGCAGAGAGGGACAGTGAAAAAGCAGGGATACTGAATAAATACTTCTGCTCAGTATTCACAAAAGAGGAGGAGGGGAAGGTATCTAATCCAATTAACAGAAGCACACTGGATGGGGGGGGTCAATCCCAGTCCTTTCACAGAAGAAAGGGTTCTGAAAGAACTCCTAAAACTGAAGGTGGACAAAGCAATGGGGCATGCTGGGATTCACCCCAGAATTCTAAAAGAATTAAGGGGAGAACTAGTGACACCACTGACTACCCTTTTTAACAAATCATGGGAGGATGGTGTGGTACATGAGGACTAGAGGAAGGCGGATGTGATTCCCCTTCACAAAAGTGGGACCAAGACAGAGGCAGGAAACTACAGACCTGTCAGTCTGACCTCTGTGGTAGGGAAAGTGATGGAGTCACTTCTGAAGGAAAGAATAGTTGAGTACCTAGAGGCCAGTGGGGCAGAGGATCCAAGGCAGCATGGGTTCAGAGCGGGAAGGTCATGTCAGACGAATCTAATTGATTTCTTTGACTGGGTGACCAAAGTAGTAGACCAGGGAGAGGCTGTGGATGTGGCTTTAGCAAGGCATTTGACACAGTCCCACACAAAAGATTAATGAACAAATTAGCTAGCCTGGGAGTGGGTCCTAGTGAGGTAGCCTGGGTAAAACAGTGGCTGGACAACAGGACACAGAAGGTAATTGTAAGCAGAGTCCAAGCTGAAGAAAGAGGGGTTACTAGTGGGGTACCGCAGGGTTCAGAACTGGGTCCAGTCCTTTTTAATGTCTGTATAAGTGACATTGCAGAGGGACTGGAAGGAAAAGTATGCCTCTTTGCAAATGACACAAAGATCTGCAACAGGGTCGATACACAAGGAGGCGTGGAAAGGATGAGAAGGGGCTTGGCAAGGTTGGAGGAATGGTCAGAAGTGTGGCAGCTTGGATTCAATGCAAAGAAGTGCAAAATAATGCACCTGGGAAGCAAAAACCCAGGGGAAGAGTACGCAATGGGGGAGGAGGTAGTAGCAAGAACAAAAATGGAAAGGGATCTGGGGGTAATTATATCAGATGACCTTAAGGTTGGCAAGCAATGTGAGAAGTCAGTAGGGAGGGCTGGGGGGATACTGGGATGTATAGGGAGAGGCATCACCAGCAGAAAACAGGAAGTTGTTATCCCTCTGTACAGACAGTTGGTGAGACCCCATCTGGAGTACTGTGTCCAGTTCTGGAGACCCCCATCTCTGCAAGGACATAGGATGGAGGCAGTCCAGAGGAGGGCAGCTAAAATAGTGCAGGGTCTGCAAGAGAAGCCATATGAGGAGAAACTAAAGGAGCTTAATATGTATACCCTTGAGTAAAGGAGGGAGAGGGGGGACATGATAGAAACTTTTAAGTACCTCAGTGGTATCAACAAAGTCCAAGAGGGTAGCATCTTTCAGAAAAAGAGATGTGCAAGAACAAGGGGACACAATTTGAAGATAAGGGGACAGCTCATGGGCAATGTGAGGAAGTATTTTTCACATAGAGGTGGTGGGTGCATGGAACAGCCTTCTTGAGGAGGTTGTGGGGTCTAAAACTGTGGGAGAATTCAAGAATGCATGGGAAAGACATAAGGCAATTCTTGTGGGGGTAGGAAGAAATAGGCTGTTGGTTTACTAGGATCTGCAGCTTATCCTGTAGGTAGGGAAATGGGCAGACTAGGTGGGCCAAGCAGTCCTTATCTGCCGTCAAAGTCTATGTTTCTGTGTTTCAGTGGAAGTCGGTCACAACGGACAAATGGGTCCTCAGGATAATTTGCGAGAGTTACTCTGAATTTTTCAGATACCCTTCTGGATCATTCACCCAAACGACAGCCCAAACTGTCTATCACTCAGTCAGACTTTCTCGCTTCTGAGATTCAGGGCCTTCTGAATGACAGGGCAGTAGAAGTGGTTCCACAGGAGGAACGGGACACAGGATTCTACTCTCATTACTTCCTAGTTCCAAAGAAAACAGGCAGTATGCACCCTATTCTCGACATAAGGAAGTTAAAAAAATTCCTCTTCAAAGAGAAATTCAAGATGATATTGCTCGGTACATTTCTATCTCTGATTCATCAAAATGATTGGCTGGCCTCTCTGGACATGCAGGACCCCTGCCAACATGTTCCCATGCACCCAGGCCACCACAAGTATTTCTGATTTGTGGCTCTGGGCCAGCACTACTAATTCAGAGTCCTGCCCTTTGGGCTGTCCTCAGTGCCTCAAGTCTTTACAAAGTGTTTTGCAGTACTTGCAGCGCATCTCAGGATACTCAGAATTCAAGTATTTCCATATCTGGACGACTGGCTCCTAGCAAGCTCCTCCAGACAAGGAACGCAGGAAGCGGTGGCCATGGCTTCCAAGTTCCTCACATCCATGTTGCATCTGGAAAAATCGCTACTGTAGCTCTCCCAACAACTTTTCTTCATTGGAGCTCTTCTGGACACCTCCAGGGCAGGGGTCTTCCTTCCGGAGGACAGGAGAAACGATATCCTCCAGATGGCTCACTTCATCAAGGAGAACGACTCAGTTCGAGCTCTCTCGATGCAGCGGATGCTGGGTCTCATGGTGTCATCGGTGTTCACGGTGCCTCTAGCTCACCTTCACATGAGAACCACTCAGTGGATGCGCAGTACTCAGTGGTCCCCTACCACACAACCACAGTCCTTTCACATCAAGGTGATGGAACCCCTAAGGAGGTTTCTCACCTGGTGGACTCAGGAGGACAGCCTTTTTCAAGGCTTTCCCTTTGCCCCACTGGAGAGACAGATCACCATCACCACAGATGCATCTCTAATCAGCTGGTGAGCTCACTGTCAGGATCTCCACACCCAGGATCGGTGGAGTCGGGACGAGTATCAACTGCACATAAATGTCCTGGAAATGAGAGCTGTCTTGTACGCAGGCTGAGCCCTGAAGGATATCCTCTGTCACAAAGTAATTCTTCTTCAGACGGACAACAAGGCAGTGATGTACTACATCAACAAGCAGGGTGGAGCACACTCTTACGCTCTGTGCAGGGAAGCGATGAGAGTGTAGGAATGGTGCCTAGAGCACAAAAAGCCCTGATCCAGGCAGTCTACCTGCCTGGAGTCCAGAACAATCTAGTGGATCGCCTCAGTAGAATGGAGGCGGATCCACACAAGTGGTGTCTCGACTCAAACATTGTACAATCGCTCTTCGAAGAGTAGGGCATTCCAGACCTGGACCTTTTTGCATCCCCACTCAATGCAAAACTGCCTGTCTTCTGCTCCAGAAATCCAGAACCTGGCATTTTCTGTCAGGATGCATTCAGACTGCAGTGGACAAGACACTTTCTATATGCATTTCCTCCTCTTCCCTTAATTCAGAGAGTGCTGTTCAAGCTGGAGACACAGGAAGGGAGAATGATTCTCATCACCCCATGCTGGCTTCATCAGATTTGGTTTCCATTAATCAACAGGTTATCAGAAGTTCCACAGAGACAACTACCACTTCAAATGGACCTTCTGACCCAGGGCCCAGTGGTCCATCCCAACCTGAGGTCCCTTCATCTCCACACCTGGCGCCTGAGAAGACAGAAGTAGGTAGATGTAACATCTCCCATAGAGTCTTAGACATTCTCCTAGCAGCCCGCAAGCCTGTCACTAGGACAACTTACACAGCAAAGTGGAAACGATTCTCCAACTGGTGTGCAAAGTCCTCCCTGGACTCCTTTTCTTGCCCACCAAACAAAGTTTCAGAGTATCTGCTAGGCCTGTCAAATGCAGGGCTACAATACTCGATGGTGAAGGTACACCTCTGTGCGATTTCAGCTTACCACGTGCCTATCCACAATGTCAGTGGCTCAGCTTCCCTTGGAGATTCCTTAAGGGTATCCTCCACACTAGGCCACTAGTCAGGAGACTGACAGCCACTTGGGATATCAACCTTGTGCTAGACATGCTCACTCGTAAACCTTTTGAGCCTCTAGCAACCTGCAAGTTGAAGTTCCTGACCTGTATGGCTGCCTTCCTTGTAGCCATTACTGTCCAAAATACATGCCCTGGTCACAGACCCTCCATATACAGTATTTCACAAGGACAAGGTGGTTCTCAGAACTCACCCTAAATTTCTTCCAAAAGTAGTCTCGGAATTCCACCTGAACCAGCCCTTGGTCCTTCCAACCTACTTTGCAAACTTTCAGAATGAAGGGTAACGTACCCTACATTCTCTGGATGTAAAAAGAGTTTTGTGGTTCTACATCGACAAAACGAAAGAGATCCGCAAATCCAAGCAACTCTTTGTCTCATTCAGCATGATCTGGCTGGGTCAGCCTGTTGCCATTAGGTGTATTTCAGCATGGCTGGTAGCATGTCTCTGCCATTGTTATTCGATGGCACAGGTCAAGCTAAAAGGCGGTGTGTACGCCCACTCTACCAGAGCAGTTACGGCATCTCTGGCAGAAATACAGAACGTGCCCATTGCAGACATCTACAATGCAGCTACTTGGAGCTCTGTGCTCACCTTTGTGAAGCACTATGCCTTGGATATTCATGCCAGACAACATCCGTCCTTTGGCAGGACAATACTTAATGGACTTCTGTCCTGAGTGAGTTCCTTTCTCTCCTGCCACCCTTCTCGGTGGATTATTTTGGCTTGGTACTCTGCCACTAGTGTGAATGAGTGGTGAAGACTTTAAGTCCAGGAAGATATGTAAATTACATACCTACTGTAATTCTTGATCTTCTTGGATGAAGTCTCCACCACTTATTCACATGCCCAGTCACTATCCCCTGAGCTCAGTTATCTTATTTTTGGTCTTCGCTGCCTCTTTGGCTGGGCTGTGAAGACACTGTTGTGTTGACCCTTCTTATACAGGTCAAGGGAAAAATCCTGGACACCACCCTCTGAGTCCTACCCTCAAGGAATGATCAAAACCAACTGAGGACCAGTTCCGATAGTCCACAGATAAACCGCAGGCGCTCCAAAAGCACTCCATGGTCAACGGTATCAAATGCCGCAGAGAGATCAAGAAGGACCAAGATGGAACGGGTCTTTCGATCTCTCGCTATTAGGAGGTCATTTAGTATCCGAACAAGAGCCGTCTCGGTACTATGTCTCTTCCTAAATCCGGACTGGAGAGAATCATAGACATTGTGGCTGGTCAAATGACCATCCAGCTGCAATGCGACCACCTTCTCAATAACCTTACCTACAAAAGGCAGGTTAGAGACAGGCCTGTAGTTAGCTAGACAGTCCGGGTTTAAGGACAGCTTTTTAAGAAGGGGCCGAATCACAGTTTTCCTTCAGGGGATCAGGAAAGATCCCTTTCTCCAATGACAACCAGAATATCTTAGCGAGGACCGGGCCGATTTTATCCACACATCCTACTAAAAGGCGAGTGGGGCCCGGGTCCAAACTACAGTTGGTCGGTCGCAGCAACTGGACGATCATCACTATGTCATTGATTGTGGGCTGGTCAAAGTCAGACCACATAAACTGGGTGTCTGACATCTGCCGACCACTACAACTCCTGTTTGAGAGAGTTAGGAGGAGATCGGATCTGATTGTGGCAACCTTATCAGCGAAGAATTGAGCAAACTCCTCACACTGTTCTTGTGAAAATGCTCTCTCAGGCTGAAGACAGATTGGATTGCCCAATCTATCTACAGTCCGAAAGATCTGGGCTGGTTGATTCTGCTCAGCAGCAATTTCCCGGGACAGGAATTCTGCCTTCTTACGGGTAATTGCTGATTGATAGACCCGATAATGGTCCATCAACCTAAGCCTGTCACACTCCAGACCCAACTTCTGCCAACATCTATCAAGCCTTTTTCCCACTCTCCTCAACTCCCTCAAAGTCTCATCAAACTAGGGAGACTTGGGGCGAAGGGTGAGGGGTCGAACACGAACAGGAGCAATGGAATCCAGGGCCCCTACTACTGCCTCATTATAGGCAAGAACCAGGTCCCCTGGATCCATGAATTCACTCGGCAAACTCGATAGATCCAGTACCGCCATCAGGCCGTCTGTGGTAACACCCCTCAAAGGGCAGTACTGGACCATTTCCGTAGAGGCCGACCTACCGGGGGCCAAGAAGCTGAACTCAGTGGAGTGATGGTCAGACCATCAGACTGGCTCACCACCAAGTCAGATATCTCATCCCCAGGAGGAATACCAAGTCCAATGAATGCCCATCTACATGGGTCGAGGAGGAAATAACCTGTGTGAAGCCCAGCAAATTCATCAGCTGGAGGAAGTCATGACCAAACTGCGAGAGTTCATCGTCGACCCAGGCATTGAAATCCCCCAGGATCAGCCATCTGGAGGATCCCAATGTCATGTCGACAATGAAGTCTGCGACTTCCCACAGGAAAACATTCCCATTACCTGGTGGACGGTAAATGAGAAGAATCCTGCACCCCACACCCTCACCCAGGATACATTCAAAGGAGTTGGTAATTCCTTCTGGTACCTCCATCAGGTTCAGTTCTGTTCTAAAACAGATTGCCACTCCCCCGCCCCTACGATCCAGCCTCGGACGGTATATCACCGAGTACCCGGCTGGTACAGCTGAAGCCAAAACAGGGCCAGCATTATCATCCAGCCAGGTCTCAGTGATGCATGCCAGGTCCGATGATCCTACAAGATCAGCTATTATAGCAGTCTTGTTTTTAATGGACCTGGCATTACATAACACCGTCTGAGTAGGATGAGTTGCCAGAGAAGATCAAGCCAGAGCCCTTGGGTATGAGAATCAGGCAGAGAGAACCTCTCTCCTGAACCCATTTTGCCCCAGGGCGTTTTCTCGACCCCACTATCCCAATCCGTCCGCTCCTTTCCATTCCCCCTCCAGGCCCCAACACCGCCCTCCTCCTCCTCACAATCCCCAGAGCCCTACACCATCTATATACCTCCGGGGATAGTGGGGGACACCTAAAAGGGCGGAGGTCCTTAAGCCGGGAAGGGGAATAATGCCTGACCATCCGAACAGCTCCCCAACACATCTTCACACGCTCAAAATACACACAATAAATTCACACCAACAACACAACACTACACACCCAATTACTCAACTTTCAATCATACACCTCACACCAACAAAAAAACACAAAACAAAACAAATCATAAATTACAGCATAGATTTAGGGCGAAAGTTACCATAATTTTCTCCAGTAAACAGTTTATGGCTTCTGGGAGCTCTCACCTCACCAGAAAAGAGTGCCCCCCCCACCAAACTCTCACTTCAGTTGAGGTACAATACATCACTTCAAACAATATTTAAGAAAACAGGACACTCTTACTGCTCAGTTTCATAAAAAGCCATTCAAATTCCTACAGCATAAAGGCTGTGCGTTACTATTTTTGGTCTCTACAGTTTATATAACACAGTGCTGTACCCATACAGTTGATATTATATCACCAAAGTCCCAAAAAAAATGGCAAGTTCAATATGGTGCAATTTTGAAACTAAAGTTAAAAATCACAGAAAGGCAAGTTAACCAGTAACACAGTTCCCAGGAACGGTTTGCAGATGAAGAGGAGGGCTCTCACCACCTCCTATTCATTGAAATTACATAGACTTTGACGGCAGATAAGGACCACTTGGCCCACCCAGTCTGCCCATTTCCCTACCTATTGGATAAGCTGCAGATTCTAGTTAACCAACAGCCTACTTCCTGCAACCCCCCACTATAATTGTCTTATATCTGTCTGATGCATGGTTGAATTCCCCCACTGTTTTAGACCCCACAACCTCTCCAGGAAGGCGGTTCCATGCGTCCACCACTCTCTCCGTGAAAAAGAATTTCCTCACATTACCCCTGAGCTGTCCCCCTCTAACTTTAAATTGTGCCCCCTTGTTCTTACACATCTCTTTTTTTTTTTTTATTTTTTTTTTATTTAATGTATTTTATTAATTAACAATTCGTGACAGTCTACAAGATCTACGGTACTGAAGTAACACCATTATACCAGACTACATATTATATCCAGAGATAATGACAGAAAACAAAACTCTACACACCCGTCAATCAAGGATTATTGGAGCTCAATATAACAAAATTAACCTTCCCCCCCAATCACCTCCCCCCTCCCTAAGCTGTGGTGCATATTAATTCCTATTCACACAGCTAAGCTAACTAATTAAATAAAGAAGCAGTACATGTTGGGTCGGCATCATGGGAAATGAGACTACTAAGAAAACTAGAATCGGCCACCCTAACCGTGTAGTATTCTTATTACCAGACTAAGCGCAGAAAAGTTGACCAGATGAGAAACCAGAAAACAACAATGGCATAAATATATTCAGACATAAATACAAAAAAAAAAAAAGGAAAAGGAAAACACAGAGGAGCTCGCAGCCCATCATACACCCAGGTATCATTTGAGGTACAGGGCATATAACTTGCCCCATTTTTTAGTGAAGGAAGGTAAACGGCGGTTCACCTGAGCTATCAAATTCTCCACACAAAGCGCGAAGGAGATCTCATGTAGCCATTCTGTATAAGTTAACACAGTCTGATCTTTCCAATGTCTAAGTACTAGTTTTTTGACCGCCATTGATATTAATGCCAAATGAAATCTCTTTTCCTTCACTTGAATTTCGGAATAGTCACCCAGAATACAAGTTTTAGGGGAGAAGAAGCCTTGTAACCCCAATAATGGATCAAGAGAAATTTCTATTTGTTTCCATAGAGGGGATACTGATGCACATGACCAGAAAATATGTATCACAGAACCCTCCTCTTTATTACACCTGGAGCATATTGGTGAAGATATACGCTTCATCTGCGCCAGTTTAACCGGAGTATAATAAAGGTTATTCAATATACAGTATTGTGTAATCCTGTACCTGTCTTGAGTATGATAAGTATGTAAGTCTCTCCATATACTCTGCCAGTTAATATCTCCGTCCGGATATAAGCTTTACCAGATATTTGGGCCGGTACTTGATGGGGTCACTGGAAACATATACAATAAGTTATACAACCTAGAAATACTGTGCGGTTTATTGATTGTTATAGAGATTTGATGGAAGAAATCGGTGAGATAGGAAGCTTCAACTTTGCACCCAAATCTTTTACTCAAAAGGTGCCTCAGCTGAAAGGCCTTGAAGACCATCGCTGTTGGCCATTTAAATTTTTTTAAGATCTCATCTGTGTCTAAGATACGATCTGATGAATAAAAATCACTCACATTACAACCGGAAAGGGATGGTAACCAATTTCCAGTTATCATAGAGTTGCCTATCCGAAGATTTGGATTTAAACAGATGGGTTGAGAGAAATCAGAGTTGGGAAATCTTAAAGTACCTAAACAGCTGAGAAACAACCCTAAGGGAGATCCGAGAGGTAAAGAGCGAATGTTGTAGGAATATTTTACCAGGTATGTAAAAGAGGGCTCTTGAGTCAATATTATGACTATTCATGAGGTCTTGTTCGGCCTGCAACCACAGTGGTTTATATCCTTGATAAGCCAAGGAGTCAGGTGAAGATAACCATTTCCCACATTTATTCAAGTGTGAAGCCCAATAATAGTAAAAAAAGTTAGGAAGACGAAGTCCCCCGAAATCTTTTGGCTGGGATAATTTATTATAGGACTTTCTAACAGATTTATTATTCCAAATAAAAGAATTTATTCCTGAGTGGATACTCTGAAAATAAGACATTGGTATCCATACATTCAACATATTTAGGGGATAGAAAATTCTGGGCAACACATTCATTTTAATAATACTAATTCTACCCCACAGCGATAGTGGAAGCTTAGACCATCTAGTCAGGTCTTGTTGGATATCTCGCCATAGATCCTCTAGGTTCAGTTTCCGACAGGGGACGAATTGAGAGTAATGTGAATCCCTAAATACTTGATGGAGCGATGTAGTCCACTTCATCCCAAAATTAGCAAAACATGAACTATAAGTAAGATGGTTAAGAGGGAAAATTTCAGTTTTATTAATATTGAGTTTATAATTAGAATATTTACTAAAGTCCTCAATTATGTCCAATGCCGCTTTTAGTGAAAGAGCTGGGTTTGAGAGGTGTAGGAGCAGATCGTCAGCAAAACTGAGATTTAGTAATGCTATTGACCATGGAATACCTGTTATAGCGGAGATGAATTTGAGGCGTCTAAGGAGGGGCTCGAGATATAAATTGAATGAAAAAGGTGAAAGGGCAACCTTGTCGTACCCTGATGTGAGAGGAAAAAAAGTCGATAAGATCCCATTGCAATACAGTCTAGCTCCAGGCGAAAAGGAGTAGTGCCTCATCCATTTTATAAACAAAGGGGGAAACCCATAGTTTGCAGCGTGGCCCAAAGAAAGGTCCAGTCAACCCTGTCGAACGCCTTTTCTGCATCCAGGGATACTAAGATCATTGGGGTGAGGGATGATTTGGCTGTATTAATGAGGTATTGTAGTTTACGATGATGATCGGCTGAAGATCTATTGGCAACAAAGCCAATTTGTTCCGAACTAAGTAAGGGGATCCATACCTGCTCAATTCTCTTGGCCAGAATTTTGGCTAAAATCTTGATATCGCAATTTAGTAATGAACTAGGACGGTAGCTCGATGGAAGGTATGCAGGTTTACCTGGTTTGAGAAGGAGGATAATAAGAGCCTCTAAAAGCGTGGGGTCTTGTATATTTCCAGAAAGAAAATATTGGTACAAACGGAGTAGACCGGGTGCCAGATCTTTGGCAAATTGTTTGTAAAAATTTGGGGAAAGGCCATCAGGCCCGGGGGCCTTATCTGGGGTCAGATCATTAATTGCCATCTGTATCTCATGAATGGAGATAGGAGAGATCAACAATAATTGTTGATCAGGTTTAATCGAGGGCAAAGGAACGGTCGCTAAACAGCTAAGCATCTCATCTAAAGAGGGTGAGGCGGTAGCTTTATTATAAAGTGAAGAGAAAAAAAGCCTGAGTACCGAGACTACTTCCCTAGGTCTAGTTTTGACTTCCCCATTGGGATCCTCAATTGAATTTATTAACCTGGAGGACTCCAATTTCCTTAACCTCAAAGCCAAAAGATGGCTAGCCTTTTCCCCATACTCTACATACCTTGCCCGAGTTCTCAAAATAGCAAACTCCGCTTTTTCCTGAAGTGAAAGAGAGTATTGATTTCTTAGGGACAAGAGGGCTTCTAAAGTATCCGGTGCGGATGTAGCAGAAAGGGATTGCTCCAATGTTTTAATTTGAGCAAGGAGTGCTGAGGCTTTAGCCTCATTCTTTTTCTTGTGTGTAGAGGCCAGACGAATGAATTCACCTCTCAGGCAGCACTTCAACGCACACCATTCGTAATCAGCTCGCACGACCGAGCCATGGTTACAGTCAAAGAAGGACTGAATCATATTCGATATTCTAGTAATAACATAGTCCTCCTTAAGAAGCTGGTTATTCAGCCTCCAGAGGGGATCTCTACGAAAACTAGCATCAAGCATTGTAACCACCCAGGCTGGTGCATGATCTGATATAACTATAGATTCTATGACACATCTCTTTTTCTGAAAGATGCTACCCTCCTGGACTTTGTTGATTCCCTTGAGGTACTTAAAAGTTTCTATCATGTCCCCCCTGTCCCTCCTTTCATCAAGGGTATACATATTAAGCTCTCTCAGTCTCTCTTCATATGGTTTCTGATGTAGACCCTGCACCATTTTTGTTGCCCTCCTATGGACTGCTTCCATCCTGTCTATGTCCTTGCGTAGATGAGGTCTCCAAAACTGCACACAGTACTCCAGATGGGGTCTCACCAACTGTCTGTACAGAGGGATAACCACTTCCCTTTTTCTACTTGTGATACCCCTCCCTATGCATCCCAGTATCCCCCTGGCTCTCCTTACTGACTTCTCACATTGCTTACCCACCTTTAGGTCATCTGATGTGACTATACCCAGATCCCTTTCCATTATTGTTGTTGTTAGTACCTCCCCTGCTATTGTGTACTCTTCTCCTGGATTTTTATTTCCCAGGTGCATTACTTTGCACTTCTTTGCATTGAATCTAAGTTGCCATATATCTGACCATTCCTCCAACCTTGCCAAGTCCCTTCTCATCCTTTCTACCCCCACTTGTGTATCAACACTGTTACATATCTTTGTGTCATCTGCAAAGAGGCATACCTTTCCTTCCAGACCCTCAGCAATGTCACCTATAAAGACGTTAAAGAGGACTGGACCCAGTACTGAGCCCTGAGATACTCCACTAGTAACCCCCCTTTCTTCAGAATGTGTTCCATTCACTATTACCTTCTGTGTCCTGTTGTGCAGCCAGTTTGCTACCCAGGCTACCACCCTGGGACCCACTTCCAGGCTGGCTAACTTGATTATTAATCTTTTGTGCAGGACTGTGTCAAATGCCGTACTAAAGTCTAGGTAGGCCATATCCACAGCACCTCCCTGGTCTATTACTTTGGTCACCTAGTCAAAGAAATTGATTAGATTCGTCTGACATGACCTTCCTGCTGTGAATCCATGCTGCTTTGGGTCCTGTGCCCCCCTGGCCTCTAGGTACTGAACAAGTCTTTCTTTCAGAAGTGATTCCATCATTTTCCCCCGACACTGAGGTCAAACTAACAGGTCTGTAGTTTCCTGCTTCTGCCTTGCTCCCACTTTTGTGAAGGGGAGTCACATTTGCCCTCCTTCAGTCCTCAGGTACCACCCCATCCTCCCATGATTTGTTAAAAAGTGTGGTCAGTGGTGTCACTAGGTCCTCCCTTAGTTCTTTTAGGATTCTAGGGTGAATCCCATCAGGCCCCATTGCTTTGTCCACCTTGAGTTTTAGGAGTTCTTTCAGGACTCTTTCTTCTGTAAATGGACTGGCGTCAACCCACTCACAGAGTGCTTCTATTGTTTGGTTTAGGTAACTCCTCCTCTTCTTCTTTTGTGAATACTGAGCAAAAGTATTCATTCAGTGTCTCTGCCTTTTCACTGTCTTCCTCTGCCCACCTCCCCTCTCCTTTATTAATCTTCACTATCCCTCCCTTAACCTTTCTATGCTCCCTAATGTACCTATAAAAGGTTTTATCCCCCTTCTTAACTGAGTTGGCTATCTTTTCCTCAGTTTGGGCCTTTGCTTTTCTGACTGCCTTCCCCACTTCTTTCTGCTTTAATTGATACAGTTCCCTGTCGTGCTCCTTCTGTGATTCCTTATACTTTTTGAATGCAGCCTTTTTCTCCTTAACCTTCTCTGACACCTCTTTTGAGAACCATAGTGGTTTTTTATTCCGCTTTGTTTTCTTTATTTGTTTCATACAAAGACTTGTTGCCTCCATGATGGCAGTTTTGATTTTTCTCCATTGTTCTTCCACCCCTCCTTTCTGGCCATTTGCTAGTGCATTCCTCAGGTATTCACCCATTATGCCAAAGTCGGCCCTTCTAAAGTTCAGTATCCTTGGCTTTGTATGGCTGGTCTCCATGGTTGTGTTTATTGTGAAGCACACTGTACAGCGATCGCTTGCTCCCAGATGTCTACTGACTTCTAAATTTGTGATCTTCTCTCCATTTGAGAGTACCAGGTCTAATATTGCTCCCTCCTGAGTGGGTTCCACCACTAGCTGTCTAAGGCATGCCCCCTGTAGGGCATCGAGAATGACCCTGCTCTTGGATGTGGCTGCAGTCCATGTCGTCCAGTTAACATCAACAGGCCTTCCGCCAGGATGGCTTACGCGGCTAAGTGGAAACACTTAGTCATCTGGTGTGCAGAGTCCCATCTGGACCCTTTCAGTTGTCCACCAAGTAAGGTGTTGGATGCCTCTTGGACCTGTCAAATATCGGTCTGCAATACTCGGCAGTAGAGGTACACCTCTGTGCATTTTCGGTCTATCTTGAGCCAGTAGAGAACATGTCACTTGCTCAGTTACCGTTAGTCAAGTTTTGCTTCTCCCTACTTACTTAGTTAACTCCAGAATGAAGGAGAGCTCTCCCTTCATTCTCTGGATGTTAAAAGGGTTCTAAGATTCTACATCGACAGAACGAAAGAGATACACAATCCGAGCAACTATTGTATCTTTCAGCATGCTTCAGCTGGGTCAGCCTGTTGCCATGAGATGTATTTCGGCATGGTTAGTAGCATACGAATATACGAAATTTGCCAGCAGATAAAGGCCTAGAGGTCTATCAAGTCTGCTCGAATGTGCAGCTAGCACCCCTTATTCTCCAGCTGCCCTTCCCTTCCACCCTGCCCCTCCATTGACCCTCCCCCTTGTCCTGTCCCATCCCCTTTTGAAGCAGTCCATTGTTCTACTGGATACCACTTCTGCAGGTAACGCATTCCACCCAGCTACCACCCTCTCTGTAAAAAAGTGTCTCCTCCTCTCCCTCCTGAACCTTCCTCCCTCCAGTCTCATATCATGGCCCCTGGTGTCCCTCCCCTCCCTTACTTTGAACAGTCCCTCTGTACCCATCTTGTTTATTCCTTTCATGTACTTAAAGGTTTTAATCATGTCCCCCCTGTCCTTCCTTTCCTCCAGCGAGTACATGTTCAACTCTCTCTGAATGTCTTCAATGCTACTAATCCATGGTGTAGGTCAAGTTAGAAGGCCAGAGGGGGCGTGGCCTAGCTGAGGAGCTGAATGAAGGTGTTTTAGGAGAGCTCAGCCCAGATCCACTTAAAAGCGACACC